>OX235266.1:60314192-61572763 GCA_944472135.2 Trichobilharzia regenti | reverse complement strand
CTTCCCTATGGGTTCCACTCGAGTGATAGCTTGTCTAGTGATATCACTTGATGGTTTCCTCAGAGTATGGCCAATCCATCTCCATTTCTTCCTGCCTATTTGTTTCACAATCGGTTCCTGGTTGGTTCGCTCCCAGCATCTTACAATAGCATTTATATATTTTCAGTTTGACCATGAATTGATAGCAGTTAGAGAGGAAACCACTGAAAACCCACCAGGGAATACCGGACAGATGTTTCGTCCTATTTCAGGACTCTTCAGAGTACGCGCCCATCACAGGGGGGTCGAACCCAGGACCTTCTGGTTACAAGGTGAGCTAGCTCGTAGACGATTCATTAGCCACTAAGAGCCGACTAAATGGCTAGTCCATGAATTCTAACTTCTGCCAGTTCATGAAGTATCGCGACTTTGTAATGTCTTCTTCGATGAATTCTATGGAGTGACTAATCTGTCACTACTTTGGTAACTGTAATTGTGTTGTTCAGATGATTTTGTGTTTTGTTCTGTTGTGTAGCATTTCACTTAAATTCGATTTTGAATTTTACTCATTGAGTTGATCAAATCACACTTGTGTTTCCAAATTTACTTAATTGTATATCCGTGTGATGATTTCACTTTAATACTCACTATCACAATCCTGAACTTTCCATCATAATAAGCATGAACCCTACTGTGTTGTTCTATCTTCTATTCTCTCTGTAATTGATTATTGTTACTAAGGAAACTCTGAAATCTGTCGCCTTCCATATTGTCTAATTATTACGATAAGTAGTTAGCCCCTATTTAACACTGATTAATTCGTCTACTTACATCATTTTCCGAGTTGTGTTGCTTGTACTTTCTTCTGCTTATAACCCGGTGTCACTGTGAGATAAGTATGTCCAGTCAGACCTTATCTTGTCATTGATATTTTGATACTGTTGAGGATGTTCGTAGTTGAAACGAATCGACGAAATAAAATGACACCTCGTATTATCCTGTATATGATATGTTCCTTCTTCCATCCTTCAAACTAATCTAGGGAACCGTATCTGTGAAATTTCAATTATTTATTTTGTGATGGAATTCGTATTCCGCTCTTTTCAAGATTCGTCAACTGAACCAACACTCGTTTATAACCCAGTTAAGACTCTACTCTACTCTACTCTACTCTACGGTATAACAGTTTTATGCCCATCGTGACAGCCGACAGCCGACCAATTGCCTATTATTATACATCACAAAAGTCACTTCCCTTCACTTGTAAGTCCACTCATCACCACGTCTATCAGTTAATTCTCTATACCGGATTGACCAGATTTGAATGAGTGGAGCTTCTGTTTAGAGAAAATTTTATTGATGTTTTGATAAGTTTTCTACTTGAGAGAAGGAATCCATGAATTGACAATTTGGAATTCCACGAGTATGTGTGTGGCTGTGTGTGTGTGTGTGTGTATATATATATATATATATATATATATATATAAGTGGTTGAGTGTGTTGGGATTCTTTTGAGAGACAGTGGGTAAATGGGTGGGTGGGTGGATGGATGGATGGATAGACTCAGCTCACTTGCAAACAATGTTGGTATTTGTTTACTCTCTCTCACTCCCTCTCTCTGTGTCTCTCTCATAGAATAAACACGTGACAGCGAGGTGTGGAATGAAGTTTTTGAATTTGTTTTTGTTTATCTACTTGGCTTGTAGGTGACGTATGTTGGTTGTTTCTTATTTTGCTCAAAGTTATCCAGACACACACAGACATGCACACACGTGCACATGCTCTCTCTCTTACAAACACACACACACACAACTGATGACAACCTGTTTTTAATGATGAATGCCAAAAAACCTGTGGAAAAATCAAAGAGTAGTTTTTATTACGGATTGAGTTGGCCGTTGAATTGGATCGTCGTGGCTGAATGATTCTGCGAACTCGCCTTGTAGTGTGAAGGTCCTGAGTTCGAACCCCTGCGAGTACGTTGGTGTGTACTTCTGAATAGTTACAAACTGGATCGAAACAGGTGTACTCCCAGTACTTCCAGATGGCTTTTCAGTGGTTGTTTAACTGATATCAGCTCATCCTGAAATTATTATAATCAATAAAATAAAATTTCAGGGGACAAAATAACTAGCGAATGTTCAGTCAGATATCAAAGTGAGTAAGAGGGAGGATGTAGGCTTCTCAACTGAACAATAATACCACCACATGCCCCAACCCCAGGAAGAATAAAAGTTCACTCAGTTGGGTGTGAGTTAAACTTATGCATTTACTGCAAAAGTGGTTTTGAAAGAGGTCACTCCATTCACTCACTGATCTAGGGAGCATTGTCTCAACTACACGCAGTCGGAACGGACGAGGATGTCAAATCGAGCGAGAATCGGGAAGGCGAGAAACACATTCATCAACCAACTGAGACCAATCTGGAAATCTTCGTCACTCAGCCAGCATCAACAACAAAATTCGGTAGGATTTTCAATACAAACGAAAGTCAAGTCAGTCAGTTCTTCTCTACGTATCAGAAACTTGGCGGGAGGCTTACAAAAAATATTTCCAACAGGCTATTGCAGACCTTTATCAACAACTAACTGTCTTCGCTGGCTCTATACTGAAGATCAGATCAGATGGCCGGGCCGGAAAGAATCACCACCAACAAGAAACTATGGGAACAAACAAACAAAACAGGAACCAATCGCCAACAACAACAAATATGCAGGAGAAAGTGGAGATGGATGGATTGGACACTCTCTCGCTGAGGAGGCCGCTGGGTGACAGCGCGCGAGCGTCAGGCCATTGCTCGAGTGGAACCAGGCCGAAATGGAAGCGGCGAGTGAGACGTCAGTGCAAGGGTGACATAGTGGACATCGTGTGAAGAGGAGTTGAAAGAGTATGGACTAACTAACATGGATGCAGGTGAAACGTACAGCAGAAGGAAGACAGAAGTGGTAAGTGGAGACGTGCAGTTGAAGTTACACATATTCCACTAGGAATTCAAGGGAACAATAATAATAATCAATGTAATCAGAATGCACCACATTCTCTATAGGCCAATCCAAACTGGATAAATACCTTGTTAATGTCACCTCCAACTCCGTATATAAATTGACGTGCACTTGTGGGAGCAAGTATATTGGAAGGAGTGAAAGAACGGCTTTTATCCGGTGTTTTCTGAGCATATTCCAAGAAACTTATGTTAAAAAGGAAGCAGATAGTCGTAAAATGCAATCACTAGGCACCTTGTGAATACAGCTCATTTCGTCTAGATTTCTAATTCCTTCAAAATATTAAACATACAAAGGATAGAAAATTTACTGGTCAATTTACTGAAGCAATTGCACTCAAGCTTTTCAAACTAAACTTATGCATATACAGAAAGAGAGTGTAATCAATCTCTCACTCACTCCCTTGGTAACTGGACTTTGATTACATTGATTAGTCATCCATATTATTGATTTCATATCACTGACGAAGTTTTCAATTTTATGAACTATAAACTTCTTGAGTCGCTATGTCAACTTACATGACAACGCTGTTTATGAGATTTTTCTGTTTTCTATCTTCTCCTCTGCCCCACCCTCCTTATCTATTTCGAAAGCATGTAAATTCATTGTAACTTAAACCAAAAGTTTCAGGTAGTCTACAACAGCTGATGAGACCTTATGAAATAGAATGATGGTATCATTTTATACTGTAAATCTGGTCTTTCTTTCTTTCTTCATCGAAATGAAAAGTTATCGAACCGAACGGTGTAGGGATACTTAGTGCCTTATAGCAGCTACATAGTGATAGTTCGACCTTCTCATTTCCGTTTATCCTCTAGTTCTCTGGCTGACTTTGAACTTTCCGATGAAATCCAACCTGAAGTTAATTAGACCTCCACAAACCAAAAGATTCAATATAACTGTCTCTATTCGCAGTTCCAAAACCCGATCCCCCCCCTAATCAGGTCTCTATTACTAACCCAGAGTGATGAGTTGACTTCAATATGGAAAGATCAAGCTACTGACATTAAACAGTCGTGATTGCTAAGCATATCGAATATAGTTCAACTCTTCGGATTTATCAGTACTGGTGCCTGCACCAAAGCCATCATCTTCTGGGTCAGGTCTAAAGTGTAGGCCAATCGTCATTACATCTCCATTTCTGAAAATTATAGAGAAACTTCTCTTGAATGTTCTTAAACCTCTTTTTATCGAAATCTTTCAATGACCAGATGCAGTTTGCTTAGAAATGTAGTAGAAATAGTTTAGATGTTGTCGTTACACTCCACCAGGATACTGTTTCAAGTCTTGACAAAGGCGCCAAGTTTGTTCAAACCTCCTATTTAGACTATACTACTGCTGCTTTAGCTGACTCTGTCTCTAGGACACTTTTATTCAGCAAGCTGATTTTAGTATACACTGACTCCGGGTTAGCAAGGTGGATGTCTTTCTATTTTTCGGGTAGAACATACTGTTTTCCAATGGGTGGCGCTCCACTTCGTTGCCAACAGAATCTAGTGTGCTTCAAGGTGCTGTGACTTCTCATTTCTTCCTTTCCGCATGACCTCTTGTATTCTTCTAGAGCTAACTTCATTTAAATATGCCGAAGATCTAACCATTTCTCTCCAAGTAGTCTCTGCATTCGATTATGAATAGATTCTTATCTGTGGTTGATCAATGATCTCATTCAAAGGGTTAAACTCAGTCAATCTAAATGTCATATTGGTTACGGCTTCCCACTAGAACCCCAGGTTAACTGCCTGAATAGGGCCAGTCTATAGTGAGCATCAGATTAATTTTCAAGTATTGGTTTTGTTTGATTGGATGGAGGATTTCATCATGAGCTGATGTCAGTTAGAGAACCACTGGAAAACCACCTGGGAGTACTGGACAGCTGTTCCTCCCTAGTTTGGGATTCTTCAGAGTACGCACCCACCACCAGGATTCGAACCCAGGACCCTCTGGTTACAAGGAGAGTTAGCTTGTAGACCACTGAGCTACTGGGACCTGATCCAATGGCCAGTCCATGAATTCTAACTTCTGCCAATTCATGAAATAGCGTGAGCATTTCGCAATGTCTTCTTCGATGAGTTACTGCCTCATCTTCGACCTTCTGTACCCTACTGGTCACGGCTTCTTACTAGAACCGCAGGTCACTGCCTGAATAGGGCCTGTAGCTAGTGAGCTTCAGATTGGTCGGGTCCCAGTGGCTCAATGGTCTACAAGATAGCTCGCCTTGTAACCAGAAGCTCCTAGGTTCGACCCCATGTGGTGGGTGCGTATTATTGAAGAGTCCCAAACTAGGACGAAAAAGCTGTCCAGTACTCCTGGCTGGTTTTCCAGTGGTTCTCTAACTGATGTCAGCTCAGGATGAAATCCACCATCCAATCAAACAAAATCCCTATAAAACCAATACTTGAAAATTAATCTAATGCTCAGTAGAGACTGGTCCTATTCAGGTAGTGACCTGCGGTTTCTAGTAAGAAGCCGTGACCAGTAGGGTACGGCAGGTTGAAGATGAGGCAGTAACTCATCGAAGAAGACATTGATAAATGTCATGTTGTTGATCCTACTTTCAGATGTGAATAAGGTTGACATCGACTTATTCATTCGTATGATTTTTGTAATGCCAACGGCACCTTGAAAGTGAAACGTTAAAAGAAGAACACTTGGTATCTCTACATAGCCAAATTATGTACACCTTAACTTCAGTAGACCTTTCGCATAGATATTCGTGTTGTGTTGCTTCTCACCTTACTTCATATTGTGTTTCATTGAGTTCCTCCTCACGTCTCCCATGTTCATCCGCAACGCTGTATTGTAACAACAGAAGACAAGGGCCAGGCAACAGATCGTTTTATTACGAAAATCAACACGTATTTATATAAATTTCACATAAGATAAGATAATAGCTTTTTATTCCAAATCAGTACTTGTGATACAGAATGGAATTCTCAGCATTTTACTACAATATTGCATCCAGTTAGTACATTAACAATAAATAAAGTTCTACATAGATTAAAGTTATCTCAGTCAGTTTTGACAACAACATATTAGCATGTCGGTAGCAAAGCCAAAATTAAACAGACTGTTTGAAGGTGTTAGAAAAGTAGATACTACTAGCACATTTACTGGCATAAGCGATAGCAAAATGGTCGAGATATACAGAGTGTGAAAGAACGAAGAAGAATGTTTTAAGTAGAGTTTGTAAGGAAGAGAGAAACGTAACAGCACATAACAAAAATAAATACAGAATGAAAACAAATGGCAGAGAGAAAACGTTGTACCTGTAAATGATGTGAGTTGGAAAGACGAGATCCATTTGTTCTACTGACTATTTAATAAGTTAAAGGTTTCACGCCTAATGCTTTCTTTATCGCACAGAACACGAGCTAGGTAGGGTATGGATGAGTTTTTGTACTTACTAGTGCGGGCATATAGTTTCCTATATAGGCTTCTGGTTTTCCCTGAAGAGATACATGGGGAGAATTGTGAATGCAGAGGGTGTTGTGAGTCAGATAAAATGGATTTAATTCATGAATAATTCCCATTCGAACATTAGTAGTGGATTTAGCCCATTTTTCACATCAGTCCATGTGCCCATCGACCAGAATATTAACAAGCTGGCTAAGTGGCACGTGGCTTACCCTGCTGACAACCTTTAACATCCTACGTAATAAGGTATAGTCTTTCTTCAATAGCCCAGGAAAGACCAAGAGTGAGCAATAGAGAATAATAGGCAGAATACGGGAGTTAACAAATTGTAGTAGTAAGGGTTGGGTTACACCAGAATGTCTTAACTTCTTGATGTAGAAGGTAAGACGAAATATTTTCTTAGATTATTATAGCCTAGTCAAGTAGACAAACGCAGTCTTCTGATTGGTTGTTTTCGAGTTCCTCGGAAAGTGGAGCCATATATCTGCGAATCATATTTGCCCACGTTTAAGTTTGCTGTGAGTGGTTGTTGAAACAGCCTTGTTCATATTTTCTCACGGCCCATGATATTGACGTAGATTAATGTCGACCAATTGGCTAGCAGGCTGCTCTCACCACAGTATCATTTACCTTCTCTGACATGTATCTCCTTGCGATTTGATGTTTTTAATGCTGATGAATGTCTCTTTATACACTAATGATAAAAATCTTACCAGTAACACTTGCCACCTCCTATCTTGGTACCAGTTTCTCTTCAAATCTCTGTATTGGCAGTCTCATATCTTGTTGATATCTAAGGAAATCTTTCGTTTGAATTATCGCATAAGAAAGTAGTTGAGACTTTCTCGTTAAACTAATGCGATTCCCTTACGACTTAATGATTCATGTATTCTGTACATTCTTCTTTATTATTTCCCCCTCTCCCACTTATTCTTCCTGGATTTTTCAAAAAAGACTATGTCAGAATTCGTAGAACATTGAGAGAGAGAGAGAGAGTTGTGCCTTCGACTCAACTAACTGACATCATTCTCAATAAGCACTTCATTTCTTGCAAGCAGTTGTCTGGGGGGTTATCTTGTTTGATACCGAACATTCTTCTCTCTTTATTCTCAAGCTTTTCCTTGCAACTCTGTAGGTAAAATCAGAAGAAACTTCATAAGAATTTTTGCTAATACAACTAAATATAAAAATTCAACCATACCATATTTACCTGGAGGTTTTGGGTGAAAAGGTCTTCGACAGGCAGCGTCAATCGAGTGGTCATTTGGCAACTACTTCGCTACTACCAAGGGGTGCCATCGACAATTATACATCTCATCCAACAGTTATACGACAATGCTGCATGCCAAGTAATCCACAACGGAAAACTTACGGAAGCCTTCGAAGAAGTGAGGACGGGAGTGAGGCAAGGCTGTCTACTATAGCCAATGATCTTCCTGATTGCAGTAGATTGGATAATGAAACAGACAACGGGCAATGAGGAAACAGGCATAAAATGGACTCACACAAAATACTTGGAAGATCTGGACTACACCGATGATATGTGTCTGATTTCCCACAAACTGGAAGATATGCAAGTGAAAAGTAACAAGCTGGCAGAAGAAGCATCCATAGAAGATAGGACTTCAAGTGAACATAGAGAAAACAGAGGTGATGAAGATTCCTGGCCAACACCAACAGCAACAACAACAACAACAGCAGATAACAATCAGCCAGCATAAATGGGAGGAACGTGAAAGAAACAACCTCCTTTACCTAACTACCTACCTACCTACCTACCTGGGAAGCATCGTTTCAACTACAGGCCAACGGAACTGATGAGGATATCAAAGCAGCGAGAATCGGGAAAGCAAGACAAGCTTTCATTACTCTTAAGTCTGTGTGGAGGTCAACAGCACTCAGCCTGAAAATGAAAATAAGATCCAGTTTTCAACTCCAATGGGAAGTCAGTCAGTGCTACTGACTATGTGGATGAGAGACTTGCACTGTGCGTCATAAAGAGCATCTCAAACAAACTTCAGACCTTCATTAACATTTGTCTTCGCTTAATACTTCGCTCAAGATCGGATGGCCGGTGAGAAAAGATCAGCAACAGGGATCTCTGGGAGTGAACCAAGCCAGCAAGAAACGATTGTGAAACAAATAGACAGGAAGAAGTGGAGATGGATTGGCCATGCGCTGAGGAAACCATCAAGTGACATCACTAGAAATCCATCGCTCGAGTGGAACCCGAAAGGGAAGCGGCGAGTTGGTTGTTCCACGGTGGGGTAACTTGGAGGATGTCATTTGAAGAGGAGATGAAAGCATGTGGGTAGACTTGAAGCGTGGTGAAAAAAGTTGGCAGAAACCCGAACGCAATGGAGACGTGAGGTTGAAACCCTATGTTCCTCTAGGAATTAAAGGATATAATAATAATAATTTGTGTGAATAGAGAGTCGGATGTCAGAAAAGAGCTCACAAACATTTTTTAAGTCGGTAACTGAACTACAAAGTATGGGGAGATATTATTATTATTACACGTATTATATATGACATCATCTATTTATAATTTATTTTTTTCCTTCATGTTCCCCAGTGGAACATAGGGCTTCAAGCTAAACACCTGAAGTTTCTGCAGTAGTGTTTATTTTTACAGTATGAGGTTGCCAGCCTCGTGTCCAACCTTTCCTCTTTACCAGCATTATTTCTGGCTTAGCGAGGTAAAGGTGTGCGAGGCCGCGGATATAACCCCGGACCATGTGCATGGTCGGAGAGCGTCCTAACCGCTATGCCACCGACGCACTTATAATTTACTAGATTCCACTAACTTTCAGTTTTTTGTGGTTTTACCTTGCTTACTATTTGATGCATTTATGTATTTATAAAAGGAGCTAAATCATTACAGAATGCATAAAAATGCTGAAAATTGCATGTTTTATAAATATTATTGGTTGAGGGGTTTCATTATTAGCTGACATCAGATAGAGAACTACTGGAAAACCATCTGTGAGTACTGCCAGACAGCTGGTTCGTCAGACTAGTTTGGGACTCCTCAGCAATTCGCACTCACTGGGTTTCGAACACAGGACCTTCTGATTACAAGACCATCGAGCTCATAGACCATTAGGCCTTTCACTGGGACCTGATCTAATGGGCCACGGATTCTAACTCCTGCCAATTCATGACGTAGCGCGACCACTTGGCAATGTCTTCTTCGATGAGTTATGGCCTCACCTTCAACCCTACTTGTCACTGCTTCCCACTAGAACCCCAGGTTAATTAATGTTATGACACCGTCTTGGTATATGGCTCATTTTATTGATTCCACGCAGATCATATATTGTGGCAAGTTATTACCTCAAATCCGATTGCAAGTGTATAACGAGTTTGTCTTAGTAGCTAACCAGAATTTGAGTTGTTTGAGCTGAATTAAATCGGGTAGTGAGCTAATTAGTGTCCACAGCCGTAAACAAGCTAAATGATCATTTGATGTTTATAACATTTCTATATTTTCTAACAAGAAACCATGTTTGACGCGAGTATGTCGTAACTTATAATATTAGTATTGTTCCTTTGAGTTCGTAGTAGAACATCGGGCTTCAGCAGTGCGTTTCCACTTTATTCTATCTTCTCCTGCCCTCTTCATCTGCGTCTATGATTCCCCATAATCTCTTATCTCATCATCCTCCACCTTCTCTCACGATCTCCTCCATCTCACCCTCGATGTAACTCACGCCCCACTCATTGGCTCCCTTTCGGGTTCCACTCGATCGATGGCCTGCACTGCGCGTGATGTCATTTGCTGGTCTCCTCAGTGTCATGTGTCCAACCCATGTGCATTTTCTTCTACATAATTGTTGAGTAGTTGGCTCTTTGTTACTTTGTCCCCATGGATTCCTCTTGCTGATTCTTTCTGACCGACCTTATAATCTTCAATATGAAGCTAGTGAAGGTGACAGCTATTAATAAAAATGTGAAGCAAGCTGTTAGAAATGACCATCGTGACGGACGCGCAATTCAACTTTTTGACCCATTTAGAGGGACTGACTGGCTTACTATTTGTGTTGGAAATCTGAATCTTGTTCTTTACACTGATTGAATACAGAACATTTCCAAACTGGTTTCAGACTGATGAAGGTGTATCTTGCCTTTACGATTCTGGCTGGTGTTGACATCTTCATCCGTGCTGTGTACTTATGGTTGAAGCCGTACTTTCTCGCCGGATAAGTGAAGGACGTAGCATCTATTAAATCTCTTTCGTTGATGGTGATTGGTATTGGTTGTTGTTATTGATGATGATGCTGTTGTTCGTCGGTTGTGGGTATGTTCATCTGGAGTCCTGTCTTCGCCGTCTACCTACGCCTTCAAGTCTTCGATTTTGTGTGACATTAAACATAAATCATCCTCACGCGAAATCCAGATCATCCAGAGTCTTCTTATCCGTATGTGCGACGCATTCCTGTCTTCTCACTCCGCATGCACAGTCTGACGCATAATCCAATCCACCACAATTAAGAATATCATCGGTGATAACAGGCGGGCAGTCAGCCTTTTCTTACTCCTGTCTTCACTTCGAAGACTTCGGTGAATTTTCCGTTGTGGATCACCTGATACGTGGCACTGTCATACAGCTGACCTAATTACTCAAATGCATTAGTAGTATATACTATTTCATTATACCACTGATATGTATCCACATATATATATTTATGTGTGTGTGCATGTTGGTCTCTCTTTCTGTTTGCTCGGTTAGTCTGTGACCACTTCACTTGTATGGACTTGTCTCCTTTAATAATGTGTATTCTCCTTATATTATATTATATATAATATGAGTGTTTGTTGACAGTCCGTTGCTTGGTGACATATATCCATATATGTTTGTTGGCATGTCTGCTATATTCGCTATGTATAATTGGATCGACACTCCATTATAATTAGCCATTCATGTTAAGACTGTCTAATGATTTTTCCCACGCTTGTCTGAATTATTTATATATATTCGCATTTACAATCTGTATGAACTACTTTACTTTACAACTACTTGACTTGCTTACCACTTTGGTGTGAGACCATTTATTTTCGTCTCCTTGTGTTTGGACAATAGAAGTATCATCGCAAACCTAGTGGTCTTCTGATTTCCGCCTTCTCGCGTCAGGACTATTAGTTTCTCGACCAGTCCATAACAATAATTCAGCGACGAGTACATAACAATTTGGCGACGGGGAAAAACTACTATTAACCAGTCAGCAGCAGCAACATAACAATTTACTATGGATTATTCTAAATTGGAATTATTGTTTGAACAACAATTGAAATTAATGGAAATGTTCGTCAACCAACAGACTGGTCCAGCTTCACCTTCAAGCAATCCCAATCATACCATGCTACCATCTGTCGACGGCATTGTGAACAGTATTTCACAGTTCAATTATGACCCAGAGGCTAATGTCACTTTTGACACATGGTATCAACGATATGAGGATTTATTCACTGTTGATCTCGCCTCACAAGACGATGCCTGGAAGGTGCGAGTTTTGCTACGTAAATTGGGTCCGGCAGAATATGAACGGTACTGCAACCTAATTTTACCACAGAAACCACGTGACAATTGTTTCGATGATACAATAAAGTTGCTGCGTGAACATTTTGGAGACCACTCCTCATTATTCAGCATACGTTATCGTTTCCTCAAGCTGGCAATGAATGAAAATGATGATTTTCTTACTCACGTTGGCACAGTCAACCGAGAATGTGAGAGATTTCGACTCAGGTCCTTAACAGATGATCAATTCAAAGCTTTGATCCTCATATGCAGTCTTCAATCTCCTCGTTTCACAGATATCCGAACTCGACTGCTCAATCAGCTAGAACAAAATCCCAAGTTAACATTACATGACATAGCTGATGAATATCAACGGCTTATTAATCTGCAGAAAGACACACACTTGGTCGAATCAACACCTCCGAGAAGCTCTGATATTCGTGCATTACGCAAGAGCAAAAATCTCCCATCATCTACTCCTGACCCACCTACTTCTTCTAATGTCCCGCGGAAAATAACACATACTCGTCCAACTTCACAAAATACGACAAAGAAGACCCCTCCATCACCATGCTGACATTGTGGCGCGTGGCACTTTGTAAAGTCTTGTCCATACAAAAATCATCGTTGCAGCAAGTGCAAGATCATCGGTCACAAAAATGGTTTTTGTCAGCCACGCAAGCCCAGATATCAAAATCCAGCAACAGCTCGCCAAACTGTTGGTCCTAAATCTCCAAGGAGATCATTGAGTCTACGCGCAACCTGTCAGGTCACAACACCAGGTATGCGGAAATATCTTGACCTTCAGATGGATGGTCATGATGCACGTCTGCAGCTAGATACCGCCTCTGATATTACTGTTATATCAGAGAAAATTTGGAATAATATTGGCAGACCACCTATCACCAATACTTCCCAGTCTCTTGTCAGCGCCTGTGGTGGGCGGCTCAAACTTATTGGTGAACTCAAATGTTCCGTTTCCTTCCGCAATACCAAATTCACAGGAATTTGTTACGTCACGAAGAATGATTTAAATGTTTTGGAACTTGATTGGTTCGATCGTTTGCATCTGGCTGATGTCCCACTAAATTCGCTATGCAATGCAGTCAAGAAGCAGAAAGTGTCAGACAATTCCGGACGGAGCCGAAGCCGCAAACCCAACAATCAGACGAAACGACAGGCGTCAACAACAAGCCCAAAGGTCCCAGATAAACCCCCAGGTAAACATCCTACTAATCATTCATCTTCTCAAAAGGGGAGGTGATATGTATCCACATATATATATTTATGTGTGTGTGCATGTTGGTCTCTCTTTCTGTTTGCTCGGTTAGTCTGTGACCACTTCACTTGTATGGACTTGTCTCTTTTAATAATGTGTATTCTCCTTATATTATATTATATATAATATGAGTGTTTGTTGACAGTCCGTTGCTTGGTGACATATATCCATATATGTTTGTTGGCATGTCTGCTATATTCGCTATGTATAATTGGATCGACACTCCATTATAATTAGCCATTCATGTTAAGACTGTCTAATGATTTTTCCCACGCTTGTCTGAATTATTTATATATATTCGCATTTACAATCTGTATGAACTACTTTACTTTACAACTACTTGACTTGCTTACCACTTTGGTGTGAGACCATTTATTTTCGTCTCCTTGTGTTTGGACAATAGAAGTATCATCGCAAACCTAGTGGTCTTCTGATTTCCGCCTTCTCGCGTCAGGACTATTAGTTTCTCGACCAGTCCATAACAATAATTCAGCGACGAGTACATAACAATTTGGCGACGGGGAAAAACTACTATTAACCAGTCAGCAGCAGCAACATAACAATTTACTATGGATTATTCTAAATTGGAATTATTGTTTGAACAACAATTGAAATTAATGGAAATGTTCGTCAACCAACAGACTGGTCCAGCTTCACCTTCAAGCAATCCCAATCATACCATGCTACCATCTGTCGACGGCATTGTGAACAGTATTTCACAGTTCAATTATGACCCAGAGGCTAATGTCACTTTTGACACATGGTATCAACGATATGAGGATTTATTCACTGTTGATCTCGCCTCACAAGACGATGCCTGGAAGGTGCGAGTTTTGCTACGTAAATTGGGTCCGGCAGAATATGAACGGTACTGCAACCTAATTTTACCACAGAAACCACGTGACAATTGTTTCGATGATACAATAAAGTTGCTGCGTGAACATTTTGGAGACCACTCCTCATTATTCAGCATACGTTATCGTTTCCTCAAGCTGGCAATGAATGAAAATGATGATTTTCTTACTCACGTTGGCACAGTCAACCGAGAATGTGAGAGATTTCGACTCAGGTCCTTAACAGATGATCAATTCAAAGCTTTGATCCTCATATGCAGTCTTCAATCTCCTCGTTTCACAGATATCCGAACTCGACTGCTCAATCAGCTAGAACAAAATCCCAAGTTAACATTACATGACATAGCTGATGAATATCAACGGCTTATTAATCTGCAGAAAGACACACACTTGGTCGAATCAACACCTCCGAGAAGCTCTGATATTCGTGCATTACGCAAGAGCAAAAATCTCCCATCATCTACTCCTGACCCACCTACTTCTTCTAATGTCCCGCGGAAAATAACACATACTCGTCCAACTTCACAAAATACGACAAAGAAGACCCCTCCATCACCATGCTGACATTGTGGCGCGTGGCACTTTGTAAAGTCTTGTCCATACAAAAATCATCGTTGCAGCAAGTGCAAGATCATCGGTCACAAAAATGGTTTTTGTCAGCCACGCAAGCCCAGATATCAAAATCCAGCAACAGCTCGCCAAACTGTTGGTCCTAAATCTCCAAGGAGATCATTGAGTCTACGCGCAACCTGTCAGGTCACAACACCAGGTATGCGGAAATATCTTGACCTTCAGATGGATGGTCATGATGCACGTCTGCAGCTAGATACCGCCTCTGATATTACTGTTATATCAGAGAAAATTTGGAATAATATTGGCAGACCACCTATCACCAATACTTCCCAGTCTCTTGTCAGCGCCTGTGGTGGGCGGCTCAAACTTATTGGTGAACTCAAATGTTCCGTTTCCTTCCGCAATACCAAATTCACAGGAATTTGTTACGTCACGAAGAATGATTTAAATGTTTTGGGACTTGATTGGTTCGATCGTTTGCATCTGGCTGATGTCCCACTAAATTCGCTATGCAATGCAGTCAAGAAGCAGAAAGTGTCAGACAATTCCGGACGGAGCCGAAGCCGCAAACCCAACAATCAGACGAAACGACAGGCGTCAACAACAAGCCCAAAGGTCCCAGATAAACCCCCAGGTAAACATCCTACTAATCATTCATCTTCTCAAAAGGGGAGGTGATATGTATCCACATATATATATTTATGTGTGTGTGCATGTTGGTCTCTCTTTCTGTTTGCTCGGTTAGTCTGTGACCACTTCACTTGTATGGACTTGTCTCTTTTAATAATGTGTATTCTCCTTATATTATATTATATATAATATGAGTGTTTGTTGACAGTCCGTTGCTTGGTGACATATATCCATATATGTTTGTTGGCATGTCTGCTATATTCGCTATGTATAATTGGATCGACACTCCATTATAATTAGCCATTCATGTTAAGACTGTCTAATGATTTTTCCCACGCTTGTCTGAATTATTTATATATATTCGCATTTACAATCTGTATGAACTACTTTACTTTACAACTACTTGACTTGCTTACCACTTTGGTGTGAGACCATTTATTTTCGTCTCCTTGTGTTTGGACAATAGAAGTATCATCGCAAACCTAGTGGTCTTCTGATTTCCGCCTTCTCGCGTCAGGACTATTAGTTTCTCGACCAGTCCATAACAATAATTCAGCGACGAGTACATAACAATTTGGCGACGGGGAAAAACTACTATTAACCAGTCAGCAGCAGCAACATAACAATTTACTATGGATTATTCTAAATTGGAATTATTGTTTGAACAACAATTGAAATTAATGGAAATGTTCGTCAACCAACAGACTGGTCCAGCTTCACCTTCAAGCAATCCCAATCATACCATGCTACCATCTGTCGACGGCATTGTGAACAGTATTTCACAGTTCAATTATGACCCAGAGGCTAATGTCACTTTTGACACATGGTATCAACGATATGAGGATTTATTCACTGTTGATCTCGCCTCACAAGACGATGCCTGGAAGGTGCGAGTTTTGCTACGTAAATTGGGTCCGGCAGAATATGAACGGTACTGCAACCTAATTTTACCACAGAAACCACGTGACAATTGTTTCGATGATACAATAAAGTTGCTGCGTGAACATTTTGGAGACCACTCCTCATTATTCAGCATACGTTATCGTTTCCTCAAGCTGGCAATGAATGAAAATGATGATTTTCTTACTCACGTTGGCACAGTCAACCGAGAATGTGAGAGATTTCGACTCAGGTCCTTAACAGATGATCAATTCAAAGCTTTGATCCTCATATGCAGTCTTCAATCTCCTCGTTTCACAGATATCCGAACTCGACTGCTCAATCAGCTAGAACAAAATCCCAAGTTAACATTACATGACATAGCTGATGAATATCAACGGCTTATTAATCTGCAGAAAGACACACACTTGGTCGAATCAACACCTCCGAGAAGCTCTGATATTCGTGCATTACGCAAGAGCAAAAATCTCCCATCATCTACTCCTGACCCACCTACTTCTTCTAATGTCCCGCGGAAAATAACACATACTCGTCCAACTTCACAAAATACGACAAAGAAGACCCCTCCATCACCATGCTGACATTGTGGCGCGTGGCACTTTGTAAAGTCTTGTCCATACAAAAATCATCGTTGCAGCAAGTGCAAGATCATCGGTCACAAAAATGGTTTTTGTCAGCCACGCAAGCCCAGATATCAAAATCCAGCAACAGCTCGCCAAACTGTTGGTCCTAAATCTCCAAGGAGATCATTGAGTCTACGCGCAACCTGTCAGGTCACAACACCAGGTATGCGGAAATATCTTGACCTTCAGATGGATGGTCATGATGCACGTCTGCAGCTAGATACCGCCTCTGATATTACTGTTATATCAGAGAAAATTTGGAATAATATTGGCAGACCACCTATCACCAATACTTCCCAGTCTCTTGTCAGCGCCTGTGGTGGGCGGCTCAAACTTATTGGTGAACTCAAATGTTCCGTTTCCTTCCGCAATACCAAATTCACAGGAATTTGTTACGTCACGAAGAATGATTTAAATGTTTTGGGACTTGATTGGTTCGATCGTTTGCATCTGGCTGATGTCCCACTAAATTCGCTATGCAATGCAGTCAAGAAGCAGAAAGTGTCAGACAATTCCGGACGGAGCCGAAGCCGCAAACCCAACAATCAGACGAAACGACAGGCGTCAACAACAAGCCCAAAGGTCCCAGATAAACCCCCAGGTAAACATCCTACTAATCATTCATCTTCTCAAAAGGGGAGGTGATATGTATCCACATATATATATTTATGTGTGTGTGCATGTTGGTCTCTCTTTCTGTTTGCTCGGTTAGTCTGTGACCACTTCACTTGTATGGACTTGTCTCTTTTAATAATGTGTATTCTCCTTATATTATATTATATATAATATGAGTGTTTGTTGACAGTCCGTTGCTTGGTGACATATATCCATATATGTTTGTTGGCATGTCTGCTATATTCGCTATGTATAATTGGATCGACACTCCATTATAATTAGCCATTCATGTTAAGACTGTCTAATGATTTTTCCCACGCTTGTCTGAATTATTTATATATATTCGCATTTACAATCTGTGTGAACTACTTTACTTTACAACTACTTGACTTGCTTACCACTTTGGTGTGAGACCATTTATTTTCGTCTCCTTGTGTTTGGACAATAGAAGTATCATCGCAAACCTAGTGGTCTTCTGATTTCCGCCTTCTCGCGTCAGGACTATTAGTTTCTCGACCAGACCATAACAATAATTCAGCGACGAGTACATAACAACCACTTCCCTTCTTGGTTCCTAATTAATACTATCTAAAGGGGTAGTATGTTGTAATCTAAATAGCCATCGGTTTTCAACTGAAATCATGCGAAGTTTACCTACATCTGGAATTGTAACTCTATTTTTCAAGTGTTTCTTTTGATGTGTACGACAGCATAAACACTTCATTTGACATTTTACAGTCTAAATAATTCATTTTCACTCATGAAATTATTCATTTGACTTATAGACAAACATATAGAAGAGTTTGTTATGATGACACGAATAATCTCTTCATTCTGATTGGTTGAATTTTATTGATCTGTCAAATAGGTTTGATTATTGATTGATTATCAGTTAATATGTGTAAGTATTTGGCTAGCAGTCTATTCATCATTAGATGAATTAATATGCTTATGTTTGAATTCTCGTGTTTTTTTTTCAAATGGAGCATAGGGCTTCAAGCAGTCTGAGCTTTGAATCTGGTCACTAGCCTCACACCCAACTTTAACTCTCTTTGTCGGACTCAAAACAAGCTATAAGAGGTAAAGGTAAAGGTAGACTAGGAATCGAACCTCGAACCATGCGCGTACATGAATGATGACTGCTGAACCACCAACACAGCGTCTACTCGAACCCTGGCCTTCCACGTGACACTAAAACTTTATATTTAAAATAAACTTTTTTTTAATTTTTGATTACAGCTTGATTACACACTGTATTTTTTGGTACAGTTATGGAATTTTCACCATGTGATATCGGTAGCCTAAATTTTGCAGGCCGGCCATAGATATCTGTCTGTCTGTTTTCGACATAGAACTTTGCACAAATGTGCGGAAGTTCAAATCGCCACACTCCGTGTAGCACACGAAGCAAGAGAAGAAAGTACAAGAAAAACATAATAGAAACAGTGAGCAGAGGTGTGAGACAAAGGAGTAATAAAGAAATAAAAAACAGTTTCATTGAAGATCATAAGTCACAAGGAGTGGATGCATCTGCGCCACTGAGAACGATTTTGAGCCATGTCACCAATTGTTTCCAAACATAGATTTTTACCGTCCCGAGGACCCCAGCCTTGGAAGTCTACACCTTTCTACGTGGCTTAGACCAACTGTTGTGGATTTCATTGACTGGTGCCAAGTTTTTGTTTGACCGCCGCTAGCTTTTTTCCAGCCTGACCCTATATCTGCTAACATAGCTCGTCGAGACCATAGATATCAGATGTGCGTCAGTTTGGGCTGTTATAAATTAGAGTCACCGAAGCAGGCAGCAAAGACAGCACACTAAGGGAACACAGAAAAGACAGAAATAATGAAGACATCTAAGTAAAAACAACAACAACAAGCAGTAGTCACAATCAACAGCAAAAATCTGAAGGAAATCCCTTTGAAGTTGTGTGATTATAATTGATAATATGATTATGAACAATAAATAAATTTTGAACAAAGCAAGAACTGCTGTTTTAGAAGAATAAAGTGGTACCATCTTTTATTTCGTTGACTTCTAGTCAGCTCAGCTGCTTACAGGCCAAAAACATTATTAAATACATCTACAAAAACAATTTTCACATACCTGCACAATTTGACAACACTTTTTACTGGCAAATAGATGGTGTAGCTATGGTCAGTCCACTTAGCTCTGTTTTAGCAGATATATTCATGTCAAACCTTGAAAGAACGAAGTTGAAGCATGCAATCGACGAAACAACTTCCTACTGTCGATATGTTGATGACACATTTATAATGTGCAAAAATAAGTCATGCTTCACACTTACTAAGATTATTCAATGATGCACACACCAATATTGAGTTCACTATGGAACATGAAAGTGACGGAAAGTTTCACTTCTTTGACATCGCCATGGAACGCCTAGAAGACGGTAGTCTTCAAAAGTCAATTTATCGAAAGCCTACATGGAAAAGACAATACTTGCATTTCAATAGCATTTGTCGAAATAGCTTCAAACGTGGTCTAGTCAAGACTCTGTACTATAAAGCGAGGAGAATATGCTCTATAGAGAAATTAGAAGAAGAATCTGAGTTCCTTGAAAAGATATTGAAGAGCTATGGCTACCCTGAAAGGTTCATCAACAAGTATGAAAGATCTGAAGTCACAAATGTAAAACAAATCACTGTGGGTAAAAAGCCAATCTAATTTCAGCTTGATTATAAAGGTGAAAACATTGCAGCGATGATCAACAGAAGGCTGAGTACATCAATAGTCATAGCCTAGAATGCAGCTAAGCTGGTTCGTGTATATCGAACAACTTGCTCTTTGGTGCAATCAAAAATCGATAGATATCCTTCTCATGTTAACAACTCCAAGTGTATATACAAATTTACATGTATCTGCGGGAGCCGTTACATTGGAAGGACAGAAAGAAGGGAATATCTACGATTTTCTGAACACGTACCAAAAAGCTTGTGTCTAAAAGGAACAAATGCTTTAAGCAGTGCCATCGCCAGGTGTCTCCTTGACACAAGTCATCAGGTGGACGTCACAAGATCGTACAAAATTATCAATAGGCAAAAGAGCTCAATTCTCCATAAGTTTGCTGAAGCCATTTCCATCAAACGCCTGAAACCTGATTTATGCGTCGAAAAAGAAGCAGTTTCTAGTCAGTCTTTCTTTGCCCATCCTGGTAACTAGATATTTTCATCTCTCTTTCATCTGAATGCGTAATCCTGAAAAGTTTCCATTGTGTATGATTATTATTGTTGTTCGGAATAGTGTTTAATATTGCATATTTATATATGTATATATTTTTAGTGTATCCGTATATTGATCGATTGATTTTTGTTTAAAATGAACTCTGTGCAAGTATGTTAAAATTGTTTTTGTAGATATATTTAATACTGTCTTTGGCCTGTAAGCAGCTGAGCTGACGAGAAGGCAACGAAATAAAAGATGGTACCAATTTATTCTGCTAAAACTGTAGTTCTTGCTTCTTTGTTCAAATTCATTAAGGGGAATAAATGTATGAAATAAATTTTGTTCAAAACTTTGTCATTCAGGCTGTAAATAATACCGTTTCACTCTGTGAGTGTGACATATCTAATGCTCAAGTTTTACACATATATCAGAGTCACTTATCTATATGTATTTATATAACAGTTACCATGGTGATAATGTATCCCATTGATATCAAACACCTATCTATCAGTAATATCGTCTATTTTATCTATTAAAATATTGAACACATACAATACACACAATTCTCTCTCTGTGTGTGTGTGTGTGTGTGGTACAATTTACATACAGTAACAACCTGTGCAATACTCTATGCAAAATGCGTTAAAATAAAATTTATAACAAAGTGAGAACAGAAAAGACCTTGATATTCTTTTCTTGACTTAGTGTAAAAGTCATTCTTGTATGCCATCCCACTTTTTAATTTTAAAGAAATAAAATAAAACTAAAATAAAATATCATATACAACCAAAAAACTGAAGAAAATTTAAGTTTTTGAGGCAGAATTTTGTTTTTGTTTAAAAGTCATATGATATTATTATTATTACTATTCACATGTTTATTTATTATATGCAGTAGTGTTTATTGAACCATTGAATTAGGCTGGAAATTTAAAGATGGCGCCATTTACGTACATTTTGATTTTTGTTAATTTTGATAGATATTTATAAAATATTAGATGATTTATTTAACTGATTCATTAAGTGTTAAAACTAATATTGGGAATATTACATAGTTCAAAAGGGGGTGGGGTATTGTATTAAATACATGTTGTTTCAGAGCTATTGTTCTACTTTCCTGTCTTGTGTGACTGTTGTTCGTTGTGATGTTATAGAATAGTGTTGGAGGTGCCAAATTGCTGAGGAAAAACATGTATCATTCATCAGACTGTGAACCTTTCAAGCTCCTACAGAATGTTCCAATCTGCCTGCTCTTCTCCGTCCACCATTCTTCCAACTTACTTCAAACTACCTAATGTGGAAGAAACGCATGCAAGTAATTCTTAGTCTAGCCCCAACAGATTACCATTATACTCCCATTCTCACTACCTACTCACTGATGAAGCCTTCATAAGAGCCGATGTTGTGGAGTTTTGTAGCATGATCCCCACCAGTAAAAAGTGAACTATACTGGACTCCTGTTTTGACTTGTATTTGGGCCTTGATCATGCAATATTGAAACTGATCAGCCGAAGAATACTGACTGGAGAGACCCAGTCTAGACTATAACCATATTTTTCAGACTATGATGGCTCACACTGAAATCTATGGGAATTCAGCAAACAGAGAAGGAAGAATGGTTCGTAGGCGGATCGTGGATGATTTACCTCCCTATGATCTACGCATACCATCTTCTGCGGCTACCCCGCAACTGGCACGTTATACCTTAAGAACATAACATCCTTTGGTTTATGGACGTCTAACAAAACTACACAGTCATGCACAACAGCTTCCTCTTTACAGTTCCTGCAGAACCTATTGAAGCATCTGTTAGCCAGACTCGCCGCAATGCTACTGTATGCAACCGACAACAACATGGAGACACCGGATTGCTCAACTGTTCAACGCGCAAACGTTGTCACAATAGCCAGCTTCAACAAAGTAAATTCTCCGTTTTATAATTTGTTTACGTATTCGTGGAATCCTGAACAACCAATGAAACGGGGACGCATTAACACAGTGCTTTCCAAAATAATCTTGGATACTGGCGCCTCGATATCCCTCGTAAAGACTTTGTTTCTCCAAAGTTGGCGTAATATTCTGTGCTCAATATAGACTAAACTGTCCGTCATCCAGATTGAGGATGAATTGCCTCTGATAATATTTAGGTGTTTCTAAGGATAAACATTTTGCAATGGTGACTCTAAACTATACAACAGACCAGAAAGAAACTGTGTACCCAATGAACGGATTAATGACCTTTAGCGATCACCAATTAAAAGGAAATATAATCGCAGTAGATTCAGGGTTAATCAACAGTAATGGGTTTTGGGATAATATGACACCACAACATCCTAAGGAAAGGATACAATATGCAGACGGTCCCTGATCGTAGTGGCAATGTTGAATTACCTATTATCCAACGTTTAGTCCTTCTCACCTGACCCAGCCATTCACACAGACCAATGGAGTAGTTACAGCCAACTCTCCCCCTCGATCCCTGAACTACATTCCCAACGTGGTCAGTCAGTCAGTCAGTCACACGGACGATTTTGTTAGTCCTGTCGATAGGACTCACACAAATCTCATCGAAAGTTTCTGTAGTCGCCTAGCCTAATAGACAGAATGAGAGCAGTGAATGGGTTGGTCAAGAAACACGATGATTTACAGTTATCTCGATGAATATTTTTATACATAAATTGGTTTCACTGGTGTGTTTAGAGTCCTGTGAGAAATTGAGAGGTCATCTTGGGACATATACACAAGAATGTTATCCTGTGTGACCATTTTGATTAAACACTGCATTACTTTTCTACAAACATTCTTTTAAAATTACGCGCTTTTACTTCCAATGCATGTCATTGATCGATAGAGGTTTGTCAAGGTCGTTATTAAGTAGTTTCGTATTGAGGGTTGCTATAGTTTAGAGTCACCATGTTGAATATTTGATTTAAACTCATTACAAAATGACTAAGTGATTAGATCTATTGAGTAATTGGTAATTCAGCCCTTGGGAAACATCCTAGTGGATCTTATACTTTAAAATGTTTGCTCATATATTAGCAGCCAATCATATTGGTTCCATAAGATGAAAGGTAGTCGTGTTGCATTAGCGTTTATAAGTACATCATGACTCCATGGCTTGTAGGCAGTCATAAGATCAAGTAGGAATGTTGCTTTTAGATTCGAATGGAATGAGGATATTGTAACGACTGAATTTATTCGGTTATGGTTTGAACTCAAGAAATCCATCTGTACATTCGACTGTGTATATAGCTGAGAAAACCTCGTTGAGGTACAAATGCTTTCACAAACCTTCCAAATGCAAGGAAAAGACGATTATTCTCCAATTCTTCGGTATTTTAGCGGTTCTATCAATCAACAGCAATAAATAATACCAAAATTCAGATTTATCTCAATACTGCAGTAAGGCAGCTAGGCAGCTAGCTAGCCATAATTACATTGTCGGTTTCTAAATACAAAACACTCACTGTATGACAAAACTGACTGACCAAAGTTCAACTATAGAGCGTACCTTCTTCCTTAGAATCGAGAAGAATATTCCCAACGAGGTGGGATCAGCAGCTCGCTCCCCAAGAATCACACAGAGACACACCGAGGTTTCTCACAGATAGTCCCGTTTCAGAATCACCTTCATTCACTCAAACACATTCACCTCGTTAAACAACACATTTTCAATGTACACACAACCACAAAGAGAAGAATTAATTACAATTAAGGATTAAACAAGGCAAGACAAAGTTCAATGATGAAGGTCGAAATCGACATGTGAATTTCAAATTCATGTTACACAGTCTAGACGGGGGGGGGGGTGGAAAAGCGTATGATGATTACAAAGTCAGGTGAAACGTCTGAATAAGTATTATCATATATCATGAATAGATCTTCGAGGAGACAGGGATTTTGCAAACAATCTGTCCATAGCGCATGTGTTACTATTCGACTTACAAAGCAAGGATTCGATGAACAGAGGTTCAGTCTCTTTGAGAACGGGAATCCTGTTTCACACAATCGTGGTAACAATGAATATGTTTGTGTGTTTCTACTAAGTGTGTGAAAAAGCATAATCGCATGGATGGTAACATATCCCCATACATGAGACAGTTATTACTGACATTTTGAGTAGGAACTGCCACTGTGTGAGAAATAAAACTAACACTACTTGAAGTCTTTCATTATTCAGTCATATCCTCCTCCTACAGGAGTGGTCAAGGAATGACATCAGTTAGAGAACCATTTGGAAAATCTGGGAGTTTTCGAGGTGGTTGTGTTCTCTGAGTTGGATAGTTGATTTGCGAAGCTTCCACCGCCCTACTAAGCGACATCTTCAGTGCATACTTCAGTCTGTCGAAGTGAGCTTTTAAATTTCTCCACGAGTTTATTAATCATCTCTCCTGGTGACCTAGGACGTGACTCTTTGGTTGTTTTTGTGTGTTTTCACATCTTCTAGGTTACTTGTATTGGAACTGATTGTTTCTTTGACTTGAACGTCCCCTTCGTCTTCGTATCCACGATCATAAGCTAGCCGTCAAAAGACATGATATTTACTCCCTCATATCACTACACACAGACAACCACAGATATCAATTCGACTGGGACAACATTCAAATATTACACAGAGGAAACAACAAGAATGCTAGAGAATTTTTAGGAGCTTGACATTCCAGTGAATCATCAATCAATAGACACATAGAGATAGACAAAATTTACCAACCAATAAGAAAGAAACTTCACACAAAGGGTCAAAGTTCAAATCAAAGAAACAATCAGTTCCAATACAAGTAACCTAGAAGATGTGAAAACACACAAAAACAACCAAAGAGTCACATCCAAGGTCACCAGGAGAGATGATTAATAAACTCATGGAGAAATTTAAAAGCTCACTTCGACAGACTGAAGTATGCACTGAAGATGTCGCCTAGTAGGGCGATGAAAGCTTCACAAATTAACTATCCAAGTCAGAGAACACAACCATCTCAAAATCATCCACGTGAGCTACAAATCTTCTCTATCTTATCTAAACCTGGGAGTACTGGACAGCTGTTTCGTCCTGCCAGTTTGAAACTTTGTGTCGTAAAATTTAATTGTACACTTTTGTGAATTAGCTTTCAATCAAATGTCGTGCATTTCTCAAAGAAAATTGATTTGTGTTTCAGGTCAGACAGCAGAAAGTTACACGGTCTACTGTGTCATATATCCGTTGACGTGCTTAAATCACTGGGTTACCAGATTTTCCATTCATCAAAATGCTGCTTAAACTCTTCGCCATGTCATATCGTTTTAATCGTAGAGTTTTATATTAGTTGACCAACACATGAACTCACACGCTGCACAATTTTCGAAGGAAATGAAGAAGAGACGTACAGAATTCGCTCTTTCCTCATATGCATCAACACTATGAAAAATGATGTACTTCAGGTTAATGATTTACATATAAATCCTGTATGAGGAGGGAATATTTTGTACATAAACTTAATAATTTCTATAGACTGTTTGCTGCGTCGGTGGCACAGCTGTAGACTATTCGCCAACGACTCATGTGGTTCGAGGTTCGATCCCTGGCCGACGACGCACTCCTTTACCTTTCTAAGCCATTAATAAGCCTGCTAAAGAGGGGAGGTTCAACCTGGGCCTAGCATACCCATCCCTTAAAAAATAAACACCTTTGCTACCGAAACTTCAAGCATCTAGCTTGAAACCCTGTGTTCCACTGGGATAGTACAGGAATAGATTAAGACTGTTTGCTGATGATGAGGATCCGATGAAATACGCGGTGGCGCGAACTGTTGTTTTGTATATATTCGAATTCGTAAAAGAGAGAATTACTGTATGAAATGCTTAGGGGAAAATTACTTACTATTCAGCGGGATTCATCCTAATTTATAAAATAGAAAAAGAAGCAGAAAATGAAACATCCACCTGTGGAAATGAAGAAATTGTTTATCTGTCTTCTATTCAAAGGAGAAGTGTAGTTTCACAAATAAATTATCCAAAGAATGAAATATGCTTCTCTGCAGCCAAGCTCGTAACACTATATAGCACCACATTCTCAGTTAATCAATCTAAATTGTATAAGTAACTTGTTGATGTCAATAACAACAAATGCGTTTTTACGTTTATGTGCATTCGTGTTAGTCACTACATTGAAAGGATAGAAAGAAGGACTTCTTTCCGGCTATTTGAGCATAATAGATTTGTAGAGTGTGGAGTAGGAAAATTAACAAGTCAGTTCAAGGTTATACAAGGTGTCAGGTGAGTAGTTAGTACAAAGTGGTCTGTGTTAAACAGGAGATAGTTAGACTGCAATGAGAGGTTCATAATGAGATAACGAATATGTGAAATGAAACAGGTTGAGGCATATATTGAGAAAAGAGACAATATCACCAATAATAAGTCCGGATAGTCTAAATGAAAAATTCGATAGTATTGCATGAAGGGCATAAATTATGACGAATAATAATATTAATAATAATAGTTGTAATAATAATATTAGTAATAATAAGCGAGGGAAAAAAACAAGAGGGCTAAGGGGAAGGAGCACTCTTGGTTACAAGAAAAATCTTCAATCCAAGGTCAGCCACGGTGGGAACAGCGTCTGGACGTGTTCTTTTTGGATACAAAGTTCCGGTTTAGTCGATCTGATTGCAACAGCTTCAGCTATGTGTAGGAGACGTAAGCAAACTGTACGTGATAACGACTTCGGGATTCGGTATGTAACCCTGAAAGCTGTTTTGGTGGTGATGCAATATTCAGTTTCGACCAAGTGTGACAGGATCAAGCTTTTTATGCATTTAATTATAACTTTTATAACCTTGAACTGACTTGTCAATTTTCCTACTCTACAAATCTATTATGACGACTAATCACCACCATGGTCTCCGATTTTACTATATTTGAGCATATTCCAAGAAACAGTATTTGTCTAACGGGAAGCAGATATTCACTTACTGGGATTATTAGCAGACACCTTGTGCATACGGAGCATTTTGTCATGATTTCTAAGTAATTGAAAATGTTAATTATACAAAAGACAGTAAGTTAACGATGATTCGCTGAAGCGGGAAAGAATAGAAACCGCAGTCCAATGACCCTGAAATAACCAATCACATCGCAAAGAATTACAAATCGATGCTATCCATATAATCTTCGTTTCAAGTTTACCCAGATTCAGCGTTAAGGTTAAGATAGGATTAAGTTAGGGTTATAATTAAGGTTATGGTGGAATTTGCAACGAAGATTATGAAAAGCATCCAGCTGTAATACTGAACAAAATGATTGGTTTGTTTAAGGTCATTTGAATGTTGTGTCTATTCTTTACTGTTGTCATGACTGCGGTCAAACGTTTCAAGCGAGACTTATACATCCATAGACACAGTGTAATCATTCTTTAACTGCCTTTGAAATTTCATTTTAATTACATTGATTAGTCATGCATACTAGTGATTTCAGCTCAGTGAGCAAATTTTAGTTTTATGGACTGTAACCCATTTGAGTTGGTAGGTAAACTTATAAGCTGACACTGTTTATTAAATTTTTCTGTTTTCCTTCTTCTACCTCGACCCATCCCGCATCCCCTACCTCGTCCATTTCCATTTTGGAAGAGTATAAATTGCTGGTAACCTAAACTACAGGGATTTGTAATGTTGCCTACATTTCGGATACTTTTTTGAAATGACATTTCCAAACACTGAAGCATGTATGGTGGATGGTGTCTATCAGTGGAATCCAGGCAAGATACGCGTTTCGCCCCATTTTGGGAGTCGTCCACCAGATGAATGTGTCTGCAAATCTCAGTGAGTCAGAGTAGTGTCCCCACTGCGGCTTGAATCCAATACCCACTGTCTCATACGCCAACACGTTATCCACTAGACCAGGACATGAGCCATGAAAGCCCCCTGTTTCTTATGCAAAGGGGATCAGAGGCTGAGCACTTCGGACCAATCAATCAGTTGAAAAGTCTCAATTGGACTGAATAATAACTGAGATGTGCTATTTTCATTCTTTAATAACCGTTGTAATTCCAGGTAATAGTAGTCTGTAGATGATGAGAACCTTCTGAAATGGAGTCACGTCATTTTATATTGTGAATTCGGTCTTTCTTGGTCAATTGAAATCAACTGGCATGTGTCATTTACTCAGATGTGATTGTTAGTGACTTCACAAAAGTCGTGTGTTGCTTTAGTGTACAGTTATATTTTTTTATTTTTTTATTTTTGATTACAGCTTGATTCCACACTGTATTTTTGTTACATGTATGGAATTTTCAGCGTGGATATCGGTAGCCCAAATTTTGCAGGCCGACCATAGATATCAGGTGTTCGTCGGCAGGGGATTGAACCTCGGACCATGTGAATGGTCGGCGAGAGTCCTAACCACTGTGCCACCTTTGGTAAAATAATACTGCCGGTTTCAGTCCGATACTAACCGCAATAGACAACTCAGCTCAAGTGAGCTGAACACATTGAACTCACCCTCTGAAGACGTAAGCCTAGGGAAAAATTATGCGACAAGAATGATCTGTGCCTGCCTGTGGTAACACTAACATTATTGGATGAAATAAGAACGATAGTGGTTTTTTGGAATAACATGGTATTATTATTGTTTACTTTGTCAGCTTCTCTTCAGCTGCGCAAAGCCAAGAGAATAAATTAAGTTTATGTACAGAGACATTTTTACATACTTGCGAATGTCATATATTGTCAGTCAAATGACGGGAAACTTCAAGCTCAATCCACAGTCCTCAGGAAAATTACATTCACATAGTTAATACCAGAGACTCCGGAATTAAACAAGGTTCAGTGTATGTATAGAGTGGTAAAGGAGTTACATAATAAAGACAAGAGATGAGTAAGATGATGGATAACTAATAAATTGAGTAAGGACATAACAGCTAGTTCAACTGAAATTATAGAAAAAAGAGACAGGCAGAATTGCGACATAGCGAGGGAAGAGGGGAGGTTGAAGTCAGTGATTACATAATTTTAATAAAAGAGAGAGTATGTACGCTGTTCGGAGGCCTTCTTAAATCACTGGGCTACCAAAATTTCCATCTATCAAAATACTGCTTAAACTCCTCTGCATTTCTGATTGTTTCAATCGTGCAGTTTTATGTCAGCTGACAAATACATGAATTCACAAGCATATTTTGATTAGTTACCGATTATACAACATGCAACTTTTGAAGGAATTAAAGCAGAAATGTACAGAATTGGTTCCGTCTTCGTGTGCAGCAACACTATGACAAATGATGTACTTCAGATTATTGATTTACATGCAAATTGTGTATGAAGAGGAAATGTTTTGGAACTAAATAGGCTGAAAATGTCTGTACTATATGTTCATATATTGTCTGAAATAAAGCTCTATCATTATTATATGTGTCTAGTTACCAGGGTAACGAAAGAGTGATGACTGTTTCTCTCTGAGTATATAAATCAGATTAGGGCGTATGATAGCAACTGCTTCAGTCAATTTGAGGAGCAAGACGCATCTGTACAGATGACTCCCTAGAGAATGAGCTAGGATACATTCAAAATACGTTAGTCCAAATGGGTTATCCTAGTCGATTTGTCAGGAGACACATGAATGCTAAGTACAATAAAGAAAAACCGACAACAGTTAAAAAGGAACAACTCTTCATGAAACTACAATTTAATGGGGACGTGGCTAGTGAAGTTTTACATCAGAGATTATCGAGAGCGATAAAACGGACTTATACTGCTGCCACCCTCTGTTTGTCATTTTCCAGCCGACCGATTTTGACTGGTCAAGTGAAAGATAGGCTACCTAGCTGTGCCATTTCTATGTGCATCTATAAATTTAGTTGCTCCTGTGGAGAGAGCTATATAGGGCGAACAACTAGACAGCTTAAAAATGCATTGATGAGCATCTTCCTCCATGGTTAAGAAAAGGTCAAATACAATCTATAAGAAGTTCTGTTTTGCCTAATGTGATTGATAGCGTTCACCAAGTGGACGAAAATAGTGCCTTCAAAGTTATCTATTGCATTCCATTGAGCTTTTCGAACGGAATCAGAACTCGTCTTTTACACATAGCCGAAGCTATGGGAATCAATTCAAGAGAACAATCCTTGTCCTTGCATACAACAAAAGAAGTTTGTTCTACCTTTGTCTCTCCCTTGAGTGGCCTAGGTGAATTCTATTCCAAACCCTCCCACGTGACCTAATTTATTTATTGAATTGTCTACATATACACATATAATATCGCCACCTGCATAAACCTTATTATGAATATTTTGTTACCATTATAATCGTCGTTATTAACTACATTCAAAACATTTACCACATTATTATTATTTGATCTACAAAATCACCGTCATTGGGCGGCCTTTGCGGTCAAGGATTCATGGATTTTGCAATGAATCGTTCTGGATAACAATTCTCGACGAGGATTCTCTTGAGATTGTCCAGTTCATCTTCTACAGTATCCGGGGTGCGAATCCTGTGAACTCTGTAGCTGAGTGAACGGATCAGGCTTCGTTTGGTGTATAGGGGTACTCAACTGTGGAAGTTAATAAGCTGTCCGTTCCATGTTGACTTTCTGTAGATAGATCTTTTCAGTGTTCCATCCTGTTCTCGTCTTGTTAGTTGGATGTCAAGAAAGGATATTTTAGAGTTGGACTCTTTCCCCAGCGTGAACTGAATTGCGGGGTGGCAGTTGTTAAACGACTTCAGGATGTCGTCTAGATTCTCTTCATTGTTGACGATAATAAAGAAGTCTGCAAGTAATGGGTTATTGGTGAGCCCACAAGAGCCGCCCATGCATAGCGTCCCGAAGGAACCACTCTACATGAACCTTCAATTCGATGGAGATATATCTGCGGAAACACTAAAAAATCGACTGTCGCGCTCACTTAAGAAGACCTTCTCCGCAGCTGAACTACGACTAAATTTCTCCACAAAACCTATTATTCATGTGAACGTGAAGGAATAGCTACCACTGTTGACCTCATCAATGTGTATTTATCATTTCACCTGCTCTTGTGGAGCCAGGTATGTCGGCCGTACCCAGCGCTCGCTTTCCAAGCGTATCACCGAACACTTACCAGCATGGTTTTACAAAGGAGAAAAACGATGTCCCCGCAGCTCCATCTTACAGCATCTGATAGAATCCGGACACCAAGCTGCACCTCAAGCAAACTTCAAAGTAGTCTACAGAGTAAGAAGTAGTCTTCCTAAAGGTGTACGAATCAGACTTCTTCAAACTGCAGAAGCAATGGCGATTCACTTGCTAAGCCCTCAACTCTGCATACAGAAGAAGTTCGCTCAATCACTACACTTACAATGGACGTAATCTATCTTATTACCCAACAAGTAAATTCTACATAATGTTTCTTTTTTTGTCTGAGTCTTCATTAGTATTATTTTGTCTTCTCAACTGTGATATTTTACATTTTCAACTTTCTTGTTCTCTACCCCCACCCGATTTAATTTCTACACCTCACTACCACTTTAATTGACCTGACCAACGCTCAATTTCTAGTCATTTATGTTACGTCATCTAACTTAATTGCTCAATTTCAGTTCTAATTTAAATGGCATTATTCTCTACCCCACTTATGCTTAGTCTCTCTCTACCTGTAATTACTTCTGTTGCTACCCTGACCTAAGTTGAAACATTTTAGTCAATTATATTACGTCATCTAACTTACTAACTCAATCTTACTTTAGTTTCTGTCCAATTAACCTTGTTTCTATATTAGATCATTCTTTTATTACCTGATCAATTATCTAAACTTGACAAAAATCATGTACACACACACAAATAATTATATATAAATACGATTGTACAGCCATGTGAATGAATTCGCCGATAAGAGTCTCTTCGCTGAACGTCTTCTCGTTTTCATTTTGGTTGTTACTTGTTCAGGAAATCGGAGTTGTATGTGACCTTCTTTCTGTTTTCTCAATATAACTGTTACAATTTTCAGTCAAACATTATATATACAAATGATCGTGTCGTCTCTTCACTGAATTATTTGTTTTGATTTTCTATATGTTTTATTAGGAATTCCTCACAAAATACAAGTACAGTTGAGCCGTTACATCATTATTATGTTTATCAGTAATTATAGCAACACATATATTATGCTATATAATTGTTGTAATTGTTGTTATTGTATTTGGTGTCTACTTTGAGTGAATGTTGACGCCATGAATGTCATGTGACACTTTTTCAGATAAGTGAATAACACAGTAGTCTTTGATGTAAATTCTCTTAATTTTCGAATTTTCTATTGCCTAAACTTTCGAGCTGCTTTATAAAAGCATGAGAGTAAGTGTTCAATGGTTCGTCTGTATAGCAAACTCTGGGTACAGTCGGCATGTCTAGCTAGCTCGACACGAGCATATGAGTTTTTAGATGCACACTGATGAGGCTGGTAGGCAACAGTGGTAGCTTCTTCTTCACGGTGTTCATGAGAATCATCGGTTTTGTAAAGAAATTTAATCGAATTTCAGCCACGAAGAAGGTTTCGTTGATTTGGCGAGAAAGGCTGTTTTTCAGTATTTCTGCTGATGAGTCTCCGTTTAGTTTTGGATTGAGGTAGAGGAGGTTTCGGCTGCAGAGAGTGTGAGCGGTTTGAATGGTTTAGCTTTCATGGATAGCGTGATGAAATTTACTGGGTAGCCATTTTCGAGAAGAATTCTTTTCAGGGTGTTTAGCTCCTTTACAGTGGTGTCAGGACTGCAAATTCTGTGGCTCAGTGAATGGACCAGGTTTCGTTCCGTATGTAGAAGCAACCGAATATGAAAGTAGGTGAGTTGTCAGTTCCTTGTCAGCTTTTTATAGATGGATCATTTCACTGTTCCATCTTGTTCGTGTCTTGTTATTTGAACTTGCAGAAAAAGTATTTTAGTGTCAGACTTCTTCTCTGAAGTGAACTTAATTGCAGGATGTATCTTAGCTGTTGACATAGTCCAGAGTGCCCCACGAATTGTCCTTTTTATTGGAGATAATGAAAGTATCGTCCACATGTTCCTTGTAAAACTCACAGCTGCGAGTCATTTGAACACTGACATCTTCCATAGTTGTGAACAAAATTGTCAAGGTAACCATTTTCTTTCAACATCTTCTTGAGAATCATAATTTCTTCGTGTAATATCTCTGTAGAGGATATTCTCCTGACTCTATAAAAAAGTTATGACTAGTTCTCATTTATAGGCATTTGTGTAAAGTCCCCTAAAATTTAGGTAATGTCGTTTTCGTGTGGGCTTTCGGTATAATGATTTCTGGAGACTGCCATCTTCTAGTAGTAGAACTTTCCATCACTTTCATACAGCTAACGAAATTGAACTCACCAACATGAAACTATTTACCTTTAATGCTTAGAAGTCGGATGTAGGTGAGGATCGATATTGCATGAAAATGAATAACTTTCATAAAAATTAGTTCTTTATAAAGAATAATATTTGCTGTAAATCACTATCTAAGCGGATGGTATCGACCGAATCTATTTGGTTATGGCTTGAAGTCAAGAAATCCATCTCTCCTCGTTTGACTGTATATGGCTGACAAAACCTCATTGAGGTACAAATGCTATCACGGAAAGCTCGGTAAACAGGGAAAAGACGATTATTCTTTGATTCTTCAATACTTTAGCGCTTCTATCCCAGCAGAAGCATTGAAAATGGACCCAGAGGCAACAGCGCGGACTTGATGGCGCCATTGCTAGAGAAGGTGTGGAAAGAGGGCAAAGTACCTGAGGATTGGAAGAAAGGATACTTATTCAAACTACCAAAGAGAGGAAACTTAAGGCAATGCAAACACTGGTGCGGAATTATGCTCCTGTCCATCACAAGCAAAATACTAAGCCGAATCATCCTGGAGAGAATCAAACAAGCCCTAGATGAAAAACTCCGACCGGAACAAGCTGAATTCAGGAGAAACAAGTCATGTATTGATCAAATCGCCACTCTACGGATCATCACTGAACAAAGCTTGGAATGGCAGTCACCTCTCTATACCAACTTCATCGACTTTGGAAAGGCCTTCAACAGGCAGCGTCGATCGAGTGGTCATTTGGCAACTACTTCGCTACTACCAAGGGGTGCCATCGACAATTATACATCTCATCCAACAGTTATACGACAATGCTGCATGCCAAGTAATCCACAACGGGAAACTTACGGAAGCCTTCGAAGTGAGGACGGGAGTGAGGCAAGGCTGTCTACTATCGCCAATGATCTTCTTGATTGCAGTAGATTGGATAATGAAACAGACAACGGGCAATGAGGAAACAGGCATTAAATGGACCCACACAAAAAACTTGGAAGATCTGGACTTCGCCGATGATATATGTCTGATTTCCCACAAACTGGAAGATATGCAAATGAAAAGCAACAAGCTGACAGAAGAAGCATCCATAGAAGATAGAACTACAGGTGAACATAGAGAAAACAGAGGTGATGAAGATTTCAGGCTAACACCAACAGCAACAACAACAACAGACAACAATCAGCCAGCATAAGCAAGAATCGGAAAAGCAAGACAAACTTTCATTACTCTTAGGTCTGTGTAAAGCTCAACAGCTCAAAGAGTATCTCAAACAAACTTCAGACCTTCATTAACAGTTGTCTTCGCTTAATACTTCGCTCAAGATCGGATGGCCGGTGAGAAAAGATCAGCAACAGAGATCTCTGGGAGCGAACCAAGCCAGCAGGAAACGATTGTGAAACAAATAGACAGGAAGAAGTGGAGATGGATTGGCCGGCCATACTCTGAGGAAACCATCAAGTGACATCACTAGACAAGCCATCGCTCGAGTGGAACCCAACAGAATGGGAAGCGGCGAGTTGGTCGTCCCATGGTGAGGTGACTTGGAGGAGGTCATTTGAAGAGGAGATGAAAGCATGTGGGTAGACTTGGATCGGGGTGAAAACGTTGGCAGAAAACAGAAGGCAATGGAGATGCGCAGCTGAAGCCCTATGTTCCTCTTGGAATTAAAGGATACAATAATAATAATGATAATAATAATTAGCGCTTCTATCAAACAACAACTACAATAATAATATCATCAACGCTCAGACTTACCTCAATATTGCAGTGAAGCAGCTAGGCAGCTGGCTGGTTGTACAGAAATGGTCGGTTTCTTAATACGAAACAAGTACTGTAAGACAAAATTAGCTAGCTAAAGTTCAACTGTACAGAGTATCTTCTTCCTTAGAATCGAGGAGAATATTCCCAACAAGGTGGGATCAGCAGCTCTCTCCCCAAGAATCACACACAGACACAGACACACCGAGGTTTCGCACAGATAGTCCCGTTTCAGAATCACCTTCAGTCATTCAAACACATTCACCTCGTTAAACAACACATTTTCAATGTACACACAACCACGAAGAGAAGTATTACTTACAATTACGGATTAAACAAGGTAAGACAAAGGCAAATGATGAAGGCTGAAATCGACATGTGAAATGCGAATTTCAGATTGATGATACACCGTCTAGAGGGGAGAGGAAGCGTACAATAATTACAAAGTCAATTGAAACGTCTAAATAGATAATATCATATATTATGAATAGATGGTCGAGGAGAGAGCGGTTTTCATAACAGTCTTTCTATTAGAGGAGTATCGAAATGAAGTACCGATATCAATTTCTTAAGCATAATATATATTAACAAGATTAATACGATTTTTAAAAAAAGCATAGGTGCTTGAACAATCTATCAACTATCGATTTTTCGCTTCATACATTTCACTCTTCAAAAAAGTATTATCGATTACTACAAAAAAAACATACTCAGTTTTTGGACAGAGAAAGTTATTTACTCAGAGCTTTCATTAAAATGAATAATATTTACATATAAGCTAGGTTAAATATTGTTTTTGTGATCAATCCTGATTTATTGAAAACATAGCAACTATTCTAAACACCACGATTATGCAACAATATCTCCTTTACATCTGTAATGTTGTACAAAGCCAGATAATACCCACCTCCACCCTCCGCAGTTGAGTATCCAATGAAGAACATATACTAAGGAGGGTTAAAGAGGGAATTTTCAGAAGATTGCTCGCTGTACTTACCTGCCTTCGCTGCTTGCTGAAGACCAGATGACCAGCAAGAAAGGGTAAGTAACATCCAGGGAATCTAGCAGCGTGACAGACAAGAAGCGATTGCGCGACAAATATATAATCACAGAATATACACACTAGATTGTAGGAATTATTCAAAGGACAGTTGCAGCGACGAAAATTTTCTTCTCGACAAAGGCATCAATTAGGCTCTACATTCGTTTATATATAGTACAGCAATGAGAAAGTTCCACAACTATTTCCGGTCTGTCAAAGGTCAAAATGATAAAACTACAGAATGTAACAGACAGGAAGATTGCATAAGAAACAAACATAGTAAGATTATATCCAATGAGAAACTTGACTTTTTGTGCACTCAGGGCTTACAAGTGTAGTAATAACAAAATAGGCAAGAAATTCGGATAAAAGCCGCATTGTGGAGCTGAGTACGTTGGACGTATCCTGCGCCCGCTTGTAAAACGCTCTCAGGGAATACTATCGAGCATGGTTAGCGATGGGACAGAACATCTGGTGAATTTAGGACAATCAGTACCATTTGAAACGTCCTTCATAGTCATATATAAGATCCGATCAAACCTGTCAAAGTGAGTGAAATCAAGGCATCTGAAAACAGCTGAGACACTAGCGAACCAAAATTTCAAAACTCAAGTTACGTATTCAAAGGAAATACGTCTAACCGTTGTTCCTACTACGGCCATCATAAAATGTTAGTCCTATCAGTAATGGTTATCCAGCGAAGTTAATCTATAATAGCCAAAATCAAAGTGTTTCAAAAGCTGACCTTGATAAACCGATCAGACACAAGGAATGCTATGAAATATCATTCCAAATTAAATTTTGTCTATCTTTTCGGACTTGGAGAGAATAGATAGAGTATTCCACTTATTTACTGGGTACGTTTTCTGCAAATCTATACTGTTAGGGAGAGTTATGGATTTTAAGATTAAGGTTAACTTTAGGGTTAAATTTAGAATTACGGTGAGAATTGGGTGTAGTTGAAGAATGGTATCAGAGATATTAATGGATCTCAAAGTACCCTGTAACACCCACAGTCACCTACTTGGATGAATGAGTATATCCCACATGGTATGATTGCTCTACAGATCATCTGTGTATTGACTTGGAGACGTTCTTACAACACATAAGCCACAATTATACAGTGTGATTTCATGCTTGCAAAGTTTTTAGTTAATTTTTTAACGATTATGTGACTTTTCTGAATCTGAGTTCTGACTGGTTGTTCAAGGTCACTGTGAAGATTTTGGTGAAGATAGTTTAACGTTACCGGTTATTTTGTTAACTTTTTTTTCATCTAACCTTCCTGTTTATTTATGTTTTTTTTAAAACTTCCGATTTGTATTACTATGCTTTATATTCGAACTTCCTGTCTAGTTTGTTATTACCATACTTTTAGTTTCTAAATGCACAAAAAAGTCAAGTTTGTCATTGATTTTAATCTTACTGTGTTTGTTTTCTTTATGCGCGCGAGAAATTGATTGATAACTGATGCTTATTTATTCAATCAACTAAGGATACACGGGATGGAATTGAATCAGTACCTATTCTGGACATCTGGAAATTCCACTACACTTATAACAAATGAGACTGAATAAAGAGGATTTTAGAAATCAAGTTTCAAAGTTGCGTACTTACAGTTGACATGATATGATTATGAACAATAATCTGTTGTTAGAATTTAATTGGTGGATGGTGACTAGCAATGGAATCCAGGATGCTCATTTCGTCCTATTTGGGACTCGTTGGAATCCACCAATCAAATTCCGATTACATGCCCGGACATCGTCGAAGCATCTGCACAAGAAGCCGACATGTCAACTTGAGACCGAGCACTTCAGTCAAATCAATCGACGGGAAAATCTAAAATTCAGTTAGAATAATTAATATGATCCGTTGCACAAGAGGTGGCTTGCGTGGCCCAAGTGGTCTAGTGGATAACGCTTTGGCGTTTGATACTATGGGCACTGGGTTCGAGCCTCGGTGGGAATATTGTCACTCACTGAGAAATGCAGGTATATCCAGCTGGGAGACGAGTCCCAAATAGGACGAAATGCGCATCCTGAACTCTACTGCTAGTCACCACATACCAGTTGAATTCTAACAACGTATTTTGTCTGAATACTTTTATCTAGTTCCATCGTAAGTTCTTCCATCCATCTATCAACTAGCCTGAGTGACTTTCTCATCAAGGTGAAGAAAACTATCCAAGTAGAATTTGTTTACATCATTCAACAAGTTCTGACCCCGCCTACACAGACTATGGTTTATTAAAAAGTGATATCACACAGGTTATCATGGTGAAGGTCATTTGACCGGAGAATTCACTGGCTGAAATGTGGTAGAGTGAAACTTCGCAGCAGTAAAGAAAAGGCACCACCATCGAATGACCTTGGAGCAACCAATAAGCTTGTTCAACACTAGAAATTTTTGTTTTTCATAATCCTCTGCGTGATAATAACTTTGGAATGTGGTATACAGAGTCGATGAGATGTCCTATCTCCATCATGTGTGATAGAATTGAACTTTTTATGCTACATTCAATTTCCCCCTTGCTGAAGTAAACTAGTAAATGTTCTCAGTTTCTCGGTGAATATTGGACTGCTACTGAAGAACAGGAACAGATGGTGTTCGGAGGAGAAAGCTAGGATAGATAGAATCCCCGTAGAAGTCTCTCCCTTGGGTTGGGGGACGTAGAAATAGTAGTTTTTTATTCACCATTGTATTGGTGGTACACCGGTAGAATGCTCACGAACCATACATGTGGTTGGGGTTTCAATTCTCGGCTAACTCACCGCTTAGAATTGCTTAACCAATAGTAAGAGACCGATAAAAAGGTAAGTTTGAACGAGAGACTAGTAATCCCATCCCCCGTAATAAAACTTCAAGGCTCAAACTTGAAACCCTGTGCTTCACTCGAAATGCAAAGGAATAAAATTAAAGGACTATTATAACTCAGGTTGATTTTTTTAAACTTCTGTAGATATCCACTGTCTCTTAGGCCAGTCGCCACGTGGGGAGGTGTGGACTTCCTGGTTGGGGTGGTCGGGATGGTAAGAACCAATGACGGTTGGAGACAACTGGTGATATGGCTTGCTTAAAGTCATCTTTGTCAATGGCTGGCGAAGATTCATTCACTTTTTGTGATTTGTCATATCCGATGAAACTGTATTGTTCTTTCATACTACTACTATTCTTTTTCCCTCAATCACACCTGTGTTTCTTATCTTCCTCTTCGGTTGAACCCTGTTTACTGCCTTCTTTTGTGTGTGGTAAATGTGGGGAGAGTAAGAACACGAACTGCTGGATATCTGTGGAAATTTCTATATTGCAACCAGTCAAACAGGGTGAAATGAAGTACTTTCTCTACAAAAAACATTGGCAGCAAATCGACCTCGATGTCAGTACTAAGCGCTGATCTAATTACGTTTGTATTTCATTGGTACAAAGCTGAGGATATGTGTATATTGGTCTTTCGTCTCTAGCTTTCTAAATATAATTCTTGTAGTGGAACTGATCATCGTCTTTTCTCGTTAAGTGGGACATCTTCCGTAGGTGAATGGATGCCCCCGATCAATGTGGCAAAATGTGCAACCATGCGCATTGGACAAGCAAGCACGAGCTCCTACGAACTAGAGGGAATAACACTTCCATCAGTTCAGACTCACTTGGACTTAGGCGTCATAGTTAGCCACGACTTAAAAACTACAGCACACTGTCGCGCGGTGGCTGCACGTAGTTTCAGGTCCTTATGGGCGATTCGCAGAGCCTTTACAAGAATTACCAGAGATATGTTCACCTCCTTATACACATCTCTGGTTAGGTCAAGACTGGAAAACTGCATCCAGGCCGCCAGTCCGTGTCTAAAAGGGGATTCACACATTCTAGAAAGTGTTCAAAGGAAGGCAACACGTATGGTTCACGGCATAGCTAACTTATCATATGAGGAAAGACTAGATAGTTTAAATCTCTTCTCACTGTCATACCGTAGGCAGAGAGGAGATTTAATCACAATGTTTAAAATTTTAAATAATGACTACGGACCTGACCTATTCTCTCTTTTCCTTCCCACCAGGTCGGAACACCTTAGAGGACATAGCAGGAAAGTTCAAAAGCCAAGGAGAAATCATATTGCTGTTGAGAACTGGTTCTCACACCGAGTCATAAACTCTTGGAACCGACTCGCAGAAGAAGTGGTGTCTGCAACCTCAACTGATTCGTTCAAGAAGGGTTTGGACAACCACAGAAATCTACTAGAAAAGGATTAACATAGGCTTCAAGCCTTCTATCCTCAACCAATAAATCTGAATCTGAAAATCTGAATCTACTACTATTATTTTATTATCATTATTATTCCCATCATCCATTATTGATACCATTTTTATTACCACTGTATTACTGTTTATTAATAACATTGCGTTTTCATACAGATTCTATACAAAAACACTTTATAGCCTTTCCACTAGTTCCTGTCCATTCTACACGAGCTTATTAATTAGTCATTATCTCACGCTTGTTAGGATATGCCCACTTCTGTCTCTTTTCTAACTTCCAATTAGTCATCTCTTCTAAGTTACACCTTACATTATGTAATACAATTTTTCAAAGACAAAGTTTACCAGTATCTGACTGGTCTAAAGATTTCTTTGTTTAACATGTGAATACGATAGTACAGCTCATGAAAATGAATCGTCGAAAAGGGGGTAAAATTTTCTTCTCTGTTTATGCCTTTTTCTTAGTTCTATTTTTGCTAAATCAACTTTTAACAGACCGTTTTCTAGACTTCACAGATTTATTCTCCTTTGTGCAGAATAATATGAGGTCATCATTTATTTATTTCATCGTCCATTCCTCTTCATCCGCTTACACTGGTGGTATAAATGTACATAGAATTTCTTCATACGTGCAAGAATCAGCAGGATTTTTGATAACAGAGACACACAAATAAATAAACAATATTCAGAAGTTCCACTTATTTAGCTTATGAAGGAGGCCAAAGCTAAAAAAAATCAGACATGTAAAAGTAATGGTCGGATACATTGAAGATTGAATTTCACAGTCAATACAAGAGGAGAGTAGTTGGTGATTGAGACGAAGGGATTAGACATTGAGTCACCAACGTAGAGAAAGACTAATAAGTGAATCTTTCTCAACACATAAGTCAGGTTTTCAACCTTTAATAGTGATCGTTTCAGCAAATTTGCCCGTGTGCAGCTAGTTATATTGGCCGCACAAAGAGCACGCTTTCCAAATGCATCTCTGAACATTATCCGGCATGGTTAGCAAAGGGACAATGCAATACAATTACTAGCTCAATTCTCGAGTATTTGGTGAACTCAGGCCACGTAGCTCCACCAGAGTCGCCTTTCAAGATCATCTAAAAGGTGAAGCCAACTGGTACAAAAGGAGTCAGGTTTCGGCTTTCGTGTATGGCGGAGCCGCTGGCAATTCGTCAAAACAACTTCGAGCTCTGTATACAGAAAAAATTTGTCCAGTCTACTATTCTACCTTGGTCTTAACCTGTTCACTAGTCGTTACCTGTAAAAAAATTTTGATTTTTCCTTTTGTTTTTAATTTTACTTTTAGTTTGCTTTTGCTTTAATAATTAATTCACTATTATCAATCTCATATGTTCCTTTCGTACATTTTCACACCCTCTTCACACTTGTTAAATTGACACTCAACTACCACCTTTATTCTCACTCACTCAAGAGCAATTTTAACCTTATGAAATTTGTAACTTTTTGGTGTTGAGTACCACGTAATTTACAACTTTTAATTCTTTTCACTTCTAAAGCCACTTATGAATAATTATATCAATTATGTCAGCCCCTATTACTCAATAGTATACCACTATATATTTTTGTAAGTATAAATACGACTGTACAGCCAACCTCTGAAGATGATTTCGTCGATAAAGAAAATTTTCTTCGCTGGCTGAATCTGTCTTTTATAATCGAGGAGAGTTGATTTATATTGTCTAATAATAATCTTGAATGATTTCACGCTGTCCACCTTATTTCCCGTATCAACAAGATGTCTGACAGTAGCACTTTTCAAAGCATTTGTTCCCTTGAGACGTAAACCTTTTGGTATATGTTCAGGAAATCTGAGATACACCCTTCTTTCTGTTCTCCTAATGTAATTGATCCCTCAGATACACGTAAATTTGTATTCACAATTAGAGTTAATATGGAAAAGGTATTTATCAACCTTTGATTGTACCAAATAGTTAGTTTCTTGTTAGTTGGGAACTAATTTACCTGTAGGATACTTTCAGTCTTCTGTTGATTACTCCTGCATTATTGCCGCCTTTAAAATCCAGTTGGATGAAGATTGGTTTCTCATTTACTATGGTTCTGTACACCTTTGGATTTTCAGATATTCCAAAGATTTGGATAAGTTTAGGAGGATAACCATTATTTTTCAAAACCTTCTCACTGTCAAGGAGTTCTTCATCCAGTATATCTGTGAAGCGTATTCTTCTTCTGGCTCTGTAAAACAGAGTTTTAACCAGCGTTCTTTTACAGCTAATTGCACAAAAACTACTGAAGTTTAAGTATAGTCCATTCCATGTGGATTTTCAGTGAATGTATCTTCTTAGAGAGAATACAAGTAGTTCAGCGAAAAGTCTCTTTTCGGTGAATTCATTTTCTTAGCTGTACAATGGTAAGTATATACGGGTAATTTTGTATGTTTGTGTGCGTTAAGTTTGTCAAACAGGTGAAAGTTAGTAAGTTTGGGGTGGAGTTACGTAGTACAAAAAGCATTCAGAGGAATTGGAAGTTGATATAAGAGGGTAGTAACAAAAGTTATGTTATGTACTCGTCGCTAAATTATTGTTATGGACTGGTCGAGAAACTAATAGTCCTGACGCAAGAAGGCGGAAATCAGAAGACCACTAGGTTCGCGATAATACTTCTATTTTCCAACACAAGGAGAAGCAAATAAGTGGTATCACACCAAAGTAAGTAAGTGAGTAAGTAAGTGTAAGTCACACAAATTGTGAGAGACGAAATATATATATGAATGTCCAGACAAAGGGTGTGTGAACAAAACACTAGACAGTCTTAATGTGAATGGCTAATTATAATGGAGTATCGATCCATATATACATAGCGAAATATAGCAGACGTGTCAACAACCACCATATATGGATATATGTCACTAAGCGACGGACTGTCAACAAACTCTCATATTATATATAATATAATATAAGGAGAATATACATTGTTAAAGGAGACAAGTTCATACAAGTGAAATGGTCACAGACTAAGCGAGCAAACAGAAAGAGAGACCAACATACACACACACATAAATATATATATGTGGATACATATCAAGTTATGAGTTATCACAAACGATTGTTAAAGAAAAGTCATGGAATAACATGAATAGTTTGATGAGAGAGTTGTCCTCAGGGTGAACATGGAAACAAGATAGAGCACGCAATTACGTAAGAGATCTAAGTAGTTAGAAAAACAAGCAAAAAAGCAATGAATCTTCTACACCCTCCCCATCTGTTATTTGGTCTCTATGATATAAGTTAAACTCCACCATACTATTACTCATCATCAACTTCTAACCTCTTGTCTTGACTGTGCAAACTCAATTTTCAATACATCCGACTATCAATTTTACATGTTTGCATTTTAATTGGTAGATAATGACTAGCAGTGGAATCCAGGATAACGCGTGTTTCGTCCTATTTGGGACTCGTCAACTGGATGTACCTGCATTTCTAAGTGAGTGATAATGTTCCCACCGAGGCTTGAACCCAGTTCCCATGGTTTCAAACGCCAAAGCGTTATCCACTAGACCACTTGGGCCACGAGAGCCACCTCTTGTGCAACGGGTCCTATTAATTATTTTAACTGAATTTTAGATTTAGTCTCAGGTTGACCGTGGAATACAGAAGAATTCAGATGACGATTCTCAAATAGAACGAAATGCGCATCCTGAATTCCACTGTTAGTCACCATCCATCAATTATCCTCTAATAACATGCCCAGACATCATCGAAGCATCTGCACAATAAGCCGACATGTCAACCTGAGACCGAACACTTCGGTCCAATCAATCGACGGGAAAATCTAAATTTCAATTAAAGTGTTTGTATTTTGTTTGAAACTTGACCTCTTCTTTCATTAGTTATATAATTCGAACCTATGAATATTGTTTATTAAAATACGTGTCTATGTTAACTAAAAATCCTGCTGAACCTTGCAAGCATGACGAAATTCTATGAAGATGTACATAATCAGCTTATGAGTTGTAAGGAGGTGAAGAGAATCTGACGACTTCATATTATTCTGTAAAAATCTTTGCTTTTACTTTGTTTAACATTTGCCAGACATTTGTTGTTAAGATTTTTGTTGATCCTTAATTCTGATTGGCTGCTCAAGGTCAACAATCATCGTAAGGTCGATCAGTTTACCTTCACTTATCTGATTTCAGCAGTCTAATTAGTCACACTGTACGTATTATTTAGATTTTAATATCCATGTAGGCAGTACAAGAAATGTTTAGAGAAAAAACAGTCACATGGTGAATATGTAATTTTTCTAAAAGACAACTATTGCACAGGCGTAGAGGTGAGAATAGTGGAGATTTTGTGGAGTTTGCAGTTATCTTGGCAGGATGTGACCGCCTATTTATCATCCTCACAAACGACGACGTGTGATTTACGTCAATTATAAAGAGGTGAGATTTAGATATGAGGTTGTTAAGTAATTGAATTATTCGAAAATAATTCAATAATCTTTCAGTTATTGATATCTGGCCCTTCTAGCAGCCCAACTGAAGTAAGAGGCAGAACCTTTTAACACGATCTGTCTACGGACGGGACAGTATCCAAATAATCATAGTATCTGACCACAGCGGTACGAAAAAGCCATTAGTTAAGCGCTTGTTCAAACGCATTCAGCATATATGTACAGCCGACACCACTGAAGAAGTAACACGAAAGCTCACTGAAGTATTGTTAGACAAGAACTATTCGTTGAAATTCATTAAGCGCTACAGAAGTATAAAAAAAAAAACTTTACCGATTCAGTTAGCTACCAAAGGGGATGTTTGTATATCCTTGCTGTTCAAGGGTGATCAACAAAGTCTAATCACTAAACAAAGACTGAGAGCATCAGTTAATATGTAGTCAAACTTATTTTCTTAGAGAAAGCGAGATCACAGCATCCTAAAGATAATGCCATATCCCACCATGTCTACCAGTTTGCATCTGTGTGTGGACACACGTACATAGGGAGTACCGATCGGTCTCTGCAGGTCAGGGAAACAGAACATATTCTAAAGTGGCTGCAACAACAATTAAAGACACCGGATACAATCGATCCTGGAAATAGATGTCGAACATCATCGATAGCGACGCACATCATAAAGACGGGTCACAAGGTTGTGATTCGAATAATGTCTTTAAACCCAGATATTTAAATTCCTTGAAGCGTAAGTCTTAAAAAGGCCTCAACCTGTTTTATGTGTTCAAAAATTATTTGTTATTACTTTAAATCTACCTTGGTAATCTAGTTTAGGACTAGGGTTCAGTTACTTTAATGATATTTTCACCCTTTCCCTTCATTCTTTTCATTTACCTCTCATCCTTACGTCATCTTCCTACCCGTTATTTGTGACCTTGACCTGTGTGCAATTTGACCTGTATTGTAATAATTTATGCTCTTCAAGTATTGGTTTATAGGGATTTGATTGCGTGGTTACAAGATTTCATCATAAGCTGACATAGGTTACGGTGGTTTCGTCCTAGTTTGGGACTCCTCACCAGTACGAACCCACTGGGATCAGATGATATCCTGTAAGCAGTCAATCAAATTCCCACAAACTAATACTTGAAAATCAGTGAAATGTTCAGTAGCTACTGGCCCTAATCAGGTGGCTAGTTACCTGGGGTTCTAGTGCGAAGTTATAACGAGTAGGGTTTAGTTGCTCGGGTGTGAGGGCAAATAATCGCCGAAGAAATTCGCTAGTGGTCACGTTATGGCGTGAATTGGTAGTAGTTTGAATCCATGGGCTGGCCATTGGATAGGACCGCAGTAATTTAATGGCCTAGCTCGCTTTGTAACCAGAAGGGCCTGGGTTTGGGCCCTGGTGGGTGCATGCCATGAAGAGCCTCTAAATGGGGCGAAACAGTTGCCCAGTACTCCCAACTGGTTTTCTAATGGTTCTCTAACTAATGTCAGCTCATGATGAAATCCTCCAACCAATCAAACTAAATCCCTACAAAACCAATACATGAAAATATCTAAGGTTAAAGAACTGTGGCAAATGGTGTCAAATCTTTGTCAGATAGGGTGTCCTAAAGATTCACTCCTAACATATAATGACAGGGATTTGATTCGTTAATACGTTTGATCACAAGCTGACGTCAATTAAAGAACTACTTGGAGATCAGCAGAGAGTACTAGACAACTGTTTCGTTCTGCTTCGGGACTCTTCGGTACTACACACTAACGGGGTTTCGAACCTGAGAGATTCTGGTTATAGGGCAAGCTTGTAGTTCATTCACCCAGTGGGACCAGATCCAATGATCAGCCCATGAATTCCATCTCCTACCAATTCGTGATGTATACAGTACAAATGCCAGACAATATCATTGGCCAGTAACTGTTCTCTCAGCTGACTTGGTGAACCCCATTGGTTACGACTTGTTACAAGAACTCTAGGTTACTTCCTGTATAGTTCTTTTAGCAGTGAACAACCGCCTAATTATCAAGCTTTGTTTCTCAATCAGTACTGAACTGATTATTAGCCGAGAAGGTTAATGATAATTTGATCAGATACGATGTGGTTAACAATGTCACCATGTCAGATGATTCACTACCATGATGCACACTGAACTTATGTTAGAAGAGAGAGAGTCACCTATCATGGTTACCAGACTGTAAACTTAACTGATAGAATTCAGTCTGCACCAACCCAGAGCATAGACTGATGACAGTCGTGGCAACGTAGTGTCTGATCGAAGTATCTATTGCAGTCTTACAGCAGGTCGATAGTGAGTCCAAACTGATCATAGTGACTTTGTCTAACTTCAGTATTGGGTAACATAGGTTCGAATATCCGGAGGGATAGGAGTCCCTTCAAAACTGCAGATACGCCTTGCATACAAGTCAGTAAACACGAAAACTAGATAGAGAAGCTTTCTGTTAAAACCCTCTAATAGTCCAACTAGTTGACTGATATTTGTTTTCATGGGTTTATAGTCTTACAGTCTGAGGAAATCAGCATGCTGAAAATATATATTCCCCGAAGTTATTCTTTTCTTTACTATTATTCTCTTCGTTTTTCCGATCATTTGAAGTCTCATTAGCGGTGGTGTCAATTTATCCACAGGCTGGGGTTGCTTACAACCTGATGACCAACTTGCCCTCTTTTCCGGGTTGGGATTATTACTGACTAGTAAACTAGACGATGTTCACGAGTGAAACCGCCGTGAATCTGACCCGGAATAAACCACCTGGCTGGAGAGTTTATGTTATATATATATGTGTTATTCTGTCAGTTGACATTCTTCCAAAGTAATTGAATAATCAGAAACAGAAATTAAAAGTCACAAGTTAGTATTGATCACTGATTGGATGGTTTAATGTTTAATGATATGCTCACTTTGTAGTCTCATGATATGGGACTCACTCTCTTGCTAGGTTCTCAAGAGTCCTCAATTAGAATGAAATCATTATGAGATAGGCACTAAACCCTCCAGGGGATTTTTTAAAAACAATCGAATGGCTGATATGCCAGACTGCCTGTGGTTATTATTATTCCTTTGCGTCTCAAGTGAAGTGTAGGTCTGCAACAGCATATCTGTGTTTCATCCTGTTCTCTGCAGTCCTCTTTAGCTGGTTCCACAACTGTCCATAATCCCTCATCTCCTCCGTGTTATCCATCCTCGGACTCACGTCCAACTCGCTTTTCCCCATTCAGTTTTTATTCAGTTTCACCCAGACAGTCTACTCAACATGTTTCCGGCCCATCCCCACTTTCTCCTTGAGAATATTTGTTTTTTTGGAGGGGGGAGGGTTGGGCAACAGGTTCTCGATTAACTCGTTTCCCATCAGAGTTTCATGTTGCTAATTCCTGCTGATCAGCCATCTGATTTTTAGTATGGAGCCAAAGAAATTCTATAGAATTTTATTGGTAGACGTTTTGGTGACAGGCATTTCAAGTTTCTGACCCAATATATAAACACTGACTGACTAAAACACATCTACGTTGTTTATGCTGAATGCAGTGGATTTCCAAACTGATTTCAGATTGATGAAGGTGTAGCTCGCCTCTCTGACGATGTTTAGTTTTGACATTCTCATTCAGTGTTGTCTGCCTGTAGTTGAAACGATGCTTCCTAGATGAGTAGAACAAGTGACCGCCTTCAAATTTCTCCTTTTGATAGTGATTGGTGTCTGTTGGTTTTTATTAGTTGTTGGGAATCCTCAATCACTTCTGTCTTCTTTGTGTTTACCTGAATTCCTTTCTTTGCTGATTTTTCTGCAGTTTATCTGTAGGAGAAGGGGAGTACCTGCTAGTGCCGATGGTTTGATGACAGTTGATGAGCAGTTCATTACCACTTGTTCCTGCCACTACCAGCAGAAATCATGAGTGATTGAAGTGAAATTGACATCAAATCTAGACAAGTTAGCTATCGTAAATCAATTAACAAAGCACCATCGCTCTGTCGCCTACAGTTAACGGAACTTAACTTTAAACCTCTACCTACGGAGGTCACAAAGCCCACAAAGCTTCATAAGTCTTCTCATATTAGGCATGGTTGATTACCGAGTCTGTAAATATGCATATAGATACTGGGGTATGTAATTCAGAGGGGTGTATGGTTCGACTTTCGTCCTAACCCAATTCGATCATGATCCTAAGTACATAACAGAACTGTGATATTGTTCTAAAAAGCTAGTTTTTCTAAAGAACTACACTTGGCTTTACCTTAAAGTGCTGTTTGTATTCCCCTCCTCACTTATGACCTTGTAACCCTATTGGTTATTGACCGTTTTAACTTATCGATGTGATTAGTGTCTCTCTAGGCCATTTAAGGCATTTATGTATACGCTATCGTAGTCAACTCTTTTCGGCTGTTTATTCGAGAAAGTACAAGCTCTCTACGTCAACGGTTTGTCTTCTTGCGTCGTAGGTTTGGTGATATCGTGTCGTGTACTTGTTATTGCTAACAGTGATTGGAACAGCAGGCTCGCAAATCGACTAGGTAGGCAGTTCGTTAGCACAAAATATCAAGTGTATTAACAGTCACAACAGATATTTTGACCTGTTAAGGATGGATGTTATGATCTTCAGTAAGCTGATTGAGACACACTTTGTCAAGGAACTTAACCCTAAGTTCCTATTATATGCGAAGACACTCCGAATCAATAATTACTAGGTACGATTATCGACTTTAACTCCAAAACACAAGGACCAATAAAAACTTGTATTGTTCGGCAATTAAAATATTTATCATACCAAAAGTCTATAAACAAATGTTTTACAAAGAAGGTACTGTAAATTTATTCGTATTCTTTCTTCTTCTAACTTGTAAACGATTGAATCATTCGCGCCTTCCAGTTGCCCGCCAATGGCTACCAGTTCCAATAAACAAACATTCAATGTTCACGTTCATTTACACACCTTGTCTCCTTATTCGAGTCATCAAACAAAAAAAACAGAGATGAAATCAGCCTCAACAAAAATTTCTAAATCATTTAGCCATCTATCTACCCACTCACCGAAAGCGTCTGTGAGCCAGTCAATATTCGAATGTAACGTTAGAAGACAGAAGACTTGGTAAAGGAATGTTTGTGTGGAATTCGGTATCTCTATAATAGGAAATTATGTATACCTTATCCTCAACGCACCATTTGCACTGATCTTCGTGTTGTCCTACTTCTGCCCTTCCCTCATATTGAGTTTCTTAGTTTTGGAATTAATAGCGTTCTCTAAGCTGGTTGGTTTAGTTGCGGAGCTTTCGTCGTCTTTCTGGAAGACATCTTCAGCACAGTATTTAGGATAAAGTGAAATGATTTAAATTTCTTCATGAGTGATATTATTTGCGTCTCCCGGTAACCATCTTCAGATATGTATTGACCGTTTTCTATTGACTTGGATTTTAAACTTTCTGGTCACCTGATTTAATTTTTATCAGTTGGTATATTTCGTCTCTATTAAAGTATTTGTTAATTGCAAATTCGTTTGAGTACCAGGCTTCTAGGAATTCCCTGACTGCACATTTGGTGTTTCCTCCTACCAAGATTTCGACATTACCCCAATCAAAATGATGTCCGTAATTGTCTACATGCATTGATACTAAAGAATATATATCATGTCTTTTCACGGCTGATTTGTGTTCTTGGATTTTTATTCGAAGGGGACGCCCACTTTGGCCGATGTAATGTTTGTTACAGTTCATACAATTTATTTTTTAAATGGTGTTAATTTTATCCCCTTTTTCTGTTGGATCTTTTGGTTTGCATAATATCGAATTAGGCGATGTGACTGGTTTGTGTGCTATATCTATATCAAACGGTTTCAGTATTCTAGCTGTTATTTCAGAGATATTTCTCATGTATGGTAGGATGGATTTCTTTTCGGTCCTTGGTGATGGTTCTTTGTTGGTGTTTTGATTCGACTTTAAACACTTTTTGATGAAATTTTGTGGATAACCTTTCTTCTTGAAGACTTTTTGTAAGTATTTTTCTTCCATTCTTTTCAACTCTGGAGTGCTACAGTGGCTGTTTGAACTCTTTTAAACAATGTCTGCACACAGTTTCTTTTGTGAGTGAGTAATTGGATTATTGCTAGTATAGTTGAGTATTTGATCTGTGTGTGCGTTGATTTTCTATATACTTGTGTTTCTAAATTTCCTGTATTGGTTCTCCTGATTAAGATATCTAAAAATGGGATTTTGTTATGTAATTTTTCTTCTCTTGTGAATTTGATGTCTTGTTGTTTATTAATTTATGAGTATATTCTAAATCATTTCTCTTAATTATTACAAATGTATCATCAACGTAACGTACCCAGATTTTCGGTTTAATTGTAGGTAGAGCTAATTAATTCTAATCTTTGCATAACGGCTTCAGCTATTAATCCTGATATGGGCGATCTCATTGGTGTTCCTTTTATTTGCTCATATTGTAACAACAGAAGACAAGGGCGAAGCAACAGATCATTTTATTACGAAAATCAACACGTATTTATACATATTTCACATACATTATTATAGACAAGCGCAGTCATCTGATTGGTTGTTTATCAGAAGTTAGGCAGACAAACGCAGGCTTCTGATTGGTTGTTTCGGGATTCCTCGACAAATAGAGTTCTCTATCTGCGAATCATATTTTGCCACGTTAACTTTGCTGTGATTGGTTGTTGAATCAGCCTTGTTCATATTTTCTCACGGCCCAAATTAACGTAGATTAGTGCCAACCAATCGGCTAGCAGCCTGCTCTCACCACACTCGTCCCCCCGTCAAATAGCTTCGTGCGCAGACGTTCCGACCTTCTGGGTGCTACATCCTCTAGTTGAGGATTGTTACTGACCGGCTTGTCCCACTGTACCCATCTTTGGAGCTGACTGGCGTTAACTCGTTTCTGTTTATCACCTCTTCGGATGGTATATACTTGACCCCGTCTTTTTGTGATTGTGTATGGTCCTTCCCACTTTGGAAGGAGTTTCCGTGAACCTAGCCCGCCTCCAACTGTATATCTCCTGTCTCTACACTTCACTTGGTCCCCGACTGCAAAGGTAATGCACTGCGTCCTTTCTTTCATCTGAGACTTCGCGACATCACTGCGCTGCTTCTTCATTACATTCTTGACTGCCTCTTTCCTCTCTGCTTTTAATTTCGTCGTACTCCACTTTTGGTGCATGGGCCAGGTCTCATTGTGTACCGGTAATCGTGGTTTTCTACCATACATCAGTTGGAAGGGTGACTTCTTCGTTGTTTCCTGAGTGGTAGCACGATGTGTTAGTAAAATCAGTGGAAGCTCCGTTTCCCAGTTCCCGCCCTTCGAGGCCAGCCACTCCTTCAGTGTACGGTTGTTTCTCTCCGTTAGGCCATTCGTTTGTGGATGGTATGGGGTCGTTCTGATCCTCTTGATGCCCAGCTGTTGCAAACGGGAAGTAAACTCTTCACTCTCGAAACAGGGACCTTGGTCTGTCAGTATTGTCTTCGGTACGCCGTGGTCTGCAACAATGTGTCTAACTACTGCATCTGTCACGGTTCTTGCACGTTGGTCTGGGATTGCTACGGCGTCTACCCATCGTGTCGCGTGTTCCGTCATCACCAAGAGGTACTGATTACCATTGGATGTCTGAGGAAATGGACCCATGACATCTACGGACCACAAGTCACCTATCGCGGTAACTGGAATCGACTGAAGTGGTGGTCGTATACACCGGTCACCTTTCATCAGCTGGCACCGTGGACATCCAAGTACGTATCTTGCTACGTCTTCTCTCATACCTGGCCAGTACATACTTTGTCTTAGGAGGTCGGTCGTTCTGGCCACGCCTGTATGCGCTAGCTGGTGACATTCTTCTATCATGTCGTGGCGCGACGATTGAGGTATGACAGCCAGCCAGCTTCCGTCGTTCTCTCGCCAGGTCAGAGTCCCGTAGGCATTCACTCTGAGTCGATCCCTCTGTCTGAGTAGTGTGGTTAGCTCCTTACTCGCCGTAGTTTGATCCACTTCTATTCCGTTGGTGATCACCTGTATTACTGTATTCAGCGTATCGTCCAACCTCTGCCTACGTGCAAGTCTTAGTGGGTCTTGTTCTACTGCATGCACTCCGTAAGCGACCTCGGGCAACTCAGACTCATCTTCTGGTCTCGATAACAAATCTGCCAAGACATTTTCACTTCCAGGAACGTGTGAGATCGTAAAATCGTACTCCTGAAGACGCAACATCCACCGTGACAACTTCCCCCGTGGGTCTCTCGCTGTCTTCAAAAATTGTAGCGGCTTATGATCAGTTTCGATGTGGAACCGCCGGCCGAGTAAATAAGGTCTCCATTTGTCGACTGCCCATACCATTGCTAAACATTCTTTCTCTATCGTTGAATACTTTCTCTCTGTAAGTGTCAAAACCCTACTGGCATACTCAACGATTCCCTCGTCCTGTCTTAGGACCGCACCTATAGCGTAGTCACTGGCATCTGTGCACACTGTGAACTGTCTTCCTGGCACAGGTAGTTTTAGCGTCATTTGTTGGTGGTCGAGCAGCTGTTTAATTCTGTCGAATGTCCTCTGCGATTCTTCCGACCAAACAAACTTTGGCTCACCTAGTAGCCTGTATAGAGGGGCTGCTATCTCATTGAAGTTCTTCACGAAGCGACTATAAAACGCTGCTCTACCCAAGAATTGTCTCAGTTTTCTCTTTGAATTCGGGGCTGGAATCGTTTTAATCGTCAAAATTTTCTCCGGCAGTGGTTTAATCTCACCATTTCCCACTTTATGTCCCAACAGAGTAACATTCTTTTTGGCTATCTGGGACTTGGTTTTGTTGACGCGTAGTCCAAACTCTTCGATGCGTCGCAGCACGGCTTCTACATGGTTGACGTGATCGTTTTCGTTTTGACTGTATATGACGAGATCATCACCATAAACCTCCACGTTTTTCAAGTTCCTAAGTAATAGCTTCATCAGTCGTCTGAACGTAAACGGTGCACCTGCTAGTCCAAACGGCATGCGTTTAAATCGATATTGTGTCTGACCCACGATGAAAGCCGTCTTATCTCTATCACCTTGTTTTATCGGTATCTGCCAGTATCCTGAGCGAAGATCGAGAACCGAAAACACATTCGCACCTTGTAGGCGATCTAAAGTTTCTACCACTGTTGGCATGGCACACGGTCTTAACTCTGTCATACTGTTTAACTGTCGAAAATCAACACAGAATCTATACTTCCCATTCGCTTTTTTTACTAACAGCACTGGAGAGTTGTACGGGCTATCAGCTTCCTCAATAATATCATCTTTTAACATCTCTTGCACTTGTCGCTCCACTTCGCCTTCCAGATGACATGGAACTCTTCGCGTTGTAAATGACCTTACTTTCGGATCACTTAACGGAATTTCATGATTCACCTTATCGCAATAACCGTATGGGTCGCCATCTCCAGTGAACAGATGATCGTATTTATTAATTAACTCTGTCACATTGTGTACCGTCGACAGCTTAATCGCTGCTATCTCGCTGGTCTCATACATGTTGATATGCCCGTATTTCGTGACCACCACGTTCGCTTGCGTGTCGATTATGGCACCAATCTCACGCAGAAAATCCGCTCCTAATATCGTTCGCTGTAGTTCGGGTACAACAATGAAAGGAAACGTCACCTCGCAGCCACCAACAACGACCGTACAGTTCGATCTACCCGTGATACGCAACACATACCCGCCTACTGTTTGTACTGTCAATGAACACGGACTAACACTCTTACATAAATTCTTATCTATTAACGACACGGCCGCCCCTGTATCTATCAAACATACTACTTCTCGATCATTCACTCGCAACTTCGAATACAGAGCCCTTTCTCAATAGCCCCCACTAAATCTAGGTTCATACGAAAGAAAGAACAAGCATTATACCGTCTGAAATTTTTTCTTTTTCGCCTTTCTGGGCAGTATCTTCTCCAGTGTCCCGGCTTACCGCATTCAAAACACCGGTCTTTTCTATCAGCCAACTTTAACGCCGCCACTTCCCGCTGCAATGCTTCAATTTTCTGCTCATATTCGTTTGGTTTTGGTTGGTCTATAGCGGCTACCGTTGTGCTCAGCAGCTGTCTGGTCACCTTCGCCAGCTCACTAATATCCATCGGCTGCGTTGCGTTAACCAGTTTTAATCGCTGAGAAATGTGGTCTGGGACACTCTCGATGAATTGGGAAGACAGTAACTGCGCTTCTGATTCTTCATCTAAAGTGGGAAGCGCGCGTCGAAGTAGATTAGTCAGTTTCACCGCCAACACTAGCGGGTCTCCATCAGGTCCAAGCTTCATTGACCGGAACTGCTGCATTGCTAGCTGTCTGTCTGTTTCGCTGTCAAACTCGGACACTAGTCGTTCAACCAATTTCTTCCAAGACGCTGTGCCATTTGACCTGTCTACGCTGTCATATGCAGCCTTCGCTCGGCCTCTCAACAGCGTCCCCAGGACAACTGCCTTCGCCGCCTGCTCCTTGACACCCACCAGCTCAGCAACAGCCTCGAAGTCACGTAAGAAGCTCCGTATGTCTCCTTCTTCAAACGCAGCTGGCCACGGGATCTTCATTTTCTGGAGGCAGCGACACCAAATGTAACAACAGAAGACAAGGGCGAAGCAACAGATCGTTTTATTATGAAAATCAACACGTATTTATACATATTTCACATACATTATTATAGACAAGCGCAGTCATCTGATTGGTTGTTTATCAGAAGTTAGGCAGACAAACGCAGGCTTCTGATTGGTTGTTTCGGGATTCCTCGACAAATAGAGTTCTCTATCTGCGAATCATATTTTGCCACGTTAACTTTGCTGTGATTGGTTGTTGAATCAGCCTTGTTCATATTTTCTCACGGCCCAAATTAACGTAGATTAGTGTCAACCAATCGGCTAGCAGCCTGCTCTCACCACAATATATTTGAGTACTGAATTGGAAGTATGTTGTAAGGCATAATTTTATGAGTTCTATCCAAGTTGAACATCACGGCGTTTTTACGTGTTCATCACTATAGAGTAATGGTTGCATAGTTTCTGTTGCTAGTTCTTAGTGTTCCTTTTCACATCTCCCATGTCTCTCCACAAGACTGAATCATTTGCTTTCTCTTACACATCAAATCTATCCCTCTCCTATTTGATATTTTTTATGCCAATGGACCTCTCTCTCTGTTTAAATAATCCTAATAATTTTTTTATTCGTCTGATCGATAGTACGGCTCATGTGCTTCACAAACTCAGACACACAGATATAAACTGAGATATAGAAATATTTGACCCAGAGAAATGAAATTCATCCATTCACCTTTATGCATATTTGTCTGTGTGTGTGTGTGTATGTGTGTACGTGTGTGCATGTGTGTGATAAATGCTCGCGTTTGGTTATCCAGGGCAGTGAATGACGTTAGTAGCATAATAATGATTTGTTTGTATGCCTCTCATTAACTATAAGTATAATTATTTTCACCTTCAAGAATAAACGTGATGCTAACGTACTCATTAGTTCGTTCACACGATGCTTTTAGCGATGATGGCACTAATATAGAAAATGAGTCAGGCATAAAATACCTTGGTATAGTTCTATCCTCCAAACCTATCTTTGTCACTCCATATCCTGTCTATTCGTAAGATAATGCTCGGTCTAACCACCTTCTACACCAAGAAGTTAAGACAATCTGGAATCACTCAACCTTTAATTTTAACAAAATTTTAAATCTTGCTTCTTAATTATTCTTCTTTATTGCCCCTCCCCCCCACCGCATTGTCTTTCCTGGGCTACTCAAAAAGGATTATGTCATATTGCGAAGATCATTTTAAATGTTGTCAGTAGAGCACATGATGTGCCACTTAGTCAGCTTGTTACTAACATAGCCGACCGACAAAGTTCTACTATAGCATCCCAAACGATACGAACGCATGGGTGACCTTCAGCCAACCAATCATAAAAATTAGGAATTTTTGCACAAAAAATGACGTATATCCACAAGAAAATAGATGAAAATATATTAAACAGATTATCTTTCTCTGAGATGACTTAAAATTACGTCGCAGTTATGATGAAGAGTATCAACTGCTAAGTTGGACTAGTTTCTATAGATGTATTCACCGAAGTGACTGAAGATGTGCTGTTTTGTGAATCGTTCATCTCTTTTCTTTTGCTGTGCAGTCCTCTTCAAAGCCCTCGGATTAATTATTATGGTTTCAGTAAGAGGATCGACAACTACATACAAGGGAAATGAGGATAAAACAAATTAAAATAAACGACATTAACTATACATCTATCCCGAATCGCAACCCTAACCCTAATGACAATCCTTATCCTGCCGTAAACCCAATCCTAATCCCAATTATGACCGTAACTCTAACATTAACCCCAATAGATAATTTAACCCTTATCCTAACCCTAACGAGATATTAACACATTGTCCAAACAGTAATTAAAAGCGTTATCTGAGTGAAACTTGCTCATTATTTGATGAATAGCGTTGATATTTCATCTATGATATTGATCGGTGCCGTAAGCCAACGATTAGCGTTCGCACTCCTGGGACGCTATTGTTGAACTTCGCCAGCCGACCTATACCTAACCTTATGTGAAAAATGGTCTAAATCCTAATAGTTTAACTCTCAACACCCTGTCCATTAATGAAAACAAAACACGTAGTTTAACCGAAGAATTTCTTCTTTCGGCGACGAATTCATTCACTTAGCTCTACAATCCCAGTTATATATAATTATCTTTGTATGTGTGTGTAAGTACACTAGATTAGTCGGATAAGAATAAAAATAAGGTAGGGTTATATTGTTGTCAAGACATTTAAAAAAAAATAGCACAAACAGCGAAGAAAATTTTCTTTTCGATGATTTAACAAAGGACTGTTCAGACCAATCAGATACTGGTAAACTTTGTCCTTGAAAAATCGTATTACATAATGTCAGGTGTAACTTAGAAAGGATGACTAACTGGAAGTTAGAAAAGAGACAGAAGTTGGCATGACGTACGTGATAAGTGTGAGATAATGACCAATCAATAAGCTGGTGTAGAATGGACAGGAACTAGTGGAAAGGCGATAAAGTGTTTTTGTATAAAATCTGTATGAAAAAGCAATGTTATTGATAAACAGTAATAGAGTGGTAATGAAATATGGCTGATGGGAGTAATAGTGATAATAAAGGTATTATTATTATTAATAATAATAATGGTGAACTTACATAATAAAGGAAATAAGCGAAATTGTAGTAAGAACTTTACTCTGGTCATTGTAGGGCGAGAGAATGTATGTATCGCTTTTGAATGCAGAGGTCCGGTTTCAGATCTCGAATAGCTAATGCTTCAGCTATGGACAGATGGAGTATGTGAAGTCACTTTGTACGATATTGATGGACTCTGTGTAGCACTGTGAGGCATTTATGTGGGGCTGGGGGGGTGCTCAAATAGCAGGGATATATATTTGATGTCAGAGGAAGCAAATGATACAGCGTTGTGGAGATACATGGGAGAGACGTGAGAGGAACACAAAGAAACACACAATACGAAGATCTGTCGAAACTGTTCGTTGAAGATAAGGTGTACATAATTTTGCTATACAGATATACCAAATTCCAATTTAATATTATGCTACCAAGTCTCTTGGCTACGACCGTGGCATTATTACAAAAATTATTTCTCATTCAAGTGTTGGTTTGTAGAGATTTGATTGGTTACAGAATTTCATCATGAGCTGATATCGGTTAGAGAACCATTAGAAAACCAGTTGGGAGTACTGGACAGCTGTTTTGTCCTAGTTTGTGACTGTTCATCAGTACACACCCACCACAAGGGTGGAAATAAAATATGGATGATAGGAATAATAATGATAATAAAATATTGGTAGTAATAATAATAATAATAAAAATAATAGTCAACTTGCATAATAAAAGAGAAAGAGGCAAAATTATAGTAAGAACTTTACTCTGACCACAGTAGGGGCAGTGAATGTTTGTATCGCTTTTGAATTCAGAGGTCCAGTTTCATATCTCGAACAACTAATTCTTCAGCTATGTACACATGGCGTATCCGAAGTCCCTTTGTACGATATTGATGGACTCTGTGTAGAAGTGTGAAGCATTCATGCAAGTGGGGGTTCTCGATGTCTGGAGATGATAAGCTGCTTCTATTCTTTTTTTTCTCCTATAGCTAACCAAGGTGGACATTGTTCAAGAATACGTTTGTGGAACTGACGTTGTTTTGGGACGATATACTTTGTTCCACACAAGCAAGTAAATTGATAAATACACATTGAAGTGGCCAAAAGCTGTATCTTATTCTTAACGTTAGACTGACTGGATTAACTGTCTGATGAAGAATGTGATACGCAAGGTGGCTGTTGAAAATCTTTTCTTCAGACATTTAGAAAGGCGGTTTCTGAGAATTTCCGCTGTGATATCACCTTTTTATTCTAGGTTCATGAAGAGAGTCTTCTTAGGAACCGTTGCTATGTCTGACACCGGAGGTTTCTCTCTCATGTTTTTGTCGATAAATCTTCGTGGATACCCGTTCTCTAATAGGGTTTCACGTAATAAATTTCATTCTTTCTCTACCATGTCTTCCGAGAAGATTTTTCTAATCCTTGAACACAATGTACGTACCAGATTTCTCTTTCGGATCAGTGGGGCAAAGCTTTGGAAGTTGATAAACTCTCCAGTCCATGTTGGCCTGCCGTACAGTCGTGTCTTCTGGTGAGTAGACATCAAGGAAAAGAAAGGCGTTGTTCGACTCGCATTCTAAGGTGAATCTTATTGATGGATGCACTGTGTTGAAGGTTTTGAGGAGAGAATCTAAACCAGATTTTTCATCACAACTTATGAACGTATCATCTGCGTATCTCCTGTATAAGTGCAGTTGACTTATCAAGGGATCGAGGATGTTGTTTTTGAGATTAGTAAGAGGTTAGTGGTGATGTGTTGTCAAAATAACATTTTTATTGACACATAAAAGAAGTTGAATAAGCGTAATACAGTTACGTAATAAGAGGAATAGTTTAATGAGTGAGTTGTGCTTAGGACACACATAGAAAAGAAGTAAAATGTGGAATTATTCAAGAGTTCTGAAAATTACAAATGTTATAAGGAGTTAGAAAAATCAAGCACGAAAACGTCAAGTCAGTAGAAATCCATACAGTTGTTACCATAATAGTAGATGTGGTTGAATAGTTTTCTTTTGTATACTCTGGCTTCTCCAACTGAATGACCAGGGTTCCAGCAATACAGAGAAAATGAAACGGTATTGCCTTATGGTAGGTTATTCTTCATTTTGTAGATCACTCTTAAGGAGGAGGCGTTTTGTTGAGATAGAATGACCAGTGTTGACGAGATGTTCGAATGTCGCACTCCTTATACACCCATCATTACCTTGTTGCAGCCATGTGGGATAGTGTTCTTGAACCCTTTTGGAAAGGATACGTATCGAACGACCAATCTACCGTCTCCATTCTCCACTCACCCTCTCTACTTGCATCTCGTTAGATAGGACTAGAAGTCATTATGAAAGATTATATGCTAGCTCGCACGATCAAGTACAAAATCTCAGCGATACACTATTTGATTTAATTGAATTTGAGATTTCCCCGTCGATTGATTGGCCCCAAGTGCTCAGTCTCAGGTTGACATGTCGGCTTCTTGTGCAGATGCTTCACCATTCACCAATTAGATGCCCCATTTGGCTTGCCCACACGCCTTCTGTGTGAAAGAGATAGTGTTAAACGTGGAACTTATGGCTTACTGTATAATTAGCTCAAAAACAATGACTCAGTTATTCTCCCATACTTGTAATTTGATGGTGACGTTCACTATCTCCACTTGTCTTATAATTTTGTGTTATTGACACTAATATTAGCATTGCTCTCATCATTCATTTTACATTTGTGTATCATTTTGACCTAAATGTTAATGGATGTTATCAATTTTGGTTAAGTGTATTGTTTTCTCTTCTGGTTGTTGTTGATCTTTGTTATTGTTGAATATATATATATATTTAGATGTAATAGGGCTGAAAATTCCACACTGTATCATAAGTGCTGTTTTGGAACAAAGCAAATTATTATTATGTTAAAGACGAAAATTAAAGCATTTCAGAAACGCCTAATTTTGAACTGAATTGAAATACAAAACTCTATGGATGGGATGGCAGGTCAACAACAAGGTGAAAGGAAATATGGCAATTGCTGGACTCCGAAAAGTGTGTCTATGTTCCAGGATCAGTCGGAGAGTGAAGATATGATCTATGCACCCTCTACCTTGTCTAAAGCCTGCTTGATTTTCCCTCAACTGTTCCTCCCGAGTTCTGCTTAGTCTATGCATGATTACTGAGCCTAGGATTTTAGAAATTATGTTCGTTAGGCTGATCCCCCTATGATTATCACACGAGGACTTGTTTCCCTTCTTGAATATCGGTATAATGAGTGACTAACCCCAGTCTGATGGAACCGTCTCTGATTCGCAGACGTTGCCTAGTACCTTAGTCAATCTACAAACTAGTATGTCACCCCCCTATTTAAACACCTCCGGAATAATTCCGTCGGGTCATTACTAGCTGCAGGCTGGAAAAGAGTAAGTGGTGGCCAAACAGAAACATGGCATCAATCCATGAAATCCTTGACAGTTAAACTGAGTCAGGTAGGGAGATGCAGACTTCCTGACTGGTTGGGGCCCTCGGGACTCTAGGAATCAAAGGCTGGAGACAATAGGTGACATGGCTCAAAGTGATCGTTGTCAATGACAGCGCAAATGTATTCAGTCTCTGTAATCTTTCATATTCCTTTCTACCATTGCCCATTCTGTTTCACTCTTATACTTGTCAAAGTCTATTGATTCTCTTCACTCATCTTCTTGTCTACCTCTGTGTGCTATTTGGAAGGTGGCAACTTGAACTGGTGCACTTGGGTGCCATGTTATATGTTGAATCCAGACAGATAGGCAGACAGACAGACAGGTGAAAGGACCTGCTCCACAGACAGATTTGAAACCAGCTGAACACGGATAAATGACGGATGATACTCAAATGTTTCTTCATACAAGAATCCCTCTTTATAAGTTTGAACACATAGATAGATGAAAGATTATTATCATTATATTAGTATACCCTTGCGTCCGTGGCACAGTCGTTAAGACGCTCGCCGACCATGCACATGGTCTGGGGTTCGATTGCTGGCCATTGGCGCACTCCTTTACCTCGCTAAGCCAAGAATAAGACTGGCAAAGTTGGGCATGAGGCTAGTAACCCCATCCCGTAAATAATAAACACCTTGAGCTGAAATCTACGAATATTTGCGATTCGCTCCCGCCAAATTTTTATTTTATTTATTTTTGATTACAGCTTGATTCCACATTGTATTTTTGGTACAAGTATGGAATTTTCAGCATGGATATCGGTAGCCCAAACTTCGCAGGCCGACCATAGATAACAGGTGTTCGTCGGCAGGGGATTGAACCTCGGACCATGTGCATGGTTGGTGAGAGTCCTAACCACTGTGCCACCGATGCACACATGCAAGATGATGTTAGAGGACTGGACTTCACTGACTCCTAGTTTTAGAAATAGAGAGTGAAGTGGTAGAGCACGCTGACCGCTTTACTTATTTGGGAAGTAACATCAGCCAGTGCCAACGGGTTGATCTCTGACGAAATCTCAGCACGGATACAGAGGGCTAGTTTCGCAAATGCCAGCTTACGCCGTCCGTGGCGTAAACGTGATATCCAGCTGGCTATCGACCAGAGGGCGAGTGTACTGCTCATCAGTCCGCTCCGTCCTCCTTTATGGCTATGAGTGAGATATGGCCATTGAGAATGGAAGACATGAAAAGACTAGCTGTCTTTGATCATAGGTGCCTGAGTTCTATCTCCCGTGGGAAGTGGCATAATAAGGTGAGTAATATTGGGGTTAGGCGTCGAGTTCTAGGTAAACAGAGGAAATCAATCGACGAGGCTGTGAAATTACATTGACTGAGATGGTTAGGACATGTGTTACATATGCCTAGTCATCTCATCGCCTTCCTCGAGCGACGGACAATGTTAGCTGATATAGGTCAAACCAAAACATGGTTTCATCAGTCAATGAAATCCACAATAGTTAGTTTAAGCCACTCACGTAGGAAGGTGTAGACTTCCTGACTGGTTGGGGTCCTCGAAACGTTAAAAACCGATGAGGGTTGGAGACATTTGGTGATATGGCTCAAACTCATCGTTCCCAATGGCTGGTGCAGATGCATCCACTCCTTGTGACTTATGATCTCCAATGAAACTGTTTTGTTCTTCGTTACTACTATTCGTTTGTCTCACACCTCTGTTTACTGTCTCTATTATGCATTTCTTCTACTTTCTCTTGATTTGTGTGCTACAAGGAGGGAGTGTGGCGACTTGAACAGCCGCACATCGGTGCAAAGTTCTTTGTCGAAAACAGACAGACAGACAGACAAACACCACTGCTACTGAAACTTCAAAGCTTTGACCTGAAGCCCTGTGTTACACTAGGAACGTGTAGGGAAAAAAATTATGCCTTTGGGTTTCCAGTGGAACATAGTGCTTCAGCGCCACGTTTCCACTTTATTCTATCTTCTGCTGTCTTCTTCATCTGCTTCCACGATTTCCTATAAACTCTCATCCCATCCTCTTCCCTTCAGGATCTCCTCCATATCATCCTTGATGTGATGCACGCCCCACTTGTCGTTACCCATTCACCTCCCACTCGAGTAATAAGCTGACTGGAGCACGATGTCGATCCACAGCCTCCTCAACGTATGCCTTTTACATATTTGTTGAGCGATCGGTTCTCAGTTGGTTTGTTCCACTGCAGAGTTTCTTGTTACTGATTCTTTCTGGCCATTTGATCTTCAATATGGAGCGGATGAAATGGAATGCTGTCGATAAAAGTCGGCGACCTGTTAGAAATCATTTTCGTGACATGCAGAGCGAGTATCTGACCTGCATAGAAGGATCGACTTGACATTGGTGCTAAAAAAGTGAATCTTGTTCCTTATGCTTGCTGAGTTAGTGAAGAAGATTTCCAAAGTGGTTTCAGGTTAATGAAGGCGTATCTTGTCTTTTGAGTTCTGACTACCTTTGACATCTTCATCCGTTCCACCGGCCTGTGGTTGAAACGATGCTGGCTGCCTAGATAAGTGAAGGATGTAATCTCTTTTAAATCCTTCCCATTGATGATGATTGGTGCTGAGGAAACATTGATGTGTAGAGTGAGACGTGGATTTATTTTATTTCGTTGGTTCCTTTAAGCTGGGTACAACCCTCATAATAATATTTCAATATAGTGAAAATATTCATTCAGATATCTAGAACAAACACAAAAATTGAGCAAAGAATATCCTTTACGATAACTTCCTCCTCATCTGGTTCTACAATTATGCATATATTTATGTTCATATACATAGAATATTCCAGATTAGTAGTCAATAACAATATTAAAACTTTTAATATATATATTCGTTGAAGTTACTGTAGCGATTTGGTTGTTTTACAGGGGTGGAGTTGCTAGCACCACGCTCCAACCCTCCCTCTTTACCCGGGCTTGGGACCGGCTAGAAGACTAGTAAGCTAGTAACCTAGCAAGCTAGTATCTGGCGAGGTTATGTTTGATGTCACACAAAATCGAAGACTTACAAGCGAAAACCGACAAACTGGTAGAAGAAGCAGCCAGCGAAGACAGGACTCCAAGTGAACATAGACAAAATGGAGGTTATGGAAACAACCAACCAACAACAGCAACAACATCCAACGTCAGTCACCATCAACGGAAGGGATTTGAAAGAGGTCACTTCATTCACTTATCTAGCATTGAGCACTGTCTCAACTACACGCAGTCGGAATGGACAAGGATGTCAAATCGAGCGAGAATCGGGAAGGCGAGAGACAAACACATTCACTCATCAACCTGAAATCAATCTGGAAATCTTCGTCACTCAGCCATCATCAACAACAAACTTCGGATTTTCAATACAAACGTAAAGTCAGTTCTTCTATATGGATCAGAAACTTGGCGGGAATATTTCCAACAGCCTGTTGCAGACCTTTATTAGCAACTGTCTTCGCTCTATACTGAAGATCAGATGGCCGGAAAGAATCACCAACAAGGAACTATGGGAAGAAACAAACAAAACAAGAACCAATCGCCCAACAAATATACAGGAGAAAGTGGAGATGGATCGGACACTCGCTGAGAAGACCACTGGGTGACATCGCGCGTCAAGCCCTCTAGTGGAACCCGAAAGGGAAGCGGCGTGTGGGACGTCAGTGCAAGGGTGACATGGTGGACATCGTGTGAAGAGGAGTTGAAACAGTATGGACTAACATGGAGGCAGGTGAAAAGTACAGCAGAAGGAAGACAGAAGTGGCAAATGGAGACGTGCAGTTGAAGCCCTATGTTCCACTAGGAACCCAAGGGAGCAATAATAATAACAATATTAGTGTGCTTTTTAAATAATATCCATTTGTTAAGTAAGATCTCGATGCGATTACAGTTCACTAAAGATGCTTAAATTATAGTAATAATAAAAATATAATAGCAAATAGATTATCAACTAAAATTAAGGAAATTTACACAACAGACTAAAGGACCTTGAAACCTTGATGACCAGGGCGGTAAGGAGAGTGTCTGAACCAACTTCTTCATTTGGATACATAAGTTAGGTTTCTTAATGTAGATCCCAACAGACAGCCTCAGCAGTATGTAGTAAACGAACTCTTAAGGTAAAATTAAGATTTGTTGGTATGTAGTCGATGACTTTGAAAGTCGCCTCGTTCTGTATTCACGAGGTGGGGTAGAATAGCGTTATCATGAAATTTTGTTTGTCCTTTTTTTAACCAACCACGTAGAATGAAGTTAGGAAATCCGTCGAGAAACACATCGAATTGTACGGCCAATGTAACCGCCTCCCATCAGGAGAAATTAGCATGCAATTTTAACTTACATTTTGTTTATCACATCGTGAATCAGTTAGCCAGTAAGCCAGGAATGTTCCCAGAATGTTACAGTGAAACAAACGCATACATGTGGTAAAACAGTTACTCCCTTTGATAAATTGGAATACGTCATTTAGAAGATAAATTTCACGAGATGATATCGTGATTATATGATTGATCATTAGTGTGTGCTATTGTTTTCTATAATTGAGTAATTGTCATGCATTTTATTCTTATTGATAATTGTGAACCAACTGTGGTAGTTGTAAAGCGACTGATTGTAGATAAACTGCGAAATGACGATATCATCTCGTGAAATTTATCTTCTAAATGACGTATTCCAATTTATCAAAGGGAGTAACTGTTTTACCACATGTATGCGTTTGTTTCACTGTAACATTCTGGGAACATTCCTGGCTTACTGGCTAACTGATTCACGATGTGATAAACAAAATGTAAGTTAAAATTGCATGCTAATTTCTCCTGATGGGAGGCGGTTACATTGGCCGTACAATTCGATGTGTTTCTCGACGGATTTCCTAACTTCATTCTACGTGGTTGGTTAATAAAAGGACAAGCCTAATTGTCTAATTATTCTATAAACAGTCAGTGTTTGTAACTCCTAATTAGTTGAATCATTCCGGACTAATGTTACTTTTATTTCCTATCAATTACTCCTTGCGATCGTGGAAAAGTATGTTCAAATCTTTAATGTAATTCATATTTTTTATCGTTCAGCCTGTAACCAGCTGAGAAGAATCCTCGATTAAATAATAAAACATGAGCTCATATTATCCTGGTACAATTGTTGTTCTGGCTTTGTTCAAGTATTGTCACTGTCAACGAATATCACATCGATGATTGTTTATAGTGGTACTTGACATAAGCAGTCTAAGGAATCTCATTTTGGCGTTAAAACTTCAGGAGAACCATTTTGAACCTAATCATTATCCTTGAGATGAATTCATTTCCATATTGGCGGTATATTTCACCACAAATGGATGCCTACAAAGAAAGCTATTTTGACCTAAGAATCCCTATTAAATTATATACAAGAAGTGGAGTTCAGTGAGAAGTTAATTACTCATTTTCAACAATATCATTCTTAGCCTAGTTATATATAGTCACATGTACACATAATACAGTCCCAAATGCAATAAATACGTGTCATTTGAAACTTTAGATTTGAGCCAAAGGTCAAAAGGCTACGTGATATGGACAACATTAATCGAGTAGAAACTAAGATGCAATAAAAACTAGTAAATTGATTGACCTAAAATAATTAGACACCTTTGAGTAAAGCTCAAATGAAAAAAACAAAACTGAAAGAGAGTCAAGTTATGATCAGCGTTCAAACTGAATATTAGATATCGGTTTTATACTAGTCTACGAGGACAGTTGTTCACATCTCTTGAAAACTTATTACGTAAGATATTCTCCACAACATAAATACCAGTATTTGACAGAGCATATGTATTCTTTGGTAGATGGTGACTACCAGTGGAAACCAGACCACTCATCGCCCAAGGGGTCTAGAGGATAACACTTTGGCGTTTGAAACTATGTGGGTACTGAGTTCCAGCCTCAGAGATGGTGGGGTGAACACCATCACTAACTCACTGGTGGATGCGGTAGATCTAGCTGGCGGACGAGTCACAAATAGGAGAGTGAGATGAGCATCCTAAATTCCACAGCTAGTCACCATTCACCACATTACTTCAGGTTAAGTCTCCAGACATCATCGGAGCATCCGCACAAAGAATCAATATGTCAATATAGAATGAGCACTTCAGTCGAATCAATCAATGGATAAGTCAAAATTGAATTAAATTCTATATGCATTCTCTGTTGAACATAAATAGGGTCACAGTATTTGGAAAAAAATGATTCGTTAATAAAAAACTGTCTTTCGTGAGTTACATTGTAGAGATTTTATTTTCAATTATTGGTTTTGCAGGGATTTCGTTTGATTGGATTGAGGATTTCATCATGAGCTGACATGGGGTCCCAATGGCTCAATGATCTGCGAGTTCGCCTTGTAACCAGAAGGTCATGCGTTCGTCCCCCACTCGGCGCGTACTGATGAAGAGACTTCATTTGTTTGAAATCTGATGACTTACTGATGTCAATCAGGGAACCATCGCAAACCATCAGGGGGCACTGGAACAGTACTAGAACAGCCGTTTTGTCCCACTTTGGAACTCTTCAGTAATACCCACTCCCCCCGAGGTTACAAGGTGAGTTCGCAAGCAATTCAGCCACACGGACCGTATTCAACGGCCACTCCATGAATTCCAACTTCTGCCAATTCGCGATACATATAGGGACAACCACCACCTAATATCATCGTCAAGTATTTATCGTACTAACCGACCTGGTGGACTGCGCAGGTCACAACTTTCACTAAGACTGCAGTAATTTTCAACCTGTAACCAGTAGTCACTAAAGTTCATCAGATTAATTTTTCAAAAGTGATAGAACCCAGCATAAAATAGTATATCGTCCTTTCTCATGAATCGTGTGATTTATCATGTGATCGAGTTACTATGTTAATGTATCATTTCTCACGTATATTGTGATTTCGTCTGTGTGACCAATTCCATCGTCTTTTGTCCCACCTTGTTCTTTGTCTGATCACCAACCAATCAGAATCGAGATTTCCAACCAATAAGAACAATACAACATTCTCATGTTTGTGAGCCGACTTGTTATAGTTAAGGTAATGTGTAAATACCACCGTGTGTTGTTTCTTAAACTGTGTAGTATAGTATAGTGCGCTAATTTACAGTCACAGGCCAACCTTTGTCTTTTGATATTTGCTTGGCGCAGTGAGTCGGATGGTACTACGGACAAATAGACGTAGTAGCATAGCAATCGATTTCATTACTGTTATGGTAATCGTAGACGGATTTATTCAGTTTAGCTCAGTTATAACAAATTGGCTACGGAGTTATAACAAAGAGTTAGTTAGTCTGAAGGGGTTTGATTTATTTCAAGTTTGATAGCAGATTGATGTCACAGTTAGAGAAACATTAAGAACTTAGAAGTTATTAAGAAGACAGTTGCAGCGAAGAAAATTTTCTTTTCGATGAAGACATCGTCAACTAGATAGCTGTACATTCATGTATTTATATCAAATGGATGGGAAAGTTCCAGAATAATTTCCTGTCAAGGGTCAAATTAATAGAAATTAAAATTAGGAATTAGAATGCCATAGTAAACAGGCGGGAGGGCGGATAAAACTCAAACAAAGTAGCATCATAATTACTAAGAAGATTGGCATCGATTGTGCAATTTGGGTTAGAAATGTAGAAATAACAAAAATGGACAGGATGCTTGGATAAACAAAACTAATGTGACGAATAGTTGTTTATGCAATCAGCGATTAAATATGTAGAAATAGTAAAATGACAAAATAAACACGAAGTTTGGATATGAAAATATGGTAGTGTAAACAGGGTTTAAGAAAAACTTAGAAAAATAACATGAATAAACAGGAAGTTTAGATAAGAAAGGCGATGGGATGGACATGGCAGGGACAGGGGTTGGACGTATTTCTTTTGTATACAAAGCATGGGTTTGAGCTTTTGTATAGCTAGCGCCTCGGCTGTGCCCAGATGCTTTAATTGTACTCCCTTTTGATAGGTTTGATCGAATCTTGTATAATATTTTGAAGGATTTTTCGAATGGCGCTGAATTTCCTGAAGTTACCAAATGTTCTGTCGCTAAACTATATACGCATTTTCGGTCTCCATTCACTAGCCAGACTGGGTAGTGTTCACGAGCGCGTTTTTCAAGTCGGTGCATGGTACGGCCAATGTACTCAGTTCCACAAGAGCAAGTAAACTGGTATATGCACGTTGAGGTGGCCCAATACGAACTTAGAAGTGCACTTGATTTCTCGTTTCAGCAACCAAAGTTACGGTGTACTAACCAATGAGATACTGGGAAAGGCTAGTCGATAATATGAAGCCTGCTACACCACAGATTTATAATATGAAGCACAATACTTGTGGATTTTGTCTTGGTGACAAAAAAAACAGCTGACTTCAAAGCGTAGTCCATATTAACCTGAGGGTCAGTCTGCCTCTACTAATACAACTTAAGTGGTGAAAGGAGAATATTGGACTTACCCCTACTGCAGTTGTCTGCAGTAAACATCTTTGATCTCCAACTGTAGAGGTAAATTTCCCTACACTTTATTTTACACCTATATTGAAGCAGAAAATCTTAGAGATAGTTATTTTTAATGTTTGAAGAAGACATTCTAGGTAATTATTTTACAAATCACATTCTCCAATAGACAGTTAACTCAGTTAAGCGTAAAGAACAAGATAGTGCTTTTGGTCACCTCATTATGTATTTATTAGTTTACGTGTTCCTGTGGAGCAAAGTGTATCCTCCCTAAACAAAGTCAGGTCGACAAACGTATTCCACAACACTGGCTAGGCAGTAGACAAAAGAAGAATACCAGTAGCTCTTTTCTTGAACAACTTGTTAACTACGGATATCCACCCACTGCCCTCCTGCGTATAACTGCTTCACCACAGTGCTATACAGAGCTCTTTAATAATGGTATTAGATGGTTGGAGGCTTCGTGCTAGTTGGCACTCATCAGCAAGGTGTATCTGCAACATTGAAGGAACTCATGTCCCTTCTGAGATTCGAATCCGCGTCACCCAGTGAGTACTGTAGTCAGAGACGTTACCACTGAGCTATTCAGGCTCTCAACTGACCTCCTGTAGGACTGTATTAAATATTTTTGATTGCACAGTAGTCAGTTACTAGTGTAATGTGTCTAGTCCTATCTTCAGTGCAGACTGAATTCTATCATTCAAGCTTGCGATGTGGCCACCATGCTAGGTAACTCGCCATTACGATGCCTCGGAAATGAGCTCCTTCAGGGTTGCAGATACGCCCTGCTGAAGAGTGCCAACTAGCACGAGACCTAGGTCCAAGGCTTACTGCAGATTGCCTCCAACCATCTAATACCAACAATTCACAGTGCACCGTGATGGTGAGTTACCTAGAATGGTGGCCACATTACAAACTAGACTGATAGGACTAGACACATTACACTAGTTACTGACTAGTATGCAATGAATAAAAGAGCTCTTAAATATCACACGAAGGGACCTCCGAATATACCATCTATACATTACCAAATTACTGGCTATTCAGGATCTGGAACCGGACCACTGTCTTCAAAAGTACTACATATATCCAGTCGTCTTACTGTGTTCACAGTAAGGTTCTTACAGTAATTTTGCTTCAGTTTATTGTGTAAGTTCATTACTATTATTATGGTCCTTATCGTCTATTAATACCACTGCATTTTCGTACAGATTTTATATAAACACTTTACTATCTTTCCACTAGTTCTTGTCCATTTTGTGCATTTGTATTGATGAGTAATTTTCTCACACTTATTACATCATACCAACTTCTGTCCCCTTTTTTCCTAATCTCCAGTTAGTCTTCACTACCTAGATTACAGCCCGTACGATGTCATATATTTTCTAGGACAATGTTACGAGTATCTTTGTTCAGTTTGATGAATTCCTGGTGTTAAATATAAGAACAACTGTACAGCAACTCTTGAAAGTGATTCGTTGAAAGAGAAGTTTCTTTACATGATTTCATCATGAGCTGACATTAGTTAGAAAACCATAGAAAAACCTGGGAGTACTGGACAGCTGTTTCGACCTATTTTGAGACTCTTCAAAAGTACGCACCCATCAGGGTTCAAACCCTTCTGGTTACAACGCAAAGTTGTACACCATTAAGCCACTGGGACCCGATCCAATGGCCCCTGAATTCTAACTTCTTCCAATTCACTACATACCGTGACCCCTAGCCAATGTCTTCGGCGTGTATTTGTCCTCATACCCGACCTGCTGCACCCTACTGGTCACGACTTCTCACCAGAACCCCAGGACTTCTTTGCTGTTCACCTTTTGTTTTTCTTATAACTTTGCATTCTTCAAGGATTCATAAATATGATGGACAAATTGTTTGAAAAATCCCTCCGTACCTGGATAATCTATTCATAATATATGATATACTTATTTAGGCGTTTTAACTGACTTTGTAATGATTATACGCTTTTCCCCTTCTGGACTGTGGATCATTAATTTGATATTTGCATATCACATATTGTCTTCGACCTTCATTATTTGCTTTTATCTTGCCTTGTTAAATCTTTTATTGTCATACTTCTCTTTGTGACTGTGTATACATTGACAATGTGTTGTTTAACGGCGTGAGTTTGTTTGAGTGAATGATGAAGGTGATTCTAACATAGGAATGTCTGAGGGAGGCCTCGGTGTGTGTGTGCATGTGTGTGGTTCCTGTGGACAGAGGTGCTGATCCAGATTGTTGGAAATATTTTCCTCGATTCTAAGGAAGAAGGTACCCTGTACAATTGAACTTTGGCTAGCTAATTTTGTCTTAAAGTACTTGTTTTGTACTTGGAAACCGACATTGCATGCATAGTCAGCTAGCGGTCTAGCTGCTTCACGGCAGTGTGGAGGTAAATCTGAGTTCTGACGTTATTATTATAGTTGTTGTTTGACAGAAGCGCTAAATTATTGAAGAATTGAAGAATAATCGCCTTTTTCCTGCATTTGGAACGTTTCATGATAGACTATGTCTCAAGGATGCTTTGTCGGCTATATACAGTAGAATGTAGAGATGGGTTTTTGAGGTTTGCACCATAACCGAATAATTTTGTTCTTTGCGTATGTGCAATTGCACAAGACATATGATAAGTGACCATACATGGTCTCCTAAATGATGTTGAGATTGATTAAATAGGTAAAGGCCCCTTTCCCATCAAAGAAAACAACTTTTTTGAATACATGGAGGTATGGCTTGGACCCCTTTTTTTTCTATTCCTTCACGTTATCAGTGGAACATAGGGCTTCAAGGTAGAGGCTTGAAGTTTCTGTAGCAGTGTTCATTTTTACAGGATAGGCTTGCTAGCCTCATGCCCAACTTTTCCTCTTTACCAGCTTTTATTTCTGGCTTAGCGAGGTAAAGGAGTGCCTTGTCGGCCGGGGATCGAACACCGGACCATGTACATGGTCGGTGACCGTACTAACCGCTGTGCCACCGACGCACCCGCTTGGGCCCTGTATTATAAATCCATTGTTATACTTGTGGTTAGTATGATGAAATCATGCAGCGGTTGACAGTCTCCCACCAGATAAGCTGGTTCAGTGTTTGAGGCCGGTGGCTCAAATATTATAACCGCAACTCAGATTCTCTAGATAGTATAATGCTCAAGAATTTGGTTAGGAAAATGAAAATCAGTTGTAAAACATGAATATGTAGTGAAAAAATTTGCCATTTTGCCACTTAGAAAACAGCACAAACCGATCAATCAAAGCCACAATTTGCAATTTACGCATTTTGAGTGGTGGAATTTCACCCGTATTTCCTTTGAAAATCACGTTATTCTGATCAGCACAATATGTGATCATCTCTGTCTGGTTGGCTAGCAAGCACTGTTGGTTGTCGTGATATTGTGGTGAGAGCCGGCTGTTAGCCAAAGTCGGTAGACAGTAATTTACGCCAATGTTTACAACCCCAATATTGGTCGTGAGAAAAATAAGAAGAAAGATTGATTCAACAACCAACCACAGCAGATTTTGCGTAGGCGGATACAGTTAGCATATAGATGATCCAACATTCAAAAAACAGCCACAAAGAGATGCAAGGTTAACTTTCAGTGAGAAACCACTAATCAGAGGACTGTGTTTTTCTGCTAACAATAATCTATAATAATATACATGAAAATCTATAAATATGTGTTGATTTCGTAAATAAACGATCTGTTGCCTGGCCCTTGTCTTCTGTTGTTACAGATATCAGTAGTATGTATCTACTGATGTCAGTTAAATCAGTAGCATGTGTGGTTTTAAACAAACCTGTCACTAAACAATTCGAACATAATCAATCGATCTATACCAGTAGCACTTTTACCATGATAGGCATATTTCACCACCTACCACTCTAGTGAGGCCTGAGAATGACATCGCCCGCAATGCAGGTTGTCGCTCGAGTGGAATCGAGATGGTTACCAAAAAGTGAGTCATCATTGCGAGGGTGATATGGAGGAAATCATGTGCTGGGGAGGAGAAAATAAGAGATTATGGGCAATCGTGTGGCTAGCCAGCTGAAGAGGAGGGCAGAAAAGAGAAGAAAGTGGAGATGTGTTGTTGAAGCCTTCTGAGGTACTCGGAACCCAAGGGAATAATAATAATAATATACTCTAGTGTCGTTGATAAGCATGTTAACAATAATAATCCGTCGATATCAATGGGATTATATTTGACCAGGAAAACTAATGGCCACACATTAAAGGGTAGAGATATTTCTGGTAGAAAAATCAATAATTTACAGTGAAGATAAACAATAAACAAGGTAGAAATAGTGAAGTTAGAGGAGGAGGAAGTGGACGGATAAATTCTGACCCCATTATGATGTTTCTATTTCGTTTAGTGATAAAGGTCAAGCGAATTGATCTTTACAATTCTAATCGCCTATGTAAACATATGTTGTCTGAAATGCCACGCCTTTATTGTCTATTGATGCTTTTTAAGACGAGCTGGACATCATCTGTGATAGAAGATTAAAACTTCTTTCAGATTAACATTCATGTGTGTGTTTGTAAGGCTGTATGTATGTGTGTGTGTGCGTGTCTAAAAATCTATCTGCTTTTATTCACTTTAGTGTATGTAGTATTGGGCGGCGGGGATGCTTTCTTTGTTAGACATGAATTAGTCATGATTTGTGCTTGGAGTGATATGAAAGCCTGATTGGACAGTTTTTGATTCGTTTATTTTTGGCTTGAATTTCTGAGAATTTGTGATATCATATTGTGGTGAGTATTTTCTGTCAGTGTTTATGTCTCCAATATTCGTCATGAGAAAAATAAGAATAAAGGCTTTGTGTAGGCGGATACAGTTAACATATAGACGATCTGACATTTGTAGGGGACTGTCAGGAGAGCTCATTAACATTACAAATATGCAAATAAAAATCCAAGTCAATGAGATGATAGGGTAAATATATATTATCAAAAAATACAGTAATGCGTTATATTAATGAAAGGGTTACTTGGTTATAACGTTAAAGTCCGCGGCTACAAATTATCAATATAATCCAAGGGAGCGTTCACTGTTGGAATTGCGTCTGCTGGTAGATGCTGTGTGCGGGCTGTAGAGTTGTCTTCGGATGAGGATAGTAGACTCCTGCAATAAATCCAAAGTATACAACACGGTATGAGTGGAGCAAATAAGCAGAAATAGCCAGAAAGAAGGCCAAGTTCCCAACAATAAAGTGTATTTCCAATTGTACACGGAAGTAGAAGTATTTTAACAAAAATTGTTTTAAAATAAAAAATGATATACAATGTCTCTAATTTCCACAACTAACAAAAAGTGTACAATCATATTGTTACATACTCCACACATTCAAGAAACAGCGACAAAGAGATGAAAGGTTAACCTCCTGTGAGAGACAACCAATTAGAGGACTGTGTTTTTCTGCTAATAATAATCCATAATATTTACCTGAAAATCTATAAATATATGTTGATTTCCTTAATAAAGGATATGTTGCCTGGCCCTTGTCTTCTGTTGTGACAGTATAACCAAGCAAATTTGTATATTTATGTGTGGTTTGAATTCCCGCGGTTTTGTAGATTTGAAGGACTTTTCAAGTGGATCTGGATGTCCTGAATTCACAATATGTTCTGTTACCAAACTGTATACACCTCTGCGTTCTCCGTTGGCTAACCATGCTTGATAGTGTTCCCGAGAGCGTTTTTTTAAAAAGGGGACGCGTGCACTCAGCTCTACACGGTCAAGTGAACTGGTTTGTGTATGTTGGTTTGGTTCAACGTGACAGTTTGTCTTTCACATGTTGGTTTAATAGTTCTTCACAGGAAATTGTTACTCGTAGGTTGGTGGCGAAGTATGATTATCTGAGAGTGAGAGATTGCGAAAAACATCTGCGGAGAGCTTCTGCTTCACTATCACTTTTAAATTCAAGATTAGGAATCAGTATCATTTGGAAGGCATCTTGAACCTTTCCCGACGTTTTCTTTGGTTCTAGATTCTTGTTTATTAATCTGAGTAGGAAACGATTTTTCAGCAAAGTCCCTGGGAGGTTACGCAGTCCTTCGTCAATAGCTGCTTCAATGCATATTTTACAGATCCTCGGGTTAATGAGAGTATATGAGGTTTCTATTTCTGCTCAGAGGAACATAACTCTGAAAAATGATGAACTGTGAGTCCGTGGCACAGTGGTTAGGACTCTCGCCGACCATGCACATCGTCCGAGGTTCGATCCTCTGCCGACACACACCTGATATCTATGGTTGGCCTGTGAAATTCGGGCTACCGATATCACATGCTGAAAATTCCATACCTGTACCAAAAATACAGTGTGGAATCAAGCTGTAATAAAAAAACTGTTCATTCCATATGGGCTTTTCGTATATGGATCTCCTCTGCGAGTTGTTAACATTTCTTCGCAGTTGAACGTCAAGGAAGTGAAACACTGAGTCAGATTCAACTTCTGAGTGGGTTTTGAGTAGGTTTCTGGGATTCGAATTCTCACCACAAATGATGAAAGTATAATTTATTTTTTTATTTATTTTTGATCACAGCTTGATTCCACACTGTATTTTTTAGTACAAGTATGGAATTTTCAGCATGGATATCGGTAGCCCAAATTTTGCAGGCCGACCATAGATATCAGGTGTTCGTCGGCAGAGGATCGAACCTCGGACCATGTGCATAGTCGGGGAGAGTCCTAACCACTGTGCCACCGACGCACAGTGTGTTTCTTGTCGAGATGGAGCCCGTTGATAATTGATGATAAGGAATTGGTTCCTAGGACAGCCAGATTAAACAGTCATCCAAAAGGGGTCGAAAAGGAGAACCGCTTGCTACTCCATCTACTCTCCTGTATATTTCGTTGTTAAATCTAAAGTAGACGTTGAAAATGCATCGTAGTAACAGTTCTCTTAGATTGGTAAGTCTAAATGGGTGCTACTGGACGGAACGAATTCACACAGAAAGCCTATCGCTTCTGTCAGCCAACCCTTGGTGAAGAGATAAAGAGACGATACGTAGGGAGACTAATATTTTATTTACCAAATTGACATTCCTAATTGACAAGTGTTAGTTTGTAGGAATTTTGTTTGATCGGTTGGAAGATTGCATCATGAGCTGACATCAGTTAGAGAACCATTGGAAAATCAGTTGAGAGTACCGGACAGCTGTTTCGTCAACCTAGTTTGAGACCCTTCGGCAGTACGCATTCACCAAACACTTAAATCAACAAAATCGAAGATGTCCTAGAGATTGTGTCTCGACATCTTTTGCTTCATCGGCCCGAGAATCTCTACCAGCCATTTATGTGATTAAGTGATATAGGGAATATATCATGTCTAATAGTGGGCTGAGTGAGACGTCTTGTTTGTGTACTTTGGGTGGGTTGTACATTATTTGTTATTTCTACAGTCATCTTGTCATCCACATGTTAAGATTATTAATTCACTTCTATGAGTAAAATTAAATCGAAGTAGAATAACTCTGTTATATTTCATAACACGCTTGAGTGGAATTTAGAATACCTTTAAAACGACACAGAGAGAGGATAAGCGTCTTATGAAAACAGACTCCAAAGAGCAACTGTTTGAAGTCAGTCAGCGTGTGTTAAAGTGGTTGTTGGTATTGTGTTCAAATGAAGACCCTACCACGAACTAGAGACCAGGGTTAGGTAAGCTGGTGTGTACAGTTTTCGGTGCTGATCTTCTCTAATCCCATCTCTTCAGAGAGGGTAGGCGAAATTCAAGACGATGATAGTATAAGATTACTAAACAACCCTTTACTACTCTCGAAGTTCAGAGTTGTGTTTATGGATCGCTAGCACATCTGCCATACACTTTATCATATTGTTATTGTTCCATTGGCTTCCGAGTGGAACGTCGAGCTTCAGCAACGCGTGTCCACTTTGTCCTTTTTCCTGTTGTCCTCTTCAGCTGTCTAGCTCCTGTTATTTTTTTACGTTTTTCTAGAATTCCTATCTGCATTACTGGGTTCGTCTTTTTTATCCACACTTCCTGTCGACTTTGTTATTACTACGTTTTTAATCCGTAACTGAACAAAAAAGTCACGTTTATCAGTAATTATGATATTACTATATCTTTTCTACATTATTTTGATAAAGTCTCACAGTGTTATACGGTAATATTTACTGATGACAACGTTTCGGGCATAATTTATTGCTACTCATAATCATATCAAGGTACTCACACAACTTCCTAACTTCGTTTATATAATTCCATTATTTCATTTGATCGCTTGATCTGATTGGTATTTGCGTTTCCCATATTTCCGGTACGAGTGATGAGTCATTCCTATTTCACGAGTTGTGTGTAGAATCACTTGATGAACCAGGATTCAGTAATCAACCTCTCTCCCTCTGCACCTACCTATATTACTTTTTAGAATTTTGACTCTGTCCAACCGCCCTGTTGTGTGGTTGTGTGTTAGTGCATGCAGCACTGCAACTGCCGAGTTTATTTCTAAATAACTTATCTTCTCTGGGTCAATCATTCTGCACCTAGCTAAATTCGTAAGTTCTGACAATCTGACCATCCCCTAGCTACTGGTTTGATCTATGTAGTTGACCTGACTCACAGTTATTGTAAGGTATTTTTTAAATTATATTATTTTGTTTAATTGGGTCAACTTACACAGTTCTTTAACCTACAGCGCTTGTCCTACCTAATTGAGCTTGTAGGTTTAAGTGCCACTCTAATTGATGATTTATTGAGAATCCTACGTAGGGTCTCAGATTTCCCTCTCCTTATATGGTATAATAGTAAGTGCTTTATATTCTTTCTTATTTATGTTATCATTATTAGTTTCATCATTGTTTTTATTTTGCTTTTGAACTTTTTTGAATATGCCCAATGAATTTTATCGGATAGTTATTTGATACCAACGCCTCCTTTTCTATCTGTTTTATTTCATCATTTAGATTTTTTGTTATATTACTTAATGCTACTGCTTGGTTTGTTAGACACTTAACTAAGCCAGGCTTTATAGACAACGAGTGGATGAAATGAATTAAAGTCTAAATATCTATTAGCTGAATGCGTTGGCTTTTTATAGACCCTGGTGTACAGTTTACCACAATGCACAAGTTCTGTTCTCATGTCTATTTGTCTCTCTTTTCTATCTGATCTTCCTGCTTATTACATTTCGTAATTTTATTAATTTGACCTATGATCGACCGGAAATAGTTGTGGAACTTTTTCATCCATTTACTATAAAACACGAATGTACTACAGCCTAGTAGATGGCTTCGTTGAAAATAAAATTTTGTTCACTCCGACCGTATTTTAATAGTTCCTATGATTCAGTGTGTATATCCGGTGATTTGGGAAAAACCCAGATCATTGTATTGATCCATCAAGTCATCAACTAAGCAATATATCTAGAAAAGATAAATAAATAACGAAGATAGTAAGATAATAATAATAATAGTGGAAAGATTAATAATAAATACCTTTGGAGCCAGCCACATTGGTCGTTTGACGCGTATCCTGTCTAAAGGGGTCCAAGGACACTATCCAAAATGACTACAAAAAGGTAATAGTGGTTGTATAAGGAGTGTGATAATCGAACACCTTCTCAAAACACCGGTCATTCCATTTCGACAAACGCCTCCCCCTTCAAAGTAACCTTTTAATTTTTATTCCTTTACGTTCCCCTCAGTGGAACATAGGGTGTCTTCAAGCTAGAGCTTTGAAGTTTCAGTGGTAGTGGTGTTTATTATTTACGGAATGGGTTTGCTAGCTTTGTGCCTAGCCTCCCTGTTATGTACTCGTCGCTAAATTATTGTTATGGACTGGTCGAGAAACTAATAGTCCTGACGCGAGAAGGCGGAAATCAGAAGACCGCTAGGTTTGCGATGATACTTCTATTGTCCAAACACAAGGAGACGAAAATAAATGGTCTCACACCAAAGTGGTAAGTAAGTAAAGTAAAGTAGTTTACACAAATTGTGAATGCGAATATATATAAATGTTCCAGACAAAGCGTGGGAAAATTATTAGACAGTCTTAACATGAACGGCTAATTATAATGGAGTGTCGATCCAAATATACATAGCGAATATAGCAGACATGTGAACAACCATATATGGATATATGTCATTAAGCGACGGACTGTCAACAAACACTCATATTTGTAAAAAATTATATTTGTAAACTCTCAGCGATATTGAAATGAGTAATTCCAACGTTTCGTTCGGCAATCTGGTCCGAACTTCTTCAGGGAAATTAATCGAAATTAACATAACAGAGGTTTATATATAAAAGGAACATCTCTTATTTTTTTAAAAACTTTGTCCAATCATGAGTCATAAAACAGGCATCAACATGTACAATAAACAAAATTGTATGAGTTGTGATCGAAATTTGACCTCAGACTTACAAATCTTGACCTACCTTTGTTAAACACTTTAAACACAGTGTGTATGTGTGCGGATAAACAGTTGTAAAACAATGTCTTAACGTCTCCATAAGTAGATATAGACAGTCAGGAACTTTGATCAAGTATTATTAGTTAGTGATACATATCCATTTTTATTTATCAATCAGGATTTCCTATGCGTCAGCTAACATCACACCTTCATGTCTGTTCAAACTGTTAGTATCTAGAATCTTATGATTAGACGTATTTTCAAAATTATGGTGTTTAGGATTAGAGTTTAGTTGAAGCACCCTGTCAAACTCATGACTTTGTCTTCTTTCTGAAAATTGAGCTGATTTATTCGACCTACTGGAGTTGCCAGTTGACTGGACAGCTACGGATTTAGAGTACGCATTCTGTTGCAGACAACGGAGAGTGGAAACACGATGATTGTGCCAATTACATAGTTTCTTTGTTAATTTAATGGTTATGTTAAACACTCATATTATATATAATATAAGGGGAATATACATTGTTAAAGGAGACAGGTTCATACAAGTGAAATGGTCACAGACTAAGCGAGCAAACAGAAAGAGAGACCAACATACACACACACACATAAATATATATATGTGGATACATATCACTCCCCTCTTTACCAATCTTTTTACTGGCTTAGCCAGGTAAAGCAGTGCGTCGTCGGCCGGGAATCGAACCCTGAACCACATGTGGCGTAGTTGGCAAGCATTCTACCGCTGTGCCACCGAGGCACACAAAGTAATCTACTAAGTGAAGAACAAACTACTAAAGGCAATACGCTTTCGTCTCCTTTGTATTGCTGAAGCCTTCCTTAGCCCTTCAGTTGGAGAAACCAGAGTTATGCATACCATAGAAAATCATTCAACCCCTTCTACGATCATGGTAACAACCACATATTTCTTCGTTTCTGTGAGTGTTCTGACCGCAAGTCACTCATTAAATTATTCACATTATTACGTAGCCATGATGCATTTATTTGACTTCTTCTATGCATTGGCACCTCATCACCACTACTCTCTTACTCATCTTCACTCCACATTCTTGCTTACGATTTGTTTATTCATCACATTTTTTGAGGTATTTCGATGACGTAAACAACCATAACCGTAAGTAATTTTATTCTTGTCTGACAAGTCTAATGTACTCATACAAACATACACACACAAACAATAATTATGTATAATTTAGATTATAGAGCTAAGTGAATGAATTCGGCGAAAGACGAGACTCTTCATTGAACTACGTGTTTGTATTCACTAATGTCTGAATGAGGATTCTTCATAAGGTAATTAATGATCTTTCTCTTTTACAGAGGGAAGTGATGTACTGCTGTTTTGCACTTCATTCATTCGATCCAAAGTGGAAGTGGAGGAGCAGGGATAATTGTTTTTATTACTGTTCCCTTGGTTTCTTAGTGGAACATAGGGCTTCAACTGCACGTCTCTACTTGCTTCTGTCTTGCTTCTGCTGTACATTTCACCTGAATCCATGTTAGTCCATGCTGTTTCAACTCCTCTTCACACGGTCTCCTCCATGTCACCCTTGCATTGACATCCCACTAGCCGCTTCCCTTTCGGCCTGGTTCCACTCGAGTAAAGGCCCGACGCGCTCGCGATGTCACCCAGCGGCCTCCTCAGCGAGCGAGTGTCCAATCCATCCATCTCCACTTTCTCCTGCATATTTGTTGGTTGGCGATTGGTTCTTGTTTTGTTTGTTTGTGTCCATAGTTTCTTGTTGGTGATTCTTTCCGACCCGGCCATCTGATCTTCAGTATAGAGCCAGCGAAGGCAGTTGTTGTTGACAAACGTCTAAGTTAGCCTGTTGGAGATTTTCTTTGTGGCCCGCCCGCCAAGTTTCTGATCCGTATAGAAGAAGTGACTTGACTTTTGTTTGTATTGAAAATTCGACCGAGTTTTATTGTTGATGCTTGCTGAGTGACGAAGATTTCCAGATTGGTTTCAGTTGGCTGATGAATTTGTTTGTCTCTCGCCTTCCCGATTCTCGCTCGATTTGACATCCTCGTCCGTTCCGACTCCCTGTAGTTGAGACAATGCTCCCTAAATAAGTGAGTGAATGAAGTAACCTCTTTCAAATTCCTCCCGTTGATGGTGATTGGCGCTGGATGTTGCTGTTGTTGTTAGTTGGTTGGTTATTTTCATAACCTCCGACTTGTCTATGTTCACCTGGAGTCCTGTCTTCGCCGGGTGCTTCTTCGACCAGTTTGTCGGTTGGTTTTTGCTTGTAAGTCTTCGATTTTGTGATAGTGACATCAAAAATAAATCATCCACGCGCGAAATCCAGTTCTTCTAGGTTTTTCACGTCGGTCCAGGATATAACAGGGATAATTAATTGTGATTAAAATGCTGTGGACATTTGTTCGAAAAATTGGTGCGTTTCTCGATAAACGTTTATTGTACGCCATATAGGAACCTGTTAAAAGGGGCCTCAACGGGCTTCCCTTAGTAGCACCATCAATCTGACGGGAACAATCGCCTTTCAATTTTGAAGCTTAAATCACTTTCCAAAGTGGAATTAATTTCATTTTGTATATTCTGTAGATGTAATTTACATAAACTTACGTCTGCTTAAATTTTCACGTCTTCAGGGTTATATACGTTGAGGACTAAAGAATCGAATTATTCTTGTGGTGTGTGGTACTGACAAGATTTATCATTAGCACATAAGGACATGTTTATCGGCACAAAAATATCATAAGAAAAAGGTACAAACAGCGAAGAATATTTCCCTTTTCGACGATTCATTGATTCATTCATGAGCTGTACAATCGTAATTATATTTAACAAAGAAATCATTAGACCAATCAGATACTGGTTAACTTTGTCCTTGAAAAATGTGTTGCATAATGTAAGGTGTAACTTAGATGGGATGACTAATCGGAAGTTAGAAAAGAGACAGAAGTTGGCATGACGAACGTGATAAGTGTGAGATAATGACTAATCAATCAGCTCGTGTAGAATGGACAGGAACTAGTGGAAAGGCTATAAAGTGTTTTTGTATAGAATCTGTATTAAAAAACAAGGTTATTAGTAAGCAGTAATAGAGTGGTAATAAAATGTGGTTGATGGGAATAATGATGATAATAAAAGTACTAATAACAATAAAATAATAATAATAGTGAACTTATATAATGAAGGAAAGAAGCAAAATTGTAGTAAGAACTTTACTCTGGTCATTTTAGGGCGAGAGAATGTATGTATCACTTTTGAATGCAGAGGTCCGGTTTCAGATCTCGAATAGCTAATGCTTCAACTATGGACAGATGGCGTATCCGAAGTCCCTTTGTACGATATTGAGGGACTCTGTGTAGCACTGTGAAGCATTCATGGGGGAGGGGTGCTCAAATAGCAGGGATGTATATTTGATGTTAGAGGAAGTAAATTATACGGCTTTGTGGAGATATATGGAAGACGTGAGAGGAACACAAAGAAACACATTATGAAGGAAGGCCAGGAGGGTTACAATATGAAGATCTGTGCAAACTGTTCGTTGAAGATAAGTTGTTTACATAATTTCACCATATAGAAATACCAAATTCCAATTTAGTATTGTGGTACCAAGTCTCTTGGCTACGACCGTAACATTATTACAAAAATGATTTCCTATTCAAGTGTTGATTTGTAGGGATTTGATTGGTTACAGGATTTCATCATGAGAAGACCATTGGAAAACCAATCAGGAGTACTGGACAGCTGTTTCGTCCTGGTTTGGGGCTCTTCATCAGTACGCATCCAACACAGGGGCTCGACCTCAGGACCTTCTGGTTACAAGGCTATCGAGCTCGTAGGCCATTAAGCCATCCAGTCCAATCCAAGGGTACAGCAAGTCGGGTGTTAGGACAAATACTCGCCGAAGATATTGGCTAGTAGTCGCGCTATGTCGTGAATTGGCAGAAGTTAGAATTCATGGGCTGGCCATTGGATCGGGTCCCAGTGGCTAAATGGTCTACGAGCTCTCCTTGTAACCAGAATGTCCCGGGTTCGAACCCCGTCCAATGGGTGCATGCTGTGAAGAGTCGCAAGCTAGGGCAAAACAGTTGTCCAGTACTCCTCGTTGGTTTTCAATGGTTCTCTAACCAATGTCAGATCACGATGGGATCCTATTTCCTATTTTATTCATCTTGTGAACTCAGTAAAACAGAATTCATACGACACATATTGCTGGATAACCCAAGTGGTTTTAGAACGCCCTCGGACAATCACAGGAAACAGCATTTTTAAAAGGGATATGGAAACACAGTTACTGTAAATGCTGATGGTCATTAAAATGAGATCTTTAACATGTGTCTTATGTCACACACACGTACATACACACTTACAGACTTACAGGTGAAAACCAGTAAACTCGCTGAAGAAACTGACTGGCATCGAAGACAGGACCAACAACTTCCAATGAGAGAAATTTGAAAGAGGTCACTTCCTTCACTTATCTAGGCAACCGGCATCGCCTCAACTACAGGCAGATAGCATAAACGAGGATGTCAGTGCCTTTCCTGATAGGAAAGGCAAGGCAAATCTTCATCAATCGGAAATTGATATGGTAATATGCCTGACTCACTCTGTACAAAGAACAAGATTCGGTTCCTCAATACACACGTTAATTGAATCAGTCACTCAGAAACGTGAACTGCGCACCTGCCAGAAGGAGCAGTTCGACAGGCCACCGCCGACTTTTATCAATAGCTGCTCACTTCCCTGGCTCCTACTGAGGATCAAATATCCAGGAAGAATCACCAACAAGAAAGTGTAAGAGAGAACCAAACAAGAACTGATTACTCAATAAGTATGCAGAAGAAAACTAAGATGGTTTGGGTACACGGCGAGGAGACCATTGTGTAACATCGCGCGCAATGCAGACCACTGGTCGAGTAGTAACCGAATGGGAGACAGCTATTTGGGCGTGGGTCTGACGGTGGCATGGAGGAGAAGAGAAACTATGCGCAATCGTGGGGCCAACAAACTAAAGGGGATCATGGAGAACAGGACAAATGAATACGTGTATTTGTGGCCCTATGTGGCATTTAGAAATCAAGGAAGTAATAATGATACTATTTCAAGTTTGATGATCGGTTGAAATCAGTTGCAGAACCATTAAAAACAAGCAGGGAATACTAGACAGTCGTTTCGTCCCAGTGTTCTGGGACTCGCCAGTAGCACACACCCACTGGTTTTCTAAGCCATGGCCAGGGAGATCCACCACACGGTCAGCAATGAGGACAAATACTCGCCGACAATGACATTGGATGGTGTCAGTCGCTCTGACATCACGAAATGATAGAAATTAGAATTCATGAGCTAGCCACTGAGTCGGCTTCCAGTAGTTCAATGGTCTACAAGCTTGCCTCGTAACCGAAAGGTTTCAGGTGGATGCATACTACTCGACAGTCTTCAACTAAGATGGAACAGGTTTCCTATGGTTCTCTAATCAATTTCAGCTTGTGATCAGTCCCGTGTATAATATTAATTTCAAAATACTGTGATGACGTTAACATTACTCCACACTATTTTTTCTATCATTGTGTTATATTTGATAGACACAAGCATACAAAGTTAATTGCATATAATTGCGATTGTGCAAATAAATGAATGCATTTTGCCGATCAGTGTCATCTCTTTGAACTTCTAATTCTTATTGTTTTTCTAATTACGCAATAATCTATGAAATAATCCAAAACGCAATTAGTCATATGGCTAAAAATATTTATACCATTCATATTGTTAGTTATATTGATGAATACAGTGTGATATGAAATATTTCCAAGTTGACCTTTAGTGTCATGTGTGCTTAGAGTTTTGCACTTGTCTATTACGTAATGAGTGTGGTATATACATATTGGAATACTGATTATATACGCATTTATATACACAAAACTTTCAATTAATCCAGCCGTTTATATTCACATTCTTCTGATTTGAAGGTTTCTATTAAAGTATTAAGAAACAGCCTAATCGTCATCTAATTGAGCAGAAGTGAGACAAGATGGTTCACTAAAGAGAGATGTCTATAGAAAACCTACATCTGTAGGACAATATACACATTTCCTCAGTTTTGTACCAATCCGATACAAAATCAATTTGGTCAGATGCCTGACGAATAGAGCAAGACGTATCTGTACAGATGACTCCCTAGAAAATGAGTTAGGATACATCTAAAATACGCTGGTCCGAATGGGTTATTCTGGTAGATTTATGGGGAGACACATGAACACCAAGTACAATAAAGAAAAACCGAAAACACTTAAAAAGAAACAACTGTTCATGAAACTGCAATTTAATGGGAACGTGGCTAGCGAGGTCTTACATCTGAGATTATCGAGAGCGATAAAACGGACATATACTGCCGCCCCCACTCTTTGTTTGTCATTTTCCAGCCGACCAATTTTGATTGCTCAAGTGAAAGATAAGCTACCTAACTGTGCCACTTCGACGTGTATCTATAAATTTAGTTGCTGCTGTGGAGAAAGCTATACAGGCCGAACAACTAGACAGCTTAACAAACGCATTAATGAGAATATTCCTGCCCTCATGGTTCGGAAAAGGTCAAATAAAATCCATAAAATCCAGTTCTATTTTGGCTCATGTGATTGATAGCGGTCATCAAGTGGACAAAAATGGTGCCTTCAAAGTTATCTATAGCATTCCATCGAGTCTTTCGAACGGGATCAGAACCCGTCTTTTACATATAGTCGAAGCTATATGAATTAATTCGATAGGACAATGCCAGTCTTTGCATACAACAAAAGAAGTTTGTTCTACCTTTGTCTCTCCCTTGCGTGGCCTAGGTGAATTCTATTCAAAACCCTCCCACCCTTTCTTATCTTCCATCTCCTTCGTACTTTTATGATATTTAGTTAAACTCTGATCATATGTCCATTTCACCTTTTAAGATGTGACCTAATTTACTTATTTATTGAATTGTCTACATATACCGGAAGGTCCTGTGTCCGAATCCCACTGGGTGCGTACTGCCGATGATTCCCAAACTAGGATGAAACAGCAGCTGTCCAGTACTCCCTAGTTTTCAATCTCTCTCTAGCTGATATCAATCCGTGATCAACTCGTAAAAATATATACTATCTTTGTTATTCTTATCGCCACCTGCATAAACCTTATTATCAATATTTTGTTATCATTATAATCATCGTTATTAACTACGTTCAAAACATTTACCACATTACTATTATTATTTGATCCACAAAATCCCCGTCATTGGTTAACATTTTTATATATAAATCTGTGTAAATTAGAGTAAAGCCTGAAGAAGATCTAATTGAAAACGGCAATATTGTTCGCTTATATATATGTTCTAATCGTCGGTGGCAATGTATCCCAATACGTGAGACAACTGTTCCTATGTTATGTCCTTGGATTTCGGAATGTCCTCCTTGACTTTTTGTGACTAGATTTCAACCAAATGTCGTGCATATCTAAGAGGAAACAAAGAAGAAGTATAAGTCAAAGGGGATTTGTTTGTGCTACAGATAAGATAGCATTGTATCACGCGATTTACTGTTAATTAATATCTGGTTAGAAGATCCCGGACGAAGAATAAACATCATGCAGCAAATTCCACCCGTTTAAATGTTTGGCTTGTGGGGATTCGGTTGGTTGGTCTCATGATGGCTGTCATTGGATTACAGTGGAGCTACTTCACCATTAAGGAGACACATGTGTTATTAGGTGTACACATTCATCTCAGTGTGACTTGTACTACTGACAAGATTTTTAAGTAGTATGTAAAAACAGGCATAAATATGTCTATGTTGAATAGCGGAGTGATGGATTTAATGGCGAAGACAATAAGTGAACGATGATTGTGAATCAACACGGAAACATAAAAAGAAGACAAAGAGGCCCCGTATGGAAGACATGTGCAAATTGTGATTTTAATATACGGTAGATGTGTCTTTCGAGTTTGACCACGGATTGATATTAGCTAGAGAACCATTGGAAACCACAGCTGGGAGTACTGGACAGCTGTTTCATCCTAGTTTTTGGGAATCATCGGTAGTACGCACCAACACCACAGGGGCTCGAACCCGGGACCTTCCTATTACAAGGCAAGCTCGTATACCATTCAGCCACTGGGACCTGATTCAATTGCCAGTTCATAAATTCTACCAATTCGTGATTTAGCGCGACCACCAACCAATGTCATTGGAAGGAACTTCATCCTCACTCCTGAATGAATGGACCTCACTGGTGACGACTTCTCACTGGAACTCCAAGAGACTCCGTCCTGTAGCAAGTCACCAGCGAGCATCAGAATAATTTTCAAGATGATTTTTGCCTATACCTTCAGTTAGGCAGGTTATCATTGAGCCAGTAGGCCTCGCGATAGGTCTCCTGTAGGACTGTACTCGACACTTTAAATAAATACTAAGTGTTAAGTAACCAGAGGAGTGTGTATATTCCTTAGCGTTTAATGCAGACTAGATTCTATCGGTCAAGTTTGCAATGTGGCCATCATGTTGGGTGTCTGCTTCAAGATTACAGTAAGCCTTGCTGATTGATGAGAGTCGTAAATATGTAATAATCGACAAGTATAATCGAGGAATTTACTTGTTTCGAAACCAGGCACTGTAGCCTTCACAAGTGGCACTCAGCGTCAACACAGTAATCACAGATAGAATACACCTTAGTCTGTAAACCAAGGTTGTGAAGTAGACTTGGAATGGTTCAAATCAGATGAATGTGAATACTCTTCAAACAAAGAAGAAATTGAAGACAAATGTCTTCAAGATAATTAATTCAGCAGCAAATACAGGAGGAATTAGAATGATATACCCATTATGCACTATTAAATTAAAGAACGCAAGAGTTACCACAGAACCAGTGATCGCATTGAAAAGAAAATTTAGATCCACAACTCAACCATAAATTTAATCCAAGTTTGGCCACGGTAGGAACAGCGTTTGGACGTGTTCTTTTTGGATACAAAGTTCCGGTTTAGTCAATCTTATTGCAACAGCTTCAGCTATGTCTAGGAGACGTAGGCGAACTGTACGAGATAACGACTTCGGAATTCGGTATATAACCCTGAAAGCTGTGTTGAGATCGATACGATGTCCAGTATCGACCAAGTGTGACAGGATCTAGCTTTTTATGCCCTTAATTTCCCCCCTGCTGAACCAAGCTGGTAAATGTTCTTGAACCCGTAGACGAACCTGCCTAATCGTGCGCCCTATATAACTTGAACCACACGAACAGTTGAAATGGTATATGCATGAAGACGAGGTAAGGTTAGGTAAGACATCTTTGAGTTTCTTGGTGAACACTGGATGGCTACTGAAGGATAGATACAGAGCGAGGTCTATTTGTTCCGAAGACTGTGTAGAGAAAGAACTCCAGGTCATCCGAGACATTCTAAGCGAGAACGGATATCCAGAGAAGTTCATTAAAGCCAATATAGGTTACATAGTCGTAAACATGAACTGGCAACGGTGGAGAAAAAGCCTCTGTTTTTACGTCTCCAGTTCAAGGGATATACTCCTGCAGAGATTCTATCGCAACGTTTAACCAGGGTGATCAAACTTTCTACTCTGCACGTCTGTGTCTATCCCTCAGTGGCCGTCGAATTTTCCCGCAGCAACTCAGAGGTGTCTTACCTAACCTTACCTCGTCTTCATGCATATACCATTTCAACTGTTCGTGTGGTTCAAGTTATATAGGGCGCACGATTAGGCAGGTTCGTCTACGGGTTCAAGAACATTTACCAGCTTGGTTCAGCAGGGGGGAAATTAAGGGCATAAAAAGCTAGATCCTGTCACACTTGGTCGATACTGGACATCGTATCGATCTCAACACAGCTTTCAGGGTTATATACCGAATTCCGAAGTCGTTATCTCGTACAGTTCGCCTACGTCTCCTAGACATAGCTGAAGCTGTTGCAATAAGATTGACTAAACCGGAACTTCATAAATTTAATCTTCACCTTCACACCAATCTAAGTCTATCCATAAACAACTCCTATGTTGCCCTCCCATAATGTCAGAAGAAGCAGCAAAAGACAGGGATTCATGTGAACACAGAGAAGATGGAGGTGAAGAAGATACCGACTGACCGATCAACAGTCACTATTGACAGGAGAAATTTGAAGGAGATCCCTTCGTTTACCCATCTAGGCAACATCATTTCAACTACAGGCGGACATAATGGATTACGATGTCAAATCTAGACATGGTCGGAGAGGCGATCTGTACCTTCAGCACTCTGAAATCAATTTGGAAATCTACTGCACTAAGTATAAACAGCAAAATTCGTATTTTCAGCTCGGATGTTTAGTCAGTCAGTGTTTGTATACGGGTCAGAAACTTGAACTGCGCGTGCGTCATCAAAACTATTTTCAACAAATTCCTGAAGACTGTCGTCGACAGCGCTGCTTCCTCGGGCTCCAAGTTTTAACTGATAACCAGATTGCTGGCCAGAAAGAATTAGCAAGAAGAAACTTTGGGAGTGGATCAATTAAGGATCTATTGTCCAGTAAATGTTTTTAAGGAAAAGTGGAGATGGATTGGGCACAGGTTGTGGAGACTGTCAGGTGACATAGCGTGCCAGACCATAGCTTTAGTGGAACCCGAATGGGAAACGGCTAGGTGGGCATGGGTCCAGGGGTGATATGGAGTAAGTGAGAGCTTATGGACAGTCATAGTACCAGCTAAAGAGTACCGTAGAGAACAGGATGTGTTGTTGAAGGCCTACGTTCCACTTGGAACCCAATGGACTAATAATAATAATAATCATAATGGACTTAAACTAATAGCATATCCTTGTTTAATATTTCAGCAGATTTTTCAACACATTTTGTATGAATGTAGAGTATTCTTTCTCTGATTTTCCTGTCTTGCTCTTATTGAGTAAATATTGAGCAAATATTGATCACAATTAGCGCCTATTCATTGTCTATTCTTTAACGTAACTTCATTATTGATCGAATCTCTATTGCGCATAGAATAATCTAGTTTCTTGTTCTAATTATACGATTTAACCACAGTGTGGTGTATAAAACTGTGTCAAAAGCTGTTCTATATTTAAATATTGGTTTTATAGGGATTGTGTTTGATTGGTTACAGGATTTCATCATGAGATGACATTGGTTAGAGAAGCATTGGAAAACCACCTAGGAGTACTGGAGAGCTGTTTCGTCCTAGTTTGCAACTGTTCATCAGTACGCATCCACTGAGGTTCGAACCCGGGACCTTCTGGTTACAAGGTGAGCTTGTAGACTATTCAGACATTGGGACCCCATCCAATGGCCAGCCCATGAATTCTAACTCCTACCTATCCTGTATGTTTTTCGAATATATATTGAGATATGTACAAACATTTATCATAGAAACGTTTACTACTTGTGAGTAGGTTAAGTACATCACTACTAAAAATAGAAATGGCTTTATTCCTAACAATACATAGGACAGAATGTGGAATTTCTAGCATATAATACAATATTGCATCTAATTTTCTTTTCACATGACAGAATAGCACGGGATAAACAATGAAATGGGGGCATTTAAACTGATAATGCAGTTCAATAAGAATTAAAAGCTGAAGTGAAAATATTAACAACAATATAATGATAGAAAGAACGAATAGAAAGGGCCACTTACCTATTTTCCAACTTTAAGCCAGTGTTATTTGATTGAATTTCAGATTTTCTCGTCGATTGATTGAACCAAAATGCTCGGTCTCAGGTTCACATGTCGGCTTCTTGTGCAGATGTTTCAACGATGTCTGGGCATGTAATTGGAATTTAATTAGTGGATGGTGACTTGCAGTGGAATCCAAGATGCGAATTTCGTCCTATTTGGGACTAGTCATCCGGACGTACCTGCATTTCCCAGTGAGTGATGATGTTTTCACAGAGGCTCAAACCCAGTCCCCAAAGGAGGTACATCCAGATGACGAGCCCTAAATAGGATGAAATGCGCGTTATCCTGGATTCCGCTGCTAGTCACCATCCACCAATTAAATTTTAAGTTATTGGTTTATGTCTTACACGTTTCTCATCACATAAAATGCCTACCAAATGAGGTATTGTAGAGTTCTTTTTCTACTCAGTCGTCTGAGCATAAAGTCTGCTATTGTTGCTTGTAGTTCTACCTGACAAGATAAAAGGTAAGTGGGGGAGTTGTGTATAAAGAGGATGTTCAGAGTTGGGCAAGAGTTTATGTGTTTATCCACAATAGTTTTAGCCAGTTGGTTTAATAACTCCAAATTCGCCCTACCGATAGCTTTTAATACCACTCACAGTGTAACAAAATCTGTCTTCAATAGCCCAGGAAAGATTAAGGTTGAGGGGCGGGGGTGGAGGAGCGATAAATAGGAGTAGGTGGAGACTGATTGAGTGGTGATCCCACCTTGTCTTAAATTTCTTGAATAGGCGGTTAGATGAAACATTCTTCTGGAAATGAAATAGAATGTGGGATGACAAGGAAAGATCTGCGGAAAAATATTATTCACTATATGATTTAATATTCCACTTAGTTTCAACTTTAGTGCCTTTCTATGATTTAATAATTCCCACTGTAGTATTAAGAGCACAAGTGATTCAGCGAGGAGACTCTTTTCAACAACGAATTTATTATCAGACTGTACAATCGTACATATTTATAAATGGTTTTTAAGAAATTATATCCCGTGAGGGAATTAGATCATAGCACTGAATGCATGAGATAATAATAATAATAATAATAATAATAATAGGATGTAAGGCAATTAAATATATGTGTTTAACTTTGATTATAAGTTAAATGTCACATATAGAATAATTCATAAAATGTATAGATGTTGGGAAGGGGTGTACAATTATGGGATTAGTAGGATTAGCTGACATAAAATGTTACATAACATGGTGTGAAATTTGATAAGATAGAATTCAATATTGTAAAAGTAAAAAATTTTGGATTTAGAATGACAAGTAGGACAAGAGGAAACAATTCAGAGTCAGAATAGTAATAATAACAACAATCGTAGTGATAAGGGAAAGGTACATTGAATAACTAAATAAACAAAGTAAATAAATAAATGTCTATCCCTCTGTGGCCAAGGCAGAAGTAGGGATTGTACATACACAAAGGTCTAGCTTAAAGTCATGAATTGCCAAGGCCTCAGCTGTCTTCAGAAGTCTGTAACGAAGAAAACGCGGGAAGTTAGCGTGAATCCGGTAGATGATCTTAAAATCATGGTCAGGGTTGGCAAGGTTTCCTGCTGATTACCTTCAACCATCTAGTACCAACAATTCACAGTGCACCGTGATGGTGAGCAACCCTAGCATGGTGGCCATATTGCAAACTCGACTGATAGAATTCAGTTTGCACCGAAGATAGGACTAGACACATTACACTAGTTACTGACTAGTGTCCAATCAAAAATATCCAATACAGTCAGTCCTACAGGAGGTCAGCCGCGAGCCTGAACGTCTCTAACTGTAGCACTCACTGGGTGACACGGGGTTCGAATCTCAGAAGGAACATGAGTTCCTTCGAGGTTGCAGATACGCCTTGTTGACTGGTTAGTGTCAACAAGCACGAGACCTGGGTCCCAGTAAGTCTTCCTGTGGCCGATTGTCTCCAACCATCTATTACGAAAAATATCGATTTGTTATGATAATAATGGAATTGCCACTGTTCAAGAAAGTTATAATAAGCATAAAAATGTAGTAGTAAACCGAATTATCAAATAAAATTAAGAAAATTTCTAAAACAAATTAAGGACCATCGAAACCTTGATGTCCAGGTTAAGGAAAGCGTATGAACCAACATCTTCTTTTGGATACATAGGTTAGGCTTCTTAATGTAGATCCCAACAATGATCCTCATTACTATGTAATAGACGAACTCCTGAGGTAAAATTAAGATTAGGTGGTGTACTCTGAAAGTTGCCTGATTAACATCAATTTTGTGTTCTCTATCCACGAGATGAGATAGTACAGAACTACAAATGGACTTTCTTAAGTTTCTTATTTAACCACGCAGGATGGTGTTTAGAATTCCGACGAAAAACACGTATATATGTACGGACAGTGTAAATGGCTCTCAACAGGAGTAGTCAAATTGATAAATACACATAGAAGAGGCAAAAACAGGCAGTTTATGTTTAACTCCCGAAATTGAAATATGGGTGGTTTTCAAAAGGCAGAATACTTCAGCTTCAGGGAATACTGTCTTTACCACATTCTTTAGGCGTTGTGTTAATATATCTCACTGATGTTATTACCGAGGTAATGAAGTCATGAGAACAAGGTCTTTTTTTGGAAATGCTGGTACTTTTGTCTGCTTTGACTTTGGATTCCTATTCTTATCAATGATATTTTACAATTTGTCGAGCTCGTAACACACACTAAAATTAACTCGAAGTAAAAAGAATGTGGTACCAAAAAGTGTCATTAAAAAATTATTTAGTATAGAATTTTAATAAATTAAACACATTAGAAGTGATCAGAAAATTTAAAATATTCACTTGTTACACAACACAGACGCACCTACAGACACCTACCTACACTGATTTTCTGTCCAATCTAAAAATAGTCTAATGTATGATGATTTTTAATTTCATCATCTTGAAGGCCATTGGATGAAGATGTCTGCCTGCAGATGCCATGAATTCTTTATAGCTGGTGTGTAGTAGTAGTATCACTTCTGTTGATATTTCTATGAACACTGAATAATTTTTTTATAAAGTGGAGTGATTGGTGATTTGTGATTGGTTAGTTGCTTATCGATTTTTTTCTCCAATTATCTTGCGTGTATCACATTCACTAAAGAATTCATTCAGTAAGGAGTATTATACACATTGGATCATAAGAATTATTAAAAAGACGGTTCCAACGAAGAAGTCATTAACTAAACTGTACATTCGTGTATTTATAATAAATGGGTACGAAAGTTCCAGAATAATTTCTGATCAAGGGTCAGATTAATAAAATTACAATTAGGAATTAAAATGCCATAATAATCAGGGAGATGGCTAAAACTCAAACAGAGTAGCATCATAATTACTAAGAAGATTGACATATTGTGCACTTAGGGGTTGGATATGTAGAAATAACAAAAACAGACAGTATGTTTGGATAAAAAAAATCCAGTGAGATCATAACTAAGGTGAAGAATGATTGCTTATGCAGTCAGGGATTAAATATATAGAAATAATTAAATGACAAAATAAACAGGAAGTTCGGTTATGGAAATATGGTAGTGCAAATAGTGGAGGGATTAAGAAAAACTTAAAAATAACATGAATAAACTGGAAGTTTGGATGAGAAAGGCGGTGGGATGATCATTACTAAAAGAATGACCTGTCTTTTTTTATTACAGCTTGATTCCATACTGTATTTTTGGTACAAGTATGGAATTTTCAGCATGGATGGCCATGATAAGCATGGACAAGGGTTGGACGTATTTGTTTTGGATACATAGCGTGGGTTTGAGCTTTTGGATAGCTAGTGCCTCGGCTATGCCCAGATGTCTTAATTTCACTCCCTTTGGTAGATATGATCGAATCTTGTATATGACTTCGAAGGATTTTTCAAATGGCGCTGAATATCCTGAATTGATTACATGTTCTGTCACTGAACTATATACACTTTTTTGATCTCCTTTTTCTCAGTAAGGTTCAAGTTCTAAGGGAAATGTGTTTGAAAAAATAACTAAGAGATAAACAAGGATAGAGATGTGATATACCTTCTCATTTATAATTAGAACAAATGATTCTAAATATTCCGAGAAAATCTATGCATAAAGTAGATGTGATCAAAATTTGAGAATATTTTTTCAACCAGTTAACCAATTTACAAGAAAGCTTGGTTCAGACAGAGACTGGTTGATACCTCCAACCAATACGTTTGTTCACCTATTGAACAGTCTAGAATCATGACAGTAGAATGTATCGCTAGATTGATGGAATGGTGATGGGAAGCTGTTGGGTCCTGTGTTAACTGATATTTTTATGGCCAGTCTAGAACAGACAAACCTTAAGTGTTCAACTGATGGAACTGTAGTGCATATTGTACCTTTGAACTTTTGTTTAAACTCGCTCACCCACGGCGATACACTTTTTATCTTTTGAGTTGTGAGTCTTCCGTACGTTCATTGGTTCGCTCTCTTGTTGTGCTCTCTTTCTGCACACTCTCCGAGCCTACCTCCAGCAACGTCTGCAGCTAAGTTGTACAGTCACTTTATTTATTAAATCTGTTATTCAGTTACGTTAAATACAACTCATACTAAGAATTCTTTCCATTGTTAGCTTTTAAACTTTGATTGAGTTAATCAGTACTTACACGTTAGGTAGAGTACTGGTAAAGTCATAAGACGGTGAAGTTTTTAGTAAGTGTGGTGATATCGAGGACTATCTTAAGTCTAACCTCAACACTTACAAGTGGTGAGCCCGTTTTCACCGTTTTCCGCCATAGTAGCTTAACGTGTTAATAATTCTTTTTACGTACCGTCCATTTTGTTAATTTTTTTTTCACGCACGGTTATAAAGATTTGATTTGTTTTGTTTGTACTTATATTGGTTTTTATCACCTTGTTAATATTTTGTCTTGTGTGCAAGATGGCTGACAACGGTTCTGCGTCAGAGATGGCTATAACGCTGCAACTCCCCGCCTTCTGGACACATCGTCCAGCTGCATGGTTTAATCATATAGAGGCTCAGTTTGCCATTAGACACATACACTCACAAGAGACCAAAGTAAACCACGTGATTGTGAGCCTGCCTGAAAGTGTCATAGACGAGGTGTCTGACGTTCTCGCAGATCCGTCTCCGGATCGGTACGAGCGGCTCAAACAGGCGTTAATTCAACGAGTCGCACTTACTGACCAACAGAAAGTGCAGGAACTTTTCCGAGATGTTCAGTTAGGTGACCGCAAGCCCTCACAAATGTTGAGGCAGATGAAGCAGTTAGTGGCGGACTTTAAAATTGACGAGGTCTTTCTGAAACAGCTTTGGCTTCAAAGATTACCTCAGGCAGTCCAGGGTATCTTAGCACCGATCTACAAGTACCCCTTACAGGAGATAGCCGAGGCAGCTGATAGAGCTGTAGAGGCCATCAATCCTAAAATTGGCATTTCCGCAACAGTAACTGCTGCTCCCGCTCAGACTAAAGATTCGTCTGACGGGGGGTCATCAAGCTTTGACGCGGTGGCCCATATAGCCAAGCTATACGAGGAGATCTGTAGTATACGACAGGAGATGAACTCCAGGAGTCGTGCACGCAGTCCCTCGAGTTCGCGTAGTAGTAGACCCTTGTCACGTGCTAGCAGCAAGCGCCGACAGTCCCGAAGTAACCAGCCTGGAGTGTGCTGGTATCATCGACGTTACGGAGCAAAAGCCCAAAAGTGCACTCGCCCGTGCACCTTCGATGTTCAACAATCGGGAAACTAGCAAGCCAGCACGTACTGGCGACTAACGTCGCTGGCGAACCGCTCTCATGTCGCCTCTTCTATGTTACCGACCGTAACACTGGGATACGCTTCCTAATTGATACCGGAGCAGAGGTCAGTGTAATCCCACCCACAGTAGAGGAGCGCAGGCGGCCAATGTCTCTTCAACTACGAGCCGCAAACGGTTCGCCAATTGCTACGTTCGGCAGGCGCTTTATAGATCTTAACATCGGTTTGCGTCGTTCACTTCGTTGGGTCTTCCTGGTGGCAGACGTTACCACAGGTATAATTGGCATGGATCTATTGCAGCACTACCAATTACTGGTAGATACAGGTAATCATAAGTTAAGAGATCCTGTCACAAACCTCTCCGTCAGCGGTATCGTCACACAAGGCCCAGCCCTCAGCCCTGTATATGCCACACCCACTAGCACTGGTCCTTATTCGCATATACTGCAGTCTTTTTCAGATTTGTTCAAACCTAGCAGCGGCCTGCCATGTGCGACTTCCAACGTCACACACCATATTGTCACTACTGGCCCGCCAGTTTTCGCAAAGCCGAGGCGACTATCCCCAGAAAAACTAAAGGTTGTCAAAGCGGAGTTTGAGCATATGCTAGAAATGGGGATTATTAGGCCATCCAGCAGCCCGTGGTCCTCACCGTTGCACCTGGTACCTAAGAATAACGGTTTAGATTGGCGTCCTTGTGGCGACTACCGCAGACTAAACGCACAAACTGTTCCCGATCGCTACCCTGTCCCTCACATACACGATTTAACCGCCTCACTCAAGGGAGCTCGAGTATTCAGCAAACTGGACCTTACACGGGCTTACTACCAGATTCCCGTCGACCCCGAGGATATACCTAAGACTGCTGTGATTACACCGTTTGGCCTGTTCGAGTTTCTTCGAATGCCTTTTGGCTTACGGAACGCTGCCCAAACCTTCCAGCGTTTTATACATGACGTTTTGCGCGGGCTTGATTTCGCCTTTGCCTATCTGGACGATATTTTGGTAGCTAGTCCAGATGAAGCCACTCATCAACTTCATTTGCAGACAGTTTTCCGAAGACTTGTGACACACTCCCTCACACTCAACTTGCCGAAGTGTCAGATTGGAGTCACTTCCTTGAATTTTTTGGGACATAGGATAGACAAAGATGGAATTTATCCGTTACCTGACCGGGTAGAAGCTATTCAAAACTTCCCTCTACCCACTTCTCCCAAGGCACTACGCACTTTTCTCGGGATGGTTAGTTACTACCGTCGCTTTATCCCACAGTGTGCTCATATCGTGACCCCCTTGACTGATATGCTTAAAGGGAAATGCAAGTCTTTGGTGTTCACTAAGGAAGCCTCGACAGCTTTTGCAGCTATCAAGAAAGCTATTGCTGACGCCACAATGTTGGTCCATCTAGATGTTCAACTTCCAATCAGCATTTCCGTAGATGCCTCTAATACTGCGATCGGAGCCGTCCTACAACAGCGTATGGCTAATGTATGGCTACCGATTGCTTTCTTTTCACGTAAACTTACCGCATGCGAATCTCGATACAGCACATTCGGTAGGGAACTTCTCGCTGTCTATGCTGCTGTCAAGCATTTTCGTCACTTCGTGGAAGGCCGGCAATTTACGGTATTTACCGACCATAAGCCATTGACGTACGCCCTCCACACTACTTCAGACCGGTATTCACCGCGAGAATCACGCCATTTAGACTATATTTCCCAGTTCACTTCTGATATCCAGCACGTTTCTGGATCGGATAACGCGGTAGCAGACGCTTTGTCTCGCGTATGTGCTACGTCCGTACCACAAACCATCGATCTTCATAAAATGGCCGAACTCCAACTGAACGATTTGAACTTAGAACACCTGTCAAATAAAACCTCACTGAAGATAGAACGCGTCCCCTTGCTAAACAGTGAGGCAACTATACTTTGCGATATGTCAACTGGTACTCCTCGACCGATTGTTCCCACGTCTTTACGCCGAACTGTGTTTGAGTCACTCCACAACCTCTCCCATCCTGGCATACGAGCAACGGACAAGTTGATTTCTGCGAGATTTGCGTGGCCCGGTATGAACCGTGATGTGCGTCAATGGACACGTGCTTGTGTGCAATGCCAACGTGCTAAAGTCACCAAGCATAACATCACGCCGTTGGGGACGTTTGCGACCCCAGACGCTCGGTTCCATCATATCCACCTGGATATAGTAGGGCCCCTGCCCCCGTCTAACGGCTGCTCGTATTTACTCACATGTGTGGATCGTTTCACACGTTGGCCGGAAGCCATTCCGATACCAGATGTAACGGCTCAAACCGTCTGTCGTGCCTTCATGGAAGGCTGGGTTGCCCATTTTGGATGTCCCGCAACTGTCACTACCGACCGCGGACAACAATTCGAATCCACAAGCTTCAAAGAATTGTTAGAGATGCTGGGATGCAAACGCATTCGCACAACCGCGTATCATCCTGCGGCAAATGGCCTAGTAGAACGTTTCCACCGTCAACTCAAAGCTGCGTTGATGGCAGTGGACAACAGTAAGTGGACAGATTCGCTACCACTGGTCCTGCTTAGCATCCGGGCTACGCTTAAGGGGGATCTGCAGTGCTCGCCAGCTGAATTGGTGTACGGTACCACCATGCGTTTACCAGGCGAGCTAATCGCTCCCGAAACTTTCGAGCCAAATTTCCCCGATACCACCCGTTACGCTCAGCAACTTAAAAGTTTTATGCAGCGACTCCGACCAGTTTCCACACGCACTCAGAACCGAAAGGTTCAGGTTGATCGGCGACTTGATGACTGTACACACGTTTTCGTGCGTCACGACGCCATACGAAAGCCATTACAACCACCGTATGACGGGCCTTTTAAGGTCCTTAGTCGTAAAGATAAATTTTTCGTTATTGACCGATGCGGCCGCCCAGACACTGTCAGCATAGACAGACTTAAAGCGGCATACACTGAAGAACCTTCACCCTCCCCATCGGCTCAATCAAATAGCCCCACTGAACCTAGTCCTTGTCCAGACTCAACTACCTCACCTCCAGTGGTGAATGATGATTCTCCTACCGTCACCAGTAAGACCCCTGTCACACGTGCTGGTCGACGTGTTCACTGGCCCAAGAGGTTCATAGAATTCTTTCACTGAACTAATCCATAGGTAATGCTACTAGTGATTTTTTATTCCTTGTCACAATTTTTTATTCAATTCTGCTATATTTAATCTATTTGGTCCCGCTTCTGGGAGTAGTCGTTTTTCCCCCCACTAATCCTTTTAATCTTTATCTCTCGTTACAGAGGACCAGCAGCAGTTTTTTTACCCTAATTTTTCATCTATTTCATCTCAATCTACTCGCTAGATCAGTTGGCTTCTCATGTCATCTTGTAACCCACACCAAAAGAGGAATTATGAACAGTATATTACCTTTCACTGCCCACTTTCTTCCAAAAAAAATTATTATTTAAAAAAATTTTTATAAAAAAAAAAATAAAATATTAAAAAAAAAGAAAAGAAAAAAGTAAAAAAATGTAAAATAATAATAAATAAACAAAAAAAATTTTTTAAAAAAAAAAAAGAGGAACTTCCACTGTATAGTTAAATGGACAGATATACATATTTTTGCGCATAAATGCTTCACTTCTATGCTGTACATAGTAATCCGCTCAATTTATTTTCACAGCCTGTACTATATTCCTTCGGGTTTATGCCCTCCTGCAATTCATTTATTTTGTGAACCGTACTTATAAACATTATGCATCATCTTAGTATGCACTTCGCAACATGAACAAAGTAATTTTTGTAATGATAACTACTCATAGCTATTGGTTATGTACTAACTTCTCTGTAATTTTATAAGTTCTCCCAGGGTAGAAACTTCCTTTGTTTTATCTCATTCTAACGTACTACTTCCAAGTTGCACCAGTTTTCCTCGCATTGATTTCGCACAAGCTTTTGTAGTACCTTTACGCCGATTTTGAAATCTTAACCTCTTCTCCCATTCTCTTCTGTTTTTTTTTACCCTGCTCCTTATCATACGCTGGTATAATGATTGCCTTTAACATGACTGCTAGGTTCTGTTGAAGCGGAGGAAGGGAGCATTAGTCTAAAATGAAAGTTAGACATAATGAGTCACCTTCTTGCTACGACAGCCTCGGCGGCGGAGGTTTACCATCAAACCTCCACATAAGTAAGCTTGTAATAGTGCGGAATTTAAAAAAAATGAATCGATAAATATCAATACAATAAAAAATACTAAAAAAAAGATTAATAAAAATATGAAAGATAAAAAAAAGAAAAAAAACACCAAACCGCAGAAGCTTACAACCACACAAGGCACCAGCGTCATTTCTTATTATATTCCGTCTTACTTCACTAATCATGTACATACCACTTCCAACTTACCTTAATTTTTTTGCCTTTCTTTTGCTTTCTTTCCTTTCGATAAAATTTCTTTTTTTTACTATTCCTATCTTCAAACCTTCGCATTCACTCATTGCTATTGTGCCAAGCCATCCTACTTTTGTATATCGAAGCTTGCTGGTTTCCCACCAACCTTCTAGGGGGGGATAACCTGTAGTGCACATTGTACCTTTGAACTTTTGTTTAAACTCGCTCACCCACGGTGATACACTTTTTGTCTTTTGAGTTGTGAGTCTTCCGTACGTTCATTGGTTCGCTCTCTTGTTGTGCTCTCTTTCTGCACACTCTCCGAGCCTACCTCCAGCAACGTCTGCAGCTAAGTTGTACAGTCACTTTATTTATTAAATCTGTTATTCAGTTACGTTAAATACAACTCATACTAAGAATTCTTTCCATTGTTAGCTTTTAAACTTTGATTGAGTTAATCAGTACTTACACGTTAGGTAGAGTACTGGTAAAGTCATAAGACGGTGAAGTTTTTAGTAAGTGTGGTGATATCGAGGACTATCTTAAGTCTAACCTCAACACTTACAGAACAACAATCTACTATAGACACTTAGATGACAGATTCCTTGTATGCAATTATTTTAGTCACTCTTCTCCTCTGTAAAACTTATTCAACAATGTACATAAAAGTTTCACTTTAAGGATGGAGCACGAAGACTCTGGAGATTTCCACCTCCAGGATATAAATTTGGAGAGGAAAATAGATGGGACACTCGAGATATCGATGTATGACAATAATAATCTGCTTTATTCCAAAACAATACTTGTGATCCAGAATGGAATTTTCAGCATTTTACTACAATATTGCATCCAGTTGGTACATTAACAATAAAAAAATTCTACATAGATTATGGGTAATCTCGGTTAGTTTTGACATCAACATAATAGCATATTGGTGGTAAAGCCAAAAGTAAACAGTATTTGAAGGTGTAAGAAAAGTAGATACTAGCATATTTACTGGCGTAAGCGGTAACAAATAGGTCGAGATGTGGAGTCCTCAAAAATGAACTTATCCAATTTTTACTACTATGTAAGAAATGAACATATTGTACATTACTTTGTTTTAATCATAATCTCCGTACTTTGTACTTTACCTCGGGTTTTGAATGAAAATGTAGTTCTGCCTTCGACTCTCCGTCTTCTCCACCACCTCAACTGCCATCTATCAATTCTAACCACCTGCTTTCTATCTCAAACTTTTGTAGGAGCACCGTAGTTTCTTCCTACGTACTTTGGTCGACCCCTGGCAACATCAACATTGGAGCCGTCTTCTCGCAATACCTATGGAGTCTATTACGTTAATTGTGGATTTTGAACCTTGTAAGTACCCAAGTAACTAAACTTTAATATATTCTTGCAGTAACTTAACTGATTTGGTATTTTATTTTCTATTTAAATTTGGGATACTAAGCTAACAGAGTCTAAGGTCCACAACAGAGATATGCAGAGTGTGACAGAACGAAGAAGAGTGTTTTAAGTAGAGTTTGTAAGGAGGAGAGAAACAAAACAGCACATAAGAAAAAAGGGAAAAGAAAGAAAGGAAACGTTGTACCTATAAATGATATGAGTTGGAAAGACGACATCCAGTTGTTCTACTGACTATTTAATAAGTTAAAGGTATCACGCCTAATGCTTACTTTATCGCACAGAACACGAGCTAAGTAGGTTATGGTTGAATTTTTGTACTTGCTAGTTTTCTATATAGGCTTCTGGTCCTCCCTGATGAGACAAAAGGGGAGTGTCAATGTATTTGAAGATTGGACGATCAATTCATGGTTGTTTGCTCAAACCCAACTCCACATTGTTGGCGGGAGTCATCAATACTGCAGTCTTCGTTTCATCGTTCGCTGTTAGTTGGAGGACAGAGAAAAACTATCAGAAGTAATATTTTGATTTATTGTTATGACATTTATTCCTAGACTTTGTGTACAATAACCTAATGGTTGGCTCTGTATTGGTGTAAGAATAAACGGTTCTTGAGTCACCAATTTGTGTTCTGGTTTTTTTGTGTTGGTTATTACGCATAGTTTCTGAAAGTCTTCCAAGGACAGTGTGAAGTCCATTGTAGTTAGACCTGAACACTGAGAGCTTCTGATAATTCTCCTGGAATTATTCATCTCATTTGTTGTCAATTCGTTTTTCCTCGCGTCTGCAAGTCTTCTTTGGACAAGCATTATCTGGAACTTTTCTGGATCTTTTGGTCAAGTTCTTGAGTCACCAATTTGTGTTCTGGTTTTTTTGTGTTGGTTATTACGCATAGTTTCTGAAAGTCTTCCAAGGACAGTGTGAAGTCCATTGTAGTTAGACCTAGACATTGACAGGAAAAATTGTGAATGAAGGAGGTGTTTTGATATAGATTAAATGGGTTCAGCCCATTTTTCACATGATTCCATTTGCCTGTCAACCAGAATATTAACAAACTGGTTAAGTGGCACTTTGCTTACCCTGCTGACAACCTTTAACATCCTGTGTAATAGGGTATAGTCTTTGTCCAGTAGCCTAGGAGAAACTAAGGGGGAACAATAGAGAATAATAGGCGGGATGCAAGAGTTAACGAATCGTGGAAGTATGGGTTGGGTTATTCCAGAATGTCTTAACTTCTCCATGTAGAAGGTAAGACTGAATATTTTCTTAGAAATCATCAAGATATGGGACGACCAGGAAAGTTCAGCGGATAGAATGGCGCCTAGGTATTTAATCTCCGACTTGATTTCTATTTCATTGCCATATGTGTTGCACACCTCGTGAGTGCTAACCAGTTTGTTTAGGTCAGATTTGTGCCTAAAGGTGAAATTGACTGTTTGGCATTTTCAGGGACATGTTAGACTGGGGCCAACGAAATGCCAGATTCCAGTAGTTTATGATCAAAGTTGTCTCAAGATAGTGTTATAAAGCTAGTCCAGCCGACTGTTGGGGCGCTGAGGTCGCTGGCCACGACACTTCGACATTTCAATGTCCACGAGCCTTGCTTCTCTTTAAGAAAGTCTTCCGCACTGCCGTCAGAACTGCGGCATATAACAATGGGGTCAGTATCTTGGCCTAAGCATTTAATTCTGCAGTGTAAAAGTTCGTATGATCCACTTTCGTGAGCGAGTGCTTCGATATTGCGCGCGGTTAACCATTTCTTGAGCTGGATGTGTCAATGGAGTTGAAGATTGAACGATCAATTCTTGGTTGTTTGCTCAAAATCAACTTCCCCAATTTTCGCGGAGGCATCAATACGACAGTCATCGTCTCATCGGTAGAGGATAGAGGCACAAATCAGCTGATTGCTGACGTTTTAAGGTGTTATCGTGGTGTTGTGTTTAGGCTATTCTACGTTGTTTTTAGTGGTTTTTTCGACAGAAATGCATTTTAAAAATCATATTTTAACGAAAAAACGTGTAAAATGTGAGAAAAGTAATCGTTTTCATTGTGTTGACGAAATGCTGTTTTTTCATCGAATTGACATCCCGAGATGCATAAGAAATGAAACAATTCATTGAAAAATGTCAATTATGATAAAAAATGCTAAATAATTACAAATTTTGAAGTTTATTTTACGTATATGATGAGAAAAGGGTTAAATATCGAGGTAATTATAATTTCATGATTTTTACCAAATTGCTCAGAAATAAAGGAAATTGAGTTGGTTATTTCGTCAGATAACGGTGAAGAGATAGTCATTTAACTAGTGCGTACTGTATTATATGTTTATTTATTTAACTCATCACATCTTGACCGAATGTTTATTTTTAATTTCCAGATTATGGTCTTCAATCCCGCAATCACTCAATACATTTAGACATTCTAATTGAGATTAAAAACGATAATATTTGTGTAAATGATGGAATTTTTGTGATATTGATAATGTATTTATCGAAATAAATATTGTTTTACACATTTTGCTCCATTAATACTTAGTGTTTGTCGAGTTGCAAAGTGATGCCAATGTAGAAGACGTAATATTCGTAAAATGGCATATTCACACGTTGCTGAATTTTGTCACGATGGGGTACTGTCATCGCTTTTGAGTAATTGCTTTCGCTAGTAAATCTTAAACAGGCGATATGCACAACAAAGGCCTATTTAATGCGTCACAGTATTTCATGATAGCAAAATAATCAAAGAAGTTTAGTGACGTAGTCAACTAATTAGTTGCATTAATGCACGAGTCTAAGTGTTGGTGTGATCATGTAAGAGGCTTTTGATACGAAATGATAACACAAGAAGAGTAATGTAGTTTTCTCCTTATTACCTAATGATACCCTTCGAGATAGTGGTGTTAAACGCAACATAATAATAACAGAGTATTTGTGATAAGTGGGACACACGTCGCATTGTGTACTTGAAGTGCCTGGACTACTAATACATGTCGTCTGCATATAGAACCTACGTTTGCTAGACTTTGTTTCGTTATTACAGTACGAACACATATTTGACGGCTATCTTCTTAACAATCTTGAATATTAATCTTATACGCAACTGAAACACTTTACGCGAGGCTTGATGACGCATTGAGGAAGTAACAACAGTTTATGACTGACGCATTTTACATAAGTATTAATACGTTGCCTATCATTCTCGTTAACTCTGCAATGTCCTCAAAATGATAAGTAAAAGAGACAAAGTTAGTTGACATAAATGCATATATTTGTAAGGAGACAATAATCAGTCAAGTTAAAAATGACTCAGAATAAAAGAGTACATATATGCACTAAAAACAGTTAATAATAATCCAGTGAAAAAATCGCAGCTGTAGGGTTTTTTATAGCTGCATCATAGTCATCATAAAGTCCACCAAACACTCTATCCGCAACATCTGTGTCAGTTTGCCTCCGTTGTTAGTGGTGTTGGATCAGTCTTGCAGTTTTCGTCACCACCAGTTCCGTTCGCAGAAAGTGGATGTGAACTTTTCAAGCGGAGATTAAGATTGTATTCCTTCGAATGACTTCGGCCATATTGAGAAATATCTGAAGATGTATACATGTCAGGTAAATTATTCTTACCTTCGGTGAACAATTCCCAATCTTAACCACAGTGAATATGTGAACAAGGCAAGGAACAACCACAGAGTTGGTGAAATTCTATAGATTAGTCGTCCATATATTCCACGATAGATTTCAGGAATCGTGTAACTTCAAAATCACTTGTCACACTTTCTCTTCTATAAAAAGCAAATATTATACAAGTGACTCTTATCCATCCGTTACAACTAACTGTAAGAGATAAAATCTTCAAACTTTATACTTCTTTGGTTAAGTTACCCAGTAGTATTATCCTTGTTAGTGGATCTAATGCTTCTCACATCTGTGAAATTTATAAGCATGTTAACATGTTCCCTTAAGCTAAAAAATATAATGTTTATCCGCCTTTATTATTGCTATTTCAAAGCCCGCCTTAGTAACGTAAGGCACGTATTAGCCGCAACGTTTATCCAAAGGAAAATCTACCAATCACAGTGTGCATAAGTGACCTTCAAGTGCTCAGCCTCTCCATAAGCCATTTGTGCCGCTATCCTCTATCCGTCTCATCGGTCGCTGTTCAGAAAGAAGTCAGCAGTAAACCATCAGAAACCCTAGTAAAAACATTATTTTTATATGTTGGTTTAACAATAAAGAATCCTCGAGTCACCAATCGGTCTTTTGGTTTTTCGTCCGTTATTACTAAGCGTTTCTGAAAAACTGCAAGGAACAGCGTGGGCCCGAGCGTAGCGAGAGCTGGGCATTAACGGTTTATGAGACGTGGCTGACAGTTTCTGATAGTAGAAACAGACTTTGGCGGATTCAGACAGTTGGTGAAAGTTTGGATAGTCACCGTTCATCTTTCCTGGTGCTGGTCAAGTCCTCTTTGAACAAGCAATATCTGGAACGTTTTTGGAATTGGGTCAAGTTCAACAATGCCTGGGTCAAAGAAGGGACAGAGAGTCTTGGATGCAAACAGGAAAGTAAGTCATTGTGACTTGTCTGCTAATTGTAACGATGTGTCTGATGTTAAGCATGACATGGTTGATGTTACTGTTTCACCGTTCAGGGATAATAAGAACATCAAACTCCCTAAATTTGAACCACGGTGTTTCGACGGAAACCCAGCTGATTATTTACAATTTGTAAAGGAGTTTGAGATCATGTTGAGTGGTTTTTTATTAAATGATGAAATGAAGTTAATGTATTTGATGAGATATTGCATTGGAGATGCTTCAAGAGCTATACAGTGCAGTAAGTTTATGAAGCCAAAAGAGGGCTACGATGAGGCTATGAGCATATTACGCCAAAGGTTTGGAAGACCCTCGATGATTGCAGGGAAATTATTCGAGGCTGTTAAGGGTAATGGTGGTCAATTACAGGATAACTCCCAGGCACTCACTGAGTTTTTAGATAATTTGCTAATTTACAAGAATGGAATGATTTCGATGAATCGCATGAGTGACCTCAACTCGAGTTTTATACTAGAAGTAATAGCAAGACGCCTACCTACTCAACTGCAAAAGAGGTGGGTGAAGATAAGCTCCCGTATGGAGGATGAGGGTATCGAGCCAAAGTTTGATGATATCCTGAAACTGGTAAAAGATAGCGTCAATCAATCTATGAGCAAGTTTTCCAGTATATTGAATCTCACACCTAGAATAGAGCAGTCTGAGGGTAAAACGCAATCATTGATGACGAGTAGGCCTCAGATAGGTGGATATCGGGAAGGCTCCATGATGTCTAGTGTAACAACAGAAGACAAGGGCTGGCAACAGATCGTTTTATTACGAAAATCAACACGTATTTATATATATTTTATGTGCATTAATAAGGCTTATGCAAGCAGAAAAAGGCAGTCTTCTGATTGGTTGTTTCTCGGAAGTTAAGCAGACAAACACAGTCTTATGATTGGTTGTTTTCGATATTTCTCGGAAAGTAGAGCCATCTATCTGCGAATCATATTTGTCCACATTTAAGTTTGCTGTGATTGGTTGTTGAAACAGCCTTGTTCATATTTTCTCACGGCCCATATTAGTGACCTAGACATTAACGTAGATTAGTGCCAACCAATCGGCTAGCAGCCTGCTCTCACCACACTCGTCCCCCCGTCAAATAGCTTCGTGCGCAGACGTTCCGACCTTCTGGGTGCTACATCCTCTAGTTGAGGATTGTTACTGACCGGCTTGTCCCACTGTACCCATCTTTGGAGCTGACTGGCGTTAACTCGTTTCTGTTTATCACCTCTTCGGATGGTATATACTTGACCCCGTCTTTTTGTGATTGTGTATGGTCCTTCCCACTTTGGAAGGAGTTTCCGTGAACCTAGCCCGCCTCCAACTGTATATCTCCTGTCTCTACACTTCACTTGGTCCCCGACTGCAAAGGTAATGCACTGCGTCCTTTCTTTCATCTGAGACTTCGTGACATCACTGCGCTGCTTCCGTATTACATTCTTGACTGCCTCTTTCCTCTCTGCTTTTAATTTCGTCGTACTCCACTTTTGGTGCATGGGCCAGGTCTCATTGTGTACCGGTAATCGTGGTTTTCTACCATACATCAGTTGGAAGGGTGACTTCTTCGTTGTTTCCTGAGTGGTAGCCCGATGTGTTAGTAAAATCAGTGGAAGCTCCGTTTCCCAGTTCCCGCCCTTCGAGGCCAGCCACTCCTTCAGTGTACGGTTGTTTCTCTCCGTTAGGCCATTCGTTTGTGGATGGTATGGGGTCGTTCTGATCCTCTTGATGCCCAGCTGTTGCAAACGGGAAGTAAACTCTTCACTCTCGAAACAGGGACCTTGGTCTGTCAGTATTGTCTTCGGTACGCCGTGGTCTGCAACAATGTGTCTAACTACTGCATCTGTCACGGTTCTTGCACGTTGGTCTGGGATTGCTACGGCGTCTACCCATCGTGTCGCGTGTTCCGTCATCACCAAGAGGTACTGATTACCATTGGATGTCTGAGGAAATGGACCCATGACATCTACGGACCACAAGTCACCTATCGCGGTAACTGGAATCGACTGAAGTGGTGGTCGTATATACCGGTCACCTTTCATCAGCTGGCACCGTGGACATCCAAGTACGTATCTTGCTACGTCTTCTCTCATACCTGGCCAGTACATACTTTGTCTTAGGAGGTCGGTCGTTCTGGCCACGCCTGTATGCGCTAGCTGGTGACATTCTTCTATCATGTCGTGGCGCGACGATTGAGGTATGACAGCCAGCCAGCTTCCGTCGTTCTCTCGCCAGGTCAGAGTCCCGTAGGCATTCACTCTGAGTCGATCCCTCTGTCTGAGTAGTGTGGTTAGCTCCTTACTCGCCGTAGTTTGATCCACTTCTATTCCGTTGGTGATCACCTGTATTACTGTATTCAGCGTATCGTCCAACCTCTGCCTACGTGCAAGTCTTAGTGGGTCTTGTTCTACTGCATGCACTCCGTAAGCGACCTCGGGCAACTCAGACTCATCTTCTGGTCTCGATAACAAATCTGCCAAGACATTTTCACTTCCAGGAACGTGTGAGATCGTAAAATCGTACTCCTGAAGACGCAACATCCACCGTGACAACTTCCCCCGTGGGTCTCTCGCTGTCTTCAAAAATTGTAGCGGCTTATGATCAGTTTCGATGTGGAACCGCCGGCCGAGTAAATAAGGTCTCCATTTGTCGACTGCCCATACCATTGCTAAACATTCTTTCTCTATCGTTGAATACTTTCTCTCTGTGAGGGTCAAAACCCTACTGGCATACTCAACGATTCCCTCGTCCTGTCTTAGGACCGCACCTATAGCGTAGTCACTGGCATCTGTGCACACTGTGAACTGTCTTCCTGGCACAGGTAGTTTTAGCGTCATTTGTTGGTGGTCGAGCAGCTGTTTAATTCTGTCGAATGTCCTCTGCGATTCTTCCGACCAAACAAACTTTGGCTCACCTAGTAGCCTGTATAGAGGGGCTGCTATCTCATTGAAGTTCTTCACGAAGCGACTATAAAACGCTGCTCTACCCAAGAATTGTCTCAGTTTTCTCTTTGAATTCGGGGCTGGAATCGTTTTAATCGTCAAAATTTTCTCCGGCAGTGGTTTAATCTCACCATTTCCCACTTTATGTCCCAACAGAGTAACATTCTTTTTGGCTATCTGAGACTTGGTTTTGTTGACGCGTAGTCCAAACTCTTCGATGCGTCGCAGCACGGCTTCTACATGGTTGACGTGATCGTTTTCGTTTTGACTGTATATGACGAGATCATCACCATAAACCTCCACGTTTTTCAAGTTCCTAAGTAATAGCTTCATCAGTCGTCTGAACGTAAACGGTGCACCTGCTAGTCCAAACGGCATGCGTTTAAATCGATATTGTGTCTGACCCACGATGAAAGCCGTCTTATCTCTATCACTTGGTTTTATCGGTATCTGCCAGTATCCTGAGCGAAGATCGAGAACCGAAAACACATTCGCACCTTGTAGGCGATCTAAAGTTTCTACCACTGTTGGCATGGCACACGGTCTTAACTCTGTCATACTGTTTAACTGTCGAAAATCAACACAGAATCTATACTTCCCATTCGCTTTTTTTACTAACAGCACTGGAGAGTTGTACGGGCTATCAGCTTCCTCAATAATATCATCTTTTAACATCTCTTGCACTTGTCGCTCCACTTCGCCTTCCAGATGACATGGAACTCTTCGCGTTAAAAATGACCTTACTTTCGGATCACTTAACGGAATTTCATGATTCACCTTATCGCAATAACCGTATGGGTCGCCATCTCCAGTGAACAGATGATCGTATTTATTAATTAACTCTGTCACATTGTGTACCGTCGACAGCTTAATCGCTGCTATCTCGCTGGTCTCATACATGTTGATATGCCCGTATTTCGTGATCACCACGTTCGCTTGCGTGTCGATTATTGCACCAATCTCACGCAGAAAATCCGCTCCTAATATCGTTCGCTGTAGTTCGGGTACAACAATGAAAGGAAACGTCACCTCGCAGCCACCAACAACGACCGTACAGTTCGATCTACCCGTGATACGCAACACATACCCGCCTACTGTTTGTACTGTCAATGAACACGGACTAACACTCTTACATAAATTCTTATCTATTAACGACACGGCCGCCCCTGTATCTATCAAACATACTACTTCTCGATCATTCACTCGCAACTTCGAATACAGAGCCCCTTTCTCAATAGCCCCCACTAAATCTAGGTTCATACGAAAGAAAGAACAAGCATTATACCGTCTGAAATTTTTTCTTTTTCGCCTTTCTGGGCAGTATCTTCTCCAGTGTCCCGGCTTACCGCATTCAAAACACCGGTCTTTTCTATCAGCCAACTTTAACGCCGCCACTTCCCGCTGCAATGCTTCAATTTTCTGCTCATATTCGTTTGGTTTTGGTTGGTCTATAGCGGCTACCGTTGTGCTCAGCAGCTGTCTGGTCACCTTCGCCAGCTCACTAATATCCATCGGCTGCGTTGCGTTAACCAGTTGTAATCGCTGAGAAATGTGGTCTGGGACACTCTCGATGAATTGGGAAGACAGTAACTGCGCTTCTGATTCTTCATCTAAAGTGGGAAGCGCGCGTCGAAGTAGATTAGTCAGTTTCACCGCCAACACTAGCGGGTCTCCATCAGGTCCAAGCTTCATTGACCGGAACTGCTGCATTGCTAGCTGTCTGTCTGTTTCGCTGTCAAACTCGGACACTAGTCGTTCAACCAATTTCTTCCAAGACGCTGTGCCATTTGACCTGTCTACGCTGTCATATGCAGCCTTCGCTCGGCCTCTCAACAGCGTCCCCAGGACAACTGCCTTCGCCGCCTGCTCCTTGACACCCACCAGCTCAGCAACGGCCTCGAAGTCACGTAAGAAGCTCCGTATGTCTCCTTCTTCAAACGCAGCTGGCCACGGGATCTTCATCTTTTTGGAGGCAGCGACACCAAATGTAACAACAGAAGACAAGGGCTGGCAACAGATCGTTTTATTACGAAAATCAACACGTATTTATATATATTTTATGTGCATTAATAAGGCTTATGCAAGCAGAAAAAGGCAGTCTTCTGATTGGTTGTTTCTCGGAAGTTAAGCAGACAAACACAGTCTTATGATTGGTTGTTTTCGATATTTCTCGGAAAGTAGAGCCATCTATCTGCGAATCATATTTGTCCACATTTAAGTTTGCTGTGATTGGTTGTTGAAACAGCCTTGTTCATATTTTCTCACGGCCCATATTAGTGACCTAGACATTAACGTAGATTAGTGTCAACCAATCGGCTAGCAGACTGCTCTCACCACACTAGTAATGCATATAGACCTAGTGTGTGTAACAGGATTCGTAGTACATCCTCAACAGATAAGTTACAAGATGCAAGACAAACACGGTTGTTTTACACGTTTTCAAGGGGTGCATACAAAGGTGAACTGTGAACCAGTGAGCAAGTTCAGTGATAAGCTAAATGTAAACTCCAGGCCTGACTCCAAATTGTGTGACGATAACGGTGCGGTCAGGAAGACTGTAGTTACAACTGGTAAGCCATTGTTGAATAGAGTGTCACAGAATAGAGTTGCTGCTTCAGAGTGCAGTTCTGACCCTACAAGTTTACAAAGTATAACTAGTCAGAGTGAAGATATAAAACCTTTAATGATTTGTGAGGAGGAGCCAAAATTGTCTACTTCTGTTATTAAAGAGTTTGAAAATGATGAACTCGACGGTAAAGTGAATATTCGTGATGATGATCATGATACTTCACATTTGTCTTTGGTTGATCATGATGAGATGAGGGATATGCCTACTACTGCTAAGTTGAACAAAAGTTCTGTACAACTTGAACGTGAAGTGGAAATAAATGCAGATGCAGTTGCAGAAGGCATGCATACTTGTCGGACCGTCAGTGTGAGTGATCAGCATGTAGCCCACCTATCATCAGATGCTATTGTTAAACCTGAGCTGATAGTAAAAGACACCAGTGGTGGTGGTCTTGCAGGTAGAGAACTTCCTAAAAGTCGAGCAACAACAGCTTCTGATCCACCGCTAAGTTCATCAACTGGTATCAGTCAGTCTTGGGTGGTGTTGTCATCCACAACGAAACAGACGCCCATCAACTCAAGTATCTTGTGCAATGACTATGATAGTATTGGTGCATTTGAAAGGACGAAAGATATTGCTCAGTTTGGTGAGAATAAGCCAAGTGTAAACGAGAGAGTAATTGTTAAATTGACTTGCATGAATAAAGGCATTTCTAGTTTCAAGTTACTATTTGAATGTTATTATCTTTGGTGTAAATTACTCTGTGCCTACGCTTGGTTGACCAGATACGTCGTGTGTTTGTTAGTCATCTACATTCCGCGATACGATAACATGGGCGTGTTGCCGTTCAGATTTGAGGATATAGCTGATAGAGGGAAGTCAGCAAATGAACTCTGCGACGATTTTCCAACCTAGAGCGTCAACCTGAGAAGGGTTGTAGGCGTACTGCTGTAAGTCCTACAATTCTTCAAAGGGTAGCGCATCAATGAGCAGTCCAATGTGCTCGGTGTGTGATTTTGTACATATGTTCATATTGTATATACTGAATTGATATCATCTGTCATCTAGCTGTTGGTAATTCTATTTGAGTCCGGACGACTTCCACTTGTATCATCAACCTGAGAAGGAATGTAGGCGTACTGCTGTAAGTCCTATGGTTCTTCAAGGGTAGTTCGTCGTGCCGGAATCCACCACATTTGATGTGTTGATTGTACTTATGTTTGTGTTAAATACTTGTGTGAGTTCCAATTATTGTAATTGTTGGTTAAATTTGTTTGTGTCCGGACATTCCACAAATTACAATCGTCAACCTGTGAAGGATTGCAGGCCTACTGGTGTAAGTCCTGCGATTCTTCAAAGGAATTCCATCAAGACATGATCTGCGAGTTTGTGTGTACTGTTTGTATATATGTGTGGTGTGTCATATCAATTGGTGTTTTTTGGATTCATTGTGTTTACTCGCTGTTTTCGTACCTTGTCGTTATTGCGTAATTTTGTTAAAATTTTCGTCGTGCTCACTTCTGAGGTTGTTTCGAGTCTCATACATCCGTGAATGAATTGACTGATGTTAAGGACAGCAGATGGGTCGTATACGCCGGGGAGAAAGAGTGTAAACGACTGAGGCTCGCATACGTCATCGTTACTAGAATTGAGGCAGAATGAGTGACAAGCGATTGCAGTGGTATTTGGTAGTGAGTAGATACGAGGATGTGCGTAGAGTTTCATGAGGTGGTGCTATGGTCACGTTGCATTCTGCAAGAGTCATTCTAGCAAGTGGCGATTGTGTTGCAAGATGTCAAGAGGATGCCTTTAACTAGAAGGCGCAGGTCGTCATTGTTGTGTGAGATTGTGCTGTGGGTATGCTTGTGGTGTGTTGGCTTTTCTGTTTGTTTTCCATTTCAGCTCTGTCCTTGTGGCCCAGGTTCTCGCAATGGCATCCAAGTCAACGTGTATTGGTCGTGATGGAAAAAAGGGATGGATGAGTTTTTTGCCGGGGAGTGTCAATGTATTTGAAGATTGAACGATCAATTCATGGTTGTTTGCTCAAAATCAACTTCCCCAATTTTCGCGGAGGCATCAATACGACAGTCATCGTCTCATCGGTCGCTGTTCAGAAAGACGTCAGCAGTAAACCATCAGAAACCCTAGTGAAAACATTATATTTATATGTTTGTTTAACAATAAAGAATCCTCGAGTCACCAATCGGTCTTTTGGTTTTTCGTCCGTTATTACTAAGCGTTTCTGAAATCTGCAAGGAACAGCGTGGGCCCGAGCGTAGCGAGAGCTGGGCATTAACGGTTTATGAGACGTGGCTGACAGGATGACTATGCCATTTCCTTCGCGGCTTAGTCGGTTCGCCCTTTGCAATCCTATGTTTTGGCAGGTTAACCTCGTCATCAATACTTTTAACGCGGTACTTTCGAATTTGGTGAAACTTTTGCACGTGTTTTCGCTGATATTCATTTTTCTGTTCTGCTATATTATCACCAGTAATAACAGGCAAAAGCTATAAAAAAGATATTCTTAGGAACACTAGTGACTTAGAAAATAGCTTAAGCTTATTGAGTAACGCATTGACACCCCGTAAATCAGCTGCAGTTAGTAGTTCACCTAATGTAAATGGTTCCCACATAATGCTAACCCCTGTAATTCAGGTGGGAGATATCCTGTCACAAAAGGGAGAGATTACTAACTTAGTCTGCATCATAAATGACATGCAGCGGTGACTCTAAAGAATAGCGGCCCAAACCGAAACGACCTTTAAACGCAAAAATGACCTTGACAGGGACAACTTCGAGCGATGAGATGGCTCAAAAAGAAGGGCACATAATTGTAAAAAACGGTTTATATAAAAGTAATGCAGTCATAATAAACAGCTACAAAGGATAACGTTCGCGTATATGTTGCAGAAAAACCTCCCAGTTTCTCATAGGAGTCTTCATTGTCATATTAAACCAGTTTCTGTACGTAAATTCATCTAGATAACTGTAAATCATTGGATTTCTTGATCCATTAACAGCCCTTATCCGTCTTTTTAGACGACTCCACAAACTTGCGATGGAATTAGTGTGCGTTCAATCCAAAGGATTCCTGAAACCCTCCGTGTGATTGACGACATGATGAATATACCTATGATTGGATAATTTACGGTAGCCACTCCATTTATCTGTGTGAATAGTCGTCCCAGGCAGCACCAAACGCTGAATAATAGGCAATAATACAGCTGCACTGCGATTTGGAATCGCCTCTATATACCCTTTTCGTTGTGTTGTGTCGTATTTACCCAATATCCACTGCTGGTTGGCTTGTAATCTCCCTCGGTTATATTTCCTTTTTATCAATAAAGTTTCATCAACATGTACGATTATGCCGACTCCTCCAAGAACTTGAGTCAGACTGTTCATTTTCCACGAGGAAACATCTCTGCAGTAATTGTACCTTTGCACTGCCGACACCTCTGAATTTTCTGTTTCGTAAGCTGTAGCTGTAACTGGTCTTTTCAGGACCAAGAAGTTACAGATCATTAAAATTTTCGTCAGAGGTAGTTTAGACCTAGAGAAAAAAGCTCTTAAGGGATCTGTAAACTAAAAAACAACGACAAGCCTTCTCGAACCGATTTCCTCCTTCGGCACTCAATACATCTGTAGACGAAGCCATCAATGGCCTCTGTATATTTCTGTATATGCATAATTCCTCCGCACTGGCAAATTTTCGATCAATCCGTTATCCAAACAGTAATCGAACACATGATCTGGAGCGAATTTGCAACGCATAAGGTGTAAAGCATCCATGAATACTTCCGGAAATGATACAGTCACCTGATTCCTTGCTCAAGGTCACTTTTGCGTTTAAAGGTCGTTTCGGTTTGGGCCGCTATTCTTTAGAGTCACCCATGCAGCTACAAATAAATGAACTCAGGACGAAACTAAATCAACTTGACCTGGTACCAGAAACAATCCTCTATCTAAAAAGGGAACTAGGGGATCTCACTTTCCTGAAACTCTTTAAGCTCAGGACTAAACCAACCGATGCTGAATTGGAACATGCTAAGGAGCTAGAAAACGTTATGGACTATTTGTCGAGCAAAGTTGTTAAGAGACTTGCTTCTAAACAGAACACCATAGTGTACAACATACCTGACAAAGAGCCCATAAAATCGGTTCAGCACTCCTTCTTAAGAGCTGCCAACCTTCTAAGTACACCCTGTCAGTGTATTAGACTAAATAAAAAAGAGACAAACCGCACATGTCCCATACTTTTCAGGTTTGACAGCTGTATTATAGCCGAACAATTCAGGAAATCTGAGGATATTTCGGCTTCCACTACAAAATTCAAAAATCTTAAAATAGTCCCGGACAAAACCCCCAACCAACGACAAGTAGCTAAGAACACCATAGATACAAACACGATTATACCACAAATCGTGAATAGCATAATACATCAATAATCTTTAAGCCAAGGGTGCTGTTCACAACTAAGTTATATAGGAGAATTGACTTCAAGCTTTATTTTCCCATATATCTGTATGACATTCATCTGATGTCCGGGTTTTTTGTTAATGCGAAGACATTATTTCTATATCTCTTTATGTGCTACACAAACAGACTTTATAGCAGACTGTTCCGACTGACTCTAATGACAGAAAGAACAACCAAACTGTAAATCCATTATACATCAAATCATGTGTAATTTATATAACGACTTATCCATGCCTGTACAATAGGTATGTTCCTGCATAAACAGGAAGGAATATATTATTATTATTAAAACAATATTTATGCATAGCTATACAATTGGTGTACCCTACATAGCTAGGGAAAAAAATGTACCTTATTATATTATCTTTGCTAAATATGCTTATTAATATTATGTGTAACTTATCGAATTGATGATGCCTGTAAACTGGTGTCCCTCATGCAAAAAATTAGAATATATTATTATTATCATTAGAAACATCCGGTGTGAGCCATGTCCCTGTGATGGCAATTAAATACGGATTTCTGGAGTTTATCATATAGCCCAGTTCAGCCAGGTTGTTCAACAGGCTGTGGACGCTTGCGTGCTTCGTCGGCCCACCCACAGAGGTTCCAGGATTACCAAACTTCGAACTCTGACATCCCGAAAACCCTTAGTCTTAAGGATTTTCTAGCCGTTTTGCCTTCGCAGACTGTCTTTTGACGTGGTCGTTAGGCATATTTCGGTACGGACATATATGCCTACTTCTTTAAGAGTCTGGGAGTTCGTTAGAATGGCATACCTCCCTTCTTCGGAGTTTAGTGCGACTTTGTTAGGGTATGCCGGCTGATTTACTGTCGAGTCAGGCTATTGGCAGGTTCTACATAGGCTGTGTATGGTTGTGCTTGATACTGCTGTAGGCAGTATCTTGTCCAGGAGTGCCTTAACCAAGTTAAAATCATGCTCCAACCTGATCATGGGATCGGAGGCCGCTGATTCCTTCAATTTGTGGAGATTAAACGACCTGTCAGAGAGATCAGGTTTGCTTTCCATCGCCTTTTTGCCCTGCGGTATAAGTGGCTTTCCGTCCGTCGTGGGCAGCGTGGCCGCTATGGTGTCCTTATCTCGCTTTTTGCAGGAGACTACATCATACCATTCATCGGCCCTCCTCGCTATCTGTGGTCGATTGTGTCTGCCTGTCACCCAACGGTGTTGATACGGCTTGAACCATAAATCCCCGGGTAACTTCAGCTGGGGATTTTTAACCCCTGGTATGCCTTTTCTTCGCCCCAGTCTTTCCATTACTGTCACTGAAGGGCTAATCAGGTATAGTAGGGATAATGTCGGTGTCTGGAGTGTGGTGGACACTCTTTTGTACTGAGGGGCACTCGCTGACAAAGACGCCCTACTTTCAATTTGTTTGGCTTACTCTGTCTCTATATTCCTCCTCGAATCTCCCATCATCACTTTCTCAAGACGGCTTGTCAACTAAACTGGAGTATCACTTAGAGATACGGAATTGGGAATTCTCATAAACACCAGTACCTTGTTGAAAGTGATGCTTTCCCCAAAATACATTAGATTATCTCTTCTTAAAGTCAGCCGAGGTTAAAAAGTAGAGGTGATTGATCGTAATGGAATCTGCCAAAGATCTTTTACCGTCACTAAGTAACAGGAAGCAAGAGCTAAGAAATCGTAATGTTCCTGCAGGTTTGTGGGGAAGACATTAGATATTAGCTTCTGATATGGATATTACGCATTTGATGACTACGGTAGACCATAAAATTTGAAAAATCTCATGTTATCTGAAGCTGACTTCAAATGAGAACGCAATGTTCTTCTTAAATAGCGAACGTTCCTGTGTTTTAATCATGCAGTAGAAGTTACGTTACCGTGCCGTCAAATGGAGATTTTTGAAATTTACCGGTGCCCTGTTATTCGTGAAGTTCATTTCCCCTTTTTCCACATTGGGACTCTATTCCATTTGATAATAACTATAACATCAGTTATCGTTCCATTCTTTATTTGCTATCGTTCTGGTGGTAGGTGTATTTTGCTCAGTGTAGTAGTTGTAAATGCTTTCAGCTATTTGTTAAACATATTCTACTCATTTTGACTCCAAGTGTACTGATTTTACACTTTGCAGATTTACTTAAGTATGGAGGTTTATTAAGATATGAAAAACAAGCGAAGAATAGTCCTGTCGTTATGACCATGCCTAAGCCAATTGGTACGTATTTATAAGCTAGATGTAGCTAGCTCACTTACTGTGAGTTAGGAAATGAAGTAGAACATTACGAGAAAGAACTTTATAAGAAGGTGGCTGATAGTAATGGATATTATTCACTGGTAGTAGTGAATACGCAAACACTCTCAGTCACCTGAGATGATAAATTAGCTGATAGGAACTGGACTTACTTTTGATGGATTTTATCTGCATAACTGTTAACTCAGTCTGAATTTCAGTCACGTTGTGTCGGAAAACAGTGATGCCTATTAGTATCTATTTGTGGATAAGTAATAAGCAGAGTTTCTCATCAAACTTTAAGTTTAACAATGGCCACCCAACTGGCGAATTGACATGAAATTTTACACACAAATGTACCACATAAAACGCAAAAATAAAGTAAAAAGACATGGGATAATGTTAGAAAAGGTAAACGCGAATCTCCTTTTGGAAATGATCGCACTAAAACTTTTGGAAAGTTTAGGAGTTTAAATCCTCATAAAACACGAACACGTCCACGTCCTAAACACCTCGGTGCAGCGTGTAGCGGACTAACCGGCTAAGCTCGTTTACATGCAAAGACAAATAAGACGACTAGGTATAAGTAACACATGTCCTAACCATCTCAGTCGATGCAATTTCACAGTCTCGTCGATTGATTTCCTCTCTTTAACTAGAACTCGACGCCCAACCTCAATATTGCTCACCTTATTATATCACTTTACACTGGAGATTGGACGCAGACACCTGTGATCAAAAACAGCTAACCAGCCTTTACACGTCTTTCACTCTCACAGACATAAAAGAGAACGGAGCGGACTGATGAGCAGTACACACGCACTTTGCTCGATAGCGGACATCACGTCTACGCCGGATACGGCGTTAACTGGCATACGCGAAACTGGCCCTCTGTATCCATACTAAGACTTCGTCAGAGATCAACCTTTTGAAACTTATGGTACTTCTCAAAAAAGTGAATCCATCAACGTGCTCTACAACTTTGTTCCTTATTTCTTAACTAGGAGTCAGTGTAGTCCATCCGTGTAACATCATCTTAAGTTTTGTGGGAGCGAATCACATGTCAAACATTCGTAGATTGCAGCTCGAAGTGTCTGGAAAACTCTGCATTTTGTCAGTGTCCTCACCTAGAAGGAATATATCATCTGCATATTCTAAGCCAACAACATTATTCGCTGATATCAAGTCAATCCCTGAGTCTCTGAAGTGAGTTAGGGTTGAATCCACTAGTACATCTATGATGAAATTGAATAGAAGTGGGGATAATGGGCATCCCTGATGTACACCACTAGTTATCACATCTTCAGAAGACAACTCGCCATTAGTCCTCACCTGGCTGCATGAGTTCGAGTAGAGTGCCTGGATCGGAGCATTCCCTTTACAGGCAAGCATCGCCAGAGAACCTCTCGGTCGACAGAATCGAATGCCGACTTTAGGCCAGGAAATATAACGATTGTTGGACGCCGGTGAGAATGCCTCTGTTCTGGAATCTGTCGAAGGGTGAAGCTATGACCAATACAGTACAGCTAGATCGTTGTAGCAAGCGTGATTGACTTTAAAATCTGAGTGGGACAGAGGGATTTCACAGAACATACTCTTCTCCACAGTCATTCCCAGCGGCCTCCTTGGTTGAACAGAAGCCACAAATTCTGCATATCTACGTCTGACTCATATCAATACTGGATCCATGACTAACCGGTAGTTTTCGTTTCATTTACAAATCGAGGTCATGTGGTAAATTTCATTCAATCGTCTAATCAGCATATGGACCGACAATCCATCTCCCTCCACATCTGTCTTCTGTCTCTTATCATTACAAGCCAGCTATCTGATATTTGAAGTGCATTGACAGCGTTTGCTACGAATTAAACAGACAAAATAGAAAATTGAAAAAATTGGAAGAGCTAAAATATTATTGGGGATCACCATACTTTAGCATAGAGGGATTAAGATCAAGAAGGTGTTGTTATTATGGATCACAAAGATTCTATCGATCCAATGTCATTTCTACTTACAGACAGCAGTAAATTCTCCAAACCGAACGAGAAAAAAACAAGACGGATTTAAATGAGAAACAACTTACCAAAGCTTTAAAGATAATGAAGAGCAATCATCTCATTCGTGAAGAATTGTAAGAAAAGATCAGAACAAAAGGATCTCTAATATGAATACTTTATGGTCTACCGAAAACACGAAAACCTGGCCTTCCACTCCGCCCTATCTTGGATATGTCTGGATCGATCATTTGGAGCAAGCTGTCATCACAAATTTTTTATCCACACTTGTGATTTCACTGAAAATATTGACCACGAATATTTCCCCATATTGCTGCGACCATCGCTAATGATGCATTTGGTTGTGTGAATGGGCGAGAGCCTCTAGGCCAGAAGAATCAACATTCGATGGGCAAATGACAAATGACATATGTGCATTCCAGTTTATCCAGCCCAACCTCTTCCTTCATTGAGGTATATTTCCACCTAAACTATGGTTACTTGTAGGCTGTCAATTCAGCAAGCACTGTTGTCAGTGTATTGACACCTTATGTACTGGATTAGAAATTGATACCTTATGGCTTGTATATTCGCCAAATCGATCTACCATATTCGAAGTCGTCAAATTCACGTGGATGTAAAATTAGTGGATATACATATGAGTGGTCTACCACACCATTCAACACAAGTGTATGCTATTGAAAATGTCAGACGCCTTGTCTTCTTTGGTATTATGAAGGCATTCTGAGATGCGCATGAGTTCTCGGAACACAGAGGAATTCTCTAGATATGGCTCTCGTGTGAATCCACTCAGCACCTTTGTAAAACAGTTCAGTATTTTGAGTGGCTTTGTAGTTGGTTGTAACATGTCGGTGTGGAGAAGCAAGTCATAAAACACCTTATGTTATGATCAAGAGACAATCTTCTTTTCACCATCCAAATATCCGGTCTTGGGAAATGGAAGGAATTCACTGGTGAAATGTTTCCACTGAAATTACCTTGACTTCTCTTGAAGGAAACCATTTACACAATCAGTTCTAACGATTCAGAATAGAGAAGATTCATGCAAGTCTGACGCTTTGAAGTTTGAGTGCACGCTTCTTCGCTAATATTTCTTCAGGTGTGGGTGTGTATGTGTTTCTCTGATCTCCTTCTCTCACAGTCTTCCGAACTTCACCCTCGGACTTACGCCCAAATCGCCATACTCAAATAGTGTTCCACTCGAGGGAAAAGCTGCATTAGGGCAATGCCATTCGCCAGTCTCGTCAGTAGCATGTGTGCAGTCCACCTTCATTTTCTCTGCAACATATCTGTGGGAACAGGTTCTCACACACAGCTTTGATCACAGATTTTCTCGCTGCCAACCAACTTCGGCTGACAATTCGACATTCCGTATAGAGACAGCGATGTGAGTTTCAATCAAATGCCTTCTGTAGACTGTATGAAGTGATTTTCATGACTCCAAGTGCATGCTCGTCACCTGCGTAGGGGAAGTGACTGACTCAGCGTGAGTGTTAGGAATCCAAACTTTGTTATTTATCATGAGTCAGTGCAGACAATTATCAAACTGATATCAGAGTGAAGAACGTTTGTCTCGCATTTCCAATTCCCTCTGGTTCGACAGACACATCCGTTCCTGGCTCCTGTGGTTGAGACGATGTTTTCTGTAGACAGTGAAATGGTAGAAGTTACATCTTTCAGATTACTTCCGTCTATAGTGAAGCCATCACTCACGAGTTTCTCATAAGCTCTCTTTCATGTGAGATCCTTCGTTAGGTTAAATGTCTCATACACATCACCGTATCACACAGTGAGTCTCCCAGTTTACTGACTACAAAGTTAGCGAAAGGAAATTGAAGAATGAAAAATATCGTCATTGATTTATGCACTGCAGGCCTATTTCGATTCGTCAATTCCATCTAAGTTGTGCCATACACGGCTACTCCAGGACATTATTGGGAGAGTTGACATTAACCGGGTTTCGCAATTTCGTTGCAAACTTGATTCACTAATCTATCGAGTGTGAAACTTGATCGAAATAAGATTGCGAATTAATCGAAACAAAAGACGATTCTACATCAGACGCACGATCTCGCCTACATCACTAGATCACGAGTCGAGTCCTCCTAATATGTGCAGAAGCGAACCTCAAGCGTTGAAATAACTACAGAAAGATGAACCAAGCTATTTTCAGCACGTCAGCAAATAAACACGACACTGATCTTGTTGTGAAGTGTATCGATTACGAGATGGATCTGTATGACAGGTGACCGTATATGGAGTTCACCATGACAGTATCGATTCCCACTGTGAATGAATGATTGGTTGAAAGGAGTGAAAGTATACAGTCTAAAAGTAGAAATGTCAAGAGTCCCTTTGTTCACATTGCCAGCAAAATATTTCACTGTGCTTAGATTTTACGCATGCAGAATAATACACAAACCGCATCTTCCATCGCTTCCAACAGCGCATTTCACAAATTCTCTGCTCCAATATCTCTCCAAATACACTCCACGTGCATCTCACCCTTGAAAACTTGGATTGGTAGGGTTTAGATTGAATATTCCATATAAATATAATTCGTCCTCCAGTGTCCTCAACGAAACTTGAAGAAATTGAAAATTTAGACTTTCGATTATTATTCATTATTCAGTAACTTTTGCGTCAGCGATTCATTGAGTACCAATTTCCCTCTACTGATATAAGACGGCGAACTGAATGTTCGATGTTCTTTTAGTCGGTATGAAAATAGCAAATCATCGGTAGGCTGTGTATGTTCCACAGTGTTCACATTCAGAGTGAGTAGTTCCAGTCAAACAGAAGGCATTAATATGTTGTCACCAGTGTTTTGGTTGGCAGTTAATAGATGTGCAACTTTGTACACAGAAGACTGTGCTTGCGCTATAATACACGCTTTGCTAACTAGCACTTTTAAAATTATCCGTTGAAAAAGACATATCTGTATATATATATATATATATATATATATATATATATATTCGTGCGAATTTGATCTCATTTGCGCACACTACGTTTTGTTGATGCAATACGAGAAGTAAATGCATAGTGAGTAGTTCAAAATGTTTATATATTTATAATTTTCTGATTATTATGGTGTGATCAGTGACTTGTTGATATATATCCTGTCATCAAATAGTGGACGTTTTATTTCCACATAATTCGACTGCACTTCATCACAGTTGATAGTTGATTTAAGTTGCATGTTGGATAATACTCGGTGAACCTATCGGACGGAGACACGTATATGGAATATAGTGATTGTTCCTAATAAATACTACTGTTTCACAGTATTATTATTATTATTGTATCCTTTAGTTCCTAGAGGAACATAGGGCTTCAGCTGCGCACCTCCATTGACTTCGGTTTTCTGACAACTTTTTCACCCTGCTCCAGGTCTGTCCACATGCTTTCATCTCCTCCTCGCATGACCTCCTCCAAGTCACCCTTGGACGACCAACTCGCCGCCTCCCTTTCGGGTTCCACTCGAGGGCTTGTCTAGTGATGTCACTTGATGGTTTCCTCAGCGTATGGCCAATCCATCTCCATTTCTTTCTGCCTATTTGTTTCACAATCGGTTCCTGATTGGTTCGCTCCCAGAGATCCCTGTTGCTGATCTTTTCTGGCCATCTGATCTTGAGTATTGAGCGGAGACAGTTGTTAATGAAGGTTTGAAGTTTGTTTGAGATGCTCTTTATGACTCGCCAAGTCTCTGATCCGTATAGTAGCACTGACTTCACATTGGAGTTGAAAATCCGGATCTTATTTTTGATGCTGATTGCTGTTGACCTCCACACAGATTTGAGAGTAATGAAAGCTTGTCTTGCTTTTCCGATTCTGGCTTTGATGTCCTCGTCAGTTCCGCCTGTAGTTGAGACGATGCTTCCCAGGTAGGTGAAGGAGGTTGTTTCTTTCAGGTTCTTCCCATTTATGCTTATTGTGGTCTGTTGTGTTGTTGATGTTGATGTTGGCTAGGAATCTTCATTATCTCTGTTTTATCTATGTTCACGTGAAGTCCTATCTTTGATGCTTCTTCTGCCAACTTGTTACTTTTCACTTGCATATCTTCCAGTTTATGGGAAATCAGACATATATCATCGGCGAAATCCAGATCCTCCAAGTCTTTTGTGTCAGTCCATTTTATGCCTGTTCCCTCGTTGGTTGCCGTTGTCTGTCGCATTATCCAATCAATTGCAATCAGGAAGATCATTGGTGATAGTAGACAGCCTTGCCTCACTCCCGTCCTCACTTCGAAGGCTTCCGTAAGTTTCCCGTTGTGGATTACTTGGCATGCAGCATTGTCGTATAACTGTTGGATGAGGTGTATAATTGTCGATGGGACCCCGTAGTAGCGAAGTAGTTTCCAAATGACCTCTCGATCGACGCTGTCGAAGGCCTTTTCAAAGTCGATGAAGTTGAGATAGAGAGGTGACTGCCATTCCAAGCTTTGTTCAATGATGATCCGTAGAGTGGCGATTTGATCAATACATGATTTGTTTCTCCTGAATCCAGCCTGTTCCGGACGAAGTTTTTCATCTAGGGCTTGTTTGATTCTCTCCAGGATGATGCGACTTAGTATCTTGCTTGGAATGGACAGAAGCATAATTCCACGCCAGTTTTTACATTGACTTAAGTCTCCTTTCTTTGGAAGTTTGAATAAGTAACTGTTCTTCCAATCCTCGGGTACTTTGCCCTCTTTCCACACCTTCTCCAGCAGTGGTGTCATCAAGTCCGCTGTTGTCTCTGGGTCTATTTTCAAAGCCTCTGCTGGGATTCCATCTGGTCCCGGTGTTTTCCCAGCTTTAAGCATCTTGATTGCATTCAGGACTTCTGATTTCGTCGGGGGGTCAGTGTTCACTGGTAGTTCTGCTTCCGTTGTTGGTATTGCTGGACGTGTTGTAGGTGGCGGACGATTTAGAAGTCTTTTGAAGTGTTCAACCCAGTGCTTTCTCTGTTCCACCTCTTTGGTGATTGACTTTCCATTGTCGTCCTTTATTGGCTTAATCTGTGTCGAACGTTTGCCCGAAAGGTTCCTAGTTGTTTGGTAGAGTGTGGCGAGGTCTCCTTTGCCTGCAGCTTGTTCTGCTTCGTTTGCCATGGTTTCATAATATTTTCTTTTGTCTTCCCTGGCACTTTTCTTCACTCTTTTGTTCAGTGTATTGTAGCTTGCATTCAGCTCCTGTTTTTGTTGCTCGTCAGTGCACTGGATAATCTTTTGCTTCACTGTCCTTCTCTCTTCTATTAGTTTCCAAGTGTCCGTAGTGAGCCACTGTTTGTCCTGTCTCTTTTTTCTGCCTAGAATTTCTATGCAGGTTTGGCTCCACACCGTTTTCAAGTTGTTCCAGTGCTTTTCAACGCCGACCTCTTCGCTAGTGTTGATTTGTGTCTCGGCTTTGTCCTTTATGCTTGCAATGAAGATGTCCTTTGTAGCCTGGTCCTTCAGCTTTTGAGTGTTGAACTTGGCTTGTGGTCTATCTGCAGCTCCTGATTCCCTGAAAGCTTTTAATTTGATTTGGATTGTCCCTTGTACGAGATAGTGGTCTGAGCCAACGTCTGCTCCTCTTCTTGCTTTTGTGTCCAGTAGGCTGCGCCTCCACTTCCTTGAGATTGAGATGAAGTCGATTTGGTTTTTGGTTTGCCCGTCTGGTGACACCCATGTAGCCTTGTGGATATCTTTGTGCTTGTATACACTGCCACCAATCACCAGTTCGTTGAAGGCGCAGAAGTCGGCGAAGAGTTCTCCGTTTTCATTCATTTCTCCTAGAGCTTCTCTACCCATGATGAGTTCCCTTCCCGTATTGTCTGGTCCCAGTTTGGCGTTCATGTCTCCCATTAGTATTTTCATGTCGCCAGCTGGAGTATTGTCCATTGTTGCCTGTAGTTGCCTGTAGAATTCTTCTTTCTTCTCGAGGTCTGCGTTGTTTGTGGGTGCATAACATTGTATGATTGACACTTTCCTTCCTTTGGAGTTGAACCTGGCGGTCATTATCCTGGACGAAATCGCCTCCCATTGTATCAGGGCTTTCGTTGCCGTTGGTGACATCATGATAGCCACGCCCTCGGTGTGCGTGTGGTTATCTTCTGGGTGACCGGAGTAGATCACTGACTCACCTGTTGACAATTTGGTGAGTCCACTCCCATTCCATCTGCTCTCACATATTCCCAGCACTTGTATTCCGTATCTTTTCATCTCGTTGGCGATCTGGGCAGCTTTCCCAGTCTCGTACATAGTTCGGACGTTCCATGTTCCTACACAGACTTTTTCTTTTGGTGCAAGGAGGTTCATCATACTGAAGTTTCTTTAGCAATTTTTGTTTACAGGGTGGGGTTGCTAGCCTCACGCCTGAGAAAAGAATGATTACATTAAGTAAAAGTTTAGAGAGAAGCAACTTTTTGGGTTGCTCCCCTCAAAATCAGAAAATAACGGACAAACAATGAGAACAACATCAACAAAGGAAACAGTTCACAGAAAAAAGGGCAAAAAGCGAGTTTAGAAGAAAGAAATTTTAATTGAATGATATAAATGAGGTTGATTGTGAGTAGGATAGCTCAACTACTCGAGTGTCATCTACATGAATGTGTTGTTGTCACAGCAAGGCCTATTTATGACAATGCGACGTGTCAAATGCTCCACAACGGAAAAATCAGCGAGGCGTTCAAGGTGCATATAGGAGTAAGACAAGCTGGCTGCCTGCCTGTTATCACCGTTGACATTCTTAATTGTGGTGGACTGGATTATGCGTCAGACTGTGTGAGGGGAGTGAGAAGACAGAAATACGTTGGACTGACCGATAAGAAGAATCTAGAAGATCTGGATTTCGCTGATGACTTATGTCTGATGTCACATAAACTCGAAGACTCATAGGCGAAAACCAAAAAACTGCCAGAAGTGGCAGGCAGCGAAGACAGGACTGTAGGTAAACATAGAGAAGATGGAGATGATGAAGATAACCAATCGATGGCGACAACAACCAGCACTAATCACCATCAATGGGAGAGATATGACAGAGGTTAACTCCTTCACTTATCTAGGAAGCACGATTTCAACCACAGGCATTTGACATGGATGAAGATGTCAAAGTTAGAATCGGAAAAGTGAGATACGCTTTCATTAACTTGAAATCAGTTTGAAAATCTTCAGCATGAACAACAAGATTCGGAGTTTTAGCACGAAATTTAACTCTATCAGCCAGGTTTTTTAAATGGATCAGAAACTTGAAATGCACACCCGCCACGAAGAGTATTTCCAACAGCCAGTCATCAACTTTCATCAACAGAAATACATAGAATATATGTGTACAGCAGTTTAGTCAGACAACGCACGCAACATACTCTAAGACTGTTGGCATACTCCTGCGTGGATCAAGACTACTACATTACTCCAACTCTGTACGTCTTTGTTTGTGTAAATTAGGACAACAGTAACACCATATATTTTATTTCATTTTTATATTTTTGATTACAGCTTGATTCCACACTGTATGTATGCATCTAAATAGATCTATATATCACAAGTTTGTATTTATTTTTTTATTTCTCTTTGCATATAAACGAGCTTAGCCGGTTAGTCCGCTACCGAGGTGTTTATGATGTGGACGTGTTCGCGTTTTATGAGAATTTAAACTCCTAAACTTTCCAAAAGTTTTCATGCGATCATTTCCCAAAGGAGATTTGCATTTATTCTTTCTGACATTATTCCACGTCTTTTTACTTTATTTTCGCGTACTGTATGGGGATATAATAAACTAAAATGGTACATTCGTGTGTAAAATTTCATGTCAATTCGCCAGTTGGGTGGCCATTGTTAAACTTAAAGTTTGATGAGAAACTCTGCTTATTACTTATCCACAAATAGATACTAATAGGCATCACTGTTTTCCGACACAACGTGACTGAAATTCAGACTGAGTTAACAGTTATGCAGATAAAATCCATCAAAAGTAAGTCCAGTTCCTATCAGCTAATTTATCATCTCAGGTGACTGAGAGTGTTTGCGTATTCACTACTACCAGTGAATAATATCCGTTACTATCAGCCACCTTCTTATAAAGTTCTTTCTCGTAATGTTCTACTTCATTTCCTAACTCACAGTAAGTGAGCTAGCTACATCTAGCTTATAAATACGTACCAATTGGCTTAGGCATGGTCATAACGACAGGACTATTCTTCGCTTGTTTTTCATATCTTAATAAACCTCCATACTTAAGTAAATCTGCAAAGTGTAAAATCAGTACACTTGGAGTCAAAATGAGTAGAATATGTTTAACAAATAGCTGAAAGCATTTACAACTACTACACTGAGCAAAATACACCTACCACCAGAACGATAGCAAATAAAGAATGGAACGATAACTGATGTTATAGTTATTATCAAATGGAATAGAGTCCCAATGTGGAAAAAGGGGAAATGAACTTCACGAATAACAGGGCACCGGTAAATTTCAAAAATCTCCATTTGACGGCACGGTAACGTAACTTCTACTGCATGATTAAAACACAGGAACGTTCGCTATTTAAGAAGAACATTGCGTTCTCATTTGAAGTCAGCTTCAGATAACATGAGATTTTTCAAATTTTATGGTCTACCGTAGTCATCAAATGCGTAATATCCATATCAGAAGCTAATATCTAATGTCTTCCTCACAAACCTGCAGGAACATTACGATTTCTTAGCTCTTGCTTCCTGTTACTTAGTGACGGTAAAAGATCTTTGGCAGATTCCATTACGATCAATCACCTCTACTTTTTAACCTCGGCTGACTTTAAGAAGAGATAATCTAATGTATTTTGGGGAAAGCATCACTTTCAACAAGGTACTGGTGTTTATGAGAATTCCCAATTCCGTATCTCTAAGTGATACTCCAGTTTAGTTGACAAGCCGTCTTGAGAAAGTGATGATGGGAGATTCGAGGAGGAATATAGAGACAGAGTAAGCCAAACAAATTGAAAGTAGGGCGTCTTTGTCAGCGAGTGCCCCTCAGTACAAAAGAGTGTCCACCACACTCCAGACACCGACATTATCCCTACTATACCTGATTAGCCCTTCAGTGACAGTAATGGAAAGACTGGGGCGAAGAAAAGGCATACCAGGGGTTAAAAATCCCCAGCTGAAGTTACCCGGGGATTTATGGTTCAAGCCGTATCAACACCGTTGGGTGACAGGCAGACACAATCGACCACAGATAGCGAGGAGGGCCGATGAATGGTATGATGTAGTCTCCTGCAAAAAGCGAGATAAGGACACCATAGCGGCCACGCTGCCCACGACGGACGGAAAGCCACTTATACCGCAGGGCAAAAAGGCGATGGAAAGCAAACCTGATCTCTCTGACAGGTCGTTTAATCTCCACAAATTGAAGGAATCAGCGGCCTCCGATCCCAAGATCAGGTTGGAGCATGATTTTAACTTGGTTAAGGCACTCCTGGACAAGATACTGCCTACAGCAGTATCAAGCACAACCATACACAGCCTATGTAGAACCTGCCAATAGCCTGACTCGACAGTAAATCAGCCGGCATACCCTAACAAAGTCGCACTAAACTCCGAAGAAGGGAGGTATGCCATTCTAACGAACTCCCAGACTCTTAAAGAAGTAGGCATATATGTCCGTACCGAAATATGCCTAACGACCACGTCAAAAGACAGTCTGCGAAGGCAAAACGGCTAGAAAATCCTTAAGACTAAGGGTTTTCGGGATGTCAGAGTTCGAAGTTTGGTAATCCTGGAACCTCTGTGGGTGGGCCGACGAAGCACGCAAGCGTCCACAGCCTGTTGAACAACCTGGCTGAACTGGGCTATATGATAAACTCCAGAAATCCGTATTTAATTGCCATCACAGAGACATGGCTCACACCGGATGTTTCTAATGATAATAATAATATATTCTAATTTTTTGCATGAGGGACACCAGTTTACAGGCATCATCAATTCGATAAGTTACACATAATATTAATAAGCATATTTAGTAAAGATAATATAATAAGGTACATTTTTTTCCCTAGCTATGTAGGGTACACCAATTGTATAGCTATGCATAAATATTGTTTTAATAATAATAATATATTCCTTCCTGTTTATGCAGGAACATACCTATTGTACAGGCATGGATAAGTCGTTATATAAATTACACATGATTTGATGTATAATGGATTTACAGTTTGGTTGTTCTTTCTGTCATTAGAGTCAGTCGGAACAGTCTGCTATAAAGTCTGTTTGTGTAGCACATAAAGAGATATAGAAATAATGTCTTCGCATTAACAAAAAACCCGGACATCAGATGAATGTCATACAGATATATGGGAAAATAAGGCTTGAAGTCAATTCTCCTATATAACTTAGTTGTGAACAGCACCCTTGGCTTAAAGATTATTGATGTATTATGCTATTCACGATTTGTGGTATAATCGTGTTTGTATCTATGGTGTTCTTAGCTACTTGTCGTTGGTTGGGGGTTTTGTCCGGGACTATTTTAAGATTTTTGAATTTTGTAGTGGAAGCCGAAATATCCTCAGATTTCCTGAATTGTTCGGCTATAATACAGCTGTCAAACCTGAAAAGTATGGGACATGTGCGGTTTGTCTCTTTTTTATTTAGTCTAATACACTGACAGGGTGTACTTAGAAGGTTGGCAGCTCTTAAGAAGGAGTGCTGAACCGATTTTATGGGCTCTTTGTCAGGTATGTTGTACACTATGGTGTTCTGTTTAGAAGCAAGTCTCTTAACAACTTTGCTCGACAAATAGTCCATAACGTTTTCTAGCTCCTTAGCATGTTCCAATTCAGCATCGGTTGGTTTAGTCCTGAGCTTAAAGAGTTTCAGGAAAGTGAGATCCCCTAGTTCCCTTTTTAGATAGAGGATTGTTTCTGGTACCAGGTCAAGTTGATTTAGTTTCGTCCTGAGTTCATTTATTTGTAGCTGCATGGGTGACTCTAAAGAATAGCGGCCCAAACCGAAACGACCTTTAAACGCAAAAGTGACCTTGAGCAAGGAATCAGGTGACTGTATCATTTCCGGAAGTATTCATGGATGCTTTACACCTTATGCGTTGCAAATTCGCTCCAGATCATGTGTTCGATTACTGTTTGGATAACGGATTGATCGAAAATTTGCCAGTGTGGAGGAATTATGCATATACAGAAATATACAGAGGCCATTGATGGCTTCGTCTACAGATGTATTGAGTGCCGAAGGAGGAAATCGGTTCGAGAAGGCTTGTCGTTGTTTTTTAGTTTACAGATCCCTTAAGAGCTTTTTTCTCTAGGTCTAAACTACCTCTGACGAAAATTTTAATGATCTGTAACTTCTTGGTCCTGAAAAGACCAGTTACAGCTACAGCTTACGAAACAGAAAATTCAGAGGTGTCGGCAGTGCAAAGGTACAATTACTGCAGAGATGTTTCCTCGTGGAAAATGAACAGTCTGACTCAAGTTCTTGGAGGAGTCGGCATAATCGTACATGTTGATGAAACTTTATTGATAAAAAGGAAATATAACCGAGGGAGATTACAAGCCAACCAGCAGTGGATATTGGGTAAATACGACACAACACAACGAAAAGGGTATATAGAGGCGATTCCAAATCGCAGTGCAGCTGTATTATTGCCTATTATTCAGCGTTTGGTGCTGCCTGGGACGACTATTCACACAGATAAATGGAGTGGCTACCGTAAATTATCCAATCATAGGTATATTCATCATGTCGTCAATCACACGGAGGGTTTCAGGAATCCTTTGGATTGAACGCACACTAATTCCATCGCAAGTTTGTGGAGTCGTCTAAAAAGACGGATAAGGGCTGTTAATGGATCAAGAAATCCAATGATTTACAGTTATCTAGATGAATTTACGTACAGAAACTGGTTTAATATGACAATGAAGACTCCTATGAGAAACTGGGAGGTTTTTCTGCAACATATACGCGAACGTTATCCTTTGTAGCTGTTTATTATGACTGCATTACTTTTATATAAACCGTTTTTTACAATTATGTGCCCTTCTTTTTGAGCCATCTCATCGCTCGAAGTTGTCCCTGTCAAGGTCATTTTTGCGTTTAAAGGTCGTTTCGGTTTGGGCCGCTATTCTTTAGAGTCACCGCTGCATGTCATTTATGATGCAGACTAAGTTAGTAATCTCTCCCTTTTGTGACAGGATATCTCCCACCTGAATTACAGGGGTTAGCATTATGTGGGAACCATTTACATTAGGTGAACTACTAACTGCAGCTGATTTACGGGGTGTTAATGCGTTACTCAATAAGCTTAAGCTATTTTCTAAGTCACTAGTGTTCCTAAGAATATCTTTTTTATAGCTTTTGCCTGTTATTACTGGTGATAATATAGCAGAACAGAAAAATGAATATCAGCGAAAACACGTGCAAAAGTTTCACCAAATTCGAAAGTACCGCGTTAAAAGTATTGATGACGAGGTTAACCTGCCAAAACATAGGATTGCAAAGGGCGAACCGATTAAGCCGCGAAGGAAATGGCATAGTCATCCTGTCAGCCACGTCTCATAAACCGTTAATGCCCAGCTCTCGCTACGCTCGGGCCCACGCTGTTCCTTGCAGATTTCAGAAACGCTTAGTAATAACGGACGAAAAACCAAAAGACCGATTGGTGACTCGAGGATTCTTTATTGTTAAACAAACATATAAATATAATGTTTTCACTAGGGTTTCTGATGGTTTACTGCTGACGTCTTTCTGAACAGCGACCGATGAGACGATGACTGTCGTATTGATGCCTCCGCGAAAATTGGGGAAGTTGATTTTGAGCAAACAACCATGAATTGATCGTTCAATCTTCAAATACATTGACACTCCCCGGCAAAAAACTCATCCATCCCTTTTTTCCATCACGACCAATACACGTTGACTTGGATGCCATTGCGAGAACCTGGGCCACAAGGACAGAGCTGAAATGGAAAACAAACAGAAAAGCCAACACACCACAAGCATACCCACAGCACAATCTCACACAACAATGACGACCTGCGCCTTCTAGTTAAAGGCATCCTCTTGACATCTTGCAACACAATCGCCACTTGCTAGAATGACTCTTGCAGAATGCAACGTGACCATAGCACCACCTCATGAAACTCTACGCACATCCTCGTATCTACTCACTACCAAATACCACTGCAATCGCTTGTCACTCATTCTGCCTCAATTCTAGTAACGATGACGTATGCGAGCCTCAGTCGTTTACACTCTTTCTCCCCGGCGTATACGACCCATCTGCTGTCCTTAACATCAATCAATTCATTCACGGATGTATGAGACTCGAAACAACCTCAGAAGTGAGCACGACGAAAATTTTAACAAAATTACGCAATAACGACAAGGTACGAAAACAACGAGTAAACACAATGAATCCAAAAAACTCCAAATGATATGACACACCACACATATATACAAACAGTACACACAAACTCGCAGATCATGTCTTGATGGAATTCCTTTGAAGAATCGCAGGACTTACACCAGTAGGCCTGCAATCCTTCACAGGTTGACGATTGTAATTTGTGGAATGTCCGGACACAAACAAATTTAACCAACAATTACAATAATTGGAACTCACACAAGTATTTAACACAAACATAAGTACAATCAACACATCAAATGTGGTGGATTCCGGCACGACGAACTACCCTTGAAGAACTGTAGGACTTACAGCAGTACGCCTACATTCCTTCTCAGGTTGATAATCCAAGTGGAAGTCGTCCGGACTCAAATAGAATTACCAACAGCTAGATGACAGATGATATCAATTCAGTATATACAATATGAACATATGTACAAAATCACACACCGAGCACATTGGACTGCTCATTGATGCGCTACCCTTTGAAGAATTGTAGGACTTACAGCAGTACGCCTACAACCCTTCTCAGGTTGACGCTCTAGGTTGGAAAATCGTCGCAGAGTTCATTTGCTGACTTCCCTCTATCAGCTATATCCTCAAATCTGAACGGCAACACGCCCATGTTATCGTATCGCGGAATGTAGATGACTAACAAACACACGACGTATCTGGTCAACCAAGCGTAGGCACAGAGTAATTTACACCAAAGATAATAACATTCAAATAGTAACTTGAAACTAGAAATGCCTTTATTCATGCAAGTCAATTTAACAATTACTCTCTCGTTTACACTTGGCTTATTCTCACCAAACTGAGCAATATCTTTCGTCCTTTCAAATGCACCAATACTATCATAGTCATTGCACAAGATACTTGAGTTGATGGGCGTCTGTTTCGTTGTGGATGACAACACCACCCAAGACTGACTGACACCAGTTGATGAACTTAGCGGTGGATCAGAAGCTGTTGTTGCTCGACTTTTAGGAAGTTCTCTACCTGCAAGACCACCACCACTGGTGTCTTTTACTATCAGCTCAGGTTTAACAATAGCATCTGATGATAGGTGGGCTACATGCTGAACACTCACACTGACGGTCCGACAAGTATGCATGCCTTCTGCAACTGCATCTGCATTTATTTCCACTTCACGTTCAAGTTGTACAGAACTTTTGTTCAACTTAGCAGTAGTAGGCATATCCCCCATCTCATCATGATCAACCAAAGACAAATGTGAAGTATCATGATCATCATCACGAATATTCACTTTACCGTCGAGTTCATCATTTTCAAACTCTTTAATAACAGAAGTAGACAATTTTGGCTCCTCCTCACAAATCATTAAAGGTTTTATATCTTCACTCTGACTAGTTATACTTTGTAAACTTGTAGGGTCAGAACTGCACTCTGAAGCAGCAACTCTATTCTGTGACACTCTATTCAACAATGGCTTACCAGTTGTAACTACAGTCTTCCTGACCGCACCGTTATCGTCACACAATTTGGAGTCAGGCCTGGAGTTTACATTTAGCTTATCACTGAACTTGCTCACTGGTTCACAGTTCACCTTTGTATGCACCCCTTGAAAACGTGTAAAACAACCGTGTTTGTCTTGCATCTTGTAACTTATCTGTTGAGGATGTACTACGAAACTTGTTACACACACTAGGTCTATATGCATTACTAGACATCATGGAGCCTTCCCGATATCCACCTATCTGAGGCCTACTCGTCATCAATGATTGCATTTTGCTCTCAGACTGCTCTATTCTAGGGGTGAGATTCAATATACTGGCCAACTTGCTCATAGATTGATTGACGCTATCTTTTACCAGTTTCAGGATATCATCAAACTTTGGCTCGATACCCTCATCCTCCATACGGGAGCTTATCTTCACCCACCTCTTTTGCAGTTGAGTAGGTAGGCGTCTTGCTATTACTTCTAGTATAAAACTCGAGTTGAGGTCACTCATGCGATTCATCGAAATCATTCCATTCTTGTAAATTAGCAAATTATCTAAAAACTCAGTGAGTGCCTGGGAGTTATCCTGTAATTGACCACCATTACCCTTAACAGCCTCGAATAATTTCCCTGCAATCATCGAAGGTCTTCAAAACCTTTGATGTTGTATGCTCATAGCCTCGTAGTAGCCCTCTTTTGGCTTCATAAACCTACAGCACTGTATAGCTCTTGAAGCATCTCCAATGCAATATCTCATCAAATACATTAACTTCATTTCATCATTTAATAAAAAACCACTCAACATGATCTCAAACTCCTTTACAAATTGTAAATAATCAGCTGGGTTTCCGTCGAAACACCGTGGTTCAAATTTAGGGAGTTTGATGTTCCTATTATCCCTGAACGGTGAAACAGTAACATCAACCATGTCATGCTTAACATCAGACACATCGTTACAATTAGCAGACAAGTCACAATGACTTACTTTCCTGTTTGCATCCAAGACTCTCTGTCCCTTCTTTGACCCAGGCATTGTTGAACTTGACCCAATTCCAAAAACGTTCCAGATATTGCTTGTTCAAAGAGGACTTGACCAGCACCAGGAAAGATGAACGGTGACTATCCAAACTTTCACCAACTGTCTGAATCCGCCAAAGTCTGTTTCTACTATCAGAAACTGTCAGCCACGTCTCATAAACCGTTAATGCCCAGCTCTCGCTACGCTCGGGCCCACGCTGTTCCTTGCAGTTTTTCAGAAACGCTTAGTAATAACGGACGAAAAACCAAAAGACCGATTGGTGACTCGAGGATTCTTTATTGTTAAACCAACATATAAAAATAATGTTTTTACTAGGGTTTCTGATGGTTTACTGCTGACTTCTTTCTGAACAGCGACCGATGAGACGGATAGAGGATAGCGGCACAAATGGCTTATGGAGAGGCTGAGCACTTGAAGGTCACTTATGCACACTGTGATTGGTAGATTTTCCTTTGGATAAACGTTGCGGCTAATACGTGCCTTACGTTACTAAGGCGGGCTTTGAAATAGCAATAATAAAGGCGGATAAACATTATATTTTTTAGCTTAAGGGAACATGTTAACATGCTTATAAATTTCACAGATGTGAGAAGCATTAGATCCACTAACAAGGATAATACTACTGGGTAACTTAACCAAAGAAGTATAAAGTTTGAAGATTTTATCTCTTACAGTTAGTTGTAACGGATGGATAAGAGTCACTTGTATAATATTTGCTTTTTATAGAAGAGAAAGTGTGACAAGTGATTTTGAAGTTACACGATTCCTGAAATCTATCGTGGAATATATGGACGACTAATCTATAGAATTTCACCAACTCTGTGGTTGTTCCTTGCCTTGTTCACATATTCACTGTGGTTAAGATTGGGAATTGTTCACCGAAGGTAAGAATAATTTACCTGACATGTATACATCTTCAGATATTTCTCAATATGGCCGAAGTCATTCGAAGGAATACAATCTTAATCTCCGCTTGAAAAGTTCACATCCACTTTCTGCGAACGGAACTGGTGGTGACGAAAACTGCAAGACTGATCCAACACCACTAACAACGGAGGCAAACTGACACAGATGTTGCGGATAGAGTGTTTGGTGGACTTTATGATGACTATGATGCAGCTATAAAAAACCCTACAGCTGCGATTTTTTCACTGGATTATTATTAACTGTTTTTAGTGCATATATGTACTCTTTTATTCTGAGTCATTTTTAACTTGACTGATTATTGTCTCCTTACAAATATATGCATTTATGTCAACTAACTTTGTCTCTTTTACTTATCATTTTGAGGACATTGCAGAGTTAACGAGAATGATAGGCAACGTATTAATACTTATGTAAAATGCGTCAGTCATAAACTGTTGTTACTTCCTCAATGCGTCATCAAGCCTCGCGTAAAGTGTTTCAGTTGCGTATAAGATTAATATTCAAGATTGTTAAGAAGATAGCCGTCAAATATGTGTTCGTACTGTAATAACGAAACAAAGTCTAGCAAACGTAGGTTCTATATGCAGACGACATGTATTAGTAGTCCAGGCACTTCAAGTACACAATGCGACGTGTGTCCCACTTATCACAAATACTCTGTTATTATTATGTTGCGTTTAACACCACTATCTCGAAGGGTATCATTAGGTAATAAGGAGAAAACTACATTACTCTTCTTGTGTTATCATTTCGTATCAAAAGCCTCTTACATGATCACACCAACACTTAGACTCGTGCATTAATGCAACTAATTAGTTGACTACGTCACTAAACTTCTTTGATTATTTTGCTATCATGAAATACTGTGACGCATTAAATAGGCCTTTGTTGTGCATATCGCCTGTTTAAGATTTACTAGCGAAAGCAATTACTCAAAAGCGATGACAGTACCCCATCGTGACAAAATTCAGCAACGTGTGAATATGCCATTTTACGAATATTACGTCTTCTACATTGGCATCACTTTGCAACTCGACAAACACTAAGTATTAATGGAGCAAAATGTGTAAAACAATATTTATTTCGATAAATACATTATCAATATCACAAAAATTCCATCATTTACACAAATATTATCGTTTTTAATCTCAATTAGAATGTCTAAATGTATTGAGTGATTGCGGGATTGAAGACCATAATCTGGAAATTAAAAATAAACATTCGGTCAAGATGTGATGAGTTAAATAAATAAACATATAATACAGTACGCACTAGTTAAATGACTATCTCTTCACCGTTATCTGACGAAATAACCAACTCAATTTCCTTTATTTCTGAGCAATTTGGTAAAAATCATGAAATTATAATTACCTCGATATTTAACCCTTTTCTCATCATATACGTAAAATAAACTTCAAAATTTGTAATTATTTAGCATTTTTTATCATAATTGACATTTTTCAATGAATTGTTTCATTTCTTATGCACCTCGGGATGTCAATTCGATGAAAAAACAGCATTTCGTCAACACAATGAAAACGATTACTTTTCTCACATTTTACACGTTTTTTCGTTAAAATATGATTTTTAAAATGCATTTCTGTCGAAAAAACCACTAAAAACAACGTAGAATAGCCTAAACACAACACCACGATAACACCTTAAAACGTCAGCAATCAGCTGATTTGTGCCTCTATCCTCTACCGATGAGACGATGACTGTCGTATTGATGCCTCCGCGAAAATTGGGGAAGTTGATTTTGAGCAAACAACCAAGAATTGATCGTTCAATCTTCAACTCCATTGACACATCCAGCTCAAGAAATGGTTAACCGCGCGCAATATCGAAGCACTCGCTCACGAAAGTGGATCATACGAACTTTTACACTGCAGAATTAAATGCTTAGGCCAAGATACTGACCCCATTGTTATATGCCGCAGTTCTGACGGCAGTGCGGAAGACTTTCTTAAAGAGAAGCAAGGCTCGTGGACATTGAAATGTCGAAGTGTCGTGGCCAGCGACCTCAGCGCCCCAACAGTCGGCTGGACTAGCTTTATAACACTATCTTGAGACAACTTTGATCATAAACTACTGGAATCTGGCATTTCGTTGGCCCCAGTCTAACATGTCCCTGAAAATGCCAAACAGTCAATTTCACCTTTAGGCACAAATCTGACCTAAACAAACTGGTTAGCACTCACGAGGTGTGCAACACATATGGCAATGAAATAGAAATCAAGTCGGAGATTAAATACCTAGGCGCCATTCTATCCGCTGAACTTTCCTGGTCGTCCCATATCTTGATGATTTCTAGGAAAATATTCAGTCTTACCTTCTACATGGAGAAGTTAAGACATTCTGGAATAACCCAACCCATACTTCCACGATTCGTTAACTCTTGCATCCCGCCTATTATTCTCTATTGTTCCCCCTTAGTTTCTCCTAGGCTACTGGACAAAGACTATACCCTATTACACAGGATGTTAAAGGTTGTCAGCAGGGTAAGCAAAGTGCCACTTAACCAGTTTGTTAATATTCTGGTTGACAGGCAAATGGAATCATGTGAAAAATGGGCTGAACCCATTTAATCTATATCAAAACACCTCCTTCATTCACAATTTTTCCTGTCAATGTCTAGGTCTAACTACAATGGACTTCACACTGTCCTTGGAAGACTTTCAGAAACTATGCGTAATAACCAACACAAAAAAACCAGAACACAAATTGGTGACTCAAGAACTTGACCAAAAGATCCAGAAAAGTTCCAGATAATGCTTGTCCAAAGAAGACTTGCAGACGCGAGGAAAAACGAATTGACAACAAATGAGATGAATAATTCCAGGAGAATTATCAGAAGCTCTCAGTGTTCAGGTCTAACTACAATGGACTTCACACTGTCCTTGGAAGACTTTCAGAAACTATGCGTAATAACCAACACAAAAAAACCAGAACACAAATTGGTGACTCAAGAACCGTTTATTCTTACACCAATACAGAGCCAACCATTAGGTTATTGTACACAAAGTCTAGGAATAAATGTCATAACAATAAATCAAAATATTACTTCTGATAGTTTTTCTCTGTCCTCCAACTAACAGCGAACGATGAAACGAAGACTGCAGTATTGATGACTCCCGCCAACAATGTGGAGTTGGGTTTGAGCAAACAACCATGAATTGATCGTTCAATCTTCAAATACATTGACACTCCCCGGCAAAAAACTCATCCATCCATTTTTTCCATCACGACCAATACACGTTGACTTGGATGCCATTGCGAGAACCTGGGCCACAAGGACAGAGCTTAAATGGAAAACAAACAGAAAAGCCAACACACCACAAGCATACCCACAGCACAATCTCACACAACAATGACGACCTGCGCCTTCTAGTTAAAGGCATCCTCTTGACATCTTGCAACACAATCGCCACTTGCTAGAATGACTCTTGCAGAATGCAACGTGACCATAGCACCACCTCATGAAACTCTACGCACATCCTCGTATCTACTCACTACCAAATACCACTGCAATCGCTTGTCACTCATTCTGCCTCAATTCTAGTAACGATGACGTATGCGAGCCTCAGTCGTTTACACCCTTTCTCCCCGGCGTGTGGGACCACAGCTAACATTTATCTCCGTGTACATTTCATTCTCAGCAATTGCCTCCCCGGCGTATACGACCCATCTGCTGTCCTTAACATCAATCAATTCATTCACGGATATGGAGGACTCGAAACAACTTCAAAAGTGAGCACGACGAAAATTTTAACAAAATTATGCAGTACAACAAAGTTCGAAAACAACAAGTAAACACAATGAATCCAAAAGTACCAAATGACATGATACACCACACATATATACAAACAGTACAAATAACCTCGCAGATCATGTCTTGGTGAAAGTCCTTTGAAGAATTGCAGGACTTACACCAGTGCGCCTGCAACCCTTCTCAGGTTGACGCTCTAGGTTGAAAATCGTCGCAGAGTTCATTTGCTGACTTCCCTCTATCAGCTATATCCTCAAATCTGAACGGTAACACGCCCATGTCATCGTATCGCGGAATGTAGATGACTAACAAACACACGACGTTGTGGAGTCCTCAAAAATAAACTTATCCAAATTTTACTACTATGTAAATAATGAACATATTGTACACTACTTTGTTTTAACCATAAACTCTGTACTTTGACTTTACCTCGGGTTTTGAAAAAATATATAGTTCTGCCTTCGACTCTCCGTCTTCTCCACCATCTCAACTGCCGTCGATCAATTTTAATCACCTGCTTTCTATCTCAAATTTTTGCAGGAGCACCGTAGTTTCTTCCTACGTACTTTGGTCGACCTCCGGCAACGTCAACATTGGAGAATTAGTACTGGAGCAGTCTTCCCGCAGCACCTGGAGTCTATAACGTTTATTGTGGACTTTGGATCTTTGTAAACCCAAGTAACCAAACTTTAATACATTCTTCCCGTAACTAAACTGATTTGGTATTTTATTTTCTATTTGAATTTGGGTAACTAAGCTAACCGAGTGAAAGGTCCACCACAATAATTGGTGAGCCCGTTTCGAACCTTTTTTTATGGTTAACCCGTTTTCGAACCTTTTTGTTTCGATAGTTAACTCGTTTTGAACATTTTTGTTGCTATTTTGGCCTTTTAAACTCGCATTGCTTTAATTTTTGTTACCACAATTTTTGCTATTTTGTATATCTCTATACTTATATATTATATGACAATGGCTCCACCTAAACGTACCACTGTTGCTGAAGAAGGTAATAAAGGCGAAGAGACACAGAACTCTGCTGTTAACGCCTTGCCGGATTTAAGACTTCCTCAATTTGATCTGGCTGAACCACGTGTCTGGTTCACAATTATTGAACAGTTGTTTGCAGCTCGAGGTATTACGTCGCAGATCGCCATGTATGGTTGCGTATTAGCAGCAATTCCCACGGAAGTACTACGAGAGGTTATCGATGTCATAGACAGCAAACCTACAGACTCTCAATATGACAAACTAAAAGCTGCACTCATCCAGCGGACCACTCTCTCCGATGAGAAACGCATACAACAACTACTTACTTCGTGTGATCTAGGTACAAAAAAGCCATCTCAACTACTTAGACATATGCGCCAGTTGATTGGGTCACACAAAGTAGATGAGTTAATTCTACGTCAGATGTTCTTACAACGTTTACCACAAAATGTTCAACAAATCCTAACAATATCTTCTAGGACGACAGACCTTGAAGAATTAGCTAAAATGGCAGACGATATCATGGATGTGTTATCAAATAATGGCATAAATAGCGTGTCTACGGAGGCAGTACCACCAAGCCCTTCCACATCTATGAAGGACGCACCAATGTTTTGGTTACTTTCCCAGTTAACATCTCAAATGCAAGATTTACGACTGGAAGTGTCCGAGCTTCGAGCACAAAGGAACCAGTCACATACGGTATCCAAGCAACGGCGATCAAGATCTAGACGACGTTCTAGAACACCGTCTCAAAGCCGTAACATTTGTTGGTATCATAGGAGGTATGGGCATAATGCCCTGAAGTGTATTCGACCGTGTATGTACAACAGTAGTAACTCATCTCAGGGAAACTCCCCAGCCAGACAGTAATGGCGACGGCTGTTAATGGCAATCACCCCAGTCGCCTTTTCTATGTGAGGGATTTGACTACCGGCACATTATTCCTGGTAGATACAGGCGCCGAGGTCAGTGTTATTCCCCCCTCACTATCCAGGCGATCAGCCAAAATACCTGGAAAACTTTCACTCCGTGCTGCCAACCAAACCAACATACAGACGTATGGCGAACAGTCAATGATTTTAAATTTAGGACTACGCCGACGTTTCACATGGATCTTCATAGTAGCTGACGTACGTCACGCTATACTAGGTGCAGACTTCCTAAGTCACTTCAATCTGTTAGTTGATATCAGCAAGAAAAAACTGGTTGACAATTGCACCCAACTCAAGATCCATGGTATTACATGTGACTACTCTGTTCATAGCATCTGTATAGAAAAGCCGGAGAGTGAAATGTTCTCTGCTTTATTGAAACGATTTCCTAAAATCCTTAAACCATCATACAACGTCGAAGATATATCTCATACAGTTACGCATAAGATCATCACAACAGGACAACCTGTGAAGGCACGTCCACGACGGTTACCACCCGATAAACTAGCAGCAGCTAAGTCGGAATTTGAACATATGATGCAGCTAGGTATCATACGACCATCTAACAGCCCATGGTCTTCACCTCTGCACATGGTACCTAAAACTAATCATGACTGGCGACCATGTGGAGATTATCGCGCTTTGAATAACGCTACGGTCCCAGATCGTTATCCTATACCTCATCTCCACGACTTCTCCTTGACCTTACATGGAAAGACCGTTTTTACTAAAGTTGACTTGGTCAGGGCATATCATCAAATACCAGTCGCTCCAGAAGACATTGCAAAAACAGCAATTATTACGCCTTTTGGATTATTCGAATTCTTGAGAATGCCTTTCGGACTAAAGAATGCTGCTCAAACATTTCAGCGTTTTATGGACCAAGTTACCCAAGGTCTTGATTTCGTCTTTGTATATATCGACGATGTCTTAATTGCCAGCTCATCGATGGAAGAACATATGCAACACTTAAGCCTGTTATTTCAAAGGTTTGAACAATTTGGAGTTGTTATCAATCCAAAGAAATGTATTTTTGGTTCCCCTTCCATTGAATTCTTAGGACATCGAATAACTGCCGAAGGCATCAGACCTACCGAAGATAAGATAGAAACTATTAAGAACTTTCCCGAACCTGATTCCTTAAAGAAACTTAGACGTTTTCTCGGGATGTTCAACTTCTACCGACGTTTTATTCCATCATGTGCCTCCATAGTTCAGCCACTGACCGACCTACTTAGATGCAATTCGAAGAAATTTCAGTGGTCTGAAGAAGCAAAAGCAGCATTTAATAATGCAAAAGATGCCTTATCCAACGTTGTAATGTTATCTCATATCAACCCAGAAGCTTCACTCATTTTATGTACAGATGCATCGCAGGTAGCAGTGGGAGCAGTTTTACAACAAAAGTTCAATAATGACATCACTCCACTTGCTTTCTTCTCCAAGAAGTTGGAACCTGCGCAAACTCGTTACAGTACCTTTGGCAGAGAACTGTTAGCCATCTACCTAGCAGTGAAACATTTCAGCTTCTTACTACAAGGTCGACATTTTACTATCTTAACCGACCATAAGCCTCTTTGTTATGCTTTCACCACTTCGTTGGACAGACACTCTCCGAGAGAAGCCAGACAACTGGATTACATCTCACAATTCTCAACAGACATCCAGTTCATCAAAGGAGATTCTAATATCGTAGCCGATTCTTTGTCTCGATGTGACGTTAATCACCTATCTTCGATAGATATTAGCTTAGACAATATTGCCAAGCTGCAGAAAAATGACGCCGAACTCCATACTTGTAGACGAAACTCCTCCCTACAGTTGCAGGATGTACCTATTCCCCTGTCTGATACAACTATCGTCTGCGACGTTTCAACGGGCGTTCATAGACCTTTTGTTCCACTAAGTTGTCGAAAAACTTTGTTTGAACATCTACATTCATTGTCTCATCCTGGAGTGCGTGCTACAGTCAAGTTGATCAGCGAGCGTTTTGTTTGGCCCAAGATGAACTCCGATATTCGGAAATGGGCCCGCCAATGCTTGCAATGTCAAAGATCCAAGGTACATCATCATACCGTCACACCTCCAAAACAGTTCAATTTACCGGATAAACGATTTCAACACGTTCATATAGATATTGTTGGACCATTACCGCCATCCAGAGGATTTACTCATATACTTACTGCGATTGATCGATTTACCCGATGGGCTATTGCTTGTCCACTCAACGATATATCTGCAGAAAATATCGCTTTGGTTTTCTTAGATCGCTGGGTGTCAAACTACGGAGTACCCACAACTATTACAACAGACCGAGGAGCTCAATTTCAATCAACTCTGTTTCGAGAGTTTACGAGACTCCTTGGAGTGAACCATATCTCCACTACAGCTTATCATCCTGCAGCGAATGGTCTGGTGGAACGTTTCCATCGACAACTGAAAAGCTCGCTTATGGCACAAGCTGACTCATCTAAGTGGAGTGAACACCTACCATTAGTTCTTCTCAGTATCCGATCAACTGTAAAAGAAGATTTGGGATGTACACCAGCTCAACTTGTGTATGGTACTACCCTCACATTGCCTGGTCAGTTAGTTCCGTCTAATGATTCAACTGAAGTAAATATCTCCGACTTCACCAACCGCCTTACCCAGCATATGCTTCAGCTTAGACCAGTAGCCCCTCGCCAATCACTTCAGAAAGCTCAAGTAAATAAGAACCTACTCACTAGCAAATTTGTATTTGTTCGCGTCGATGCCATTAGAAAAGGTTTACAACATCCATATGAAGGTCCTTTTCTAGTACTTAAACGCACCGATAAATACTTCACGCTGAACAAACATGGTAAACCGGAGACTGTTTCTATCGACCGTCTTAAACCAGCGTACACCGACAGCGAACATGAAACACTAGCAACGCCGACACCAATAAACAATCAGAAAGTCAATGCAACTCCAACTCTCCCTCTCTTCACTCTTCCCCCTGTACAGACACGCAGTGGGCGGCAGATCTGTAAACCTGCCCGCTATGTTCATTTTATTGACTGACATAAACGTTAACCTCATTTAGACATACTTCTCATTACTATTGTTGTTAACATTCACTTCATTATAACCATTAATATTTATTAGTATTATTATTTGCTGTTCGTCAACTGTACTGCAAGCACACGCATTCACCAAGTATATGTGTATATCTATTTATATATGAATTTCACAAATGTTAACGAACATGTCATGGTTTATTATGTACATAAATTTTTTATTTAAAATTACAACAAGTTTTGATTTTTTTTAAATTCCTGTATGTGCTTGTATGTGCTAAACTTTATACGACACGGATGCATGCCATACATCCTGATCTAACTTTGTATCCTTATTGTTGTCATTGTTATTTTTTGTTATCCTTATTGTTGACATTATCCCTTATTTATATTGCTTATATTCATGTAATCGTCCACGAGGACAGTACTGATGGTCCTCCGGACCTCTAAGAGGGGGAGCCCTGTGGAGTCCTCAAAAATAAACTTATCCAAATTTTACTACTATGTAAATAATGAACATATTGTACACTACTTTGTTTTAACCATAAACTCTGTACTTTGACTTTACCTCGGGTTTTGAATAAATATATAGTTCTGCCTTCGACTCTCCGTCTTCTCCACCATCTCAACTGCCGTCGATCAATTTTAATCACCTGCTTTCTATCTCAAATTTTTGCAGGAGCACCGTAGTTCTTCCTACGTACTTTGGTCGACCTCCGGCAACGTCAACATTGGAGAATTAGTACTGGAGCAGTCTTCCCGCAGCACCTGGAGTCTATAGCGTTTATTGTGGAATTTGGATCTTTGTAAACCCAAGTAACCAAACTTTAATACATTCTTCCCGTAACTAAACTGATTTGGTACTTTATTTTCTATTTGAATTTGGGTAACTGAGCTAACCGAGTGAAAGGTCCACCACAACGTATCTGGTCAACCAAGCGTAGGCACAGAGTAATTTACACCAAAGATAATAACATTCAAATAGTAACTTGAAACTAGAAATGCCTTTATTCTTGCAAGTCAATTTAACAATTACACTCTCATACACAGTTAGCTTATCCTCACTATACTGACCATTGACTTTCGTCCTTCCAAACGGACCGATACTAGCATTGTCACAGCACAAGACGCCTGAGTTCATGGATGACAACAACATCGATGACCGATTGATACCAGTTGATGAACTTAGCGGTGGATCAGAAGCTGTTGTTGTTCGACCTTTTAAAAGGTTGTCTAACCGTTGGATTACCACCACTGCTATCCTTTATGATTAGTTCCAGTTTAGCCTTAACATCTGTTCATAGGTGGACTGCACGTGGATCGTTTACACTGACGGTCTCACGAGTATTCATACCTTTGAGTTTACTTCACGTTCAAGTTGTACAGAACCTTTGTTCAACTCAGCATTAGTAGGAATTCCTCTCATCTCATCATGATCAGCCAAAGACAAAAGTGCACTGTCATGAGCATTGTCACAGATATTCACCTTACTGTCGTCTATCTGGTCGATTTCATCATTTTCAAACTCTTTTATAACAGCAGCAGACAATATGGGTTCTTCCTCACAAGTCCTTAAAGGTTTCATACCTTTATTCTGACTAGTAATACTGTAGTAATTATTTGTAATAGTAGTATTAGTATTTCGAGATGACCGAATTAAAAGAATCACCCTAACCAAAATACAGAGAGGGCGGAATTCAGGGATTTGTATTTGGCGGAATTATATTATTCAATTCATATAAGAAATATTAACAATCAGCAGTAAGTATTTAAACAATACAGAGATAGGAATAGTCAATCACCACAAATACCTTGAAAATTTGTGGAGTCAGGACTTGATGACGCTGATTTCACGTTTAGCTTACCACGAAACTTGGTCACTGCTTCACAGTTCGCCTTTGTATGCACTTCTTGCAAACGTGTAAAACACAACCGTGTTTGTCTCGCAACCTGTAACCTATGTGTTGGGGATATCCCACGAAAGCTGTTACACTCACTAAGTTTATATGGATTACTAGACACCATACAGTTTTCTTGATATCCACTTCGCTGAGACCCCTTCGTCATAAATGACTGCGTTTCGCTCTCTGACTCCTCTGTTCTAGGGGTGGGATGCAATATACTGGCGAACTTCCTCATAGCTTGGTTGACACTATCTTTTACCAGTTTCAGAATATCGTCGAACTTTGGCTCAATGCCTTCATCCTCTATATGAGAGCTTATCTTCACCCATTTTCTTTGCAGCCGAGTGGATATGCGTCTCGCTACTACCTCTAGGACGGGACTTGAGTTCAGATCACTAATGCAATTCGTCGAAATCAACGTTTTCTTGTAAGTCATCAGATTATCCAAAAAGTCAGATAGTGCCTTGAAGTCATCTCCTAATTGACTACCATTACCTTTAACAGACTCGAATACGTTCTTTACAATCATCGAGGGTCTTCCAAACCTTTGACGCAGGATACGCATCACCTCAGTATATCCTTCGTTTGGGGGCATGAACTTACAGCACTGTCTAGCTCTGGTAACAACACCAGTACAGTACCTCAACAAATACATTAACCTCATTTCGTCATTTATTGCAAACCCACTCAACATGACTTCAAACTCCTTTACAAACTGTGGATAGTCAGCTGGGTTTCCATTGAAACACTGAGGCTCAAATTTAGGAATTTTAAAATTTCTATTATCCCTAGACGGCGAAACATGGGCATCAATCTTATCATGCATAGCATCACACAAATCACTACATATAACAGGTAACTCAACATTACTTACTTCCCTGTCTGCTTCCAAAACGCTTTGTCCTTTCTTTGACCCAGGCATAATTGAAATTGACCAAAAGATCCAGAAAAGTTCCAGATAATGCTTGTCCAAAGAAGACTTGCAGACGCGAGGAAAAACGAATTGACAACAAATGAGATGAATAATTCCAGGAGAATTATCAGAAGCTCTCAGTGTTCAGGTCTAACTACAATGGACTTCACACTGTCCTTGGAAGACTTTCAGAAACTATGCGTAATAACCAACACAAAAAAACCAGAACATAAATTGGTGACTCAAGAACCGTTTATTCTTACACCAATACAGAGCCAACCATTAGGTTATTGTACACAAAGTCTAGGAATAAATGTCATAACAATAAATCAAAATATTACTTCTGATAGTTTTTCTCTGTCCTCCAACTAACAGCGAACGATGAAACGAAGACTGCAGTATTGATGACTCCCGCCAACAATGTGGAGTTGGGTTTGAGCAAACAACCATGAATTGATCGTCCAATCTTCAAATACATTGACACTCCCCTTTTGTCTCATCAGGGAGGACCAGAAGCCTATATAGAAAACTAGCAAGTACAAAAATTCAACCATAACCTACTTAGCTCGTGTTCTGTGCGATAAAGTAAGCATTAGGCGTGATACCTTTAACTTATTAAATAGTCAGTAGAACAACTGGATGTCGTCTTTCCAACTCATATCATTTATAGGTACAACGTTTCCTTTCTTTCTTTTCCCTTTTTTCTTAAACTGAACACAGTCACAGATCTCGGGATAACATACTCAGATTTATCCTTTTCCGATCACGCAAATAAGGTTGTATCTAACTGTAAACGACTTACTGGCTTTGTACTGCGTAACTTCTACACCCAAGAAGCAAGATTAGCTATATATAGGACATGTATACGTCCCAAACTTGAATATTGTGCTCTCCTATTTAGTAACCTCAGGACTGTAGACAGAAAAAAAATCGAAAGTGTCCAGAGATTCCTCACGAAACGCATAATAGGGTTCGACCAACAAGTGGAATATGTTGACAGGTGTGTACGTCTGAAATTAGAGCCTCTGTGGTTAAGGAGAGTGAAGTGCAACCTATTTCTACTCTTCAAAGTCATTAGGAAACATTGCTACAGTAACTCATCCATAACGTGGGAAAATATTAAATCATATCAGCTGCGAAACCACGACTACCTTGTCAAGGTGGCTACCCACAGAAAATCCATTAGGGCAAACTTTTTCACCATAAAATATTGCACTCTTTGGAACCAACTACCACCTGAAATAAGATGTTGTGAAAACCCTGATGGGTTCAAACGGAGCCTAGAAAGACACTTTAACATGTCCACCCTAGCTCGTCTAAAAGACCACAACTGTTGGTAGAACGGAAATTGAAGGCCAGTCCAGTCTTCAGTATAGTCACATACGTATATCTCGACTCTAATACTCACGCAGCGAACGTTAACTAATTTACTGATTTCTATTCTCTATAATTTTCACTAAGTTGTGTTGGTGAAAGTAACACTGGAAATAATTGTAATAGCATCCACACCTTTTAACGTTTTACATATGTATATACTAATATAACAATACTTATTAATCATGCATGTTCAACTCTTAAATTAGATGGATATTAAAATACTTAAAATATTTATGCATCAAATGTTCTCTTGCTTTACCACGCTTGTTTCCCTTATAACACTCAATTATTGAACCTAGTGTAATATTTGATATACGAACTATATTATTGATTATACTCTTATCATATATGGTTTGATTTACTCTACGGCTCCCTGTAGACTAACCACCATTCTTCAGTATACACACACTGCAGTATTGTCAAAAAACGCCAAAATTTCGTTGGTTCTGTGTTAATATCTTTTTATAATATGTCTAGACACGTTACTTTGCAATGTCAGATGTTTACTATATATAAGACTGTCATGAAAATTTAGTACACTAAGTCCTGCCAACCGAACTTACCTTCAGTCCATACTACCTAAATTGAACCTTAACTATAGTATTCCGCTAAATCTTGCTCCACTATTCACAATACCTATTCGTTTTACTCTTTAAGGTTTTAACTTCTTATAAAGTAATCTGTTCATCAGGACGCATGCACACATATATAATATGTTCGTAAAGATGTACGTGGAGACCTATTGGAAGCACTCATTAAGAAAGCTAGGGAGATGGAATATGAGGTACGAACATGTCTGGTACCAAGCAATATATTTGCGGTAGCCATAATAATCATAGTCTCAGAGCTTAACATCAAAAAAGGAGGGAGGGTGGCGTTAGCTGATCAGTAGATATGGTGGTGGTCACTAAGGTGAATCGCCCCATTCTGCAGGAACAGCAATATACAAATTAAAGGCTCGAGATATTTCTGATTTTTATGAGGGCTTAGATCTTTATCTTGAAAAAGATAATAGTGAACGCCTTGACAGATAATGCTTCTACCTTTAAATATATACCATTCGCTCAGCCTATTGTTGAGATGCGACCACGTGGGATCTGCACAGATTTATGGGGCATCTTATGAATTAACTTGCTATCCATTGTCAGATCTTTAAATACCACTTCACAATATCTTGTCTCACTTATTTTCTAATAACGTCTTTACTTGATTCTCATTATATTCCATTAAACCTAACATTTTATAGCTCTTTATGAATTTGATTCGACTTATTCTATTCCTATTCTCTTTAGGGTACGGTTGTGCACCAAATAGAAAAAAAGACATGAAATAAAGACAACTGGCTTGAAAATAATTGTATTAAAGCCAAAAGTGAACGCATGATAGTATAAAATATATTGGTTTCATTATACATTGCAAATGAACGTTGTCGGCCTAAGGATTAATTACTTCCCCATTCTGTTTTCTATATAAATGTGTTTATTAATGATATATTTCACTCACTTAATCTATTACACTTTAATGTTACACCACAGCACTTTAATTTTTCTAAAACAGCTTCCAATTCCTTGTAAACGTTGTACTTACCTCAATATTGGTTGATTATCGTATGCCTACAACCACGGGATGAAAACGAAACGAAGTCGATTTTCCCGCTCAACCTGGAGGACAATTGTACAATTCAATAACTATACAGCCTAGTTCAGACAATGTGTATTTATATATATATCAAATATTTAACTGTTGAAACATTATTAACTTGTAGACAATTTAAGATTTGATGTTATATCATCCTTGATCGTGCCTGTAAAAATGGCATGCATTTTCATGTAAATTTATGTTTATATGAAAATAAATTATTATTATTATTATATACAATTGATGTATCCTACATAGCTAGGGAAAAAAAAATAACTTATTATATTATCTTTACTAAATATGCTTATTAATATTATGTGTAAATTATCGAATTGATGATGCCTGTAAACTGGCGTCCCTCATGTAAAAAATGAGAATATATATTATTATTATGTGCTGTTTTGTTTCTCTCCTCCTTACAAACTCTACTTAAAACACTCTTCTTCGTTCTGTCACACTCTGCATATCTCTGTTGTGGACCTTAGACTCTGTTAGCTTAGTATCCCAAATTTAAATAGAAAATAAAATACCAAATCAGTTAAGTTACTGCAAGAATATATTAAAGTTTAGTTACTTGGGTACTTACAAGGTTCAAAATCCACAATTAACGTAATAGACTCCATAGGTATTGCGAGAAGACGGCTCCAATGTTGATGTTGCCAGGGGTCGACCAAAGTACGTAGGAAGAAACTACGGTGCTCCTACAAAAGTTTGAGATAGAAAGCAGGTGGTTAGAATTGATAGATGGCAGTTGAGGTGGTGGAGAAGACGGAGAGTCGAAGGCAGAACTACATTTTCATTCAAAACCCGAGGTAAAGTACAAAGTACGGAGATTATGATTAAAACAAAGTAATGTACAATATGTTCATTTCTTACATAGTAGTAAAAATTGGATAAGTTCATTTTTGAGGACTCCACATCTCGACCTATTTGTTACCGCTTACGCCAGTAAATATGCTAGTATCTACTTTTCTTACACCTTCAAATACTGTTTACTTTTGGCTTTACCACCAATATGCTATTATGTTGATGTCAAAACTAACCGAGATTACCCATAATCTATGTAGAATTTTTTTATTGTTAATGTACCAACTGGATGCAATATTGTAGTAAAATGCTGAAAATTCCATTCTGTATCACAAGTATTGTTTTGGAATAAAGCAGATTATTATTGTCATACATCGATATCTCGAGTGTCCCATCTATTTTCCTCTCCAAATTTATATCCTGGAGGTGGAAATCTCCAGAGTCTTCGTGCTCCATCCTTAAAGTGAAACTTTTATGTACATTGTTGAATAAGTTTTACAGAGGAGAAGAGTGACTAAAATAATTGCATACAAGGAATCTGTCATCTAAGTGTCTATAGTAGATTGTTGTTCTGTAAGTGTTGAGGTTAGACTTAAGATAGTCCTCGATATCACCACACTTACTAAAAACTTCACCGTCTTATGACTTTACCAGTACTCTACCTAACGTGTAAGTACTGATTAACTCAATCAAAGTTTAAAAGCTAACAATGGAAAGAATTCTTAGTATGAGTTGTATTTAACGTAACTGAATAACAGATTTAATAAATAAAGTGACTGTACAACTTAGCTGCAGACGTTGCTGGAGGTAGGCTCGGAGAGTGTGCAGAAAGAGAGCACAACAAGAGAGCGAACCAATGAACGTACGGAAGACTCACAACTCAAAAGATAAAAAGTGTATCACCGTGGGTGAGCGAGTTTAAACAAAAGTTCAAAGGTACAATGTGCACTACAGGTTATCCCCCCCTAGAAGGTTGGTGGGAAACCAGCAAGCTTCGATATACAAAAGTAGGATGGCTTGGCACAATAGCAATGAGTGAATGCGAAGGTTTGAAGATAGGAATAGTAAAAAAAAGAAATTTTATCGAAAGGAAAGAAAGCAAAAGAAAGGCAAAAAAAATTAAGGTAAGTTGGAAGTGGTATGTACATGATTAGTGAAGTAAGACGGAATATAATAAGAAATGACGCTGGTGCCTTGTGTGGTTGTAAGCTTCTGCGGTTTGGTGTTTTTTTTTTTTTTTTTATCTTTCATATTTTTATTAATCTTTTTTTTAGTATTTTTTATTGTATTGATATTTATCGATTCATTTTTTTTAAATTCCGCACTATTACAAGCTTACTTATGTGGAGGTCTGATGGTAAACCTCCGCCGCCGAGGCTGTCGTAGCAAGAAGGTGACTCATTATGTCTAACTTTCATTTTAGACTAATGCTCCCTTCCTCCGCTTCAACAGAACCTAGCAGTCATGTTAAAGGCAATCATTATACCAGCGTATGATAAGGAGCAGGGTAAAAAAAAACAGAAGAGAATGGGAGAAGAGGTTAAGATTTCAAAATCGGCGTAAAGGTACTACAAAAGCTTGTGCGAAATCAATGCGAGGAAAACTGGTGCAACTTGGAAGTAGTACGTTAGAATGAGATAAAACAAAGGAAGTTTCTACCCTGGGAGAACTTATAAAATTACAGAGAAGTTAGTACATAACCAATAGCTATAAGTAGTTATCATTACAAAAATTACTTTGTTCATGTTGCGAAGTGCATACTAAGATGATGCATAATGTTTATAAGTACGGTTCACAAAATAAATGAATTGCAGGAGGGCATAAACCCGAAGGAATATAGTACAGGCTGTGAAAATAAATTGAGCGGATTACTATGTACAGCATAGAAGTGAAGCATTTATGCGCAAAAAGATGTATATCTGTCCATTTAACTATACAGTGGAAGTTCCTCTTTTTTATTTTTAAAAAATTTTTTTGTTTATTTATTATTATTTTACATTTTTTTACTTTTTTCTTTTCTTTTTTTTAATATTTTATTTTTTTTTTAATAAAAATTTTTTTAAATAATAATTTTTTTTGGAAGAAAGTGGGCAGTGAAAAGTAATATACTGTTCGTAATTCCTCTTTTGGTGTGGGTTACAAGATGACATGAGAAGCCAACTGATCTAGCGAGTAGATTGAGATGAAATAGATGAAAAATTAGGGTAAAAAACTGCTGCTGAACCTCTGTAACGAGAGATAAAGATTAAAAGGATTAGTGAGGGAAAAACGACTACTCCCAGAAGCGGGACCAAATAGATTAAATATAGCAGAATTGAATAAAAAATTGTGACAAGGAATAAAAAATCACTAGTAGCATTACCTATGGATTAGTTCAGTGAAAGAATTCTGCGAACCTCTTGGGCCAGTGAACACGTCGACCAGCACGTGTGACAGGGGTCTTACTGGTGACGGTAGGAGAATCATCATTCGCCACTGGAGGTGAGGTAGTTGAGTCTGGACAAGGACTAGGTTCAGTGGGGCTATTTGATTGAGCCGATGGGGAGGGTGAAGGTTCTTCAGTGTATGCCGCTTTAAGTCTGTCTATGCTGACAGTGTCTGGGCGGCCGCATCGGTCAATAACGAAAAATTTATCTTTACGACTAAGGACCTTAAAAGGCCCGTCATACGGTGGTTGTAATGGCTTTCGTATGGCGTCGTGACGCACGAAAACGTGTGTACAGTCATCAAGTCGCCGATCAACCTGAACCTTTCGGTTCTGAGTGCGTGTGGAAACTGGTCGGATTCGCTGCATAAAACTTTTAAGTTGCTGAGCGTAACGGGTGGTATCGGGGAAATTTGGCTCGAAAGTTTCGGGAGCGATTAGCTCGCCTGGTAAACGCATGGTGGTACCGTACACCAATTCAGCTGGCGAGCACTGCAGATCCCCCTTAAGCGTAGCCCGGATGCTAAGCAGGACCAGTGGTAGCGAATCTGTCCACTTACTGTTGTCCACTGCCATCAACGCAGCTTTGAGTTGACGGTGGAAACGTTCTACTAGGCCATTTGCCGCAGGATGATACGCGGTTGTGCGAATGCGTTTGCATCCCAGCATCTCTAACAATTCTTTGAAGCTTGTGGATTCGAATTGTTGTCCGCGGTCGGTAGTGACAGTTGCGGGACATCCAAAATGGGCAACCCAGCCTTCCATGAAGGCACGACAGACGGTTTGAGCCGTTACATCTGGTATCGGAATGGCTTCCGGCCAACGTGTGAAACGATCCACACATGTGAGTAAATACGAGCAGCCGTTAGACGGGGGCAGGGGCCCTACTATATCCAGGTGGATATGATGGAACCGAGCGTCTGGGGTCGCAAACGTCCCCAACGGCGTGATGTTATGCTTGGTGACTTTAGCACGTTGGCATTGCACACAAGCACGTGTCCATTGACGCACATCACGGTTCATACCGGGCCACGCAAATCTCGCAGAAATCAACTTGTCCGTTGCTCGTATGCCAGGATGGGAGAGGTTGTGGAGTGACTCAAACACAGTTCGGCGTAAAGACGTGGGAACAATCGGTCGAGGAGTACCAGTTGACATATCGCAAAGTATAGTTGCCTCACTGTTTAGCAAGGGGACGCGTTCTATCTTCAGTGAGGTTTTATTTGACAGGTGTTCTAAGTTCAAATCGTTCAGTTGGAGTTCGGCCATTTTATGAAGATCGATGGTTTGTGGTACGGACGTAGCACATACGCGAGACAAAGCGTCTGCTACCGCGTTATCCGATCCAGAAACGTGCTGGATATCAGAAGTGAACTGGGAAATATAGTCTAAATGGCGTGATTCTCGCGGTGAATACCGGTCTGAAGTAGTGTGGAGGGCGTACGTCAATGGCTTATGGTCGGTAAATACCGTAAATTGCCGGCCTTCCACGAAGTGACGAAAATGCTTGACAGCAGCATAGACAGCGAGAAGTTCCCTACCGAATGTGCTGTATCGAGATTCGCATGCGGTAAGTTTACGTGAAAAGAAAGCAATCGGTAGCCATACATTAGCCATACGCTGTTGTAGGACGGCTCCGATCGCAGTATTAGAGGCATCTACGGAAATGCTGATTGGAAGTTGAACATCTAGATGGACCAACATTGTGGCGTCAGCAATAGCTTTCTTGATAGCTGCAAAAGCTGTCGAGGCTTCCTTAGTGAACACCAAAGACTTGCATTTCCCTTTAAGCATATCAGTCAAGGGGGTCACGATATGAGCACACTGTGGGATAAAGCGACGGTAGTAACTAACCATCCCGAGAAAAGTGCGTAGTGCCTTGGGAGAAGTGGGTAGAGGGAAGTTTTGAATAGCTTCTACCCGGTCAGGTAACGGATAAATTCCATCTTTGTCTATCCTATGTCCCAAAAAATTCAGGGAAGTGACTCCAATCTGACACTTCGGCAAGTTGAGTGTGAGGGAGTGTGTCACAAGTCTTCGGAAAACTGTCTGCAAATGAAGTTGATGAGTGGCTTCATCTGGACTAGCTACCAAAATATCGTCCAGATAGGCAAAGGCGAAATCAAGCCCGCGCAAAACGTCATGTATAAAACGCTGGAAGGTTTGGGCAGCGTTCCGTAAGCCAAAAGGCATTCGAAGAAACTCGAACAGGCCAAACGGTGTAATCACAGCAGTCTTAGGTATATCCTCGGGGTCGACGGGAATCTGGTAGTAAGCCCGTGTAAGGTCCAGTTTGCTGAATACTCGAGCTCCCTTGAGTGAGGCGGTTAAATCGTGTATGTGAGGGACAGGGTAGCGATCGGGAACAGTTTGTGCGTTTAGTCTGCGGTAGTCGCCACAAGGACGCCAATCTAAACCGTTATTCTTAGGTACCAGGTGCAACGGTGAGGACCACGGGCTGCTGGATGGCCTAATAATCCCCATTTCTAGCATATGCTCAAACTCCGCTTTGACAACCTTTAGTTTTTCTGGGGATAGTCGCCTCGGCTTTGCGAAAACTGGCGGGCCAGTAGTGACAATATGGTGTGTGACGTTGGAAGTCGCACATGGCAGGCCGCTGCTAGGTTTGAACAAATCTGAAAAAGACTGCAGTATATGCGAATAAGGACCAGTGCTAGTGGGTGTGGCATATACAGGGCTGAGGGCTGGGCCTTGTGTGACGATACCGCTGACGGAGAGGTTTGTGACAGGATCTCTTAACTTATGATTACCTGTATCTACCAGTAATTGGTAGTGCTGCAATAGATCCATGCCAATTATACCTGTGGTAACGTCTGCCACCAGGAAGACCCAACGAAGTGAACGACGCAAACCGATGTTAAGATCTATAAAGCGCCTGCCGAACGTAGCAATTGGCGAACCGTTTGCGGCTCGTAGTTGAAGAGACATTGGCCGCCTGCGCTCCTCTACTGTGGGTGGGATTACACTGACCTCTGCTCCGGTATCAATTAGGAAGCGTATCCCAGTGTTACGGTCGGTAACATAGAAGAGGCGACATGAGAGCGGTTCGCCAGCGACGTTAGTCGCCAGTACGTGCTGGCTTGCTAGTTTCCCGATTGTTGAACATCGAAGGTGCACGGGCGAGTGCACTTTTGGGCTTTTGCTCCGTAACGTCGATGATACCAGCACACTCCAGGCTGGTTACTTCGGGACTGTCGGCGCTTGCTGCTAGCACGTGACAAGGGTCTACTACTACGCGAACTCGAGGGACTGCGTGCACGACTCCTGGAGTTCATCTCCTGTCGTATACTACAGATCTCCTCGTATAGCTTGGCTATATGGGCCACCGCGTCAAAGCTTGATGACCCCCCGTCAGACGAATCTTTAGTCTGAGCGGGAGCAGCAGTTACTGTTGCGGAAATGCCAATTTTAGGATTGATGGCCTCTACAGCTCTATCAGCTGCCTCGGCTATCTCCTGTAAGGGGTACTTGTAGATCGGTGCTAAGATACCCTGGACTGCCTGAGGTAATCTTTGAAGCCAAAGCTGTTTCAGAAAGACCTCGTCAATTTTAAAGTCCGCCACTAACTGCTTCATCTGCCTCAACATTTGTGAGGGCTTGCGGTCACCTAACTGAACATCTCGGAAAAGTTCCTGCACTTTCTGTTGGTCAGTAAGTGCGACTCGTTGAATTAACGCCTGTTTGAGCCGCTCGTACCGATCCGGAGACGGATCTGCGAGAACGTCAGACACCTCGTCAATGACACTTTCAGGCAGGCTCACAATCACGTGGTTTACTTTGGTCTCTTGTGAGTGTATGTGTCTAATGGCAAACTGAGCCTCTATATGATTAAACCATGCAGCTGGACGATGTGTCCAGAAGGCGGGGAGTTGCAGCGTTATAGCCATCTCTGACGCAGAACCGTTGTCAGCCATCTTTCATACAAGACAAAATATTAACAAGGTGATAAAAACCAATATAAGTACAAACAAAACAAATCAAATCTTTATAACCGTGCGTGAAAAAAAATTAACAAAATGGACGGTACGTAAAAAGAATTATTAACACGTTAAGCTACTATGGCGGAAAACGGTGAAAACGGGCTCACCACTTGTAAGTGTTGAGGTTAGACTTAAGATAGTCCTCGATATCACCACACTTACTAAAAACTTCACCGTCTTATGACTTTACCAGTACTCTACCTAACGTGTAAGTACTGATTAACTCAATCAAAGTTTAAAAGCTAACAATGGAAAGAATTCTTAGTATGAGTTGTATTTAACGTAACTGAATAACAGATTTAATAAATAAAGTGACTGTACAACTTAGCTGCAGACGTTGCTGGAGGTAGGCTCGGAGAGTGTGCAGAAAGAGAGCACAACAAGAGAGCGAACCAATGAACGTACGGAAGACTCACAACTCAAAAGATAAAAAGTGTATCGCCGTGGGTGAGCGAGTTTAAACAAAAGTTCAAAGGTACAATATGCACTACAGTTCCATCAGTTGAACACTTAAGGTTTGTCTGTTCTAGACTGGCCATAAAAATATCAGTTAACACAGGACCCAACAGCTTCCCATCACCATTCCATCAATCTAGCGATACATTCTACTGTCATGATTCTAGACTGTTCAATAGGTGAACAAACGTATTGGTTGGAGGTATCAACCAGTCTCTGTCTGAACCAAGCTTTCTTGTAAATTGGTTAACTGGTTGAAAAAATATTCTCAAATTTTGATCACATCTACTTTATGCATAGATTTTCTCGGAATATTTAGAATCATTTGTTCTAATTATAAATGAGAAGGTATATCACATCTCTATCCTTGTTTATCTCTTAGTTATTTTTTCAAACACATTTCCCTTAGAACTTGAACCTTACTGAGAAAAAGGAGATCAAAAAAGTGTATATAGTTCAGTGACAGAACATGTAATCAATTCAGGATATTCAGCGCCATTTGAAAAATCCTTCGAAGTCATATACAAGATTCGATCATATCTACCAAAGGGAGTGAAATTAAGACATCTGGGCATAGCCGAGGCACTAGCTATCCAAAAGCTCAAACCCACGCTATGTATCCAAAACAAATACGTCCAACCCTTGTCCATGCTTATCATGGCCATCCATGCTGAAAATTCCATACTTGTACCAAAAATACAGTATGGAATCAAGCTGTAATAAAAAAAGACAGGTCATTCTTTTAGTAATGATCATCCCACCGCCTTTCTCATCCAAACTTCCAGTTTATTCATGTTATTTTTAAGTTTTTCTTAATCCCTCCACTATTTGCACTACCATATTTCCATAACCGAACTTCCTGTTTATTTTGTCATTTAATTATTTCTATATATTTAATCCCTGACTGCATAAGCAATCATTCTTCACCTTAGTTATGATCTCACTGGATTTTTTTTATCCAAACATACTGTCTGTTTTTGTTATTTCTACATATCCAACCCCTAAGTGCACAATATGTCAATCTTCTTAGTAATTATGATGCTACTCTGTTTGAGTTTTAGCCATCTCCCTGATTATTATGGCATTTTAATTCCTAATTGTAATTTTATTAATCTGACCCTTGATCAGAAATTATTCTGGAACTTTCGTACCCATTTATTATAAATACACGAATGTACAGTTTAGTTAATGACTTCTTCGTTGGAACCGTCTTTTTAATAATTCTTATGATCCAATGTGTATAATACTCCTTACTGAATGAATTCTTTAGTGAATGTGATACACGCAAGATAATTGGAGAAAAAAATCGATAAGCAACTAACCAATCACAAATCACCAATCACTCCACTTTATAAAAAAATTATTCAGCGTTCATAGAAATATCAACAGAAGTGATACTACTACTACACACCAGCTATAAAGAATTCATGGCATCTGCAGGCAGACATCTTCATCCAATGGCCTTCAAGATGATGAAATTAAAAATCATCATACATTAGATTATTTTTAGATTGGACAGAAAATCAGTGTAGGTAGGTGTCTGTAGGTGCGTCTGTGTTGTGTAACAAGTGAATATTTTAAATTTTCTGATCACTTCTAATGTGTTTAATTTATTAAAATTCTATACTAAATAATTTTTTAATGACACTTTTTGGTACCACATTCTTTTTACTTCGAGTTAATTTTAGTGTGTGTTACGAGCTCGACAAATTGTAAAATATCATTGATAAGAATAGGAATCCAAAGTCAAAGCAGACAAAAGTACCAGCATTTCCAAAAAAAGACCTTGTTCTCATGACTTCATTACCTCGGTAATAACATCAGTGAGATATATTAACACAACGCCTAAAGAATATGGTAAAGACAGTATTCCCTGAAGCTGAAGTATTCTGCCTTTTGAAAACCACCCATATTTCAATTTCGGGAGTTAAACATAAACTGCCTGTTTTTGCCTCTTCTATGTGTATTTATCAATTTGACTACTCCTGTTGAGAGCCATTTACACTGTCCGTACATATATACGTGTTTTTCGTCGGAATTCTAAACACCATCCTGCGTGGTTAAATAAGAAACTTAAGAAAGTCCATTTGTAGTTCTGTACTATCTCATCTCGTGGATAGAGAACACAAAATTGATGTTAATCAGGCAACTTTCAGAGTACACCACCTAATCTTAATTTTACCTCAGGAGTTCGTCTATTACATAGTAATGAGGATCATTGTTGGGATCTACATTAAGAAGCCTAACCTATGTATCCAAAAGAAGATGTTGGTTCATACGCTTTCCTTAACCTGGACATCAAGGTTTCGATGGTCCTTAATTTGTTTTAGAAATTTTCTTAATTTTATTTGATAATTCGGTTTACTACTACATTTTTATGCTTATTATAACTTTCTTGAACAGTGGCAATTCCATTATTATCATAACAAATCGATATTTTTCGTAATAGATGGTTGGAGACAATCGGCCACAGGAAGACTTACTGGGACCCAGGTCTCGTGCTTGTTGACACTAACCAGTCAACAAGGCGTATCTGCAACCTCGAAGGAACTCATGTTCCTTCTGAGATTCGAACCCCGTGTCACCCAGTGAGTGCTACAGTTAGAGCCGTTCAGGCTCGCGGCTGACCTCCTGTAGGACTGACTGTATTGGATATTTTTGATTGGACACTAGTCAGTAACTAGTGTAATGTGTCTAGTCCTATCTTCGGTGCAAACTGAATTCTATCAGTCGAGTTTGCAATATGGCCACCATGCTAGGGTTGCTCACCATCACGGTGCACTGTGAATTGTTGGTACTAGATGGTTGAAGGTAATCAGCAGGAAACCTTGCCAACCCTGACCATGATTTTAAGATCATCTACCGGATTCACGCTAACTTCCCGCGTTTTCTTCGTTACAGACTTCTGAAGACAGCTGAGGCCTTGGCAATTCATGACTTTAAGCTAGACCTTTGTGTATGTACAATCCCTACTTCTGCCTTGGCCACAGAGGGATAGACATTTATTTATTTACTTTGTTTATTTAGTTATTCAATGTACCTTTCCCTTATCACTACGATTGTTGTTATTATTACTATTCTGACTCTGAATTGTTTCCTCTTGTCCTACTTGTCATTCTAAATCCAAAATTTTTTACTTTTACAATATTGAATTCTATCTTATCAAATTTCACACCATGTTATGTAACATTTTATGTCAGCTAATCCTACTAATCCCATAATTGTACACCCCTTCCCAACATCTATACATTTTATGAATTATTCTATATGTGACATTTAACTTATAATCAAAGTTAAACACATATATTTAATTGCCTTACATCCTATTATTATTATTATTATTATTATTATCTCATGCATTCAGTGCTATGATCTAATTCCCTCACGGGATATAATTTCTTAAAAACCATTTATAAATATGTACGATTGTACAGTCTGATAATAAATTCGTTGTTGAAAAGAGTCTCCTCGCTGAATCACTTGTGCTCTTAATGCTACAGTGGAAATTATTAAATCATAGAAAGGCACTAAAGTTGAAACTAAGTGGAATATTAAATCATATAGTGAATAATATTTTTCCGCAGATCTTTCCTTGTCATCCCACATTCTATTTCATTTCCAGAAGAATGTTTCATCTAACCGCCTATACAAGAAATTTAAGACAAGGTGGGATCACCACTCAATCAGTCTCCACCTACTCCTATTTATCGCTCCTCCACCCCCGCCCCTCAACCTTAATCTTTCCTGGGCTATTGAAGACAGATTTTGTTACACTGTGAGTGGTATTAAAAGCTATCGGTAGGGCGAATTTGGAGTTATTAAACCAACTGGCTAAAACTATTGTGGATAAACACATAAACTCTTGCCCAACTCTGAACATCCTCTTTATACACAACTCCCCCACTTACCTTTTATCTTGTCAGGTAGAACTACAAGCAACAATAGCAGACTTTATGCTCAGACGACTGAGTAGAAAAAAAACTCTACAATACCTCATTTGGTAGGCATTTTATGTGATGAGAAACGTGTAAGACATAAACCAATAACTTAAAATTTAATTGGTGGATGGTGACTAGCAGTGGAATCCAGGATGCGCATTTCGTCCTATTGGGGGCTCGTCATCTGGATGTACCTCCTTGGGGACTGGGTTTGAGCCTCTGTGAAAACATCATCACTCACTGGGAAATGCAGGTACGTCCGGATGACTAGTCCCAAATAGGACGAAATTCGCATCTTGGATTCCACTGCAAGTCACCATCCACTAATTAAATTCCAATTACATGCCCAGACATCGTTGAAACATCTGCACAAGAAGCCGACATGTCAACCTGAGACCGAGCATTTTGGTTCAATCAATCGACGAGAAAATCTGAAATTCAATCAAATAACACTGGCTTAAAGTTGGAAAATAGGTAAGTGGCCCTCTCTATTCGTTCTTTCTATCATTATATTGTTGTTAATATTTTCACTTCAGCTTTTAATTCTTATTGAACTGCATTATCAGTTTAAATGCCCCCATTTCATTGTTTATCCCGTGCTATTCTGTCATGTGAAAAGAAAATTAGATGCAATATTGTATTATATGCTAGAAATTCCACATTCTGTCCTATGTATTGTTAGGAATAAAGCCATTTCTATTTTTAGTAGTGATGTACTTAACCTACTCACAAGTAGTAAACGTTTCTATGATAAATGTTTGTACATATCTCAATATATATTCGAAAAACATACAGGATAGGTAGGAGTTAGAATTCATGGGCTGGCCATTGGATGGGGTCCCAATGTCTGAATAGTCTACAAGCTCACCTTGTAACCAGAAGGTCCCGGGTTCGAACCTCAGTGGATGCGTACTGATGAACAGTCGCAAACTAGGACGAAACAGCTCTCCAGTATTCCTAGGTGGTTTTCCAATGCTTCTCTAACCAATGTCATCTCATGATGAAATCCTGTAACCAATCAAACACAATCCCTACAAAACCAATATTTAAATATAGAACAGCTTTTGACACAGTTTTATACACCACACTGTGGTTAAATCGTATAATTAGAACAAGAAACTAGATTATTCTATGCGCAATAGAGATTCGATCAATAATGAAGTTACGTTAAAGAATAGACAATGAATAGGCGCTATTTGTGATCAATATTTGCTCAATATTTACTCAATAAGAGCAAGACAGGAAAATCAGAGAAAGAATACTCTACATTCATACAAAATGTGTTGAAAAATCTGCTGAAATATTAAACAAGGATATGCTATTAGTTTAAGTCCATTATGATTATTATTATTAGTCTGTAAGAGTTCTACTACGGCTTAGAGTGGACCTATACTCTAAACACCCTTACAAACTTCTTCACCGTTTTTGCGACCTGCTAAGCTTAGCAGTACACCACTCGACGCGCAAATACTGACGAGTCCATTGGGTTCCAAGTGGAACGTAGGCCTTCAACAACACATCCTGTTCTCTACGGTACTCTTTAGCTGGTACTATGACTGTCCATAAGCTCTCACTTACTCCATATCACCCCTGGACCCATGCCCACCTAGCCGTTTCCCATTCGGGTTCCACTAAAGCTATGGTCTGGCACGCTATGTCACCTGACAGTCTCCACAACCTGTGCCCAATCCATCTCCACTTTTCCTTGAAAACATTTACTGGACAATAGATCCTTAATTGATCCACTCCCAAAGTTTCTTCTTGCTAATTCTTTCTGGCCAGCAATCCGTGCGTCGGTGGCACAGTGGTTAGGACTCTCGCCAACCATGCACATGGTCTGGGGTTCGAGCCCACGCCGACCTTGTTGAAAGTGATGCTTTCCAAAAAATACATTAAATGATTTCTTCTTGAACTGAGCCGAGCTTAAAAAGTAGAGGTGATTGATCGTAATGGAATCTGCCAAAGATCTTATACAGTCACTAAACAACAGGAAACAAGAGCTAAGAAATCGTATTGTTCCTGCAAGCTAATAAGGAAGACATTAGATATTAGCTTGTGCTAAGGATATTACGCATTTGATGACTGCGTTAGACAACAAAATGTGAAAAATCTCATGTTATCTGAAGCTGACTTCAAATGAAAACTCAATGTTCTTTTTAAACAGCGAACGTTCATGTGTTTTAATCATTCAGCAGAAATTACGTTACCGTGCCGTCAAATGGCGATGTTTGAAATTTACCGGTGCCCTGTTATTCGTGAAGTTCATTTCCCCTTTTTCCACATTGGGACTCTATTCCATTTGATAATAACTATAACATCAGTTATCGTTCCATTCTTTATTTGCTATCGTTCTGGTGGTAGGTGTATTTTGCTTAGTGTAGTAGTTGTACATGCTTTCAGATATTTGTTTAACATATTTACTCGTTTTGACTCCAAGTGTACTCATTTTACACCTAACAGATTTACTTAAGTATGGAGGATTACTAAGATTTGAAAAACAAGTGAAGAATAGTCTTGCCATTATGACCATGCTTAAGCTAATTTCTGAATCTGAAATCTGAATCTGTATTTATAAGCTAGGTGTAGCTAGCTCACTTACTGTGAGTTAGGGAATGTAGGTAGAACATTACGAGAAAGAACTTTATAAGAAGGTGGCTGATAGTAACGGATATTATTCACTGGTAGTAGTGAATACGCAAACACTCTCAGTCACCTGAGATGATAAATTAGCTGATAGGAACTGGACTTACTTTTGATGGATTTTATCTGCATAACTGTTAACTCAGTCTGAATTTCAGTCACGTTGTGTCGGAAAACAGTGATGCCTATTAGTATCTATTTGTGGATAAGTAATAAGCAGAGTTTCTCATCAAACTTTAAGTTTAACAATGGCCACCCAACTGGCGAATTGACATGAAATTTTACACACGAATGTACCATTTTAGTTTATTATATCCCCATACAGTACGCGAAAATAAAGTAAAAAGACGTGGAATAATGTCAGAAAGAATAAATGCAAATCTCCTTTGGGAAATGATCGCATGAAAACTTTTGGAAAGTTTAGGAGTTTAAATTCTCATAAAACGCGAACACGTCCACATCATAAACACCTCGGTAGCGGACTAACCGGCTAAGCTCGTTTATATGCAAAGAGAAATAAAAAAATAAATACAAACTTGTGATATATAGATCTATTTAGATGCATACATACAGTGTGGAATCAAGCTGTAATCAAAAATATAAAAATGAAATAAAATATATGGTGTTACTGTTGTCCTAATTTACACAAACAAAGACGTACAGAGTTGGAGTAATGTAGTAGTCCTGATCCACGCAGGAGTATGCCAACAGTCTTAGAGTATGTTGCGTGCGTTGTCTGACTAAACTGCTGTACACATATATTCTATGTATTTCTGTTGATGAAAGTTGATGACTGGCTGTTGGAAATACTCTTCGTGGCGGGTGTGCATTTCAAGTTTCTGATCCATTTAAAAAACCTGGCTGATAGAGTTAAATTTCGTGCTAAAACTCCGAATCTTGTTGTTCATGCTGAAGATTTTCAAACTGATTTCAAGTTAATGAAAGCGTATCTCACTTTTCCGATTCTAACTTTGACATCTTCATCCATGTCAAATGCCTGTGGTTGAAATCGTGCTTCCTAGATAAGTGAAGGAGTTAACCTCTGTCATATCTCTCCCATTGATGGTGATTAGTGCTGGTTGTTGTCGCCATCGATTGGTTATCTTCATCATCTCCATCTTCTCTATGTTTACCTACAGTCCTGTCTTCGCTGCCTGCCACTTCTGGCAGTTTTTTGGTTTTCGCCTATGAGTCTTCGAGTTTATGTGACATCAGACATAAGTCATCAGCGAAATCCAGATCTTCTAGATTCTTCTTATCGGTCAGTCCAACGTATTTCTGTCTTCTCACTCCCCTCACACAGTCTGACGCATAATCCAGTCCACCACAATTAAGAATGTCAACGGTGATAACAGGCAGGCAGCCAGCTTGTCTTACTCCTATATGCACCTTGAACGCCTCGCTGATTTTTCCGTTGTGGAGCATTTGACACGTCGCATTGTCATAAATAGGCCTTGCTGTGACAACAACACATTCATGTAGATGACATTCGAGTAGTTGAGCTATCCTACTCACAATCAACCTCATTTATATCATTCAATTAAAATTTCTTTCTTCTAAACTCCTCGCCTTTCTCTTTCTCTGTTGTTTTAGGATTTTGGTTAAGAGATTCAATTGATATTGAACAACCAAATGTTCACTTTTTAAAACAAGTTTATATTCAGTTGACGAGTACCAATCAAACAGTTTATACATGGAGTACATACACAGATTTAAATGCTCAACTATCATCAAATTTATTTGTTCCACATATGTCAATTCAACAATTAGATGATAATTATGATGGAATATACGATAAATTAAAATTAAAAATCAATATACCAATTAAGGATACTTTTAATAAATTATATTTACTATTACTATTTAGTTATCAATTAAAAGTAAGTATGTAGTAAAAGTTTGATTTAGTGTGTGTATGTGTATCAAGCAAATCGTATTAATGTTTAATATAGACGGTTTCAGACTACTTATATCAATCAGTAGTATATACACATAGCAGTAATAACTCTTTCCTTTTTAAAAATAGGCTTATATGTTTTATAGGGATTTGTATTAATTTCAACGCACATTTCATCAGGAACCAACACAGATGTTTCATCCCAGTTAACGACTCTTCATCAGTGAGATAACCCCCATAACTTCTTCATGGATGGAACGCAAGACTTTGGGATTATGAGGCAGCCTTGCTGAACATTCAGGCAGTGACCCTTCAAATGTATCTCCTTCCAATTTATGATAAACATTTACCACCCACCGGTTCCATCAATGGGCATCCGATTCGTGTTGACGTCGTCGAACCTACTGGCTAAAAATTTTTATTGCAATTTCAAGACATCCATCCAGTAGCTTTCAATATAGACATATATATTTGATGGTTATAGGGAATCGGCAGGAGGTCTTGCTCTACCTAGGTTTCATTCTGGTTGGCATTCAGGAGTCAGCAGGGCATATCTACAAATTCTGATATTCGAACCCGTGTCATCTAGTGAGTGCTGCAGTCCTAAAAGTTACCACTGAGCTATCTGGGTTCGTGACTGACCTGACTATGTCGGGTGCTTTGATTGGACACTAGCCAGTAACCGGTGTAATGTGTCTAGTCTCCAAAGGGATATGATTTCCTTCAAGGTTGCAGATACGCCTTGCTGACGAGTGCCCGCTAACACGAAACCCGGGGCCCAGAAAGGCTTCTTACCTACTGCCTGCAACCATTTAGTATCAACAATTCACCGTCGGACCCACGCCTTACGGTAGCTTCCTATTCTTATTCTACTCAAGGGACAGGTATGTAATGTCACCAAATCATCTTCTCAATTCATACCCATTGCACCTCCATTTTCTTCTGCATATTTGTCGAGCGATCGGTTCTTGGTTGGTTCGCTTCCACAGTTTCTTGTCACTGATTCTTTCTGGCTGGCTATCTAATCTTCAGTATGAAGCCAGAGAAGGACGGAGCTGTTGATAACAGTCTACAGCTCGCTGTTGGACGTGACGGGCGCTCATTGCAAATTTATGAGATATAGAAGAACTGACTAACCGACTTGGCATTCGTGTTGAAATTCCCAATCTTGTTCTTTAATCTGAATCAAAGCAGAGGATTTTCAAACTGATTTCATTGATGAATATCTGTCTTACCTTTCGGATAGTGGCTGACTTCGACATTTCATCCATGCTACCGCCTGTAATTGTTAAGATTCTGGCTATCTAGATAAGTGAAGGAAGCAACCTTTTTCGAATTTCTTCCGATGGTAGTGATTAGTGCTGGTTGTTGTTGTTGGCGTCGGTGGTTGGTTATCTTCATCACCTTCTTCTTCGCTATGTTCACCTGGAGACCTGTCTTCGCTTGCCAGTCATACCTGCTTCTTCTGCCAGTTTGTTGGTTTTCGCCTGCCTGCCTGTAGGTCTTCGAGTTTGCGTTTCATTAAACTCAAATCATCCTCGCGCGAAATCCAGATCTTCTAGAGTCTTCTAATCGGTCTGTGCAGCGTATTCCTGTCTTCTCATTCCCCATGCACAGTCTGACGCATAACTTGATCTACCACAGTTGCGAATATCATTGGTGATAATAGGCAGACAGTCTTGTCACTTGGAAGGCTACGCTGAGTCTTCCGTTGTGGATCACCTGATACGTGGCAAGCATTGTCATATAGCCAGTTGTTGAATGAGGTTGATAAAGATTTGTGGTGCTGCATGTCATAGTGTTGAAATAGTTTCCAAATTACTTCTCCGTCAACAATGCACTGGCGAAGTCCATTTCAAAGTCGATGAAGTTGAGGTAAAGAGATGTTTGACTACCCTTCTATGCCTTGTTCGACGATGATGCGTAGTTTCAATCTGATCAGCGCATGATTTGCCTTTCTTGAATCCAGCTTGTTCCTCTGTGGCTGGCGAAGTTCTGCATCCAGCGCATTTCCGATTCCCTCCAGGATGATGCGACTTAGTATTTTACTTGGAGTGGGTCAGAGCATGATTCCGCGCCAGTTTTCGCAGAGGCGTAAGTTGCCTTTCTTAAGTAGTTTCCAGTGGTGTTGTTTTACGTGCCAGGGTTGTGGCCTCGCGTCCAGCCTTCTCTCTCTACCGGGATTACTAAAGACTAATTGGCGTTTACAGAGTGCATTATCCATGAATCTTACCTTGGGTTACATGTGGTGAGATTGGCTACTATTCTGCCTCTGAAACACCAACATAGACTCAGTTAGATATGAAGGAATATGGTTTGGAAAAACCCTGACTAGACTACTGAATTCCTGAGCATTTATTGAATGGTCAACGCGCTCACCTTGTAGCCGGAAGGTCTCAGATTAGATCACTGGTGGGATCCTGTGTGCGTTTTCAGATGAAGCATCTTGAACAAAGACGAAACTACTAACCAGTGATCTTCAATTTCCAATGATTCTTTTATTGATTCTTGGTTTATGACGAAATTCACGTTGAAATTAACTGTAATTCTTGAGAAACTCAAAATCTGAATATTAAATGTATTTTTTTCCTGCGCATAAGTCCGCTGGCTATTTGTCTTTTGAGTGCTAATAATTTAAACTACAGGAGCCGAATATGACGGAAAAGGCATAAATACAGGCTTATAATCAACACTAAGTGATAATTTTCACGTCTTTCAGTGATCTTTACTCTCACTAAAACAATTAACTTACTGTACATTACACAAAATGAAGTTACTACTGAAGGTATTTTCTAGAAGGACAATGAAAGCTTCACAGCTAGGACGCAACCACACGGAATGCATCTCTCTGAGCTTCAAATCTTTGGCGACATTGCTCAGTCTTTCTCATTCACTCTTCGTCATCCAGTTGGAACATATGAGTTTAGGTCTCAGTGGCAGCAGTGTTACTGTTTTTGTTGACGGACCGGGGTGCTAGCTTGACGAACAACTTCCCTTCTTCACAGTGTTTACCACCAGCTAGGCGAGGTTTAGGAGTACGTCGGTCTGGAATCTAACCTAGATCATATGCATATTTGAGAGTTAATAATTTCATCTCATAGGTCTACACATCAACTGATCTGAATCATACTGTATCGTTTTCAGCTTGTCAAATTGATCGATAATTAGTAAACAGGTGATCAATAAATCCTGAAAATTATTACCACATAGTACTAAAAGAATTGTGGTTTCCTGTTCACGAATAAAATGGAATCAAATCTTCTCACTGCAAGAGAAAGCTGGGTCAGGTGAGAATGTCATGTGTCTAATCTTTAATATTGACGCTGGTTGGATTTCAACGGTTCGGAGGTGGATTGTGAAGCCAGACATTTGAGTGGTAATACCTCTGAGAAAGGATAATAATTTCCATCAAGGTTGCGGATAAACCTTGCTGACGACTGCCAATACGTACAAAGTCTAGCTCAAGGGCTGCCTGATACCACTTGTCTCCGACCATCTATGGTAAGAAACAAAATTAGTCGGAATTGTGGATTACCGGAAAGAAAGAGATAATTAATAGAGACTACTTGATTTATGGAAATTTCCCTGGAAAGATTATGCTTGCTCAGTTGTTAATGACGTTTACGGGGATGTCAACAGCTGGATACTTCGGTCACCAATTTAAGCATCCCATGAGGAGTCAGCGAATCGATTTCCAATCTTATTTTGCAACTGCATACTGTCGTTATTTGATGACAATGGCCATCAGTAGAATCCATGAGGAGAGTTTCGTCATATTGGGGCCTCGTCACTGGATGTAGCTGTATCCCAGTGAGCTATCATGTATGTACTTTATGAGATTCGAACCCATTACGCATCCTCTGAAAATCTGAACCCTCATCTTCCAGACTACTAAGTCCTGATGGCGACATTTCGTGCAATGTGGATTAGTTTTCACTTATTGAAACTTCTGAATTTGGTATTGTCCTAATTTATTGGAATGAAATACTCAAGATTTTGACACTTCGGCTCCTAGAAAAGACGCCTAGAAGTTAACGGTTATGTTCAATATTATCTAGTTTTCAGTGGTTCCCTAACAGAATTCATTTTGTCACATGCACCTAGAAATATTGCCGTTTCTCCAAGATCCTACAACTCAAAAATTATGATGGATTGATGTCACGTTTTCATCTAACTCTCGGACTTTAACTCTCCTTTCCATTCTAATTTTATTTCACCTAACATTATTCGTGCAGTCTGAGATTTGAACAAAGAAAGAAGAAACATTGGCACGCAGAATAATCTGGATCCATTTTATCTCACCGGTTCTCATCAGCTGCGTACAACCTGAATTCTTTAATAAAATAAAAAAGTTTACAATTTTAACAAACTTTTGTCCATTAGCAAGCATATTGTCAGAACGTCATGGCGAAATAAGGCGTTGAGATTTACAAGGTGTCTAAAGTATTACGACGTATATATATCTTGTTAGAGAGAAGTTTCTTGAAAAAAATTAATTAACAGTTGTGTTGTTGGGGTGGTAACAAAAGACAATTAGTAATAGTTACGTAATTAGATGACAGAAGATCGCGATTTTGGTGCACATGAAGTCAGAAGAGATGTTGATGATGTAATACAGTGAGCAGAACTCAGAAGATCAAGAAAAATAATCTTTTAAGAGAATCAAGCCAAAAATAAAGGGGGGGGGATGGAGTGAAAAGATAAGTTAACAAAATTAGAAAACAAAGAGTTACTTAAAAGTGAATCACCAGGGCAATTGAAGTCCAACAACGGATTCTTTTTGAACACATTAGGCTTCAATCGTTTGATTGCTATAGCTTCAGCAAAGCTGAGAAGACTTGAGGTACAGCTTTGTCTGTTAATTATTTTGAATGATTCCAACACATCTACTCGGTGTCCTGTGTCAATCAGGTGTTTGGAGGCAATTGAAGAGCTTAAACAATTCGGTTCCTTTAACCGGAGGCTCCTCGGTACATGTCCATAGAATCTGACTTAGGCCCTCATCTCTGTTCTTCCAATGTAACTGCTCCCTCAGTTGGAAAAATTCAGGTTGTACGCAGCTGATGAGAACCGATGAAATAAAATGGATCAAGAGATTGTTGATCTGAGATGTGTCACACATATCCAAGCTATCTCAGTCACGGTCCATCTTTACAGGTCCATCTACTGAAACAGAGAAAATTAGTGTAGATGACTTCATCGCCCCTGGCATTCACTTCATTGCACCGCCTTCTCTTCATTCATACAGTAGTTTATTTTAATTCATAATTTTTAGGAACGTGCTGGCTTGATGATGCAAACTCCATTGATAATTGAATTCGATACACCAAGTGTAATGGGATTTAGACAGTTCACATTATACGGGCAACTGGCATTGTATCAAAGAGAACCATTATTGGAAGGATATACAAATACAATCTATAATGTAAGTTACTTAATACTTGTCATTTTTGATTGTAAGATTATTTTTTAACGGCATAGTTTCTTGACTTACATTCTACCTATCAAAGGGGAAGTGAGATGTAATTCGCTGGCTCAAACATTTGGCGTACAGTCAATGGACGTCACGTATGACTCGTGCTCTACCTCCTCCCCTCTGGATGCCTCAACAGTATTATCTATCAGTCCTTAGACAACAGTGTGTATGGTTCATAGCTTGGCTCCAAGTTCCAACAAACTATTCGTTGTAGAAAGCCTTGATGGCGAACAAAGATGATGTTTAAGTCAGTAACAAAGAGCTATACTATGCGGAGAGTTTCATCAATATGAGCGATTACCCTTAATCCTCCAAGGCAAGTAGTAATTCTTTCTAACTTGTCTGACACTATGTCTCTACAATTCTGATACCATTGAAATGTAGACACGAGGCTATTTCCTGTTTTACCTGATGCTGCCCTTAAGTAGGCTTTCGCAAAATCCAACGGTGTATGTGGCGTAGGATATTTGACAAATATATAGCTTAGATATAGAGATAAAAGTGTAACAACAGAAGACAAGGGCCAGACAACAGATCCTTTGTTTAGGAAATCAACAGATATTAATAGATTTTCATGTACATTATTGTAGATTATTATAAGCAAACAAACACAGTCATCTGATTGGTGTTTTCTCGCTGAATGTTGATCTTTCTATCTATTTGTGGTCGTTTCTTGAAGTTCAGATTATCTATCTGCAAATTGTATCCGCCCACGCAAGCAAAGTCTGCTGTGATTGGTTGTTGAATCGGTCTTTGTTCTTATTTTTCTCGTGATCAATATTGGGGACGTACCTATTGACGTAAATTACTATCTACCAATTTCGGCTAGCAGCCAGCCCTCACCACAAAAGTATTTAAGAAATAGGTAAAATACTGTACCTACCCTCATAAATCGATTTTCTTTAATGGCATGAATTGCATCAATAGCAAAATATTTACCTTACATGAAGTTGTATTGACTTACCGTTATAATCTCCCCCCACAAGCCTTTGTGACTCCAGTTAATCCCTTAGCGGCACAGTAGTTAAATACTCAGTCTTCATGGGGCTCATTCACTAAATCTATAAAGGTAGACAAGATCTCAATTTGGAATAACCTTTCATAGTGTCCTATAAATCTGATTGGCTTTTCAAGATGAAGTTTTGACTGACATTGGCCCTAGCTATGAGATAGTTTAGCTTTGTCTTAATATCTGCAAAGCGTTTCATATTGAAAATACAGTTCATCTGAGGTAAAGTTTAATTGAGTAACACTTTGGCGTGTATTACTCATTTGGATTTATCAGTAGTATATTGCGTGACGTTTTCTTCTGTTATTGAGAAAGTTACAATCACTTGTATACATTATTCATTTTGCATTTTAACGCATAAAAGTATTAAATTTTTATGTCATCTTTATCGTGTGTGTTTCATTTTATGTTACAGAACTCACTTGTAAATAATGAACAACACAGACTCAGAGATATTCAGTCAGAATCGATACAAAAGTTTTTGAGTCGTAGACACGGTAAGTGATTAACTAATTATATTATTATTATTGTTCCCTTGGGTTCCTAGTGAAACATAGGGCTTCAACTGCACGTCTCCACTTGCCACTTCTGTCTTGCTTCTGCTGTACTTTTCACCTGAATCCATGTTAGTCCATGCTGTTTCAACTCCTCTTCACACGATCTCCTCCATGTCACCCATCCTTGCACTGACGTCCCACTCGCGGCGTGCTTCCCTTTCGGCCTGGTCCCACTCTAGCAATGGCCTGACGCGCGATGTCACCCATCGTCCTCCTCAGCCACGAGTGTCTAATCCATCTCCACCCACTTTCTCCTGCATATTTTTTGGTTAGCGATTGGTTCTTGTTTTGTTTGTTTGTTCCCATAGTTTCTTGTTGGCGATTCTTTCCGGCCCGGACATCTGATCTTCAGTATAGATCCGGCGAAGACAGTTGTTGATGAAGGTCTGCAACAGGCTGTTGGTGGAAATATTCTTTGTGACCCGCCCGCCAAGTTTCTAATCCGTATAGAAGAGCTGACTGACTTGACGTTTGTACTGAAAACCCGACTGAATTTTGTTGTTGATTCTGAGTGACGAAGATTTCCAGATTGGTTGTTTCAGGTTGATGAATGTGTTTCTCGCCCCCCCACCCGTTTCTCGCTCGATTTGACATCCTCGTCCGTTCCGACTGGCTGTAGTTGAGACAATGCTCCCTAGATAAGTGAATGAAGTAACCTCTTTCAAATCCCTCCCGTTGATGGTGATTGGCGCTGGATGTTGCTGCTGTTGCTGATGTTGTTGGTTGGTTATTTTCATAACCTCCGTCTTGTCTATGTTCACCTGGAGTCCTGTCTTCGCCAGCTTCTTCTTCGATCAGTTTGTCGGTCGGTTTTCGCTTGTTAGTCTTCGATTTTGTGTGACATTAAACATAAATCATCCACGCGCGAAATCCAGGTGTTCTAGGTTCTTCGCGTCGGTCCATGATATCCCTATCTTCCCGTTTCCCACTGTCTGACGCATAATCCAGTCAGTCCACCACAATTAGGAATATCATTCATTGGTGATAATAAGCACCCTTGTCTGACTCCTGTGTTTACTCCAAACGCTTCGCTGAGATTTCCGTTGTGGATCACTTGACATGTGACGTTGTCGTACAGCTGTTGAATAAGGTTGATGAATATTTGGAGTACGCCGTAGTACTTGAGAAGTTTCCAAATTACTTCGCGATTGACTTATGGTGATGTATATTTGAGAAATCACTTTGAAAGTTTCTTGTTTGTTAGTGAAGAGCAGTGCGTTTTATTCTGTTTGTATGGTGGATGTAATCGCAACTGGAAGAATAACTTTGAGTCGTTAATCCTGGTAACTGTTCGAGGATATACGTTGACGCAGTCCATATCGATATAATAGATGATACTACTTTTTGTTGTTGAAATTTTTTCAATGTAGCCAGAGATGTCTTCACTGGGCTTCTCTGGCCTCCATTGATCTGCTGTGTGGCTCTATTTTTTACATTGGTAGGTCATTGAGACATAGGCAGTATCATGTGTGTCTAGTTCCCTAATGTCGGTGACGACTCTATTCTATCAGTCAAGTCTAGAATGCAGTCATCAGACTGGGGATTGACTATCGAGATGTATTTTGAATCGATTTAAGGTGGCACATCGACGATGCTTACCGCATCGTGGTTACTCCACAGTCATCAGGAAGCACACTGCGTTTCCATTTCCTTCAGCAGCATTGAAATGAAATCGATCTGTTTTGTAGTATGTCTGTCAGGCGAAATCCATGTTGTTTTGTGTATATCCTTGTGTTAATACACGCTGCCTCCAATCACCAAATCATTGAAAGCGTAGAAGTCTGAGAAGAGTTCTCTGTTCTCATTCATTTGGCTGGGCAAGAGCCTCTCAATCCATTAGGAGTTCTCTTCCCGTATTGTCTGCTCTCAGTTTCGCTTGCATTCATATCTCCCATGAGGATTTTGATGTCACCATTTGGGATGTTGTTCATTACTGTTTGTAGTTGTCTGTAAAATGTTTCCTTCTTCTCTTGTTCCGCGTTATTTGTAGCGATGTGCATATCATTGGTTAACTGTGACCTTCCTTCCTTCCTTTTGAGTTGAATCTTGGAGGAGATTGATTCCCACTGCATCAGAGCCTTGGCTGCTGTAAGGGACATCGTGACAGCCACTCACTGCCTCAGTGTGCTCGTGGTTATTATCTGGTTGACCAGACTGGAGTAGATTACTGACTTTTCAGTTGACAATGTGGATAATCCACATCCATTCCATCTGCTCTCGCAGATAGATACCCAGCATTTCTATGATATATATCTTCTCATTTCGTTGGGTACACGGACAACTTTCCCAGACAGCTTCGTACATTGTACGAACATTTCATGTTTCCATTATTATTGTTCTTGTTTTAATCGAAAGAAGACAAATCGGTTGACTAGTTTCCAGAAGGCTTACACCAGCCCACTGTGTCATTTCGTCTCTCTGATTCCAGCAAAAAACCAGTTTGCTTTGTATATGTTTTAAATATTTTCTTGTGCTGTGAAGGTCCCGTAGCAGTTTGATTAGTTTTCCGGGTTAGGGTAACTAACTCCACACCCAATCCTTCCTCTTTTCTCGGGCTTGGGACCAGCTAGAAAACTGTTGAGCTAGTAAACAAGTCGACGTTAATTATGGTAGAAGGTTATTGACTGATATCGAGACTGTCTGGGTTATAGTTTTGACTTGATACACCCCTATTAATGCACAACTACGTGTATTCAAAGACTTTTTTTAAAAACTTCTCTTATTCAATATTTTCTTGTTTTGATATTTCAGTTACTTTAAAGTTGGATCCAAAGTATGAAATATGGACACCAGGATCAGCAAGCCTGTATAATCCACTTCTGTTGAATATGACAATATTTTATAAACCTACTAAAGTATGGTATCCTTTTCATGCGATGATCCTATTTTTAATCGATTTCAACAGTTAATTTGTAGGGAACTGATGTCAGTTAGAGAACCATTGGAAACTAGCAGTAAAAATTGCTGGACAGCTGTTTCGTCCTACCTGGAGATTCTTCAAAGGGCACACCCATTGGTGTTCGAACCCAAGATACTTCGGCTACACAAGTCAAGCTCATAAGCCATTCAGCTACTCGGGTTTGACCCAGTGGTCCATGAATTCTAACTTCTATTAGTTCGTGATTTTAGCGTGACCATCAGCCGTCCATATCATCGGTCAGATTGGTCACAAATTCTCACTGGAACTGCAGTCAGCTTCTTCCTGTAGCCAGTCAGTCACTAGCAAGTACCAGTAACATTTCCAAGAGTTTGATTGCCATGTTATGCGTCAGTGGTTTAACAAGAACATGATCACCAAACACACACACATACAGATGTGGTAGTCCGTTTTCCACGGCAACCTCATGTCATAAGTAAAGCACCCACTGCTACTGGAATTTCAAGAGAGTCTCAAAGCTGTCGTTTCCAATAAGAAGGCTAGAAATGCAAAAATAAATCCAAATTTATATTGTGTCCCGGGCTGATAATGAAACCTAGAAAATCGCTCAGGTATATCACTATATGTCGTCAGCTGCACACTCAATCGTACAATAGGATGAGATAAGATGATCGCCCTGAAATCTAATATAGGGGGATGTAAGCATGGTAAGAGAGAGATTGATAACTAATGCTTATATATTCAATCAACTATGGTTATTAGGAATGGAATCGACTCAGTACCTATTCTGGAAATCTGGAAATTCCACTACACTTATAACAAATGAGACTAAATGAAGAGGATTTTAGAAATCAAGTTTCAAAGTTGTGTAGTTACACTTGACATGATATGATTATGAACAATAATCTGTTGCTGGAATTTAATTGGTGGACGGGGACTAGCAGTGGAATCCAGGATGTGCATTTCGTCCTAATTGGGACTTGCCATCTGGATGTACCTGCATTCCCCGGTGAGTGGTGATGTTCCCACCGAGGCTCGAACCCAGTGCCCATAGTTTCAAACTCCAAAACGTCATTCACTAGACCACTTGGGCCACGAGAGCCACCTCTTGTGCTGACGAGTCTCAAATAGGACGAAATGCGCATCCTGGATTCCACTGATAGTCACCATCCACCAGTTAAATTTTAATTACATGCCCAGACATCATCGAAGCATCTGGACAAGAAGCCGACATGTCAACCTGAGACCGAGCACTTCAGACCAATCAATTGACGGAAAATCTAAAATTCAATCAAATAATCTGTTATGTTGAAAATGTCGTCATCCAGTAAATAATTCTGTTACAATATGTGGTGCATTTAATTTATTTTGATGTAGTTGTGTTCTCTACGCTGGGTGGTTTAGTTGAGAAGCTTTCATTACCTTATTAGACAATATCCCCAGTGCTTACTTCAATTTTTGAAGTAAGCCTTTAAAATGCTCGATGAGTCTATTCGTTATCTCTCCCGGTAATCCCTTGAATTGAAGTATGCGCTGTGGATGTTGTCTAATAAGACGATAGGAACTTCTCACATGTATAAAGCGGGAGACAGAGAGAGAACTGGTGCTCAGTACACATGTCCTTGGATTGATAACCAGCTAGATATCATGTCTATACCAGGGATGATGCAGGTTGGCAAGTGTTACACGAGACTTCTTGTATCTGTGCTGAGATTTTGTCAGAAATCAATCAGTCCATTAAAGCTGATGTAACTCCAATAAGTCAGTGAAGTGGTCACTTCACTCCCTATCTTTAAGCTAGGAGTCAGTGTTGGGCCAGTTGCGCAGCATCATCCATCACTTGATAGGAGCTAATCGCATTTCAGAAACTTTCCAGAAATATCTACCCAATGTGTTCAGGAGGATCTAAATTTTGTCATCGTCTTTACCCAGGAGGACACTATCATCGGCAGACGCCAAGTCGATATGACTACACCTTTGTAGCAAGTCAATCCCGTAGTCGCTGAAGTCAATTAGGGTCAGTTCCAGCAATACATCTGTGATGAAAGTAAATAAAAATGGGGACGATGGGCATCCCTCACAGGCACCACTGGTAGTCATCACTTCAGATGACAACTTCCAATAAGCTCTTCCACAGCATGATAAGCTCGAGTAATGTTCCTCGATTAGTACATATAATACTTTCGCATCACTTTCTTCAAGGCAAGACATCATTTCTATGTCTACAAAGTCGAATGTCACGTTTAATTAAAGAAATACGACAAGCGTTGAATGTCAGTAATATATGGTTGTTTTGTATGCGTGTGTACATTAAATTTGTCAAACGAAAATACAATTGGTTATGGTTATTTTAACTAAACAGGTGAAGATTGGTAATACAAGTCAAGAGAAATGTAGGTGTTAATGAAATTAGGGTAGTAACAAAGGTGATGAGTTGTCACAAACAGTTGTTAAAAGAAGTTATGTAATTATGTGAATAGTTTGATAAGTTAGTTTTACACAGAAACAAAGTAGATAATACGAAATTGTGTAAGAGTTCTAAATGAATACAAGAATTCTAAGCAATTAAAAAACAGGCAAAGAAACAAAATTAAGTCATCAAAATCAGAAAAACTCAAATAGCATCAAAAAGGTTGTTACCATGACAGTAGAAGTGGTTGAGTAATCTTCTTTTGTATGCACAGCTCCAGTTTTTCTATGTGAATAGCCAGAGCTTCAGCGAATCAAAGTAGACGAAACCGTATTGCCTTTGATAGATTATTCTTGACTCTGTAGATTACTTTGAAGCAGCAGGCGTTTACTTAGATGGAATGATTAGTGTTAACCAGGTGTTGAGTTATCACACTCCTTATTGCACCACTATTACCCTTTCGCAACCATGCTGGATAGTGTTCTTGAATCCTCTTGGAGAGGATGCGCGTCGAACGACCGATGTGCATGGCTCCACAGCAGCAGGTGAACTGATATATGCACACAGAAGTGGTCAGATACGGGATCTTGTCCTTGATGATTCTGCAGATCAGTGGGCGACTGGAGAACACTATTTTTAGCTTTGCTGCAGCTGTTTGTGACAAATCATCACCTTTGTTACTACCCTAATTTCATTAACACCTACATTTTTCTTGACTTGTACTATCAATCTTCACCTGTTCAGTTAAAATAACCATAACCAATTGTATTTTCGTTTGACAAATTTAATGTACACATGTATTCAAAATAACACATATATATATTTGCGATTGTACGGCTAAGAAAATGAATTCACCGAAAAGAGACTCTTCGCTGAACTACTTGATTTCTGTCTATTAATGTTCGAATGGGAATTTTTCATGAATGTCAGTAAGTTTTGTTTTTATTCGAGAATCTGTCGAAGGATAGAGAAATTATAAATAGACGCTCTTTTTGACCTATAGTCAGTCTGATTTTCTCTTTGGAGCCACATAATCTACTCATGATTACTGGACGTAGAACTTATGATAGCGTGTTAGTCAAGCGTATCCCCTCTGTAGTTATTACAAGAAGACTTGTCTGTCTTCTTAGAAATTGGCATAATCAATGATTTACACTAGTCTAACCCAAACTGTCTCTGCTTCCCAGACATTATGAAATACCTTAGTTTACCCAGACAACAATTTATCACCACTGTCCTTAAACATTTCTCAAGTCATTCCATCAGGTTATGTTGCTTCGCCTTGTTTTCGATTAGATACAGCTTTTTCAGCCTTAATTACAGCTGGAGGACTAATTTAGACATTCCATTCAAGTAAGGTGTTAGATACTGGGCAGGCTGAGGATGGTTGTAGGTAAGTTGAATTATTTTTCAAAATATCCGCCTTAAATGAAGCGCTGCTTATCATGTATATATAAATAAATATCAGTTAAAGGTATTTTCCTTAATTTTTCATATGCCATTGAATACATGTAATCATTTAAACAAAACAAACACTTCAAGGTCACATCCAAATCTCTTTCATATGCTCTGGTGGGGATGGATACAATACTTTCCAATATTATTATTCAGTTTATTTGTAGGCGATAGAATTAAAGCCTTTGTCTATGGACATCAGTTGATCAGTGGCTCTGTTATGAAATATGATCCGATTCTTTTGAAAAAATAACACTTTTTACGTGAACGCTATTATTGATTGTCTTGAATAATGATATTTTGACAAAAAATATATATTTACTATTTGTTGTGTTTCCTTCTTAATTTCTACTGTATTAATCAATGAATTAATCCGCAGTACACACTCAAACTACGTGGTTCGGACCAAGGACCTTCCGGTTACAAGGTAAGCTAGCTCGTATACCTCTCAGACACTGGGACCAGATTCTATGGCCCATGAATTCTAACTTCTATTGATTCGTAGTTTTTTAGCGTGACTACCACCCATTATCATCGGCAGGAAATCCCTCCTCACACTTGATTGGATGCATCTCACTGGTCATGACTTTTGGCTAGAACTCCAGGAAACTTCATCCTGTAGCCAGTCACTAGGGTGCATCAGATTCATTTTCAAGAATTGGTTTGTAATAATAATAGATTTATAAGAAAAAGACACAAACAACGAAGAAAATTTTCTTTTCGACGATTCATTTTCATGAGCTGTACAATCGTATTCATATATATTCAACAAAGAAATCTTTAGACCGATCAGATACTGGCAAACTTTGTCGTTGAAATATTGTATCACATAATGTAAGGTGTAAGAAGGAATGACTAATTGTAAGTCAGAAAGGAGATAGAAGTTTTCATGACCTAGTAAGTGTGAGATAATGACTAATCAATAAGCTAGTGTAGATTGGACAGGAACTAGTGGAAAGGCTATAAAGTAGTTTTGTATAAGATCTGTGTGAAAAAGCAATCTTATTAGTAAACGGTAATAGAGTGGTAATAAAATGTGGATGGTGGGAATAGTAATAATAATAAAAGTTTTAAGAATAATAATAATAATAGTGGATTTACATATTAAAAGAGGGGAGCAAAATTATGGTAAGAAATTTACTCTGGCCATGGTAGGGCCAGAGAATGTATGTATCGTTTTTGTATGCACAGGTCAGGTTTTAGGTCTCGAATAGCTAATGCCTCAGCTATGTACAGATGTCGTATTCGGGGTCCTTTTGTACGATATTGAGGGACTCTGTGTACCACTGCGAAGCATTCATGTGGGGGTGCTCGATGAACAGAGATGACAAGGTGTTCAAGGATTGAGCTGTTGCTATTCTTCTTTTCTCCTCTGGCTAACCAAGCTGGGCAGTGTTCCAGGATACGTTTGTGGACTTGACGCTGCGTACGGCCGGTATACTTTGCTCCACAAGAGCAAGTAAATTGATAAATACACATTGAAGTGGCCAAAAGCGGTATCTTGTCCTTAGCGTTAGACTGGATTAACTGTCTGGAGGAGAATGTTATGCGCAGAGTGGCTGTTGGGAATTTCTTCTTCAGACTTTTTGAAAGGCGGTCTCTAAGACCTATGAATTCTAGGTTCATGGAGAGAGTTTTCTTAGGAACAGTTACGATATTTGATGATGGAGGCTTCTCTTTCATGTTTTTGTCTATGAATCTTGGTGGATGCCCGTTCTCTAGTAGGGTTTCACGTAATAAATTTAATTCTTTCCCGATCATGTCTTCCGAGCAGATTTTTCTGATCCTTGAACACAATGTACGTACCAGATTTCTCTTTCGGATCATTGGGACAAAGCTCTGGAAGTTGATAAACTGTCCAGTCCATGTTGGCTTGCGGTATATTGACCTTTGGACCGTACAGTCGTGCCTTCTGGTGAGTAGCACATCGAGGAAAGGAAATTAGTTGTTCGATTCGCGTTCTAAGGTAAATCTTATTGATGGATGAGCTGCGTCGAAGGTTTTAAGGAGAGAATCTAAATCACATTTTTTCATCACAGATTATAAACGTATCATCTACGTATCTCTTGTATAGATTTGTTTTTTCTTCAAGTTTTACCATGGATTGATATCAGTTAGAGTCATTGAAACCCCATCATGGGAGTACTGGACAGCTGTTTCTTTAGTCTAGTTTGGGAATCTTTAGCAGCATACACCCACTGGGATTCGAACCCATGACCTTCAGGTTACAAGGCAAGCTTGCCTAGTTCTGTAACTGATATCAGTCAATGGCCAATTTAAAAAAAAAACAAAAACAAATCTAATCCTTACGACAAAACAAACTCTGAATTAATGTTTGGAGGGGATGATGCATTGATGAATTGAAAATGCTTATTTTAAATGCATATTATGTGAAGAGACGATGCGGGTTGACATATGTCCGATGGAATACGAATTTTTTTCAAGGTTTATAGATAACTCTTGCTGATGAGTGCTAGCAAGCACAGCAGTTAGGTCTAGGGGTTCAGTGAATCACGCGGCGTCTATTCGAAGATGTCTGTTCTTCTTCTAACGTATTGATGCATAATCACAGAGGAGGTAATAGTTGCTTTTATTTTGTTAATACATAAGTGACGACTTCATTCACTCAACTGTACAATTACAGTCATATATACATATATAATTATGTTTATGCGTGCACAGTTGGTTAAATGTTGAGAGAACATTCTTTGCATGTACGTTAAGACAGGTATTCTTCCGGTGCCTATCATTCACGAATAGCTCGAATGATAAACTGCGGCATTTTACCACTTTTATATATGTATCTACCAATTCACTTCAGTGAGATATACCGATCGTTCAGTGCGTGTTTTATATAAGAGAACCAACGAACATCATGGTCGTCGAAAGGTCACAGTGGGTTGATTCGGGGTAATATGTAACTTCAATATAGAAAAAATATCCCCATTTAGACATTTAGAAAACAGAAAGATTGAGCGAAGAAATACTTACTTTTCAATTAGATCCTCATCTCTCTGTGGATCTACTCTAATATATATAGCATTTTAATTACAATACACAACAGTTTACCAATCAAGGCAGGTTCATCATCGTATTTCCAAACATCATCCAACATGGTTAAGCAAGGGACAAAAAAGATCTATTCGTAGTTCGATTTTAGCCCACCTCGTTGATAGTGAGCATAAGATTGATGTTAATACCGCATTTAAAATTATTTATCGCATTCCTACCAATCTTAATTTTGCTTTACGAGTTCGCCTTCTACAGACAGGTGAAGCAATAAGAATCCACCTGAAGAAGCCAAACCTATGTGTTCAGAAGAAATTTGTACAGCCACTTTCCTTGCCCTAGCCATCATTACATGAATGTGTGAACCGGGCTACTTCGCCCCCTCCCTCTAAACCTTTAAAATTATAAAAATTATAATTGTCCGAATTATGTTTTCTGACCACTTCATCTTTAATTACGTGTTATCTTTCTAAAATTAATTTACTCTATCCATTTCTACCTTTTAGATGTGTATTGATTTTCTTCGTTTATTATCAAACCATTGACATTTTGACCCTGACTAATTATTGTTAACAAATATATCAGTGCCACTTGATTGGTAAATTGTTGTGTATTGTAATTAAAATGCTATATATATTAGAGTAGATCCACAGAGAGATGAGGATCTAATTGAAAAGTAAGTATTTCTTCGCTCAGTCTTTCTGTTTTCTAATATGTAATTTGAGTAAGTTTTCAACCTCTATGGGAAGCTCATTCAAAGTTACGTACAAAGTCATGAGTAGTCTTCCCATTGTTAAGGCCTAAGATATTCAAACGGAAAATCCTAATTTATGCACACAGGTGAAATCTTCATTAAACATCGCTAACCCGAATAGGTCAGTGGTAACGTCTCTGACTGCAGCAATCACAAGATGTCACCAGTTCGAATCTCAGAAGGGGAATGAGTTCCTTCAAGGTTGCAGATACGCCTTGGTAACTGCTGAGTGCTAATTAGCACGAAACCAAGGTCCCGGAAAGGCTTTCTGTGACCGATTGCCTCCAACCATCTAACATCAACAGGATAAACTTCTCCATCGACATTCTCCTACTTGGGAGGTAAGAGGGAGCTTCGTTGTTGTTGTTGATGATGTTATTCTTGATGTTTTACTGTCATCAGTAGATGCCATTGAGGGGCATGAATCAATTCAGGTTAGTTACCGTTACAAATTTATGAATAGTAAACAGAACTGAGGTAATCTTTCGATCAAAGAATACATGAGAACATTGAATAATCTGCTGAATAAGGATCATCTGTGAATTATGAAATCTGATAAGGGTTCACGACTGGTAGGTAGGCAGGAAGATGACAGATTATTTTTTGAAAATGAGTACCATCCTCAATGACCATCAAAAAAAATTCAAAAATATCTCAACTTCTTTTGATCCAAGTGAAAAGATTGAGACAGAGTTAGTGGAATCATTAAAAAAAGATTGAAATAACAACAACACCGAGACTGCATCTCACAAAGTTTGTATGCTTTACTGAAACCCACTGATACGTTCACACAGACAGAGACTGTGTAGTTAGCCAGAAGTGGACAGAATTGACATACCACGTCGATCAGTATCAGATATGTTGGACTTTCCACGTCATCCGATAGCCGATTGATTATTGGAAATCCTGCAGATGTCGCAGAGTGGTGAAATGGTGAAACGCAGCGTAGACGAAACCTTCGACCTTTTCTAAAAGGATAAGTAATGTAGACTTGAAAAGTAAATTCATAATTTCGTTTCACGTATCTCCTCTATTCGCTAATGTACTGCTGATGGGGAAAGTGGATTTTGCACCTGCAGAATTTATTAGACAAAACATCAATATTAGAATTGCTGTACATTTGATTGGACACTAGTCATTAACTAGTGTTATGTGTGTCTGTCTAGTCCTATCTTTGGTACAGACTGAATTCTACCAGTCAGTCAAGTTTGTAATGTGGCCACCAATAAGCTAGATGGCTCAACAACACGGTGCACTGTGCATTGTTGATATTAGATGGCTGGAGGCAGTCGGTTGGAAACCTTACTGGGACCTAGGTTTCATGCTAGTTGGTACTCATCAGTCACCAAGGAGTATCTACAATCTAAGGGAACTCATTTCCCTTCTGCAGCACTGGATGACGTGGGTTCGAATCTCAGGATGGATATAAGTCCTTTCAAGGTTGCAGATACGCCTTGCTGACTGATGAGGGCCAAATAGAATGATACTTAGGTCCATCCAAGGCTTCCTGTCGACTGCCTCCAACCATCTAACATTCCAATACCTTCTATAAAGGGACTTCTTTTGACATTTACAATGAATTTTCATCTTCATTTTAATAAAGAATTCTACAGACAAACTGATAGTGTGAGACTATGGTGTCCCCATTAGGAATAATTCTAGCTGATTATATAATACATTATGAATGTGTTGTTTTACGATTACGACTTTGTTTGAGTGAATCAAGGTCATTCTTACCTTGGATTGTCTGAGGAAAATGGGGAAGTATGATTCTTGCGGAGGCAGTTTTTAATCCCATTTTCCTGGGAATATTCTCTTTGATTCTTTCCAGGCAATTCTTACAATCCAGTTTTGGTTAACTTATTTTGTTCTACAGTACTTGTTTCGTACTTAGAAAGTTACCTCTTCTGTGAAGCTGCCTAACGTTGCTGTCGAGGTAATTTTAGGTTTTTACTGTTATTATAATTGAATAGTCAATCGTCTTTTCGTTTTCTTTTGGGGTGTTTTGTGGCTTTACTTCACTCAAGGAAGTTTTATTCAACTATGCAGTAGGATGCAGAGATCGGTTTTCTATGTTCAGACCACGATGAGTCCTTACAGCTGAATAAAGTCAGAGGATGACTTGAATAAGTATTTAAATTAAATGTTAACGAAGCTGACACACATATAGTTTGGATGGAAATGAATTAATTAATATATATTGTAAGACTTTCTTGGATAAACTATCATTTATGTGACCAGTGAGATGACTGAAAGTAAAATAGAAATGTGGGTCGTTGCAGGATTTAAACCGGTCACCTGGATCCTTGTCTGTAGAGCTACAAAAATTGTCGAATAAGCGGAAGAAACAATAATTCCACAGGAATTCATTATGCTACTTACAAATATTAAGTATAATGAACACAATATTCAGCGAAGAGTCTTTTCAACGAATTTATTATTGAGCTGTACAATCGTATATATATCACCACTGGGTCCCTTGTTGGCTGATTGTTTTATGGCAAAGCTGGAAAATTCTCATCTTAGTCAAACCATTGGTCATTTTGACATTTATAAAAGATACCTAGACGACACTTTCGTCATTTGCGATAAAAACGTAATTCTTAATGATGTCTTGTTTGCTTTCAACAACTGCCATCCTTCTTTACAATTCACCATAGAAAAGGAATCCGAACTAAGTATTCCGTTTCTTGATGTGTGCTTTAGCAGACGTAATGACGGATCTCTCAAAAGATCTATCCACCGGAAACGTACATGGAACGGACAACTAACTAATTTTTACAGTTGAGTGCCTATTTCCAGGAAAAGGAACCTTATTCATTCGCTCTGCTTTAGGATGAGGAAAATTTGTAGTTTTGATTTCATTGACTCAGAACTTGACTTCTTAATAGCCACTCTCGCAGAAAATGGTTACCCTAACCGATTTCTTGACAGCAACATGAAAGATAAGCAGTCTAAACTGGTCACTGACACAGTTCCAAAGAAAACCTTATTCATGAACTTGGAATTCAAAGGTGATCAAGCTTCAGATATGCTGAAAAATCGTCTCTCCAAATCAGTCAGTAAGACGTTCCCTGCAGCTAGATTACATATGACATTCACAAGCCGCAAATTATTCTCTACCTCTGTAAAAGATAAGCTCACCTGTCTGGCCACCTCCATGTGCATCTATCAGTTCACCTGCTCTTGTAGAGAAAGGTACATTGGTCGTAGTCAGAGGACGCTTTCCACATGGATACAAGAACATATTCCAGCTTGGTTTTACAAGGGAGAAAGTAAGTGTGTGTGAAGCTCTATTCTGGAACACCTGACCGACCTCTGTCACGCGGTCAACCCTGACCATGATTTCAAGATCATATATAGAATCCATGCTAACTTCCCGCGTTTTCTTCGTTACAGACTTCTAAAGACAGCTGAGGCCTTGGGAATTCATGACTTTCAGTCAGAACTTTGTGTACAAAATAAGTATGTACAACCCCTACTTCTGCCTTGGCCGTAGAGGGATAGACATTTATTTATTTTGTTTATTTAGTTATTCTATGTACTTTTCCCTTATTACTTCGATTGTTTTTATTATTATCATTACGACTCTCACTCTGAATCTTTTCCGATGGACCTACTTGTCATTTCAAAACCCAAAATTATTAATTTTTACAATATTGAATACTATCTTATCGAATTTCACACCATGTTATGCAACATTTTATATTCGTCTACTAATCTTATAATTATGTATGCCTTTCCAAAATAGATACACCTTATGTATTATTCTATGTATGACATTAATTATTTTACCACTTAACATAAAACAATGATTATAATCACAAATATTTTAATTTAATCGCATTTCATACTACTATTATTATTTCATGTATTCACACCTTTGACCTAATTCCCTCACCAGATATAATTTCTTAAAAACCATAAACATATACGATTGTACAACTTGATAATAAATTCGTTGTTGAAAAGAGTCTTCGCTGAATATTGTGTTCTTAATGCTACAATGGGAATTATTAAAGTATTAAGTAGTTTGAAAGTGATAGTAAGAACTAGTCAGTATTAAGGGGAGAAATACAAAAGAAGTTGTCTCTGTCACTTATTTGACTTCACCAGGACCCTTTTAATCACAGGTTGTCTCCTCAGATGAGAGCATCAGAACCATATTGGAATGAATCGGGAAGTCAAAATAAGCGTTCGTCATTCCTAAATCTGATACATTTTGTACATAACCAGATTAAATCAGGTTAGTGTTTGAAATAAAGATTGACTCATTGCTCATTGTATGTGTTTTTCTCTAAGCCTATGGAGTGATGTCTGGAGTAGACACACAAATGGGTGTATTCAGTTAGATTACACACACACACACACACACACACACACACACACACACTCACCCACCAGACCACAGCTTAGTGAGAAGACGGACATCCGCTAGATCACTATAAAACCTTTGGAGATTTAGATTTCGAAGATGATTTATATCTCATGCAGTTATAATTTCAAAGACATGTAACAGAAAACCTGATACACTCTGGTCATTTAGCCCCACATGATTCATCCTTCCGCGTTATCGACATGGCAAAATCGAATCGATCCAAAAGTTAACGTTTTCTTCACTTATGCATAGCAAGCTGAAGCTTTAGCTACCCATGAACAGAAACCCAAATTATGTGTTCAAAAACGTTTTGTCAAATCCCTTTCTTTACTTTGGTCATAGTAATGTTCTTTTTAGTTTCGATTTTATTTTACCACCTGAATTCTTTCCACTTCACTTCACATCTTCATTCTTATCGTAATCGTACTCCTAATTTTTAATATTTTTAGACAACACTTGACATTTTTGATATCAATTCACTTATAAAACAGTCTTTAATAATTTTGTTATTTTATTTATTTTTATTTTTTTATTCTTTATTACAGCCTGATTCCACACTGTATTTTTAGTACAAGTATGGAATTTTCAGTATGGTTATTAGTAGCCCAAATTTTGCAGGCCAACCATAGATATCAGGTGTTTGTCGGCAGGGGATGGAACCTCGGACCATGTGCATGGTCGGCGAGAGTCCTAACCACTTTATCCACTTCAACTCTACGCCTTATAACATTTTAATTATCGTTATTCTTATCACATATATACGTACATTGACTGAACAATTATTTAGTGCCACTTAATAACCTTTTTCTGTAATATAAATACGACTGTACAGCTTAAAAATGTAGTCGTTGAAAAGGAATTTCTTCGCTGAACAAAACAAACTGTGTTTTTACATATAAACTAACTAATTGCTTAAAGAGTCTGCTGAAACAGGGATTCATGTGGACACAGAGAGGACAGAGAGTATGGAAATCACCGGAAATACACAAAAAATACCCATCATCATTGGAATAAAATCTAAAAGGGAAATCGTCTCTTTAACGAACCTCAGGAGCATGGTTTCAGTTACAGGCGACGGAAGATGAGAACCTCAGAGCCAGCCAAGATCTAGAAAACACGAAAGACATTCCTCCCTACTCTAAAAACAGTGTAGAAATATGCGAAAATCAACCTAGTGAACAAGATCCGAAAATTCACCACCCAACTGATAAGTTAGTCTATCGTCCACAGATATGGTGTAAGTATCACTAGTAGGTTAATGTCACATGGAACCTGGCAAGAAATGTTCCTACGAAATATCATTAGAATAGTCAGCAGATGTATCAAAGCTGGCAACTAACTCTAATCAAGCGGAATAGAAGCTTCAACTTACATGGATAAAGCCTATTGGACTATTTATTCAACGTCAATGGTGTGGTCGCACTCCACTGATACTTATTGGTGCTTAAAGTTTAACTTGGCACAGAGAATTAAGTGGAATGTGAATTTGCAGTTGTAGTCTTATGTGATCCCCTAGAAATGAAAAACAGTGAATAATAAATAATTTTATTATATTATTATTGTTCCCTTGGGTTCTGAGTGGGGCATAGGGTTTCAAAAACACATCTACACTTTTAATTGAATTTGAGATTTTCCCGTCGATTGATTGGACCGAAGTGCTCGGTCTCAGGTTGACATGTCGTCTTCTTGTGGGAACATCATCACTCACTGAGAAATGCGAGCACATCCAGCTGAGCAGTCCCGAAAAAGGAAGAAATGCGCATCCTGGATTCCACTGCTAGTCATCATCCGCCAACTAAATACATCTACACTTTGTTCACCTTTTTTGCTGTCCTGTTTAGCTGGGCCATGGTTACTTATAGTCTCCTACCTAATCCAACTCGCACTATCTCCTCCATTTCACAGTCGATGTGACGACCTACTTGTCGTCCATCATTAGGATTCCACTTGAGCGATGACCTGCTGCACGATGTCATTCGACAGTCTCCTCAGCTTGTGGTGAATCTATCTCCATTTTCTTCTACATATTTGTTGAGCGATCGGTTCTCAGTTGGTTGATTCGTTTCCTGTCAGATGTTCTTGTTATTAATTCTTTCTGAATGGGGTTACCCGATCTTCAATATGGAGCAATCGAAATTTAGAGTAGCCTGTTTGAAATGGCTCTTCTTGGCTTTGAAATCTTCATTCGTGCTACCGCCTGTAGTTGAAACGATGCTGGCTACCTAGATAAGAAAAGGAAGTAGCCACTTTCGAAATTTCTCACTGATGATAGTGATTGGTGCTGGTTGTTGTTGTTGTTGGTGGTGGTGGTGGTTGGTTGGTTATCTTTATCACCTTTGTCCTCTCTAACTTCACCTGTAGTCCTGTCTTTGCTAACTCCTCAGCCAGTGTGGTGATTGACATTTTCTATCTCTCTATTGTTTAAATATATACTGCTGATTGTTAATATATTTTTTATATGAGGTGAATATATAATTCCTCCAAATACAAATTCCCAAATTCATCCCTCTTTGTGTTGTTGATTGATTTCCTTTAATTCGGTCATTGCGAAATACAAATACTACTATTACAAATAATTATAACATTTTGGCGTCGCTATGGAATTAAATAATCTTGGAAAGTTTCCTATGAATGGTTCACCGCTGGAAATCGCTGATTATCTTGAATGTTTCGACGCAGGGTGCATGTCGAAGAATGTTCGCGATGACTAAATTCCAGCTCATTTTATTACTTCTATTGGGCTAAATGCATACAGCCTAGTGAAAACTCTGTCATTTCCAGATAAACCAATTTCTCTGTCATATGATAAACTTCGTGAACTTTTATCAAATCACTTTTACGTAACAACTTTCGAAACACGAGAGAGAGAGAGAAACACACTAGAAGATTAGAGACTTTATTCTTCAGCTTCAGATACGAGCTTCGAAGTGTAATTTTGGTGATCAGCTCCATACTCCATACTTCATAGGTGATCGTCTAATTGCTGGAGTCAATATTCCTAAGCTGGAGAAAGAGTTGATTCAGATTCCTTCCTGCACCTTTCAAACTGCTAAGGATTTATGTATTACATATGAACATGTCAACGGTGAATACTCTGCTCCCACTATGTCAGTATCTGATGTCATGCTGTCCAAAGTCGATAATACAAGTAGTCATAGAAAGAAATCCAAACTGTCATCCACATGTATTGGAATGCAGAGAGAAAGCAAAAACATTAAACCGCCTTTTTCCAGTGGAAAGATTCATCTATGAAGCACTTGCCGTTTTCGGGGAGCTAAGTGTCATAAATATGGTAAAGTTGGACACATCAAGTCTGTTTGCAGAAGTTCGAATACTTATGTTACTCAGAATCCTGATAATTCTTCAAATTTATCTGGTAAAATGCAGTCGATGTCTCTTCAAATTTTCCTAATACTCAATCTCATCTAATGAGAACCTTCACTACAAGTTCAGGCAAGTCTCACTGTTTTAGAGTTGATACTGGGAGTACTGAATCTATAATTTCTAAGAAAAATTTACTATCGCTTTGTAAGAGTGCCCAGGTAGACCTTACTACTAGTTCAGTTACAGGCATAACTGGTTATAAACTACCTCTTATTGGTGCTACTAACATTTGTTTGAAATCAGTCAGTGGTAATTTTGTGAATATCCCCTTTCTTGTTAGTGAATATGGTCCATCTTTATTGGGATCAAAAACCCTTAGATTGTCAAATGTTGAAATCTCACTTTGTACTGAGTTGTTTGATGAATCTTTGTTCAGAGAATTACTTCTCCAATGTTCAAAGAGTGTAGGTGGTATGAAGATTCAGCCCATCCATCTTGAAATAGAGGGTGATCCTATCTTCCTGAAACGCCGATGAATTCCATATGGATTGTGAGATGCAGTTAAGAAAGAGTTAGACAAGTCGGTTGAGCAAGGTATACTTATGCCAGTTGAGTCTTCGAATTGGGTTACTCCTATTGTTACGCCACTAAAGGCTGATGGAAAAACACCTAGAATTTGTGGTGACTACCGCCTTACACTCAATAGTCGTCTACTACAGAAAAGCTGCACTACTCTAGAAGCTGAAGACATCCTCTACAAGCTACATGGCTCAAAATACTTTTCCAAAATAGATCTCAGAAATGCTTATTCTCAGATTCCTCTTGACGAAGCTCCTAGTGCATTAACAACCATTAATACTCCAAACTTCCTACTTCAATATCGCAATGCGGAGCATACAAGTACTCATGAAAGTCCTGCAAAACTATTCAAATCTCAAATTCTCAGAGAGCATCTGATGTCCACGACTTCTGATGTACATTATTACAGAGGGAATGATTATAGACCTTCTATTGGTATCATACTACAAAAAATGGGAAATCGAATGACGAAGATATTAGACATCGGAGATAATTCAGTTCATAACAGACACTTGGATCAAGTGAGAATAAATGAGGTAGGTCGCTCCAATTATAATTGTAATGACTCCGCTACTAATTCTGATTTTGTAGATAATTCAGAAATAAGTCCAGATGATAAACTGATGAAAATAATATTACAGAATCAGTTAGAAGGTCGCAGCTACTTGCAAGCAAACCGAGACATCATTATAAATATGCAAGGAGACCTTCAACATGTGGCGGATGTGGTGATTGACTATTTCTATCTCTGTATTGTTTAAATACTTACTGCTGATTGTTAATATATTTCTTATATGAAGTGAATATATAATTCCGCCAAATACAAATTCCTAAATTCATCCCTCTGTGTGTTGTTGATTGATTTCCTTTAATTCGGTCATTGCGAAATACAAATACTACTATTACAAATAATTGTAGCCAGTTTGTCGGTCTTCGCCTGTAAGTCGTCTTCACACAATAAGAAAATAAAAGAATAAACAGGATTGGTCTTATTATTATTATTATATAATAAAATGGACTAGCGCTGCATCGTCAAAGTATATTGATAAATAAACTTACGTAGTCTAGAATTCTTCCGGCGATATGGTTCGACATTAGCTGGTGGTCTGCTGTCATTTAGTGTATTAGTGATGCTTGACGGAGAACTCTTAAAGCTCATGTTACCTGGAAGAAATCGGAAAACTGTTAAAAAACGGATTCCTGCAGTCTACACAACTTATACGCTATGCCTAATAATAAAAATGGGCAGTACTGTAATAGTTACAATATAAAACATATAAGTGTGCAAGTAATTACTTGGAAAAATTCGTAAAAAAGAAGGTTGGCAATCACGCAGGCAGTGAAAATACAAATTGAGGATTCAGCCGCTTCGAAGGATTTCAGTGCAGTAAACGATTTCTGAGGGAGGGACATTTTGTGATGTATTCAGATAGTAAAAGTATATTTAATTGATTGTTTATATTAAAAGAGTATATTATTTGCAATTATGTATTATTAATCACTAATTAACATTCATTGTAACGCAGTTCTCCAAAGTTAACTGTCATTGGTTGAGGAAGTACATCTAGGTTACTCCCATTGGTTGATTTGTAGCCAATCACCGCTCATGCTGATGCCCCAAAAAACTGCAATGTGCCCAAAGTCTGTCCCAATTAGTCTGCGATACGCCCAAAAAAATGCTAGCTGTGATCAATCAATATTTATTGATCTTTTTTTCAAATACGCTCACATTTCTGAATATGTGGTTAATTTACTTGACAAATGGAATATTTCAGGAGGATAATGTTAAATTTCTTCATTCTATTCTTCTTCTTATTCAATATTTTCACTAATTACATTGAATGCGAAGAAGGTGATGATAATGATAATGAAAAGACCGCCAATAAATGTTCAACAGCTATTGATCTATTGATACCACATTCAGTTAGAGAAACAGCTGAATACAGTAAATTGATACATATAGAAATTTATTCGTTTGGGATATATATATATATATATATATATATATATATATATATATGTATATATATATTTATATTACTTACAATAAAATAAATAAATATGCTTATATCTTCTAGGAATCAAATGTTTCACTTCTAAAGAAAATGGTTTGAAATGTTTTGCTCATGTCATTAAGAAATTGAATTTTATCAATGGTGTATCCATGTGTTCAAAACTTGGCGGGAGAATTATACAAGTTGTCAATATGGAAGAGAGTGTAGTTCCATTTTTTATGCATATATAATATAGATATCTTATTTTTTAATTTTAGAAATATATTGGTGAATGGGTTAAAGCTACGTATTATGTGAATGCAATGAGAAAAGGCGATAGCCAGTACTTTGATTATTCAATTTATCCACCACCGTATGCGTAAGTTATATTTTATTTTTATTTTTTTAGATTTTTGATTACAGCATGTTTCCACACTGTACTTTTGGTATAAGTATGGAATTTTCAGTATGGATATCGGTAGGCCAAATTTTGCAGACTGACCATAGATATCAGGTGTTTGTCGGCAGGGGGATGGAACCTCGGACCACGTGCATGGTCGGCGAGAGTGCTAACCACTGTGCCACCGACGCCTTCACTGTCCTATTAAGCGTTAAATTTGTCTGTCGGTTGTTGATTGACTGATTGGAATGAGTATCTTGAAAATCCCCATTTAGTCATATGTAAAAGAGAAGACGTTCAGCGAAGAGGCTCTTTTCGGCGAATTCATCCACATAGCTGTACAATCGCATTTATATATAATTATTTGTGTGTGTTTGTACATGAGGTTTGTCAAAATTAGATAATTGATCAGGTAATAGAAGAATGATCTAATATAGAAACAAGGTTAATAGGACAGCAACTAAATGGAATTAGATGACTGGTGTTTTCTAACATGTTGTTTCCTACTTGTATGGATGCCTCGACAACGTCTGATGGTTAAAATACCCTTCTCATTCGATTGAAAGGTATCTAGTAATGGAATTTTAGAAGGCTTATTTCGTCCTATTAACCAACTCTTCATTCACATGAATTTCAACCTCAATTTTCTTGTAAATTTCTGTTTAGTTATTATAGGTTCGTGATTGGTTTCTTGACCATCAGAATTCCTTGTTGCTAAACCCTTTTGGTCGGCCGTTTGATCTGCTGTATAGAGCTATCAAAGGCAACTGCTGGTCAAAGGATAACCCATTTGGCAGAACTGACTTCCCACTGGTGTTTAAAAATTTGAATTTTATTCCTTATGCTGATTCTAGAGAATTTCTAAACTGATCTCGGAGTAATTTAGATGTGCTATACCTTCCCCAAATCATGTTGTTTTAACCTCCTCATCCGTTCTGACCACCTGTAGTTGAAACGATGGTGCCTAGATAAATGAAATAAGTGGCTTTTTTTTTCAAATTTCTCTCCCGTTGATAGTGATTGGTGCCTCTTGTTGTCCTGATTTTGCTGCCTATCATTTTTGGCCAACTTGCTGGTTTTCGCCATTAGATCATCAAGTTTACGTGAAATCAGACAAATTGTTCACGAAGTCCAGATTTTCCTAGAGTCTTCTTATCGGTCCAAAGTATCCCCGTCTTTTCCCTCTCCACAGTATTTCACATAATCCAATCCACTACAGTTTGGAATATTATCAGTGATAACAAGCAGGTAGACAGGCAGGCTTGCCTTACTTCTGTCTTCAATTCAAGGGCTTCGCTGAGTTTTCTGTGGTGGATCACCTGAAGTATGATTAGAATATTAGATTAATCAAAATATTTTACTCAAATGGCTGTATAAGAGCTTATGAAGACCTGTCGAGTGAGTGAACTGAAAACAATCAACGGTCTCCCTCAATCAGCGATGTTAAATATTACTCCCTTCAATTCAACATTAATATTGATTTCAACTTTTCACGTATTAATTCAACATCACTGATTTAGACATTTATAAAATTATATTTGTAAAATCTCAGCGAAATTGAAATGATTAATTCCAACGTTTTGTGCGGCAATCTGGTCCGAAGTTAACATAACAGAGGTTTATATATAAAAGGAACATCTCTTGTTTTTGTAACTTTGTCCATTCATGAGCCATGAAACAGGCATCAACATGTATAATAAACAAAATTGTATGTTTATATTTTATTTTTTATTTTTGATTACAGCTTGATTCCACACTGTATTTTTGGTACAAGTGTGGGATTTTTAGCATGGATATCGGTAGCCGAAATTTTGCAGGCCGACCATAGGTATCAGGTGTGCGTCGGGAGAGGATCGAACCTCAGACCATGTGCATGGTCGGCGAGAGTACTAGTCACTGTGCCACCAACATCTCTTGTTTTCAAATTGTTTGTTCACTCATATGAACCATGAAACAGGTATCAACAGGTACAATAAACAAAAATTGTATGAACTATGATCAAAATTTGACCTCAGACTTTCAAAATTAGTCTACTTTTGTTAAAATATATGTGTATATGCAGTATACAATGGTGTGTGTGTATATGTGTGTGGGTAAACAGTCATAAAACATTTGCTATTCTCATATGAGCTGTGATCAAGATTTGATCGGATAGTTGCAAAATAATTGAGTTTTTTATAAATATAATTTAATTTTTATAAATTTGTTATTCTCTCCATAAGAAGACGTAGACAATTTTTTTATTTATTTTTTTGATTTACAGCTTGATTCCACACTGTATTTTCGGTACAAGTATGGAATTTTCAGCATGGATATCGGTAGCCCAAATTTTGCAGGCCGACCATAGATATCAGGTGTGCGCCGACGTGGGCTCGAACCCCGGACCATGTGCATGGTCGGCGAGAGTCCTAACCACTGTGCCACCGACGCACATGGTCGGGAATTTGACCAAGTGTGACTAGTTGTTGATACATATCCAGTTTTATTTATTAGTCAGGATTTGTCATGAATCAGCTAGCATCACACCTTGACGTCTGTTTAAACTATTGAATTGAATTTTTGATTTTCCCGTCGATTGATTGGACCGAAGAGATCGGTCTGAGGTTGACATGTCGGCTTCTTGTGCAGAGGTTTCGACGATATCTGGGTATTTAATTAGTATACAATTGGTGGATGGTGGCTAGCAGTGGAATCCAGGATGCGCATTTCGTCCTATTTGGGACTCGTCAGCTGGATGTACCTGCATTTCTCAGTGAGTGATGATGTTCCCACCGAGGCTCGAACCCAGTACCCATATTTTCAAACGCCAAAGCGTTATCCATTAGACCACTTGGGCCACGAGAGCCACCTCTTGTGCAACGGGTCATATTGAAACTACGGGTACTGGGTTCGAGCCTCGGTGGGAACATCATCACTCACTGAGAAATGCAGGTACATCCAGCTAACGAGTCCCAAATAGGACGAAATGAGCATCCTGGATTCCACTGCTAGCCACCATCCACCAATTGTCTGTTTAAACTGTTGGGATTCACACATATATGTAGGGTTTCTGCAGTCAGTCTTTCTTTATATGAACCAAAAGCTTTCTGTAGAACCTTAATCTTATCAAAGTCGATTTTTTGTCCCGTTTCTGTCGAATGCAGCGCAATCGCTGAGTTGCACATTAATTTATAATGCACATACGGTGTGATTGTTTTTAGTGAGGATGTTGATTTTACTAACCCAGCATTATGAAGTGTAAACTGTTTGCCAGAAAACTTGGAGATGCTAAGGAAAAAAATGTGGTTGGAGATGTTTAGCGTAGTTAGGATTAGCCTAGAAAAGTCGAAGGTTTATTCACTCTACACTGAAGTATTAATTTTGCTAGATAGCTTCATCGAGTGTATTATTATTATTGCTCCCTTGGGTTCCTAATGGAACATGGGGCTTCAGCTGCACGTCTCCATTTGCTACTTCTGTCTTCTGCTGTACTTTTCACCTGCATCCATGTTAGTCCATACTCTTTCAACTCCTCTTCACACGATCTCCTCCATGTCACCCATCCTTGCACTGACGTCCCACTCGCCGCTTCCCTTTCGGGTTCCACTCGAGCAATGGCCTGACGCGCGATGTCACCCAGTTGTCTCCTCAGCGAGTGTCCAATCCATCTCCACTTTCTCCTGCATATTTGTTGGTTAGCGATTGGTTCTTGTTTTGTTTGTTTGTTCCCATAGTTTCTTGTTGGTGATTCTTTCCGGCCCGGACATCTGATCTTCAGTATAGATCCGGCGAAGACAGTTGTTGATGAAGGTCTGCAACAGGCTGTTGGTGGAAATATTCTTTGTGACCCACCCGCCCGCTAAGTTTCTGATCCGTGTAGAAGAACTGACTGACTTGACGTTGTTTGTATTGAAAATCCGACCGAATATTTTTGTTGATGCTGGCTGAGTGATGAAGATTTCCAGATTGGTTGTTTCAAGTTGATGAATGTGTTTCTCGCTCGCCTTCCCAATTCTCGCTCGATTCGACATCCTCGTCCGTTCCTCCTGTAGTTGAGGCAGTGCTCCCTATATCAGTGAGTGAATGGAGTAACCTCTTTCAAATCCCTCCCGTTGATGGTGATTGGCACTGGATGTTGCTGCTGCTGTTGTTGTTGGTTGGTTATTTTCATCACCTCCGTCTTGTCTATGTTCACCTGGAGTCCTGTCTTCGCCGGCTGCTTCTTCGACCAGTTTGTCGGTCGGTTTTCACTTGTAAGTCTTCGATTTTGTGTGACATCAAACATAAATCATCAATGGGCGAAATCCAGGTTTTCTAGGTTTTTCGCGTCGGTCCAGGATATTCCTGTCTTCAGTTCTTTTATTTTATGGAATGCATTCTTATGCAGTATGAGGTGGAACTGCTAAAAATCTCTGTGGAGTTCTGTAAAGTCTAGCAGCAGCTGAGACTCCTAAAAGATTGTCTACGGTAACTGATTTCTTCAGTTTATTGGTAGAATGTCAACTAATTATTGACGTCAGTATTTATCACATACTCTTAATGACTAATTTCTATTTGGTAATATAACCTGATTATAAAGCTAGTATGACACTTGATCTTAGAATGACGATCAAATATTCTTATTGATGAAATTTATCTCAATAAAATAACATATATATATTTACATACTTAAGTGCTGGTTTACAGGGATTTGATTGGTTAGAGGATCTCACATCATGACCTGCTGACATCGGTTAGATAACCATTGGCAAAAAACCAACTGGGAGTACTGGAGAGCCGTTTCGTTAGCCTAGTTTCGGAATGTCTAGCAGTATTTACCAACTTAGAGCCTTTCAGTTACAAGGTGAGCTAGTAGACCAGTAAGCCACTGGAACCCGATCCTATGACCAGCCCCCGAATTAAAACTTCTGCCAATTTACGATTTATATATATATATATATCGTGAAGAAATGTCCCCCCCCGAAGCTCCATTCCGGAATACCTGGTCAGATCAGGACACTAAGCAAACCCAAAAAGAAACTTCAAGATTATCTAGTGCGGCGGCAACATCGCAAACTTGACTGACTGGTAGAATTCAGTCTACATCAAAGATAGGACTAGACACACCACATTACACCAGTTACTGATTAGTGTCAAATAATCAAAGAAGGAAATCGTTTTGTTTTGTACGGCTCAATAGTATTTCATATATGACTCGGAATGTAGTCTTTGCTTATACTGCATAACCAGGTATAATACTCCAAAGCCTCAGGATGGTCGGGGGTGGGTGCCTTGCGCTGCGGGTTGGCCACCCCTCCGCACACCTCTTGAAATGCTCCCATATGACCGGGCGTCTTACATAGCCTCTCTTGAGGAAGTCCTACTCACTGCCTTCACGTGGCGGAGGTGTTTCTCACCAAAGTGAGAGGGCGAAAGCGGATGCCCGGCGCTCTCCACCGGGTTGACTGTCCATTGGATGACGGTCTAGGGGAGATGGCTAAACCCTGATTCCAAACCTCCAACGACTGGCGTATGAAGCTCACTGGAGCTCACCGGCAGACGTATGGACAAAGGGCTTGTTGGATGTCCTGAATGTCTGGCCCCATTCAAAAAGGCGAATGAACCGAACTCCGGTCACCGGCTGCCAATGGATAGTGGACTCCTTACTCCACTCCTACTGCCTTGTAGGTCACACTTGGTTGTGTAAAGGCTAGAGCTGCACTCTCAAACAAAAGGCCGAGCGATTCTGGGGACATCACTCGTACCAAATTCCCATGAAACTTCATGAACTCTCTTACAAATTGCCGCGCCTGGGCAGCGATGATTCGAGACGTTCATGAAGCCGGCTCATCCTCCCGTAGGAGATAGCCGAAGTAAAGTAAGTAAGTAAGTAGGTATAATACTGTAATCCAGAATTGAACTATTGACGGTTCTGCGTTCGTCTTTTTTAACCATACTGGTGAGTATTCGTGTTAGGCTCAAGCTAGCTAGGTACGCCATGAAGGAGTTGACAATAAACCACTGCTACCGCATCTTTCTATTGGTATTATTTCGCCACTGAAAAAACAAAACAACCACTAGACATTCAGTGTGCATCTCAGCATTAGTTTTCTGATATACTTGGTGGGTATTTGTGAACAGTCAGATTGTTTGAGTCAGTAAACATGCATAGGTAAGATAAAGGTTTCGTTAATCAGGACAATGGGGAATAGGGAGATTTTGATGTGGTGTGTACTCTGAGCTGGATAGTTAATTTGCGGAGCTTTGATTACCCTGCTAGGTGACATCTTCAGCGCATACTTCAATTCATTGAAGTGAACTGTTAGATTTTTCCACAAGTTTATTAATCATCTCTCCCGGTGACTTTGGACGTGATTGGTTGTTTTTGTGTGTTCTCACAACTTCTAGGTTACTTGTATTGGAACTGATTGTTTCTTTGACTTGAACTTCGACCCTTTGTGTGTGAGGTTTCTTTCTTATCGTTTGATAAATTTTGTCTATGTCTATGTGTCTATTGATTGATGATTCACTGGAATGCCAAGCTTCTAAAAATTCTCTAGCATTCTTGTTGTTTCCTCTGTCTAATATTTGAATGATATCCGTGGTTGTCTGTATGTAGTGATATGAGTGATGGAGTGGATATCATGTCTTTTGACGGCTAGCTTATGTTTGTGGATAACAAGACGAAGGGGACGTCCGCTTTGACCAATGTAGTGATTTTCGCAGTTGTTACAATTTATTTAGTAGATGATGTTGGTTTTATCTTCTTTCACTGTTGAGTCTTTTGGTTGACATAGAACTGAGTGAAGTGATTTTGTTGGTTTGTGTACGACGTCAATTCCTAAAGGTTTGAAGAGTCTTGTAGTGATTTCTGAGATATCCTTTATGTATATATGGTAAGGCGATTTTCTTTGTGCTTTCTTTTGAGGCTTTTGGTTTGATGGGTTGGCTTGGGGGTATATGTCTTTTGATGAAATTCCGTGGATATCCATTATTTAGGAAGACGTCCATGAGATATTTTTCTTCAATTTTCCTTATAATGGGAGTGCTACAATGAGTCCTTGCCCTCTTGAATGGTGTTTGTATGCGATTCCTTTTATGTGTAATTGGATTGTTGCTGTTGTCATTCAGGATTTGGTCTGTGTGAGTTGATTTTCTATAAACTTGAGTTTCTAATTCCCCTGGTGGTTGTTCGCTTGACTAAGACGTCCAATAGGGAGACCACATCGATCGAAGCTGTAACTAAGCTGGATACATTCACTTAACATATCCAGTCCATGAATTAAAATGTACATTTTTTTCAAGGAATGCTTCACCATCAGTTTTCTTAAGCGTTGTTCTGAAATTTTCATTGTTATTATTCGTAGATTTTAGTTTGTTTCTGTTACTAAATTAACAATAACCTCTGACCTCTATTTTCTGGTTATCTTGTGATTATAAAATCCTTTGATAACTTCACATATATGAAGTGAATTTTACAGAAAAAAGACCTGCTGCTCTGATGTATGTTTAGAGACTGCGAGGTAAAGACGTTCGCGAATTGTACGGGGTATACTAACGGAAGACCTTATACCAACAGCTTCTATATTATTCGTTTCTCGTTGACCAAAAGCGAAGCAAAAGACAGTATTTGATCGTTTAAATTACGCGATATATTTCGGGACCAGAACGAGTTGTTAGACGAACGCTTAGCTGGTTAGTGATCGTGCACGAACGTGACACGATGGAGTACTAAATGGCGGGGATGTTTGACCGAAAGCCTTCCGCTAAACAAGTTGACTTAAACTCTAAGAGTCAGCATCCAATGTTCACTGATGATTCCTATGGTCGATAATTTTGGGGAATTATTTACCGCTACATAGACGTTTTGATTTGTTTCCTCTCTGACGTGAACAAGTACTTTGAGAGATTCTTTGGCCGAGGGGTGGAATAAGAAAACTTTCAAAAAGTCACCTCATCAAGACTGATATTTAACTAATGTATAATTCATTTTTGCTTATTTATGACTCCTATTCTACTTAGGAATATTGGATGTCGTTTAGATGAACTATCAAACAAATGTATGATTATTGATTCAAAAACGCATTTGTGGTGTCCAAATTCTTGTGAAGAATTACATTCGATTGTATGTGAATTTTAAGTGGAGACTAAAAGAAGAGGGGGCAAACAGTTGAAGGGAAAGAGGAGAGAAAATAGACAAAAGATAAAAGAAGTTTATAGAGAAACGGAATACCTTTTTCCGCTATTGTTGTTGTTGTTGCTGTCGTCTTTGTTATTTGTTCTCTTTGTTTAATATATGTAATGATGTAAACAAACAAATGGATACTCTGGTTTATTTTAAAAAAAATGTAAATAAACCAACACTTGTTAAAGTGAAATTCCATTGATGTAAATGTTATTCATACACTGACTGTGTATGAATAAAGTTTTAAGTTGATTTGCTATATCCCACCTTGATTAATTTAAATATTCGATTGAAAATGTTCAATCTTTGTCATTAATATCAGTGAATGCTACCTTTATAGGATAAAATATTCTTCAAGGATTCTACTAGTATTTATCACCTGGCAAAATGACATCAATTTTAACTCTCAGATATTATCGAAGCGTCCCTACTTGTAGCCTCCAACATATATCAACAGATACTTAGCATTTAGATGAGGGTTCAGTTATAGAATCTCCAACAACAATGTCAGAAATGGTTCAGGGTTAGTTTCCTGGCCTGTACGCTAATCTGAGCTTCAGTATAACAGCTGAAAGTAGGACTGGGAAAGCTGAGCATAAGGCTAGCAAACTCGTGATGTGCGAAGTAAACTCAACTGGCACTATGAACACTGGGGGAGAGACAGAAGAGAGACCTAATTCACGAGATCAACGGTTCCACATAGAAACTGATCACAAACCGCTACAGCTTCTGAGAATGGCAAGAGAACCATGTAGGAAATTGTCGGGACGGATGTTGCGCCGGCAGGAGTATGATTTCACTAGCTTACACGTTCTTGAAAATGAAAAAATGATACGCCTTATCAGTAAAGCAAGCCATAATTGTCCCCCATCAAATAGTTTCGAATGTAGTCGTTCCGATTTTCTTGGTTCTACCTGTTCCTGTTGTACATTGGTCCCGGTTTCCTTACCCCACTGATACTATTCCTGCAGTTGGCTGGTGTCAACCCGTTTCTGCTTATTTTCTCTTTTTATGGTATAAACGTCAGCACGTGTCTCAGTGACAGTGTGTATGGTCCTTCACACTTCGGAAGGGGTTTTCGTAAACCTTCCCGTATCCAGTCGTGTATTTTCTTACTGTACACTTCACTTGCTATCCGATTTCAAACGTTATGCATGTCGCCTTTTCTCTCTGTTCAGATTTCTTAGAGTCTTTCTTCTGTTTATAGGTTCCATTCTCAGTCTCTTCGTACTCCACTCTTGGTAAATGGACTAGGTCTTCATATTTATTGATAGTTGTTATTTCCTACTATATACCAGTTGAGTCCGTTACTTCTTCGTTGTTTCCTGGGTAGAAGCAAGATGTTCTAGTAGAATCAATTGGAGCTCTGTCTCCAAGTTACATCCCTTTGAGGCCAGCCACTCCTTCAGTTTACGGTTATTTCTCTCTGTTTCACCATTCGTTTGTGGATGATCTAACGCTGTTTCGATCTTTTTGATTCCCAGCTGTTGCAAACGGGAAGTGAATTCTTCACTTTCAAAGCAAGGGTCCTGATCTGTCAATATCGTATTTGGAACACCATGGTCTGCGACGATGTGTGGAACTACTACGTCAGTCATGGTTCTCAAACGTTGATCAGGGATAGCGACGGTGTTTACCCATCGTGTAGCTTGTTCCGTCATCACCAAGAGGTACTCCTTGCCACTGGATGTCTGTGGAAACAGACTCAACACATCTACGGACACAAGTCACCTACTGGCGTAACTAGAATTGACTTCAAAGGCGGTTGTATGCACCGATCTGCTTTCGTCAACTGGAACTGCAGACATCCAAGTATATATTTTGCTACATCTTCTCTTGTATCTAGCCAGTACTTGCTTTGTCTCAATGGGTTGGTTATTCTGGCTATTCTTGCATCTCCTCCTGACGTAGAGACTGAAGTATTGCCGCCAGCCAGCTTCCATCGTTCTCTCTCTCCAAGTCAGTGTTCCGTGGGCGTTCACTTTTAATCGATATTTTTCTGAGAAGCGTAGTAAGATCCTCGATTGCAGAAAGGTTGGTGCAATTCTACTACGTTGGTGATCACCTCTATCATTGTATTCAGGGCAGGGTACGATTGTGGTCAATTCCCAATGGATCTTGTTCCAAAGCCTGTACTCTGCATGCAATTTCTGGTAACTCGGCCTAGTCCGTCGGTCTAGATACAACGTCTGCCAAAACAGTTTCATCTCCAGGGACGTGTGAGATCGAAAGATTATAGTCCTGCCGGTGAAACATACATCCCGACAATTTCCCAGCTGGGTATCTCGTCATCTTCAGAAACTGTACTGGCTTGTGATTAGTTTCTATGCGGAACTCTTGGCTGATTAAATGCGGTCTTCATTTTTTACCTCCTGTACTATTGCTAATCATTATTTATGTAGCGTTGAATGTTTCATTTCTGTGTGTGTTAAAACATGACTGCCATATTTGACAAATTCTTCACCCTGTCTAGGCGCTGCGCTTTTTTCAGGTTAATGGCAGTTTTCACTTTATCTTACGGCTAAACAAAGTTGGACTTACCTAATAGCTTATACAGGTGGGCTGCAATCTAGTTGAAGTCTTTCACAAATGGACCATAAAACGCTACTCTCCCCAGGAACTACATTAGCTTCCTTTTGGAATTCCAGGCTGTAATGATCTTCATCGACAAGATTTTCTCCGAGGACGGTTTTATTTCACGTCACATATTTTATGACCCAACAGTACAACACCCCGTTTGTCTATCTGAGATTATGTCGTGTTGATGCGCAGTCCAAGCTCCTTGATGCGTTTTAACAAATCTTCGACGTGGCTCACATGATCGTTTTTATTTTGACTGTAGATAACGAGATCATCATCGTACACCTCCGCATTCTTTAAGTCTCTAGGAAACAGCATCATTTGTCGTTTGAAGGTAAATGATGTACCTGCTAATCCAAATGGCATGCGTTTAAACCGATACTGTTTCTGTCCCACGATGAGCGCCGTCTCTGTGTTTTGTCGGTATCCGCTAATATCCTGACTGGAGGTCGAGCACTGTAAACAACTTCACGCTTTGTAGACGATCCAAGGTCTCCCCTACAGTTGGCGTGGTACACGGTCTCAGCTCTGTCATGCGGTTCGGCTGTCTGTAATTCGCACAGAATCTGTATTTCTTGTTTGCTTTCTTCACCAGAAGAACTGGAGAGTTATACGTGCTCTCAGATTCTTCAGTGATATCATCTTGAAACGTTTCCTCCACTTGTCGCTTGATTTCTTCTTCCAAATTACATCAGGCTCGTCATGTTGTAAATGGTGTCACTCTGCAACGGCTCAGTGGGATTCATGCCTCACCTTAGCTCAACAACCGTAGGGGTCCCCATCTCCACCAAAACAGATGATCGTATTCTTTAACCAACACAGTCATATTCTGTGCTTTCAACGCCGTAACGTTTGCTAACTCGCTTGTCTCCTACATGCCAATGGGTTCGTACTTTGTAATCACTTTCCTCTCTTTCTTGTTAGTTACCACATCAGCCTCTCGCAGAAAATCATCGCCAATAATTGTTCGCCATTACTTGGGCACAACAGTGAGCGGGAGCGCTACTTCTTGATAGCCAATAAAAACGCTACAGTCTCACGTGCCAGTGGTGCTTATCACGTGTCCACATATCGTTTGAACTGCTGCAGGAAGACCGATCAGTGTAGCGAAATGTTCAAGCATGTGCGACGGACACGAAGGTATCAGCTTATACGAACTAGGTGGAGTAACACTTGCATCAATTCAGACTCATTAAGTTGTCATAGTGATTCACGACTTGAAAACTACAGCACTTTGTCGCATGGTGGCTGCACGTAGTTTCAGATCCTTGTGGGCAATTCGCGGAGCCTTTACTAGAATCACCAGAGATATGTTCACATCCTTATATACATCTCTGGTGAGGTCAAGACTGGAGACAGCCAGTCCTTGTCTAAATGGGGACTCACACATTCTAGAAAGGGTTCAAAGGGAGGCGACACGTATGGTTCATGGCATGACCAACTTGTCATGCGAGGAAAGACTAGAAATTTGTAAAAAATCATATTTGTCAAATCTCAGCGATATTGAAATGAGTAATTCCAACGTTTCGTTCGGCAATATGACCCGAAACGTTGGAATTACTCATTTCAATATCGCTGAGATTTGACAAATATAATTTTTTACAAATGTATGCTTCTCACTCGGCACCCAAATATTTTAAAACTATTCTGTCAAATCTTGACTACAGTTCATTTCAAGGACTAGACAGTTTAAATCTGTTCTCCCTGTCATAATGTAGGCTGAGAGGGTATTTAATTACAATGTTTAAAATTTTAAATATTGACTATGGACCTGACATGTCTTCTGTTTTCCTTCTCACCAGCTCGGAACACCTTAGATAACAGCAGGAGAATTCAAATGCCAAGAAGAAACCATGTCGCTGTGGAGTACCGGTTCTCCCATCGAGTCATGAACTCCTGGAACCGACCCCCAGAAGAAGTGACAGCAACCTCAACAGATTCACTCAAGAAGGGTTTAGACAAGCACAGAAATTTACTAGAAAAGGATTAACATAAGCTCTAAGCCTGCTATCCTCAAACATTATATATGAATATAAATGACAGTCTCTCGTTTATAGGATGGTGCCCTAACCCTGAACCGTAACTCCCATCTGAATCCTGGACCTGGCCATGATATTCTGCGTTCATAGTACAGCCGACAAAGTATTCTTGGCTTGTAGAATAAAGTCTCATTACGGGAATGTAATTAATATCGAAATAGTTACCTTTCTCGGCTAACATCTGACAGGAAGTAAAGAGCCAATCCGGTCTAGGCTCTATACGTGCTTGAACTTCAGACTCTGTTACACTTCTGTGATACATGCAGGGTTCATCCGACACCATCTATTTTTTTGCGGCTAGGAAGAATTCCTTTGTATCAGGTTTTGTCAACACAGCGTAAGTCTTCTCTTTGTTCTGTTAATTTGATATAAACAAAATTGTCATTGGATACAGGAATTCCGACGGTCGACGTAATCAATCTAAACAGTTTCTGGAAAAGTATGCGGCAACAGCACTGCTATTTCATACTTGTCTGTACAAACACAGAAGCACTTACACATAATTTCTAACGGTTTATTTTTCTAGAATCTTGGGGCTCACTCTGGAGCATTTCCATATTCCAATATAGGATGAGTTAACTGGCTGGTAGAAGAAATCACAGGCATCTACATAAGGTCTGGATGTTGGTCTTTCCTTGTGTATCTGCGTTATGAGTCCAGGTTTATTGAAGGCTATGACGACGTTATCTGATGAAGGGGAAGTGATAACTGTACGCCTGGTGTGAAATTTTTGCCTATATACATCTACTTCACATTGATTTAAAACGTTATTGTCTAGTGCTCTTGATATGCAGTCGTAAAATACCTTTTCTGTAAATCTTTGTGCCACCTGCTTAGCAACAGCATTTTGGGAATGTACAGATCACCTAATTGTCTGCGTATAAAACTCAAATGGGAACGCCAAAAACGACTCTAAAGGTCCCATTTCATTGACATATGCGGCTAAGTGTTGCAGACAATGAATATTGTAAACTAAGTGCTTTCTGCCATAAATATCTTCAAACTCCTTCAAACTCATATCTGCAACCTTCCAAGTAATTCCGATAAAACTGTTTGTGAGGCATAAGTTAAACTGCTAAACTAAGTTATTGGAAGTTGCAGTATATTCCGGGTGGCATAGTGTCCTTAAGTAAGACAAGTCCTAGGTAAAGGACGAAGATGCGACATGCAATGGCTTTCCATCTAATAATTTCGGTGAGACCCCTACACTTTCTCGGGAAGTCCATGGGTGTCATTCTACCACAAGCTAATATCTTCCCGTCAGTGGTTTCGAGTATGTGCCTCTCCTCATTTTGGCTAAGTCTTCCCAGAGACTTATAGCTTCTCCTGACTTCCCCTAAACAGACTAGGTGCATTGGGTCAATAGTGAAGGTCAAGTGCTTCTCTATGTTATCTAAATTAGTTGATCGTATATATTTCAATAATAGCATATTTGTTATCTATGTTATCTAAGGTGTTCCGACCTGGTGGGAAGGAAAACAGAAGACATGTCAGGTCCATAGTCTATATTTAAAATTTTAAACGCTGTAATTAAATATCCTCTTTGCCTACATTATGACAGGGAGAACAGATTTAAACTGTATAGTCTTTCCTCGCATGACAAGTTGGTCATGCCATGAACCATACGTGTCGCCTTCTTTTGAACCCTTTCTAGAGTGTGGGTCCCCTTTCAGACCAAGGACTGGCTGTCTGGATACAGTTCTCCAGTCTCGACCTCATCAGAGATGTATATAAGGATGTGAACATATCTCTGGTGATTCTAGTAAAGTCTCTGCGAATCGCCCATAGGGGACCAGAATAATGGCGAACTAATCGGTGTACGGTGACGAATGAAGCATACATGGACTGAAAATCACCGCCATTTTGTGTCCGTAAGATCTGTGAAATTCAACCATCAGTGTATTTTCATTATCCTCTAAAATTTCCAGATATATTGACTGTGTAAAGGTGGTGATTGTGGCTTGACCAGTGGTCCGTCTGTGGCACAGTGGTTAGGACTCTCGCCGACCATACACATGGTTCGAGGTTCGATCCCCTGCCTGCGCACACCTGATATCTATGGTCGGCCTGCAAAATTTCGGCTACCGATATCCATGCTGAAAATTCCATACTTGTACCAAAAATGCAGTGTGGAATCAAGCTGTAAATCAAAAAAAAAAGAAAAACCAGTGGTAACACATTGTACAACTGCCACTAAGTATGCAGTTTTGTTTTTGTGTGAAGTGTTTATATGATGATTTGGGCTAGTAAGCTCTTCAAATTTCTTTAGATCGTTGCTGTAAGTCAGCCAATATTTACATTCTTTAATATCATCGAGAAAATCAAATACATGCTAAAATGTTGAGAAAGGAGTGTGGGGGGGGGGCAGCAGGATATAGTATAGAGAGGCGCAATAAGTCATCAGGGAGTGATATTTCAAGATATCCATATAAATATGTCCGTCTGTTTGTTTTCGACATAGAACTTTGCACTGATGTATTGCAGTTCAAGTCGCCACACACCTTTCTTGTAGCACACAAAACAAGAGAAGAAAGTACAAGAAATGCATACTAGAGACGGTAAGCAGAGGTGTGAGACAAAGGAAGAGTAATAACGAAGAACGAAACAGTTTCATTGGAAATCATAAATCACAAGGAGTGGATGCAACTGCGCCAGCGCCTCTGAGAACGATTTTGAGCCATGTCACTAATTGTTCCCAAACCATTGATTTTTACCGTCCCGAGTACCCCAACCAATGAGGAAGTCTACACCTTCCTACGTGGCTTAGACCAACTGTTGTGGATTTCATTGACTGGTGCCATGTTTTTGTTTGACCGCCGCTAGCGTTTTCCAGCCTGACCCGATATCCGCTAACATTGCTCGTCGAGGAAGGCGATGACCAGCCATACGTAACACATGTCCTAACCATCTCAGTCTTTGTAGCTTCACGATTTCGTCGATCGATTCCCCCTGTTTACCTAGAACTCGACGCCTAACCTCAATGTTGCTCACCTTATTATGCCACTTTACACGGGAAATAGAACGCAGGCACCTATGATCGAAGACAGCTAGTCTTTTCATGTCTTCCACTCTCAGTGGCCAGGTCTCACAGCTAGGCATAAAGGAGGACGGAGCGGACTGATGAGCAGTACACCCGCCCTTTGGTCGATAGTCGAACATCTCGTCTACGCCAGAGTCGGCGTAAACTGGCAAATGCGAAACGAGCCGCTTGTATTCGTGCTGAGATTTCGTCAGAGATCAACCCGTTGGCACTGGCTGATGGTACTTCCCAAATAAGTGAAGCGGTCAACGTGCTCTACCACTTCACTTCCTATTTTTAAACTAGGCGTCGATGTAGTCCAGTCCTGTAACATCATCTTGCATTTGGCGGGAGCGAATCGCATGCCAAACATTCGTAGATTGCTGCTCAAGGTGTTCAGAAGACTCTGCTCTGTTTTGTCAGCGTCCTCGCCTAGAAGGACTATATCGTCTGCATATTCTAAGTCAACGATATTATTCCCTGGTAGTAAGTCAATCACTGAGTCGCTGAAGTGAGTTGGGGTTAACTCCATCAGTACATCTATGAAGAAGTTGAATAGAAAAGGGGATAATGGGCATCCTTGACGGACACTACTAGTTGTCGCCAGTTCAGATGACAACTCACGTAAGCCCTCACCTGGCTGCATGAGTACGAGTAGAGCGCCTTAATCAGTGTAATATATTTTCTCGGAATTCCCCTTGCAGCCAAGCATCGCGAGAGAACCTCTCGATTGACAGACCGAATTCCGCCTTTAGGTCAGGAAATATAGTGATTGTTGGGCGCCGGTAAGAATGCCTATGTTCTAAAATCTGTCGGAGGGTGAAGATATGATCAGCACACCCTCTTTCTGGTGCCTCTCGAGCACCACTTAGTCTACGCATGATTATTGAGCCTAGGACTTTAGATGCTATATTAGTCAAGCTAATCCCTCTGTGATTATTACAGGAAGACTTGTCTCCCTTCTTGTATATCGGGATAATCAGTGACTTACACCAACCTGTATGTATACGTGTGTGTATATTCACCTTGTATGGAAATCAGGATTTCATTCAATACACTAACTAACTGGTCGTGAACTGTTAACTTTTATATTTCATGTATACACTAATATTTATGCCCTGTTGTGTAATGTTTAGCACGTTATTCCAATAATATTAACATTTATAAGAGAGATTTGATTTTAAAAGTCAAGAAAATTAAGTGTAAATGAAACTAGGGTAGTAACAAAGGTGATGAGTTGTCACAAACAGTTGTTAAAAGAAGTTATGTAATAATAATAATAATATGAATAGTTTGATGATTGAGTTTTACTCAGGATGCACATAGAAACAAAGTAGCCGATACGAAATTATGTAAGAGATCTAAGTGAATACAAGAATTCTAAGCAAATAAAGAACAGGCAAAGAAACAAAATTAAGTCATCAAAATAAAAATAAAAAAATACTCAAAATCAAATCAAAATATTGTTACCATGACAGTAGAAGTGGTTGAGTAAAATTCTTTTGTATTCACAGCTTCGGTATTTCTATGTGAATGACCAGAGCCTCAGTGATACAAAGGAGACGAAACCTTATTGCCTTTGATGGGTTTGCCAGCTACGTCTCGTAAACCGTCAATGCCCAGCTCTTGCTACGCTGGGACTCACGTTGTTCCTTGAAGTTTCTCAGAAACGCTTAGTAATAACGGACGCAAAAACCAAAACACCGATTGGCCACTCGACAATTCTTTATTGTAACACCAACATGTAGCCAACTTTAAAATTAGGCTTTAAAACTAAGGTCTATGAACAAATATTACAATAATAAATCACAATATTACTTCTGACGGTTTTCTCCTGACTTCTTTCTGAACAGTGACCGATGAGACGATGACTGGTGTATTGATGCCTGCGCGAAAATTGGGGAAGTTGGTTTTGAGCAAACAACCATGAATTGATCGTTCAATCTTCAACTACATTGACACTCCCCGGCGAAAATAGGATACATTCCTTTTTTCCATCACGACCAATAAACGTTGACTTGGATGCCATTGGGAGAACCTGGGTCACACGGACAGAGCTGAAATGGAAAACAAACAGAAAAGCCAACACACCACAAGCATACTCACAGCACAATCTCACACATCGATGACGACCTGCGCCTTCCAGTTAAAGGTATCCTCTTGCAACACAATCGCCACTTGCTAGAATGACTCTCGCAGAATGCAACGTGACCATAGCCCCACCTCACGATACTCTAGGCACATTCTCTTATCTACTCACTGCCAATTACCACTGTGATCGCTTGTCATTCATTCTGTCTCAGCTCTAGTAACGGTGACGTATGCAAGCCTCAGTCGTCTACACTCTCGCTCCCCGTCGTGTGGGACCACGGCTAACAATTATCTCCGTATGCATTTCATTCTCAGCAATAGCCTCCCCGGCGTATACAACCCATCTGCTGTCTTTAACATCAATCAATTCATTCACGGATGTGAAAGACTAGAAACAACTTCAGAAGTAAGCACGACGTAAATTTTAACAAAATTACGCAATTACAACATGGTATGAAAACAACGAGTAAACACAATGAATCCAAAATACACCAATTGATATGACACACCACACATATATACAAACAGTTCACACAAACTCGCAGATCGTGTCTCGATGGAATTCCTTTGAAGAGTCACAGGACTTACACCAGTACGCCTACAACCCTTCTCAGGTTGACGATTCTAAGTTGTGGAATATCCGGACACAAACAAGATTAACCAACAATTACAATAATTGGAACTCACATAAGTATTTAACACAAACATAAGTACAATCAACACATCAAATGTTGTGGATTCTGCCATGACGAACTACCCTTGGAGAACTGTAGGACTTACACCAGTACGCCCACAACCCTTCTCAGGTTGATGCTCTAGGTTGAAAAATCGTCGCAGAGTTCATTTGCTGACTTCCCTCTATCAGCTATACCCTCAAATCTGAACGGTAACACACCCATGTCATTGTATCGTAGAATATAGATGACGAAGAAACACACGACATATCTGATCAACCAAGTGTAGAAACAGAGTAATTTACACCAAAGATAATAGCATTCAATTAGTAACTTTATTCAATTTACCAATTACTCTCTCGTTTACACCTGGCTTATCCTCACTAAACTGACCAATATCTTTCGTCTTTTCAAATGCACCAATACTATCATAGTCATTGCACAAGATACTTGAGTTGATGGGCGTCCCTCTCATTGTGGATGACAACACCACCCAAGACTGATTGATACCAGTTGATGGAGTTAGCGGTGGACCAGAAGCTGTTGTTTTTCAGCTTTGAGAAATTTGTCTACCTGCAAGATTACCACCACTGCTGTCTTTTACTATCAGCTGCGGTTTAGCACTAGCATCTGATGATAGGTGGGCTACATGCTGACCAGTTACACTGACGGTCTGACAAGTATGCATGCCTTCTGCAACTGCATCTGTATTTATTTCTACTTCACCTTCAAGTTGTACAGAACCTTTGTTCAACTTAGCAGTAGTAGGCATATCCCTCATCTCATCATGATCAACCAAAGACAAATGTGAAGTATCATGATCATCATCACGAATATTCACTTTACTGTCAATTTCATCATTTTCAGACTCTTTAATAACAGAAGTAGACAATTTTGGTTCCTCCTCACAAATCAATAAAGGTTTTATATCTTCACTCTGACTAGTAATACCTTGTAAACTTATGGAGTCAGAACTGCACTCTGAAGCAGTAACTCTATTCTGTGACACTCTATTCAACAATGGCTTACCAGTTGCAACTACAGACTTCTTGACCGCACCGTTATCGTTACACAATTCGGAGTCAGACCTGGATTTCACATTTAGCTTATCACCGAACTTGCTCACTGGTTCACAGCTCACCTTCGTATGCACCTCTTGCAAACGTGTACAACACAACCGTGTTTGTCTTGAATCTTGTAACTTATCTGTTGAGGATGTACTACGAATCCTGTTACACTCACTAGGTCTATATGCATTACTAGACACCACAGAGCCTTCTCGATATCCACCTCTCTGAGACCCTTTCGTTATCAATGATTGCATTTTGCTCTCAGACTGCTCTATTCTAGGGGTGAGATTCAATATGCTGGCAAACTTGCTCATAGATTGATTGACGCTATCTTTTACCAGTTTCAGGATATCATCAAACTTTAGCTCGATACCTTTATCCTCCATACGGGAGCTTATCTTCACCCACCTCTTTTGCAGTCGAGTAGGTAGGTGTCTTGCTATTACTTCTAGTATAAAACTCGAGTTGAGGTCACTCATGCAATTCATCGAAATCAATGCATTCTTGTAAGTCATCAGATTATCCAAAAACTGAGTAAGTGCCTTGGAGTCATCTTGTAGTTGACTACCATTACCCTTAACAGCTTTGAATGATTTCCCTACAATCATCGAAGGTCTTCCAAACCTTTGACGACGTATGCTCATAGCCTCATAGTACCCCTCTTTCGGCTTCATAAACCTACAGCACTGTATAGCTCTTGAAGCAACTCCAGTGCAATACCTCGTCGAATACATTAACTTCATTTCATCAGTTAATAAAAACCACTCAACATGATCTCAAACTCTTTTACAAACTGTAAATAATCAGCCGAGTTTCCATCGAAACACTGTGGTTCAAATTTAGGGAGTTTGATGTTCCTATTATCCCTGGATGGCGAAACAGTAACATCAACCATGTCATGCTTAGCATCAGACACATCGTTACAAGTAACAGACAAGTCACCATGACTTACTGTCCTGTTTGCATCCAAGACGCTTTGTCTCTTCTTTGACCCAGACGTTGTTGAACTTGACCCAATTCCAAAAACGTTCCAGATATTGCTTGTTCAAAGAAGACTTGGCCGGCACCAGGAAAGATGAACGGTGACTATCCAAACTGTCACCAACTATCCAAACTGTCACCAACTGTCCAAAACCGTCTAAAACTGACGCCGTACCGTCAGAAACTATCAGCCACGTCTCGTCAACCGTCAATGCCCAGCTCTTGCTACGCTGGGACTCACGTTGTTCCTTGAAGTTTCTCAGAAACGCTTAGTAATAACGGACGCAAAAACCAAAACACCGATTAGCCACTCGACAATTCTTTATTGTAACACCAACATATAGCCAACTTTAAAATTAGGCTTTAAAACTAAGGTCTATGAACAAATATTACAATAATAAATCACAATATTACTTCTGACGGTTTTCTCCTGACTTCTTTCTGAACAGTGACCGATGAGACGATGACTGGTGTATTGATGCCTGCGCGAAAATTGGGGAAGTTGGTTTTGAGCAAACAACCATGAATTGATCGTTCAATCTTCAACTAGATGGACAAGGTTTTTGTTGACTCTGTAGATTACTTCGAAGCAGGAGGTGTTTTTTGAAATGCAATGGTCGTTGTGAACCAAGTGTTCAATTTTCGGACTCCTTACTGCACCAATTTCGCCCTTTCGGAAACGTGCTGGGTAGTGTTCTTGAATCCTTTTGGATATGATGCGCATCGAACGACGGATGTACCTGGCTCCACAGCAGCAGGTGAACTGATATATGCACATAGAAGTAGTGAGATGCGGGATCTTGTCCTTGTGGCTTCTGCAGATCAGTGGGCGACTGGAGAACACTATTCTTAGTGTTGCTGCAAAGAATGTTCTTCTCAGAGATGATGTGATTCTTCTTTTGAGAATATCGCTTGCTAAATCTCCCTTGAAATCCTAGTTCATGTAGAGTTCCTTCCATATTAGTTTGTGTATTAGATGTATCACAGAGTGAAACAGTATTATTTACTGAATGACGTTTCGAACACAATTTATTGTTCATAATCATATCAATTTTGATCACTAGCCCTTGCAATTAGAAAGTTCAAGCCACCTTTATACGTTCAAAAACAATTTGTCATCACATGAAACCTTCACTGGTAAATTTTGTTTTGATACCATAGCAGATGTACTATTACCTCTGCTATTTGGTCTAGTGATCTTCATACTTATTTTGACCTTGAATATGCCCTTTTAATTTAACCTAAGTCAATTTTCCTCACCTCTTACCTCTTTATTAATTTCATATATATTTCTATGACAAGTCCGTGTGTGATCAGACTGTTCGAAATGTGTTGCGCAAATACATTACACGATTCAGACAAATTAGGTCTTCTTATTGCTTTATCAGTGACTTGGAGGAGGTCATGCGAGAAGGAGATGAAAGCATGTGGACAGACCTGGAGCAGGGTGAAAAAGTTGTCAGAAAACCGAAGGCAATGTAGGTGCGCAGCTGAAGCCCTATGTTCCTCTAGGAACTAAAGGATACAATAATAAATAATAATAATATTTGCCTTATCTAGAAATACAGATGTTTTGGCTACTTATAGTGCATATAAGTAGTGTAGAAAAGTTGACAAAATCTATAGGTGGTCACATTAATTTTTGTGTCATTATTTCACATTTGATTCCATTTCCTAATTTTTTATCAGATTCTGGTAAGAATCTATTGAACATGCATCACCTAATGAAATTCCAAGTTTGAGTTCGAGCCCACGCCGGCGCACACCTGATATCTATGGTCGGCCTGCAAAATTTGGGCTACCGATATCCATGCTGAAAATTCCATACTTGTACCGAAAATACAGTGTGGAATCAAGCTGTAAATCAAAAAGAAAAAAAAAAGGAATGTCATTTTTATCTCTCAGTGAGTTAAATCAGAAGAAGTTGAGTCTTAGTTGTGATGATTCCACGCTTTCACGTTCTAATATGTGATAACTCTGTACACGGTCAGTGACGAACAACGGTGTGCTAAGAAGCCCGAGGGAAAACCTGAAAAGATGTATTGTTAAAAAAATCGAATTTTAAAAAGCGTGAGGTGAACGAGAAAGTGCCTAACCAAAAAGCTATATTGAATAATTCAACATGTGCCAGGGAATTCCTAGAAACCTGGTACTCAAACGAGAATGCAATTAACAAACACGTTAGTAAAGACAAAATATACCAAATAATAAAAAGCAAATCAGGTGAACAGAAAGTTTCAAATCCAAGTCAATAGAAAATAGACAATACATATGTAAAGATGGTTATCGGGAGACGCAATTATATCACTCATGAAGAAAATTTAAATCATTTGACTTTATGCTAAATATTGCGCCGAAAGGGGATGCTGTCCAGGAGGACGGCGAAAGCTCCGCAACTAAACCAACCAAGTCAGAGAACACTATTAATTGCAAATCATCCACCTACGCTACAAATCGTCTCTATTATTTCAAGAATATCATGTATTGGGAGTACTAGCCGTGTTGTATTCTACTGTAGATTGTGGATTTTTGGGGATAGGTCGTGAGTAGTAAGCTGACGGCAGGAGTATGAGCGTCGAAACATTCACTGATTCAGCAGAAACATGGAAACAACATAATAATGAGAAAACAATAAACACAGAAATATTTTGACCTACTCACTAAGCACTCACTTCTCTAATTACATCAGCAAAAGTAATGAGTGCATGTTTAATCAATACGAGTGTGTGATTAAATTATACGATCCCGATGTGTTTCATTAGCTTTTATGTGACAGTAGACGGAGCAGAATGTTCGTTTGTGGTCAAATTCACGCGTTTCCGATTGGCTACGCTGTCTTCTGTTGTAGAATGCTTCGACAAGGATTATCAGTTGTCTGAATAACACAATTTCGCATTCATGTATTTGGCGAAAGCAACAGTGAAACATTGCTGACAAATTCGCTGAGATTGTGGTCATTTGTGGCTAAGAATCAGAGTTGAGTGTTGAAGTGCTACTTAATCCCATGTGGCATTATCAGCACACTTGACTAACAATCAACTTAATGAAACAGGTGATATGATGTGTGAATCAAAAGATTGTCAGGATTACTAAAGGTTGTCACATGTCATTGTGTATTGTGATAGGGATGCGTGCACATTTCACGTGCTTTGTTCTTCCCGATTTGTGCTGGTTAGAAGTGTTTGCACAACGACATGTTGGAAGGAGTAATTTATGTGAAGCTGAAAATGTCAAGTGGAATGGTTGTGTCATGTTCTTTGCATCAATTACTTTGCATTGAATAATGACATAATTCTACACTCACCAGCAGTTTCATTCTTCAATCGGACGAGGATTGTAGTTGACTCACTCATTTATTTGATGCAGCGTGTTGACTGTTATCGTATTCAAGTGTTGGTTTGTAGGGATTCGATTGCTTATAAGATTTCAACATGAGCTGACATTAGTTAGAGAACCATTGGAAAACCTGGGAGTACTGGACAGCTGTTTCATCCTAGTTTGGAACTCTTCATCGGTACTCACCCACCGGGATTCGAACCCAGGAATTTCTGGTTCTCGTATTCCTCTCCACATTGATTTGATGATTTTAACAAGTAATCGAGATGGATTTCGGCGTGTTCTTTTGTTTACATGTCGTTATTCGAATCAGTGATGTTATATTGTGTTCTGCACGAGTACACAGTCTTCCTTTTAACAATATTCTCACTTCTCCGAAACACACCGTCACATATGCATTTTTTGAGACATTCAGTGTGATGACAATATTTTGGATAGAAATCCTGTGCAGTAAGTTTAACAGATGGTGTGCTCTGCGCTTCATCTAGGTTACTCATGCTTCCTAATACTTTGTGTTTTAGTAGAAATCGGTACACATTGATTGTTGTTGTGAGTCTGAAAAAAGGTTGCAAAGAAGTGACGACTACCGTGAAGGTCACGTCGTTCAATTAAATCATGCAGCGAAAGGAGATGACTACAGGTTAACTGAAATAATTGTCACTGTCTTGTTATAATGGATGTCACCAGATATATTATTTCGTAGAGTTGATAGAATTCGTATCGTCCTCAAACATCAGGTGGTTTGACTTCCGCACAACTAATCCCCTGGTCTTCATGGTTCGTTTTTTCACTTCACATGGAGTGTTGTTCATCCGTGTGAATGAACAATCGCCTAATTGGTTTACGCAGATGGAAGTGTTGATGACTGGCAACCAAGTCTTTCCTACAACGTTATTGCACGAGTTTGATGCTGTTATGGATACCCCTTTTAATAGAGTTAATGACGCTTTAAAGTTAGTTCCAGAGGTTTCCTTCAGGAGTGCCTACAGATAGGTAAAAATCTTCGTTCTGCAGAGATCGAAGAAAACCATTATAAGGCATCTCTCTTCGAAACATTATTATGTATTTCTTCGACCTTGATAACATTGTATGGTGCAAAGACTGAAGGATGAACAGAATTCACCAGAGGGATTTATTCATAAAATAACAAACAAAAAGGCGACAGAAAATTGATTCACATGGTGAAGAAGCAGCTGAAGTCTGACAGCGTGAGGACAATGCTCAAAGCATTGTTCGAAAGTGGGAAGACTTTGCCAAATAGCAAGGATCCACCAGAGAACAATTATTCTTTCTCCATGAGTGCCTTCGTCATTCAATCCTACCAAACAGTGTAAGATACAAACCACCAGTCAACTGCCCAATGGGATGGAAATTGGCCGAACAATGTGGAAGACGAATGGTCAAATTAATGATTACGGACGCACATTATCGGATCAACAAATATCAACAAATTATAGATATCCAAAAAGCAAAATTAGAGAAAACCCTCAACCAGGAACACCTGTCAACGCTGATCACCGCAATTACACTGTCAAGTGAAAAACACAGAGAACAAAGACGAAGAGTCCTCAAAACCAAGCTAGCCAAGATTAGAAAACAACAACCAGACAATACGCCCATAGACTGCGTAGTCAACCTATCAAAACAACCACTATCAAAAATGGAACAACAACTACTACAAAAAGGATTAAACTACAACACCGGAGATGCTTCAAAAACTGATTTCTTCGCTGCCTTTGAATCATTACTCAAATCATCAAACTTGAACGAGGAAACACAGGAAGAGATACGCCAAACAATTGTACCAATGGTCAAACAGAAAAGACAACACACACAACTCAACGCTCAAGAACTAAAGGCCCTCAAAAAGCTGAAAAATAGGAAGGACATCGTCATTTTACCAGCCGACAAAGGAAGAACAACAGTAGTCATGGACAGAGAAGAATACACCAAGAAAGCAGAAGAACTACTCAAAGATGAAGATGTATATCAACAACTCCCAACAAATCCCATACAAACATTGGATAACCGCATCCAAAGGACCTTAAACAAGCTCACCAAAACTGGACAGATCACAAAACAAGACCAATGGCGAATGAAATCCAATGGACCAGTCCTACCTCGATTCTACGGCAGACCCAAAATACACAAGGCAAATATCCCGTTACGACCAATTGTATCACTCCCAGGAACTCCAACATATAATTTGTCCAAAGAATTATACAGAAAACTAAAACACCTAACGGAATCTTGCGATCACTCCATCAACTCTGCTATCCAATTCCTAGAGAAAATCAGAGGCATCCAAATAGATGAACAAGAAATAATGGTATCCTTCGACGTGACAGCATTATATACCTCTATCGGACAAAAACTAGCAAAAGAAACCATGGAGCAATTACTTAGCAACGACGAACAACTTCCACAACAATCAAAAATGCAACACACAAGCTGGATGGAATGCATAAATCTATGCCTAACAACATACTTCCAATTCAACGGCCAAATATATGAACAAGTCAAAGGAACACCCATGGGATCGCCAATATCAGGTTTGATTGCAGAAGCAGTGATGCAAAGACTCGAAAATATAATTCTACCAAAGATCAAACCCAAGATTTGGATACGCTACGTCGACGACACATTTGTAATAATCAAAAGAAACGAATTAGATAAAACTCACAACTTAATAAACAACGTCTTCAACGACATCAAATTCACAAGAGAAGAGGAATCCGAGAACAAAATACCATTTTTGGACGTCTTAGTCAGGCGAACAACTACAGGAGAATTAGAAACTCAAGTTTATAGGAAATCAACTCACACAGACCAAATACTGAATTACAACAGCAACAACCCAACAACACACAAAAGGAATTGCATACAAACACTATTCAAGAGGACAAGGACTCACTGCAGCACTCCCACCTTAAGAAAAATTGAAGAAAAGTATCTCATGGACGTCTTCCAAAAGAATGGATATCCACGGAATTTCATCAAGAGACATATACCCCCAAGCCAACCTACCAAACCAAAAGCCACCAAAGAAAGCACAAAGAAAATCGCCTTACCATATATAAAAGGATATCTCAGAAATCACTACAAGACTCTTCAAACCTTTAGGAATTGACGTCGTACACAAACCAACAAAGTCGCTTCACTCAATTCTATGTCAACCAAAAGACTCAACAGCGAAAGAAGATAAAACCAACATCATCTACAAAATAAACTGTAACAACTGCGAAAAACACTACATTGGCCAAAGTGGACGTCCCCTTCGTCTTCGTATCCACGAACATAAGCTAGCCGTCAAAAGACATGATATCCACTCCATCACTCATATCACTACATACAGACAACCACGGATATCATTCAAATATTAGACAAAGGAAATAACAAGAATGCTAGAGAATTTTTAGAAGCTTGGCATTCCAGTGAATCATCAATCAATAGACACATCGACATAGACAAAATTTATCAACCAATAAGAAAGAAACTTCACACACAAAGGGTCGAAGTTCAAGTCAAAGAAACAATCAGTTCCAATACAAGTAGCCCAGAAGATGTGAAAACACACAAAAACAACCAATCACGTCCAAGGTCACCAGGAGAGATGATTAATAAACTCGTGGAGAAACCTAAAAGCTCACTTCAATGAATTGAAGTATGTGCTGAAGATTTCACCTAGTAGGGTGATGAAAGCTTCACAAACTAACCATCCAGCTCAGAGAACGAAACCACATCAAAAGCATTTCTGAATTCAATGAATTCGAGGCAGAGTATTGACTGCCACTCTCTAGTCTGCTTGAAGGGGATGCGTAGCACTGTAGTCTGGTCCACTCATAATTTCCACTGTATGAAGCCTGCTTTCGGTGACGTTATTCATTCAGTGCATCTCCAAGTCTCCCGAGGATGGTTCAGTTTCACGTTTCGCTTTGATTGCATTAGACGATTGATTGCATTCGCACCTAGGTCATTTGTTCGGCTTTCACAGCTTCTCTCAAATTACGCCACGAAGTGCCACGTACCGACCAGAATATTAACTCGTGTTCTTTGAAATTTCTGTGGCCTCTGATGTAGTGTAATGTCTTCACAGGCTCCACAGGGTAATTCATTAGGATTATTCTCACAAGATAGTTACGCAGTTTCCTCTGATTTCTACTCTTGCTTATTCGGATTCTTTTACTATTTTCAGTTGACTTTATCTGAATTTATGTTCACATGGGGAGCAACCTTGTTATTTGATGTGGTGTTTCAAGGTATCTCCGACTCTTATCTACTGCTATCAGATAGTGAAGTAAAAATGGTAGATACACAGAAGAAACCTGAGCATGTGTCACCGTCAATAGAAGACGTCTAGAGGAAGTCAAATTTTCAGCACATACGAAGACAGTCCTTTCAACTTCAAGTGGCACACTTGGGGATGTCATTTCCAGCCAGATTCATGAATACACAACGAATCTTCATCACTTCGAGATTAGTGTAGAAATATGCTGCATTCGACAAGAAAAATTACATCTAAATTTTCACAAATAATGTAAAAGCAGTCAGTTTCCCTACATGCTTCAAAGAATTAGTATGCGCTTCATGGGAAGAATTCCAAAGAAAATGCTGCAGATATTCATCATCAGCTGCTCTCAGTGCATATCAAAGATCAAAAGGCTGCCTTGAAAAGATAAGCTACAGGAGACCCCGGAAGTGGACCTATCGACAGTCTATCAGCCATCAAATGGACGGAGGTGGATCGTCAGTCACTCTGCTGATTAAGCCATTGAATGATATTCTATTTGCTATCATATCTTTATTACTATTATAATTTAAGTATTTTTAGTGAACTGTAATTCCATTGATCATACTTTACAAATCGATATTATTTAAGAAACACTAATATTGTTATTAACTACCAATCTTGAATATTTTTGTATACATAAACATATATATAATTGTGGAGCAAGAAGAGGAATTTATCGAAAAGAATATTCTTTGCTCGATTATTTTGTGTTTTAAAGATGAATGAAATTTGTCACCTGACCCTCGATTGGGAAACGAAATGGAAAGTACCAGTTAAGCGTGGGTTCCATACTGACATAAGTCAGATATTGACAAGAGGAAACTGGAGCTTCTGAACAACCATGGAGACAACTGCGAATGAATGTAGAGAACAGTGTTGTTTTTGAAAACCCTCTGTCTCACTCGGTGCCCAAAGACGATCATACATGTTAAAACAACCTGACTGCATTTTCCATTACTGATCATAGATGTCTATCTGTAGAAGCGGGTCATTTTAAGAGGCATAACACTGATATATTTTTTTATTTCAACCTATCTGTAATGATCTTGGCAGAGAACGATTCTCACTTCCTGAGAGCCTTCGATGTTTCTGCTGAAATCATGTTATGCACTATGACGAAACGTAACTTCTGCCACTTCGCCACATGCATCACAGTTCCCACTTCAAGCAACCAACCGATTCGCAATTCTCATCAAGCAGCAAACAATCAAATATTTCTAAACGACATGATGAAACTGCTGACAAACTGGCTCACATAACTACTCTGTGATGTTATCTGTGTCACAAGCAAATTAAATAATATAAAACCACAGGCTGAGTAGACTGCAGTAACACAGTGATTGCCGATATGAATGAGGAGGCATAAACCATGACTGAAAAGGCTCCCTCTGAATGTGAACATCATGGAACATTCATACCATTCCATTGACATCCCAATTTCATCCCTCTTTAAAGAACATCCAATTCTTGATTAGGTGTCTCGAAGGAGTAGACACTAAGCGATACTCAAAGAATCCTTGATACGAATATTCATGAATAATGAGTGATCGTCGAAAGTCGACAGTTTTTTCAACTTTCTTCAATTCGGGTTCGGGGAATTAGACACGGTATTCAACTTATATGAATTCCTCACCTCACATTCTACCTTCGCTTCACATATTAAGGTGCACATGGAGTGTATTCAGTGAGATTTTGGGGTAGAGAATTTGTGAAAAGGAGAACTGGACCTGATGGATCATTCGGTCTGTGTTTTACTCCACATGCGTAAAATCTTCACAGATGAAAATATTTTGCTGGCGATGTGAGCAAAGGGATTCCTGAAGTTTCAATTTTATTGACTGCAAAATCTTCCTCTTTTGTTACTTCCATATGCTCAAAGTGAAATATGATGTTGTGATGGTGACATTCACAAAGGATCCAGTATTAAGCTGTCATATAGGTCCATCGCATTATTGATGCACTTCATGACAAGGGCAGTATTGTCTTTATTTGCTGACGTTCTGAGAGAAGGGTGGTTTATCTTTCTGTAGTTGCTTCAACACCTGCTGTCGGCTTCTGCTCATATGAGGGAAATTGGAATCCTGATGTAGTGATGAAGTCGAAATCGTGTGTCTTATAACGTATCCGTGTCGACTGTTACACACTTCAATGAGGCGTCAGTGAGTGGAACGTTTAGAAAGACACAGAATTGGCTTTTGTTTAGATCAAATCGCAATCCCATTTCGATTAAGGTTCACAACCGGTGGATTAATGACACATTTTGTGACGGAATTGCGAAGGACTCTTTACAACAATCGATTTCTTTTGACAAATCGGTGAGGGATGACTTCGTTATCATTCGAAGAAATTTGAAAGAGGTCACTTCATTCACTTCACTGTTTTGGCGAAGCATCATTTCAACTATACGCAAGCGAAACGGATGGATATGTTAAACTAGTGGGGATCGAGAATGCGACGCAGACGTTTAACTAAAAAAAGACGTAAATAGCAAAGAAAATTTGCTCTGCGACGATTCATTACATTTATGCTGTTCATATCAAGAGGATATATTGGGAGGTGGTTTGCAACGTCTTCGGGAAGGCTTGTGTCAACGAATGATCTGACAACACTACAGTTTAAACTCCACAGGTTTTGTACGACACATAAAGACATTTATCTCGTCAAAGTACTAACTCATACTCGTCTATAACACTGGTTATCTCGACTGGAAATTAAGGTCACGATGACCCACATCAGCGTGAGTCGCATTGAGTAAACTGAGCGGAAGATGGATTATGAATGTCATCGCACTACTGCAGAAGCTAAGACACCAACGAATCAATAGGGTTCTTCAATTAATAGCCAATGAATGGAAGCTATATCTGAAATCATAATCCGACTACTTTTGTATCACAATTTCTTTCTCGCTTCTCTTCTCTACGGTTATCATTCAAAAGTTGAAGTGCAGTATATGCTGTGCATGAACCTGAAGAGAAGAAGAACGTCGACAAGTCACTCATCACACCATAACAATGAGAAAACAATGAACACAATTATTTGGACCCTCTCATTAGGCGCTCACTTCTCTGATTACATCAACAAAACTTAGTAGGCACATATGGAAGTAACGTGAGTATGCGATTCAGTGATACGGAAACAATGCGTTTCCTTGAATTTTATGTGACGAAAGACAAAGAAAAGTGTCAGATTCACCCCCTTCGTAGATTAGCTACGCTGTCACCTGTTGGAGAATGCTTCCACAGGGATTATCAGTCGTCTGAATAATTCAATTTCACGTTGATATATTCTGTGAGAGCGATATTGGAATATTGCTGGTTGATTAACATAGAAAATGACTGAAATTGTAGTCATTTGAGACTGGAAATAAGTGGTGGTGGAGTGTTGAAGTGCTACTAAATCCCATGTACCATTACTAGCTCACTTGACCAACAATTGTGATAATGAAACACATGATAGGATATGTGAATAGAAGGATTCTCAGGACTCCCAGTGGTTGTCACAAGCCATTGTGTATTGTGGTAGGGATGTGTTTGCATTTCATGTGCTTTATATTTTTCGATTTTGTGCTGGTTAGAAGTGTTTGCACAACGACATGTTGGCAGGAGTGACTAGTGTGAAAGCGAAAATGTCGAGTGGAATGATTGTGTCCTGTTCTTTGTGTCAATTTATCTGCGAATTTTCGCCGAGTATTGTGCAGGTCAAATCAGTCAATTCAGCCACTAGGTAAACAAGTTGACTTCAGGATACGTCGTACAATTGTCACAGTCTTCGTGTAATTTTCGTCACCAGATATCTTACTCCATAGAATCGATAGATTTTCTATAGTCCTCAAAAATCAATCAGGTGGTTTGCGTTTTCCACAACTAGTGATTTTTGCTACGCAGTTTGGGGTGTAACATAGAAGGGGTGAGTAGTTGAAACTAAGGAATAAAGCATAAGACGGCATGCCGTAATAGATGTGAGAAAATGACTGATCCATAGTAGTTTGCTTATTAGATGTATCACACAGTGAAACAGTATTATTTACCGGCTGGCGTTTCGAACAAACTGAAGCAAGATATGAAAATAATCGTATTTTCAAAATTCGATGCTTATGAAATGAAATCATTCCTAAATACCTACGTCTACGAGCTCCAGTTCCAACGGACAGAGTGAGAAGCAGAATAGAGGGCCTACAAAAACTATGCCTGAAAGATGAGATCCACAGAATCGTTAAAAAGCTGCAACATATCAGATGTGAAATTGAGCAATTAAAACAAAAGCTTAAGGGAATAGTTACCAATGTAGATTAAGACCTTATAACACAGTCCTCCAGCAATGCAAATTCAGCAAAATGTCAAAAAATAGTCAAATGAAAATTTCAACATATTATTAGAGGAGAAATCTTCATATCAGAACAAAGTGGGTTATCAATCTCTCATCAAATAAATTAAGTCCTACGGAAATAAGTGTATTACAAAAGGGACTAAATTTCAACGTAGCAGTAGACCAGCTGAAACCTGAGGATTTCATCCCTAAAATAGCAACAGCACTAAGTAGGATAGACAAAACAACGGCTGACGAAGTACATGCACAATGTGCACTCACATTAAAACGACAAAAATGTGGAAAGCCTAACTTGACAAAACAAGAGACAGAAGCCCTGAAACACCTAAGGAACAACAAGGACATAGTAATCACAAAGTCAGACAAAGGAAATGCAACAGTAGTATTAGACAAATCAGACTATTTGGACAAGGTAAACACTCACATACAAACAGGACCATATGAGGAAATTAATAGATCAATAGACACAGTTATGAATAAAGTTAAGGAATCCACAGCCGACCTTATAAGCCGAATGAAGCAGTTTCTAGGTGAGTCTAAGTGGTTTAATTTAATGCGCAAAACTAATACCCCCAGTAGGATGTATGGTGTTGTCAAAGTTCATAAGTCAGGATACCCTATTAGGCCTCTAGTTGATTTTAGAAATTCACCTACTTGTGAATTATCTAAATATTTAGCCATGGTATTAAATCCCCTAAAAAGCCACTCGAAATCTAGACTAACTAATTCTTATGAACTAAAACACAGATTAGATAATTTAAAATTAGAAAATGAAGACAAAGTGGTTAGTTTTGACATTGTCAGTTTATATACACGTATACCAATAAATATGGCTATAGAGGCAGTCAGAAACGAACTGATTTCTGACAAAGCACTCGAACTTAGGACAAGGGTGCCATTTGAGGACATAATTCTGGGGTGCAGTTATGCCTGACTTCCACAGTATTTCAATTCCAAGGGAAAATATACAAAAAAACTGAGAGAGCTTCCATGGGATCACCAATATCCCTGGTTGTAGCAGATATATTCATGGATAGGTGGGAAACTGTAGCGATTGAAAGGTTCACCCTCACCCCAAATCGAAGTATGGTGGAGGTATGTAGATGACACATCCACTGTACTTAGAACACAGGATATAGATAGATTTTTCGACCAAGGTAGAGCCAATTCAATTCACTTGTGATGAATTGGAAAGTCAGGAAGGGGAGTTTCCAGTGTCAAATTGCAACGTAAAAAGGAAAGAAGATGGGAAGTTAAACACTAGTGTGTACCGAAAAACCCAGTGACACATTCAAACAGATATTTGGACTTCCGATCATCCCATCCTATGTCAGTGAAAATAGGATTGGTGAAATGGTCAAGTGACAGAGCACAAAACTAAGTAGTACCAAGGAAAATCTGAGACAGGAAGTGATACACATAAAAGAAGCCTTGAAAATTAATAATTACCCGGATAAATTAGTCAGGAAATGTGTAAGGAAATGTAAAAATAAAATAAATAATGAGAGTAGTGATGGTGATAATAATAATGATATTAATAACTTTAGTGACAATAATAATATTAATGACGACAACAACAATTAGGGATCTAAATCATCAGTAGTAATTCCATATAAGGAAGGAACCTCGGTAAACCTACGCAGAATTCTTAACAATGGAAGAAGGAGTAAAAGTGGCTGGCATTCAAACCAACCACAAACTCAATTAGAAACAAGCTTTGTCGGTTAAAGCATCAATCCTGTGGAGCCTTTAAAACGAAACAATTTAGTTTATCTAATACCCTGCCAGAATGATTGTCCGCTCAAATACACAGGTGAAACTAATAGAACAGGGTCAGTGAGTCAAACTAGCCGAACATAAAACCCTAGCAGCAAAATCCAGATTGATTGACCGAAATAAGATAATAAATCTAGAGAATAGTTCAGCTGTGCTACTCACTACATGCAGTTACACAAAACCATTCAATTGGATGAGATAGGATGACAGTTTCAAAATCTAATGTCACAGGGTGGAGGGAGAGATTGATAACAGAAGCTTTGTTTATCAAATCGACTGCAAATTCATGTTTTCAACATGTAATAGAAATGACTCAGCACCTGTCCACCCAGATATCTGGAAAATTCTACTACCCCAGTGACGACAAACAGAAGAAGACAAAGAAAGCTATAAAACTCAAGTTTCGAAGTCGTGTGATTACAGTCGATATGATTATGAACAGTAATAAATTTTGTTCGAGATTGTGTCTGTCATCCAGTAAATAATACTGCTTCACTGCAGGTGAATGATTCAAAGGAATTCCTTTAAGTAAGTCAAAATGAGAAAGAGCATGAGACAGAGACGCACACGTTCCCCTAAAGTGGTATTAGTGAAGAAGCACACACTCAGACTGCAAAGCGTCAATGTTGAGTGGAGCATCTCTGCTCGGAATTGTCACCACCACATTTTTAAGTGGGATTCAAGAGAAACCTTTTCAATTTCAATGTGAAAACATTCGACCAGTGAAGTGCTTCCGATTCTCCCAGGCTGGAGAGGTGGATGATGAATAGGAGAGTCATATGGACTAGACAGTCGCTCATGGATACCACTCGGTGTTGCATGACTTGTGTTACCCACAACACAGAGTCACTCACAATACTGTTTATGCGGGTCTCAGGAGGTCTTTATATTACAAAAGTAAAAATGAGATGTAATATTTGGTCTGTATTTTCAAATACACACAAGTGTGTTGGTTTGCTGTGGTGGACCACTCATGCATATTTCCACTGTTTAACACCCACGTGAATTTGATTTTTTCAAATTATAGGGAGATTTGGTGTACATACACGCCAATGAGTGTAAATTTCTAATCCAGTACATGCTGAAATTGATCGATTACAAATGTTCACCAAACACTACTTGCAAGGATGTGAATTTCATAACGAAGCACACCTCTCATATACGCGCGCATTTGTCGAGCGTATATATATATATATTTCAGTGAGAGAAGAAGGTGGACTGAATAGACTGGATTGTGAATATGCTCCTGAGAAGAATGATCATTGAACGTCGATTGTTCTGACATCGACGCACTTATTATTTCACGCAACCAAATGCATTATTAGCATTGGTCACAAAAATATGAGGACATATCCATGCCCCACATTGTCAATGAAATCACAAATTCGGATGAAATATTTGTGATGACGGCTTGTGCGAGAGACGCATCATCAGTTCGATTAATCAGTTGTGTTTTTCAGAGTTCTTTGTGATATTCACGGTACTATTCTGTCTAAAGGATACTATTCATCTTCACCAGTCTTCTTCGTTAATGGGATAACTTCACCCTGTGACGCAGTAAGAATTTGTGTGTATAACTGTGATTGGACAGTGTTATGTCGTTCGGGAGCGTCGAACAATTCCTAAACTCTTCATTCTGGAAGGTGTGCAATGTAAAACTCACTTGGTCAGCTCAGGGTTACAATATCGGAGGCATGCTGATTTATTCTGAGGAAGTCAAAATCAAGTGCAGTTATGCGCCTCAAATTGTTGCTTCACCGGAAACAACATCTTAAGTTTCACGCTAGGTCTGTTGCAAAACATGGAAATCTATTTGTTTAGAATTTCGTCACCATACTACTTCGTTAGACCGTTTATCTCGCCTACCAACGCAACCCAAGTCTAGGCATTCTAGTATGACAATTTGAGTCTGTCTGTATCACATCAGCAATAGCAATATAGTGACTCTATCTGCAGTATTGCCTAAATGAGTATGGCAGCAGCGTCACTTAATGACACACAGGTGACACAATGTTGGCCTGAAACTAGACGGTGAATAGGATGAGGAGAGAGTTGAGTGTCGTTACACGAAAGGCAAGTAATTCCTTGGGTGCCAAGGGAACAGGAGATAGTGGGGTGGATTCTAATAGTGACATGAAGGAGATCATACGAGTAGGAGGTTAGAGACTATGCAAAATAATGGCGCCAGTTGAAAAAGACTGCAGCGAATACGACAGAGTGGAGATGTGCTGCATAACGACTGTGTCGAAAATGTACTTCATGGCAAGTATAAGCTGCCAGTATAGTACGCTGTCCAATGAGGTGATGGCGTCACGCATGAGAATCTTCGCGTTAAATAGGAATTCTTAGCAACTTGACTTCTCGAAAAGCAGTGATTCAGTCAAAAGTCGGGTTGAATGATAATGTGTCTCAGTTCCTCCATAATGCGTTTAGTATTTTTGATAGCTCGCATGACTTCCGCATACAAGATTGGAATATTTGCAGTTAGGCAGCTACCAGATTTACAGCTGTCATCGACTGAAAATCACACATGATAAGGACACAGTTGAGGCTCAGAAAAGACGCGGAAAATGACACCACGACTGTTGTGAAAAGAATATCATACGTGATTCAGTATTGAGTATGTTAGTCATGTTGTCCTCTTCGATAGATTGAAAGCTTTAGGACACAGTTTGTGAGTGAAACTATCGAGAAGCAGGAGCAGGCGCGTTCAACAATTCATTGATTCAGCGGTATCATGCAATTACATAATTGCACCTGTGGTGTCCATATAAAGAGAATATATTGAGAGGTGTGTGGCAATCACTGTGAACAGCCCTTGTTAGTGGTTGATCCGATAACACTACCGTTGAAATTCTTCAGCTCTTTCGCGACATATACAAACATCTACCTCATCAAAGTACTCACTCATACTCATCTGTGATACTGGTTACATCGCTTGAGAATAAAAGCTTTGATGAACCACTTCAGTGTGTCTCAGTTTGAATCACACTGAGTAACCTGAGAGGAAGATAAATAATAAAGTTCAGCACACTACTGCTTAAGCTAATACAAGAATGAATCAATAGTGTTCTTCAATTGAAATTAATAATAATAATAATAATAATAATGATAATTTGCTTTATTCCAGAAACAGTAATAGTTCCACATTGTGCCGAAAGGGGATGCTGTCCAGGAGGACGGCGAAAGCTCCGCAACTAAACCAACCAAGTCAGAGAACACTATTAATTGCAAATCATCCACCTACGCTACAAATCGTCTCTATTATTTCAAGAATATCATGTATTGGGAGTACTAGCCGTGTTGTATTCTACTGTAGATTGTGGATTTTTGGGGATAGGTCGTGAGTAGTAAGCTGACGGCAGGAGTATGAGCGTCGAAACATTCACTGATTCAGCAGAAACATGGAAACAACATAATAATGAGAAAACAATAAACACAGAAATATTTTGACCTACTCACTAAGCACTCACTTCTCTAATTACATCAGCAAAAGTAATGAGTGCATGTTTAATCAATACGAGTGTGTGATTAAATTATACGATCCCGATGTGTTTCATTAGCTTTTATGTGACAGTAGACGGAGCAGAATGTTCGTTTGTGGTCAAATTCACGCGTTTCCGATTGGCTACGCTGTCTTCTGTTGTAGAATGCTTCGACAAGGATTATCAGTTGTCTGAATAACACAATTTCGCATTCATGTATTTGGCGAAAGCAACAGTGAAACATTGCTGACAAATTCGCTGAGATTGTGGTCATTTGTGGCTAAGAATCAGAGTTGAGTGTTGAAGTGCTACTTAATCCCATGTGGCATTATCAGCACACTTGACTAACAATCAACTTAATGAAACAGGTGATATGATGTGTGAATCAAAAGATTGTCAGGATTACTAAAGGTTGTCACATGTCATTGTGTATTGTGATAGGGATGCGTGCACATTTCACGTGCTTTGTTCTTCCCGATTTGTGCTGGTTAGAAGTGTTTGCACAACGACATGTTGGAAGGAGTAATTTATGTGAAGCTGAAAATGTCAAGTGGAATGGTTGTGTCATGTTCTTTGCATCAATTACTTTGCATTGAATAATGACATAATTCTACACTCACCAGCAGTTTCATTCTTCAATCGGACGAGGATTGTAGTTGACTCACTCATTTATTTGATGCAGCGTGTTGACTGTTATCGTATTCAAGTGTTGGTTTGTAGGGATTCGATTGCTTATAAGATTTCAACATGAGCTGACATTAGTTAGAGAACCATTGGAAAACCTGGGAGTACTGGACAGCTGTTTCATCCTAGTTTGGAACTCTTCATCGGTACTCACCCACCGGGATTCGAACCCAGGAATTTCTGGTTCTCGTATTCCTCTCCACATTGATTTGATGATTTTAACAAGTAATCGAGATGGATTTCGGCGTGTTCTTTTGTTTACATGTCGTTATTCGAATCAGTGATGTTATATTGTGTTCTGCACGAGTACACAGTCTTCCTTTTAACAATATTCTCACTTCTCCGAAACACACCGTCACATATGCATTTTTTGAGACATTCAGTGTGATGACAATATTTTGGATAGAAATCCTGTGCAGTAAGTTTAACAGATGGTGTGCTCTGCGCTTCATCTAGGTTACTCATGCTTCCTAATACTTTGTGTTTTAGTAGAAATCGGTACACATTGATTGTTGTTGTGAGTCTGAAAAAAGGTTGCAAAGAAGTGACGACTACCGTGAAGGTCACGTCGTTCAATTAAATCATGCAGCGAAAGGAGATGACTACAGGTTAACTGAAATAATTGTCACTGTCTTGTTATAATGGATGTCACCAGATATATTATTTCGTAGAGTTGATAGAATTCGTATCGTCCTCAAACATCAGGTGGTTTGACTTCCGCACAACTAATCCCCTGGTCTTCATGGTTCGTTTTTTCACTTCACATGGAGTGTTGTTCATCCGTGTGAATGAACAATCGCCTAATTGGTTTACGCAGATGGAAGTGTTGATGACTGGCAACCAAGTCTTTCCTACAACGTTATTGCACGAGTTTGATGCTGTTATGGATACCCCTTTTAATAGAGTTAATGACGCTTTAAAGTTAGTTCCAGAGGTTTCCTTCAGGAGTGCCTACAGATAGGTAAAAATCTTCGTTCTGCAGAGATCGAAGAAAACCATTATAAGGCATCTCTCTTCGAAACATTATTATGTATTTCTTCGACCTTGATAACATTGTATGGTGCAAAGACTGAAGGATGAACAGAATTCACCAGAGGGATTTATTCATAAAATAACAAACAAAAAGGCGACAGAAAATTGATTCACATGGTGAAGAAGCAGCTGAAGTCTGACAGCGTGAGGACAATGCTCAAAGCATTGTTCGAAAGTGGGAAGACTTTGCCAAATAGCAAGGATCCACCAGAGAACAATTATTCTTTCTCCATGAGTGCCTTCGTCATTCAATCCTACCAAACAGTGTAAGATACAAACCACCAGTCAACTGCCCAATGGGATGGAAATTGGCCGAACAATGTGGAAGACGAATGGTCAAATTAATGATTACGGACGCACATTATCGGATCAACAAATATCAACAAATTATAGATATCCAAAAAGCAAAATTAGAGAAAACCCTCAACCAGGAACACCTGTCAACGCTGATCACCGCAATTACACTGTCAAGTGAAAAACACAGAGAACAAAGACGAAGAGTCCTCAAAACCAAGCTAGCCAAGATTAGAAAACAACAACCAGACAATACGCCCATAGACTGCGTAGTCAACCTATCAAAACAACCACTATCAAAAATGGAACAACAACTACTACAAAAAGGATTAAACTACAACACCGGAGATGCTTCAAAAACTGATTTCTTCGCTGCCTTTGAATCATTACTCAAATCATCAAACTTGAACGAGGAAACACAGGAAGAGATACGCCAAACAATTGTACCAATGGTCAAACAGAAAAGACAACACACACAACTCAACGCTCAAGAACTAAAGGCCCTCAAAAAGCTGAAAAATAGGAAGGACATCGTCATTTTACCAGCCGACAAAGGAAGAACAACAGTAGTCATGGACAGAGAAGAATACACCAAGAAAGCAGAAGAACTACTCAAAGATGAAGATGTATATCAACAACTCCCAACAAATCCCATACAAACATTGGATAACCGCATCCAAAGGACCTTAAACAAGCTCACCAAAACTGGACAGATCACAAAACAAGACCAATGGCGAATGAAATCCAATGGACCAGTCCTACCTCGATTCTACGGCAGACCCAAAATACACAAGGCAAATATCCCGTTACGACCAATTGTATCACTCCCAGGAACTCCAACATATAATTTGTCCAAAGAATTATACAGAAAACTAAAACACCTAACGGAATCTTGCGATCACTCCATCAACTCTGCTATCCAATTCCTAGAGAAAATCAGAGGCATCCAAATAGATGAACAAGAAATAATGGTATCCTTCGACGTGACAGCATTATATACCTCTATCGGACAAAAACTAGCAAAAGAAACCATGGAGCAATTACTTAGCAACGACGAACAACTTCCACAACAATCAAAAATGCAACACACAAGCTGGATGGAATGCATAAATCTATGCCTAACAACATACTTCCAATTCAACGGCCAAATATATGAACAAGTCAAAGGAACACCCATGGGATCGCCAATATCAGGTTTGATTGCAGAAGCAGTGATGCAAAGACTCGAAAATATAATTCTACCAAAGATCAAACCCAAGATTTGGATACGCTACGTCGACGACACATTTGTAATAATCAAAAGAAACGAATTAGATAAAACTCACAACTTAATAAACAACGTCTTCAACGACATCAAATTCACAAGAGAAGAGGAATCCGAGAACAAAATACCATTTTTGGACGTCTTAGTCAGGCGAACAACTACAGGAGAATTAGAAACTCAAGTTTATAGGAAATCAACTCACACAGACCAAATACTGAATTACAACAGCAACAACCCAACAACACACAAAAGGAATTGCATACAAACACTATTCAAGAGGCAAGGACTCACTGCAGCACTCCCACCTTAAGAAAAATTGAAGAAAAGTATCTCATGGACGTCTTCCAAAAGAATGGATATCCACGGAATTTCATCAAGAGACATATACCCCCAAGCCAACCTACCAAACCAAAAGCCACAAAAGAAACACAAAGAAAATCCCTTACCATATATAAAAGGATATCTCAGAAATCACTACAAGACTCTTCAAACCTTTAGGAATTGACGTCGTACACAAACCAACAAAGTCGCTTCACTCAATTCTATGTCAACCAAAAGACTCAACAGCGAAAGAAGATAAAACCAACATCATCTACAAAATAAACTGTAACAACTGCGAAAAACACTACATTGGCCAAAGTGGACGTCCCCTTCGTCTTCGTATCCACGAACATAAGCTAGCCGTCAAAAGACATGATATCCACTCCATCACTCATATCACTACATACAGACAACCACGGATATCATTCAAATATTAGACAAAGGAAATAACAAGAATGCTAGAGAATTTTTAGAAGCTTGGCATTCCAGTGAATCATCAACCAATAGACACATAGACATAGACAAAATTTATCAAACGATAAGAAAGAAACTTCACACACAAAGGGTCGAAGTTCAAGTCAAAGAAACAATCAGTTCCAATACAAGTAACCTAGAAGATGTGAAAACACACAAAAACAACCAATCACGTCCAAGGTCACCAGGAGAGATGATTAATAAACTCGTGGAGAAACCTAAAAGCTCACTTCAATGAATTGAAGTATGTGCTGAAGATTTCACCTAGTAGGGTGATGAAAGCTTCACAAACTAACCATCCAGCTCAGAGAACGAAACCACATCAAAAGCATTTCTGAATTCAATGAATTCGAGGCAGAGTATTGACTGCCACTCTCTAGTCTGCTTGAAGGGGATGCGTAGCACTGTAGTCTGGTCCACTCATAATTTCCACTGTATGAAGCCTGCTTTCGGTGACGTTATTCATTCAGTGCATCTCCAAGTCTCCCGAGGATGGTTCAGTTTCACGTTTCGCTTTGATTGCATTAGACGATTGATTGCATTCGCACCTAGGTCATTTGTTCGGCTTTCACAGCTTCTCTCAAATTACGCCACGAAGTGCCACGTACCGACCAGAATATTAACTCGTGTTCTTTGAAATTTCTGTGGCCTCTGATGTAGTGTAATGTCTTCACAGGCTCCACAGGGTAATTCATTAGGATTATTCTCACAAGATAGTTACGCAGTTTCCTCTGATTTCTACTCTTGCTTATTCGGATTCTTTTACTATTTTCAGTTGACTTTATCTGAATTTATGTTCACATGGGGAGCAACCTTGTTATTTGATGTGGTGTTTCAAGGTATCTCCGACTCTTATCTACTGCTATCAGATAGTGAAGTAAAAATGGTAGATACACAGAAGAAACCTGAGCATGTGTCACCGTCAATAGAAGACGTCTAGAGGAAGTCAAATTTTCAGCACATACGAAGACAGTCCTTTCAACTTCAAGTGGCACACTTGGGGATGTCATTTCCAGCCAGATTCATGAATACACAACGAATCTTCATCACTTCGAGATTAGTGTAGAAATATGCTGCATTCGACAAGAAAAATTACATCTAAATTTTCACAAATAATGTAAAAGCAGTCAGTTTCCCTACATGCTTCAAAGAATTAGTATGCGCTTCATGGGAAGAATTCCAAAGAAAATGCTGCAGATATTCATCATCAGCTGCTCTCAGTGCATATCAAAGATCAAAAGGCTGCCTTGAAAAGATAAGCTACAGGAGACCCCGGAAGTGGACCTATCGACAGTCTATCAGCCATCAAATGGACGGAGGTGGATCGTCAGTCACTCTGCTGATTAAGCCATTGAATGATATTCTATTTGCTATCATATCTTTATTACTATTATAATTTAAGTATTTTTAGTGAACTGTAATTCCATTGATCATACTTTACAAATCGATATTATTTAAGAAACACTAATATTGTTATTAACTACCAATCTTGAATATTTTTGTATACATAAACATATATATAATTGTGGAGCAAGAAGAGGAATTTATCGAAAAGAATATTCTTTGCTCGATTATTTTGTGTTTTAAAGATGAATGAAATTTGTCACCTGACCCTCGATTGGGAAACGAAATGGAAAGTACCAGTTAAGCGTGGGTTCCATACTGACATAAGTCAGATATTGACAAGAGGAAACTGGAGCTTCTGAACAACCATGGAGACAACTGCGAATGAATGTAGAGAACAGTGTTGTTTTTGAAAACCCTCTGTCTCACTCGGTGCCCAAAGACGATCATACATGTTAAAACAACCTGACTGCATTTTCCATTACTGATCATAGATGTCTATCTGTAGAAGCGGGTCATTTTAAGAGGCATAACACTGATATATTTTTTTATTTCAACCTATCTGTAATGATCTTGGCAGAGAACGATTCTCACTTCCTGAGAGCCTTCGATGTTTCTGCTGAAATCATGTTATGCACTATGACGAAACGTAACTTCTGCCACTTCGCCACATGCATCACAGTTCCCACTTCAAGCAACCAACCGATTCGCAATTCTCATCAAGCAGCAAACAATCAAATATTTCTAAACGACATGATGAAACTGCTGACAAACTGGCTCACATAACTACTCTGTGATGTTATCTGTGTCACAAGCAAATTAAATAATATAAAACCACAGGCTGAGTAGACTGCAGTAACACAGTGATTGCCGATATGAATGAGGAGGCATAAACCATGACTGAAAAGGCTCCCTCTGAATGTGAACATCATGGAACATTCATACCATTCCATTGACATCCCAATTTCATCCCTCTTTAAAGAACATCCAATTCTTGATTAGGTGTCTCGAAGGAGTAGACACTAAGCGATACTCAAAGAATCCTTGATACGAATATTCATGAATAATGAGTGATCGTCGAAAGTCGACAGTTTTTTCAACTTTCTTCAATTCGGGTTCGGGGAATTAGACACGGTATTCAACTTATATGAATTCCTCACCTCACATTCTACCTTCGCTTCACATATTAAGGTGCACATGGAGTGTATTCAGTGAGATTTTGGGGTAGAGAATTTGTGAAAAGGAGAACTGGACCTGATGGATCATTCGGTCTGTGTTTTACTCCACATGCGTAAAATCTTCACAGATGAAAATATTTTGCTGGCGATGTGAGCAAAGGGATTCCTGAAGTTTCAATTTTATTGACTGCAAAATCTTCCTCTTTTGTTACTTCCATATGCTCAAAGTGAAATATGATGTTGTGATGGTGACATTCACAAAGGATCCAGTATTAAGCTGTCATATAGGTCCATCGCATTATTGATGCACTTCATGACAAGGGCAGTATTGTCTTTATTTGCTGACGTTCTGAGAGAAGGGTGGTTTATCTTTCTGTAGTTGCTTCAACACCTGCTGTCGGCTTCTGCTCATATGAGGGAAATTGGAATCCTGATGTAGTGATGAAGTCGAAATCGTGTGTCTTATAACGTATCCGTGTCGACTGTTACACACTTCAATGAGGCGTCAGTGAGTGGAACGTTTAGAAAGACACAGAATTGGCTTTTGTTTAGATCAAATCGCAATCCCATTTCGATTAAGGTTCACAACCGGTGGATTAATGACACATTTTGTGACGGAATTGCGAAGGACTCTTTACAACAATCGATTTCTTTTGACAAATCGGTGAGGGATGACTTCGTTATCATTCGAAGAAATTTGAAAGAGGTCACTTCATTCACTTCACTGTTTTGGCGAAGCATCATTTCAACTATACGCAAGCGAAACGGATGGATATGTTAAACTAGTGGGGATCGAGAATGCGACGCAGACGTTTAACTAAAAAAAGACGTAAATAGCAAAGAAAATTTGCTCTGCGACGATTCATTACATTTATGCTGTTCATATCAAGAGGATATATTGGGAGGTGGTTTGCAACGTCTTCGGGAAGGCTTGTGTCAACGAATGATCTGACAACACTACAGTTTAAACTCCACAGGTTTTGTACGACACATAAAGACATTTATCTCGTCAAAGTACTAACTCATACTCGTCTATAACACTGGTTATCTCGACTGGAAATTAAGGTCACGATGACCCACATCAGCGTGAGTCGCATTGAGTAAACTGAGCGGAAGATGGATTATGAATGTCATCGCACTACTGCAGAAGCTAAGACACCAACGAATCAATAGGGTTCTTCAATTAATAGCCAATGAATGGAAGCTATATCTGAAATCATAATCCGACTACTTTTGTATCACAATTTCTTTCTCGCTTCTCTTCTCTACGGTTATCATTCAAAAGTTGAAGTGCAGTATATGCTGTGCATGAACCTGAAGAGAAGAAGAACGTCGACAAGTCACTCATCACACCATAACAATGAGAAAACAATGAACACAATTATTTGGACCCTCTCATTAGGCGCTCACTTCTCTGATTACATCAACAAAACTTAGTAGGCACATATGGAAGTAACGTGAGTATGCGATTCAGTGATACGGAAACAATGCGTTTCCTTGAATTTTATGTGACGAAAGACAAAGAAAAGTGTCAGATTCACCCCCTTCGTAGATTAGCTACGCTGTCACCTGTTGGAGAATGCTTCCACAGGGATTATCAGTCGTCTGAATAATTCAATTTCACGTTGATATATTCTGTGAGAGCGATATTGGAATATTGCTGGTTGATTAACATAGAAAATGACTGAAATTGTAGTCATTTGAGACTGGAAATAAGTGGTGGTGGAGTGTTGAAGTGCTACTAAATCCCATGTACCATTACTAGCTCACTTGACCAACAATTGTGATAATGAAACACATGATAGGATATGTGAATAGAAGGATTCTCAGGACTCCCAGTGGTTGTCACAAGCCATTGTGTATTGTGGTAGGGATGTGTTTGCATTTCATGTGCTTTATATTTTTCGATTTTGTGCTGGTTAGAAGTGTTTGCACAACGACATGTTGGCAGGAGTGACTAGTGTGAAAGCGAAAATGTCGAGTGGAATGATTGTGTCCTGTTCTTTGTGTCAATTTATCTGCGAATTTTCGCCGAGTATTGTGCAGGTCAAATCAGTCAATTCAGCCACTAGGTAAACAAGTTGACTTCAGGATACGTCGTACAATTGTCACAGTCTTCGTGTAATTTTCGTCACCAGATATCTTACTCCATAGAATCGATAGATTTTCTATAGTCCTCAAAAATCAATCAGGTGGTTTGCGTTTTCCACAACTAGTGATTTTTGCTACGCAGTTTGGGGTGTAACATAGAAGGGGTGAGTAGTTGAAACTAAGGAATAAAGCATAAGACGGCATGCCGTAATAGATGTGAGAAAATGACTGATCCATAGTAGTTTGCTTATTAGATGTATCACACAGTGAAACAGTATTATTTACCGGCTGGCGTTTCGAACAAACTGAAGCAAGATATGAAAATAATCGTATTTTCAAAATTCGATGCTTATGAAATGAAATCATTCCTAAATACCTACGTCTACGAGCTCCAGTTCCAACGGACAGAGTGAGAAGCAGAATAGAGGGCCTACAAAAACTATGCCTGAAAGATGAGATCCACAGAATCGTTAAAAAGCTGCAACATATCAGATGTGAAATTGAGCAATTAAAACAAAAGCTTAAGGGAATAGTTACCAATGTAGATTAAGACCTTATAACACAGTCCTCCAGCAATGCAAATTCAGCAAAATGTCAAAAAATAGTCAAATGAAAATTTCAACATATTATTAGAGGAGAAATCTTCATATCAGAACAAAGTGGGTTATCAATCTCTCATCAAATAAATTAAGTCCTACGGAAATAAGTGTATTACAAAAGGGACTAAATTTCAACGTAGCAGTAGACCAGCTGAAACCTGAGGATTTCATCCCTAAAATAGCAACAGCACTAAGTAGGATAGACAAAACAACGGCTGACGAAGTACATGCACAATGTGCACTCACATTAAAACGACAAAAATGTGGAAAGCCTAACTTGACAAAACAAGAGACAGAAGCCCTGAAACACCTAAGGAACAACAAGGACATAGTAATCACAAAGTCAGACAAAGGAAATGCAACAGTAGTATTAGACAAATCAGACTATTTGGACAAGGTAAACACTCACATACAAACAGGACCATATGAGGAAATTAATAGATCAATAGACACAGTTATGAATAAAGTTAAGGAATCCACAGCCGACCTTATAAGCCGAATGAAGCAGTTTCTAGGTGAGTCTAAGTGGTTTAATTTAATGCGCAAAACTAATACCCCCAGTAGGATGTATGGTGTTGTCAAAGTTCATAAGTCAAGATACCCTATTAGGCCTCTAGTTGATTTTAGAAATTCACCTACTTGTGAATTATCTAAATATTTAGCCATGGTATTAAATCCCCTAAAAAGCCACTCGAAATCTAGACTAACTAATTCTTATGAACTAAAACACAGATTAGATAATTTAAAATTAGAAAATGAAGACAAAGTGGTTAGTTTTGACATTGTCAGTTTATATACACGTATACCAATAAATATGGCTATAGAGGCAGTCAGAAACGAACTGATTTCTGACAAAGCACTCGAACTTAGGACAAGGGTGCCATTTGAGGACATAATTCTGGGGTGCAGTTATGCCTGACTTCCACAGTATTTCAATTCCAAGGGAAAATATACAAAAAAACTGAGAGAGCTTCCATGGGATCACCAATATCCCTGGTTATAGCAGATATATTCATGGATAGGTGGGAAACTGTAGCGATTGAAAGGTTCACCCTCACCCCAAATCGAAGTATGGTGGAGGTATGTAGATGACACATCCACTGTACTTAGAACACAGGATATAGATAGATTTTTCGACCAAGGTAGAGCCAATTCAATTCACTTGTGATGAATTGGAAAGTCAGGAAGGGGAGTTTCCAGTGTCAAATTGCAACGTAAAAAGGAAAGAAGATGGGAAGTTAAACACTAGTGTGTACCGAAAAACCCAGTGACACATTCAAACAGATATTTGGACTTCCGATCATCCCATCCTATGTCAGTGAAAATAGGATTGGTGAAATGGTCAAGTGACAGAGCACAAAACTAAGTAGTACCAAGGAAAATCTGAGACAGGAAGTGATACACATAAAAGAAGCCTTGAAAATTAATAATTACCCGGATAAATTAGTCAGGAAATGTGTAAGGAAATGTAAAAATAAAATAAATAATGAGAGTAGTGATGGTGATAATAATAATGATATTAATAACTTTAGTGACAATAATAATATTAATGACGACAACAACAATTAGGGATCTAAATCATCAGTAGTAATTCCATATAAGGAAGGAACCTCGGTAAACCTACGCAGAATTCTTAACAATGGAAGAAGGAGTAAAAGTGGCTGGCATTCAAACCAACCACAAACTCAATTAGAAACAAGCTTTGTCGGTTAAAGCATCAATCCTGTGGAGCCTTTAAAACGAAACAATTTAGTTTATCTAATACCCTGCCAGAATGATTGTCCGCTCAAATACACAGGTGAAACTAATAGAACAGGGTCAGTGAGTCAAACTAGCCGAACATAAAACCCTAGCAGCAAAATCCAGATTGATTGACCGAAATAAGATAATAAATCTAGAGAATAGTTCAGCTGTGCTACTCACTACATGCAGTTACACAAAACCATTCAATTGGATGAGATAGGATGACAGTTTCAAAATCTAATGTCACAGGGTGGAGGGAGAGATTGATAACAGAAGCTTTGTTTATCAAATCGACTGCAAATTCATGTTTTCAACATGTAATAGAAATGACTCAGCACCTGTCCACCCAGATATCTGAAAAATTCTACTACCCCAGTGACGACAAACAGAAGAAGACAAAGAAAGCTATAAAACTCAAGTTTCGAAGTCGTGTGATTACAGTTGATATGATTATGAACAGTAATAAATTTTGTTCGAGATTGTGTCTGTCATCCAGTAAATAATACTGCTTCACTGCAGGTGAATGATTCAAAGGAATTCCTTTAAGTAAGTCGAAATGAGAAAGAGCATGAGACAGAGACGCACACGTTCCCCTAAAGTGATATTAGTGAAGAAGCACACACTCAGACTGCAAAGCGTCAATGTTGAGTGGAGCATCTCTGCTCGGAATTGTCACCACCACATTTTTAAGTGGGATTCAAGAGAAACCTTTTCAATTTCAATGTGAAAACATTCGACCAGTGAAGTGCTTCCGATTCTCCCAGGCTGGAGAGGTGGATGATGAATAGGAGAGTCATATGGACTAGACAGTCGCTCATGGATACCACTCGGTGTTGCATGACTTGTGTTACCCACAACACAGAGTCACTCACAATACTGTTTATGCGGGTCTCAGGAGGTCTTTATATTACAAAAGTAAAAATGAGATGTAATATTTGGTCTGTATTTTCAAATACACACAAGTGTGTTGGTTTGCTGTGGTGGACCACTCATGCATATTTCCACTGTTTAACACCCACGTGAATTTGATTTTTTCAAATTATAGGGAGATTTGGTGTACATACACGCCAATGAGTGTAAATTTCTAATCCAGTACATGCTGAAATTGATCGATTACAAATGTTCACCAAACACTACTTGCAAGGATGTGAATTTCATAACGAAGCACACCTCTCATATACGCGCGCATTTGTCGAGCGTATATATATATATATTTCAGTGAGAGAAGAAGGTGGACTGAATAGACTGGATTGTGAATATGCTCCTGAGAAGAATGATCATTGAACGTCGATTGTTCTGACATCGACGCACTTATTATTTCACGCAACCAAATGCATTATTAGCATTGGTCACAAAAATATGAGGACATATCCATGCCCCACATTGTCAATGAAATCACAAATTCGGATGAAATATTTGTGATGACGGCTTGTGCGAGAGACGCATCATCAGTTCGATTAATCAGTTGTGTTTTTCAGAGTTCTTTGTGATATTCACGGTACTATTCTGTCTAAAGGATACTATTCATCTTCACCAGTCTTCTTCGTTAATGGGATAACTTCACCCTGTGACGCAGTAAGAATTTGTGTGTATAACTGTGATTGGACAGTGTTATGTCGTTCGGGAGCGTCGAACAATTCCTAAACTCTTCATTCTGGAAGGTGTGCAATGTAAAACTCACTTGGTCAGCTCAGGGTTACAATATCGGAGGCATGCTGATTTATTCTGAGGAAGTCAAAATCAAGTGCAGTTATGCGCCTCAAATTGTTGCTTCACCGGAAACAACATCTTAAGTTTCACGCTAGGTCTGTTGCAAAACATGGAAATCTATTTGTTTAGAATTTCGTCACCATACTACTTCGTTAGACCGTTTATCTCGCCTACCAACGCAACCCAAGTCTAGGCATTCTAGTATGACAATTTGAGTCTGTCTGTATCACATCAGCAATAGCAATATAGTGACTCTATCTGCAGTATTGCCTAAATGAGTATGGCAGCAGCGTCACTTAATGACACACAGGTGACACAATGTTGGCCTGAAACTAGACGGTGAATAGGATGAGGAGAGAGTTGAGTGTCGTTACACGAAAGGCAAGTAATTCCTTGGGTGCCAAGGGAACAGGAGATAGTGGGGTGGATTCTAATAGTGACATGAAGGAGATCATACGAGTAGGAGGTTAGAGACTATGCAAAATAATGGCGCCAGTTGAAAAAGACTGCAGCGAATACGACAGAGTGGAGATGTGCTGCATAACGACTGTGTCGAAAATGTACTTCATGGCAAGTATAAGCTGCCAGTATAGTACGCTGTCCAATGAGGTGATGGCGTCACGCATGAGAATCTTCGCGTTAAATAGGAATTCTTAGCAACTTGACTTCTCGAAAGGCAGTGATTCAGTCAAAAGTCGAGTTGAATGATAATGTGTCTCAGTCCCTCCATAATGCGTTTAGTATTTTTGATAGCTCGCATGACTTTTGCATAAAGGATTGGAATATTTGCAGTTAGGCAGCTTCCAGATTAACAGCATGATTTTGATGGCTTTAAACAATTCAGCTGTCATCGACTGAAAATCACACATGATAAGGACACAGTTGAGGCTCAGATAAGACGCGGAAAATGACACCACGACTGTTGTGAAAAGAATATCATACGTGATTCAGTATTGAGTATGTTAGTCATGTTGTCCTCTTCGATAGATTGAAAGCTTTAGGACACAGTTTGTGAGTGAAACTATCGAGAAGCAGGAGCAGGCGCGTTCAACAATTCATTGATTCAGCGGAATCATGCAATTACATAATTGCACCTGTGGTGTCCATATAAAGAGAATATATTGAGAGGTGTGTGGCAATCACTGTGAACAGCCCTTGTTAGTGGTTGATCCGATAACACTACCGTTGAAATTCTTCAGCTCTTTCGCGACATATACAAACATCTACCTCATCAAAGTACTCACTCATACTCATCTGTGATACTGGTTACATCGCTTGAGAATAAAAGCTTTGATGAACCACTTCAGTGTGTCTCAGTTTGAATCACACTGAGTAACCTGAGAGGAACATAAATAAGAACGTTTAGCACACTACTGCTTAAGCTAATACAAGAATGAATCAATAGTGTTCTTCAATTAAAATTAATAATAATAATAATAATGATAATAATAATTTGCTTTATTCCAGAAACAGCAATAGTTCCACATTGTGGAATTTTCAGCACATATCTACGATATTGCATCTAATTTTATCAAAACATCAAAGGAAGTATTTCAATAAATTAATTGTTAATATATCTGCAATTACGATCCGCTTAATTGTATATCACAATCTCATTCTCTCTTCTATTGTCTTTTCTGTGGATATCACTTTAAAGTATATTGAGAAATATGCCGTGCACGACGTTGAAGTGAAGAATGCAAAGAAATCAGATATCACACCATAATAAAAATAACAAATTAATAAACAAAGACAATTTCTGGCTAACTCCCTACGAATTGACTTTCCTGACTCCATCAACAAAACTTAGTAGGTGCAAGTGAACGCAGAGCCTTGATGCCAATAGGTTGAAGGAGAACCACGACCAGGTCTGAACTAATTATTACAGTCAGAGAATCTTAATACTCAAACTTGATGAATATCTATACTTAAGCTTGATTCAGGATAAGAGATGAAGGGAGCACTGCATTATTCCGATAGATGTTATTACTTCCCGGAGCGAACAAATAGTAATATTTCCGTATAATTTATTCGCACGTATATATATATATATATATATGTTTAAGAATGTCTGCTTCAATGGATAACTGTGATCCATTGTAGTTAGCAAGACGTCTATTACTGCTCAAGCACATTATTCACTGTGGAAAGTCGCACTTCCATTGACCTCCAATGAAGACACTGGTTATCACATAACAATGCCTCATCTCTGACCGGAACGACTCCCTCTGAATTTGAAAACCGTGTAACATACACACGATTCTGATGACTTCATAATTTCACCCCACTTCAAAGACGTCCAACACGTGTTTGGTCGTCTCAAAGGAGTAGAGAGTAATTGATACTCAAAGAATCTTTCGTGCGAACACTCGTGAATAGTGATTGTTCATCGAATATCGAAGTCATTTTACCTTCAATTGACGTTAGGGAGATGAGACACGGCAGTCAACTCATATGCATTCTTCACTTCATATTCCACCTCTTTTTCTCTGTTTAGGTGCCCGTGCGTTGCATTCAGAGAGATGTCTGAGAAAAGAATTTGTGAAATTAGCTACTGGACGCGATGGATCATGCATTTTGTCCTACTTAAAATCTACAGAGAATAAAATATTTTGCTTTGAATCAGAACAAGGCAACTCCTGGAATTTTGATTTATTGTCTGTGACATCACCGGATTCACCAACACTTTACTGCACGCTTAGAAAGGAAAGAAACCAGAACCATTCATTTGTCCGTTGAGAGGCTCTGTGTATAGTGACCACAAGAAGGAATCTAAAATTATTTTATTATAAAAGCGATTGTTCCATAGTCCCGAACAATATAGTAGTGCTCGATCACATTTACACACAAAAATTCTCACTGTGTCAGCAAGCCAATGTATACCGTTGACGATGAAGGTGACTAGTAAAGATAAATAGTATCCATTGGAGAGAGAATACTTCACTGAATATCGCAAAGAACTCTGGGAAACACATTTGATCAGTAGAACTGATGATGCCTCTCTGCTGCAAATATTTCTTTCACAGTTGTGATTTCACTGACATTGTAGGGCAAGAATACTTCTTCATATTTTTGTGGTTAACGCTAATACAGAATTTGATTGTGTGAATGGGTGAGTATGTTCATGCTAAAACAATCAACATTCAATCAGCGTTCCTCTGAGGTGCGTTTTCAAAATCCAGTGTATTTACCTTACTTACTCCCTTCCAATCCACATGCATGTGAAACTACATTTTAGAGAGCGTTTGTACTTTGGTATTATGAATACATTGTGAGATGCACATGAGCAGGTTTCACCATGAGATAGGGAATTGGAGTGCTCGGAGTACAGGGAAAATATCGAGAGATGGCTCTCGTGTGAAGATACACAACACGAGTGGACAACAGTACGGTAATGTGAGTGACTCTGTGATTGGTTGTAACATATCACTGTGGGAAGATGTAATCGGGAAACAAGGAGTGTTGTCAGCAAGCAACAATCCCATATTCATCATTCAACTATACGGTTCGGGGAAATGGAAGGAATTCACCGGTTGAATGTTTACGCTGAATTTAAATTGTTTCTCTTGAAGGGGGCCATTTGTACGAGTAGCTGTAACTATTCAGAATAGATACGATTGATGGAAGATTAATGCTTTGTAGTATGAGTGTGCGCTTCTTCACTCATATCACTCCAGGTGAACGTGTGTGTGTTTACCTCATCTGGACGCACTTTCCCCGTGAGAGCAATGCTCTCTCTCTTGTATGAGAATTCCTCTGAATCATCCACCTGCATTTAAACCATAACAATATGCAGAGTGGAAGCACTTTCACGTCACTCACACTCCTAACTTTACGAACCAGTTGCAGTTGAGACTTTAGAGGAAAGGCAGTTTATATGCTAATCAAATTGCAACTCCATTAGACATCATAGCAGATCAAGGCAAAGAATGACAGTTAAACTTCCACCTCAACTAACTTCGTCGACTTGAAAAAAGTCTTCACCATACGGCGTTGACCGAGGAGTAATTTGCAAACAGCCTCAACACTACAGCGTGCAGCATCTGAAGTCTTATTCGACCTCCTTCAGCAGCTAGCTATATGACACCTGGATGTGTCACGTAACCCACAACGAAATTTTCAGAGAGGCGTTCAAAGGAATAAGACAAGCTGGCTGCTTATTAACACCAGTGACAGTTTTGATTGTGGTGGACTTTATTATGCGTTGTGAATGAGAAGACAGGAATAAGGTGGACCGTCGATCAACAGACACTTGAGGATTTGAATTTAACGTATGATGTACGTCACACAAACTTGGGGACTTACAGGAGAAAACCAACAAAATGATTGAGTGGGTAGCAGGCAAAGAGAGGACTCCAGGTGAAACTAGAGAAGATGGAGGGGGTGAAGATAATCAACCAACCGACAGGAACAACAACAAACATGAATCACCGTCAACAGGAGAAGTTTGAAAAATGGCAGCTCCTTCAATTATCTATAAAGCATCTTTTCAGCTACAGGCGGAGCGAAAGAATAGGTCGAAGCCAGCCAGAATCGTGAAAGCAAGATATGCCATCATCAAACTAAAACCCTTCTGAATATTTCCGTCACACAGTCAGCGTAAAAACTCATTCGGAAACGCAACGTTCAAATTCATGCAAAAACCACGAGATACCTATCATTTCTCACGGAAAAATCAGGCGAGTTATCGAATAGAGAAGCCTGTCACTGGCGATAATCAGTCAGATGTGGTCCATTCTGTCACAGGGAAATTCACCAGCCGCAGGCTTCGTCAGAATATGCTACTGCTGTACACAGAAAGGATTCGGTGACTTCAACGGATTAGTCAATTTCAAATATGCGACCATTATCCTGTGAATCCTTCTTCGATGTTAGGTAAATAAGTATATTCAACCGCCGCAGTGAATTTGTCGATAAAACTATCGAAGTATGAGCGTGGTCGCATCGAACATTCATTGACGATCAATTACCATCAACTGCTTTGAGACGACCAAACACGTGTTGGACGTCTTTGAAGTGGGGTGAAATTATGAAGTCATCAGAATCGTGTGTATGTTACACGGTTTTCAAATTCAGAGGGAGTCGTTCCGGTCAGAGATGAGGCATTGTTATGTGATAACCAGTGTCTTCATTGGAGGTCAATGGAAGTGCGACTTTCCACAGTGAATAATGTGCTTGAGCAGTAATAGACGTCTTGCTAACTACAATGGATCACAGTTATCCATTGAAGCAGACATTCTTAAACATATATATATATATATATATACGTGCGAATAAATTATACGGAAATATTACTATTTGTTCGCTCCGGGAAGTAATAACATCTATCGGAATAATGCAGTGCTCCCTTCATCTCTTATCCTGAATCAAGCTTAAGTATAGATATTCATCAAGTTTGAGTATTAAGATTCTCTGACTGTAATAATTAGTTCAGACCTGGTCGTGGTTCTCCTTCAACCTATTGGCATCAAGGCTCTGCGTTCACTTGCACCTACTAAGTTTTGTTGATGGAGTCAGGAAAGTCAATTCGTAGGGAGTTAGCCAGAAATTGTCTTTGTTTATTAATTTGTTATTTTTATTATGGTGTGATATCTGATTTCTTTGCATTCTTCACTTCAACGTCGTGCACGGCATATTTCTCAATATACTTTAAAGTGATATCCACAGAAAAGACAATAGAAGAGAGAATGAGATTGTGATATACAATTAAGCGGATCGTAATTGCAGATATATTAACAATTAATTTATTGAAATACTTCCTTTGATGTTTTGATAAAATTAGATGCAATATCGTAGATATGTGCTGAAAATTCCACAATGTGGAACTATTGCTGTTTCTGGAATAAAGCAAATTATTATTATCATTATTATTATTATTATTAATTTTAATTGAAGAACACTATTGATTCATTCTTGTATTAGCTTAAGCAGTAGTGTGCTAAACGTTCTTATTTATGTTCCTCTCAGGTTACTCAGTGTGATTCAAACTGAGACACACTGAAGTGGTTCATCAAAGCTTTTATTCTCAAGCGATGTAACCAGTATCACAGATGAGTATGAGTGAGTACTTTGATGAGGTAGATGTTTGTATATGTCGCGAAAGAGCTGAAGAATTTCAACGGTAGTAGTATCGGATTTTATTTTTATTTTTTTTATTTATTTTTGATTACAGCTTGATTCCACACCGTATATTTGGGACAAGTGTGGAATTTTCAGCGTGGATATCGGTAGTCCAAAATTCGCAGGCCGACCATAGATATCAGGTGTGCGTCGGCGTGGGCTCGAACCCCGGACTATGTGCATGGTCGGCGAGAGTCCTAACCACTGTGCCACCGACGGGATCAACCACTAACAAAGACTATTAAGAGTAATTGCCACACACCTCCCAATATATTCTCTTCATATGAATATCACAAGTTCAATTATGTAATTGCATGATTCCGCTGAATCAATGAATTGTTGAACGCGCTTGCTCCTGTTTTGCGATAGTTTAACTCACAAACAGTCGTGATATGAACATTCACGTCTAAATAAAGCCTATATTGAGACCTAGTCACATGTGATTTTCAATAGATATCATCTGAATTTTTTGCGACCATGAAATATATTTTTATTCTGGTTTCCGTTTATCTGCAACTATTTCTACTCACGAACTCAGTGTTCCAATCCTGGCTGCAGGCATTCCTTACAGGCTGCTGCAGAATTTCGTCAACAGTGACCTTATCTGATTTCGTATTGCAGGTGTAACGGCCAGTCACGAGGGAAGAGCAACAAGAAACTCTGTAAACGACCTAAAAACTGAGTAACTATTGCTAGAAAAATTTCCTGACGAAAAAGGAAGTGGACCGAAGACACGACGACGAGAGTTGAGTGATGATACAAACAAGTTAGGAGTGTTCCTGAGGTTGACACGTAGTAAATTATGCGTGGATGATGAAAGAGAACTTGTTAGATCGGGCGCCTAGGTGGAAAAGACTGCAAGGAATACGAAAAAGCGAAGATGTGCATTCTACATATCACATTTCACTCTGAATATAATGCATAAAAAGGAGACACATTATTTGTCCCAGAACAAGCAGGCTGGATATAAAATAGACTAACTTGTCACTGGCACGGGGCAATCAGCCTCACGTGGTCAATTTAATCACAGTGACGTTCAACAGCCTCAGTCTTTCTCGAAGTATTGTACTGCTGTACACAGGGGCATTCAGTGATGTCCACGGATGAGTCTCTTTCACATATAAAGCCATTAGTGTGGTCCAAAATGATGTCAGTTAGTTCAGCACGTTTTCACGAAATGAATACTCACGACATTCCATATGCGTATGTCTGTTCAACACGTTCACCGACAATTGTCCGACATGGGCTGTGGATAAACTACCAACTGTGATAAGGTGTAGGCGAATCATGTGGAAACAGATAGTCGATTGTTTCATGAAAGACACAAATTATCCACGACATTGCCAATATTTCGTCGACAGATAAAAATACGCTTTTCCGTGCCTAGTAAGCAGATCGTAGTTCACGCAGGTTGGAGACGTGATTATTCAAAATCACAGCTGGCGGAATAATAATATCATATGTTATTGAGTATTGCGTGTGCTAGTCATGTTATCCTCTTCGATAGATTGGAAGATTTCGGTCACAGTTTGTGAGTGAAAATATCGAAAAGCCGTAGAAGGTGCGTTCAACAATTCATTGGTTCAGCGGAATCATGGAATTACATAATTGCACTTGTGGTATTCATATGAAGAGAATATATTGGGAGGTGTTTGGCAATCACTATGAATAACCTTTGTTGGTGATTGATCCGATAACACTACCGTTGAAATTCTCTAGCTGTTATTATTATCGTTTATCCTTTAATTCGTAGAGGAACATAGGGCTCCAGCTGCGTACCTCCATTGCCTTCTGTTTTCTGCCAACTGTTTCACCCCGATCCAAGTCCGGCCACATGTTTTCATGTCCTCCTCGCATGACCTCCACAAGTCAAATCAACGTGGGACGACCAGCTCGCCGATTCCCTTTCGGGTTCCATTCGAGCCATGGCTTGTCTAGTGATGTCACTTGATGGTTTCCTCAGCGAATGGCCAATCCATCTCCATTTCTTCCTGCCTATTTGTTTCACAATCGGTTCCTGATTGGTTCGCTCCCAGAGATCCCTGTTGCCGATCATTTCTGGCCGGTCATCTGATCTTGAGTATTGAGCGAATACAGCTATTGATGAAGGTCTGGAGTTTGTTTGAGATGCTCTTTATGACTCGCCAAGTCGCTGATCCGTAAAGAACCACGTTAAAAAGCACATCTACCTCATCAAAGTACCCACCCATACTCATGTCTGATACTGGTTACATCGCTTGAGAATAAAAGCTTTGATGAACCACTTCAGTGTGTCTCAGTTTGAATCACACTGAGTAACCTGAGAGGAAGATAAATAATGAAGTTCAGCACACTACTGCTTAAGCTAATACAAGAATGAATCAATAGTGTTCTTCAATTAAAATTAATAATAATAATAATAATGATAATAATAATTTGCTTTATTCCAGAAACAGCAATAGTTCCACATTGTGGAATTTTCAGCACATATCTACGATATTGCATCTAATTTTATCAAAACATCAAAGGAAGTATTTCAATAAATTAATTGTTAATATATCTGCAATTACGATCCGCTTAATTGTATATCACAATCTCATTCTCGCTTCTATTCTCTTCTCTACGGTTCTCATTTGAAAATATAATGTGAAATGTTCCGTGCATGACTTTGAAGTAAAGAGCACCACAAAGTCAGATATCACATCATAATAAAAATAATAAATTAATAAACAAAGACAATTTTTGACTAACTGATTAAGACTTAACTTTGTGATTCCATGATATGTAGGCGGCGAAAGTTAATGCAAGGCGATGGTGCCAACGGGTTGGACGAGAACCACGACGATGTCTGGATTAATTGAGACAGTCAAAGAATCTCAACGCTTGAGCTTCATCAAGGATGAGTGGGGAAGGTAACCTGTACATTATTCAGATAGATGACACTATTTCTCGAGCGGTCACATAGTTACCTTTACGTATAGTGGTAGTTAGCAAAACGTCTATTGCTGCTCAAGCACATTTTTTTCTGTAGAAGTTTGCACTTCAATGAACCAGCAATGAAGTCACTGGTGATGGGATAACAATGCCTCATCTCTGACCGGAAAGACTCCCTCTGAATTTGAATTTCGTATGACGTACACACGATTTCGGTGACTTCATAATTTCATCCCGCTCCAAAGATCATCCAATATGTGGTTCGTCGTCTCGGAGAAGTATACCGTAATCAGTACTCAAGGACTGTTCGGTGCGAGTATTCCTGAATGATGAGTGATAGTCGAAAATCGACGATATTTCACCTTCTTCAATTTACGTTGAGTTAATTAGACACAACAGTAAACTTATTTGAATTCTTCAATCAATATTCCTCTTTTTTACCATCAGGTGTTGTCTTGGCGACTTCGACATAGGATCCAATGTTCAGCTGTCACACAGATTCTTCTCATAATCGATACATTTTATAACAACATCAGTATCGCCTTTATTTGTTGACGTTCTGAAAAAATGTCGGTTTATCTTTCTGTAGTTGTTTCAATGTCTGCTGTTCGCTCCTCTTCGGGTTATGGGAATTAGACTCATTATCTATTGGTGAAGGCGAAATAGTGTGTCTTTTAACGCACGCCATGTCGATTGTACCGAACTCAAATGAGTGGTCGTTGAGTGGAAATATCACAAAGAAGCATAGCGGCTTTTCTTTATAATAAAACGAAAAATATTTCAATTGGGACTCGCAGTCGATATGTTGATGACATATGGTTTAATAAAATTATGGAGGCCTTTTCTAACAATTCTCTCAATAGACTCTTGGGCAAGCCATGTCGAACACGCCATGTATTGCACATCCTAAATGGAATTGATGGAATGTAATAGACCTGAAGTGCATAAATCAATGATGACATTTTGCACTCTTCAATTACTCGTCGTCAGCTTCCCAGTGAGCAACCAATGTTGGATTTCGACATTTGTCCGAGAGATTTGTCAAATGACATTAGCCATGCAAATATGCAACAATTAAATCGGGGAGAAGTGAGTGAATTGGCGACAAGTCACAGAAGGCTTGTGTAACACCGATTACCCGGAAGAAGAAGAATCATCAAAATAAATTTAGAGGAGAACGATAAGCGAATTTATAGTTGAGTAGATTACATACAATCATGTATCTGAACGTCAGTCCGGTCAAGGTGTACACTCGGTCTAGTTGTATCGATCGATGGTGACGTCAGTGTTGCATGGTTCTCAGTGGTACCAAACAAGTAGTCAAGAGCTTCTCAGTACTGGTGACCAATCAATCATGATAAATCGATCACATATCGTGATCTGCGTGAGATTGAATTGCTGACTTCGAAATTATCGAATTCGAAACATATACAGATGGAATTCTGCAATTCGCACAACAAGATCACACATCAAATTTCAGTCGTCAAATAAGATATTGGTGAATTCTATCCAGAAAAGAAGACAAGAGTGGATGTGCAACAGACGCATAGGTGAGACATGAGTGAGGATACCAATGATCAGATTCAGTCAGACAAGCGCTAGAGAAGAAATCACTAAGCCACGGGAAGGAACCAAATAGAAAAGTTTAGACGGTGAATAGAAAACCGAGTGAATTTCTGAAATGCTGAATACGACATTCATCGAAGCACTCTTAGATAAGTGAAACACTTTATTAAGACAAATCGTTCAATTTGCATAAGGCATACAATGAAAAATCGAACCTGCATCTCACCCCACCACTATGGACCTACACCATTAATCAATAATCGTCATCATAACCAATCACTGTATTAGGTGCTGTTTCGCCAGACATTCTCAAAAACCACCCACTCACTTTCTCATTCACACATTCAAACACATAAACACTGTCCATCAGAATATTTCTACTGGTCACACTCATTGATTGACGAACACACCTGTTCACATCACAGTCTTCTTGCAAAGTATAAATACGTGGCTATATTCCTGGGTTTCTATCATCGTCATCCACGAGTATCAGTTGCATTCACTGAGAATGGTGAGTCAGTGTGTGACATTTGATGGTGATGTTCGTGTTTCATTCTGTTTAGATTTGCTACCTACTTCTTACAGTTCTAGTGATTTCAACTGTCGACAGTGCACGTATTGAAGCGAATCATTCAACCACAACCAACGTGCGCCACGATTCATCCCTTCAAGGTGAGATATGCTCCATATTTTCTCAGTCATTTATTTGTGCATGTGAAATATTCCGTTTTCTGTATGCATAACAGCTGTTATTTGAATTGGTGAAGTAGGCTGTCTCGACTGACTGTGTGCTTTTGTTAGGCACACACATATATGCAAAATGTTTGATGGTTTTCATCTTGGTGACAAGGTCTGTGATGTCGCCTCACCGACTTCCTGATACGTGTATACACACTGCCTCATTTGTTTGCACAATGCTATACTCACATGGAGTATTATTTCGTTTGAAGTCATACGTTGTGGATTGCTGCAATACTTGTATCCCTTTCTCAATGGATTCGACACTGTTATTTCATGTTCGCAACATTCTATAATGATGATCAAATATTTCACTCTCCAAAGAGACGAGAATTTCCCTTTTACAAATGTGAATCAGATTTCGACGTGTTGCTTAATGTGTTTTCCTCTCTATTACTTTCCAGGTGGTGGCAATCATTCCGGTCTCCAGTATCATCCAGTTGTGGATAAACGAAGGGGGAATCTGTGGTTATGTCTCCTTTCCCCGATTACTTGTTTCTTTATCATGATTACATCACAGTGATGTATCTTGTTGGTTGTCGCCAACAGGCGTATAGCCCAACATTGAATATACAATAAAAGAGGCTATAATTCAGGTTCAAGTTACTTTCATTTTCTATCAGAATCCTGTTCTGCAATAGGGATGGATGTGTGAGTGTATCATCGAAACAGAACACGGCTAAGATTACTTATCGTTTATGATCAGATGAAATGAAATACGTGCTGCTAATAATGCAGGGAAATCGAAAGATGAAGGGTAGCAATTAGTGTAGAAGTTGAACGGTTATATCGCTCGACGTGAAATGCGATACACATGAGGAATCATTCAGAAATGAGTGTCTATTCGAATCGATTACATTATAAGCAGATGAAGATGAATTACTGAGAATAATGTGATAATGAGGAGAATGATAAGATGCAGAAGGCTTCAGGGGATAGGGAATCGGTCATTCTGGTACAATCATATATTGATCGAAATTCATCCCAGCTTTAAATGCTTTTTATACAAGACAGTTTTCGGAGCTCACAAGTGTTACGTTTATCTGGTCTCCTCCTAGTAGACTCCGAAGACATCTATCTTCGTGGGGCGTATCTAGTAAGGATCAATCTGTGATGACGATATCCTTGTGTTGAACAGCTAGACGATATCTGACCAGGGATTCCGACTACTCAAATTAATTTTCAAGTATTCGATGTTAGAGTAATTTAATTTGTTCCAGGTGGGATCACGGATTGAACCCTGTAAGAGAAGGACAGAAATACCGCAGCGAGTACTGGAGAGCAGTTTCGTACTTGTTCGACAGCCGTCGTCATTGCTCACCCACAAGGTTTCAGATCAACCTCCTTCCTGGTATAAATGAAGCACAAGAATGAATCAATAGTGTTCTCCAATTAATAATAAATAAATAGGTACTTTATCGCTCATCACAATCCGCCTACGTGTATATCACAATCTCTTTCTCGCTTCCATTCCCCTATCCACGGTTATCATTTAAAAATATAATGTAAAATGTGCCATGTGTGACTTTGAAGTGAGTAACACAAAGAAGTCAGATATCACAAAATTATAGAAATAGTAAATTGATAAACATAGACAGATTTTGACTAACTCATAAAGACTTATATTTCCTGATTCCATCAACGAAACGTAGTAGGCGCAAGTGAACGCAAAACGAGTATACCGATGTGTCGGATGAGTATCATGATTAGGTGTGGATGGTTTATCACAGTCAAAGTAATTATTTTAGGTTGATGAAGAATGAGAGACGAATAAAACTGAATCACCCTAGGTTACGCTTTCACAGGTATTTCACGTTCAAATATCTGATGATAGCGATAATAGAATATTCCTGGTTGATTAGCATAGAGAATCGTTGGGATTATGATCATTTCTGGCTGTAAATCTACATCTGTCATCATCGCCTCACATCATCCTTTTAGTATTACACTTGTATCGAACAACAACTCGTCATTTCTCCCTCCCGTTTCACTTGAGCGACTGTCTGGCATGTGATGTCACCCAGTGGAATATCGGCGTGTGATATGATGCTAAGTCCCGACAGAAAGGCTCTCCTTATCATTTACAGATACACATCTGCCTACTTTCTCACTATTTACATATTTTGTGTTATCGTGAAGTTGTCAGCACAGGGAAATTGTGTCTAATCGTTTTCCACGTCGTTGACAGTTACAGCTTCTCGCCTCCTCACACCGCCGCGGAGACCGACTGGTTCACGAAATTCTCAAAACAGAAGTAGGATTAATTCACTTGACTGTGGTGCCTAAGTTCACGTCGTATTTTAGTCTCCCATCCCACTATGTTCAGACACACTATCCAGTCAAGTGAAAACATGAAGATCCTAGGTGATAATAAGCAACCTACCATCATTTCTGTCTTCACTTGAAATGTTTTACTGAGTTTCCCGTTGGCATGTGTCATCCATCACCTTATTCATAATTATTCAAAACACTGCGTTCAATAATTCTGAAATGATTTTTCATAATTCCCTGCACAACAGTGTCTTCCCACCTTCTGAAGACTGCAGGTACACAGTCAATACTAAGGCATTGGGAATGTTCAAGTGATCCGAGTCTTTCGAGTCAATTTCATTCAACATGCATTTCAAATTATTGTTCTATCCTACTATCCAATAACATGTACGTTGAGTAATCTTGGAAAGGTTGATGGAGGCACTTGTTTATGATTTCCACATATTTTGGGAAACAGCCGAAAGATGCAATCTTGGGAATTTATCATTGAAATGCATTGGCGTGCTGCATTTGTTCCACAGTCATAAATTAACATTAGGTGAAGGGATTTTGTAGTCAAGTGGTAAATTTGACAATTTGAAAGCATTTAGCGAAAGAGGATTGTCAGATTGGCGCTCATGAAGCCACGCTGCCTAGAGAGGGATTGTGGCGTTCTCTCGATGAGTCTCAGAGTATAAGAGAGATTGCAGATGCATACTCTTGTGTGTGATAGTAGAGTAGCTGGTGGTAAGGATGACGAGAATTGAAGTACGATGTGTGGAACTGCGTTGTGATGCTCTTTGCCAGTCATCGTGATGATCCTCCTTAGCTTTCTCAGAAAAACTTCAGACTCACTAAGTCTGAGACATTTTGACATTTTTTCTGGAGTAATAATACGATGTGATATCACGATTTTATACACAAGAGCGAATAAAACACGAGAAATTAGATGCAATAATTAGATGTGAGAAGTTTAGGCAGCCTGACGTTCAAACAGGTCGTCAAGACGTCAGTCAAGTCGGTTGTATGTAGGGTAACTTGAGGAGGTTAGACATAGTCAGAGTTGTTTTCATGATGACACCTACAGCAACGGAATCAGTGAGTTGGAGGGAATTATTCTCCTCCAGTGTCACGATATCCATACTCAAATCAGAATGGTAGAAATGTTGAGATTCGCAATTATGCAAAGCTAGGCTAGTACAAACAGGGGTGAAGAGGGAAGTAAACGGACACGTAGACGCCTGTTCAACCAGTGATAGAGAAGATGCTGGTTAGATAGTGACACCGGAATTGTAACTTTTGAAATGCAAGTCTAAGTTGGTGGAGAGGATCCAGGAGGGTAGCTCCAAATTGGCCGAGTGTCTCTCTGTGAGTTGAAAGGGAATAGGTGAGTGTTAGTAGACTTCTGTGCGTTAGGTGGTTCTGTGACTGGAGATCGCGTGTACAAGCTCAATGAAATCCACAGGTTGACGTCAGTCCTGACAGTTGCACTCATCAACTATCAGACAGACAGAATTCATCCCTGTCCGGAGAAATTTCGTCCAACCAAGTCTCCCATGTTCTGCCTAACCACACTGTTTCTCTTATGGGAGCTGATATTTTGAAAGGTTTTTAGAAAAGTTTTCTCATGACACTTTGGGCATATTTAGTTACCCCACATATCTTTCGCAGAGTGAATTCAATTTAATTCTTGAAATCTATTGACTATTCATTTGCTGGATAACGTTTCATTATCAATAGTGACGTAGTTTTTATTTTTTAAGCGTCCAGTAACTCTACGACTTGACTCTCTCCTGCAATCCAATATTTTATCCATTGGTCTAAAATTACACTTAGTCAAATTTGTCTTCTATTCCTATGATTTGAGTTGGATGTGACACACTATCTATTACACAACTTATAAGTTGATTATCAGCCACGCGTTGACATTAATTGTGGAGCTCATTATCCACTGCAATCAAAGAATTACATTTGGTCTATTTTGTTTCAATATCAACCTTCTGTATTCAAGCGCATAGAAGTATAATTTCCTGGCCCTCTTCATTAACGGCACAGACATCATGTCAGCGTTGAATGTACGTTGATTCAGTTGTGTACATAAGCACTACTAGCCAGTCTTCAGGGCTAGTATCATCCTATTGTCCATCGTTATTGCTTTAAGTGTTGGTTTGTAGGGATTTGATTGGTTACAGGATTCTCATCAAGAGCTGACATTAGTTAGAGAACTATTGGAAAAACAACTGAGAGTACTGGTTTGGGACTCTTCATTAGTACGCACACATGAAGGTTCGAAGTCAGGAAATTCTGGTTACAATGCGAGCCCGTAGACCATAAAGTCACTGGGAACCGATCCAGTGGCCAGTCCATGAATTCTAACTCCTGCCAATTCACGACATAGCGCGACCCCTAGCCAATGTCTTCGGCGAGTATTTGTCCTCATACTCAACCTGCTGCACCCTAATGGTCACCACTTCTCACTAGAACCCCAGATAACTGCCTACCTGAATTGGGAAACTCGCTAGTGAGCATCTCATTGATATTCAGGTGTCATTTTTGAGGGATTTGATTGGTTACAGGTATTCATCATGAGCCGACACTAGTTACTCAGATGTATCCTTATACGTAGTCTTGAGAAGAACAATTCACTGGGTGAAATTATTGGTTTAGAGTAATGATGAAGACATTCAGTAGTGAACTCTTAATAGGGAAAATATCTACAACCACAAATAGAAGTCTCTGTTTAGTCTAGCTGAAGCACTAGCTATTCGAGATCTGAAACCGGACCTGTGCATACAAAAGCGACGCATACCACATACCCTGGCCCTACCATGGCCAGAGAAATGTTCTTACCACAATTTCGCTTCTTTCCTTCAATATGTGGCTTCACTATTATTATCATTACTTTTATTATCATTATTATTCCTGTCATCCATATTTTATTACCACTCTATTACTGCTTTTATTGAAAACATTGCTCTTCCACACAGATTTTAGACAATGAACGAAGTATTCCCATGTTGAGTCATAAGAAAAAGGCGCAAATAGCAAAGAAAAGTTTACCCCTTTTCGACGATTCATTTTCATGAGCTGTACAGTCGTAATTTTCATTAACACAGGAATTTTTAGACCAATCAGATACTGGTTAACTTTATCCTTATCATGTTATAGAGTATTGAATCTAATGTCCTTTTGATTCGGTATGGTTAGAGGAAATACAAAATTAACAGTTTTAACACAGCTCAAATGACGTTCCCACATATGAAAAACAAATAAATAAAAAACAAAAATTGAGAAGATCATAAATATAAGAAGTACAATAGCAGTAGACGTTGATGTTGTGAGAGTGGATAAAACGGTTTATTTACTACTGCAAAGAAGGTTAGTTAGTTCATGCCTGACAATATTTTCATGACATAAAGTACGTGCCGTCAAATATGGCCTAGTTGAATTTTTATACTTAGACGTACGTGGCTTGTCTAGTGATGTCACTTGATGGTTTCCTCAGCGAATGGCCAATCCATCTCCATTTCTTCCTGCCTATTTGTTTCACAATCGGTTCCTGATTGGTTCGCTCCCAGAGATCCCTGTTGCCGATCATTTCTGGCCGGTCATCTGATCTTGAGTATTGAGCGAATACAGCTATTGATGAAGGTCTGGAGTTTGTTTGAGATGCTCTTTATGACTCGCCAAGTCGCTGATCCGTAAAGAACCACGTTAAAAAGCACATCTACCTCATCAAAGTACCCACCCATACTCATGTCTGATACTGGTTACATCGCTTGAGAATAAAAGCTTTGATGAACCACTTCAGTGTGTCTCAGTTTGAATCACACTGAGTAACCTGAGAGGAAGATAAATAATAAAGTTTAGCACACTACTGCTTAAGCTAATACAAGAATGAATCTATAGTGTTCTTCAATTAAAATTAATAATAATAATAATGATAATAATAATTTGCTTTATTCCAGAAACAGCAATAGTTACACATTGTGGAATTTTCAGCACATATCTACGATATTGCATCTAATTTTATCAAAACATTAAAGGAAGTATTTCAATAAATTACTTGTTAATTATATCTGCAATTACGATCCGCCTAATTGTATATCACAATCTCATTCTCGCTTCTATTATCTTCTCTACGGTTCTCATTTGAAAATATAATGTGAAATGTTCCGTGCTTGACTTTGAAGTAAAGAGCACCACAAAGTCAGATATCACATCATAATAAAAATAATAAATTAATGAACAAAGACAATTTTTGACTAACTCATTACGACTTTATATTCCGGATTCCATCAACAAAATGTAGTAGGCGGAAGTGAACGCAACGAAAGTATGCCAACAGCTCAGAACACTACTACTTGAGCTAGTACAAGAATGAATCAATAGGGTTCTTTAATTATTAATAAATAAATAGGTCGTGAAATAAGATATTGGTGAATTCTATCCAGAAAAGAAGACAAGAGTGGATGTGCAACAGACGCATAGGTGAGACATGAGTGAGGATACCAATGATCAGATTCAGTCAGACAAGCGCTAGAGAAGAAATCACTAAGCCACGGGGAAGGAACCAAATAGAAAAGTTTAGACGGTGAATAGAAAACCGAGTGAATTTCTGAAATGCTGAATACGACATTCATCGAAGCACTCTTAGATAAGTGAAACACTTTATTAAGACAAATCGTTCAATTTGCATAAGGCATACAATGAAAAATCGAACCTGCATCTCACCCCACCACTATGGACCTACACCATTAATCAATAATCGTCATCATAACCAATCACTGTATTAGGTGCTGTTTCGCCAGACATTCTCAAAAACCACCCACTCACTTTCTCATTCACACATTCAAACACATAAACACTGTCCATCAGAATATTTCTACTGGTCACACTCATTGATTGACGAACACACCTGTTCACATCACAGTCTTCTTGCAAAGTATAAATACGTGGCTATATTCCTGGGTTTCTATCATCGTCATCCACGAGTATCAGTTGCATTCACTGAGAATGGTGAGTCAGTGTGTGACATTTGATGGTGATGTTCGTGTTTCATTCTGTTTAGATTTGCTACCTACTTCTTACAGTTCTAGTGATTTCAACTGTCGACAGTGCACGTATTGAAGCGAATCATTCAACCACAACCAACGTGCGCCACGATTCATCCCTTCAAGGTGAGATATGCTCCATATTTTCTCAGTCATTTATTTGTGCATGTGAAATATTCCGTTTTCTGTATGCATAACAGCTGTTATTTGAATTGGTGAAGTAGGCTGTCTCGACTGACTGTGTGCTTTTGTTAGGCACACACATATATGCAAAATGTTTGATGGTTTTCATCTTGGTGACAAGGTCTGTGATGTCGCCTCACCGACTTCCTGATACGTGTATACACACTGCCTCATTTGTTTGCACAATGCTATACTCACATGGAGTATTATTTCGTTTGAAGTCATACGTTGTGGATTGCTGCAATACTTGTATCCCTTTCTCAATGGATTCGACACTGTTATTTCATGTTCGCAACATTCTATAATGATGATCAAATATTTCACTCTCCAAAGAGACGAGAATTTCCCTTTTACAAATGTGAATCAGATTTCGACGTGTTGCTTAATGTGTTTTCCTCTCTATTACTTTCCAGGTGGTGGCAATCATTCCGGTCTCCAGTATCATCCAGTTGTGGATAAACGAAGGGGGAATCTGTGGTTATGTCTCCTTTCCCGATTACTTGTTTCTTTATCATGATTACATCACAGTGATGTATCTTGTTGGTTGTCGCCAACAGGCGTATAGCCCAACATTGAATATACAATAAAAGAGGCTATAATTCAGGTTCAAGTTACTTTCATTTTCTATCAGAATCCTGTTCTGCAATAGGGATGGATGTGTGAGTGTATCATCGAAACAGAACACGGCTAAGATTACTTATCGTTTATGATCAGATGAAATGAAATACGTGCTGCTAATAATGCAGGGAAATCGAAAGATGAAGGGTAGCAATTAGTGTAGAAGTTGAACGGTTATATCGCTCGACGTGAAATGCGATACACATGAGGAATCATTCAGAAATGAGTGTCTATTCGAATCGATTACATTATAAGCAGATGAAGATGAATTACTGAGAATAATGTGATAATGAGGAGAATGATAAGATGCAGAAGGCTTCAGGGGATAGGGAATCGGTCATTCTGGTACAATCATATATTGATCGAAATTCATCCCAGCTTTAAATGCTTTTTATACAAGACAGTTTTCGGAGCTCACAAGTGTTACGTTTATCTGGTCTCCTCCTAGTAGACTCCGAAGACATCTATCTTCGTGGGGCGTATCTAGTAAGGATCAATCTGTGATGACGATATCCTTGTGTTGAACAGCTAGACGATATCTGACCAGGGATTCCGACTACTCAAATTAATTTTCAAGTATTCGATGTTAGAGTAATTTAATTTGTTCCAGGTGGGATCACGGATTGAACCCTGTAAGAGAAGGACAGAAATACCGCAGCGAGTACTGGAGAGCAGTTTCGTACTTGTTCGACAGCCGTCGTCATTGCTCACCCACAAGGTTTCAGATCAACCTCCTTCCTGGTATAAATGAAGCACAAGAATGAATCAATAGTGTTCTCCAATTAATAATAAATAAATAGGTACTTTATCGCTCATCACAATCCGCCTACGTGTATATCACAATCTCTTTCTCGCTTCCATTCCCCTATCCACGGTTATCATTTAAAAATATAATGTAAAATGTGCCATGTGTGACTTTGAAGTGAGTAACACAAAGAAGTCAGATATCACAAAATTATAGAAATAGTAAATTGATAAACATAGACAGATTTTGACTAACTCATAAAGACTTATATTTCCTGATTCCATCAACGAAACGTAGTAGGCGCAAGTGAACGCAAAACGAGTATACCGATGTGTCGGATGAGTATCATGATTAGGTGTGGATGGTTTATCACAGTCAAAGTAATTATTTTAGGTTGATGAAGAATGAGAGACGAATAAAACTGAATCACCCTAGGTTACGCTTTCACAGGTATTTCACGTTCAAATATCTGATGATAGCGATAATAGAATATTCCTGGTTGATTAGCATAGAGAATCGTTGGGATTATGATCATTTCTGGCTGTAAATCTACATCTGTCATCATCGCCTCACATCATCCTTTTAGTATTACACTTGTATCGAACAACAACTCGTCATTTCTCCCTCCCGTTTCACTTGAGCGACTGTCTGGCATGTGATGTCACCCAGTGGAATATCGGCGTGTGATATGATGCTAAGTCCCGACAGAAAGGCTCTCCTTATCATTTACAGATACACATCTGCCTACTTTCTCACTATTTACATATTTTGTGTTATCGTGAAGTTGTCAGCACAGGGAAATTGTGTCTAATCGTTTTCCACGTCGTTGACAGTTACAGCTTCTCGCCTCCTCACACCGCCGCGGAGACCGACTGGTTCACGAAATTCTCAAAACAGAAGTAGGATTAATTCACTTGACTGTGGTGCCTAAGTTCACGTCGTATTTTAGTCTCCCATCCCACTATGTTCAGACACACTATCCAGTCAAGTGAAAACATGAAGATCCTAGGTGATAATAAGCAACCTACCATCATTTCTGTCTTCACTTGAAATGTTTTACTGAGTTTCCCGTTGGCATGTGTCATCCATCACCTTATTCATAATTATTCAAAACACTGCGTTCAATAATTCTGAAATGATTTTTCATAATTCCCTGCACAACGGTGTCTTCCCACCTTCTGAAGACTGCAGGTACACAGTCAATACTAAGGCATTGGGAATGTTCAAGTGATCCGAGTCTTTCGAGTCAATTTCATTCAACATGCATTTCAAATTATTGTTCTATCCTACTATCCAATAACATGTACGTTGAGTAATCTTGGAAAGGTTGATGGAGGCACTTGTTTATGATTTCCACATATTTTGGGAAACAGCCGAAAGATGCAATCTTGGGAATTTATCATTGAAATGCATTGGCGTGCTGCATTTGTTCCACAGTCATAAATTAACATTAGGTGAAGGGATTTTGTAGTCAAGTGGTAAATTTGACAATTTGAAAGCATTTAGCGAAAGAGGATTGTCAGATTGGCGCTCATGAAGCCACGCTGCCTAGAGAGGGATTGTGGCGTTCTCTCGATGAGTCTCAGAGTATAAGAGAGATTGCAGATGCATACTCTTGTGTGTGATAGTAGAGTAGCTGGTGGTAAGGATGACGAGAATTGAAGTACGATGTGTGGAACTGCGTTGTGATGCTCTTTGCCAGTCATCGTGATGATCCTCCTTAGCTTTCTCAGAAAAACTTCAGACTCACTAAGTCTGAGACATTTTGACATTTTTTCTGGAGTAATAATACGATGTGATATCACGATTTTATACACAAGAGCGAATAAAACACGAGAAATTAGATGCAATAATTAGATGTGAGAAGTTTAGGCAGCCTGACGTTCAAACAGGTCGTCAAGACGTCAGTCAAGTCGGTTGTATGTAGGGTAACTTGAGGAGGTTAGACATAGTCAGAGTTGTTTTCATGATGACACCCACAGCAACGGAATCAGTGAGTTGGAGGGAATTATTCTCCTCCAGTGTCACGATATCCATACTCAAATCAGAATGGTAGAAATGTTGAGATTCGCAATTATGCAAAGCTAGGCTAGTACAAACAGGGGTGAAGAGGGAAGTAAACGGACACGTAGACGCCTGTTCAACCAGTGATAGAGAAGATGCTGGTTAGATAGTGACACCGGAATTGTAACTTTTGAAATGCAAGTCTAAGTTGGTGGAGAGGATCCAGGAGGGTAGCTCCAAATTGGCCGAGTGTCTCTCTGTGAGTTGAAAGGGAATAGGTGAGTGTTAGTAGACTTCTGTGCGTTAGGTGGTTCTGTGACTGGAGATCGCGTGTACAAGCTCAATGAAATCCACAGGTTGACGTCAGTCCTGACAGTTGCACTCATCAACTATCAGACAGACAGAATTCATCCCTGTCCGGAGAAATTTCGTCCAACCAAGTCTCCCATGTTCTGCCTAACCACACTGTTTCTCTTATGGGAGCTGATATTTTGAAAGGTTTTTAGAAAAGTTTTCTCATGACACTTTGGGCATATTTAGTTACCCCACATATCTTTCGCAGAGTGAATTCAATTTAATTCTTGAAATCTATTGACTATTCATTTGCTGGATAACGTTTCATTATCAATAGTGACGTAGTTTTTATTTTTTAAGCGTCCAGTAACTCTACGACTTGACTCTCTCCTGCAATCCAATATTTTATCCATTGGTCTAAAATTACACTTAGTCAAATTTGTCTTCTATTCCTATGATTTGAGTTGGATGTGACACACTATCTATTACACAACTTATAAGTTGATTATCAGCCACGCGTTGACATTAATTGTGGAGCTCATTATCCACTGCAATCAAAGAATTACATTTGGTCTATTTTGTTTCAATATCAACCTTCTGTATTCAAGCGCATAGAAGTATAATTTCCTGGCCCTCTTCATTAACGGCACAGACATCATGTCAGCGTTGAATGTACGTTGATTCAGTTGTGTACATAAGCACTACTAGCCAGTCTTCAGGGCTAGTATCATCCTATTGTCCATCGTTATTGCTTTAAGTGTTGGTTTGTAGGGATTTGATTGGTTACAGGATTCTCATCAAGAGCTGACATTAGTTAGAGAACTATTGGAAAAACAACTGAGAGTACTGGTTTGGGACTCTTCATTAGTACGCACACATGAAGGTTCGAAGTCAGGAAATTCTGGTTACAATGCGAGCCCGTAGACCATAAAGTCACTGGGAACCGATCCAGTGGCCAGTCCATGAATTCTAACTCCTGCCAATTCACGACATAGCGCGACCCCTAGCCAATGTCTTCGGCGAGTATTTGTCCTCATACTCAACCTGCTGCACCCTAATGGTCACCACTTCTCACTAGAACCCCAGATAACTGCCTACCTGAATTGGGAAACTCGCTAGTGAGCATCTCATTGATATTCAGGTGTCATTTTTGAGGGATTTGATTGGTTACAGGTATTCATCATGAGCCGACACTAGTTGCTCAGATGTATCCTTATACGTAGTCTTGAGAAGAACAATTCACTGGGTGAAATTATTGGTTTAGAGTAATGATGAAGACATTCAGTAGTGAACTCTTAATAGGGAAAATATCTACAACCACAAATAGAAGTCTCTGTTTAGTCTAGCTGAAGCACTAGCTATTCGAGATCTGAAACCGGACCTGTGCATACAAAAGCGACGCATACCACATACCCTGGCCCTACCATGGCCAGAGAAATGTTCTTACCACAATTTCGCTTCTTTCCTTCAATATGTGGCTTCACTATTATTATCATTACTTTTATTATCATTATTATTCCTGTCATCCATATTTTATTACCACTCTATTACTGCTTTTATTGAAAACATTGCTCTTCCACACAGATTTTAGACAATGAACGAAGTATTCCCATGTTGAGTCATAAGAAAAAGGCGCAAATAGCAAAGAAAAGTTTACCCCTTTTCGACGATTCATTTTCATGAGCTGTACAGTCGTAATTTTCATTAACACAGGAATTTTTAGACCAATCAGATACTGGTTAACTTTATCCTTATCATGTTATAGAGTATTGAATCTAATGTCCTTTTGATTCGGTATGGTTAGAGGAAATACAAAATTAACAGTTTTAACACAGCTCAAATGACGTTCCCACATATGAAAAACAAATAAATAAAAAACAAAAATTGAGAAGATCATAAATATAAGAAGTACAATAGCAGTAGACGTTGATGTTGTGAGAGTGGATAAAACGGTTTATTTACTACTGCAAAGAAGGTTAGTTAGTTCATGCCTGACAATATTTTCATGACATAAAGTACGTGCCGTCAAATATGGCCTAGTTGAATTTTTATACTTAGACGTACGTGGCTTGTCTAGTGATGTCACTTGATGGTTTCCTCAGCGAATGGCCAATCCATCTCCATTTCTTCCTGCCTATTTGTTTCACAATCGGTTCCTGATTGGTTCGCTCCCAGAGATCCCTGTTGCCGATCATTTCTGGCCGGTCATCTGATCTTGAGTATTGAGCGAATACAGCTATTGATGAAGGTCTGGAGTTTGTTTGAGATGCTCTTTATGACTCGCCAAGTCGCTGATCCGTAAAGAACCACGTTAAAAAGCACATCTACCTCATCAAAGTACCCACCCATACTCATGTCTGATACTGGTTACATCGCTTGAGAATAAAAGCTTTGATGAACCACTTCAGTGTGTCTCAGTTTGAATCACACTGAGTAACCTGAGAGGAACATAAATAATAAAGTTTAGCACACTACTGCTTAAGCTAATACAAGAATGAATCAATAGTGTTCTTCAATTAAAATTAATAATAATAATAATGATAATAATAATTTGCTTTATTCCAGAAACAGCAATAGTTACACATTGTGGAATTTTCAGCACATATCTACAATATTGCATCTAATTTTATCAAAACATTAAAGGAATTATTTCAATAAATTACTTGTTAATTATATCTGCAATTACGATCCGCCTAATTGTATATCACAATCTCATTCTCGCTTCTATTATCTTCTCTACGGTTCTCATTTGAAAATATAATGTGAAATGTTCCGTGCTTGACTTTGAAGTAAAGAGCACCACAAAGTCAGATATCACATCATAATAAAAATAATAAATTAATGAACAAAGACAATTTTTGACTAACTCATTACGACTTTATATTCCGGATTCCATCAACAAAATGTAGTAGGCGGAAGTGAACGCAACGAAAGTATGCCAACAGCTCAGAACACTACTACTTGAGCTAGTACAAGAATGAATCAATAGGGTTCTTTAATTATTAATAAATAAGTAGGTCCTTTATCTCTCATCACAATCTGCCTACGTGAATATCACAATCTCTTTCTCGCTTCTATTCTCTTCTTTACCGTTATCATTTAGAAATATAAGGTGAAATGTGCCATACACGACTTTGAAGTGAAGAACGCAAAGAAGTCAGATATCACACAATAACAAAAATAATAAATTAATAAACAAAGAAAATTTCTGGCTGCACTCTATTGGTCACCACTTCTCACTAGAACCCCAGATAACTGCCTACCTGAATTGGGAAACTCGCTAGTGAGCATCTCATTGATATTCAGGTGTCATTTTTGAGGGATTTGATTGGTTACAGGTATTCATCATGAGCCGACATTAGTTACTCAGATGTATCCTTATACGTAGTCTTGAGAAGAACAATTCACTGGGTGAAATTATTGGTTTAGAGTAATGATGAAGACATTCAGTAGTGAACTCTTAATAGGGAAAATATCTACAACCACAAATAGAAGTCTCTGTTTAGTCTAGCTGAAGCACTAGCTATTCGAGATCTGAAACCGGACCTGTGCATACAAAAGCGACGCATACCACATACCCTGGCCCTACCATGGCCAGAGAAATGTTCTTACCACAATTTCGCTTCTTTCCTTCAATATGTGGCTTCACTATTATTATCATTACTTTTATTATCATTATTATTCCTGTCATCCATATTTTATTACCACTCTATTACTGCTTTTATTGAAAACATTGCTCTTCCACACAGATTTTAGACAATGAACGAAGTATTCCCATGTTGAGTCATAAGAAAAAGGCGCAAATAGCAAAGAAAAGTTTACCCCTTTTCGACGATTCATTTTCATGAGCTGTACAGTCGTAATTTTCATTAACACAGGAATTTTTAGACCAATCAGATACTGGTTAACTTTATCCTTATCATGTTATAGAGTATTGAATCTAATGTCCTTTTGATTCGGTATGGTTAGAGGAAATACAAAATTAACAGTTTTAACACAGCTCAAATGACGTTCCCACATATGAAAAACAAATAAATAAAAAACAAAAATTGAGAAGATCATAAATATAAGAAGTACAATAGCAGTAGACGTTGATGTTGTGAGAGTGGATAAAACGGTTTATTTACTACTGCAAAGAAGGTTAGTTAGTTCATGCCTGACAATATTTTCATGACATAAAGTAAGTGCCGTCAAATATGGCCTAGTTGAATTTTTATACTTAGACGTACGTGGATAAACTCTTCTGAAAAGACTCCTTATTTTATCTGAGGAGACACAAGGTTTGGTCTGCGGATAAGGCGGACTCATACAGTGTGACAAGATGTCTTCAGCAAATGTTTTGCATGACATCATGTGGCCGTCAATGACGATTTCAACGGTATGGCCAAATGGGATACCACTTGCCCTACTGACAGTCTTCAGAGTTCTACGAAGTATGACAGAGGCTGTATTAAGCAATTCAGGGACGAATCAGGCTGAAGATTAAAGTAGAATAGGTGAGATGCACGAGTTGACAAACTGTAGGAGGAGACGTTGAGTTATGCGTGGGTGCCTACAATTTTTGTGTTTGTGACCAGGATGTCCAGTCAGTCGGTGATAATTTATGTTCCAGCAAGGTTTCGCTCGTCGTATCAAAGGTACTTCCAACAGACTTCAGATAACCGACTTCCTCCACTGTCGGAGGTCAGCTGATTGATAAGAGTGGACAGAAGCAAATGTTTCCCTCAACGGACAAGTATTTCCAGTCAGTCGGTGACACCTAATGTTTGAGCGAGTTGTTGATTTTTATGTCACCACAAAAAGGTTAAGTATCACAGAATCAGGCAGATAATCGAGTTCACATTGGGGATTCTACTGACAAGTATACTATTAACTTCGATGTTCCTGCTCACAATTCCAACCAGCCTATATTCATCGGGCTATCAACTCAGAATGTCATTTAGTTGAGAAAAGAATGTCATCACCCAAGTATACACTGTGAAGGTATATGGTTTGAAAATATGCTGCTATGGTCTCTTTTGTGTGTTACTAGACCTAGGAAGCAGATTTATTGGGCAAACTTGAAGCAGCGCTCAGATATATCGCGGAAAACATCAGGCGCTCTGAAGAATCTTGGAGACACTGAATTGTTAGAACAGTTTGATTGAATCACGGAAATACTTTGCTCGACCACATGTTCATCAAACTGTTCTCTGTCTTATATTTCTACAGTAGTCCTGCTGTCATCGAAAGCTGAGTGCCAGCGATCACACAATTGCGTGAGTGTCAGGCATTGTGGAATAAACATGCGAAAGCTTCGCTATTTTGCTCGTTCAACTTCAACCCTTTTGTTGTTGACATTTCGATGATTAGATATTATGCCCACATTCTTCATGAAGTGATTCCACTTTATCAATGATTTCTAATTGTTGTGCACTTGATGAATTTGCGTACGATTCGACATCTAATATGAGACATTTTCAGACCGACTTGAATTTGTAAACTTTGTGTGTGATAAAATGAAATCCGTGAAGCATGGTGTAACAATATCTTTGATTTTCACTATGGGTAGTTTCTGAAGTATAGAGGCGACAACGAAGAGAAGAAATCCTATTTCAACTGTTATCATTTCGCGAAGTCTGTACACGAGGAATACCTGTCGATATTCCTCAACAATGAAGGTCTTCTTTTTATCCTGATGTTGTTAAACCTGTTACTCATCCCCACAAATAATGTGTTTACGATAGGTGAGAAAAATTCAGATATTGAACACTAGTTATTTTTACGCAGTAACGACAGGTTACAGAAATGATACAAAACTCACACTACTCACTAATGACAAGTAGGACAAAATTGGATGAGGAAAACAGTAACAAAGGAGAGATAAAAATGCGTCGGCAGGGTGTATTCATGTCACATATACGCAGAAATATGTGGAATATTTCAACTGACTATTTCGAACAAATTGACATGCATTTGTACTATTCAACTGAGTATTTCAAGTCGGATACTTCCATGTTTGATGTGTACTAGATATTTGTCGTTCAGAATGACATGTTCACAACAATTTCTATCTCTGTATTGTTTAAATACTTACTGTTGATTGTTAATATTTCATATATGAATTGCATAATAATTCCGCTAAATACAAATTCCGGATTGCTGCCCTCTCTGAGTTTTGGTTGGATTCGTGTAATTCAGTCATCTCGAAATACTAATATTACAAGTGCAATAAATTACTACATTGTTTTAAATCTTAAGGTTGTAAATATACTACAGGCAATGGCAGAGTACTTAATGTCAGAGCTCTGACATTAAGTACTAGTACTTAAAATGAGTATCAGCTTTCTGTTGATTAGTAGCTAGCAGCTGTGTCATACAACTACCACACCTGTTACATGGGTTATATTTATCTTAATAATTATTTTGTTTCAGATCACTAAGATATTCTGAGATCCTTAATGACTTAATTGTGGCTATGAAAGATATGGAAGATGCACTTATAGCTCATATTTAAAGCAGTTATTACTAAACAAGTTATCTGTAAGCATTTTGTGATGTTCTGGTTACAATGCTTGAGTGTATGGGGTTACTGTCTGCTTCTGTGAGTTAAGGGATATTTGGTGAAAATCATGATACAATGAAGGTTCCTATAAACTCACTATGAATACTGCAAACTGTTGATAAGAAACTGCCTCAAAGGAAAAAATGCCGAACAGCTAGAAAATACTACCTCAGTCTCGATGGTTATTACCTTTTGCATTTGTAAATCATCCTTCAAAAGCTCAGATTAACGGCAAACCATCCATGGTACCCCACAGGCCCTACAGAAATTTGTGAGAGATCTTACATGTTAGGTTGTCTTAGGAATTGTATATATATATATACACTTATATACTTCACGATGGTCTTTTCATTTGTGCACTATTACAATACATTTTATCTTAACTGGATATGCCTTTATTAAAGCTGAGACTTACTTTTTGTGCCTATTAGTTTCTTGCTTACAGTCTAGTTGCTTTTATTAAAAAACACAACAGCACCAGTGTTTGAACGAAGCTGTATTTTCATGGTGGCACAGTGGTTAGGACTCTCGCCGACCATGCAAATGGTCCGGGGTTCGAGCCCACGCCGGCGCACACCTGATATCTATGGTCGGCCTGCAAAATTTGGGCTACCGATATCCATGCTGAAAATTCCATACTTGTACCAAAAATACAGTGTGGAATCAAGCTGTAAATCAATGAAAAAAACGTCATACTTTCTATGCTTACACCGATATGGTTGGCATTAAACATTGCAAATGTATACTAACATTCCAAGGACATAGCACTTAGCCAAATGTACAGTGTTCATTGTTAAGGGTTTACAATTTAACTCTTATCATAACCTGTTCTAATTATTATTATTTGCTTGCTGCTATCCTTTAGAAAATGAACAACATATGTGACAGTAAAAACCACAGAAGAATGCTGTCATGAACGAAGAATGAGAAAGGAGAATGAACCATTTTCAGCAAAGGTAGGCAAATCTAAAGCGTTTAACTTAAGTACTACTTCTTTGTTTACTTTTCTGCAGATATCCGGTAACGTCATTCAACCCGGTCACGTTGATTCGACATTGTCCAAATTATTACGACGAACAACTGCGTAAAGATATTTGCTTGTTATTATTTTTGATTAAATATATTTAACATCCTACTTACCAGACCTTTTTTATTCTATCTGATTGTAGATATATTTGTCATGATGACTAGATGCAGGCGCGACTTATTAATGAGACCTGACGAAGTAATTGGTGGCATATAGTAGTGTAAGGTAAATCTAACTACGAGTGCTACAGCTGAACGAATTCAATAACTTGTCTCGTGTAGACTTAAATTTACGCTGCATGTTAACAGCCTTAGCCATATGGGATGACATCACGCTTTAAGTGAAACATTAGTAATGCAATACTTTAGAATACACGTAACCGTATAAGAACTGGAACTTGAATGCAGTGCCTAAGTTATGCCTACTATTGTCATTTGTCCCTAAAGACTTCTATATGACTATGAGACGTATCCAGGTAACTTCACTAAAATAATTATAATTTAACACGCATGAAGACCGACATCGTTTCTACGCAATTACACTTACGTATAGTTAAAGTCCTAGAGAGCACCGGTCTAGCATGCCGTGCTCAATAAGGGAACACATGAATCGAAAGACAACAAGATTGACATGAAAATTTTATTTTAATTATGATACAAATTCAGTTTATTTACATATTCAGAGTACGATTGATTCCTGCGATTACTTCTACTGAATAATTCCTGGCAAACACTTCACCAAATTTGTCATTAATTTTCCTAATGCCCGCATTTATAATACTTATATAGGTTTCCAATGGGGCACTTCGATTTCGAGGGACAACAGCTGACGTGCATTGAGATGCGAACAAGTTGAGTGACCACGCCCATTGTTTGCAATTCTGCATCACATGGTTAACTACAAAAGGGGAAACAGAAAACGTAAAGATAACTATGAACTGAATATTACATGTGCAATGATGGTAGTGCTTGTGTCTTGTTTTCATTTAAGGCAATGTACACACGAATAGGTTAATGAAAATTACAACTTTCCGTATATAAGAACCTTAATTAATTAAATTTCGGTCGACATAAATTACAAACGGAGTCATAAAAACTCAAATATACCTGTGAAATACGGCTTTCTGAAATGGACCAAAAGCAAGTGTCGGCAGGGGTACCGACAGGTCTGTAATGTAAAGCACGTGCAGGTGCAAGCACTCTGATCAACCTCAACTCTATTCCCACTTTCTTTGAAGAATACATAATCAAAGGATTCAAACTCAACAATAGCCCATCGTCGCCTTTCGTATTCACGGATTACCTTCCTCGCGGCGTATGGCGTCAGCAATCGTATACTTGGGATTAGACGTTGTGAACAGGGATAAGTGAAGCATCGCGACTGAGCAATAATCGCCTCCTGCTGTATTCTTGAAAAACTTCGTTTATACCATTTATACACCTTCAGCATACTTTTATGCAGACTATCAGATCTTTGCAAGTACCGTTTCATTTGCTTGTGGGAGCTCTCGACGCGATTATTTGTATCATTCCCAAAAGTCAGCACGTTGTCTCTGAAACATGCTGCCCACAATTCTCGTCGATGCATCCAACGACGTTGTAGATATTGACTGACAGTAGCATCCAATCTGCTAAAAACTCTGAAATAGAAATTAAATCTGCAAAATGAGAACATTAAAGGCATTACTCTGATCTTTTTTACACTGCACTAGACGGCATAAATAGTTCTTCACAATGGGATTTCTTGTCTACGAATAAAATGTAAAGTGTGCTTTGAAAAGCTTACTTTACGACAGAAGGCTCGGCAAACATGGAAAGAACACAAAACAATGTGCGCTTGTCTGTGCGTTAACTTGACGGCTGCTATTTCAGCTTGCGCACAATCCATAATGAAAGATTCTGTTTTTGAGGTGTCTTCCATTATTTGACGGAAACAGTCTAATATCCAAACTACATCTCGTTTGAATTCTTTTCTAGTCCACGCAAATAAAACCGGTCGTCCACGACCAAAATTATCCGTCACAAGTAACTGGAACAAAGAATACCTGCACGTTGATTAATGAATTGGTAAACTTACTTCCCTTTATTTGTATTATACGTTGAATCGATACCAACAACTTCAGGGAACTGTTTATACAATTCCATTTGCTCATAAGTTGCAAAACAAATTCTTGTTAGTGAATTCCTGATCGGTTCATCGGAATAATACTCCATTAACTTCCCACGGGATTTTAGGAATTCAAAAATGTCACGACGACTCGAAATACCTTAAGTATATAACAAGTACGTCAACGTTACCTTTAGTAACTGCGGCTTTCATATTTTTAACGTCAATGCGAGTTATATCCTTGTGGTACTTCTCCTTAACATGCATTATTATTTCATCGGATGAGTGGGATTGCTGAAGAAGTGGTTCCACATTTTCTTTCTCTTCAACTGTTAGTCGTCTATACCATGGGTCATTCTGCATGTACACCCTGCTGCATGGATGGTTATGTACCATATTGTGGGAAGCAATTATGTATTCACTATAACGCAAAACCACGCGAAATGAAGACGAGCAATTGCAACATTTAGACCTGAAATATTCATGAAATAATACTACACTTCTTCTTACGACTTATTTTTCAATTTCAATCCAGGTCTTGTACGATTCACTCCAAAAGTGCATTTAAAACCAACAAAAGCGTACTTAAATCTGTCATCCGGTATCGTTTTGCTATAAGTATGAACATAATGAGTGCAGGACAACTATATTGTTAGCATTAAATGACTTCCTCACTTTTTGGAATTCTGCTAATGACTTCTCAAATTCATCCCAGCTCAAGAAACGCCTTCCAAGTATGTATTCACCAAAAATTCCACTTAAGTCTGTGCGCCTTTCACTCGAATTGACTACCTGCAACGGACTAAAATAAAATTATCAATTAGTATCCATCTATGTCACAACTATTCCAAGATAAATCGTAAAAAAACAACATTGAAATACAGGGATGATCAATAACCATCAAGAAAATACCGCACGTATAACCTAAATTACAGAAAAACACAAGAACCCACCGGTTCGTTGACATCGATGGCAACATGTTGCGTTACATTTTGGTCGACATGGTGGACTACTCACAAAAGTATATAAAACGGCTTATAAAACGTTAGTTAGTTCAACGTAAACAATTTTCTAATCAATGCAATCTGCAAAAAACTAATCGCAACAGTTAGCTTCCAGTTAAACATGGAGAGAAGTATCAGTGATCCAGCAACCGGTGGATTTTTTATTCTTTTCATTCTGGAACCAGGATGACCGCGAACCAATCCGTACAAATTGTCAAATAAGGCATTCAAGAGCAGAATATCACAATCGAATCAGACAGTGAGATCTTAAATGCAGCTGTCAGCATATTTTCGTAATTTCATAGATATCCAGGTTCATTGGCACTGTATAGGTAGTGATTTGGATTTTGTCATTATGATCGACATATAGATCAATGTTCAGATGTGTACTACTACTTGTTTGCAGTTTGGATTTGGTTAAATACATCTCGTATAGGGTTTGATTAATCTATGATTTTGACATATTTCGAAAAGTATCGCCGTGATTATGGGAAGTATGCATATGCTTTATATGCATTGCTTTGTTGGCTCCCACCTCCACTGAGTGTATACAACTGGAACTTTGGATTTTTGTATTTCCTCGCTACTGTGGATAAAACTATGCCGCATTCTTTTTGGAAAGGAGGCTAGTTGGCGGATTATAAATAATGTCCAAGTAACTTATATATTCCAAGTGATGTTGTGGTAAGTTTCGATCTTGTTATCTCACATTTCATTCGTATGTCGGTTATGATCTACTTAGGTAAGATCTTGTTACAAGGTCTCAACACGGATTTCTGAAAAATAGGTGCTGCTCCGCTTGCCACTTCGACTTTCCAACTGCAGCACTAGCAGTCTCGAGGTACGTAAGTTAGTCGTTGTTCTCTGCTTCGATATATCTAGGTCATTTGACATGGTATCTCACAGTGTTCTCTTCGTAAAGCTGTACTCCTGTTGAATTCGTAATCCATATCTGAACTCGTTGAAGTCATTTCAAAGCAACAGGGTACGGATAACCGAAGTCCCATCTGAATTATCTCATCCTAGGTGGATCACAAGTGGGGTTGTGCGGATTAGTGTCCTAAGATCACTGTTATTTACAGTCTTCATTAATAGCATTTGTAACTACTGCACCTCAGGTAAAGCATTCCTACATGCTGACGACCTCGAAGTCGTTTACTCCTGCTACAGTCACGAATTAAACGATATGGTAAGTAAAATAAGTATTGAACTGAGTAGTCTCGCAGCATAGTACTCAAAACTTTTATACCTGTTACATTTTATGACCTTTCAACTACTACCTCTGCAACAACCGTTTAACCAACTCACTGATTTTCTCTTCACTGTAACCTTCAATAAGTTTGTTCATTGTAATTATTTCCAAGAACAAATATATTAACAACCATATCTATTAATATTTTACTTATATACTTATATTATTAGTATAATTCACTGTGACAGTGTCCGACAGGGATGTCCACTTTCCCCATTCCTGTTTAACTTCATCATAGATATGCTAATGGAAGTATTCTTAACTAAACGTAACGACTTAGGAATCGACTTGTTACCGGGGCATTGTCTTATAGACTTAGAATATGCAGACGACATAGTCCTGTTAGGGGAGGGTGCTGACAAAATCCAGCAGAGTCTTCTGAACACCTTGAGCAGCAATCTTCGTATGTTTGGCATGCGATTCGCCCCTACAAAATGTAGTAAGATGCTGCTACAGGACTGGACCGTCAATCCCTAACTTAGTGATAGGGAGTGAAATGATAGAACATGTTGACCACTTCACCTATTTGAGAAGTTGTATCAGCACCAACGGACTGATTGGCGAAGAAATCTCAGCACGGATCCGAAAAGCTCGAGCTGCTTTCGCTAACTTACGCCATCTCTGGCGTAGGCGTGACATCCGGCTATCAACCAAGGAACGTGTGTACTGCTCAGCAGTTCGCTCCGTCCATCTCTATGGCTCTGAAACATGGCCAATACGAGTTGAAGACATGAAAAGGTTGAATGCTTTTTATCATAGATGTCTGCGATCTCTTTCTCACGTTAGGTGGTATAATAAGGTAAGTAATGATGACGTTAGGCGTAGTGTTGGGCAAAGAGGGAAAATCAATCGACGAGGCTATAAAGTTACATAAATTGAGATGGCTAGGTCACGTGCTTCGCATGCCTAACCATCGCCTCCCCCATCGAAGGGCATTATTGGCTGATACAGGTGCAGGTTGGAAAAGAGTAAGTGGTGGCCAAACAAAAACATGGCCTCATCAATCCATGAAATCCTTGACAGTTAAACTGAGTCAGGTAGGGAGATGCAGACTTCCGGGTTGGGGCCCTCGGGACTGACTCTAAGAATCAATGACTGGAGACGATAGGTGACATGGCTCAAAATCGTTGTCAATGACAGCGCAGATGTATTCAGTCTCTGTAATCTTTCATATTCCTTTCTACCATTACCTATTCTGTTTCACTCTTATACTTGTGAAACTCTACTGATTATCTTCACTCATCTTCTTATCTACCTTTGTGTGCTATTTGGAAGGTGGCAACTCGAACTGATGCACTTCGGTGGCAGGTTCTATGTTGAAACCAGACAGACAGACAGACAACAGTTACCCATTTTCATACAATTTTCTAAAATTCATAGTGTTAAAGCTATGTTACATTTTTTCCATTATACAGTTGATGAGTCACTTTGCAATAAATAAATATATATAAAATCGGTCATGAGAATTTGACATAACAAGTTCTGCTATTCGTTTTTCTCAGAACCACTCTATGTAACTTTATCACCAATTGTTCCACTACTCAGTCCACTCTGCTAAACAGTCGATAACTTAGTTGTTGTAATATCAGCTATTTCTACACTTCATAACTCTTAATGGGAACTTAATTTCCTAACCTTTTGTAGTAATCCACTTGTTCACTAGTATGATGATAGTACTGCTAAGAATGCCCCCTGGTATTGTCGTGCTGTGTCACCTAATGGCAAGCACTTTTCATGAAAGCTGTTAATGTTCAGCATACTATATGTTTGTGGCGGGGTCAAGGCAATGTAATGTTACAACTGCAGTCATTGCAAAATGTCTCAGAGCTTAATATAAAAAAGGTGGGGGGGCGGTGCATGCTGATCAGCAGATATGGTAGAGGTCACAAATGTGAATCGCTCCTTTCTGTAGGACAGCAACATGCATTTTTGACAGCTCGAGGAATAAACATGAGTTTAGATCCTCAATATAAAAAAATTAATTTCAAAATAATTTTTTAAAAAATAAACAATACTGACTGCACAGATTTAAATTATTTTTTTTTTAATGCTTTTGCTCTTAACATCTACAAGCCTTCTCAGCTTTTGCCAAGATGCTACCCCATGGGCCATACACAAGTTCGCCAGACATCTAACAGGTCTGCATATCCAACTGGTCGTAATCTTTCAAGCCAGTTCTCTCTGAAATGTCACTTATATACTTCACTACAGTCCTTTTATCGAATTACTATTGCACTCTATTTTATCTCAACTCTCAAGGTCCTTAATAAATCTGAAATTTTCATCGAAAACGTCATAGTTTTTCACGGTAGGACCAATACGGTTAGCATCATACATTGCAAATGTGTACTAAATGTCATTTCACGTACTATATAACTTCTTCTTGTATTTGTCTTGTAAATATACTTCCAATAATGTATTATCCATAACTACATTTTATACCATTTTGCAGCTACGTAGGATTTTTTTCTCTTCCTGAAATAGCGTTCAATCACGTGGGGGGCATAGCACTCACTCAAATATTTGTTTGTCGATTGGCCGTATTTATCATCAGGAAATGAAACAAAGTTTTGGTTGTCACTCAACTTGGATGGTGAACTTTTCCAAGGGTTTATAATTTAACATTTATAAGAATCAGTTCTGATTGCTTGTATTCAACAGTTTGAACTTTTGAAAAAAAAGAGCTAATTTATGCTAATTCACAATTGTAATTTGTAACATAATTGATCGTACCTTGTGGTGGCTGAAAAACATATCAAATTATATGTTCATCGAAAAATAGTAAAAACTAAGGAATTCAAAGAAATTCGTGGTTGTTACATAAGATTGAACAAAAACACAACCTTGTTCCCGCGCATAACACGGGGGGATGAAGCTTCCCTCTATCCCAGCTTCTCGCTTGTCCTCTCTGTCAACCAACTCTGCCGCGTATCGATCGACACATCCACATTTGGATACTTCGCTGCAATCTACTTTTCTCTACGAATGTGCTCTCCGGGAGCTGGCATCTCTAAAGTGTTGTAGTGCACATTGTGCCTTTGAACTTTTGTTTAAACGGACTCACCCACGGTGATCCACGTTTTATTTTTTGACTTGGGAGTCTTCCGTACGTTCATTGGTTCGCTCTCTTGTTGTGCTCTCTTTTTGCACACTCTCCGAGCCTACCTCCAGCAACGTCTGCAGATAAGTTGTACAGTCACTTTATTTATTAAATCTGTTATTCAGTTACGTTAAATACAACTCATACTAAGAATTCTTTCCATTGTTAGCTTTTAAACTTTGATTGAGTTAATCAGTACTTACACGTTAGGTAGAGTACTCGTAAAGTCATAAGACGGTGAAGTTTTTAGTAAGTGTGGTGATATCGAAGACTATCTTAAGTCTAGCTTCAACACTTACAAGTGGTGAGCCCGTTTTCACCGTTTTCCGCCATAGCTTAACGTGTTAACAATTCTTTTTACGTACCGTTTATTTTGTTATTTTTTTTCTTTTTCACGCACGGTTATAAAGATTTGATTTGTTTTCTTTGTACTTATATTGGTTTTTTTATCACCTTGTTAATATTGTGTCCTGTGTGCAAGATGGCTGATGGGGGGTCATCAAGCTTTGACGCGGTGGCCCATATTGCCAAGCTATACGAGGAGATCTGTAGTATACGACAGGAGATGAACTCCAGGAGTCGTGGACGCAGTCCCTCAAGTTCGCGCAGTAGTAGACCCTTGCCACGTGCTAGCAGCAAGCGCCGACAGTCCCGAAGTAACCAGCCTGGAGTGTGCTGGTATCATCGACGTTACGGAGCAAAAGCCCAAAAGTGCACTCGCCCGAAACTAGCAAGCCAGCACGTACTGGCGACTAACGTCGCTGGCGAACCACTCTCATGTCGCCTCTTCTATGTTACCGACCGTAACACTGGGATACGCTTCCTAATTGATACCGGAGCAGAGGTCAGTGTAATCCCACCCACAGTAGAGGAGCGCAGGCGGCCAATGTCTCTTCAACTACGAGCCGCAAACGGTTCGCCAATTGCTACGTTCGGCAGGCGCTTTATAGATCTTAACATCGGTTTGCGTCGTTCACTTCGTTGGGTCTTCCTGGTGGCAGACGTTACCACAGGTATAATTGGCATGGATCTATTGCAGCACTACCAATTACTGGTAGATACAGGTAATCATAAGTTAAGAGATCCTGTCACAAACCTCTCCGTCAGCGGTATCGTCACACAAGGCCCAGCCCTCAGCCCTGTATATGCCACACCCACTAGCACTGGTCCTTATTCGCATATACTGCAGTCTTTTTCAGATTTGTTCAAACCTAGCAGCGGCCTGCCATGTGCGACTTCCAACGTCACACACCATATTGTCACTACTGGCCCGCCAGTTTTCGCAAAGCCGAGGCGACTATCCCCAGAAAAACTAAAGGTTGTCAAAGCGGAGTTTGAGCATATGCTAGAAATGGGGATTATTAGGCCATCCAGCAGCCCGTGGTCCTCACCGTTGCACCTGGTACCTAAGAATAACGGTTTAGATTGGCGTCCTTGTGGCGACTACCGCAGACTAAACGCACAAACTGTTCCCGATCGCTACCCTGTCCCTCACATACACGATTTAACCGCCTCACTCAAGGGAGCTCGAGTATTCAGCAAACTGGACCTTACACGGGCTTACTACCAGATTCCCGTCGACCCCGAGGATATACCTAAGACTGCTGTGATTACACCGTTTGGCCTGTTCGAGTTTCTTCGAATGCCTTTTGGCTTACGGAACGCTGCCCAAACCTTCCAGCGTTTTATACATGACGTTTTGCGCGGGCTTGATTTCGCCTTTGCCTATCTGGACGATATCTTGGTAGCTAGTCCAGATGAAGCCACTCATCAACTTCATTTGCAGACAGTTTTCCGAAGACTTGTGACACACTCCCTCACACTCAACTTGCCGAAGTGTCAGATTGGAGTCACTTCCCTGAATTTTTTGGGACATAGGATAGACAAAGATGGAATTTATCCGTTACCTGACCGGGTAGAAGCTATTCAAAACTTCCCTCTACCCACTTCTCCCAAGGCACTACGCACTTTTCTCGGGATGGTTAGTTACTACCGTCGCTTTATCCCACAGTGTGCTCATATCGTGACCCCCTTGACTGATATGCTTAAAGGGAAATGCAAGTCTTTGGTGTTCACTAAGGAAGCCTCGACAGCTTTTGCAGCTATCAAGAAAGCTATTGCTGACGCCACAATGTTGGTCCATCTAGATGTTCAACTTCCAATCAGCATCTCCGTAGATGCCTCTAATACTGCGATCGGAGCCGTCCACCAACAGCGTATGGCTAATGTATGGCTACCGATTGCTTTCTTTTCACGTAAACTTACCGCATGCGAATCTCGATACAGCACATTCGGTAGGGAACTTCTCGCTGTCTACGCTGCTGTCAAGCATTTTCGTCACTTCGTGGAAGGCCGGCAATTTACGGTATTTACCGACCATAAGCCATTGACGTACGCCCTCCACACTACTTCAGACCGGTATTCACCGCGAGAATCACGCCATTTAGACTATATTTCCCAGTTCACTTCTGATACAATTCTTGTGATAACAAATCGTCATTATTTTTTCTTTGCGTTGATAGGTGTGCATAAATTAGAAAAAGCTAACCTCGAAAATACTTTTACTATGTGACTATACTTCTGCGTATTACGAAGTGCTACTCGTGGTCCATGAAATACTTTTTACTGCATTTGTAAACAACTATCACACTATTATTATGTGGAGTAGTGACACAGAAGGCGTATAAAATTTAGATGTAAGTGTGCATTGACACTATATAAATGTATGTTTAAGTCCAAAGTAGAGAGATGCTCACTGGCGACTGGCCCTATTCAGGTAGGTAGTTAGCTGGGTTCCAGTGGGAAGTCGTGACCAGTAGGGTGCAGCGGGTCCGGTGTGAGGACAAATACTCGCCGAAGACATTGGCTAGCGGTCGCGCTATGTCGTGAATTGGCAGAAGTTGGAATTCAAAGACCATTGGATGGGGTCCCAGTGGCTTAATGGTATACGAGCTCGCCTTGTAACTGGAAGGTCCTGGGTTCGAATCCCGGTGAGTGCGTACTGCTGAAGAGTCCCAAACTAGGACGAAACAGCTGTCCAATACTCCCAGCTGGTTTTCCAATGGTTCTCTAACTAATGTCAGCTCATGATGAAACCGGAAACCAATCATATCCCTACAAACCAACACTTGAATACCAAAGAAGAGAATTTTACAGAGTAGTGTAGAGCTGAGCGCAGTGAGTTAACAGTATATTCGTTACTGTATATATATCTTGTATAAATGGAATGCTTCTGTTCAATTTTCGGTGAAGCTGAAATATCTCTTTCTGCAGGGTTTCTTCAATGCACTCTCATAGTGAACAATACTTGGTACTGAGGAATCCAGCCAGAAGCATCTGTAACATAGTTGGTGTGATTTACCTGTAGACTGAGTAACTCTAGTGTAACACAGCACCATATTCCGGTGCTGAGTATCCTTTGAATTGTTAAATTTCTGCAGGTACAATTAGAATTCATGAAATGAGCATTTGTTAAATATGGAGGCGTCTCATTGAATCATTTAGAAAAAAGGTTGACTAAAATGCAATACCTTACACACGTACATGCAGAAATCTAGGCATGTGAACTCTGGGTCATATCGAGAAGGCATTCCTTTAAATTGACTCTCTGTTGTACGCTCAATTATTGTTCATAAATATGTAATGACTTAGCATTTCCTAGTTTGCCTATAACACAAATGGACTTCGTGAAAACCAGTGTGGTGTGGCTTCTGTAGTCTTAACTGATGACACATTGATTGACACGATTAAAGGAGTAAATGGTAATGTGGTGTGTTTTGTGGCTGCGAATCGTATTTACCTAGTTTTGAATTAATATATTGCGTCTAATCCTATTAAGCTATGGATATAGTTCTTCCTTCACGGTACACTGCGATATCTAGAAGTCAGGAGCACACTGTCTTCAGCAGGTCTAGTTTTACTTTGCGACTAATTGTTGAGTCACCTAGTGTTGTGGTAGTAGAAAAAACAACTCTTCAAGCCTAAGGATTTTCTAGGCATGAACATATTTATTTACTTTGGCGACACTTTGATCTTTTTATCATGAAACCCTTAGGGATATCAACCTCTACTTAGTAATTATAAACCATGTTACTATTTTTATTTTTTTTTTATTTTTGATTACAGCTTGATTTCACACCGTATTTTTGGTACAAGTGTGGAATTTTCAGCGTGGATATCGATAGCCCGAAATTCGCAGGCCGACCATAGATATCAAGTGTGCGTCGGCGTGGGCTCGAACCCCGGACCATGTGCATGGTCGGCGAGAGTCCTAACCACTGTGCCACCGACGCACATTATTATTATTGCTCCCTTGGGTTTCTAGTGGAACATAGGGCTTCAACTGCACATCTCCATTTGCTCCTGTCTTCTGCTGTACTTTTCACCTGTATCCATGTTAGTCCATACTCTTTCAACTCCTTCCCACAGGATCTCTTCCATGTCACCCTCGCACTGACGTCCCAATCGCCACTTGCTTCCCTTTCGGCCTGGTTCCACTTGAGCAACGGCCTGACGCGCGATGTCACCCAGCAGCCTCCTCAACGAGTGAGTGTCCAATCCATCTCCACTTTCTCCTGCATATTTGTTGGTTGGCGATTGGTTCTTGTTTTGTTTGTTCCCAGCCATAGTTTCTTGTTGGTGATTATTCATTCCGGCCCGGCCATCTGATCTTCAGTATAGAGCGAAGACATTTGTTGTTGATAAAGGTAACGTCTGCAACAGGCTTTTGGAAATATTCTTTTTGACCTGCCCATCAAGTTTCTGATCCGTATACAAGAAGTGACTGACTTGACGTTGTTTGTATTAAAAATCCGACTGAATTTTGTTGTTGATGCTGAGTGACGAAGATTTCCAGATTGATTTCAGGTTGATGAATGTGTTTCACGCCTGCCTTCTCGATTCTCAATTTGACATCCTCGTCCGTTCTGACTGCGTGTAGTTGAGACAATGCCCCCTAGATAAGTGAATGAAGTAACCTCTTTGAAATCCCTCCCACTGATGGTGATTGACGTTGGATGTTGCTGTTGTTGTTGTTGATTGGTTGGTTGTTTTGATCACCTCCGTCTTGTCTATGTTCACTTGGAGTCCTGTCTTTGCTGCTTCTTCGACCAGTTTGTCGGTTTTCGCTTGTAAGTCTTCGATTTTGTGTGACATCAAGCCTAAATCATCCGCGAAATTCAGGTCTTCTAGGTTCTTCGCGTCGGTTCAGGATATTCCTGTCTTCTCATTTCCCACTGTGTGACGCACCACTAAGTCATTCAAAAGACAGAATTATGAGTGAAATAGTATTCGCATAAACTTATTCCAACGTAACTAAATAATGATAATCACTTAGCCTACCAATATGCCGTTTACTTTCAGTCTTAATTCAAAGACAAATTTTGTTACTCAGTAAATTAGTAGTTCCAGGGGACTGCCCTATTCTTGCCTTAGAAATAATTTGCCCGATCGTGTATACTAGGTAGTTTATGTTGCCTATCCAGTTGTACTGTCCCATTTATGTTCCTATCACTCAAAACATCCCTATCAACAAGTTACCATCACTTCTATTCGCACGTAAACGATGCTAAAAACTTTACCACTTACGTGATGTTTCGAATAATCAATTTTCCCTTAATTGAGCAGCTGTTTCAATTTTAACGGATAGTTCTAGCTTTTGACCACTGAATTAGTACGTTTCGTCATATACCATCCTTACGAAATATAGGTACTGATAATAATTACTGCTAACGGATTTATCACGAGAATCTACTCCATATTGACGACAATATAACTCAGAGGCCGACGTATCTTCTACTTAATACAACACGTGACCCTTATCTCGCTAACTCTGCAGCTCATAACATTCAATAAAGTTAGTGTTCACTATTAACAAGTGGAATGTCCATTTTGAGGTATAGGGAATGCATTTATTAGTGATTCAACACAATATACAAAAACAACGATACTGGGAACCACTTTCTTCAGCAATGAATCCCATGAGATCACAGGAATTACAGAGTACCTGAAGAAAAGAAAACAAGGATTTACAGGATGTATACATAAATATAACTATTATTATAATAATTGACGAGTTAATACAGTAAGAATTAATAGACGTTTATATCAGCGTGTGAATACATCAGTCAATATTTTTAGCACAAGTGGATATTTAGACAAAGCATTAAGGCGTACTTTGAAAAATAGAAGACGTTCAGCGAAGAGAAGGCATCACAAAAGTATTCGGAGAGCTTGTCAGCTTTTGTTTCGTCGGACTCAGCAGCCTCTTCAGTCTTGCTAATGTGGGACGGTATACCACTGCTAGTTTTTAAGTCATGCGTTTGATATACGAGTACAGTCTATTTGGATAATGCACACAATTCAGTACTAACTGTCCCTCATACTCTATACGACTTTTGTCAATCTCATACTTACAAAGGGTTCGAACTTTGCGGTATTCTATCCGAAACTCATCCCTCCCAGTTACAGCAAACTGGTCCCATGAATTCTTTAGTTTTCTTAGTAACCTTATTTCATTGCTAATCCTGTAGGGGACTAATATTAGAGTTCAATAACATTCCAAGTATAAAAGTAATAATCCAAGTCAGTGGAGTGTTAAATCACAATATATTACCAAAAATACAGTGACGAGTTATAGCAACAAAAAGGATTACTTGGAATAAAGTCTAAGTCCTCGGCTACAAATTAATTATATAATCCACGGGCACGTTAATTGTTTGGACTGCGTCTGCTGTAGCTGCTGTGTTCCGGTTGTAGAAATGTCTTCGGTTGAGAGTAGTAGGCTCCTACAATAAATCCGAAGTATACAACACGGTGTGAGTGGAGCAAGTAAGCAGAAGTGACCAGGGAGAAGACGAAGTCTCCAACAGCAGAGTGTATTTTTCAATTGTACACGGAAGTTATGTATATTTCAACAAGAAGCGTTTTAAACAAAAATTATGTACAATATCTCGAATTTATACAAGTAACCAAAAAGTGTACAATCACATTGTTACGTACTCAACAATCCAAGGTGGTTTATGAGATAGATTTTTCGAGGCGTAGACCAAGGTGCAAAGGGTGCAATGACTCACTCTAGTATATTCCTAAATCCCATCCAAGCCTCCTCGACATTCTGGTGTGTATTAACAGACCAGTCAGCTTGGGTTAGTGCATTTCGGATTGCAGGTATATTCGCCTTCCAAACGTTTGGGCGAGCAGCTGTTGACCTATGTATGACAGCTTGAATCCTAAAAATAAAAGTGATAACTTATGTGGTCACTACTGCCTAGCGGCGCCAGGCAACTAATGTCACCGACATCCTCCTTCTAGTGTGTTAGCATGCTAGACTTGGTGCACCGAGTCTAGAGTGGACGGAAATAGGTGCTGCACAACAGCTGTTCGGGAAATTTACGACCGAGTACATATTGCCACCAAGCTTCAAAGAAATTTGCTGAAAGACAGTCGTCGAAATTTACGCGACGCATACTCGGCATACAAAATAATCATTTCATTATTTAAGCGTCCTGTCGCACAAGCAATACGTAAATGATATTGTAATCATCAGTGATAAGTCTTGTTCTGCCACCTCAATTTTACATCGAATAAATGAAGTTCAGAATAGCATATCACGTACATCTGTAGAAGAGGAAGATAATTGTTTATCTTTCCTAGACATACTGCTTAGTCGACGCTTGATGAGTCAATAAAAAGATCTATTTATAGAAAACCTAACTGGACAGGACAGTATCTTAATTACCACAGTTTCTGTTCTGTTCAGTACAAAACAGCCTTAGTAGGATGCCTCTTCAGAAGAATCCAACGAATGTGCACTGAAGACACATTTGAAAGAAAGTTGACACAAACTCTATTTGATAACAATTATCCTGAGAAGTTCATCGGAACACCGAGACCCACTTTACAACTCTCCCTTAAGAAAGATGTGTACATCAAGCTACCCTACATGGGCATCATAGCAGCTTGATAACTAGACAAAGACTGAATGCTGCTGTTATAAAAAGACTTTTTATGCATCTATGCTTATCGGTAGAGGATAGAGGCACAAATCAGTTGATTGCTGGAGATTTAAGGTGTTACCGTGGCGTTGTGTTTGGGCTATTCTACGTTGTTTTTAGTGGATTTTTCGACAGAGATACGTTTTAAATACTGTATTTAAACGGAAAAAAAAGTGTGTGAAAAGCAAGGAAAACAGTACTTTTCAGTGTTATGACAAAATGCTGTCTTTCATCAAATTGACATGCTGATGTGTGTGTACGAAATGTCCGAATTCGTTGAAAAATGTCAATTATGATTTGTATTTCATTGAAATGTATTTTACGTAAATGAGTAGAGAGGGGGGGTTGAATATCGAGGTGTAATTATGATTTCATGATGTTTACAAAAGTTCACCGTAAGAAACTAAACTGAGTTGGTTATTTCTTCAGAAAACGGTGAAAAGACAGTCATTTAACTGGTAGGGCTTATTTCAAGTTTTTATTTTTTATTTAACTCATCATTTCCTGACTGAAATGTCTCCTCATCTCAAACAACTTCGCAGGCAAAAAGAAACATTATATAAACGCAAAGATAAGTAAGGACTTAAAAAGATTAATGCTCAAATCAAAAATCTTAATGCTGTTTATAACCAAACACTTTTATCATGCAAATCTCCTATCAGCATGTGGAAACTTTTCAATGAAATTACTGGCAGCGATGTAATGTTTTTCCTTCTTATGATGTGAATGCTCTTAATCAGTCTTTTATATGCTCTCCTTCTACTATAACTACTTCTAACATTACGAATCATGTAGCTGATAACTTTCATGACTTAATACTCTCGATGTTCTAAAATGTCTTAAAACCCTTAAGCTGTCATGTTGCCTTGGCCTGATGGTATACTTGCATATGTTCTAAAACAATGTGCAGATGCTTTATGTTTTCCACTAACTAACATCCTAAATGCTTCTTTCTCCAAAAACGTTGTACCTGTTCCATGGAAAGACATTAAAATAGTCCCTGTCCCTAAACCTGGAAATAGCAAGAACGTAAAGTTCAGACCCATTGCCATCACTTCCCCGTTTCTAAAGCTTATGGAAAAACTAGTACTTCTTACACTCGAACCCTCTCTTAAAAGCTTTGAAGACCCCAAACAATTTGCCTACAGAGAGGGTAGGAGTACTTTAGACGCTGCAGCCGTCTTACACAACAGTATCGTCTCATCACTAGATAAAAGTGCCAAATACGTCCGCTGCACGTTTCTTGACTTCACTTCTGCTTTCGACTCCGTACCTAGATGTCTCTTGCTAAATAAGCTCTCCATGACACAAACTGAGTCCTGGGTCACTAACTGGTTGCATTCCTACTTTTCAAACAGAATGCAGTATACCGTATACAAAGGCAAATCCTCCTCTGCTCTGCTCACTGAAGCTGGTGTCCCCCAAGGTGCTGTACTCTCCCCACTTCTCTTTTCCTGCTTTCTACATGACCTACCATCTTCAAATGACATTAACTTTGTCAAATATGCTGGTGACCTAACTGTATCTTTACCTGTCAAATGTCAAAGTGACTGCTCTAAACTAAATGGCTTCTTGTCAGAAATCAGCCAATAATCCAAGGGAAACGGTCTCACCTTAAACCCTTCCCAATAGCCAAACAGTTAATTTCACCTTTAGGCACAAACCTGACCTAAACAAACTGGTTAGCACTCACGAGGTGTGCAGCATAGATGGCACTGATATTGAAACCAAGTCTGAAATGAAATACCTAGGCGTCATTCTATCTTCTGATCTTTCCTGGTCGTCTCATATCTTGACGATTTCTAGGCAAATATTCCGTCTTACCTTCTACATCAAGAAGTTAAGACATTCTGGAATAACCCCACCCAACCCTTACTCCTACAATTTGTTAACTCCCGTATTCTGCCTATTATTCTCTATTGTTCCCCCTTAGTTTTTCCTGGGCTACTGAAGAAGGACTATATCTTATTACGTAGGATGTTAAAGGTTGTCAGCAGGGTAACCCACAAAGTGCCACTTAACCAGCTTGTCAATATTCTGGTTGACAGGCACATGGACTCATGCGAAAAATGGGCTAAATCCATTCTATCTAACTCACAACACCCTCTTCATTCACAACTCTCCCCTTGTATCTTTTCAGGCAAAACCAAAAGCCTATATAGAAAACTATATGCTCGCACTAGAGAGTACAAAAACTCATCCATACCCTACTTAGTTCGTGTTCTGTGTGATAAAGAAAGCATTAGGCGTGATACCTATAACTTCTTATTAAATAGTCAGTAGAACAACTGGATCTCGTCTTTCTAACTGTTATCATTTATAGGTACAACGTTTTTCTTTCTTTCTTTTCCTTTTCTCTCTCTCTTTTTCTGTTATGTGCAGCTTTGTTTCTCTCTTTCTATTTACGCCAGTAAATATGCTAGAACCTACTTTTCCAACACCTTCTAACACTCTGTTTAATTTTGGCTTTACTAACGACATACTAATATGTTGTTGTCATAATCAACTGAGATTACCCTTAATCTATGTAGAATTTTATTTATTGTTTATGCACAAACTGTAGCAAAATGCTGGGAATTCCATTCTGTGTATCACAAGTACTGTTTTGGAATAAAGTTATTATTAGCAATCTTAAAAAAAGAAAGAAATTTCGTCATTTTTAATTGGTAGATTATTATAGTCTTTACTTCCGCAATCACTCAGTCAGTACATTTAGACATTCTAATGGAGTTAGAAAGGATAATATTTTTGTGAATGACGAAATATTTGTGATATTTTATGAACGTATTTATTGAAATAAATACTTTCAGAAATTTTTCGCACCCCATTCATACATACACTATTCATACTTAATACTGTTTGTCGAGTTGCAAAGTGTTGTCAGTGTAGAAGACATAATGTGCGTAAAATGTCACATTTACACATGTGGTTGAATTTGGTCATGGCGTCGGTGGCATAGCGGTTAAGACGCTCACCGACCATGCACATGGTCCGGGGTTCGATCCCCGGCCACTGGACGCACTCCTTTACCTCGCTAAGCCAGAAATAATGCTGGTAAAGAGGGAAGGTTAGGCTAGCAACCTCATCCTGTAAAATTAAACACTGCTACAGAAACTTCAAGCCACTAGATTGAGGCCCTGAATTTGGTCATGATGTGGTACGGTTATCGCTTTTGAGTAACTTCTTCAGCTGGTTAACCTTAAACAGGCGATATGCACACTAATAGCCTATCTAAAGAGTTCCAGTATTTTATGACAACAAAATAATCAATGGAGTTTAGTGACGAAGTCAACTAATGCACGAGTCTTAGTGTTGATGTGATCATGTAAAAGCGTATTGCTAAGCAAAAATGATAACACAAGAAGAGTAATGTAGCTATCTCTTTTTATATTACCTAATGATTTCCTTTAGGACGGTGATGTTAAACGCAACATAAGAATAACAGACTATTTGCAATAAATAGGAGATACTTTTCACATAGTGTACTTGAAGTGCCTAGACTACCAATCAATACAAGTCGTATACGCATAGAATCTACGTTTGCTAGGTTGTGTTTCGTTATTACAGTACAAACACACATATTCAATGGCCATTTTCTTAACAATTGCGAATACTTAATATGATACGCAACCGTATCAAACGCAACTGTGAAACACTTTACGCAAGGCTTGATAAAGCATAGAGGAAATCAATAACAGTTTAAGACTGACGCATTAATAATACGTTGCCTAACATTCTCGTTAACTCTGCAATGTACTCAAAATGACAAGTAAAAGAGACAAAGTTAGTCAATATAAATGCATATATATATTTGCAAGGTAACAATAATCAATCAAGTTAAAAATTATTTAGAATGAAAGAGTACATGTTCACACTGAAAAGAGTTAACTACAATCCAGTGAAAAGCGTCAGAGTTCCAGAGGTCCTTATAGCCGCGTCATAGTCATCATGAAGTCCACTAAATACTCTATCCGCAACAGTTTGCCTCCGTTGGAAGTGATGTTGGTCCAGTTTTCAGGCCTTTTTCTCACCACAAGATCCCTCCGGAGAAACTTGATGCGCGCTCGCTTTGAAAAAACCAGGATCAAAATTTTAAGGATGTGAAGTAAATCCTGATTTTGTTGTTTAAACCACACGACCTTAACTGATTTATTTAGTTGAAGTGTTGTTCATTTTATTCACATTTCGTGTTTTAGTTGGTATTTACCTAGCTGTTATCAAGTGTATATATATATATATATTTGTGTAATTGTTTGGCAATAACCTCACTGTTTTCACGTACATATATTTGTGTAGTTGAAACAAATTAAAGTTATGGGCCCAACTAACAACTGTGGACGACCGGACTGCCACTTTCCGGTGGATGATGGGATGCAGCGTGACAAATGCAGCCTATGGTCCCACAAAACGTTTGCACTGGTTTATCACCAGTAGCCTATAAGAGATGTTGCAAGTCATCATCTCCATGGCTGTGCAAATTTTGCAGTAACCCGTCGGATGTCCTCATCCAAGAGGCAGTGGGACTCCTGATGTCCAAGAAATTGTCGAGAGACATAATTGAAAAGCCTGCACCAGAAATCTTATCCAAGGATGGCAGTTCAGGAATTAGTTGTAAGACTGAGGGTGTATCACCTCCTGAAGCCTCAGAAGCAAAAGAAGCACAGAGTGCTCAAATACTTGTTACTGCAAAGCGCAAAGGAAAACGGAAGTCCAAAAGAGCAAGTAGTGCCAGCATGGCAACACCAGTCTGTGAAATGGACACGCCAAAGCGCAGCGTGTCTAGTGCTTCTAGTCGTGGCGAAAATAGAGTGAGAGAAACCGACTCCACTTGGTTGGTGTCGAAAGGTAAGAAGCAAAATAAACGTAGGAAAGAAACAGTAGCCGAGTTTACCAACAAGATCTCGACGGCTGTTAGTACCAGCCAAACTCAGAAACACACAGACTCTAGTTACAGTGTTATCATCTGGAATCTGGAGGAATCTAAGAACACAGATCCAGTTGCCCGACATGCAGAAGATCTGAAAGCGATTAGCTCCATTATCCGGGAAATACTTCCCGAATAAACAATTAAAGTCCACATAAGAAAGGCCACCAGGATCGGAAGACGAAACCCTGATGCTACAGAAACTTCTCGACGACTACTTAAGATAGTTTTAGGGAACGAAACAGAGAGGAGCACCATCTTCAACAACGCGTTCAATATCAACGATAAACGTTTCAAAATAAAGCCTGATTGGCCTTTAGAAGATAGAATCAAAAGAAGAGAAGCCATGGCTGAACTAAAGGCCAGGCTAGAGGAAGGCGAAAAAGACCTCAAGCTATCGGGTTTTCGGGTGGTGAAGTCTCGGAAACCGATGCTGCCGAGACCTCTCTTTATGAGCCGGATGAACACGCAGGTGTTTCGGTGTGCTATACGAACGCATGTAGTCTTCGGAATAAGCTCGCCGAATTAGGAGAATTATCTGAAATACTACAACCTGATGTGATTGTTATCACTGAGACATGGTCGTTAGTGGGTGTAGACTTAACTCCGCTCATACCTGGGTATATCTGCGTACGCGCAAACAGAGTAAGTAGTCGGAAAGGTGGGAGGGGGTTGCTCTATACATCCGGGATGACATAGGGATCAGGTCAACGTTGTCAGAAGCTCATGACAGCGGCACCAGTGAAGCCGCAAGTTGCGTCATTACCTTAAACAAAGGCACTTTAACGATCGGAGTTATTTACAGAAGTCCTGCTAGCCAAGCTGATGACTTCGTCCTAAATCACTTGAGGGCTTGGGGTAGTAGAAATAGGTGTCTGGTTGTTGGCGACTTTAATGCTCCACATATTAATTGGGGGAATTAAACTCCACTAGTTTGTATACCTGTTTCAATAGGGAGCGCACATTGACAGTGCTTGAATGTGCACTCGTGCAACATATGCATGCACCAACACGGTATCACCCTGAACATGATCCGTCTACTCTAGACTTGGCATTAACACACCAGAAGGAGGACGTTGATAACATTAGGTGCCTTCCGCCGCTTGGCAGCAATGACCACATAGTCATTGCTTTTACGTTTAAGATTCATTCTCTCATACGCAGGTCAAAATCTGTTCGTCCAAACATTTGGAAAGCGGATATACGAGGAATCTGGAACGCAGCAGCTGCGGTTGACTGGTCAGTTGATACAAGTCGGACTGTCGAGGAAGCTTGGGTATGATTTAGGAATACACTAGATTGTATCACCTCACCTTTTATATCTTGGCACACTCCTCGAAAGCTATCACATAAGCCACCTTAGGCCACTAGTGAAATAAAGAGGCTATTAAACCGTGGAAGGACTTATGGGACCAATTTATTATGACAGGAAGCGAAAATTTCCATAAAGACTACCGCAAAATTCGAAATCTCTGGAAGTATGCGATTAACAAGAGTCGTATAGAGTACGAGAGACGGCTAGTACTAGATTGCGTTCATTACCCAAAAAGGTTATACTCGTATATTAAACGTAGGACTAAAACTATCAGTGGTATACCGTCACTCATAACCATTAGTGGAGAAGCGGCTGAGTCAGACGAAGGAAAGGCCAAAAACCTCTCTGAATACTTCTGTGACGTCTTCTCGTCAGATAGTACTACCCGGAGATATGGCGAGGTCACTGCCATCGCCACTCAGATGCCCTTAATTGTGGTAGAGCACACAAAGGTCCTCAAACTACTGTCTAAAATGAAGCCAGGTAAATCACCTGGGCCGGATAGACTTCACCCTAAACTGTCAATTTCCTTGACGGATATAATATATATTCCGCTTACGGAGATTTTCCAAATATCACTGACGCAGGCTTAGCTACCCAGGGACTGGAAGGATGCCATTATAAGCCCTATCTTCAAAGAAGGGGATAGGCAATTGATATCTAACTACAGGCCAGTAAGTCTGACATACATTATTGCAAAGGTATTGGAAACTATTATAAGGGATCAGCTATTAGCTCATGTTGAAATGCAGGGTTTGTTGGCTGTGGAACAGCATGGATTCCGACCAGGACGATCCTGCCTGACAAACCTACTATTCGCTAGGGAAGACTGGGTTGAGGCCAGAGATAGAAACCATCTGTTGGACGTGGTTTTTATTGATCTTAGCAAGGCATTCGACAAAGTATCCCACTTAAGTCTCCTTAGTAAACTTAAAGGTTTCAGCCTAGACCAATGCCTATGTGAGTGGTTTAGAGATTACCTAATGGATAGAAGACAGAAGGTTAGAGTTAACGGTGTACTATCAGGATGGAAAGCAGTACCAGTGGAGTGCCCCAGGGAACTGTATTAGGCCCCTTGCTATTCCTATTATACATTAACGAATTAACAGGGATTCTTACTTCATCTTCATTATTATTTGCAGACGACATTAATATATGGAGAACGGTAAATAATAACGAGGATAGGTCGGCCCTACAAACTGATTTAGATAAATTAGCTGAGTGGTCAAGCCTATGGAGTTCCCGACCGAAAGCTGCTACCTTGACGTGGTGGTCGGGCTTGAACCCCGCAATGTTCTATTCAAGCTATACTGGCTGAGACGTATGTCTCTTGAGGTCCTACCATGCCAGGCAGGTTGTTTGGATAGCGGTTAAACAAAAAGCAGCTACCCAATCCAACGTCATGATAAATACAAAATCACAAAATTTCATGCCGGATCGGCCGTGGCCCGGATTAACAACGACCGCGCTTCCTGCTGCCGTGTCACAGGGCAGGAGTGATAAATATACTACTGAGGCACACAAAACAACAAAGAACAAACAAAAGCAGGCCGCGTGTGACCAGCCACAAGCAGTTGTCCCCTGGGCTCTACGGTCACGCAACCAACTTCCACGGTGTGGGCAGCCGGGAAGTAACAATCGCCCTCACAATCCGACAGACAGACATGGAGTTTGGAAATGAATGCTAGGAAAAGCGCGGTAATGCACTTAGGTCAGAAGTCTTATACGTCGTACTCCCTAGGGGACACAGAACTACCTGATGTTAACGAACAGAAGGACCTAGGAATCATTGTCAGCAATGATTTGAAAACAACTGCAAATTGCAATGCAGCCGCAGCTATAGCTTTTCGAATGCTATGGGCAGTTCGAACGGCTTTCAAACGATCAGACGAGGGCATGTTCCAAATACTCTACGCAACATATGTCAGGCCTCATCTAGAATACTGCATACAAGCGGCGAGTCCATGCTTCAAAAAGGAGGCACATATTCTGGAAAGAGTACAGAGAGTAGGAACAAAATAAGTTAGTGGAATCTCACACCTTCCTTATGATAAGAGGAGTATTTAAATCTGTACCCGTTATCATACCGAAGGAAGAGAGGCGACTTAATTTTAGCATACCATATACTTAAGGGTGATTTAGGAAGTGACCTCTCTAAACTTTTCTCCCCTTCTAGGATACATTTACGGGGTCAACGCAAAAAGGTGCTCTAACCGAGGACGATTGAAATACGTGCAAAATATAGATCAGGTGAGGAGTTTCAGTCATTGACCACTCTGTGAGAGAATCCAAATTTTGCGGTAGTCTTTCTGGAAATTTTCCCTTCCTGTCATAATAAATTGGTCCCATAAGTTCTTTCGCGGTTTTAATAGCCTTGTCAATCACGTCTCATAAACCCGTTAATGGCCAGCTCTCGCTACGCTCGGGCCCACGCTGTTCCTTGAAGACTTCAGAAACGCTTAGTTATAACGGACGAAAAAACCAAAACACCGATCTGCCGCTTGATATTTCTTTATTGTTACACCAACATATAAAAAGAATAAGTGAACTAAGGTCTGAAAACAAATATTACAATAATAAATCATTGTATTACTTCTGACAATGTTTCACCCTTCTTTCTGAACAGCGACCGATGAGACGATGACTGTCGTATTGATGCCTCCGCGAAAATTGGGGAAGTTGATTTTAAGCAAACAACCAAGAATTGATCGTTCAATCTTCAACTGCATTGACACTCCCCGGCAAAAAAGGGATCCAACCCTTTTTTCCTTCACGACCAATGCAGGTTGACTTGGATGCCATTGCGAGAACCTGGGTCACACGTACAGAGCTGAAATGGAAAACAAACAGAAAAGCCAACACACCACAAGCATACCCACAGCACAATCTCACACATCAATGACGACCTGCGCCTCCAGACAGAGACCTCCTCTTGACATCTTGCAACACAATCGCCACTTGCTAGAATGACCCTTGCAGAATGCAACGTGACCATAGCACCACCTCATGATACTCTACGCACATCCTCTTATCTACTCACTACCAATTACCACTGCAATCGCTTGTCACTCATTCTGCCTCAGTTCTAGTAGCGGTGACGTATGCGAGCCTCAGTCGTTTACACTCTTTCAGCCGGCGTGTCGGACCGCAGCTAACAATTATCTCCGTGTGCATTTCATTCTCAACACTAGCCTAGCCTCCCCGGCGTATACGACCCATCTGCTGTCCTTAACATCAATCAATTCATTCATGGATGTAGAAGACTCGAAACAACTTCAGAAATAATCACGACGAAAATTTTAACAAAATTACGCAATAACAACAAGATACGAAAACAACGAGTAAACACAATTAATCCAAAATACACCAATTGATATGACACACCACACGTATATACAAATAATACAAACAACCTCGCCGATCATGTCTTGGTGGAATTCCTTTGAAGAATTGCAGGACTTACACCAGTACGCCTACAACCCTTCTCAGGTTGACGATTGTAATTTGTGGAATGTCCGGACACAAACAAGACTAACCAACAATTGCGATAAGTGGAACTCACACAACTATTTAACACAAACATATGTACAATCACTACATCAAATGTTGTGGATTCCGGCATGACAAACTACCCTTGAAGAACTGTAGGACTTACAGCAGTACGCCTACATTCCTTCTCAGGTTGATGATCCAAGTGGAAGTCGTCCGGACAAAGACAGAATTACCAACAGCTAGATGACAGATGATATCAATTCAGTATATGCAATATGAACATATGTACAAAATCACACACCGAGCACATTGGACTGCTCATTGATGCGCTACCCTTTGGAGAACTGTAGGACTTACAGCAGTACGCCTACAACCCTTCTCAGGTTGACGCTCTAGGTTGGAAAATCGTCGCAGAGTTCATTTGCTAACTTCCTTCTATCAGCTATATCCTCAAATCTGAACGGCAACACGCCCATGTCATTGTATCGTAGAATATAGATGACCAACAAACACACGACATATCTCATCAACCAGGTTGACTTGGATGCCATTGCGAGAACCTGGGTCACACGTACAGAGCTGAAATGGAAAACAAACAGAAAAGCCAACACACCACAAGCATACCCACAGCACAATCTCACACATCAATGACGACCTGCGCCTCCAGACAGAGACCTCCTCTTGACATCTTGCAACACAATCGCCACTTGCTAGAATGACCCTTGCAGAATGCAACGTGACCATAGCACCACCTCATGATACTCTACGCACATCCTCTTATCTACTCACTACCAATTACCACTGCAATCGCTTGTCACTCATTCTGCCTCAGTTCTAGTAGCGGTGACGTATGCGAGCCTCAGTCGTTTACACTCTTTCAGCCGGCGTGTCGGACCGCAGCTAACAATTATCTCCGTGTGCATTTCATTCTCAACACTAGCCTAGCCTCCCCGACGTATACGACCCATCTGCTGTCCTTAACATCAATCAATTCATTCATGGATGTAGAAGACTCGAAACAACTTCAGAAATAATCACGACGAAAATTTTAACAAAATTACGCAATAACAACAAGATACGAAAACAACGAGTAAACACAATTAATCCAAGAAATACACCAATTGATATGACACACCACACGTATATACAAAATCACACACCAAGAACGTTGGGCTGCTCATTGATGCGCTGCCCTTTGAAGAATTGTAGGACTTACAGCAGTACGCCTACAACCCTTCTCAGGTTGACACCCTAGGTTGGAAAATCGTCGCAGAGTTCACTTGCTGACCTCCTCCTATCAGCTATATCCTCAAATCTGAACGGTAACACGTTCATGTCATTGTATCGTAGAACATAGATGACGAACAAACACACGACGTATCCGGTCAACCAAGCGTAGAAACAGAGTAATTTGCACTAAAGATAATAGCATTCAAATAGTAACTTGAAACAAGAAATGCCTTTATTCGTGCAAGTCAATTTAACAATTACTCTTTCGTTTACACTTGGCTTATCCTCACTAAACTGACCATTGATATTCGTCCTTTCAAACGAACTGATACTATCATAGTCACTGTACAAGATACTTGAGTTGATGGGCGTCTGTTTCATTGTGGATGACAGCACCAACGACGACTGATTGATATCAGTTGATGAAGTTAGCGGTGGATCAAAAGCTGTTGTTGCTCGGCTTTCAGAAGTTTGTCTACCTATAAGACCACCACGACTGTTGTCTTTTACTATCAGCTCAGGTTTAGCACTAGCATCTGATGATAGTTGGGCTACATGCTGATCAATCACACTGACGGTCTGACAAGTACGCATGCCTTCTGCAACTGCACCTGCATTTATTTCTACTTCACGTTCAAGTTCTACAGAACCTTTATTTAACTTAGAGGTAGTAGGCATTCCCTCCATTTCATCATGATCAGCCAAAGACAAATCTGCACTATCATGATCATTATCACAAATATTCAATTTACCGTCAAGTTCATCATTTTCAAACTCTTTAATAACAGAAGTAGACAATTTTGGTTCCTCCTCGCAAATCCTAAAAGGTTTTATATCTTCACTCTGACTAGTTATACCTTGTAAACTTGTGGAGTCACAACTGCAATCTGAAGCAGTAACTCTATTCTGTGACACTCTATTCAACAATGGCTTACCAGTTGCAACTACAGACTTCCTGACCGCACCGTTATCGTCACACAATTCCGAGTCAGACGTGGAGTTTACATTTAGCTTATCACTGAACTTGCTCACTGGTTTACAGCTCACCTTTGTATGCACCTCTTGCAAACGTGTACAACACAACCGTGTTTGTCTTGCATCTTGTAACTTATCTGTTGAGGATGTACTACGAAACCTGTTACACTCACTAGGTCTATATGCATTACTAGACATCATGGAGCCTTCTCGATATCCACCTCTCTGAGGCCTACTCGTCATCAATGATTGCATTTTACCCTCAGACTGCTCTATTCTAGGGGTGAGATGTAATAGACTGGCGAACTTGCTCATAGATTGATTGACACTAGTATTTACCAGTTTCAGGATATCATCAAACTTTGGCTCGATACCCTCATCCTCCATACGGGAGCTTATCTTCACCCAATTCCTTTGCAGTCGATTAGGTAGACGTCTTGCTATTACTTCTAGTATAAAACTCGAGTTGAGGTCACTCATGCGATTCATCGAAATCATTGCATTCTTGTAAATTAGCAAATTATCTAAAAACTCAGTGAGTGCCTGGGAGTCATCCTGTAATTGACCACCATTACCCTTAACAGCCTCGAATAATTTCCCTACAATCATCGAAGGTCTTCCAAACCTTTGACGTAATATGCTCATAGCCTCGTAGTAGCCCTCTTTTGGCTTCATAAACTTACAGCACCGTATAGCTCTTGCAGCATCTCCAGTACAATATCTCATCAAATACATTAACTTCAATTCATCATTTAATAAAAAACCACTCAACATGATCTCAAACTCCTTTACAAATTGTAAATAATCAGCCGGGTTTCCATCAAAACACCATGGTTCTAATTTAGGGAATTTGATGTTCCTATTATCCCTGAACGGCAAAACAGTGACATCAACCATATCATGCTTGACATCAGGCACATCGTTACAATTAACAGACAAGTCACAATGATTTCATTTCCTGTTTGCATCCAAGACACTCTGTCCCCTCTTTGACCCAGGCATTGTTGAACTTGACCCAATTCCAAAAAAGTTCCAGATATTGCTTGTTCAAAGAGGACTTGACCGGCACCAGGAAAAATGAACGGTGACTATCCAAACTTTCACCAACTGTTTGAATCCGCCAGATCTGTTTCAACCGTCAGAAGCTGTCAATCACGTCTCATAAACCGTTAATGCCCAGCTCTCGCTACGCTCGGGCCCACGCTGTTCCTTGAAGACTTCAGAAACGCTTAGTTATAACGGACGAAAAAACCAAAACACCGATCTGCCGCTTGATATTTCTTTATTGTTACACCAACATATAAAAAGAATAAGTGAACTAAGGTCTGAAAACAAATATTACAATAATAAATCATTGTATTACTTCTGACAATGTTTCACTCTTCTTTCTGAACAGCGACCGATGAGACGATGACTGTCGTATTGATGCCTCCGCGAAAATTGGGGAAGTTGATTTTAAGCAAACAACCAAGAATTGATCGTTCAATCTTCAACTCCATTGACAAGCCTCTTTATTTCACTAGTGGCCTAAGGTGGCTTATGTGATAGCTTTCGAGGAGTGTGCCAAGATATAAAAGGTGAGGTGATACAATCTAGTGTATTCCTAAATCATACCCAAGCTTCCTCGACAGTCCGACTTGTATCAACTGACCAGTCAACCGCAGCTGCTGCGTTCCAGATTCCTCGTATATCCGCTTTCCAAATGTTTGGACGAACAGATTTTGACCTGCGTATGAGAGAATGAATCTTAAACGTAAAAGCAATGACTATGTGGTCATTGCTGCCAAGCGGCGGAAGGCACCTAATGTTATCAACGTCCTCCTTCTGGTGTGTTAATGCCAAGTCTAGAGTAGACGGATCATGTTCAGGGTGATACCGTGTTGGTGCATGCATATGTTGCACGAGTGCACATTCAAGCACTGTCAATGTGCGCTCCCTATTGAAACAGGTATACAAACTAGTGGAGTTTAATTCCCCCAATTAATATGTGGAGCATTAAAGTCGCCAACAACCAGACACCTATTTCTACTACCCCAAGCCCTCAAGTGATTTAGGACGAAGTCATCAGCTTGGCTAGCAGGACTTCTGTAAATAACTCCGATCGTTAAAGTGCCTTTGTTTAAGTTAATGACGCAACTTGCGGCTTCACTGGTGCCGCTGTCATGAGCTTCTGACAACGTTGACCTGATCCCTATGTCATCCCGGATGTATAGAGCAACCCCCTCCCACCTTTCCGACTACTTACTCTGTTTGCGCGTACGCAGATATACCCAGGTATGAGCGGAGTTAAGTCTACACCCACTAACGACCATGTCTCAGTGATAACAATCACATCAGGTTGTAGTATTTCAGATAATTCTCCTAATTCGGCGAGCTTATTCCGAAGACTACATGCGTTCGTATAGCACACCGAAACACCTGCGTGTTCATCCGGCTCATAAAGAGAGGTCTCGGCAGCATCGGTTTCCGAGACTTCACCACCCGAAAACCCGATAGCTTGAGGTCTTTTTCGCCTTCCTCTAGCCTGGCCTTTAGTTCAGCCATGGCTTCTCTTCTTTTGATTCTATCTTCTAAAGGCCAATCAGGCTTTATTTTGAAACGTTTATCGTTGATATTGAACGCGTTGTTGAAGATGGTGCTCCTCTCTGTTTCGTTCCCTAAAACTATCTTAAGTAGTCGTCGAGAAGTTTCTGTAGCATCAGGGTTTCGTCTTCCGATCCTGGTGGCCTTTCTTATGTGGACTTTAATTGTTTATTCGGGAAGTATTTCCCGGATAATGGAGCTAATCGCTTTCAGATCTTCTGCATGTCGGGCAACTGGATCTGTGTTCTTAGATTCCTCCAGATTCCAGATGATAACACTGTAACTAGAGTCTGTGTGTTTCTGAGTTTGGCTGGTACTAACAGCCGTCGAGATCTTGTTGGTAAACTCGGCTACTGTTTCTTTCCTACGTTTATTTTGCTTCTTACCTTTCGACACCAACCAAGTGGAGTCGGTTTCTCTCACTCTATTTTCGCCACGACTAGAAGCACTAGACACGCTGCGCTTTGGCGTGTCCATTTCACAGACTGGTGTTGCCATGCTGGCACTACTTGCTCTTTTGGACTTCCGTTTTCCTTTGCGCTTTGCAGTAACAAGTATTTGAGCACTCTGTGCTTCTTTTGCTTCTGAGGCTTCAGGAGGTGATACACCCTCAGTCTTACAACTAATTCCTGAACTGCCATCCTTGGATAAGATTTCTGGTGCAGGCTTTTCAATTATGTCTCTCGACAATTTCTTGGACATCAGGAGTCCCACTGCCTCTTGGATGAGGACATCCGACGGGTTACTGCAAAATTTGCACAGCCATGGAGATGATGACTTGCAACATCTCTTATAGGCTACTGGTGATAAACCAGTGCAAACGTTTTGTGGGACCATAGGCTGCATTTGTCACGCTGCATCCCATCATCCACCGGAAAGTGGCAGTCCGGTCGTCCACAGTTGTTAGTTGGGCCCATAACTTTAATTTGTTTCAACTACACAAATATATGTACGTGAAAACAGTGAGGTTATTGCCAAACAATTACACAAATATATATATATATATACACTTGATAACAGCTAGGTAAATACCAACTAAAACACGAAATGTGAATAAAATGAACAACACTTCAACTAAGTAAATCGGTCAAATTGAAATAAAAAGCTTCTGATGTGGTTTAAACAACAAAAGCAGAATCAACTTGACTATAGCGCACACAGACCACAAGCACGACGGGTGAAGAAAGAAGGCTAAGAAGGCGAGGAGGAAGCGTTTATTTCAGGGTGAGGATATACGTGGGTTCGTATTATATTTTCCGCGACTAATTTTTTTCATCTTTCATTGGCTAGAATGGTGGCGGTCAACTGGAGTTGGAATTGTCCTTGGATGCGTGCTGTCCGGTGCTGTACTTGCGTGGTTGTGTTTGCGTCGTTTGCCAGCATATGTGATTACTATAAACGTGAATAAGACTATTGTAACGCTTTGTTTTTCTTTGTTTGTGCATGTACTAGGCTTTATTTGTCGTACAATTCGTTGTTTGGTCTATTGGTTGCTTGGGATGTCAACGAACCGGTGGGTTCTTGTGTTTTTCTGTAATTTAGGTTATACGTGCGGTATTTTCTTGATGGTTATCGATCATCCCTGTATTTCAATGTTGTTTGTTTTCGATTTATCTTGGAATAGTTGTGACATAGATGGATTCTTATTGATAATTTTATTTTAGTCCGTTGCAGGTAGTCAATTTGAGTGACAGTAGCACAGATTTAAGTGGAATTTTCGCTGAATACATACTTGGAAGGCGTTTCTTGAGCTGGGATGAATTTGAGAAGTCATTAGCAGAATTCCAAAAAGTGAGGAAGTCATTTAACGCTAACAATATAGTTGTCCTGCACTCATTATGTTCATACTTATACCAAAACGATACCGGATGACAGATTTAAGTACGCTTTTGTTGGTTTTAAATGCACTTTTGGAGTGAATCGTACAAGACCTGGTTTAAAATTGAAAAACAAGTCGTAAGAAGAAGTGTAGTATTATTTCATGAATATTTCAGGTCTAAATGTTGCAACTGCTCGTCTTCAGACTCGAATTACCCGGGTACAAACTAGTTCTCAGCATTTATAACAAGTTTGGATAACCGGTCTTCCTCTTGCTCCAGTGATGCCACATCAACGTTTCTTTCTGAAAAAGAAGAAAAATAAACTTGTTTTTAGTGGCATTGTATTGGTTTCCATTGCATTACAGACAACGCCACTCTTTTTTTTCAAAGCACGCGCACTATAGTTGGTTCCAATATTCAATATCCTCTTTACGAGCTAGTATAAACCAATTTGATTTCTTTTTGCTCGCTTCCTGATTGTAAAGTATAGGTTCTTGATCTTCGTTAAACTTCTGCGTAGCTTGTCCCGCCACTCGACTGTCGTAGCTTTGGTTGACTCCAAATGGAGTAGTGCTGGGATTAATTATATGTGGTTTGTAGTATGAGGTACGTTAAGACTGTTACTACTGTGATTGGAGTTGATCCTTTCGCCAGTTAGTCCTTCAGTATCGTCGACAAGAGAAAAGAGATAGTAATAATAATGATAGATATAATTAGTGATGTTTTTCAGACTAACAGACGGAAACGGAAATAGGAAAGCGTAACATCAGTCAGCTCATTAAGTTTGAAGAATAATATATATATACCGGTAATAATAACAGTAATAGTAATTAGTATCAGTAATAGAAATTATAATAAGTTGTCAGGAGAGTAAGACGGGAGAGAATGTAAAGAAGTAAAACGACGAGTTTAATTGTCTACCCCTGAATGGTGTATTCGATTTTAAGGAGATAGGCCATTTGGATGCGGTCCTTGTGTCGCTGCATGGTTGTCCAGCCTTCGCTTAAAGGCGTCCAAAGACGGTGCCATAGCTACATCTGCCGGTAAGGAATTCCAGGGACGGCAAACCCGCAGTGAAAAGAAGTGGGAGCGCACCCGGGTCCTTGCCCTCTGGTGAGCTATCCTTCTGGAATTTCCACAAGGGAGCCTATACCTACTCAATGGCAGAACATCTTTCTTTGGGTGATTCTAGTCATTTGTTATTTTGTAGGCAGTAATCAAATCCTCTTTAACCCGACGGCAGCTTAGTCTGAATAGGCCTAATTTCTTCAGCCTTTCATCATATGGTTTGTTTCGGAGACCAACCACTCCTTTTGTTGCCCGTCGTTGGACTCTTTCCAAGAGGTTGGCGTCTCTTCTCAACATTGGGGGTGCAATAATATTATGCACCTCAAGGTGTGGCCTGACGTATTTTTTGTACAACATTAGAAAGAGCTCAGGAGTGAGTGCACCTAACTGTCTATGCGTAAAGTGTATGACCACATATGCCCTCGCTGCATCCCCCATGTAATTTACGCTTGTGTCCATTTTTTCCGTTAGAACTAGACCTAAGTTGCGTTCCGACGTTGTGCAGGACAAGCTTTCATTGCACAGGGTGTAACTTGCATCCTGCAGTCTACAGGTGCGCAACTTCACTACTTTGCACTCCTTCAGGTTGAAAGTCATGCCACTGGCCACCGCCAAGTCTTCCAGAAGGTTTAGGTCTTCCTGCAGCCTATCTGAGTCCTCCAGCCACTTCATCGCCCTCCATATTTTTACGTCGTCAGCGTATAGGAGAGTCGGGCAGCTTAGACAGCGTGGTAGATCATTGATAAAAATCAAAAACATCAGTGGTCCTAGGATAGAACCCTGCGACACTCCTGATGACGATCTGCGCCAAGATGATCGGACTCGGTTAACCTTAGTACAAAATTGCTTGTCGGCTAGGTAGTCCTTCAACCATGACAGAAGTGGCTTACCTATGCCTGCCTGGTTTATTTTATGTAGGAGGAGGTCATGGGGAACAGTGTCAAATGCCTTTTCAAAGTCTAGGAAGACCACATGGACTGGTACATTCATATCCCAGCATGATGTCCAGTCGTCCCAAGCTGACAGTAGGTTAGTGACGCAGGATCTACCTTTTCTGAAACCATGTTGGGCTTCATGTAGTATATTAGTCATATCGAAATATTCCCTGATGTGGTCGTCAATAATACTTTCCAGTACTTTTGATACCACTGGGAGTAGAGCCACTGGTCTATAACTAGTGGCGTTTTGCCTGTCCCCACCTTTGAAGACTGGAGAAAGAATGGCCCTTTTCCACTCCCTTGGCAGTGTCCCCGAATCCACTGAGTGTTGGAACAAGTCGCACAGGGGTCTACAGAGAGCCTCGGCGCACTGTTTCAGAACAGATGGCCTGATGTCATCACAACCTGGGGACTTCCCAGGTATGAGTCGCTGTAGCTTCCTTAGTACTGTTGCGGCGTTTGTTTGGGGAATAGCCACTAGGTCTTCCTCCTTTGAAATAGTGGTGCCACCATTTTGGCCCGTAACTGTAATATCTACATTGCTGTTTAGCTGTTTAGCGAAGGCTGAACTGAATGTTTCAGCCACCTCCAGACTAGTGAGATTTTGACCGTTTGGGCCTACTAAGGCGCATGCCCCTTGGTTTGTCGGTTTTCTTTCCGAAATTTTACTGCACTTACGAATACAGTCCGCCATGCAGACACAAATGGAACAAATGGAGAATTCTGGAATCGACCTCGGCACCATTTGATGCAGTAAAACAACTTAACATGACCTTATCTAATTTTCGCCTCCACGATCAAATTTCTTTCTTGTTATAAAACTACGATAAGACTGGTGAAAAATGGAATAAATATATCACTGATCCCAACATAATACACCAATAAACTTTAGGCCAAGGGTGCTGTTCACAACAAAGATATGTAGGAGAATTGACTTCAGGCTTTATTTTACCCAGATATCTGTATTACATTCATCCGATGTCTGGGTTTTTTGTTAATGCGAAGACAATATTTCTATACTTCCTTATGTGCTACACAAACAGACTTTATAGCAGACTGTTCTGACCGACTCTCATGTCAGAGAGAACAACCAAACTGTATATTCACCATACATCAAATTATGTGTAATTTATATAATAACTTATCCATGCCTGTACAATCGGTATGTTCCTGCATAAACAGGAAGAAATATATATTATGAATCGGTACAAGTTTTTAAGGTTTGCTAGGAGTTTTTTAGCTAGGTTAACCTGGAATGACCTCCTGTCCCTCTTGACTCTTGCATTACACCGGTTCCTGAGTTCGAGGTATGCATCGTGGTCGGTCTGACTCTTAGATACACGCCACGTAAACCAAGCCTTCCGCTTTGCTTGCAGAATACGTTGGGTGCCTCTCTTCAACCATGAGGTCTTTCTCTTAGGCTGTGTTGTGACTAAAGGGACGGTATCCGAGATTGCTATATGAATAATCTTTTTTACCACTTCACAGTGTTCATCCACAGATAGGTCGTCTCATGCTAAGGGCCAGTCTGCGTCGGACAAGAGCCTGCGCATTTCAGCATAGTCAGCCTTGCTGTAACACAGACATGGTCGCTTAACATCCCACTGCAAACGCTCACGGAGAACAAGATCGAAACGTATGACTGCATGGTCACTGCTTCCCAGAGGAGTCATGATCTGGACCTTTTCGACGAGTAGTTGGTCACTAGTTAGAATATAGTCTAGTTTTGATGACTTTCCACTAGGGCCCCACCTAGTGTCGTCTCCAACATCCTCAGTCGATCTCGTATTTCGAATAGTTTGCAGTGGGTTTCGGCCAAATTTTCCCTTAGCACACCCAGAGCCGAGGTTCAGTGATGGAGCATTGAAATCTCCAGCTATGGTGGTTTGGTCGTAGCCCAAATATCGTATCCCTGTGATAGTGATGAGCAGTAGCTGATTGTGCTCTGCCCCACAGGTGGGAGATCGGTAGATGCCACCCAGTAAGTGCTTGGTGTGGCCTACGGTGAAATGACACCATATGGAGTCTGGGAGTTCAATAAGTAGTGGGTCCGTTGCGCGCACACATTTAAGTTACCTATCAAAGTATATAGCAACTCCCCCTCCTTCCTTATTATCCCTGTCTTTCCTGACCAGAACCATATCACTAAGGTGAATCGCCCCATTCTGCAGGAACAGCAATACGCAATTTGAAGGCTCGAGATATTTCCGATTTTTATGAGGGCTTAGATCTTTATCTTGAAAAAGATAACAATGAACGCCTAGACAGATCATACTTCTGACTTTAAATTTATACCATTCACTCAGCCTATTGTTGAGATGCGACCACGTGGGCTCTACACAGATTTATGGGGCATCTTATAAACTAACTTGCTGTCCATTGTCAGATCTTTAAATACCACTTCACAATGTCTCATCTCATTCATTTTCTAATAACGTCTTTACTTGATCCTCATTATATTTCATTAAACCTAACATTTTATAGCTTTTTATGAATTTGTTTCGACTTATTCTATTCCTATTCTCTATAGGGTACGGTTGTGCACCAAATGCACAAAAAGGCATAAAAAACCGGCATAAGGAAAAACTGTATTAAAACAAAAAGTGGACATTATGATAGTGCAAACTGTACAGGAAGCATTATTCATTGCAAATGAACGTTGTCAGCCTAGGGAATTTCTTTTTTTAATGCATTTATTAGTGATACTTGCACTTACCCATTTCATTACATTTTATTGATTTACCTTATCACTTTAATTTTTCTAAAACAGTTTTCAATCCCTTGTAAATGTTGTACTTACCTCAATATTGGTTGGTTATCGTATGCCTACAACCACGGGATGAAAACGAAACGAAGTCGATTTTCCCGCTCAACCTGGAGGACAACTGTACAATTCAATAACTATACGGCCTAGTTCAGACAATGTGTAATTATATATATGTATCAAATATTAAACTGTTGAAACATTATTAACTTGTAGACAATTTGAGATTTGACATTATATCATCCTTGATCGTGCCTGTAAAAATGGCATGCATTTTCATGTAAATTTATGTTTAATATTAAAATAAATTATTATTATTATTATAAACTGCTAGAATCTAGTATATCGCTAGCCCTAGTCCAACATATCATTAAACCCACGCGCTATGACTCACAGCACTCCTCGTCAACTCTGGACCTAGTGTTCTCACACGGTGAGGATGTGGATCTCATACAACATCTTCCTCCGTTAGGAAGAAGTGACCACTTTTAAGTTCACAGCAACGGCAGCAAGGGCCAAAACCCCAGCTCGACCAAACGTTTGGAAAGCTAACATAAATGCAATCGTCTCAGCAGCCAAATCAGTAAACTGGTACATCAATCCAGAGTCCCAAGTAGAAGCCGCATGGAACCAATTTAAGCAACTTTACGCCCAAGTAAATGTACCTTTCATCCCTTGGTCTGTTCCAAAGGGTCGGAAACATTCCCCCCTTGGATAAACCGGGAAATTCGTAAGTTACTCAGACGTAAACGCAAATGTTGGAAGCTGTTTGCAACACTTGAGACTTCTGAGACCAGGGAATTATATACTACTGCTAGAAATAAAGCTATCGCAGAAATCCGCCAATCAAGGATGAAGTTCGAGACACATCTGGCCCAAAATGCAAAGGCACAACCTAAGAAAATTTTCTCGTACTTAAATTTCAGGAATAAAACACCCAATGGTGTCCCAAACCTGATTATTGACAAAGATACAATCGAAGAAGATCAAGAAAAAGCAGAAGCAATGGCAGACTACTTCTCCCAAGTCTTCACTCAGGAGTCATCACTGCCCATAGGATCAGCTCTGGCTGCATCAGAAGAACATGGGATAGATTCCGTTGACATCGACCAAGGCATCGTGCTCAACTTCTTAATGAAACTAGATGCAGGAAAATCAATGGGTCCTGACAGTCTTCATCCAAGGCTTCTCAGGGAGCTATCAGCCCACATAGCCGGCCCCTTGACCACGATCTTCAAGCTATCTCTCCAAAATGGAGTGTTGCCACGTGATTGGAAAGACGCCATAGTAACCCCCATACACAAAGGAGGATCAAGACAAAGCCCTTCAAATTACAGGCCTATCAGTCTCACCAGCACTTTAATCAAGACACTGGAAAGAATTATCAAGAAAAGCATCATGGCTTATCTGGAAAATAGCAGCTTGTTATCTGGAGCACAGCATGGCTTCCGTAGGAACCTCTCATGCCTGTCAAATCTCCTGACTGCAAGAGAAAGCTGGGTCAAATCAAAGGACAACAGAAGACCCGTTGACGTCGTCTTCATAGACTTCAGTAAGGCCTTTGATAAAGTACCTCACAAAAGACTACTCATGAGATTGGAAAGTCTTGGTATCAAAGGCAGACTACTAGACTGGCTCAGGGAATTCCTCATAGATAGGAGGCAGAGGGTTAGGATCAACTCAAAACTCTCCTCCTGGACAGCAGTAAGTAGCTGAGTGCCACAAGGCACGGTTCTCGGTCCTCTCCTATTTATTCTGTATATCAATGAGTTACCTCTGCTCACCGACTCCCCTATGGTCCTATACGCAGATGACTTAAAAATTTGGAGAGAGCTGAAGAGCAACAGTGATACGCTCACGTTGCAAGAGGACCTCAACAAATTGTCGGAGTGGTCTGTTGAATGGATGCTCCCGATCAATGTGGCAAAATGTGCAACCATGCGCATTGGACAAGCAAGCACGAGCTCCTACGAACTAGAGGGAATAACACTTCCATCAGTTCAGACTCACTTGGACTTAGGTGTCATAGTTAGCCACAACTTAAAAACTACAGCACACTGTCGCGCGGTGGCTGCACGTAGTTTCAGGTCCTTATGGGTGATTCGCAGAGCCTTTACAAGAATTACCAGCGATATGTTCACCTCCTTATACACATCTCTGGTTAGGTCAAGACTGGAAAACTGCATCCAGGCCGCCAGTCCTTGTCTAAAAGGGAATTCACACATTCTAGAAAGTGTTCAAAGGAAGGCAACACGTATGGTTCACGGCATAGCTAACTTATCATACGAGGAAAGACTAGATAGTTTAAATCTCTTCTCACTGTCATACCGTAGGCAGAGAGGAGATTCAATCACAATGTTTAAAATTTTAAATAATGACTACGGACCTGATCTATTCTCTCTTTTCCTTCCCACCAGGTCGGAACACCTTAGAGGACATAGCAGGAAATTTCAAAAGCCAAGGAGAAATCATATTGCTGTTGAGTACTGGTTCTCACATCGAGTCATAAACTCTTGGAACCGACTCCCAGAAGAAATGGTGTCTGCAACTTCAACTGATTCGTTCAAGAAGGGTTTGGACAACCACAGAAATCTACTAGAAAAGGATTAACATAGGCTGCAAGCCTTCTATCCTCAATCAATAAATCTGAATCTGAAATCTGAATCTGACCTTGTCAAGGACAACGCGCGCAACAACGCGCGCTCCTTGAATAAGACGTGCTTTTCCTCCCTAACCGGAAATATCCAATTTTGTGAATTATTCGTTTGGGAAACCTGATCTTCCTATCCGGCGAATTTTTATTCAACCATTTCTTCCTCACCGAGCCTGTGTGTGGTACTTCCCGCTGTCTCGAACTACTGCCAAAGCTTCAGGTGCTACTTCTGTAGCAACACCCTCCTCACTCTTTCAAATATACAGGACTTGTGGGTCTGTTACGTGATTGCTGTGAAACCGAATAACCCGAAAGTTACAGGTAAAGTCTAAAGCTTTTACTTACATACTTTATCCTTCTTTTCTGCGCTCTCTATTGTCTTTTGCTGTAAGTCTATTGGACAAAATAACAGTCTCTTATTATTTAATCACCAGTATTAATTTAGGAGTAAAATGACAATAGATTCTCAACCTAAAATAAGTAATGGGACATCATACTCTGTAGTTACCAGGGCTTCAGCCAAACTAGGCAAACAGGAGAAGGTGATGGACTCACGCATACCGGTCCTGAAGACCAGGGCTAATATTCCCAGCTCGTACAGATTACCCATGTCGCCACAGTCCTACAGTGAAGCTGTGCAAAGTCAGCCAAGTGGATGTGGCTCCACCCCTGTTAACACGACTAGGTTAACAGATCCGAGTGGGAAAATTGCACTAAGTGAGAACTTCATAACACCCATCCCCATGGTAGACCATGAAACAAATAGGAAGGCCAAAAAGAAACGTTCACGACGTCGCAAGACGACAAGAACGCTCCCCAAGAAGACAGACGACTGCAAGGTCTGTGCTTCTGTTGTCGAACAAGCAGACTCTGCCTTCGAATGTAACTTTTGCAACCGATGGGTGCATTGCAGATGCGACAGTGGGGTACCAAAAGCATATTATGACTTTATGCGTAAAAACCCATGCCAATGGTTCTGGTACATATGCCCGAGTTGCCGTCCTGATGTAGCCTCGCGTAGTCCTTTGAAAACTAAAGATGGCACAGAAGTAGCGGGGAAAAAGGTGAAAAGCTCGACCCCCACCAATCCGGAAGTTAGTACAAACGCGCGTAAACCGGGGATACCAAAATCCTCACCGGTTAAACTTGTAACTCTTGCCATAACCGCTCCAGACACAGAGGCTGGAGAACCACGGGTTTCCGTCGTTGGAAAAAGACCCCAACCGTCTACCAGTAATGCTGGCTATAGCACTGAGACACATAAAAATACCCAGTCGCACCAGTCAAACCAAAACGGTCTTAAAGGTGATCACAAACGTGCGAGGACCGAGCCCAAGCCCACGGTTAGCAGATCAAATTGTGTAATCCTCTTTAATGTACCAGACTGTAGCAGTAGTCTGCTGAAAGATAGGGCCCTATTTGATCAGGAACAGTGGTCCATCTTAAGTAGCACACTGGGTTTGGACATCCAACCAGTAAATCTATGCAGATTGTATAGGGGCACTGCTGCACCTGAAGGCAAACCATCCCCACTGAGGGTAACATTGAGCTCTACCGAGGATGTTGAAAAAGTGTTACTGGCTTCTCAAGTCCTTTCTATAGGGAGGGCCTGTAACATACGTGTTAAGCCAGACAGGCCGTGGAAGGAAAGACAAATGGCGAGGGAGTCGCCAGAGCTCATTCCTTCTGCCTCCATGGTTGTGCATGGCATTCCCGAACTGGTAACTGGGAACGCCTGCGAAAAGCATTGTCATGATGTACAACAATGGAGATGGTTAGCATCCCAGATGGCCCTGGGAAGTTCAGGGGCTGTCTCTATTTATAGACTGCCTCGACCCACTCATCTTATGTCAATTAACTCGCCACGTCTGTTAGCTGTCAAGTTCAGCTCCCAAGACCAGTTGAATACCGCTCTCCATAGATGGTACGAGACCAAGGACAAGGTCAGCAAACACATTCGCTGCTGCGAGAGCCGGCCTCGCACTCAAAGGAGAGAACAAAGCGTAGTAAAAGAAAATCCTCAACCCCTAGTCACACTACAGCGGTGCAGCACGGACGATGATAGCCAGTGTCATCCGAGTGCTCCAACTGAACTAGAAGAAAAAAACGCCAACAGGCCGGTTCCTGGGGAATCGGCCAACTAGTTCGTAGGATAACTCCTCAACCGATAGCCAATATCAAGTCAACTACCCCCCAATACGGGGAAGTGGTGAGACTGACTACCAGTTGCCTGTATAGTAATGTGAGAGGGCTAAGAGGCAAAATAGCTGAACTTAGACACCTACAATCACAACTAAACTCCAAAATCATAATACTGACGGAAACCTGGCTAACCCCTACGGTGGCAGACAGCGAAGTCAGTATAAATGATATGGTCCTAGTCAGGCGAGATAGGGACCTGAAAGAAGGAGGTGGAGTCGCCATATACGTCGACAAACAGCTCAGATGTGTTCACGCGACGGACCCTCCCCTCACAGAGCTCCCTGACTCCATATGGTGCCACTTCACCGTTGGGTACTGCAAATATCTAGTGGGCAGCATTTATCGATCACCTTCATGTGGAGCAGACCATAACCAGGTACTGCTAAATACAATTTCAGCGACTCAAGACATGGGTTATGATCAAATTGTCATAGCTGGTGACTTCAATGCCCCATCTCTTAACTTGGTGTCGGGAAAAGCCCATGATAGATTTGATCGAAATCTGCTGCATACCATCAGGAAGGCTGGATTCACTGAAAATGTCAAGATGGATACTAGATGGGGCCCTGATGGGAAGTCTTCTAGACTGGATTACGTGCTCACTAGTGACCAGCTACTAGTGGAAAACGTTCAGATCACGACTCCCATAGGTAGTAGTGACCACGCGGTCATAGTATTCGACATAGTCCTCCGCGAGCGCTTACAGTGGGACAATACACAGCCCTATCTGTGTTATAACAAAGCCAACTTTACCAAAATGCGAAGACTTCTGTCTGAAGCAAACTGGCCTAAAAAATGGACAGAGCTAACAGTAGAAGAACACTGGAGAGTGGTAAAGGAGATCATTCACCAGGCGGTCTCAGACACTGTTCCTTTAGTCTCACCAAAAGCTAGGAAGCAACGATCATGGCTGAAAAGAGGGACACAACGCCTTCTGCAGGCAAAGCGTAAAGCCTGGTTCGCGTGGCGACGATCGAAGAGTCAACCCGAATATGAAGTGTACCTTGAACTCAGGAATCGATGTAACATACGAGTCCGGAGCGATAGAAGGACATTTCAGGGAGACCTCGCCAATAAGCTTCTCGTGAACCCCAAAAGCCTATACAGGTTTATGGCCGAAAGAAAACCGACCAACCAGGGAGCATGCAATCTAGTGGGTTCTGATGGGAAATCTCTTACTAGTCTTGAAATGGCAGAGACATTCAGCCTAGCCTTTCACAGGCAACTAAATAGTAACGAGGATATTACCCCTACAGAACATCCAGATTACATCGCAGAACCAACACACGAAAACCTGCTGGGGACATTTCAAATTACCCCGGCTATGGTACTTGCAAAATTGGGAAGGTTGGCTTCGGGAAAGTCTCCAGGTTGTGATGGCATCAGACCATCTGTCCTGAAGCAGTGTTCAGAAAGTCTCTGTCAACCCCTAAGTGATCTGTTCCAACACTCCCTTGATGTAGGGAAACTTCCATGTGAATGGAAACGTGCAATCCTATCCCCTATCTTCAAGGGTGGTGACCGGCAGAATGTGACCAGTTACAGACCAGTTGCTCTACTTCCAGTGGTATCGAAGATATTGGAAAGTCTCATTGACGACCACATGAGAAAATACTTCGATGGGACTAACCTTCTTCACGAAGCACAGCACGGTTTCAGGAGGGGAAGATCCTGCGTGACGAATCTTCTACTAGCCTGGAACGATTGGACACTATCCTGGGACAAAAAGGTACCAGCCCACGTGATCTTTCTCGACTTTGCGAAAGCATTCGACACAGTTCACCATGGTCTGCTCCTTCACAAAATAGGCAAGGCGGGAGTTTCTGGAGCACTTCTCGCATGGCTGACAGATTACTTAGGCGAGAGAGAATTCTGCACCAAAGTCAACCGCATCCGATCATCTTGGCACACCTCGGCATCAGGGGTTCCTCAGGGTTCTATCCTAGGGCCGTTGATGTTTTTGATTTTTATCAATGACCTGCCCCCCCAACTAAACTGCTCTGCGCTTCTTTACGCTGACGACGTAAAGATTTGGAGAGCAATAAACTCATCGGAAGACTCAGATAGATTGCAGGCTGACCTGCAAACTCTGGGAAATTGGGCTTTGGCTAACGGAATGCCTTTCAATCTAAAGAAGTGCAAAGTAGTGCAGCTTCATTCCGGCAGGTCACAGAGTGTAAATTACACCCTTGGTGGCCAGAACTTGAGTTGTGTTCCATCAGAGCGTGATCTAGGTCTTATTCTAACAGAAAAGCTAGACACCAGTGGAAATTACTCGAGGGACGTCGCCAAAGCCTACGCAACATTACACTTTATGCACAGGCAGCTGGGAGCTCTCACTCCCGAACTGTTCTTAAGGCTATACAAGGCATATGTGAGGCCACACCTTGAGGTGCATAATATCATTGCACCTCCGCTACTCAAAAGGGATGCTAACATTCTAGAAAGTGTCCAGAGACGAGCGACAAAATGGGTGATCGGCCTCCGCAACAAATCATATGAGGAAAGACTAAAGAAATTAGGTCTTTTCACACTCAGTTACCGTAGGCACAGGGGAGACCTCATCACCGTCTACAAGATCCTAAATGACCAGGCCCACCCAAATAAAAGCATCCTGCCATTAAGCGATTATAGGCTTCCACGAGGTAACCCGCTAAGGATAGCACACCAGAGACCAAAGACTCGAGTGCGATCACATTTCTTTTCGCTTCGTGTTTGCCGTCTCTGGAACGCTTTACCGGCGGCCGTGACTACAGCGCCATCTGTGGAGATTTTTAAGCGGAAGCTAGACAATCATGCAGAAATGCAAGGTTTGTGTCTCAATGGCTTATCCTCATAAAATTTGAAACCAAACTGTCAATGAATAAGCGTACTAACTAAATCCCCACGACCTATTCTGCCTTCTCTCACTCTATCTTTTCCTTATGTCACCTTTATTATTCCACTTATCTCAACCTATATTATCTACACTACAACCTATTATTATTATTATTACTATTCTGCTTTTATGACTACACCGAATGACCAAGGGGAGTTAGGTCAAACTCCATTCACGGCAGCAATACAGTCCTAACATACTGCATACTACAAACCACATCTCGACCAATCCCCGCACCACTCCTCCTGGAGTCTACCAGAGCTAAAGCAGTCGAGTGTCGGGACTTACTACGCAGAAGCTCACCGAAGATCTGGAACCTCTACCTCACAATCAAGAAGCGAGCTCAAAGAAATCACTGGTTTATACTAGCTCGTCATCAGGATATTGGATATTGGAAGGACAACTTCGATCACTCAGAAGGCTCAAAAACGGCGCATAATTAGAAAAAATCGTTTCCTTACAACGTTAAGAACAGTCACAAACGATAACGTGGTAAAGTTAAACTTCCAACACCACTAGCAATCAACCCGACCTAGCGAAAATGTTCCTGCGAAATATTAAAACTATCAACTTACTCTCTCTAATGTTAGCACGCTTCAAACATATAGCAAAACGATGCTCAAATTCATCAGTTGATCAGCTATAGCTTTTTAAAGTCATGATACCACCACACGAACAAGTTCGCTCCTTCTGGAGCAACCCTAAATCCAGGAATTACTGGAAAACACTGTCCTAGGACAGGAGCTCCTCGAGTTGCAACCGCAACCTTGTGTAACGGGAAAACCAGCAGGCATACAGGTGATGGAAACAGAACACGATCTGCGCAGGAGAGCGTTTATTTCACGAAATTGACTTTTAAAAGTGTGGGGTTTAGTTTTAGGGTATAACAGATTTACTTGGCTTCAATAATGTTCTGCGATTCCTGTATCTCCTGGCCCAGGCAGTTGACTCCCGGGTGTCTTCCTGCAAGTTGAGAAAACAAAACATTGATTAGTGTTATAATATGGGTTTTATTCCTCTTTCTATTATGAGGTCTATTGTGAGGTTTATGAGAAATAACCCATGCCCATGGTTTTGGTACGTGTGTCCACTTTGTCGCCCTGGCATAGTCCCACAAAGCGTGTCTGCGGATAGCAGAAATAACATGCTCTTGTGCCCCAACACAGTATCATGCAGCTCCCCCCTGCTAAACTCGCACTGCCGAAACTGGTCAAAGACTTAAAGAAGGACACACCAGCCCTACTGACTGGAAATGCCAATTCTCACAAGGTGAAGATTAGCAAGGTTCCATCCACAACAGGGGAGGGCAAACTTACAAAGGCACCACTTGCATCCACTAGCAAGCCTGGCAACACAAAAAAGGCTGTCCAGGTACCGACGAAGCCTAATGTTGCTAATGATGCAAAGGACTGCAAGAAGCCGAAGGCAAAACCTAAGTCTGAGGGTAGTCGGTCTAACTCTCTCATCCTCTTTAACGTACCTGTGAGCACGGATAGCTTGCTCGAACAACGGGCCCTGTTTGATCAGGAACAGTGGTCCAACCTGTGTGGCAAACTAGGTCTGAACATTAGTTCAGCAAAACTGTGCAGACTGTACAGGGGTGTCCACACGCCTCAGGGTAAGCCACCCCCATTACGGGTTACACTGGACTCAGCCGAAGAGGCCGAAAAAGTACTGCTAATGGCTCAGGTACTAGCCCTGGACAGAAGTTCTAACATAAGAGCGCGGCAAGATAGACCATGGGCCGTCAGAAATATGGCGAGGGAGTCACCGGAACTGATGCCTTCCACCTCTATGGTGGTACACGGTGTTCCGGAGCTGGAAACTGGCACTGCTTGTGAAAAACACATGCACGACGTACAACAATGGAGATGGCTGTCATCTCAGATGGCCCCTGGCGCTTCTGGAGCCATCTCCATTTTCCGACTACCTCGTCCCGCTCATCTAACATTGATTAACTCTCCAAAGCTGCTGTGTGTCACATTCAACTCCCCGGAGCAGTTGTCCATATCACTTCAACGGTGGTATGAGACCAAGGGAAAAATTGGAGGACACATCCGATGCTGTGAAAGCAGACCCAGAAATATAAGGAGGCAGCAAACTGAGGCTTTAATACGACCCCAAGCTTCGGTGACACTAGAGCGATGCAGCTCTGAGAATAATAGTCTGTGTCTCCCAAGTGTCCTGCCTAAATCCATTGAAAAAAACTACAACGGGCCGGTTCTATCGGAATCGGCCAACTAGTTCCAACATCAAGTCCCCCACCAGCAGACGGTTTCACGTCAACTACCCCACAACACTCTGAGGTTGTTAGACTCACTGTCAGTTGCCTATATAGCAATGTGAGGGGGCTGAGAGGGAAAGTAGGTGAACTTCGAAATCTCCAAGCGCACCTTCAACTGAAAATAATCATTCTCACTGAAACGTGGCTAAACCCCACTATCGCCGACAATGAAATCAGTATAGGTGATATGGTACTGGTCAGGAGAGACAGGGATAATAAGGAAGGAGGGGGAGTTGCTATATACTTTGATAGGCAACTTAAATGTGTGCGCGCAACGGACCCACCACTTATCGAACTCCCAGACTCCATATGGTGTCATTTCACCGTAGGCCACACCAAGCACTTACTGGGTGGCATCTACCGATCTCCCACCTGTGGGGCAGAGCACAATCAGCTACTGCTCAGCACTATCACAGGAATACGAGATTTGGGCTACGACCAAATCACCATAGCTGGAGATTTCAATGCTCCATCACTGAACCTTGGCTCCGGGTGTGCTAAGGGAAAATTTGGCCGAAACCTACTGCAAACTATTCGAAACACGGGACTGACTGAGAATGTTGGAGACGACACTAGGTGGGGCCCTAGTGGAAAGTCATCAAAACTAGATTATATTCTAACTAGTGACCAGCTACTCGTCGAAAAGGTCCAGATCATGACTCCTCTGGGAAGCAGTGACCATGCAGTCATAGGTTTCGATCTTGTCCTCCGTGAGCGTTTGCAATGGGATGTTACGCGACCATGTCTGTGCTACAGCAAGGCTGACTATGCTGAAATGCGGAGGCTCTTGTCCGACGCAGACTGGCCCTTAGCATGGGACGACCTATCTGTGGATGAACACTGGGAAGTGGTAAAAAAGATTATCCATGCAGCAATCTCGGATACCGTCCCTTTAGTCACAACACAGCCTAAGAGAAAGACGTCATGGTTGAAGAGAGGCACGCAACGTATTCTGCAAGCAAAGCGGAGGGCTTGGTTTACGTGGCGTGTATCTAAGAGTCAGACCGACCATGATGCATACCTCGAACTCAGGAACCGGTGTAATGCAAGAGTTAGGAGGGACAGAAGGTCATTCCAGGCTAACCTTGCTAAAAAACTCCTATCAAACCCTAAAAACTTGTACCGATTCATGTCGGAAAGAAAACCGACAAACCAAGGGGCATGCGCCTTAGTAGGCCCAAACGGTCAATATCTCACTAGTCTGGAGATGGCTGAAACATTCAGTTCAGCCTTCGCTAAACAGCTAAACAGCAATGTGGATATTACAGTTACGGACCAAAATGGTGGCACCACTATTTCAGAGGAGGAAGACCTAGCGACTACTCCCCAAATAAACCCCGCAATAGTACTAAGGAAGCTACAGCGACTCATACCTGGGAAGTCCCCAGGTTGTGATGACATCAGGCCATCTGTTCTGAAACAGTGCGCCGAGGCTCTCTGTAGACCCCTGTGCGACTTGTTCCAACACTCAATGGATTCGGGGACCCTGCCAAGGGAGTGGAAAAGAGCCATCCTTTCTCCGATCTTCAAGGGTGGGGACAGGCAAAACGCTGCTAGCTATAGACCAGTAGCTCTACTCCCAGTGGTATCAAAAGTACTGGAAAGTATTATTGACGACCACATCAGGGAATATTTCGATAGGACTAATATACTGCATGAAGCCCAACATGGTTTCAGAAAAGGCAGATCCTGCGTCACTAACCTACTGTCAGCTTGGGACGACTGGACATCATGCTGGGACTTGAACGTACCAGTCCATGTGGTCTTCCTAGACTTTGAGAAGGCGTTTGACACTGTTCACCATGACCTTCTCCTACATAAAATAAGTCAGGCAGGCATAGGTGAGCCACTTCTGTCATGGTTGAAGGACTACCTAGCCGACAGGCAATTTTGCACTAAGGTTAACCGAGTCCGATCATCTTGGCACAGATCGTCATCAGGAGTGTCGCAGGGTTCTATCCTAGGACCACTGATGTTTTTGATTTTCATCAATGATCTACCACGCCGTCTGAGCTGCCCGACTCTCCTGTACGCTGACGACGTAAAAATATGGAGGGCGATAAAGTGTCCGGAGGACTCAGATAGGCTACAGGAAGACCTAAACCTTCTGGAAGACTGGGCGGTGGCCAGTGGCATGACTTTCAACTTGAAAAAGTGCAAAGTAGTGAAGTTGCGCACCTGTAGACTGCAGAATGCAAGTTACACCCTGTGCAATGAAAGCTTGTCCTGCACAACGTCGGAACGCGACTTAGGTCTAGTTCTAACGGAAAAAATGGACACAAGCGTAAATTACACAGGGGATGTAGCGAGGGCATATGCGGTCATACACTTTACGCATAGACAGTTAGGTGCACTCACTCCTGAGCTCTTTCTAATGTTGTACAAAACATACGTCAGGCCACACCTTGAGGTGCATAATATTATTGCACCCCCAATGCTGAGAAGAGATGCCAACCTCTTGGAAAGAGTCCAACGACGGGCAACAAAAGGAGTGGTTGGTCTCCGAAACAAACCATATGATGAAAGGCTGAAGAAATTAGGCCTGTTCACACTTAGTTACCGTCGGCTTAGGGGGGATTTGATTACTGCCTACAAAATAACAAATGACCAGAATCACCCAAACAAAGGTGTTCTGCCATTGAGTAGGTATAGGCTTCCACGTGGAAATCCCAGAAGGATAGCTCACCAGAGGGCAAGGACCCGGGTGCGCTCCCACTTCTTTTCACTGCGGGTTTGTCGTCCCTGGAATTCCTTACCGGCAGATGTAGCTATGGCACCGTCTTTGGACGCCTTTAAGCGAAGGCTGGACAACCATGCAGCGATACAAGGACTGCATCCAAATGGCCTATCTCCTTAAAATCGCATTTACCAATCAGGGTAGATAATTAAACTCGTCATTTTACTTCTTTACATTCTCTCCCGTCTTACTCTCCTGACAACTTATTAATATTATAATTACTATTATTATTATTACTATTACCGATATATATATTATTCTTCAAACTTCATGAGCTGACTGTTGTTACGTTTCCTATTTTCGTTTCTGTCTCTTAGTCTGAATAGCTTCACTAATTATATCTATTATTATTATTATTACTATTATTTTATTATTATTACTATCTCTTTTCTCTTGTCGACAATACCGAAGGACTAACTGGCGAAAGGATCAACTCCAATCACAGTAGTAACAGTCTTAACATACCTCATACTACAAACCACATATAATTAATCCCAGCACTACTCCCTTTGGAGTCAACCAAAGCTACGACAGTCGAGTGGCGGGACAAGCTACGCAGAAGTTTACCGAAGATCAAGAACCTATACCTCACAATCAAGAGGCGAGCACAAAGAAATCAAATTGGTTTATACTAGCTCGTAAAAACGATATTGGATATTGGATATTGGAGGTCACTCATTAGAAATGAATCTAGCGCTATACGACATTGTACTACGTTCTCGAATCTCATGGGATATTTCCACGTCGTTCGCTGATTGGTAGGGGATGGCGTCGAAAGTTTAACTTGACCGGTAACCTTCTCGTATGTGTTGCAAATAAGGCAAAGTTCAACAATAGCGTCCGAAGGGATGCGCACCCACAAGTGACCTTCAGTCAACCAATCGTAAAAATGAGGAATTTTCACACATAAAATGACGTATATTCACAGCAAAATGCATGAAAACACATCAAACAGATTATCTTTCTCTGACATAATTTAAAAATGCATCTCACTTATCATGAAGAGAATCAGTTGCTAAGTTGGACCAGTTTCTATAGATGTATTCACCGAAGTGACTGAAGATGTGCTGTTTTGTGAATCGTTCATCTCTCTTCTCTTGCTGCGCAGTTCTCTCCAAAGTTCTCGGTTCAATTACTGTGGTCTCAGTAAGAGGATCGACGACTACATACAAGGAAATGAGGATAATAAAACACACTGAAATAAACGACATTAACTATTAATCTATTCCTAATCGTAACCCTAACCCTAAACTGAATACTAGCCCTTACCTTAACCCTGACCCTAATGACAATCTTTATCTTGCCGTAAACCTAACCCAAATCCCAATTATGACTGTAACCCTAACCCTAACCCAAATGCTTAACTTAACAGTGATCCTAATCCTAACAAGATGTTAACACATTGTCTAAGCAGTAATTAAAAGCGTGATCTGGGTGACAATTCCTCCTTATTTGATGAAAAGGGTTGATAATACAGCTATGATCATGACAAATGCCGTTGGCCAACGACTAGCATTCGTTCAAGGTCATTGATTCGTTCACACCCCTGGAACGCTATTGTTGAACTTCGCTGCAAAAAATCGCCCAATTTCTCATAGGAGTCTTGATTCTCATTTTGAACCAAGTCCTGTAGATAAACTCATCGAGATAACTGTATATCATTGCATTTCTTGATCCATTTACAGATCTGATACGTTTATTTTTAGAAGATTCCAGAAACTGTCAATGAAATTAGTGTGAGTTCCATCAAAAGGATTGAGAAAGCCATTTGTATAGTTGACCACACGATGAATACAGCCTAGATTCGATAACTGACTGTAACTACTCCATTCATCTGTATGAATAGTCGCCCCAGGAAGCAATAAGCGCTGGATAATAGGCAATAATACACCTGCACTGCAATTAAAGATCGCCTCAATATAATATCCATTCTGGAGGCTGGTGTCATATATCCCCAATACCTATTGCTGATTCACACTCCATCTCCCTCGATTATATTTTCTTTTTATCAAAAGTACCTAAGGAATCTGTAAATTAAAAGCGAACGACATACGTTCTCGACTGATTTTCTGGTTCGGCATTCATTTCTCTAACAAAATAGCCCAGCGATGCAACTAATGTATCTTTGCACATGAATGACACCTCCACACTGGCAATATTTTGACCTTCCTAACAGCCTGTTCTCCTAACAGTAATCAAAACAAGATCTGAAGTGAATTTGCAACAGAAAAGGTGTGCAGAACCAATAAGTACGTCTGCATAAAACAGGTCACCTGACTAGTTGCTCAAGGTCATTTGTCCGTTCGCTAGATCGTTTCAGTTTGAGCTACTATTCTTTAGAGTTGCCGGTGGATGAGGCCAAAGCACTATTATATAATTTAATCTGTACGACTCATATTTTTCCATTTTTGTCAAGGATCCAGACTAATGTTTAATTTTTCGGCTGTCAAAAATGCATACTGAAAACATATAATATAAGCAAAAACACAGCTTTTTGTTCAGCGAAGAAATTTCTTTTCAATGACTTCATTTTCAAACTGTACAGTCGTATTTATATTACAGAAAAAGGTTATTAAGTGGGACTAAATAATTGCTCAGTCAATATACATATATATGTGATAAGAATAACAATAATTAAAATGTTATAAATGGTAGAGTTGAAGTGGATAAATTACAAAATTATTAAAGATTGTTTTATAGGTGAATTGATAACGAAAATGTCAAGTGTTGTCTAAAAATTTTAAAAATTAGGAGTACGATTATGATAAGAATAAAGACGTGAAGTGAAGTGGAAAGAATTCAAGTGGTCAAATAAAATAAAAACTAGAAAGAACATTACTATGACCAAGGTAAAGAAAGTGGTTTAACAAAACGCTTTTGAACACATAATTTAGGTTTCTGTTCATGTAGAGCTAAAGCTTCGGCTACGAATAAGTAAAGAAAACGTAAACTTTTGGATCGATTCGATTTTGCCATGTAGATAACTTTGAAAGATGAATCACGTGGGGCTAAATGACCAGACTCTAACAGGTGATCACAAATAGATGATTTTGCAGTTCTTCGTTCGCCATTCATTAACCAAACCGGATAGTGTTCAACTAGACATTTTTGGAGAGTACGCTTACAGCGTCCAATATAATCAGCTCCACAGGAGCAGGTAAAAGAGTAAATCCACATAGATGTGTACAAAAGCGGTAATCTATCCTTGACGCATTGTCTAACCATATTTTGGCTGGTAAAAACTAATTGCAAGTCAGCTGCAGGGAAAGTGCGTTTAATACATTTAGATAAACGATTTTTAATCAATTCAGAAATGGTTTCACCCTTAAATACCAGACTCATAAACAGTTTTTTCTTTGGAACTGTGAGTTGTTTAGGGGCGGATTCTTTCTTGATGTTGCGTTCAATAAACCTTGTGGGATAACCATTGTTAAAGAGATTTGATCGAAGGTTATCTAGTTCCCTGTCAATTGTCTCTGCAGAGCAGATTTTACGAATTCTGGAGCATAAGGAATGAATAAGATTTCTCTTTCTTCCCAAAGTTACCCAACTGTTGAAGTTAATGTACTGCCCAGTGAATGTTGGCTTTCGGTAAATCGACCTTAACAGCGTTCCATTCTCTCTTCTATCTAGCTTAACACCAAGGAAGTGAAACGAGGAATTGGACTCTTCTTCGACCGTGAAGAGCAAAGGTGGGTGAGAACCATTAAATATTCTAAGAAGTTTGGCAGTTGAAGAGTTTTCATCACATACAATGAAGGTATCATCAATATATCTTTTACATATAAACAAACTATCGATGGTTTCCTTTAGTGGGCCATTCTCTAAGCTTGCCATGAAGACGTCCGTTAAGAGCGGTCCTAAAGGAGACTTTATGGCTACTCCATCCCTTTGATTCTAGATGACATCATTAAATCTAAATTGCACATTCAACATGCATCTCAATAATAGTTGTTTAAGATAATCAGTTGGTAAGCCAATGTTCATGCTATTTGAATCAATATACTCGCATAGATAGCAGATAGTGTCTACTAGTGGTACATTTGTGAACAATGAACAAATATCTAACGAAATCATATGCTTACCAGTCACATTAATTTCATCAACACAGCTGACAAAGTCGAAAGTGTCGGAAAGACTATGTTTACATAGATTTAATCTAACTGGTTCCAGAATTTCCGCAAGCCATTTAGCGGTAAAGTGATACGGTGAATTCAGCATATCCAATGCAGGTCGCAGAGGGACGTCATCTTTGTGCACCTTTGGAAGACCATATAAACGAGGGATAGTTGAACCAGATGGTTTAAGCTGTTCATACATATATGGAGTAATGATGCATTCTTGCTTCAATTTCGTCAAAGTTTTAGATAATTCCTTCTCAATATTCTCTGTCTTGTCTTTTTGATCGGGTGATTTCTGAAATTTTTCTTCATCGCTCAGGATGGTACATAATTTATTGACACAGTCATCACGATTAAGAATAACAATACCTGATCCCTTGTCTGGACGAATCAGTATTATGTTTTTGTTGTTAAGCAATTCATTTAGTTGTCTTTTGTGTTCTTTTGATAACATTTGTCGTTGTCTGCCTTGCGTTCTTTGGTACTGGTAATAACAATGAAGTAATGAAGATTTGAATTGTTCAACGTCTTCGCTAGAAGTTGGACTCAAGTCATGTGTTTGATTCATGAGATTTTCAAGCTGAACTTTTGTGTCTAATTCGGTAATTCTGAACACAAAAATAAAAAACTTCAGACCAAGAGATAGGATTTGCATTTGGATATCCGACAAAGATACATTAGAATAGTTAAAAACGTATTTCTCTGGCGAATCTGGAAACTTAAAGTGAGATTCGATTATTTTGCAACCTTCCAGTATATTTATTCTAGCATCTTCAGATCTTTTCTTTATAACGTCAGAAATATAATCCTCAAACAGGCTGCGTTCTGTCTCTGTTAGCTCAAACAAGAAATGCATACGCTGAGATACGTCATTCTCAAGTTCCGAAAGACGTGTTTGTATAGCATCGATCAGGTTTAACACATGACGCTTAGGAGATCGACGGTTCGGATAAATATAATAACGCCATAAAATTTTCCAGTAAGATCTAGGATATTCTCCATGTAAATTCAGTGGTTCCAATTCAGACATATAAACACATACATGACAAAATATAAAAGATGAATCTAGCGAAGAAAGTTTCCTTTACCGACAAAATCATCTCTATAGAGTCTGTACAGTCGTATTTATATTTACCAAAAATTGAAAACTAGTCCATTATTGAGTGATAGGGAGGAGGGGCGTGGGTGACATAATTGATATAAATACTCAGAAGTGGCTTTAGAAGTAAAAAATAAAATTTACAAATTAAGGAGTACTAAGCGGGATAAAGGAAGAAATGGTTTGAAATTTAATAAGGTTAAAATTGCTATTGAGTGAGAACAAGGTTGTATCGACAGAAGACATGGGACAGGCAACAGACCGTTTATTGAGCAAATCAAGCGGTATTTATAGATGTTTATGTGCATCATTATTAGCGGGGAAGCAACCCTCTTCCGACTGTTTGTTTTCTTGCCTATTGTTATTCTGTCATCTCTTTGTGGTCGTTTCTCAGAAAATCAAGCCATATACCTACGAATCATATTTCCACGTGTTGACTCCACTGTGACTGGCTGGTGATTTTCTCAAGATTGAGCTTTGTTATTGTTTATCTCATGACCCTGATTCAGGGCGTGAACATCGACGTAGATTCTTGTGTACAATTTCGCCTTGAAGACAGCTCTCACCACAAAGGCAGTTGAATGTCAATACAACAAGTGTGAACATTTACAAAAGTAACAAATCAGAGTGATAATAGTGAACTAATTATCAAAGTAAAAGCAAACTAAAATTGAACGACTAGTGAATAGGTCAAGACCATGGTCAAATAAGAGACTGGACAAATTTTTCTGTATACAAAGTTTGAAGTTGTGTTGACAAATTGCCACAAAACTGCCACTTTATCATACTGCGTAGCTGAGGTTTGAAAGAGCAGAGAAAAGACAAATAGCAAAAATGAAATATACGAGAAAAAATGGAAGAAATAAATCAAAAGAAGGGGCAGGCGAAGGTTTAGTTTATATATGCAGTCGTTCACTTGTATTAACTTCTTCGTAATATTTTCTGAAACCACAGGTGCTTTTTTCCCAGTATACAACTGCACAGCCTTTGAAGGTGATTCCGTCGATAAAGAAAATTTTCTTCGCCGAATTTGTCTGTTATTTTATGTCATGTATGTGTTTGTTTGTCTGCATTGGAACTACTGAAATCACGTAAGATGAAGTAAATTCACTTCAGGCGCCAATTTGTATATAATGTAATGACATAAAAACTATTTTATTTTATATTTTATTTTGATTACAGCTTGATTCCACACCGCATTTTTGGTACAAGTATGGAACTTTCAGCGTGGATATCGGTAGCCCAAATTTCGCAGGCCGACCATAGATATCAAGTGTGCGTCGGCGTGGGCTCGAACCCCGGACCATGTGCATGGTCGGCGAGAGTCCTAACCACTGTGCCACCGATGCACTGATACCACTAAATTAGTTTCCTACTTCCTCTTTTTCAGAAAGGAAGGCTGGACTGGCCTTACTAGAGCAAGAAGAGGACCTGCGCCAAAGCTTGTTATAAATGACGATATTTAGCTTGTACCCGGACAAAGTGGACCTTGCGTGGTGGAATAAAAGACCTTTTCTTTCACATCTTCCTCTTTTTCCTTCATCGGGTGTGCTTGTCACTTCTGAGTATTACAATTGGTGTCGGAGTTGTTCTCTAATCAGTCTCGATATGAAATCAGATTCTGCCGATCCTCCTGAAATCATCTCCAGCCAAAAATTAAACCCACACTTCCCAGCCACAGAAAACACCCTACCGGTGAGAGGATTACCGACGTTGGACATAAACAGCGATTACGAAATGTGGAAATTTCGAATGGAGTCTCTCTTAAACAGTCTTTCCGCACATCCACAATATAATCAGATAATTCTGGCAATGAGTGACGCCGCACTACGCCGTGCTATCGCTGGGGCTTTCGCCGCATCCAAGACAATCAGCGACAACTGGCGGGACTTAGACGAATGCTTTGCCAAAACTTCCAGCCCTCGTTGTACATGCACACCTTTCTCAGCCGCTGTCAAGAGCCCGATGAAACAGCTGTCGATCACCTACACCAACTCTGCCAGATGGCATCACACGCATTCCCCAACCTTTCCAATCCGGGCCTTGATGATGTTATTTGTAGCCTTTTCGCACAGGGTGTCCTATCATATGAGACCAAGTGCCAACTCCTACGCCAGCCAGCAAAATCAGTCGCAGAAGCCATCGAGGTGGTTAAGCGATTCGAGAGCGTCGAGCACATTCTCACTCCAACTACCAGTACGCCTTGCTATACCCTCGTGACCGCCGAGTGAAGGACAACCGTCCCAGCACCACGACAACGCCGTCCCAATGCTCCACCATCCAACCAACCTACAACGTCAACCACAATTCCTCCCAAACAGCATGATGACCCCAGTAAGTGCTATTACTGTCGCCGGTTCGGGCGCCAATCATCGAAATGTGGACAAAAAAGAAAACCACAAGGTGAGCTATCTTCTAATGTGTCTTTATTTGGTAAATGCCCGAAATCTCCCCACATTAGATACAGCTTCCGGCTATTGGCAAGTTGAAATCTGCCCGAAAGACTGGCCAAAAACTGCGTTTGTTGTGCCTACAGGGTCGTTCGAATTCGAAGCCATGCCAGTTGGCTTGTTCAACGCCCCTGCTACGTTTCAACGACTCATGCAAACAGTACTTACAGTACCTCATCTACCTGGACGATATCATCGTGTTCGGTCAGTCTCTCGAAGAACACTATGCCAACATTCGAGCCGTATTTCAACGTTTACGCAAGAGTAATCTTAAGCTCAAAGCATCAAAATGCCATTTCTTGCAGAAATCTGTTACTTTCCTTGGTCATAGGATTACTTTACAAGAAGTGAGCACAGATAGCAGCAAAACCCAAGCAGTCGTTAACTGGCCGACCCCTAAATCGACTGCTGATGTACGCTGTTTCATGGGGCTTGCCTCCCAGTATCGGCGTTTCGTTAAACATTTCTCCAGTATAGCTGCTCCCCTGCATCGATTGGCTACGGAAAGGAAGTAGTGGCCATATAAGGAGTGCAATAACTGAACATCTCGTCAACACTGGTCATTCCATCTCAACAAACGCCTCCTTCAAAGTAATCTACAAACTGAAGAACAACCTCTCTAACTACTTAAAACCCTTGCGCACATCTGTATGTTATTTTGTTTACATGTACACCTTGAGCACAACTCTTTCATCGAGCTATTCATGTTATTACGTAACTCCTCTCTAACAGTCGGTTGTGACAACTCACCACTTTTGTTACTACCCTCTTATATCAACATCCAATTCATCTGAACTTAATAATTGTATTTTCGTTTGACAAATTTAATGTACACACACATACGAAACAATCGTACATATATTTGCGATTGTACAGCTATGAAAATGAATTTGCCACCGAAAAGCACTCTTTGCTGAACTACTAGTCTTCTATCTATTAATGTTCGAATGGAAATTTTTCATGAATAGCTGAATTTAACAAGAAGAGATTATACCTTTGAGAGGTTGGATTTTTTTTCCTTGACGTTCCCAGTGGAACATAGGGCTCCAAGCTAGTGGCTTAAAGTTTCTGTAGCAGTGTTTATTTTACAGGATGAGGTTGCTAGCCACATGCCCAACCTTTCCTCTTTACCAGCATTTTATCTGGCTTAGCGAGGTGAAGGAGTGCGTCTGTGGCCGGGAATCGAACCCCGGACCATGTGCGTGGTCGGCGAGCGTCCTAACCACTGAGCCACCGAGGCACGAGAGGTTGGATAGGTGTCTCCGACTCATCTTTGAACTGCATGCGTTTTCCAATGCTCATATGACTTCATGTTCGACATAAAAAGCACAAATGTTCAAACTTCACACTTAATAACTTGTATGGAAATATAGAAACGCGTTTATTAACACTAAACGGGAAGAAACGAAGATACTCTTCGTGTGTGCTTTCATAACACTGAACAGAAATACTTTTATCAATGCTGTGGATCGATAACTTGTCATTTGTGTTAAAATTCAAATTCGGTTACGTCATCTTGTTATCAGAGTGTGCACTTAGTCAAAAGTGAAATTTTAGGTCATATAGTCTAATTTGTCGAAGTCACCTAGTTTATTAGTTCAACGGTGGTTTTCTAGGTGGTCTTAAGACTGGGAAAAGAGAGGAGTTTGGGGGTGTGAAGATAGCGACCCTTCCCCCATGAAAATCCATCCATCCAATCACTAGAGGAACGTCAAAGCACAAGAAAAATATACCAAGCAAACTTATTCTTCTCTGAAGCTGGAGAGACACAATAATTTTAAACATTTTATCTGATTATTGTGAACCATGATATTGGCAATGAGATCGTAAATAAACTATGAAATCGATATATAAGCCTAATCTTCTATATTTCTGTGTGTATTTCTCTCACCCGACTTATTGATTTACAACCCAATTTTCGCTCATCCTACTTATGACCTTTGAAATCCTATTGGTTGGCCACTGTCTTAATTTATCAATGACATTAGTGCTTCACAAGGTCATTTTAAACTCATGTTTACATAAGCGCTTGTTTTGAGACAGTGAAAGCTCAGTTATCACCGTCCAGTCTTTCCTATTGTTTATGCGTGTGGATGGTGTTGTTGTTGTTGTTGTTGTCGATGTGCGATTAGGACGGATTAGCCAGAGCGTTGAGTTAGTATTCGCTGCGATATCATCTCAAATGAGCAAAAAGACTAATGACAGATTTCTTCTAAGAAATACGACTCGGTAACCCAATCGAATAGTTAGACCACATATTGAAAAAAGGGTACAATCCCAAACCACAGGATTTGACTAGAATGCGGTTCTATAGTATACGTAAAATAATGAATATATATGTTATACAAACCTCAAATTGTCAGGTGTCTCTAGCTGAATGCCGTCAAATGTGTAGTCATTATGCGTCACTATCTGTCACACGTAATAGATGGCTAGACTACACGCCTTGCGTTTACCATACGATGAATAGGAGCTTAAATGGTGGACGGTAAGTAGCAGTGGAATCCAGGAGAACTCGCATGTTGGACTCATCATCTGTCGAGATGTACCTGCATTCCTCAGTGAGTGATGATATTCCCACTGAGGCTCGAACCCATAGTTTCCATAGTTTCAAACACCAGAACACTACCCACTAGAACAATTCGGCCACAAAAGCCATGTCTCTTGTGCAACGGGTCATATTAATTATTATATTTATTCTTCGAACATCATCACCAACTGCGGAATGCAGATACATCCAGTTGATGAGTCACAAATAAGAGAAAATTCACATCCTTGAATCTACTGCTAGTTACCATCGACCAAATAACTTCTTATTACGTGCCAAAACACTGTAGAAGCATCTGTACAAGAAGCCGACAAACGTGTCAACCTATCAACGGGCACTTCAGTCCAATCAGTCGACGGGAAAATTTAAAATAGAATTAAATGAATAGAAGGATTCCAATAAATAATGTTCAGCAGAGAAGGGTATATATATAAAGCATGCAAAACAGATAACACAAGGAAAGAATTACTGTAGATCAAATAGAGTGTTAATACAATGAGTGAGATAAACTTCGATAGCAAACAAAAGTGATGGTTATAAAGTAGCAAATACAACTCATGTTACTTACTAATAGAAAGTAGTATAAGTTTATAGACAAAAGAAAGAGAAACAAAGAGCTGATGGGAAGGGAGTTAACACCGACCTATGAAAAACCCCAACAATTCTGATCCTTGTTATTATTATTATTATTATTATTATTAATATTATTATTATTATTATCATATCCTTTAATTCTTAGAGGAACATAGGGCTTCAGCTGCGCATCTCCATTGCCTTCGGTTTTCTGCTAATTTTTTCACTCCCCTCCAAGTCTGCCCACATGCTATCACCTCCTCTTCACATCACCTCCTCCTCCAAGTCACCCTCGAACTGACGACCAACTTGACGCTTCCCATTCTACCGGGTTCCACTCGAGCGATGGCTTGTCTAGTGATGTCACTTGATGGTTTATCTTCTCAGAGTATGGCCAATCCACCCACCTCCATTTCTTCCTGCCTATTTGTTTCACAATCAGTTCCTGCTGAGTTGGTTCACTCATTGCCACAGATCCCTCTTGCTGATGTTTTCTGGCCGACCATCTGATCTTGAACGAAGTATTGAGTGAAGACAACTGTTGATGAAGGTCTGAAGTTTGTTTGAGATACTCTTTATGACGCGTAGTGCAAGTCTCTGATCCGTATAGTGAGTAGCACTGACTAGATTTCACATTGGAGTTGAAGATCCAGATCTTATTTTTGATGCTGAGTTCTGAGTGTGGACCTCCACACAGACTTGAGAGTAATGAAAGCTTGTCTTGCCTTCCCGATCCTCGCTGCTTTGATATCCCCGTCAGTTCCGTCGGCCTGTAGTTGAAACGATGCTTCTCAGGTAGGTAGGTAGGTAGGTAGGTGAAGGAGGTTGTTTCTTTGAGGTTCTTCCCATTTATGCAGGCTGATTGTTGTCTGTTGTTGCTGTTGTTTCTGTTGCTGTTGGCCTTATTGTTATACTGTTATTATTTTTATTGTTCTTCTGGGTCCCAAATGGAACACAGAGCTGGCTTCAACAACACATCTCCACTTTCTTCTATTTTCCTCTGTCTTCTTCATCTGGATCCCTCATTGCCCTTTAGACACTTATCTCCCCCTAGCATGAGATCCTCCAGATCACTCTGGAACAGCCCACTCGTTGCTTCCCATTGGGATTCCATCTTGGCAGTGACCTGTATCATACGCAATGTCATTCGACGCCCTCCTAAACGCATATACCTGACCAGTCCATCTCCATTTTTCTCCTACATATTTGTTGAGCGATCAGCTCCTTGTTGGTCTGTTTCACTGTAGATTTTATTGTTGCTGATTCTTTCTGTCTGATCAGCCGGCTATCAAATCTTCAGTATGGAGCCAGGCAGGGGAGGTAGTAGCTGCTGATAAAAGTCTGATACTCGTTGGAAATCTTTTTCGTGACGCCCTCGCCGCGTTTCTGACCCATGTAGAAGAACTGACTCTATGACTTAACATTGCTGCTAAGTATCCGAACCTTGTCCTTTATGCTGCGAAGTGAAGAAGATTTCCAAATCTTGCCTTTCCGATTCTACCTGGCTTTGACATCTTCCTATAATTGAAGCAATGCTTCCTCTGTCAAATTTCTCGCGTTGACGGTGACTGATGCTTGTTGTTGCTGTTGTTGCTGCGGTTGATTGTTTATCACCTCCCCCTTGTCTTCTTTATGTTTATCTAGAGTCCTGTCTTCGCTGCCTGCTTTTTCATCCATTTTGTTGTTTTTCACCTTGAAGTCTTCAACTGTGTGTAACATTGACCACAGTGCGTCGGTGACACAGTGGTTAGGACTCTCGCCGACCATGCGTATGGTCCGGGTTTCAAGCCCCCACCGACGCACACCTGATATCTGTGGTCGGCCTGCGAATTTTGGGCTACCGATATCCACGCTGAAAATTCCATACTTGTACCAAGAATACAGTATGGAATCAAGCTGTAACCAAAATAAAAAAGAAATCAGCCATGCGTGAAATCCACATCTTCTAGAGTCTTCTGAAAAGTTCAGAGTGTTCATAGATTGACTGATTTTCCTGTTGTTTTTTTTCTGGTGTCGTTGTGTTCTTTGAGCAAAGACTGACCCAACAACCAACCAAACCAGACTTTGTTTGCATAGGTGGATACAATTTGCAGATAGATAATCTGAACTTCAAGGAACGGCTAAAAACAGATGAAAGATTAACGTTCAGCGAGAAACCACCAATCAGAAGACTGTGTTTGTTTGCTTACAATAATCTATATTAATGTACATGTAAATATATATATATATATATATATTGATTTCCCTAATAAACAATCTGTTGCCTTCCTATTGTCTTCTGTTGTTACAATTTCATTCAAAGAAGGTACCTCATCATAACTCTGATAACAGAGGATAATTGTTCTTTTTGAGTCTTCTCCGTAATCAAGAGCTGATTTATAGAAATTTGACTGCATTTGCAGTAAACAGTACTGTGTAGTGGTTTCACCCCAATTTGAGACTCCTTCTCATCAGCCCTCATCCACTAGGGTTCGGACCCACGACATCGTGGTTAGAAGGTGAACAGTGAGATCATTCAACCACTAGAACTCGTCTTAAGTGGTCCATGAATTCTAACTTCCCCTAACTCACGATGTATATAACCCAAATACCAGCCAGTGTTATAGGCGAATAATTGATCTTGATTTGACACTAGTAACTGGTGTGTTGTGTCTAGTCCACTCATTGCTGTAGACTGAATTCTATCAGTTAGATTGTAATATGGCCACCATTCTAGGTAGCTCGCCATCATGGTGCACATGGATTTGATAGTTGCAGGCAATCGGTCACAGGAAGCCTTGGACACCACCTAGGTTTCGTACTAGTTGGCACTCACCAGTCAGCAAGGCGTATCTGCAACTGCCTTGAAGGAACGAGTCATGTCTCACCCCTCTGAGATTCGAACCCGAGTCACTTAGTACCGCCTGAAGTCAGAGATGTTATCACTGAGCTATTCAGACTTGCAGGTTCGAATCTGGGAGGGGTGGGACATGACTTGTTCCTTCAAGGTAGTTGTAGATACGCCTCACTGACTGGTGAGTGCCAACTAGTACGAAACCTAGGTCTCGGCAAAGTCTTCCTGTGGCCGATTGTCTCCAAGCGATTGAACACCAACAAAACTCTAGTCTTTGATAATACTTCTTATAATTTGTGTCAGTATTCTGATTGTCACATATGAAATATCCTACATGGCCTAGATTTTGGACATCAATATATCACTGCAGAAGAATGTATATATGCGGTTGAAGAGTCTAGCCTAATAACGTCACTGATTACTACTGGTTGGTGTGTGTGTGTTCAAAAATACACACTGTCCAAAATCTAGTTCACTGCTGTCAAAATACTAACTAGCCTATGAATACCTAAAGTTAGAGAAACATAAACACACACGCAGAGAGAATATGTTACATGAATGACGCACAGGTTCACCAATAATTCAATCGTTAAAGTCCATTTAAGGACCTATTATTTCTCTTATTACTATTACTATTACGATCTTTGCTCTTTAAACGCATAATCATTGAGCTTATATTCCTACGCATGAAGTACATCTTACATGTCTATCCTACTATTTCCTATTATTATCATTATTTATCATTACTATTATTACTACTAATACTATAACATGCTATCGATCGTGTGGTTAACCGACAGATGTATGTATGTACGCATACAGACGCAAACACACACACGCATGTGTACACAACACACATCTTCCATGTGTGTGTGCATTTATCTATAACCTAAATAGATGGTTTGCCTGAATGAATGAATGAATAAAGGAATCCCATGTCGTTTGTATTTGTATTTTCCGACTTGTTTGTATTTTAGTCACTCATGTCTGCCTGTCTATGTATCCATCTATCTATCGATCCGTCTATCTATTTATCCTTCTACTTAAATATATGTATGACCTAGATATTTCCATTTCGCGTATATGAATAAGAAAATAAATGAGATTGGATACAATAGGTAAGCAGAGAGTAAGAGCGAGAGAGCGAGAGAGAGGGAGATAGAAAGAGGGAAGGAGGTAGACAGACAAATGATAGATTCTCTTCGTGGAGAGAGAGAGAGACAGCTAGAGAAAACCCAAAAAACTAGACGTATACGTATATTATGTAGCAGAGTGTATTTATAGAGCATACGTAATGCCTGTGAACATAGAGATAAACAGCCATTTTATTTTTGTGAATCACGTGAGATACTTTCAGAAGCTTTTATTCAGATGTATTCTTTTTTGTTTTTTGTCAATTGATTAGACAAACTCAACTCTTCTATCTATTCTTTTGCTTAAAACATTTTATTATAACTTATTGTATGTATAATATTATTATTTCTTTTATTTTCATGGCTTTAGTTTTTGAAGTATTATATACATATATATATATATATATATATATATATATATATATATATATATATATATATATATATATATATATAAGAGATAATCCTGTAGGGATTTGATTTACTTCAAATCATTGCTTATTTCGTTTGCTGACTTTTATCAGCAGCTCAACTGGCTACTTACAGTCTAAATAAATTATGAGGTAGGTAGGTATGTATGTACAGAAAAGTTTTAACATACTTGCAAATTTTACATGACGTCAGTTGACAGAAAGTTCCACAGTTAGTAAACAATGCGCAGAGCATTGCGCTTATATAGCTTTTACACAGGCTTTTACACTTCATCGAATTTGAAAATGCCTTCGACAGCGCAGCGTCGATCGAGAGGTGATTTGGCAACTACTTCGCTACTACCAAGGGGTCCCATCGACAACTATACATCTCATCAAAAACAGTTATACGACAATGCTGCGCATGACAAGTAATCCATAACGGGAAACTTACGGAAGCCTTCGAAGTGAGGACGGGAGTGAGGCAAGGCTGTCTATTATTGCCAATGATCTTCCAGATTGCAGTAGACTGGATAATGCGACAGACAATGAGTAATGAGGAAACAGGCATAAAATGGACTCACACAAAAAAGGTCTTAGAGGATCTGGACTTCGCCGATGATATATGTCTGATTTCACACAAACTGGAAGATATGCAAGTGATGGACAGCAAAAGTTGGCAGAACAAGCATCAAAGATACGACTTCAAGTGAACATAGATAGAACAGAGGTGATGAAGGTTCTTGGCCAACACCAACAGCAACAACAACAACAGACAACAATCAGCCACCATAATTGGGAGGAACCTGGAAGAAACAACCTCTTTCACATACCGACCTACCTACCTACCTGAGAAGCATCGTTTCAACTACAGGCCAACGGAACTGACGAGGATATCAAAGCAACCAGGATTGGGAAAGCAAGACAAGCTTTCATTACTCTCAAGTCTGTGTGGAGGTCCACATTCAGAACTCAGCATCAAAAATAAGATCTGGATCTTCAATTCCAATTTGAAGTCAGTGCTACTATATCGATCAGAGACCTGGGGTGTCATAAAGAGTATCTCAAAGAAACTTCAGACCTTCAACAACAGTTGTCTTCGCTCAATACTACTCAAAATCAGATGGCCAGCCAGAAAAGATCAGCAACAGAGATCTCTGGAAATGAGCGAACCAACTCAGGAGGAACCGATTGTGAAACAAATAGGTAGGAAGAAGTGGAGATGGATTGGTCATGCTCAGAGAAGATAAACCATCAAGTGACATCACTAGACAAGCCATTGCTCGAGTGGAACCCGATAGAATGGGAAGCGGCGAGTTGGTCGTCCCAGGGTGGGGTGACATGGAGGAGGAGGTGATGTGAAGAGGAGATGAAAGCATGTGGGTAGACTTGGAGCTGGGTGAAAAAGTTGGCAGAAAACCGAAGGCAATGGAGGTGCGCAGGTGAAGCCCTATGTTCCTCTAAGAATTAAAGGATATAATAATAATAATACACAGGCAGTTGAAGTTTAAACAAAAAATAAATGTATGCGTACAATGAATGGTAAAGCAGTTACGTAATAAAGACGAAATATGCGTTAGATGCAGAGTAGCAATGTACTGTGTTTGAACTCAAATCATTGAAACACAAGACAAGCAAAATTATGCTGTATCAATGAGGTGAGGTGCGTCCTTGGCACATTGGTTAGGACTCTCGCGAACCATGCATGTGGTCCGGGTTTCGAGCCCCCGCCGACGCACACCTGATATCTATGGTCGGCCTGCAAAATTTGGGCTACCGATATCCATGCTGAAAATTCCATACTTGTACCAAAAATATACAGTGTGGAATCAAGCTGTAATCAAAAAATGAATTTTAAACATAAATAAATAAATTTGTATACACACTTGGAGTTAACATGAGAACTGCACTTAGTTCTATCGACTTTTGACTGCACCAAAGAGTATGTTGTTCGATGGACGGGATTCAACTTAGCTGCAGGATAGGCTCTGGCTAGTGACGTTCTCAGTCTTTTCTGTTGACCATTTCTGCATTGCCTTCACCTTTAAAATCTAGTTGAATGAAAACAGGCTTTTTGTCAACTGTGATTTATTTGGTATTTGACCCCTTCACATCTTCCATATTTGTTAATGAATCTTTGAGGATAACCATTGCTCTTGGACACCTATTTGAGAAACGTAAATTCTTCCTCTAGTTTCTCTGCAGAGCATATTCTCCTCACTCTGTAGTACAGAGTCTTGACTAATGCTCGTTTATAGCTATTTGGACAAAAACTATTAAAATGTAATTATTGTCCATTTCATGTAGGCTTTAAGGAATTCGACATCTTGAGATTACCATCTTCTAGGCATTGCATGGCATTTTTCATTTTCCAATTGTGTGTGGTTGTGTGTTAATGCATGCAGTGCAATGTATTGCTAAGCTTTTTTCTAAATTACTTATCTTCTCGGGGTCAACCATTCTTACCTCAGCTAAATTTCTATGTTCCGACAATCTGCCTAAGCCTGACCTATTAGTTTGACCTATGTAGTTGACCTCACTAATAGTTATTGCAGGGTAGTTAGTAAATTACTATTATCTTGTCTAATTTGGTCAACCTACACAGTCATTTAACCTATCGAGCTTGTCGTGTCTGAGTAAGTTTGTAGGTTTGAATGCCAGCCACTCTATTCCTGCTTTATTGAAAATCCTACGTAGGGAGGATCTCAGATGTCCCCTCTCCTCCATTATATGGTTAAACTACTGTAGATGCCTTGTATTCTCTCTCATTTATGTTTTCATTATTAGTTTCCCCATTATTTTTATTCTACTTTCGACCTTTTCTGATCTTCTGAATGAATTTCATAGGATAGTTAGTCATTTGGCACCAACCAGCTATTCTTCTATCTGTTTCATTTCATCATTTAGGCTTGATGACGTAGTACTTAGTGCTACTCCTCGGTTTGTTAGACAAACTTAACTAAGCCAGTATCCCTTCACAGACAGATAACGGATGAGACGAATTAAAGTCCAAATATCTATTAGCTGAATGCGTTGCCTTTTTATAAATGCTAATGTGCAGTTTACCTTCTTCTATTCGTTTTGTTTTACAATCTAACACCTTAGCTATGCGTCGGTGGCATAGCGGTTAGGACGCTCGCCAACCATGCACATGGTCCGGGGTTCGATCCCCGGCCACAGACGCACTCCTCCCTTACCTTGCTAAGCCGGAAAGAATGCTGGTAAAGAGGAAAGGTTGCGCATGGGGCTAGCAACCCCATCCTGTAAAAATGAACACCTGCTACAGAAACTTCAAGCCCTATGTTCCACTGGGGAACGTGAAGGGAAAATTATATATTAACACCTTAGCTAATTCTCCTTGTTCATTTTCCCATTCAGATTCATCACTTCTATGTTATCAATGTCAATGAAAAAATTATTACACCAGGCAAGAGTGTTTATAGGTGTATTGGGTAGTGCTATCAGTTGATGATTATCACTATTATTAAATAGGACGAATGATTCGCACAGTTTAGGAATTGAGACTTGAAATTAACAACCAGATGGGTTTTAAGAAAGCAAGAACTACAGTTTTAGCAGAATAAAATAGTACCATCATTGTTTATTTCGTTGCCTTCTCCTCAGCTGCTTACATGGCAAAGGCATTATTAAATATATCTACAACAACAATTTAAACATGCTTACCCACACAGAGTTCATTTTAAACAAAAATCAATCGATATGGTGATCTAGTCAAGACTCTGTACTATAGAGCGAGGAGAATATGTTTTACTCTATAAAGAAACTAGAGGAGGAGTTTGAGTTCCCTGAAAAGATATTGAAGAGCGATGGGTATCCTCAAAGGTTCATCAACAAGTATGGAAGATCTGAAGTCACAAATGTAAAACAAATCACAGTGGATAAAATGTCAGTGTACATTCAACTTGATTATAAAGGTGAAAACATTGCACCAATGATCAACAGAAGGCTGAGTACATCACCAACTAGCCAGAGCCTATCCTGCAGCTAAGCTCATCCCCATCTATCGAACAACTTGCTCTTTTCTGGTTCAATCAAAAATCGATAGATATCCATCCTTCTCATGTTAACAACTCCAATTGTATATACAAATTTACATGTATCTGTGGGAGCAGTTACATTGGAAGGACAGAAATAAGAAGGGCATCTCTTCGATTTTCTGAACATGTACCAAAAAGCTCAAAAGTCTACAGCTGGGAACAAATGCTTTAAACAGTACCATCACCAGTCATCTCCTCCACACGGGTCATGAGGTGGACATCGAAAAGTCGTTCAAAATTATCAATAGGCTAAAGAGCTCAATTCTCCTTAAGTTTGCTGTAGCTGAAGCCATTTCCATCAAGCGCCTGAAACTTGATTTATGTGTGTGTTTCCAGAGAGAATCAGTTATCAGTCTTTCTTTGCCCAGCATGGTAACTGGATATTTTCACCTCTCTTTCTTCCGAATGGGAAATGCTAAAAGTTTTCATTGTGTATGATTATTATTGTTGTTCGGAATAATGTTTAATATTGCATATTTATATGTGAATATATATTTTTAGTGTATGCGTATATTGATCGATTGATTTTTGTTTAAACTTAACTCTGTGTGGGTAAGTATGTTAAAATTGTTTTTGTAGATATATTTAATAATGTCTTTGTCATGTAAGCAGCTGACGAGAAGGCAACGAAATAAACAATGATGGTACCATTTTATTCTGCTAAAACTGTAGTTCTTGCTTTGTTCAAATTCACTAAGGGGAATAAATTTATGAAATTAGGTGGGTTATTTTGATTTTGAATATATATTATAGGAAGTCAGTCATATGTACACCTTGAAAAAAAAGAAAACAAAACTATTTCAACATTTGGTGGGATCATGGGGAGTTATTCTGCTCAAAATATTACCGAAACTAAAAAGAAAACCTTGTCATTGTGATTGTGTGTGTGTGTGCGTAAACTATTGAAATATATTTATAATCAATTTGAGGTATTTTAAAATGCACAAATACATTTTATTGAGTTTTATTACAAGTATGCATGCCAAGTAATCCACAACGGGAAACTTACGGAAGCCTTCGAAATGAGGACGGGAGTGAGGCAAGGCTGTCTACTATCGCCAATGATCTTCCTGAATGCAGTAGATTGGATAATGTGACAGACAACGGGCAATGAGGAAACAAGCATAAAATGGGCTTACACAAAAATGGACTTGGAGGATCTAGACTTCGCCGATGATATATGTCTGATTTCCCACAAATTGGAAGATATGCAAGTGATGGACAGCAAAAGTTAGCAGAAGAAGCATCCAGAGAAGACAGGACAATAGGTGAACATAGAGAAGACAGAGGTGATGAAGATTCCTGGTCAACACCAGCAACTGCAACAACAACAACAGACAACAATCAGCCAGCATAAATGGGAGGAACCTGAAAGAAACAACCTCCTTCACCTACCTACCTACCTACCTACCTGAGAAGCATCGTTTCAACTACAGCCCGACGGAACTGACGAGGATATCAAAGCCATCAGGATTGGGAAAGCAACACAAGCTTTCATTACTCTCAAGTCTGTGTAGAGCTCAACAGCTGTACTCACCATCAAAAATAAGGTCCGGATCTTCAATTTCAATGTGAAGTCAGTCCTACTATATCGATCAGAGACCTGGCGCGTCATAAAGAGCATCTCAAATAAACTTCAGACCTTCATTAACAGTTGTCTTCGCTCAATACTACTCAAGATCAGATGGTCGGTCAGTAAAGATCAGCAACAGAGATCTCTGGAAATGAGCGAACCAACTCAGGAGGAACCGATTGTCAAACCAAAAGGCAGGAAGAAATGGAGGTGGGTGGATTGGCCATACTCTGAGAAGATAAACCATCAAGTGACATCACTAGACAAGCCATCGCTCGAGTGGAACTCGACAGAATGGGGAGCGGCGAGTTGATCGTCAGTGCGAGGGTGACATGGAGGAGGTGATGTGAAGAGGAGATGAAAGCATGTGGGCAGACGTGGAACCAGGTGATGGAAACATTGGCAGAGAACTGTATGTAATGGAGATGTGCAGCTGAAGCCTTATGTTCGTTTAGGAACTAAAGGGAACAATAATAATCATAATCATAATAATAATAATACAAGTATGGTTATAAGTTGATATCAGTTAGAGAACCATGGAAAAACCATCAGGCGTAGTACTTGACAGCTGTTTCACCCCATTATGAGACTCTTCAACAGTATAGACCCACCAACAGGGTTCGAAACATGGACCTCCCGCTTACAAGGCACGCTCGTGGACTATTCAGCCAATGGGATCCGATCCATTGGCCAGCTCATAAATTCCAACTTCCGCATATTCATCATATAGTCACTGATCTCATTTTTGTGGCTTGGGTTTGGATCCCAATAGGGCTGTACTGCTAAAGGGTAGCGAATTGGAACGAAAAAGTTGTTCAGATTTTCGAATGATTCTTTAATAGATACATACCTGTCTAGGTTTTAATAACTAATCTGGTCTAGTATCACATATTAATATATTTGTAAACTCTCCCATTTGTTGCTTTTTCAACACAGTCCATTACGATATTACGTCATATGGAATTCCAGCGCATGTATAATATCTATTTCAGATGAAAAGATGTCCATTGATCAAGTAGACACCAGTGAAGAATTGATTCAAATGTACTTACAGTGTAACCCATTGGAAGACAAGATAACATAAAACTTAGCAGAGAAAACATCATTTTCTACCGGTGTATTGTAAAACTCATACATACTTATATACATACATACATAATCGTGATAATATACTCCGCCCTAAACAGATATGCGATGCGTAAATCACATACAAATGCCACACACAACACTTAGTGTAGGTGGTTTCCAAACTAAATTATTGGTCTAATAGCTTAATAAATGACCAATAATATTAAGATTTGGTCAAGGTTATACACAAAATTATTGACCAGTTGGATATCTGTCTGTCTATCTATCTATCTACCCACTTATCTATCACTATTGATTATTGGTAAAGTTGATAATGTTTGAGGTGTGTTTTTGATGATTCTAAGGCTTCATCATTTAAGTTAAAGCTAGATTTCATTGTGTCAGAGAAGAGTTGAAAAAAAAAACACAACCATCAACTGTTTCCTCTGAGTCTAGAATCCTTCAGAAGTACACAGCTAGGAATGAACACAAGACTTTATAGGGTATATAAGGTGAGAAACCTTTAATAACTCAGTCACTCGGATGTTGTTCAATAGAATTCTCACATCTATCCATTCACATGGTATTTTGAACTAAGACGTATCATCTGAACTCCAGGATATCCATTCTGTAAACACTTATGAGCAGGTTCACCTCCCTAACCTGAAAGTCTGTGGGTAGTGTTGAATTGTCCTAAAACTAGGTAGACCATAGTTAACAATGGTTTTCTAACTATAAAAGGTTAGCAATTAAATCTAAATGACAGATTCCTTTGAGATATAGAAATATGATTGTTTGAGCTGTTTGTTGTCACTGTTCTTTCCTTGTGTTCTCTGTGTGGAAAATAGGCCGTCAGTGTCACATTTGCATTCCAGTCAGTTCCAGCTGCCGCCGTGACAAAGGCGAAAGAGATACAAAAGGCATCGGCGATTGGTAACACCAGGCAACTATTTAGGCTTATCAGGGAAACAGGTGATAATAGGCAAATTATAAATGAAACAATCTCTGAGAAAAATGGCACCATAATTAGCTCCCAGGATATACGACTGGAACGCTGGAAAGAGCATTATGAGGAGTTTAATTGGCCCACAGCCACGCTCAACCTGCTGAACATCCAACACCTCCCTGAATGGGATATAGACACAGGTCCTCCGTCCCTAACTGAGGTTACTAAAGCTGTCACCCATCTGAAACAAGGCAAAGCAGCGGGACCTGATGGAATGACTCCAGAGGTATTTAAGCGCGGTGGAGACAGTTTACTGTCTGCATTAGCTGAGGCACTAGGCAGCGTCTGGGAATCAGAAGAAGTCCCATCGGGTTGGTGTAAGTCACTGATTATCCCCATATACAAGAAGGGAGACAAGTCTTCCTGTGATAATCACAGAGGGATTAGCTTGACTAATATAGTATCTAAAGTCTTAGGCTCAATAATCATGCGTAGACTAAGTGGTGCTAGGGAGGAACAAACACGAGAGAGCCAGGCAGGCTTTAGACCAGGAAGAGGGTGTATTGATCATATCTTCACCCTCCGACAGATTCTAGAACATAGTCATTCCTACCGGTGTCCAACAATCATTATATTTCTTGACCTAAAGGTGACATTCGATTCTGTCGACCTAGAGGTTCTCTGGTGATGCTTAGCTGTAAAAGGAATGTCGAGAAAATATATTGCACTGATTAAGTCACTCTACTCGTACTCATGCAGCCAGGTGAGGGCTTACGGTGAGTTGTTATCTGAACTGGTGATGACTAGTGGTGTCCGTCAAGGATGCCCATTATCTCCTTTTCTATTCAACTTCATCATAGATGTGTTAATGAACTTAACCCTAAGTGACTTCAGCGCCTCAGGGATTGACTTGCTACCAGGGAATAATGGTCTCGTTGACTTGGAATATACAGACGATATAGTCCTTCTAGGTGAGAACGCTGACAAAATGCATAGTCTTCTGAACGGCTTGAGCTGAAGTCTGCCAATGTTTGGCATGCGATTCGCCCCCGCCAAATGCAAGATGATGTTACAGGACTGGACTACACCGGCTCCTAGATTAAAAATAGGAAGTGAAGTGGTAGAGCACGTTGACCGCTTCACCATTAGCCAGTGCCAACGGGTTGATCTCTGACGAAGTCTCAGTGTGGATACAGAGGGTTATTTTCGCATATGTCAGTTTACACCGTCTCTGGCGTAGACGTGATATCTGGTTTGCTATTGACCAAAGGGCGGGCGTACTGCTCATCAGTCTACTCCGTCCTCTTTTATGGCTGTGAGACCTGGCCACTGAGAGTGGAAGACATGTGAAGATTAGCTGTCTTTGATCGTAGGTGCCTGCGTTCTATCTCCCGTGTGAAGTGGTATAATATGGTGAGCAATAGTGGGGTTAGGCGTCGAGTTCTAGGTAAGGAGGGGAAATCAGTCGACGAGGTTGTGAAGTTACATAGACTGAGATGGTTAGGACATGTGTTACGTATGCCTAGTCATCGGCTTCCTCGAAAACGGGTGCAATGTTAGCTGACATATGTTCAGGCTGGAAAAGAGCTAGCGGCAGCCGAACCAAAACATGGCCTCACCAGTCAATGAAATCTCTAACAGTTAGTTTAAGCCAGTCCCGTAGGAATGTGTAGACTTCCTGACTGGTTGGGGTCGTCGGGACGGTAAAAACCAACGATTGGAAACAAATGGTGACATGGCTCAAAATCGTTCTCAATGGCTGGCTATCGCAGATGCGTCCACTCCTTGTGACTTATGATTTCCAATGAAAGTGTTTTGTTCTTCGTTACTACTATTCCTTTGTCTCTCACTTCTGTTTACTGTTTCTATTATGCATTTCTTGTACTTTCTTCTCTTGCTTTGTGTGCTACCAACTTGTCAATCCCCATTCCAACTCTACTCGACGGCTTGCATGGTGTTCGACATCACTCTGTGATCTCTTCAGCTTATATATATATGTCCAATCAATCTTCATTTTCTTCAGCATACCTATTCTTATCCCATCTTCACTGAATCTTAAAAGATTATGCATTAAATTTAATTGAAAATCAAGATTTATTCAGGACTCCAACAGTATACCTTTAATTGGTCAAACTAGGAGTATACTGACAGTCATGGGAAAAAAACTTTTGTCAGTCAAAATTCTGTTAAAAAGAAATTTAATAATTCACACTGGCAACTGGCCCTATTCAGGTAGGTAGGTAGTTACCTGGGGTTTTGTTGAGAAGCCGTGACCAGTAGTGAGTGTTCAGTTGGTTGACGGTGAGGCAGGAACTCATCGAAGAAGACATTGCGAAGTGGTCGCGCTATGTCGTGAATTAGCAAAACGTTAGAATTCATGGGCTGGCTATTGGATCGGGTCCCAGTGAGTGGCTTAATGGTCTAAGAGCTCGCTAACCCTGTTATTAGAAGATCCTGAGTTCGAACACTGGTGGCGGGTCTGTAATGCTGAAGAGTCCCAAAGTAGGCTGACGAAACAGCTGTCTGGCAGTACTCCCTGTAGTTTTCCTAACTGTTCTCTAAATGATGTCAGCTCATGATGAAGTCCTCCTATCAATCAAACTAAATCCCTATATATATATATAATCGTAGTAATAAGGGAAAGGTACATAAAATAGCTAAATAAACAAAATAAATAAGTGTCTATCCCTCTACGGCCAAGGCAGAAGTAGGGATTGTATGCACTTCTTTTGAACTCAAAGGTCTAGGTGGCTTAAAGTGATGAATTGCCAAGGCCTCCGCTATCTTTAGAAGTCTATAACAAAGGAAACGCGGCAAGTTAGCATGGATTCGGTGGATGATATTAAAATCGTGGTCAGGGTTGGTATAGTGACAAGAGTCGATTAGGTGTTCCAGAATAGAGCTTCACACACATACACTTCCTTTATACCTTGTAAAACCATGTTGCTCGAATATATTGTCGAATCTGTGTAGAAAGCATCCTTTGGTTACAGCCAATGTACCTTGCTCCACAAGAGCAGGTGAACTGATAGATGTAGACAGAGGTGGCCAGACGGGGGAGCTTATCTTTTTATAAAGGTAGAGAACAATTTCCGGCTCGTGAACGTCATATGCAATTTTGCTGCAAAAAACGTCTTACTGACTGATTTAGAGAGACGATTTTTGAGCATATCTGAAGTTTGATCACCTTTGAATTCCAACTTCATGAATAAGGTTTTCTTTGGAACTGAGTCGGTGACTAGTTTAAACTGCTTATCTTTCATATTGCTGTCAATAAATCGGTTCAGGTAACCGTTTTCTGCGAGCGTGGCTTTCAAGAAGTCAAGTTCTGAGTCAGCGCAATCAGAACTACAAATTTTTCTTATCCTAAAGCACAGCAAATAAATTCGGTTCCTTCTCCTGAAGATAGACACCCAACTATAAAAATTAGTTAGTTTTGCATTCCATGTACGTTTCCGGTGGATGCATCTTTTGAGAGGCACATCAATAAACGGAATACTTAGTTCAGATTCCTTTTCTATGGTGAATTGTAAAGAAGGATGACAGTTGTTGAAAGCAAATAAGACATCATCAAGAATTACGTTATTATCACAGATAACGAAAGTGTCGTCTACGTATCTTCTATAAATGTCGAAATGACCTATGGTTTGATTCAGTTGAGGGTTTTCAGGCTTTGCCATAAAATAATCAGCCAGCAAAGAACCCAGTGGGGATTCCATCGAAATGCCATCTGTCTGTCTGAAAATCTCATTATTGTAGGTGAACTAAACGTACAACGTGCATCTCAATAAAAGCTCTTTGACATTTATTTATTTATTTAGAAGATAATTGCAGCGAAGAAAATTTTCTAGATATGATAGAGAAGATTTGTAGCTCAGGTAGATGACTTTGATTTGGTTGTGTTCTCTGAGCTGGATGGTTGATTTGCGAAGCTTTCATCACCCTACTAGGTGACATCTTCAGCGCATACTTCAATTCAATGAAGTGAGCTTTTAGATTTCTCCACGAGTTTATTAATCATCTCTCCTGGTGACCTTGGACGTGATTGGTTGTTTTTGTGTGTTTTCACAACTTCTAGGTTATTTGTATTGGAACTGATTGTTTCTTTGGTTTGAACTTTGACCCCTTGTGTGTGAAGTTTCTTTCTTATCGGTTGATAAATTTTGTCTATTTTTATGTGTCTATTGATTGACGATTCACTGGAATACCAGATAGCCTTTTAAAAATTCTCTAGCATTCTTGTTGTTTCCTCTGTCTAATATTTGAACGTTGTCCGAGTCGAGTTGATGTCCGTGGTTGTTCGTATGCAGTGATATGAGGGAGTGGATATCATGTCTTTTGACGGCTAGCTTATGTTCGTGGATACGAAGACGAAGGAGACGGCCACTTTGGCCAATGTAGTGTTTTTCGCAGTTGTTGCAATTTATTTTGTAGATGATGTTGGTTTAAGCTTCTTTCGCTGTTGAGTCTTTTGGTTGACATAGAATTGAGTGCAGCGACTTTGTTGGTTTGTGTACGACGTCAATTCCTAAAGGTTTGAAGAGTCTTGTAGTGATTTCTGAGACATCCTTTATATATGGCAAGGCGGTTTTCTTTGTGCTTTCCTTGGGGGCTTTTGGTTTGATAGGTTGGCTTGGGGTATATGTCTTTTAATGAAGTTCCGTGGATATCCATTCTTTTGGAAGACGTTCATGAGATATTTTTCTTCAATTTTCCTTAAGGTGGGAGTGCTGCAATGAGTCCTTGCTCTCTTGAATAGTGTTTGTATGCAATTCCTTTTGTGTGTTATTGGATTGTTGCTGTTGAAATTCAGGATTTGGTCTGTGTGAGTTGATTTTCTATAAACTTGAGTTTCTAATTCTCCTGTGGTTGTTCGCTTGACTAAGACGTCCAAAAATGGGATTTGGTGCTCGGATTCCTCCTCTCTTGTGAATTTGATGTCGTTGAAGACGTTGTTTATCAAGTTATGAGTTCTATCTACCTCATTTCTTTTGATTATTAAAATGTGTCGTCGACGTAGCGTATCCAAATCTTGGGTTTGATCTTTGGTAGAATTATGTTTTCGAGTCTTTGCATCACTGCTTCTGAAATCAAACCTGATATTGGCGATCCCATGGTGTTCCTTAGACTTGTTCATATATTTGGCCGTTGAATTGGAAGTACGTTGTTAGGCATAGGTTTAAGTATTCCAACCAGCTTGTGTGTTGCATTTTCGATTGTTGTGGAAGTTGTTCGTCGTTGATATCTACTCCCTCATATCACTGCATACGAACAACCACGGACATCAACTCGACTCGGACAACGTTCAAATATTAGACAGAGGAAACAACAAGAATGCTAGAGAATTTTTAAAAGGCTATCTGGTATTCCAGTGAATCGTCAATCAATAGACACATAGAAATAGTTCAGCGAAGAAATTTCTTTTCAACGACTTCATTTTCAAGCTGTACAGTCGTATTTATATTACAGAAAAAGGTTATTAAGTGGCACTAAATAATTGCTCAGTTAATGTACGTATATATGTGATAAAAGTTATGAGGGGTAGAGTTGAATTGGATAAATTACAAAAATACTAAAGATTGTTTTATAACAAAAATGGCAAAGATTGTCTATAAATTTTGAAAATTAGGAGTACGATTACGATAAGAATGAAGATGTGAAGTGAAGTGGAAAGAATTCAAGTGGTAAAATAAAATAAAAACTAGAAAGAACATTACTATGACCAAGGTAAAGAAAGGGGTTTGACAAAACGCTTTTGAACACATAATTTAGTCGTTGAAACGTAGAAAGAACTAAGAAAGAAACTTCACACACAAGTGGTCAAAGTTCAAGTCAAAGAAACAATCAGTTCCAATACAAATAACCTAGAAGTTGTGAAAACACACAAAAACAACCAATCACGTCCAAGGTCACCAGGAGAGATGATTCATAAACTCGTGGAGAAATCTAAAAGCTCACTTCATTGAATTGAAGTATGCGCTGAAGATGTCACCTAGTTATTATTATTATTATTGTATCCTTTAGTTCCTAGAGGAACATAGGGCTTCAGCTGCGCACCTCCATTGACTTCGGTTTTCTGACAACTTTTTCACCCTGCTCCAGGTCTGTCCACATGCTTTCATCTCCTCCTCGCATGACCTCCTCCAAGTCACCCTTGGACGACCAACTCGCCGCCTCCCTTTCGGGTTCCACTCGAGGGCTTGTCTAGTGATGTCACTTGATGGTTTCCTCAGCGTATGGCCAATCCATCTCCATTTCTTTCTGCCTATTTGTTTCACAATCGGTTCCTGATTGGTTCGCTCCCAGAGATCCCTGTTGCTGATCTTTTCTGGCCATCTGATCTTGAGTATTGAGCGGAGACAGTTGTTAATGAAGGTTTGAAGTTTGTTTGAGATGCTCTTTATGACTCGCCAAGTCTCTGATCCGTATAGTAGCACTGACTTCACATTGGAGTTGAAAATCCGGATCTTATTTTTGATGCTGATTGCTGTTGACCTCCACACAGATTTGAGAGTAATGAAAGCTTGTCTTGCTTTTCCGATTCTGGCTTTGATGTCCTCGTCAGTTCCGCCTGTAGTTGAGACGATGCTTCCCAGGTAGGTGAAGGAGGTTGTTTCTTTCAGGTTCTTCCCATTTATGCTTATTGTGGTCTGTTGTTGTTGTTGATGTTGGCTAGGAATCTTCATCATCTCTGTTTTATCTATGTTCACGTGAAGTCCTATCTTTGATGCTTCTTCTGCCAACTTGTTACTTTTCACTTGCATATCTTCCAGTTTATGGGAAATCAGACATATATCATCGGCGAAATCCAGATCCTCCAAGTCTTTTGTGTCAGTCCATTTTATGCCTGTTCCCTCGTTGGTTGCCGTTGTCTGTCGCATTATCCAATCAATTGCAATCAGGAAGATCATTGGTGATAGTAGACAGCCTTGCCTCACTCCCGTCCTCACTTCGAAGGCTTCCGTAAGTTTCCCGTTGTGGATTACTTGGCATGCAGCATTGTCGTATAACTGTTGGATGAGGTGTATAATTGTCGATGGGACCCCGTAGTAGCGAAGTAGTTTCCAAATGACCTCTCGATCGACGCTGTCGAAGGCCTTTTCAAAGTCGATGAAGTTGAGATAGAGAGGTGACTGCCATTCCAAGCTTTGTTCAATGATGATCCGTAGAGTGGCGATTTGATCAATACATGATTTGTTTCTCCTGAATCCAGCCTGTTCCGGACGAAGTTTTTCATCTAGGGCTTGTTTGATTCTCTCCAGGATGATGCGACTTAGTATCTTGCTTGGAATGGACAGAAGCATAATTCCACGCCAGTTTTTACATTGACTTAAGTCTCCTTTCTTTGGAAGTTTGAATAAGTAACTGTTCTTCCAATCCTCGGGTACTTTGCCCTCTTTCCACACCTTCTCCAGTAGTGGTGTCATCAAGTCCGCTGTTGTCTCTGGGTCTATTTTCAAAGCCTCTGCTGGGATTCCATCTGGTCCCGGTGTTTTCCCAGCTTTAAGCATCTTGATTGCATTCAGGACTTCTGATTTCGTCGGGGGGTCAGTGTTCACTGGTAGTTCTGCTTCCGTTGTTGGTATTGCTGGACGTGTTGTAGGTGGCGGACGATTTAGAAGTCTTTTGAAGTGTTCAACCCAGTGCTTTCTCTGTTCCACCTCTTTGGTGATTGACTTTCCATTGTCGTCCTTTATTGGCTTAATCTGTGTCGAACGTTTGCCCGAAAGGTTCCTAGTTGTTTGGTAGAGTGTGGCGAGGTCTCCTTTGCCTGCAGCTTGTTCTGCTTCGTTTGCCATGGTTTCATAATATTTTCTTTTGTCTTCCCTGGCACTTTTCTTCACTCTTTTGTTCAGTGTATTGTAGCTTGCATTCAGCTCCTGTTTTTGTTGCTCGTCAGTGCACTGGATAATCTTTTGCTTCACTGTCCTTCTCTCTTCTATTAGTTTCCAAGTGTCCGTAGTGAGCCACTGTTTGTCCTGTCTCTTTTTTCTGCCTAGAATTTCTATGCAGGTTTGGCTCCACACCGTTTTCAAGTTGTTCCAGTGCTTTTCAACGCCGACCTTTTCGCTAGTGTTGATTTGTGTCTCGGCTTTGTCCTTTATGCTTGCAATGAAGATGTCCTTTGTAGCCTGGTCCTTCAGCTTTTGAGTGTTGAACTTGGCTTGTGGTCTATCTGCAGCTCCTGATTCCCTGAAAGCTTTTAATTTGATTTGGATTGTCCCTTGTACGAGATAGTGGTCTGAGCCAACGTCTGCTCCTCTTCTTGCTTTTGTGTCCAGTAGGCTGCGCCTCCACTTCCTTGAGATTGAGATGAAGTCGATTTGGTTTTTGGTTTGCCCGTCTGGTGACACCCATGTAGCCTTGTGGATATCTTTGTGCTTGTATACACTGCCACCAATCACCAGTTCGTTGAAGGCGCAGAAGTCGGCGAAGAGTTCTCCGTTTTCATTCATTTCTCCTAGAGCTTCTCTACCCATGATGAGTTCCCTTCCCGTATTGTCTGGTCCCAGTTTGGCGTTCATGTCTCCCATTAGTATTTTCATGTCGCCAGCTGGAGTATTGTCCATTGTTGCCTGTAGTTGCCTGTAGAATTCTTCTTTCTTCTCGAGGTCTGCGTTGTTTGTGGGTGCATAACATTGTATGATTGACACTTTCCTTCCTTTGGAGTTGAACCTGGCGGTCATTATCCTGGACGAAATCGCCTCCCATTGTATCAGGGCTTTCGTTGCCGTTGGTGACATCATGATAGCCACGCCCTCGGTGTGCGTGTGGTTATCTTCTGGGTGACCGGAGTAGATCACTGACTCACCTGTTGACAATTTGGTGAGTCCACTCCCATTCCATCTGCTCTCACATATTCCCAGCACTTGTATTCCGTATCTTTTCATCTCGTTGGCGATCTGGGCAGCTTTCCCAGTCTCGTACATAGTTCGGACGTTCCATGTTCCTACACAGACTTTTTCTTTTGGTGCAAGGAGGTTCATCATACTGAAGTTTCTTTAGCAATTTTTGTTTACAGGGTGGGGTTGCTAGCCTCACGCCTGAGAAAAGAATGATTACATTAAGTAAAAGTTTAGAGAGAAGCAACTTTTTGGGTTGCTCCCCTCAAAATCAGAAAATAACGGACAAACAATGAGAACAACATCAACAAAGGAAACAGTTCACAGAAAAAAGGGCAAAAAGCGACGACAACTATACAATAAGACAACATGCAATATAGTTCAGTATTGTCACCTAGTAGGGTGATGAAAGCTTCGCAAATCAACCATCCAGCTCAGAGAACACAACCAAATAACACGAAAATTTTCTTTTCGACGAAGTCATTATCTAGGCTGTACATTCGTGTATTTATATCAAATGGATGAGAAAGTTCCAGAATAATTTCCCGTTAAGGGTCAAATTAATTGAAATAAAAAATAAAGTAACTAATGTGATGAATAACTGTTTATGCAATCAGGGATTTTGGTCACTTTACTGTTTTTACATATTTAATGCCTGATCGCATAAACAATTATTCACAACATTAGTTGTTTTTAACCGAACATCCTGCCTATTTTGTTATTTCTACATTTTTAACCCCTAATTGCACAACCCGTGTCAATCTTCTTTGTTATTATGATGCTACTTTGATTGAATTTTATCCGTCCTCCCCTGTTCATTATGGCATTCTAATTCTTAATTGTAATTTTTATTAATTTGACCCTTAACCGGAAATTATTCTGGAACTTTCCCATCTATCTGATGTAAATACACGAAAGGAACAGCCTAGATGATGACTTCGTCAAAAAGAAAATTTTCCTCGCTGCAGTTGTCTTCTTAATAACTCCTATGACCTAATGTTAGGATTCTCGCCGACCATGCACATGGTCCAAGGTTCGATCCCCTGCCGAGACGCACACCTAATATCTATGTTCGGCCTACAAAATTTGGGCTACCGATATCACATGCTGAAAATTCCATACTTGTACCAAAAATATACAGTGTGGAATCAAGCTGTAATAAAAAACAATGCTGTGATTTATTTATTTATTTATTTTGTTCATTTAGTTAATCTATGTACCTTTCTCTCTTATCATATTATCGATTTTCACATCATTTTATGTGACGTCTTAATTTAACCTGCTTACCCTTTAATTATACACATCTTTCCAATATCTATACGTCTTATGAATTATTTTATATACTTGAATAAGAAAGGCATTTAGAAGACAAATTTCGTGAGATGATATCGTCATTTCGTAGTTTCTTTACAACTGCTTTACAACTAGCAACATGGTTAACAATAATAAAATAAAATAAAGGTCATGACAATTACTCAGTTAAATAAAAGTACATACTAATGACCAATCATCACATTTAATTAGGTCAAGTAGTCAGTTCATGGTAGGCGACACTAATTGAAGTTTATTGTGTTGTTTTTTGTACACATAGTTAAGAATGTATGTGATTAATCCAACCAAAGTGCTTCTATCATATTCAGTAACCAACCTTGAATTAGAGTTATGTGATGAAATAATTGTGAAATAATCATTATAGCAATGAAGACCACTAAACCAAATAGCAGAGGTAATAGTACATCTGCTATGGTAATCAAAACCTACCTGGACAGGACAGTATCTTAATTACCACAGTTTCTGCCCTGTTCGGTACAAAAGAGCCTTAGTAAGGTGCCTCTTCAGTAGAATCCGACGAATATGCACTGAAGACACGCTTGATGAGGAAGAAAGAAAGTTGACACAGACTCTGGTTGATAACAATTATCCAGACAAGTTCATTAGGAGATATAGAGTAGTCAGTGGAACACCAAGACCCACTCTCCAACTCGCCCCTATGAAAGATGTGCACATCAAGCTACCCTATATGAGGCATCAAAGCAGCTTAATAACTAGACAAAGGCTGAACGCTGCTGATAAAAAGACTTTTTATACAGTTAATATCATAATAATAGAGAATGTGAAGCCATTATGTCTATCTAAGCCCTTCGAACATGCGAAAAATGACATCACATCCCACTGTATTTACCAATTTGAATGTACGTGTGGACACACATACATAGGGAGGACTCATCGATCTCTGCAAGTAAGGGCTTCAGAGCATATTCCAAAATGGCTCCAGAAACAAATGGAATCATCAGAACCTATTAACGGTAAGAACGGGAGACCTAGCTCTTCTATTGCGAAACATATTATAGAGATAGGACATAAAATTGATGTTAATAATTTTTCCTTCACGTTTTCGGTGGAACATAGGGCTTCAGGCTTGTGGTTTGAAGTTTCTGTAGCAGTGTTTATTTTTACAAGATGAGGTTGCTAGCCTCATGATCAACCTTTCCTCTTTACCAGCATTATTTCTGGCATACAGAGGTAAAGGAGTGCGTCCAATGGCCGGGAATCGAACCCAGGACCATATGCATGGCTGGCCAGCATCCTAACCTTTGTGCCACCGAAGCACTAAAATTGATGTTAACAGATCTTTTAAACCTATCTATAAAACGTGTTTGGGGCGTATCCTAAAGTTTGTAGAAGCCCTAGCAATTAGAAAGTTCAAGCCACCTTTATACGTTCAAAAACAATTTGTCATCACATTAAACCTTCCTTGGTAAACAGTCATTAATTGATTTTGTGACCTGACACATTAATAAGTGCTTTGCAATGGATGATGCTGATGGATTTCTATTCACACTTATTGTATTGGAATTTTCTATGTATTTTAATAACCATTTTGGAACATGTTATTTTCGACGACCACATTAGAACATTCTATTGGTTCTACCTATATAGGTGTCATCGCAACAACTGCAGGTGGATTAAATTTTTGATTTTCCCGTCGATTGATTGGACCGAAGTGCTCGGTCTCAGGTTGACATGTCGGCTTCTTGTGCAGATGGTTCGACGATGTCTGGGTATTTAATTAGTATACAATTGGTGGATGGTGGCTAGCAGTGGAATCCAGGCTGCGAATTTCGTCCTATTTGGGACTCGTCCCCCAGCTTGATGTACCTGCATTTCTCAGTGAGTGATGATGTTCCCACCGAGGCTCGAACCCAGTACCCATAGTTTCAAACGCCAAAGCGTTATCCACTAGACCACTTGGGCCACGAGAAAATCAAAAATTCAATTCAACAATTAATATGACCCGTTGTACAAGAGGTGGCTCTCGTGGCCCAAGTGGTCTAGTGGATAACGCTTTGGCGTTTGAAACTATGGGTACTGGGTTCGAGCCTCGGTGGGAACATCATCACTCACTGAGAAATGCAGGTACATCCAGCTGGGGGACGAGTCCCAAATAGGACGAAATTCGCATCCTGGATTCCACTGCTAGCCACCATCCACCAATTGTAAACTGCAGGTGGACTTGTAGATACAGTTTGAAGTAGAGTCCACAGAATTTTGCCCTTTAATCATAGGGTACAGGGGTCGAAAATGTTCGAGATGTGAGGGAAAGAGATGCGGAGTAGAATAATGTGCTCTTGATGGCTGACTGAAGTCTTTGAGCTGTCAATTGCATAATTTGATCACCCTTGAATGGTAGATTAATACAGATAACTTTCTTTGGGACAGAAGCTGTCTTTTCTAGATGTGGTCTATCCTTATTGTGACAATTGATGAAGTTTTCTGGATAACCATTAGCTAATAAAACTGAATGTGTGTGTGTGTAGAAGCTCATCCATCAATGTGTCAGTCGTACATATTTTTCGGGCCCTTGAGAACAAAAATTTCACTTGGGAACATCTATGCTGGATAGGAACAAAATTGGTGAAATGAAGATATTGTCCACTCCATGTCTGTTTACGAAAAATAGGTCACTTAATCATTCCATCGTCTCTCCTGATGATTGTAGTATCCAGGATACCTAGTTTGCTTTTCGATTCGAGTTCGGAAGGCACTTTGATATTTAGATGAATATGATTAAGTAGAGTAATAAAGTTTTAAGTAAACTTACTATTATTAACGAATGTGTCATCCACATAACGACGTTTATATAGCATACCTTGCTGCTAACAGGGGCCCAAGAGGGCTCCGCAACGCAACAACATCGATTTGTTTGTATACTTTTTCTTGGAAGGTGAATCTTATATTTTCTGTACATGTTAAGATGATGTCTCTGAGGTAAGTGACAAGAATAGTATGATAATAATTTTTTTGCTACTTAACATTTAACTGTGATTATAATCACGAATATTTTAATTGCATTTCATACTACTATTGTGGTGACAGCTGGCTGTTAGTCAAAATTGGTGGAGAGTAATTTACGTCAATGTTTATATCCTCAATATTGGTCGTGAGATATATGAGAACAAAGACTTTGTGTAGGCGGATACAGTTAACATATAGATGATCTTACACTCAAGAAACAGTCACAAAGAGATGAAAGATTAACTTTCAGTGAGAAACAACCACCAATCAGAAGACTGTGTTTTTCTTCTAACAATAATCTATAATAATGTGCATGAAAATCTATAAATATGTGTTGATTTCCTTAATAAACGATCTGTTTCCTGGCCCTTGTCTTCTGTTGTTACATTTGGTGTCGCTGCCTACCGACAAATGGAAAGCCCATATCCTGCAGTTTTTGATGGATACATATGGATCTTCGGGCAGGACTTCGAGGCTTCTGCCCAGTTGATTGGCGTTCAAGATCTCTCAGCGATGAAGCTGCTACTTGTGACGCTGTTGGGAGGTCGGGAGAAAGCAGCATATGAAAGTGTGAGGCGAAATACCGACGAATGTTCGACAGGGTCAGGTAAACAGTTTCCAAAGCGGGAAGGACTACACATGGTCACGTTGAGATGGAGTTACGCAGATACAATCGCAATGGTAAACAAAGAGAAACAGGTGAATACTAGCGGGCTCCGAGATTCCAGACAGCAAGACAAACGAACGTAGCCCCTAGAACCAAGAAGACCGAACCAACTTCAGTCACAAGTATTTGACGGGGGGACGAGTGTGGTGAGAGCTGGCTGCTAGCCAAAATTGGTAGATAGTTATTTACGTCAATGTGTACGTCTGCAATATTGGTCATGAGTTAAATAAGAACAAAGACTGACTAACTTAACAACAAATAACAGCAGACTTTACGTAGGCGGATACAATTTGCAGACAGATAATGTAAACTTCAATAAACGGCCACAAAGAGATGAAAGATTAACGTTCAGCGAGAAACCACCGATCAGAAGACTGTGTTATCCAAATGTCAATCAGTTGACGACAAACAGCTGTTCACCTGATTATTATTATTATTATTATCCAAACTGTGCTTTGCATGTCATGGTTGAACTAACCAACATCCTTTACTCATATACACAGATACATAGTAATAATAATAATAATAACAGCACTAAATAGTTGGAGATGGTCACCAGGATGCCAAACACCTTGGTTTCATGCTTCTAAACACTTGCCAACAGGTTCAATTCACAACATCAGATATTCCAAACCAGCATCATCTAGTGATAGAGATGAAAATATCATCAGTGAATTGTTTGAAACAAGACTGGTCTTTCATAGGACAGTATTAGTTTATATTAATCAGTGATTAAGGCACATATGTGAATGTCATATTACATCTTAGGTTTTCCCGTCGATTGATTGGATCGAAGTACTCGATCTCAGGTTGATATGTCTGTCGACTTCTTCTTGTGCAGATGCTTCGACGATGTCTGGGCATGTAATTAGAATTTAATTGGTGGATGGTGACTAGCAGTGGAATCTACCACGATAACGCTCATTTCGTCCTATGTGGGACTCACCGGCCATCGGGATGTCCCTTCATTCCCCAATGAATGAATGGTGATGTTCCCACCACCGAGGCTCGAACCCAGTGCCCATAGTTTCAAACGCCAAACTAAGCGTTATCCACTAGACCACTTAGATGTGAGACTCGGAGAGAACAGGTACATCCCGAGAGCTGACGAGTCCCAAAATAGGACGAAATGCTAGTCACCCATACACCAATTAAATACATTGTATTGGCAATAGACAAATAAAGGCAGTTATTAGGATGTATTGATGAATCTAGGTTACATGTTATTACTGGTCTAAATAAGGCTCATTTTTCAACTTTCAACCTTGTAACATCTATTCAAACTTTACTGCTGTTATTGAGTCACTTAACATTCATTGTTGGTGACCTCATCAGAACATCAATCAATAGAATTGTATTAATTAAGTACTTCAGTGTTGTTGGTGTTATCGTTGTTATTCTCAGAAAATCGTGTCCCGTATAATCTGGATATGCAAATGATTGAATATAACATCATAGAGTTAAGGTTAATATTGCTACATTAATAAAAATAATCAATAATAATAGTAGTTTCATACATTTATTCTCCTTAATAAATTTGAACAAAGCAAGAACTACAGTTTTAGAAGAATAAAATAGTACCATCATTGTTTATTTCGTTGCCTTCTCGTCAGCTGCTTACATGACAAAGACATTATTAAAGATATCTACAACAACAATTTTAACATACTTACACACACAGAGTTCATTTTAAACAAAAATCAATCGATCACTATATGCATACACTAAAAATATATACACATATAAATATGCAATATTGAACACTATTCCGAACAACAATAATAATCATACACAATACTTGCATTTTATTAGCTTTAAACGTGGTCTAGTCAAGACTCTGTACTATAGAGCGAGGAGAATATCCTCTACTCTATAAAGAAACTAGAGGAGGAGTTTGAGTTTCTTGAAAAGATATTGAAGAGCGATGGGTATCCTCAAAGGTTCATCAACAAGTATGGAAGATCTGAAGTCACAAATGTAAAACAAATCACAGTGGATAAAATGTCAGTGTACATTCAACTTGATTATAAAGGTGAAAACATTGCACCAATGATCAACAGAAGGCTGAGTACATCACCAACTAGCCAGAGCCTATCCTGCAGCTAAGCTCATCCCCATCTATGGAACAACTTGCTCGTCTCTGGTTCAATCAAAAATCCATAGATATCCATCCTTCTCATGTTAACAACTCCAACTGTGTATACAAATTTACATGTATCTGTGGGAGCAGTTACATTGGAATAACAGAAATAAGAAGGGCATATCTACGATTTTCTGAACATGTACCAAAAAGCTCAAAAGTCTACAGCTGGGAACAAATGCTTTAAACAGTACCATCACCAGTCATCTCCTCCACACGGGTCATGAGGTGGACGTCGAAAAGTCCTTCAAAATTATCAAATGGGCAAAAGAGCTCAATTCTCCTTAAGTTTGCTGTAGCTGAAGCCATTTCCATCAAGCGCCTGAAACTTGATTTATGTGTGTGTTTCCAGAAAGAAGCGGTTATCAGTCTTTCTTCACCCTGCCTGGTAACTGGATATTTTCACCTCTCTTTCTTCCGAATGGGAAATGCTAAATGTTTTCATTGTGTATCATTATTATCATTGGACAAACCTGATCATGGAAGAAGTTATTTAAGGAATTCAGTTATGCCTCACTCACATCTACTATCTTTAAATTCCAAGGCAAAATATATAGATAGACAAACAGAAGGTGTAGCAATGGCACAAACCACCAATATCCAGTATCGTATCATATATCTTCATGGATAGTTGGGAAAATATTGCTCTTAATACATTTAATCCTACTCCAAAAATATGGTGGTGATATGTGGATGACATTTTCACAATGTTAGAAACAGAACATATCTCCAGCTTCTTGACACATATAAACTCACTAGTAGAGGGAAAAAATTTCATATCAGTCTCACCCAGTGACGCCTAGGTGACGACAAGTGATTCAGTAAAAAGCTTCGAACTACATTGCACTGCGTGCATCAATACACACAGCCACATACGATAGGGTGGGAGAGGGTCAAAATTCTAAGAAGTGATATAGGCAGGTGAAGAGCGAGAGAGGTTGATTACTGAATCTTGCCTAGTTCATCGAGTGAATCTACACCCAGCACGTGCAATAGGAATGACTCATCACTCACACCAGAAATATGGACAGTACTACTGTAACAGCTGAAGACAAGGGCCAGGAAACAGATCGTTTATTAAGGAAATCAACACATATTTATAGATTTTCATGTACATTATTATAGATTATTGTTAGAAGAAAAACACGCTATTCTGATTGGTGGTTTTTTCTCACTGAAAGTTAATCTTTCATCTCTTTGTGACTGTTTCTTGAATGTCAGATCATCTATATGTTAACTGTATCCGCCTACGAAAAGCCTTTCTTCTCATATTTCTCACGACCAATATTGGGGATATAAACATTGACGTAGATTACTGTCTACCAATTTCGACTAATACCCAGCTCTCACCACACTACAACCGATCAAGACAAACGTTGGAAAATAATGGAATTATATAAAAGAAGTTAGAAATTTGTGTCACTAGTGCCTTGATATGATTCTGAGTAGCAATAGCTTGTGCATTTAACGTGGTCATCAGTTAATATTATTGTATAACACCCTTTGAGACTTTATCAAAGTAAATTTGACCCATAATGGAATGATTTCCTACGACAGTGCACAAGTTCTGTTCTTATATTCACGATGTATTTGCAAATAACCTTTGGATTTCTAATCCAAATGACTCAATTTTACTCTCTTGTGAAAAGCCACTAATGTTGTCAATAAGAATCATTGTTGTTTTTTTTATTACAGTTTGATTCCACACTGTTATTTTTGGTACAAGTATGAAATTTTCAGCATGTAATATCGGTAGCCCACATTTTTCAGGCCGACCATAGATATCAGGTGTGCATCGCGGTGGGGGATCGAACCTCGGACCATGTGTATGGTCGGCGAGTGTCCTAACCACTGTGCCACCGATGTACATTACTGTGGATGGATGCATATAACTGTAGAACCTGATGTTGATGATGACGAAGTTATCAGAACGAATATTCTTTCTTCAATAATCAATCTTTTGATATTTTGAATGTTCATCTTTAATCAATAAACATTTCGATTTGAAAAAATAAGGCTGTATATGTTCGTGTAGAGCCACCCGATGATGTGGAACTAATCGAAAAGAAACGCATATTTCTTCGTTCAATCTGTTTGTTTCTCTAAAAGCATAAATGGGAATTCGGAAATCCCTTTTTTTTCGTATGTTTAATCTGAAAGCGAACTAAAAGCGACAACTGTGTACCAGGATACATTTTTTGCAATGACAAGAAGCTATGGACATGAACTATAAATATTTTTACGAGTTGATCACGGATTCCTATCAGTTAGAGAACCATTGAAAACCAGCACTGGAGTATTGGAAAGTTGTCGCCTCATCCCACTAGTTTGGGAATCATCGGCATGGGGTGTATACTACCGACCAAAATCTGATGCTCACTAGTGACTTGCTACATACAGGATGGAGTTTCCTGGAGTTCTAGTCAAAAGTCATGACCAGAGAGGTCCATCAAGTCAAGTGTGTGAGGATGGAGTTCCCACCGATGACATTGGCTGGTGGTCGCGTTATATCACGAGCTGTTGGAGGTTAGAATTCATGGGCTGGAGATTTAATCGGCTCCGAGTGACTGAATGGTATATGAGCTTGCCTTGTAACTCGAAGATCCCTGGTTCGAACCACAGTGCAGTGGGTGCGTACTGCCGATGAATCCCTAACTAGGAGGATGAAACAGCTATCCAGTACTCCAGTGATGGTTTTCAATGGTTCTCCTACTGCTATCAATCCGAGATCAACTCGTTAAAACAAAACTAACCTTTACAAACCAAACTATTTTTTCCTTCACGTTCCCATTGGAAAATAGGACTTAAAGCTACAGGCTTGAAGTTTCTGTAGCAGTGTTTATTTTTACAGGATTGGGTTGCTAGCCTTATGCCCAACCTTTCCTCTTTACCAGCATTATTTCTGGCTTAGCGAGGTTAAGGAGTGTGTCTGTGGCCAGGGATCGAACCCCGGAACATGTGCATGGTCGGTGAGCATCCTAACCGCTATGCCACCGACGCACTAACAAACCAAACTATGGAAAACTATAAATATTATTATTTTTTATTATAGTTTGATTCCACACAGCTTTTTGGTACAAGTATGATATTTTCAGCATGTGAGATTGGTAGCCCAAATTTAGAAGGCCGACCACTGATATCAGGTGTGCATCAGCTGGGGATCGAATCCCGGACCGTGTGTAGTGTTGGTGAGTGTCCTAACCACTGTGCCCCTGAGGCACAATACCTACAGGACAATGTAAGCTGTTAAATTATCAAGCGATAAAAGGATTAATCTAACTTACGTAGATATCAATTAGAATGTTGGTATGCTCACTAACCATATCGAAGAGCTAATCCTCAGATGTACGCTGAATGTCCAGTTTTTATTCAGTTGTCAAATATACACTCCCATCGGGAGAAAGATGGATTAGTAATTGATTTTTCCCTTGATCCATTATTGGTCGATCGCTTTGTGGTGTACCTTGAGTGAAATAAATATTCGCCTACCAACAATTTTTATTTTATTTTTTATTTTTATTACAGCTTGATTCCACAGTGTATTTTTGGTACAAATATGGAATTTTCAGCGTGGATATCGGTAGCCCGAAATTCGCAGGCCGACCATAAATATCAGGTGTGCGTCGGCGTGGGCTCGAACCCCGGACCATGTGCATGGTCGGCGAGAGTCCTAACCACTGTGCCACCGACGCACAATCAAATATTTCAAAGTTTACAAGCGATACATAAATGATATCTCTTTGTCGTCAGAAGGTAAAGTATCCTTCCTAGATGTCCGTCCAACTTCAAAGATACAGTCAGATTGGAAGTCTACAAGAATCAGTCTACTACAAGCTAGAATGGAACGGGTAGCTGACTAACTATCACAGTTTTGTCCAAATAAGCAGGGAAAGAAAACTCATCACCTGTTTTGTGACGAGAATCAGTTTGCATTTACAATGATGCTATATTAATTAAGGAATCAGAGGGAGTCCATTAGAAACATTCTAATCAAAAAATGGATATCCAACCTCCTTCATCGAAAAACACCTCACAAGAAAGACTGATACTCCGCAAAGCCTAGATGTACCGAAAAAAATCTAGTTGTTAAAATCTGAAATTTAACGGAGATACAATTAGTGAGGTTCTCCGAAACTGCCTGTCAAGAACAGTTCAGAGAATGTTCTCTCCTGGATCTCCACCCCTCACCTTAGCCATGCATACTCTTTTTCATTGAAAACGTCAAATAAACCATCCCACTGTTAGCAACTTCAGTGGATATTTACAAATTCACTTGCTCCTCTGTGAGGCGAAGTACATTAGTCGTACCATCAGGACTTTGTCTAGACGTGATTATAAACACAATGTAGGAGAGTCAATGGCTTAATTCTGGAGCATATTATTACTTCCATAGATGCAGCATTAGCAGAGACTTTTTTCAGTCATATATATATATATATATATATATATATATATATATTCCAATCTATGTGGTACATACCAGTTGTATAGGCATGGATAAGTATTATTTCAATTACATAAATTTGGTTTATAGTGAAATTACATGGCTGCCATCTTTTTCTGTCTTTAGTTTGTGAGAACAATCTGTTAACTAGTCATTCAATGGAGCAATTCAAAAAATATATAGAAATACTGTCTTCTTATTAACAAAAATACCCAAGTATGTTTTGAATGGATTACAAATACTTTGAAAAAAAATTAAGCTTAAAGTCGTCTCCTCCATATAACTTTGGTGTGCACGACATCGAATCTTATTCTTGATTTATATCCAAATAGGGTAATAATTTAAAATAAGTTACATTATTTGTATAATTTTGTCAGCATTTCCATCGTAAGTAACACCAAAAGTGAATTGTACTCAATGCAGTCTAATATTGGTCATTGTCAGGCAGATTTGTTTTATTCGATCCAGGCCAGCCACCATTTGTAGTTGCATGCTTTTTCCCCTTACGAGTAAGTTGATTGACATGTAGAAAGCTATTTGTTAACCATTTTAGATCATGTATACCACTTTATGAGATGTTATACAGCGTCCTGATACGGGTGACAGGGGATTTTTCAAGAATGTAGAGTTAATATTAGCCAAAACCATGGAGGATGATATATAAGTATGCGGCTTCAAGTTTTGTTCAACTTCAGTCTTATTGTAGCTCTGTGCAACTTCCACTACATAGCAAATAGAAGAGAAGAGGCGAGCAACAAAGTACCAGAGAGGGAATAAGTATAATCAAGTCACTGGAAAGGATTTCGTCTACATCTTCTTCATGAAGCCGAAATTTTAGCAATCCTTAAGAAGTAACTTAAACTTTGTATTCAGAAACGTTTTATCTAGCCTCTCTTATATCTAATCAATTATTTCCAAAAAATCACTCACTACTCAACTAATTAGTTGTCAACCCGTCTGATTACGTAACATTATTCTCAATTTTTCAAATATAGTTATTACTTATTCTCTTTGATATCTGTTGTCAAGCTACATTGTACATATAGATATATGGTTGCTAGCCATATTGGTAGACAGTAATTTACGTCAATTTTTATGTCCCAAATAGTGGTCATGTGAAAACAAGAACAAAGGCTGACTGACTGACTGATAGGATCCCACATATTTTGGTATTGACTGTTTAATTTTGTATATATGGTATATTATCATTCTCACGCATTTTGGTATTGACTGCTAATTTTGTATATATGGTATATTATCATTCCCACACATTTTGTTACTGACTGTCAACCTCGCACATATGGTATATTATCATCTCTCACGCACTTTGTTATTGGCTATTAAGATAAATTATTTCAAATGCTGTTAGCTGTCCATATTGTTGTAAAATGTATAAATACCATGGCTTTCTTTATCGTTGTTGCACCTCAATACACAGTCACAGTCCAGCCTTTGTCTTTTGATATTTGCGTGCTTGACTAAGTCGGAAGGTACGACGAGCAGATAGACAGATTAGTTCAGGCGCAGACAGAATAAGGTGAAAACGTCATCATTCAATTCCCTACAGTTATAACAATTGGCGACGGGGTTTTATCTTAATTCAGTGCAGTTATAACACTGACTCAACAACCAATCACAGCAAACTTTGCTTAGGTGGATACAGTTAGCAGGTAGACGATCTGACATTCAAGAAACAGCCACAAAGAGATGAGAGGTTTACTTTCTGTGAGAAACAAACAATCAGAAGACTGTGTATTTCTTCTAACAATAATCTATAATAATGTGCATGAAAATCAATAAATATGTGTTGATTTCTTTAATAAACGATCTGTTTCCTGGTCATTGTCTTCTGTTGTTACAGATATATGCATATAAATACTCCCTAAATAACTCTGCAGCTCTGGAGTGAAGTTAAGAACAGAGGACATCTCTTTCCTTGATAGGGTTCAGTTTAATCTCAGATGATCTGAGACTAAAGGGTTCATAAGCAATAAACTGTGAGACTACATACACGTCATCTATGTATTAGATGCTGGTCATATCATGGATCGGCTCCCAGTGGCTTAATAGTTGACGAGATATCTCACCTTGTAACCAGAAGTTTTTGGGTTCGAACTCACCCAGTGGGTGATTACTGCTGAAGAGTCCTAAAACTACGACGAAACAGCTGGCTGTTCAGTATACCCGGTTGGTTTTTCAATGGTTCTCTAACTGATGTCAGCTCATGATGAAATCATCTAACCGGTTAAATAAAAGAAATATTACTAGGGAATAATGATGAACGGTAGAAAAACTGAGACTACTAATAAAAGTGACGACAATAATAATATTGAATTCAAATCCTCTGTGTAACACTGTAGTATAAAGAAGGAACACATCAGAGGCTTTACGTAAGATTAATGAAAACAAAACACGTAGTTCAGCGAAGAGTCTCTTCTCAGCGGCGAATTCATTTTCTTAGCTGTACAATCGCAAATATATATGTGTTGTTTTGTATGTATACGTACATTAAGTTTGTCAAACAAAGTTGCAATTGGTTAAGGTTACTTTTAACTAAACAGGTGAAGGTTGGTAATACAAGTCAAGAAAATTAAGTGTTAATGAAACTACGGCAGTAACAAAGGTGATGAGTTGTCACAAACAGTTGTTAAAATGAAGTCATGTAATAATAATATGAATAGTTTGATGAGTGAGTTTTACTCAGGATGCACATAGAAACAAAGTACATAATACGAAACTATGTAAGAGATCTAAGTGAATACAAGAATTATAAGCAATTAAAGAACAGGCAAACAAACAAAATTAAGTCATCAAAATAAAAATAAAAACTCAAAACAAATCAAAACATTGTTACCATGAGAGTAGAAGTGGTTGAGTAATCTTCTTTTGTATGCACAGCTCCGGTTTCTCCATGTGAATAGCCAGAGCTTCAGCGATACAAAGAAGATGAGAGTGTATTGCTTTGGTAAGTTGTCCTTGACTCTGTAGATTACTTTGAAGCAGGAGGCGTTTGTTGAAATGGAATGATCAGAGTTAAACAGGTGTTCAATTATCCTACTCCTTATTCCACCACTATTGCCTTTTCTCAACCATGCCAGCTGGATAGTGTTCTTGAATCCTCTTGGACAGGATGCTCGTCGAACGACTGATGTACCCGGCTGGCTCCACAGCAGCAGGTGAACTGATATATACACATAGAAGTGGCCAGATGCGAGATCTTGTCCTTGAGGCTTCTGCAGATCAGTGGGCGACTAGAGAACACTATTCTTAGCGTGGCTGCAAAGAATGTTCTTCTCAGAGATGATGTGATCCTTCTCTTGAGAATATCGCTTGCTAGATCTCCCTTGAAATCCGAGTTCATGTAGGGTTTCTTTTTAGGCGCAGTTAAAGTTTCGTTTTTCCGAATTATTGGTTTCATATTTTTGTCGATGAATCTTATTGGGTCTCCATTTTAGATGAATATTTCTCTTAGAATATGTAATTCTGTTTCCAGAACGTCGGATGCGGGTGGCAAGTGATTTAATTAAATTTCGATTTTGTTGAATAAGCACCCAGCTATAGAAGCTTGTTAGTTGACTATTCCACGCTGATGGGAGCCTAAGAAGATCAATCCACGGAAAACCTACGTGGAATTTTCTTGACTTGTATTACCAACCTTCACCTGTTTAGTTAAAAGTAACCTTAACCCATTGTAATTTTGTTTGACAAACTTAATATACACATACACACAAAACAACACATACATATTTGCGATTGTACAGCTAAGGAAATGAATTCGCCGTCGAAAAGAGACTCTTCGCTGATTTACATGTTTTGTTTTCATTAATGCCTGGATGGGGATTACGTAAGATTCTGAATAACTCTGGAATTAGGGTGGTATTTAAGCCGAAACAACCAACCAAGTCTCATCGATAAACTTTTTCCTTTTAAGGACCCAATACATCCAGTTAAGAAAAATACCATAATTCATCAAATTCACCACGAGATAAGAAGAATCGGATAACAAAATCCCATTTTTAGATGCCTTGATCAGGAGAACCAACACAGGAAATTTAGAAACAAAAGTATAAAGAAAATCAACGCACACACACAGATCAACTATACTCAACTATACTAGCAATAATCCAATTACTCATAAAAGAAACTTTGTGCAGACATTGTTTAGAAGAGTTCAAACACAAACTGTAGCACTCCAGAGTTGAAAAGAATGGATGAAAAATACCTGCAAACGATCCACAAAATTTCATCAAAAAGTGTTTAAAGTTGAATCAAAACACCAACAAAGAACCATCACCAAAGACCAAAATGAAATTCATCCTACCATACATCAGAAATATCTCTGAAATAACGGCTAGAATAATGAAACCGTTTGATATAGATGTAGCACACAAACCAATCGAATCGCTTAATTCGATCTTATGCAAACCAAAAGATTCAACAGAAAAACGAGATAAAATTAACACCATTTACAAAATAAATCGTGTGAACTGTAACAAACATTACATCGGCCAAAATGGGCGTCCCCTTCGAATAAGACTCCAAGAACACAAATCAGCCGTGAAAAAAACATGATATATACATTCTTTAGTATCAATACATGCAGACAATTATGGACATCAATTTGATTGGGACAAGGTCGAAATCTTAGACAGAAGAAACACCAAAAGTGCAGTCAGGGAATTCCTAGAAGCCTGGTACTCAAACGAAAATGTAATTAACAAACACGATAATATAGACGAAATATACCACCGACTAATAAAAAGTAAATCAGGTGACCAGAAAGTTTAAAATCCAAGTCAATAGAAAACGGTCGATACACATCTAAAAATGGTTACCGGGATACGCAATTATATCACTCATGAAGAAATTTGAATCATTTCACTTTATCGTAAATACTGCGCTGAAGATGTCGTCCAGAAAGACGACGAAAGCTCCGCAACTGAACGAACCAGCTCCTCAGAAAACACTATTAATTGGAAAAATAATATAATTTGCCAGATATCATGCAATTATTGAGTGTTAGTGTTATGTTGCTGCTGCTGAGTGGTTAATAGTAGTTTCCCCCGTCGCCAAATTGTTATGTACTCTTCGCCAAATTATCGTTATGTACTGGTCGAGAATTTAATAGTCCTGACGCAAGAAGGCGGAAATCAGAAGACCACTAGGTTTGCGATGATACTTCTATTTTTCAAACACAAGGAGAAGCAATAAGTGGTATCACACCAAAGTAAAGTAAGTCACACAAATTGTGAGAGCGAAATATATATGAATGCCCAGACAAGGGTGTGAACAAATCACTAGACAGTCTTAACATGAATGGCTAATTATAATGAAGTATCGATCCATATATACATAGCAAAATATAGCAGACATGTCAACAATCACACATATAATATGAATATCTGTCACCAAGCAAGGGACTGTCAACCAACACTCATATTATATATAATATAAGGGGAATATACATTGTTAAAGGAGACAAGTTCATCAAAGTGAAATGGTCACAGACTAAGAGAGCAACAGAAAGAGAGACCACCATACACATAATATATATATATATATATATATATATATATATATATATATATATATATACAGGGATACATATCAGTTAGTCAGGTCATTTAAAGCATAGGTCAAACTAGTAGATCAGGGTCAAATAGATGATTGGAACAAAAAAATTTATCTAGACCTAGAATAATTGATCCTGCTCAGTAAGTTAAATAACCTAGAAAGAAGACAGTTCAGCCGCTGCAATGCACTGCATTCACTTGCAAGTAACCAAAAAATAGGGTGGATGGGACAGAGTGAGAGTATTAACAAGTAATATAGTTAAGTGGTGTGAGATACAAGTTAATCACTGAAATTTTGTTTATCAGTTCAACACCGCATACGTGCAGTAATCAGAATGACTCAATGCCTGTATCGAGGATATGGAAATTGGCAACAAACAACACGGGGGAAGTGTTGAAGAGACAGAAAGAGGAATAAATTGTGAAACCGTGTGACTAAAACTGATTTGATTAATATTATTATTATTTTTTTGCCTTCACGTTCCCCAGTGGAACATAGGGCCTCAAGCTAGTGGCTTGAGGTTTCTGTAGCTGTGTTTATTTTTACAGAATGGGGTTGCTAGCCTCATGCCCAACCTTTCCTCTTTACTAGCGTTATTTCTGGCTTAGTGAGGTGAAGGAGTGTGTCTGTGGCCAGGGATCGAACCGTGAACCATGTGCATGGTTGGCGAGCGTCCTAACCGCTACACCACCGACGCCCACTGATATGATTATGGCCAGTAATAATTTATGCTCGAAACCTTGTGATCCAGTTGTTAATAGTAATGCATCACTGTGTAATATTTAAAATAAACTTATCTAAATTAGAATTTTGATGTGGTTGCGTTCTCCGAGCTAAGCTGGATAGTTAATTTGCGAAGCTTTCATCACTGCCTTACTTGGCAATATCTTCAGCGCATACTTTTTGGACGTCTTAGTCAGACGAACTACCACAGGGGAATTAGAAACTCAGTTTTATAGAAAATCAAGTCACACGGACCAAATACACACTCGATTACAACAGCAACAATCCAATAACATACAAAAAGAATTGTATACAAACACCTATCAAAAGAGCCATCCAGGACTCATTGCAGCACTACCATCTTAAAGAAAACTGAAGAAAGATATCTCATGGACGTCTCCTAAAAGAATGGATGAATATCCATGGAATTTCATCAATGGACATCTACCCCCGATCCAACCTACCAAATCAAAACCCTCCAAGGGAAGCATAAATAAAATCGTCCTTCCATATATAAAAGACGACATCTCAGAAATCCCTGAAAGAATCTTCAAACCTTTAGGAATTGACGTCGTACACAAACCAACAAAGTCGCTTCACTCAATTCTATGTCAACCAAAAGACTCAACAACGTAAGAAGATTAAACCAACATCATCTACCAAATAAATTGTAACAAACTGCGAAAAACACTACATTGGCCAAAGTGGACGACGTCCCCTTCGTCCTCCTCGTATCCATGAACATAAACTAGCCTTCAAAAGATATGAAATACACTCCCTCATATCACTTGCTGCATACAGAAAAACCACGGACATCAATTCAACTGGGAAAACCAGCGTTCAAATATTAAACAGAGAAAAAATCAAGAGTGCTAGATAAATTTTGAATGGCTGCCTGGTATTCCAGTGAATCTTCAATCAATGGACACATCGAGATAGACAAAATTTACCAACCGATATGAATGAAATCTCACTCACTAAGAGTTAAAGTTCAAGTCAAGAAAACAATCAATTTCAATACAAGTAACCTGGAAGGTGTGAAAACACACAAGAACAACCAATCAAGTCCAAGGTCACCAGGAGAGATGATTAATAAGCTCGTGGTGAAATCTAAAAACTCACTTCAACTCAAATTGAAGAATGCTCTGAAAATGTCGCCTAGTAAGGCAGTAATGAAAGCTTCGCAAATTAACCATCCAGCTAGTTCAGAGAAAACAACCACATCAAAATCATCCACCTGAGCTACATACCAAATCTTCTCCATCATATATAACATGGAATTGCATTCTACTACAATGCTTTGGTTCAACACTTACATTAGTGAGATAATTTTGACTTTATGATTTTATTAGTGTTGAAATGAACCACATAGATCCTACTACGAATAACCGTCTTTTTGTTGTCTTTCAGTTGTCTTGTGACTGTACGTAACTAGAGGAAGTTTGGTTAGCTATGTGGAGGATGGTAGAGGTTTATTTCCTGAGTTCAGACCATAACACATCGGTTTTAGTCTCGTTACAATAATAATAATAATTTGCTTTATTCCAAAACACTACTTGTGATACAGAATGGAATTCTCAGCATTTCACTACATACAGTATTTCATCCAGTTAGTACATTAACAATAAATAAAATTCTACATAGATTAAGGGTAATCTCACTTCATTATGACAACAACATATTGGCATGTCAGTAGCAAAGCCAAAAGTGAACAGAATGCTTGAAGGTGTTAGAAAAGTGGATACTAGCATATTTACTGGCGTAAGCGGTAACAAAATGGTCGAGATATGCAGAGTGTGAAAGAGCAAAGAAGAATGTTTTAAGCAGAGTTTGTAAGGAAGAGAGAAACAAAACAGCACATAACAACACAAAAAAAGAGGGAGAAAAGGAAAAGAAAGAAAGAAAACTTTGTACCTATAAATGATATGAGTTGGAAAGACGAGATCCAGTTGTTCTACTGACTATTTAATAAGTTATAGGTATCACGCCTGATGCTTTCTTTATTGCACAGAACACGAGCCAAGTAGGGTATGGTTGGGTTTTTGCATTTGCTAGTGCGAGCATATAGTTTTCTATATATAGGCTTCTGGTTTTCCCTGAAGCGATACAAGGGAGGGAGAGTTGTGAACGAAGAGGGTGGTGTGAGTCAGATAAAATGGATTTCGCCCATTTTTCACATGAGTCCATGTGCCTGTCAACCAGAATATTAACAAGCTGGTTAGGTGGCACCCTGTGGGTTACCCTGCTGACAACCTTTAACATCCTACGTAATAAGATATAGTCTCTCTTCAATAGCCCAGGAAAGACTAAGGGGGAGCAATAGAGAATAATAGGCAGAATACGGGAGTTAACAAATTGTAGGAGTAACGGTTGGGTTACACCAGAATGTCTTAACTTCTTGATGTAGAAGGTAAGACGGAATATTTGCCTAGAAATCGTCAAGATATGAGACGACCAGGAAAGATCAGAAGATAGAATGACGCCTAGGTATTTAATTTCCGACTTGGTTTCTATTTCAGTGCCATCTATGTTGCACACCTCATGTGAGTGCTAACCAGTTTGTTTAGGTCAGATTTCCTTTACATTCTCAGTGGAACATAAGGCTTCAAGATTTCCCTTTGAAATTTCAGTAGCAGTGGTGTTTATTTTTCACGGGGTAGGGTTATCAGCCTCACACCGAACCCCCCGTCGCCCTCTGTGTCGGGATAATAACCAGTTAAAGAAGCTAAAGGAGGGAGTCTTCTGGGATTTGAACCTCCAACCATGTGCACGGTAAGCCAGCAATATACCGCTGAACCACCGACGCATCGTCACAATAAATGCAAATATGTATTCATGAAAATGCAATTTTATTTATTGGCCTCTTAAGCCTGCTGCTTAGATATGGTTATCAAACAATATTTTCACTGCCACAAACACTATAGTGAGATATGTTCATTGAAACTGATGAATTTAGCAGTGTGTGCTTACATCCCCACTTATTTTCTCAAGAATATTATTATTATTATTACCATCCTATAGATAGTCAATCACTTTAACTCGTAATAATTTTTCAAATTGTTGAAAAAACCCATCAAAATATTAGACAGAAAAGAACAAGAAGTTTAGCAAACAGATACCTATCTCTTTATTTGGAGATTTCATTCTCCGAAAGCATCTGTACAATCACATTGATGTACCTAGCTTTAAGATAGATGCAATTGATATTTGATTCCACATAAATAAAGAAGGCTGTTTACAATCTTCAATGATTAATTTCTTGACGGCGGTCGATTAGATAATGCGACAGACAGAGGGTCAGGCAACAAGGAGACAGGCATAATATGGACCCACACAAAAAACTTGGAGAATATGGATTTCGCCGATGTAAAATATATATACATATATATATGATTTCACACAAAGTAGAAAATATGCAAGTAATGAAAAGCAGCTAGTTGGTAGAAGAAACATCAAAGGAAAATAGGACTTCAGGTGAACCATAGGGAAGACAGAGGAAGACAGATGATGAAGGCTTCTGGTCAACAACGAAAGCAACTGCAACAACAACAACAACCAGCTAGCATAAATGGGAGAAATCTGAAAGAGGCAAACTCCTTCACCTACCTATCTAACTACCGACTGACCTAGGGCTTCATCCACACCCCTCCACGGCGTTCGATTATCCGCCAATGTTTCCACCTGTCTCCACGTCTGTCCATATTTCTTCATTGTCTCTTCGCTTGACCCTCCTCCCCCGCACATGTCACTTTCCCACTGACGACCAACTCTCCGCTTCCCATCCCATTCGTTTTCCACTCGAGAAATGGCCTGGTGTGTGATGTCATTCACTTGATGATTTATTTTCACAGAGTATGGTCAACCCACCTCCATTTATACCTGCTTATTAGTTACACAAATGCTTCCTGCTGGGTTGGTTCATCCATTGCCAGGGATCCCCTAATATTGTTGATACTTTCTGGCCGTTCATCTCGTCTCGAGTGAAGTACTGAGCGAAGGCAACTAATGATGAAGGTGTGTAGTTTGTTCGGAGTGGCCTTCGTGAAGTGAGGTGGTGCACTGCCAAGTCTCTCATCCGTATAGTGACTAACAGTGACTAGATTTCACATTCGAGTTGAAATCCTGATGTGCGTCGGTGGCACAGTGGTTAGGACTCTCGCCGATCATTCACATGGTCCGAGGTTCGAGCCCACGCCGACGCACACTTGATATCCATGGTCGGCCCGCGAATTTCGGGCTAACGACATCCACGCTGAAAATTCCATACTTGTACCAAAAATACGGTGTGGAATCAAGCTGTAATCAAAAAAATTTTTAAAAATGTAAAAAAAAATAAAAAATGTTATTTTTCATGCTGAGTGTTGAGTGCTGTTGATCTCCACACAGATTTTAGAGTAATGAAAGCTTGCCTTGTTTTCCTGATCCTTGCTGTTTTGATAGCCTCATCAGTTCGGTCGGCCTGTAGATGAATCGATGCTTCCCAGGTGGGTAGCTAGGTGGGTAGGTAAAGGAGGTTGCTTCTTTCAGGTTTCTCCCATTTACGTTGGCCGATTGTCGTTTGTTGTTTTTGTTGCAGTTGCTTTTGCTGTTGGTCAGGACTCTTCATTATCACCTCTGTTTTCTCTATGTCCAACTGAATTCATATGTTTCTTTGATGCTTCTTCTACCAACTTTTTGCATTTCACTTGCATATCTTCCAGTTTTTGTGAAATCAGACATAATATATCACATCATCGAAATCCATATCCTCCAATTTTTTTTGTGTGTATGTTATTTATAGCTCCAATCAATTATACTCCTTGTCATCACATGAAACAAATAGGTATGCATAGAATGTAGGCAGTTTGTGAAAATAAATCGATGAAATAATAAGATAGAAAAAGTGATCTCGTTCAATTTCCCTGCTGCTTGTACACACTTGTCTTCCTTGCTACTATGTCCACGTTTACTTAATTAAGATGAATTTTATGTCAACTTTCTAAATTTGCTTTCGAATTTATTCCTCACCCTGTTAGTTACAAAAAAAACCCGCTTCTTTGCCTGTAATGTGTAATTTGTTAATGATCTCGTCATCATTTTCTTCGTGTTTTCCGAAAGCGTTCATGTTTATATATATTTAGTTCATTTCATTAATCCTGCATAAGGTTTCGTCGGTTTGTAAGGGAATAGAACTTTAGAAATAAAACCAAACTGTGTAAACCAGCGCTTTGTTGTCCAGATGGAATGCACAGGACTTTTTACAATAGAGCTTCGGAGTTTCAAAAAAGTACTCTTATTCCTTCCTTTTCAAGGAGTGGGATTGTTCACCTCATAATCAACCTTTCCTATTTATCGGGCTTACTACAGGCCGTCTAACCGAGGTTAAGGCGTGCGCGCGATGACTGGATAATTGACCTCCAGGCCTGGTACTTGGATGGTAATCATATTCAGTATAGATTTCCTCATGATCTAACAGACGCCAGTTAGACAGTCGTTAAAAAACGAAATAAGGCAATGGACAGTTGTTTCATTCTTGATTTTTGAGATCCACCCAAAGAAGTGAAACTGGGATCTTCAAGGTCAAGCCAATCCTAATCTATGAGATTAGATAACGCTTGAAGTAAATAAAGTTACAAATTTCGAGTCTTTAAATTCTACCCCAAAGGCTGAATTGCCGACTGGCTGGCCTTATAAACTAAAGACACTGAGTGAAACTCTTTATGGGTTAATGAGTCAATCCGGCTGAAGAGTTGCAAACCAGGATGAAATAACTTTCTAGTACACTTTGGTTTTCAATAATTCTCTAAATTATGTCGGTCGGTATGTGATACAACTGATATACTGTCTATTTTTGATATAAAACTCCAATGTGGATAAAATTTATTTTGATGAAGTCACACAGTGTTATACTATGTGTAATATTTACTGATGACAACGTTTCGAGCGCTATTTATTGCTTTTCTCACAAACATATCAAGGCAGTACTAACATAACTTTCTGACTTCGTTTATATACATGTGTCAATGGAGTTGAAGATTGAACGATCAATTCTTGGTTGTTTGCTTAAAATCAACTTCCTCGATTTTCGCGGAGGCATCAATACGACAGTCATCGTCTCATCGGTCGCTGTTCAGAAAGAAGAGTGAAACATCGTCAGAAGTAATACAGAGATTTATTATTGTAATATTTGTTTTCAGACCTTAGTTCGCTTATTCCTTTTATATGTTGGTGTAACAATAAACAAATCTAAAGCGGCAGATCAGTGTTTTGGTTTTTGCGTCCGTTATAACTAAGCGTTTCCGAAATCTTCGAAGAACAGCGTGGGCCCGAGCGCAGCGAGAGCTGGGCATTAACGGTTTATGAGACGTGATTGACAACATGAGTAAAAATATATAAAACAGGTTACCTCATACGATCAACAGTAGATTTCAGAAATACCCCTACTTATGAATTATCAAAGCACTCAGCTCTAATAATACTATGTGCCATTAGAAGTCGTTCAAACTCTAGCCTAACTAATTCATATGATGCGAAAAGGAAACTAAATGACATTCAACTAGAGATTTATTTTAAAAATGGTTAGTTTTGATACAACTAGTCTTTGTACTAATATACCAATCAATAATGGCAGCCTTAGAAGCAATTAAAAAAGAATTAACTGCATATCCTGAATTCACTTATAGGACGAAACTACCCATTGAAGAAATTATTTTAGGAATTCAGTTATGCCTCACTCACATCTACTATCTTTAAATTCCAAGGCAAAATATATAGACAGACAAACAGAGGGTGTAGCAATGGGATGGATCATCAATATCCCCTATGGTGGCAGAAATATTTATGAACAGCTGAGAAAATAGTGCTCTAGATACATTCAATCCTACTCCATAAATATGGTGGAGATATGTGGATGACACTTTGACGCACAGTGTTAAAAATAGAACACACCTCTTTCTAGCTTCTTAACTCACTAGTAGAGGCAAAAAATTCACATTTGAATCGGAAAATCAATAAGGAGAATTAGTTATGGTGTTAGATTGTAAAATAAAACGAATAAGAGAAGGTCAACTGCACACTAGCGTTTATAAAAAGGCAACACATTCAGCTAATAGATATTTAGACTTTAATTCGTCTCATCCATTATCTGAACTCTTCTCAGACTTCTGTGCCTTCAATGATTTGGTGATTGGTGGCAGTGTGTTCAAACACAAAGAGATACACAAGACGACATGGATTTCACCAGATGGAAACGCCAAGAACCAAATAGACTTCATCTCAATTTCAAGAAATTGGGGACGGGGCCTACTGGACACAAGGTCGAGGAGAGGAGCAGATGTGGGTTCAGACCACTATCTAGTAGAAGGGCCTTTCAAGGTGAAACTAAAAGCCTCGAGGATAGATGGGGATAGGCCACAATGTAAGTTCAACACTCAATTACTGAAGGACACAACCACAAAGGACACTTTCACTGCAACTGTCAGAGCAAAGCAGGAAACACTACGTGACATCACTGAAAAGTCATGTGTGGAAGAACATTGGAAGTCTCTGAAGGCGATTCTCAACGAAACGTGTTCAACGGTTCTAGGAAGAAAGAAGAGACAAGACAAGGAATGGCTCTCAACGGACACTTGGAAACTAACAGAAGAGAGGAGGATGGTGAAAGAGAAAATGATTCAATGCAAGGACGGACAGGAGAAAGAGATGATGAGCTCAACTTACAAAGCACTGGAAAAAGAAGTGAAGAAGAGTGCTAGGAAGGACAAAAGACGATTCTACGACAACCTGGCCACTGAAGCTGAGAAGGCAGCAAGCAAAAGGGACCTGAGGACATTATATCAGATAACCAAATCTCTATCCGAGAAGAGATCAACACAAGCGAAACCTATAAAAGACAGCCAAGGGAACCCAATCATCACCAAGGAAGAAAAACAGATTAAACAATGGGTGGACCACTTCAAAGGACTCTTGAACCGACCATCACCTGCGACCCGTCCAGGAATACCAACAACAACAGCACGTACACAACTGCAAGTTGACACCAATCCCCCAACGAGAGCTGAAGTCTTGAACACAATCAAGCTTCTGAAAGCTGGAAAAGCAGCCGGACAGGAGGGAAGGAGGGAAAGGTGTCTACTGACTGGAGGAAAGGTTACCTCGTGAAACTACCAAAGAAGGGCGACTTACGCCTCACTCTGCAAGAACTGGCGAGGAATCATGCTTCTATCGACGCCAAGTAAAATCCTGAGTCGCATCATCCTGGAGAGAATAAAGGACGCACTGGAGACAGAACTCCGACCAGAACAAGCTGGATTCAGGAAAGGCAAATCATGTACTGACCAAATTGCAATTCTACGCATCATCATCGAACAAAGCATAGAATGGCGATCAAACCTCTACCTCAACTTTATAGACTTTGAGAAGGCCTTCGGCAGCGTTGATCGCGAAGTAATTTGGAAATTACTCGATTACTATGGCGTACCCCAAATATTCATCAACCTCATTCAACAGCTGTACGACAACGGCACATGTCAAGTGATCCACAACGGAAGACTCAGCGAGGCGTTTGGAGCAAAAACACAGGAGTCAGACAAGGGTGCTTATTATCACCAATGATATTCCTAGTTGTGGTGAACTGACTAGATTATGCGTCAGACAGTGGGAAACGAGAAGACAAGGATTTCCTCAACCGACGCGAAGAACCTAGAAGACCTGGATTTCGCGCGTGGATGATTTATGTTTGATGTCACTGTCACACAATCGAAGACTTACAAGCGAAAACCGAAAAACCGGTCGAAGAAGCAGCAAAGATAGGACTCCAAGTAAACATAGACAAGACGGAGGTTATGAAAATAACCAACCAACAACAGCAACAACATCCAACGTCAATCACCATCAACGGGAGGGATTTGAAAGAGGTTACTTCATTCACTTATCTAGGGAGCATTGCCTCAACTACAGGAGGAGCGGACGAGGATGTCAAATCGAGAATCGGGAAGGCGAGAAACACATTCATCAGCCTGAAATCAATCTGGAAATCTACGTCACTCAGCCAGCATCACCAACAAAATTCAGTCGGATTTTCAATACAAACGTAAAGTCAGTTCTTCTATACGGATCAGAAACTTGTCGGGCGGGTCACAAAGAATATTTCCAACAGCTGTTGCAGACCTTTATTAACAACTGTCTTCGCTCTATACTGAAGATCAGATGGCCGGAAAGAATCACCAACAAGGAATTATGGGAACAAACAAAGCAAGAACCAATCGCCCAACAAATATGCAGGAGAAAGTGGAGATGGATCGGACACTCGCTGAGGAGACCGCTGGGTGACATCGCGCGTCAAGCCCTCGAGTGGAACCCGAAAGGGAAGCAGCGAGTGGGACGTCCAAGGGTGACATGGAGGAGATCGTGTGAAGAGGAGGTGAAAGAATATGGACTAACATGGATGCAGGCGAAAGGTACAGGAGAAGACAGGAGGAAATGGAGACGTGCAGTTGAAGCCCTATGTTCCACTAGGAACCCAAGGGAGCAATAATAATAATAATTATCTGTATGTGAAGGCACACTGGCTTAGTTAAGTATCTAACAAACCGAGCAATAGCACTAAGTACTACGTCATCAAGCCTAAATGATGAAATAAAATAGATAGAAGAATAACTGGTGGTTGGTGTGAAATAACTAAGTATCCTATAAAATTCATTAAGAAGATCAGAAAAGGTCAAAAGTAGAATAAAAATAACGGTGAAACTAATAATGATAACATAAATGAGAGAGAATATAAGGCATCTACAGTAGTTTTACCATATAATGGAGGAGAGGGGACGTCTGAGACCATCCCTACGTAGGATTCTCAATAAACCAGGAGTTAGAATGGTATTCAGACCTACAAACTCCCTCAGACAGTTCAAGCGCGATAGGTTCAAGGACTGTGTAGGTTGACCCAATTCGACAAAATAATATGATTTACAAATTAGCTCGCATTGACTGTGAATTATGTCAACTGCATAGGTCATACTAGCAGATCGGGGGTTCTCAGATTGCCTGTCGGAACATACGAATTTAGCTAAGATAAGAATGGTTGACCCCGAGAAGATAAGTCATTCAGAAAAAAGCTCAGAACTACATTGCATTACATGCATTAACACACAACTACATACAACAGGGTGAGAGAGGGTTAAAATTCTAAGAAGTAATATAGGTAGGTGGAGAAAGAGACAGGGAATGAGGTCGATTACTGAATCCGTGTTCATCGAGTGAATCTACACCGAACATGTGCAATATAAATGACTCATCCCTCATTACCAATCAAATCAAGATGAGATGAAAAGTAATGGAATTATATAAACGAAGTTGGAGAGTTATGTGAGTACCTACCTTGATATGATTATGAGTAGCAATAGTTTGTGCTCTTAACGTGGTAATCCGTAAATAGGCGAAGTTTAAGAATAGGGTCCCAAAAGCTTCAACGTTCAATGACCTTGAACGCATGCTAGTCATTGGTTGAGGAACCTTCTATTATTCTACCGCGAAAATGACGCCTGTGCATTTGCTCAGATGCAAATTTCAGCCAGAGAATGTTTTTCAGTACTGTTTGGACAATGGGTTAATAGGACGTGCTCGGATTTGTAGTTGCGGTGCCTCTATGAACCTGCAGCAGTATTCCCAGGCCATTGATGGATATAAATTCAGGTGTACACAGTGTAGGAAGCGAATAAGTGTTCGCACTGGTAAGTAACATTCTCAGTTGATTATTTTTTAGGAACTTTCTTCGAAAAGTCGAAACTTTCTCTGACGAATATCCTGTTTCTATCTCATTACTGGGTTATGAAGACAGGAGTGAGATCAACTGCAGCCCAGACAGACAATACCTTACCATCCACAGTGCAATGGTTCCAGTTTTGTAGAGATTTAGCGTCGTGGAAGATAAATAGCATCACGCAAGTGCTCGGCGGAGTGGGTGTAGTTGTTCATATCGATGAAACTGTGCTCATAAAAAGGAAGTATAACCGGGGTCGTGCGAGGGCCAATAACGTTTGGGTTCTTGGCATTTACGACACGGAGATTCGGAAAGGTTTCATCGAACTTATTCCAGATAGGAGTGCGGATACTCTGCTACCTATTATTCAAAGACTGGTATTGCCAGGCACGACCATTCATACGGATGAATGGGCAGGGTATAACCGTTTATCAGATTTGGGATATATACACCATCGGGTGAACCATTCTGATGACTTTGTGGACCCTAGAACCGGTACGCATACCAATTCAATTGAGGGTTTCTGGGGAAGAGTAAAAAATAGAATCAGAGCTATAAACGGCTCTCAAAAGGAAGTTATTTTTAGTCATCTAGACGAATATATGTATAGAAATTGGTTCAATTTAAAAACTGATACTCCTCAATATAACTGGGAGACTTTTTTATCTCATATCAGACAGAAATATCCTGTATAACGTTTTTTTCATGCTTTTTTGTGTAAATATACGTAAAATTTTATGCAAAAATCGTCCTATTTTCTGATTGGTCGGCTCAAGGTCATTGTGCGTTCGCATCGCTTGGGACCCTATTCTTAAACTTTGCCCGTAATATTATTATGTAATTTTTCCTCCTTGGTTCTATGAAAAGTTGGGGTGGTGGAGGAAGTGAGTTTTTGAAACTCATATTGATTGATTAGATGTTATATGATTAAAAATTTCTAAAAAGTCAAAACAGTTACCTCCTGTTTACTAGAACCACTCTGTACTTAAGGTTAATGTTATGTACTACTGAGTAGTTAATTTTCCTGACGCATAAAGGGAAAAATCAGAAGACCACACCACGTTCACGATGATATGTGTATTTTCCAACAAGGGAAATTGACTGTCACACAAGTGTGTGAGTGAAAGGCTACGTAGTGTACGAGAAGGTGTGAACAAGTGTGCATTAACTGTACAATACAGAAGTATATACGAAAATGACTAATATACATGAGCCAATAAGATAAACATCTTACCACCATTGGATTCTGATTGGTTGTAATGTCATGTGATAACAAGGTCATACATTGTTTATTTAGTTAATGGACAGATAAAGCTTATTGTGGATTATAATGGAATATCGATCAATATACGCATAGCGAAATATAACAGACTGTCAAGACAAGGTAGACATCATGTGACTACATATCAGTTAACAAGCTTCTTTTTCTTAATTAACTCTTCACAGTTAAGAGGAGTGAACTATAAAAGCAGGTTAGAAGACTTATTGCTCTCAATGATCTGGAATTTAATTAATTCCTATAATCCTATCTGTTTTCTTTGATATGAAGAGAAGAGAGGAATGTTTGACGGTAGAGAGACTGCACAGGTCTCTACGTTTGTCCGTCAGGCCTACCAAGGCGAATGCAAAGATTTTCTTCGTGAAAAACTGCCAGAAGAAACATGAATATCCCAAAGCATCTTAGACGAAATCACATATTCCCTAACTCACGTACACAGAAGCGACACATTGTGAACCCCATCGATACTGCTCGATCAAGACTACCTGATCTACAGGAGAATATCTCGAAATACTCTCATTTCCTTTATGAGTTATCTGAAGATGAACGAACATCATTCGAGAACTACTCCAATATGGTTATAAAGAAAAGAACAGATGATGTCATGATGAAATCGTTTTTACTACTTCTCCAGAAAATTACGTGTTCAAATGTTCTGATGTGTTTTACTATCTTCAATTCAAATGCAAATCTTATCACTTGGACCTAAGTTTTATGATGCAACGTCAAAAGTGAATGAACTGAACACGAAAGTCCAATTTGAGAATTTAATCAACCAAAAGAAAGATCTGATCCCAACTTCATATGACAGTGCAGACCTTTCCAAATCAACGATTTTAAATTACTGTCTCGATTACATCAACAAAAACCCAGCTTTCGCATATATACTCTCCAAAGAACATCGGAAGCAGATGAAAAAACTGAAGGGTGATGAAAACTTGATCATGAAACGACCAGATAAAGGTGTCGGAATCGTCTTGATGAGCAAACCACACTACTTAAGCAAACTCTCGGTGATACCATCTGATTATTAAACGTTTCAAAAACAGTTTCTGTAGAAAGATCCCACCGAAGAGACGGAGCTCCAGCTAACAAAGATATTGAAGAAAATGAAAGACAAATACATTATCGGTTCAAAACTGTACGAAAAACTGCTTCTATCTGCTTCTACAACACCGTTCATGCACAGCTTATCTATAGGACATAAACAAGACGTACCACTTGACCTAATACTAGATACGGTAGATTCTACATATCACTTGATCAGAAATTTAGCTCTAAAAAACGTCATTTCAGTAGCACTGCTAATTCTTTGTCTACGTATCAAGCTAATATCATTATTGGAAACAAAACACGTAGCTCAGCGAAGAGTCTCTTTTCGGCGGCGAATTCATTCTCTTAGCTGTACAATCGCAAATACATATATGTGTTATTTTGTATGTACATGTATATTAAGTTTGTCAAACAAAAATACAATTAGTTATGGTTATTTTAACTAAACAGGTGAAGATTGGTAATTAGAGTTACGCAATACGAAATCAGTCAATAAAATCAGGTGTTAATGAAATTAGGGTAGTAACAAAGGTGATGAGTTGTCACAAGCAATTGTTAAAAAGAAGTTACGTAATTATATGAATAGTTTGATGATTGGGTTTTACTCAGGATACACATACAAAGAAAGTAGTGAATAGGAAATTACGTAAGAGTTCTAAATGAATACAAGAATTATAGACAATTAGAGAAACAGGCAAACAAACAAAATTAAGTCATCAAAAACCAACAAAGTTGTTACCATAGAAGTGTTTGAGTAATTCTATTTTGTATGCACAGCTCCGGTTTCTCCATGTAAATGGCTAGAGCCTCAGTGAGACAAAGAAGACGAAACCGTATTGCCTTTGGTAGGTTATTCTTTACTCTGTAGATTACTTTGTAGCAGGAGGCATTTGTTGAAATGGAATGATCAGTGTTAACCAGGTGTTCAATTATCCTACTCCTCATTCCACCACTATTGCCTTTTCCCAACCATGCCAGCTGGATAGTGCTCTTGAATCCTCTTGGAGAGGCTGTGCGTTGAACGGCCAATGTACCTGGCTCCACAACAGTGGGTGAACTAATATATGGACATAAAAGTGGTCAGAAGCGCGATCTTGTCCTTGAGACTTCTGCAGACCAGTGGGCGACTGAAGAATACTATTCTTCACGTTGGTGAAAAGAATATTCTTCTCGAAGATGATGTGATCCTTCTCTTGAGAATATCACTCGTTAAATCTCTTTTGAAATCCAATTTTATATAGAGTTTCTTTTTAGGCCCAATTAAAGTTTCATTTCTCCAAATTCTTGGTTTGATATCTTTGTCAATGAATTTTATTATGTATCCATTTTGAATGAAGATTTCTCTCAAAATACCCAATTCAGTTTCTAGAACATCGGAACTACTGATGCATTGGGTGCGGGTGGCAAGTGATTTAATTAAATTCCGCTTTTGTTGAATGGGTACCCAGCTAGCTATAGAAGCTTGTTAGTTGACCGTTCCAAGTAGCTTTTCTATGGATCGACCCTCTTAAGGACCCATCAGCTCTTCCTGTTAGTTCCACATCAAAAAAAAACGGAATTTTTGACTCGTTTTCCATTTCAAGAGTGAATTTTATTGCCGGATGGCAACAGTTAAATATCTTCATCAGTAGATTGGGGTCATTGTTGTTGTCACAAATAATGAGTATATTAATGTAATATCATTATCCGTGTAATGTAGCTTCGTGAATACATCCTTCTTAGCAGTAAGTTTATTATTATTATTGTATCCTTTAGTTCCTAGAGGAACATAGGGCTTCAGCTGCGCACCTCCATTGACTTCGGTTTTCTGACAACTTTTTCACCCTGCTCCAGGTCTGTCCACATGCTTTCATCTCCTCCTCGCATGACCTCCTCCAAGTCACCCCACCGTGGGACGACCAACTCGCCGCCTCCCTTTTGGGTTCCACTCGAGCGATGGCTTGTCTAGTGATGTCACTTGATGGTTTCCTCAGCGTATGGCCAATCCATCTCCATTTCTTTCTGCCTATTTGTTTCACAATCGGTTCCTGATTGGTTCGCTCCCAGAGATCCTGTTGCTGATCTTTTCTGGCCATCTGATCTTGAGTATTGAGAGGAGACAGTTGTTAATGAAGGTTTGAAGTTTGTTTGAGATGCTCTTTATGACTCGCCAAGTCTCTGATCCGTATAGTAGCACTGACTTCACATTGGAGTTGAAAATCCGTATCTATTTTTGATGCTGATTGCTGTTGACCTCCACACAGATTTGAGAGTAATGAAAGCTTGTCTTGCTTTTCCGATTCTGGCTTTGATGTCCTCGTCAGTTCCGCCTGTAGTTGAGACGATGCTTCCCAGGTAGGTGAAGGAGGTTGTTTCTTTCAGTTTAAGTCTGTTACTATTACTCTTCCTGTATGTTTCAAATGAATTGTACGCCATCAGCTGTACCTCTCCATTTATGCTGACTCCAAAATCACGCATATGTTTTCGTTTCCTCCTCGCACTACCTCCTCCATGTCACTCTTGGATCCATACGCGACTTTTTGTTACCCATTTAGGTCCCACTCGATGTAGCACTGACTCATGATATAACTCAACGGCCTCCTTAGTCTTTGTCCTACCCATCTCCATTTTCTTCAGTATATTTTGTTGACCAACAAGTTCTTGACTGGTCTGTTGAATACTGAAGTTGTCTACCGTCTTCGGCCAGAGTTCTGATCTTCATTATGAAGAGGAAGTAAGCAGTTGGAGATGCTAATCATGAATTGTGCACCAAATCGATGAAACATTATAGAAGTACCGATTTGACATTCGAGTTGAAAATTTGGATCTTCTTTATTATGCTGAGTTCTGTTGCGTTTGTTTTTCCGCCTGTAGACCTTTAGGTTTGTGTGATATAAGACAGAAGTCGCTCGTGAAATCCAGATCTTCTCGATCCTTCCTTCTTATCGGCCCAGCGTATTCCTGTCTTATTCGGTGTGGTTAGCAAAACGACAATGTAAGAGATTTACTAGGTCACTTCTCGACCACTTGGTGGTCTCAAGCCGCACAGCTCCACCAGTATTGTCTTTCAAAATCATCAACAAAAGAAGGGGAAAATGGTACAAAGAGCGTCAGGTTTCGGCACCCGTGAGTGGTGATACAACCCCAAACTCTGTCCAGTCTCCTATTCGACCATGGTCTTGACCTTTTCACTAGTTGTTCCCTGTAAAAGAATTTTTATTTTACTTTTAGTTAGTTTTTACTTTAGTAATGAATTCACTATAATCACTCTTATATATTCCTTCTGTACATTTTCACACCCTCTTTACACCTGTTCAATTGACATTCAACTACCACCTGTCTTCCTCACTCAATAAAAATGTCAACCTTATCAAATTTCTAACTCTTTATTCCTTTGTGCCATTGAGTACTACGTAGTTTACAAATTTTATTTTTTATTTCTAAATCCACTTCTGAGTAATTATATCAATAATGTCACCCCGTCCCCTTCCTATTACTCAATAATAGACTACTATACATTTTTGGTAAATATAAGTACGACTGCATAGCCTCTGATGAAATGATTTTATCGATAAAGAAAATTTTCTTCACTGAATTTGGCTTTTATATTCCTGTCTTTCCAACTCCTCACTGTCTGTTGCATAATGAAGTCCACGACAATCAGCAAGACGTCATTGGTGATATTAGGCAACTTTTCATACTCTCATCTTCACTTCAAAGGCTTCACTAAGTTTTCGGGGATGGATAGTGTGACATATAGCATCGTCATATAGTTTTTGAAGGAGGTTGATAGTGGACTGAAGCATTCTGTTGTGTTGGAGAAGTTTCTAGATTACTTCACAGTTGACACTATATTAAGGAGGTAATTACCAAAGGTCCTGGTTTTGATTCCTAACAGCAGCACACTTCTGAAGAGTCAACGCCTAGGACGAATCGGCTATCCGGTATTCCATGCTGGTTTTCAATGATTTTGTAACTGAAGTCCATTTGTGATCAAACTTTATGAAAATGTTTTATATTTTAGTCAACTGATGACTCCTAGGAGTAGAAATCCAAGGTGAATATCGGTGATGTAATTCACTTAAATGATTAGAAGTTTGAAGTCGAATGAAAGTGAAGAAAATGGTATTATTATTATAATATCATTTAATTCCTAGATGAACATAGGGCTTCAGCTGCACAACTCCATAGCCTTCGGTTTTCTGACAACTTTTTCACCCCACTCCAAGTCTGCCCACATGCTTTCATCTCCCCCACGCATGACCTCCTCCAAGTCACCCTCGCACTGACGACCACCTCAAGGCTTCCCATTCTGTCGGGTCCCACTCGAGCGATGGCTTGTCTAGTGATGTCACTTGATGGTTTATCTTCTCAGAGTATGACCAATCCACCCACCTCTATTTCTTCTTGCCTATTTATTGCACAATCGGCCCCTGCTGGGTTGGTTCACTCATTGCCAGAGATCTCTGTTGCTGATCTTTTCTGACCAGCCATCTGATCTTGAGCAAAGTATTGAGCGAAGATAGCTGTTGATGAAGGTCTGAAGTTTGTTTGAGATGCTCTTTATGACGCGCTGGTCAAGTCTCTGATCCGTATAATAAGTAGCACTGACTAGATTTCACATTGGAGTTGAAAATCCGAATCTTATTTTTGATGGTGAGTGCAGCTGTTGAGCTCTACACAGATTTGAGAGTAATGAAAGCTTGTCTTGCCTTCCCGATCCTCGCTGGTTTGAAATCCTCGTCAGTTCCATCGGCCTGTAGTTGAAACGATGCTTCCCAGGTGAGGTAGGTAGGTAGGTAGTTGAAGGAGGTTGTTTCATTCAGGTTCCTCCCATTTCTGCTGGATGATTGTTGTCTGTTGTTGTCGCTGTGGCTGTTGGTGTTGGCCAGGAATCTTCATCACCTCTGTTTTATCTATGTTCACCTGAAGTGAAGTCCTATCTTCACTGGATTCTTCTTCTGCGAACTTGTTGCTTTCCATCACTTGCATATCTTCCAGTTTGTGGGAAGTCAGACATATATGCGTCATCGGTGAAGTCCAGATCCTGCAGGTTTTCTTTTGTGTGAGTCCATTTTATGCCTGTTCCCTCGTTGGTTCCCGTTGTCTGTCACATTATCCAATTTACTGCAATCAGGAAGATCACTGGCGATAATAGACAGCCAGCTTGTCTAACTCCCGTCCTCACTTCGAAGGCTTCTGTAAGTTTCCCGTTGTGGATTACTTGGCATGAAGCATTGTCGTGTTGAGTGCAAAAACAACACATCACCTTCAAGGTTACAGGGAGAGATGACTCATAAACTCGTGGAGAATTGCTGAAAGCTTACTTCAAATAGTAGTATTTGAGTTAAGGCTGCTGTCTAGGAAGTAAACGAAAGCTTAACAACTAAACCATCCATAGCTCAGAGAACATAACTACAACAAAATCATCCACCTGAGCAACAAATCTTCTCTATTATATCTAAATTTTGCAATCATTTCATAATTGCCTAATTTTTTTTGGTGATCGGATATTTGATTGCGTCATATGTTATGAACTGCTTCGAAAAGGAACTGACTGTCAACAAGGTAATAGTATTTTCAAGTATTGGCTTTTTTTCTAGGGATTTAGTTTAATTGGTTGGAGGACTTCATCAGGAGCTGACATCAGTTAGAGAACCATCGGAAACACAACCGGGAGTACTCAACAGATGTTTCGTCCTTTGTTTGGGACTCTACATCATCAGCACGAACCCACTAGATTTCGAATCAAAGACTTTCTGGTTAAAAGTTGATCTGGCACGCCATTCAACCACCTGAACTAGGGATTAGTACTGATGATGAGTCCCAAACGAGGAATAAACAGCTGTCCAGTACTCCTAGCTGTTTTTCAATGGTTCTCTAATTTTTGTTAATCTCTGGCAAAGTTAAACTTTAAGCATCGCTAACTATCAATAGATGTGGGGTTGATTTGAAAGGGAAGGATTTGTTCATGTAGAGGTGTGATGACAATGAAAAGCTTCATCAGGTCTGTTGGCGGATATGTTTGTCGTTATGCAATTTGTTTGAGATGAGCTAGTGTCAGAGAAGGTAAGCTGATGATTCTAAGACTTTGTTAGGAACATATGACACCTCTCGACAGAATGGATTTGTTGAGAGGATAGCAGTAGATAAAAAGTCATTTTGCGACTAAGTACCAACTACACCTTGTACACAAGATCACGCAAATAGAACAAGGATGGCAGCAGTCGTAGTGTTGTAATATCAGAATAATAATAAACATTCACACAGTCTTTCAAAACTTAGTATTATCACTAGTTTGGCATGTGCTACTGATAAGATATTTCAGTAGTGTATAAAGAGACGTTGACTGACACAAAAACACCAAATAGCAGAGTGATAGATTTGATGTCAGAGAGAGAAAAAGAAGCAGAACTGCGGCAAAACATGGAAGACACGTAGAGAAGATATATTATATCACTTAAGGTCTTATCTTTTTCCGTCTTTCTGGGGGGAGGGTATATCTACCAGTGTCCCGTTTTTCAACATTCAAAACAATTATTTCTTCTGGAGCTCATTCTTAGCCCCGCTATTTCCTGCTGCATATCTGTGAGTTTTTCTTCTCACTACTTCATTTTTGGTAGCCATGTTGTGGCCAGTGTTGTGTTCAATAGCTGTCTGGCTACCTTTGCTAGCTCACCAATACCGATGGGTGGTGCAGCGTTAACTTGTCTGTCTGTCTGGATTCAACATAGAACTTCGCACCGAAGTGCAGCACTTCGAGTTGCCACGTTCCGATTGGCACACAAGTAGACAAGAAGATGAGTGAAGAGAATCAATAGAGTTTGACAAATATAAGAGTGAAACAGAATGGGTAATTTAGAAAGGAATATGAAAGATTACAGAGACTGAATACATCTGCGCCATTGACAACGATTTTGAGCAACTGTAGTTGGTGACAAATAGGATCTAGAATACTATCGCCGAATGGGGAAGTCGACAGCTACGACCCGGACTCTTCATCCAATTCGGGGATCGCATGAAGAAATATATCCGTCAGTTTCAGTGCCAACACTAACGAACCTCAGTCAGATCCCACTGTCGTGGTAAGAAACCTCCTCTCAGCCTGCTGTCTACACCGCCATTTCCAGTTGGCCTGCCCACATGTCAACTCCACGCTGTCGTAGACTGCCCTTGCTTGACATCTCAGCAGCGTCCCAAACACAACTGCCTTCGTTATCGGATACTTAACGGCTTGCAACTTATCGACAGTATCGAAATTATTTACAAACGGAAATCCTAGAGACTGTGTACTGACGAATAGTACCAAACTAAGACGAAACAAACGTGCGGTTGGTTTTTCAATAGTTGTTTCACCGATTTCAGCTCATGAAGAAGTCCTTCAACCAATCAAACAAAAAACAATAACTGATATTTGCTGTGATGCTCACTAGTGACTGGTCCTATTCAGGCAGTGACCTGGGGTTATATTGAGAAGCCGTGACCAGTAGGGTACAGCAGGTTAAAGATGAATCAGCAACTCATCAAAGAAGACATGGAGAAGTGGTCACGCTATGTCGTGAATTGATAGAAGTTGGAATTCATGCGTCGGTGGTATAGCGGTTAGGACGCTCACCGATCATGCACAAGGTCCGGGGTTCGATACCCGGCTACCGACGCACTCCTTTACCTCGCTAAGCCAGAAATAATGCTGATAAAGAGGAAAGGGTTGGCATGAGGCTAGCAACCAAATCCTGTAAAATTAAACACTGCTACAGAAACTTCAAGCCACTAGCTTAAGCCCTATGTTCAACTGAGAACGTGAAGGATAAATTAAAAAATGGAATTCATGCACTGGTCACTGGATCGAGTTTAAGTGGCTTAATGATCTACGAAGTCGCCTAGTAACCAAAGATTCTTGGGTTGAAATCCTGTCAGTGAGTACATACTGATGAAGAGTCCCAAACTTTGCTGACGAAACAACTGACTGTCAAGTACTTCCAGGTTCTCTAACCGATGTCAGCTTATGATGAAATCCTTAAAATGACTTTATTGTTTCATGAATACACAAGAATTTCAGATTATATAAAAATGAGTACAAAGTGTGTATACTAGCGGAAACTGTACCGATGAATGGCAGCTATGCTGTGTTGCCTCCATAAAAGAATATACGTAAGTTTTCTATAGTTTGGTTTGTAAGGGTTTCTTATGTTTTTACGGGTTAATCACGGATTGATATCAGTTAGAGAACCATTGAAAACCAGCCACAAGGAGTACTGAACAACTGCTGTTTCATCCTAGTTCTGGAATCATCGTAGTACGCATCCACTGCCAGGGTTCGAACCCAGGACTTTCTGGTTACAAGACAAGCTAGCTCGTAGACCATTCAGCCACTGGGACCCAATTCAATGGCTCGTGAACTCTAACTTCTACTAATTCGTGATTTAGCGCGACCCCAACCATTGTTGTAGGTGGAACATCCATCCACACACATGACATCTAATTGGACCTCACTGGTCAAGGCTTCTCACTAGAACTCAGGAAACTCCAACCTGTAGTAAGTGGGTGCGTACTACCGATGATTCCCAAACTAGGATGAAACAGCAGTTGTCCAGTACACCCTGTGGCTGGTCTTCAGTGGTTCTCTAACTGATATCAATCCGTGATCAACCTGTAAAAATATACATAAGACTCAGCATATTTTGAACAGTCCAATCACAAATACGCACATGCTGTATATATATATATATATATATATATATATATATATATATATTATTATATGCACTTGTTCAATAAACTTAGACAACAAAACGATAACAAAATCTTAAGCAGTGATATAATGAACAAAGGTCAGATTAAGAGATTATCTTAAAAAAAATCGATAAACAATAGTACATTCATTTTGGTTTTAAAATCAAACACCTTACAACAAGAACAAGAACAACAATAAGAAAAAAGTTTAATAGGATTGTAGCGACTAAAACCAAAATATTATGGCATGACTTCATGAAATCGATCTTTGCATCGTACTGTGACTAACTGATCAAAACTTCCTTGTGAAATGCACACAGTCACAAAGCGCGCTAAAGACAATCAAAAAGACGGTTATTCGTTGTAAGATCTATGTGGTTCTACTCAACAACACTTAATAACACAGCAAATACTCAAAATTACCTCAGCAATTCTGATAAGCAGATACACAGACAGGATAACATCCTGGGTACAAAACAAGTACTGTGGTGACACAGCTGTCTGCTAGCCGAAATCGGTAGACAGCAATTTACGTCAATGTTAACATCCCAAATCTTGGTCATGAGACAGAAAAAAAACAACAACAAAGCCTAACCTTGAGCAACTCAACAGCCAATCATAGCAGATTTAGCGTGGGTGGATATGCTTCACAGATAGATCATCGGACTATCTAAGAAACGGTAACAAAGAGATGATAGAATAACCTTGAGCAAGAAAACAGCCAATCAGAAGGGGTTGCTTCTCTGCTAACAATAACGCTAATAATAATAATGTGCATAAAAATCTATAAATATCTGTTGATTTTCTCAATAAACGATCTGTTGTCTGGCCCTTGTTTTCTGTCGTTACAATATTACTAAAGACAACGGATTAAAACTACTTTCCACAAGAATCACACGCCAACACTTCCCTAGGACATTCCAATGTCATTTAGATCTTGATTCACTCAAACAAAATCACAGTCGTAATATGGTTGTATGATACAGACGATATGTGTCAACGGAATATTATCCTCACATATCTCCACAGTTCAATTCGGCATTAGCAGCCGACCATGATATCAGGTGCGTCGTCGAGGGCTCGAACCCCGGACCATGTGCATGGTCGGCGAGAGTCCTAACCACTGTGCACGACGCACAATAGAATACGATACATATCGATATGGACATTCTATTTGATGTTATTTTTTTACGAGTTGATCAGGGATTGATATCAGTTAGAGAACCATTGAAAACCAGAACTAATCCTTACAAACCAAACTAGAGAAAATTAATCTGATGCTCGCTAGTGACTTACTACAGGTTGGAGTTTCCTGAGTTTTAGTGAGAAGTCGTGACCAGTGAGGTCCAATTAGATGTCACGTGCGTGTGTGGATGGATGTCCCACCAACGACAATGGTAAATCATAAATTGGTAGAAGTTAGAATTCACGAGCCATTGAATTGGGTCCCAGTGGCTGAATGGTCTACGAGCTAGCTTGCCTTGTAACCAGAAAGTCCTGGGTTCGAACCCTGGCAGTGGATGCGTACTACCGATGATTCCCAGAACTAGGATGAAACAGCAGCTGTCCAGTACTCCTTGTGGCTGGTTTTCAATGGTTCTCTAACTGATATCAATCCGTGATCAACCCGTAAAAACATAAGAAACCCTTACAAACCAAACTATGGAAAATTGATGTTATTTGATGCAAACCAAAATCACACGCTCAGTGACTGGTTAAAAAAAATATAAACTGTATTGTATATATATAAACAGAGGTTTGATCAGTGCAAAATGTATCTAGGCTTCCGTGTCTTGCCTTCTGATATTACAGTAAGAAAACAGATTATCAATATGACTAGACAACCATAAAGAGAAGCTCTGAATCAGAGATTAGACAAGAAAAAAGACAATGTAGGAAGCAAAGCGAATAATAAGAGATAGTTGAAGCATTAAAATAAACATCCACGTTGTAAATAGATCATTTCGAAGGGATTTTGCAAGCAATTATTGTGTTACAATGATGATAAATTATTTTCTTTGTGTAGTTACTAGACAAGGATGTTAAAATTGTTTCTGAAGACAAAGCCCGTAGTTCAGAGAAGAATTTCACCTCGGCGACGAATTCATTCACACTTAACTGTATAATAGAATATGACGTATTATTATTTCCTTTAATTCCTAGAGGAACATAGGGTTTCAGTTGCACGTCTTCATTGCGTTCTGTTCCTGCTAAAGTTTTCACCTGGCTCCAGGTTTGCCCACATCCTCTCATCTCCTCTTCACATAACCTCCTCCATGTCACCGTAGCTCTGACGACCAACTCGCCGCTTCCCATTCTACCGGGTTTCCTCGTCGAGAGCTTGTCTAGTGATGACACTTGAAGGTTTGTTTTCTCAGAGCCATCTGATCTTGAGTATTGAGCGAAGATAGCTGTTGATGATAGTCTGAAGTTTGTTTGAGGTGCTCTTTATGACGCGCTGGTCAAGTCTCTGATCCGTATAGTAAGTAGCACTGACTGACTTCACATTGGAGTTGAAAATCCGGATGTTATTTTTGATGGTGAGTGGGGCTGTTGACCTCCACACAGACTTGAGAGTAATGAAAGCTTGTCTTGCCTTCCCGATCCTCGCTTTGATATCCTTGTAAGTTCCGTTGGCCTGTAGCTGAAACCATGCTTCTCAGGTAGGTCGGTAGTTGAAGGAGGTTGCTTAATTCAGATTGCTCTCATTTATGCTGATTGTTCTCTGTTGTTGTCACTGCTGCTGTTGGTGTTGGCCAGGAATCTCCATCACCTCTGTCTTATTTATGTTCACCTGAAGTCCTATCTTCTATGGTTCTTCTGCCAACTTGTCGTTTTTCATCACTTGCATATGTTTCAGTTTGTGAGAAATCAGACATATATCATCGGTGAAGTACAGATCCTTCGAGTTTTTTGTGTGGGTCCATTTTAAGCCAGTTTCCTCGCTGCCTACTGTGAGTCGCATTATCCAATGTACCGCAATCAGGAAAATCATTGACGCTAGTAGGCAGTCTTTCTTCAGTTCGAAAGATTCCATGAGTTTCCCATTGTGGATTACTTGTCATGCAGCATTGTCGTATAATTGTTTTTGATGAGATGTATAATTGTCGATGGGACCCCTTGGTAGTAGCGAAGTAGTTGCCAAATGACCTCTCAATCGACGCTGCGCTATCGAAGGCCTTTTCAAGGTCGATGAAGTTGAGATAGAGAGGTGACTGCCATTCCAAGCTTTGTTCAATGATGATCCGTAGTGTGGTGATTTGATCAATACATGATTTGTTTCTCCTGAATCCGGCCTGTTGCGGTCGAGGTTTTTCATCCAGAATGGTGTGTTTGATTTTCTCCAGGATGATGTGGCTTAGTATTTTTCTTGGATTGAACAGGAGCATAATTCCGCGCCAGTTCTTTCATTGCTATATGAATATGACGCACTCATTTTCATTTGCTGGTGTGTGTGTGTGTGTGTTTGTATATTAGGTTTGTTCAATAAGAATAAATACTAGTCAGCGTTATTGTTATTGTCAGTGCGTCCGTGGCATAGCGGTTAGGAGGCTCGCCAACCATGCACATTGTCCGGGGTTCGATCTCCGGCCAACGCACTCCTCCCTTACCTCGCTAAGCCAGAAATAATGCTGGTAAAGAGGAAGGGTGAGACATAAGGCCAGCAACCCCATCCTGTAAAAATAATCACCACTGTTACAGAAACTTCAAGCCATTGGCTTTAAGCCCTATAGTCCACTGGGAACGTGAAGGATAAAAAATTGTTACTGTCAAGTCATTTCATTAATGTGATGAGTAATCAAGTTGTAACTGGGTTGAGGTGGGATTGAAAATTGCTAAGAGAGTGGTGGTTATGTGTTTTCTGAAGAGTGCACATTTTTCCCTCCTTCACGTTCCTCAGTGGAACATAGGGCTTCAAGCTAGTGGCTTGAAATTTCTGTAGCAGTGTTTATTTTTTACAGGATGGGGTTGCTAGCCTCATGTCCAACATTTCCTCTTCACCACCATTGTTTCTGGCTTAGCGAGGTAAAGGAATGCACTTAAAAGAGCTTATTATGCAGCAGAGGTACGTTGTCTCTTCACAAACACCTCTATTTACATTAGAGAAATAAGGATAAACTACTTAAATTTGCCTCCTCTATTTGTATCTACCAGTATGACTGCAGCTATGGAGCCAGCTACATCGGGCGTGCAATTAGGCAGGTTTATCACATTGTATTTCCCAACATCATCCAACATGGTTAAGCAAGGGACAAACAAGATCTATTCGTACCTCTATTTTAGCACACCTTGTAGACACCTAGTGAGCATAAGGTTCACGTGAATACTGCATTTAAAATTATTTTTCGCACTCCTACTAATCTTAATTTTGCTCTACGAGTTCGTCTTCTACATACATCTAGCTGAAGCAATAGGAATCCGCCTGAAGAAGAAGCCAACAAACTTGTGTGTGTTCAGGAGGAATTTGTACAGCCACTTTCCTTGCCTTGGCCAACGTTACATGAATGTATACATCGGAATACTTCAACCCCCTCCCCTAAACATTTAAAAATTATAAAAATTATAATTGTCCAAATTATTATATTATTTTTTCTGACCAGTTCATCTTTAATTACGTGTTATCCTTGTAAAAATTATTTTATTCTTATGACCACTTCATCCTTAGTTACAAATTATCATTGTCCAAATTGTTTTATTTTCTTTAACAATCTGTTATGTAATCAACCTGTGCACACACTTATTCCCTAATTACTCTTCATTTTTCCAAAATTTAACTGTATGTATTAATTTTCTTCATTGATTATCACCCGTCGCATTGACATGTTGACACTGACTAATTATTGTTAACAAACATATCAGTGCCACTTGATGATTGGTAAACTGTTGTGTATTGTAATAAAAATGCGTGTATACGTGTATATTAGAGTAGAGCCAGAGAGACAGGTGAGGATCTGATTAGAAAGTAAATATTTCTTCGCTCTTTGAATCTTTCTGAATTCTCTCAGTCAGGTTTGCAATGTGGCCGTCATTTTAGGTAGCTCACCATCATGGTGTACATTGGTTTGATGATATTAGATGGTTGGGGACAGTTGGCAAGAAGCCTTGTCTGACCTAGGTTTTGTGCTAATGGGCAATCACCAGTCAGCAAGGCGTATCTGCAACTGCCTTGAAGGAACTCATGTCCCTTCTGAGATTTGAACCAACGTCAGAGATGTTACCACTGAGCTATTCGGGCTCGCGATTGACCTCCTGTAGGACTGCAGTGGATAGTTTAATTGAACACTAGTAATTAGTTTAATGCCTCTGGTCTTTTAGTTGGTGCAGACTCAATTCTATCAGTAAATGAAAAATCCCCATATTGAAATCAAAACAAGATTTTGAGCGAACAATTGTGGTTTCGATAACTTCTTCTTCAGGCTATACAGTTATAAATCCATGAATAATAGAGTACATATAGCGCCAATAAAGGCGAATGAAAATAAAATCAGAAACTGCATTAAGGTGCAACTGCGTAAGTTGAGATGATGATCCATTAGTTAACATAGTCAATCAAATTTACATAGGGTGTGTAGTCAGAAAAAATGTGATAAAGTGTGAATGAACAATTGGGTGATATAGTGTTGTTTTATGGTCAACAGAATACAAGTGTCCTTGGGGTAAGAGAGAAATGTGATAACCACAAAATATATTATTATTATATCCTTTAATTCCTAGAGGAACATAGAGCTTCAACTGCGCACCTCCATTGTCTTCTGTTTTCTGCCAACTTTTTCACTCCGCTCCAGGTCTGCCCACATGGTTTCATCTCCTATTCACACGACCTCCTCCAAGTCACCCTTACACTGACGACCAATTCGCCACTTCCCTTTCGGTTTCACTCGAGCGATGGCTTGTCTAGTGATGTCACTTGATGTTTTACCTTCTCAGAGTATGGCCAATCCACCTCCATCTTCTCCTGCTTATTTGTTGCACAATCGGCTCCTGCTAGGTTATTTCGCTCCCAGAGATCCCTGTTGCTCATCCTTTCTGGCCAACCATCTGATATTGAGTATTGAGCGAAGACAACCGTTAATGAAGGTCTGTAGTTTGTTTGAGGCACTCTTTATGACGCGCTGGCCAAGTCTCTGATCCGTATAGTGAGTAGCACTGACTGACGTCACATTGGAGTTGAAAATCCGGATGTTATTTTTGATGGTGAGTGGGGCTGTTGACCTCCACACAGGCTTGAGAGAGATAGAAACTGGTCTGGCCTTCTCGATCCTCGCTGCTTTGATATCCTCGTCAGTTCTGTTGGGCTGTAGTTGAAACGATGCTTCCCAGGTGAGGTAGGTAGGTAGGTAGGTGAAGGAGGTTGTTTCTTTCAGGTTCCTGCCATTTATGCTGGCTGATTGTTGTCTGTTGTTGTCGCTGTGGCTGTTGGTGTTGACCGGGAATCTGCATCACCTCTGTTTTCTCTGTGTTCACCTGAAGTGAAGTCCTATCTTCACTGGATGCTTCTTCTGCGAACTTGTTCCTTTTCACTTGCATATCTTCCAATTTGTCGGAATCAGGCACATATGTGTCATCGGTGAAGTCCAGATCCTCCAAGTACAAAATACATACAAACACATATTAACCAAGGAGGCACTGAATGTGAGGGCTGACCGATAATGTCTAATGATAAAATAAGGAGGCTAAATTGTAAATTCCATTACGGGTAAATTTTGTTTTGATAAAGTCTCATAGTGTAATACAGTAATGTTATAAACTGACACATCTTTTGATGGTATTAGTTGGTTGGAGGCAATCGGCAGGAAGCCTTGCCTGATCTAGCTTTCCTGCTAGTTGGCACTCGTCAGCATAGCGTACGTGCATCCTTGAAGGAACTCATGTCCCTTCTGAGATTCACTGTGAGACTTTATCAAAACAAAATTTACCCATAATGGAATTATACTCTACCACAGTGCACAAGTTTTATTCTTATATCAGTCTATTGTAAATTCTAATAAGATGTTACAGAATTGGTAGGCTTAGTATAAAATCACAAAGGGTGACAAAAATTAAAGGTAACGATAGGGTGAGATAAACTGGGTGGAGAAATAGATAATAGAGACATGATATCACAAAATGATAATAATAATAATAGGAAAAATTATGATCCTGGTGACCTTATAGTAGTGGGCCAGGGTAGACAAAGAGAGTGAATAAGTTTTTTCTGTACATATAGGTCTGGTCTCTCTCTATTAATCTGTAAAGCCTCAGCTATGGCTAGGAGGCGTAGTCGTGTGCCTTTGGGTAGATTGTTCGGTACTCGATACACAACTGTTAATGACTCATCTACTTTGATCCTGTGTTCGCTATCCACTGGATGAGAAAGAATTGCACTATTTAATGATTTGGTTTCTCCTTTCCCAAGCCAAATAGGAATATGTTCACGAGTGTGAAAGATAAATTTTTTTTTGGGTACAGTTTCTGATACTATTTTTATTTGCCTTTCTTGTCTATATGTACTCTATTATTCATAAATTATTATTATTATGTCTTTTAATTCGTAGAGGAACATAGGGCTTCAGCTGCACAACTCCATTGTGTTCGGTTCTCTGCTACAATTTTCACCTGGCTCCAGGTCTGCCCACACGCTTTCATCTCCTCTTCACATGATCTCCTCCAAGTTATCCCACCGTGGTACGACAAACTCGCCGCTTTCCATTCTGTCGGGTTCCACCCGAGCGATGGCTCCTCTAGTGATGTCACTTGATGGTTTATCTTCTCAGAGTATGGCCAATCCATCTCCATTTCTCCAAGCTTATTTGTTGCACAGTCGGTTCCTGCTGGGTTGGTTCACTCATTGCCAGAGATCCCTGTTGCTGATCTTTTCTGGCCGACCATCTGATCTTGAGCGAAGTATTGCGCGAAGACAACTGTTGATGAAGGTCTGAAGTTTGTTTGAGATGCTCTTTATGAAGCGACGCCAAGTCTCTGTTCCGTATAATGAGTTACACTGATTTCACATTGGAATTGAAAATCCGGATCTTATTTTTGATGCTGAGTTCATAAATTATATCAGTCAAATTTGAATCTCAGAGGGATGGGACATGAGTTCCTTCAAAATTGCAAATACGCCTTGTTAGAGGAAAAATTAAGCACACAAACATCAAGTCAGGAAAAGTTAACACGGCTGTTACCATGACAGTAGAAGAAGTGGTTGAACGATTTTCTTTTGTATACATAACTCTGGTTTTTCTAACTGAATGCCTAAGACTTCAGCAATGCATCCAAAGAGGCGAAAGCTTATTGTCTTTGTAGACTGGTCACTTTGACGAAGGCGTTCGTTGAAATAGAAATGACCAGTGCTGACAAAGTGTTTGACTATCTCACATCTTATAGACTCACTACTGATTCACTACGCGTCGAAAGACCAATATACCCGACCCTAGAGCGACATGTGAACGGATATTCTAACTCTTTACTACATTTTAAATTTTACAACTCTTACGTAATTACTAAGTGTAATAAACAGAAAATACGTATTGGCACTATTCAAGAAACATTTTAGGTCAAAGGTCAAATGAAGTCATCAGATAGATAGCTGTACATTCGTGTATTTATAATAAATGGGTGAGAAAGTTCCAGAATTATTTCCGGTCAGAGGTCAGATTAATAAAATTACTAAGGGAACTGAAATATTGCTAGAATATGCGAAAGGGAAGACGGTATGATGGCGCAAAGGGGAATTTTTAAGCTATTTCTAGAATAGTGCCACTACCTATCTTCTGTTTATTACACTGAGTAATTTAATTTTATTAATCTGACCTCTGACCGGAAATAATTATGGAACTTTCTCAAATAATTCCACGTTTTCTTTTGTTCTTATGTGCAACCTAATCACAACTCACTCATTAAACTATTCATTTTATAACATAACTGTATTACACATTAGGATGATATTAAAACCTACAAACTCGCTCAGGGACACGCTGTGTAGCTTGACCCAAGTAGACAAAATAACATAATTTACAAAATACCTTGCAATCACTGTGACTGAGGTCAACTACATAGGTCACACTAGTAGGTCATGGGTAGTCAGACTGCCTATCGGAACATATGAATTTCGGCTAAGATAAGAATGGTTGACCCCGAGAAGATAAGTAATTTAGAAAAAAGGTCAGCAATACATTGCACTGCATGCATTAACACACAACCACACACAATAGGGTGGTAGAGGGTTGGAATTTTAAAAAGTAATCTAGGTAGCTGGAGAGTGAGAGAGAGACTGATTACTGCATCCTGGTTCATTGAGTATTCTATACACAACACATGCAACAGAAATGACTCAACGCAAATACCAGAGATATGGAAGATATTATTACCACCAGTCAGTCAAATCAGAGGAGGATAATAAATAATCTCAAAATTCTCTTTCAATTCATATAAATCACAACATTCTAACAAGTTACTTATTTATTTTGACTACAAAAACACTCGTCTTATTTCCCATCTGATTGTAATTGATCACTGATAACACTCGTATTATTATTATTCCTCAATGTACTTTATCTTATATTGTTGATTTTATTCAAATGTCTAATCAATTTCACTCAAGTATATGAAGGAAGCAATAAAGTTGTATGAGTAGTGACTTGACATGTTCACGAGCAATAAATTTTGAACTTGATATGAAAGTTTGAAGGTAGGAATATAGATTACAAGGGGCTTAGAGACAAGAATTCATAGGATTAGAAAATAGTTACAACGTACGCAAAAATTAATACTTGATAAGTGGAGAAATAATTTTAAGTCAAATAGAAGGTGATAATTGTTTTCGACTTGATATGAATTATACAAGGCTTAGAAACGCAGGTATAAAGTGATATCGTCATTCTATTTCACAGGTTCTCATCAGCTGCAGACTACCTGGCGGCAACAGTCAATATTACTGTATAACAAACAAAGTAGCAAAGACAGGACTCCAAGTGAACATAGACAAGATGGAGGTGATGAAAATAACCAACCAACAACAACAACAGCAGCAGCAACATCCAGCGTCAATCACCATCAACGGGAGGGATTTGAAAGAGGTTACTTCATTCACTCACTTATCTAGGGAGCATTGTCTCAACTACACGCAGTTGGAACGGACGAGGATGTCAAATCGAGAGAGAATCGTGAAAGCGGGCGAGAAAAACATTGACTCATCAACCTGAAACCAATCTGGAAATCTTCTTCACTCAGCCAGTATCAACAACAAAATTCGGTAGGATTTTCAATACAAACGTCAAGTCAGTCAGTTCTTCTATATGGATCAGAAACTTGGCGGGCGGGCGGGCGGGTCACAAAGAATATTTCCAACAGCCTGTTGCAGACGTTACTTTTATCAACAACAACTGTCTTCGCTGGCTCTATACTGAAGATCAGATGGCCGGGCTGGAAAGAACCACCACCGACAAGAAACTATGGGAACAAACAAAACAAGAAGCAATCGCCTATCAACAGGAAATATGCAGAAGAAATTGGAGATGGATTGGACACTCGCTTAGGAGACCACAGGGTGACATCGCGCGTCAAGCCCTCGAGTGGAACCAGGCCGAAAGGGAAGCAAGTGGCGGTTGGGACGTCAGTGCAAGGGTGACATGGAGGAGATCGTGTAAAGATGAGTTGAAACAGTATGGATGGTGAACATGGGTGCAGGTGGGAAGTACAGCAGTAAGAAGACAGAAGTGGCAAGTGGAGACGTGCAATTGAAGCCCAATGTTCCACTAGGAACCCAAGGAAGCAATAATAATAATATAAATGAAGGAAAAAAGTTGTGTGAGTGAGTAGTGCCTTGATATGATTATGAGCAGCATTAGTTTGTGGTCGGAACGTGGTCATCAGTTAATATTACTGTATAACAAACACTGTATGATTTATCAAAATAAAAATCTTATCCATAATGGAGTCAAACTTTACCATTACAGTGGCCAAGTTTTATACTTATATCAATAATAATAATAATAGTTATTGGGTGTCACCAGGAGAGATAAATTTGTTAGGTTGGGTTTGAAGGTCATAAGAAGGAGAGAGATTGAACAGAATTTTTCTGAACACATATTGGGCTGAAAATTATTTCGATAGCAACTGCCTCAGCTATGCTTGAAAATCTATTGCGTAAAAACTTGGGGAGTTTAGGTGGCACCATATGTACTATATTGTAAAGTCTTGTAACCCGCATCCACATGGTATGGCGATATAGAACTCTTGAATGACATTATGCCTGCTTTTATCTAACTACACTGGACAGTGTTCAAGAAGGTGACAATAGGTTTACCAAATCGTCCTACCCTATGTAACTATCTCTACAAGAACACTTAAATTTATAAATGCGCACACTGAAGTGGCCAAACTCAATGGCCTTGCCCTCACCTGTATTGTAATTATATATATAGTGAAGAGTGAATTTTAAACATATATGATGAGGTAAGGAATGTTTAAGCTATTGTTTTTCGGAGTTTCAATGCCAGTAAATCAGTAGCTGTGTCATATTTAAACGGTAAATAATAGTAATAATAATAACAGCTTTATTCCAAACAGTAATTGTGGTACAGGTATGGAATTTTCAGCCTGCATTACAATATTACAATATTGCATGTAATTACCTCATAAATTTTATAAGATTTTGAAGACAAAAAGCAACAACCAAACAGAAAAGAAAAGATAAATAAAACGAAATAAAAAACAACAGCGTTGCGTTTACATTTCAAAAAATGCACCACAGGATATGAAATGTAAAGTTAATGTGTAATAGAAGATGTCAACAACCATAGATTAGTAACGAGGAAAGGGAAACAAAAACTAATGGGGACTGTTTTGTAGAGTGCCGCAGTAAGTTTATCGTGTTATACCTAACGGATTTCTCATCACATAACAGCCGTGCCAGATATGGTATTGTGGAGTTTTTTGTACTTGGTAGTCCTAGCATATAGCCAGCCTCCTATAGCTGCTTCTAGTTCTACCAGATGAAATGCAAGGAGACATCTGCGTATAGAGAGGATGCTCGGGGTCTGACAATATTGTATTCGCTAGTTTCTTACATGACATTATATGCCTATCCACAATAGTGTTAACCAGTTGGTTTAATTATATCTCACTTGCCCTACTAACGGCTTTCAGTGCCTGCCCTTCTCAGCACAGCAAAGTCTTTCTTAAGTAGTCCAGGAAAAATTAATGGGGAGCAGTAAAAGGGGGTTGGGTAGAACACGAGAATTTACAAACTGAGAAAGCAAATTTGAATAAAGCGAGAACAACATTGATTTGTGCAGAATAACATGGTACCATCATTTATTTCGTTGGCTTCTCGTCAGCTGCTTACAGCCTAAATAAATTTTCAGGTTTATTTTCAGAAACGTTTTAACGTACTTGCAAATTTTACATGTTGACAGAAAATTTCACAACTAGTAAACAGTGCTCAGAAAATTGCGCTTATATAGTTTTTACACAGGCAGTTCAAGTTAAAAAATAATAAATAAATGTATGTATATAATGGTAAGGGATGTGCGTTGGATGCATAGTGACTAATAAGTTAGGTAACAATGTACTGAGTTGAACTCAAATCATAGAAACAAGAGACAAGCAAAATTACAGATTATAAAAGAGGGTGAGGTTAAAGACAAAGATTACGCAATCAGATGGGAGAAAAAAGACATCCAGTTACCAAGGCAAGGAAAGACTAATAACTGATTCTTTCTGAACACATAGATCTGGTTTCAAGCGTTTGATAGAAATTGCTTCGGCAAACTTGAGGAGAATGGAGCTCCTTTGTCTATTGATAATTTTGAAGGATTTCTCGATTTCCACCTCATGACCCGTGTCGAGGAGATGTCTGGTAATAGCGCTGCTATAAGAGTTTGTTCCCTTGAGACGTAGGCTTTTCGGCACATGTTCAGAAAATCGGAGGTGTGCCCTTCTTTCTGTTCTCCCAATGTAACTGCTCCCGCAGATACACGTAAATTTGTATACACAGTTGGAGTTAACATGAGAAGGGTATCTATCGACTTTTGACTGCACCAAAGAGCATGTTGTTCGGTGGACGGGAACCAACTTAGCTGCAGGATAGGCTCTGGCTAGTGACGTCCTCAGTCTTCTGTTGACCATTTCTGCAATGTCTTCACCTTTAAAGTCTAGTTGAATGAAGACAGGCTTTTTTTCGACTGTGATTTGTTTGGTATTTGGGCCTTCACATCTTCCATATTTGTTAATGAATTTTTGAGTATAGCCGTTGTTTTTCAGCACCTTTTCGAGATTCGTGAATTCTTCCTCTAGTTTCTCTGCAGAGCATATTCTCCTCGCTCTATAGTACAGAGTCTTGACTAGTGCTCGTTTATAGCTATTTGGACAAAAACTATTAAAATGTAAGTATTGTCCATTCCATGTGGGCTTTCGGTAGATTGACCTCTGGAGGCTACCATCTTCTAGGCGTTTTATGGCGACGTCAAGGAAATGGAACTGTCCATCATTTTCATGTTCCATAGTAAATACAATATTTGTATGTGCGTTGTTGAATAGTCTGAGTAGGTAGGAGGCATGACTTTCGTTGTTGCATACTACAAATGTGTCATCGACATATCGACAATAGGAAGTTGTTTGATCAATTGCATGCTTCAGCTTTGTTTTCTCAAGGTTTGACATAAAGATATCTGCTAAAACAGGGCTAAGTGGACTGCCCATAGCTACACCATCTATTTGTCGGTAAAGAGTGTTGTCAAACTGGAATTGTACACCCATGGTACACATCAGCAGTAGGCGTTTGAATTCCGGCTCTGGTAGTGGGAGAAGATCAGACTGTTGACAAATGATTTCAATGGTTTCATTGATTGGGATCATTGTGAACAAGGAGGTTGCATCAAATGAAGCCATGAACTTATTTGAAACGTTCATGTGATTCACGCTTTCAGCAAAATGAAATGAGTCCTTTATGGTGTGCGCGGCCAGCCTTTGGCGAATGGGTTCCAACTTCTCCGCGAGCCAACGGGCAACCTTATGTTGGGGAGAGTTGATCATCGAAAGTATAGGTCTCAGAGGGACTTCTTTCTTGTGTGTCTTTGGAAGGCCATACATATATGGCAAGCGGGACCCTCGGGGTTTCAATTCATTGTACGTGTTGTTGTCAATCAATTTCTTCTTTAGAAGATCTCTCAATACGTTTGTGATGCGTTTTTCGGTTGCATCTGTCTTGTCTTTCTGGCAGTCGTCGACTTTGAACCTCAACGGATCATTGAGCACAGTTTTCATCCTTGCGACGTAGTCATCTTTATCCATCACTACCACTCCTGAGCCTTTGTCAGGTCGCAGTATGACAATTTTGTCATTATTTCTGAGAGCTTTCAATGCTTTTTGATGCTCTTCAGAGAGGACTTTTGAATATGACGTTGGTGAGATGAGGTATTGATTTGCAACGTCGACCAGCTTAGATTTGAACCAGCTCTTCTTGTCTTCATCAACTGGAGTAAGATCATTCAGCTGATAGAATAGGTTTTCGAATTGAGCTGCGACGTCGGTTCTATTGACAAAGTTATTCGGGATATGGAAGTTAAATCCGAGGGAAAGCACTTCCATTTCTATGCGGCTTAAATTCAGACTCGACAGATTATATACAAAATCCTCAGGATTTTCTGGGAAGACTTCATATATTTTTTCCTTTGTCAGGGATTTCGTCAGGGTTTTATAAAAATTTTCACAGGTTTTCTGTTGAAGCTCTTGAATGAAATTGATGAATTTGATCCGGCAAACTATGTTCAAACTATTGACGACACCGTCAAAGGATCTGGCTTCATTTCTCAATTTTGCAATCAGAGATTCTGTTGATTCAATATGCGATTTCGTAATGCGTCGGAGGTTTTTGAGAGAGGGTGGCAATTTGCAACTACGGAGTGACTTCATGAGATGCCGAGGAAAGCAGTGGGACTGCAAGCATTCATTGTAAAACTTTATTCGAGTAACTTCTCTGGATATTCTGCAACGAATTGTCACCAAGCGATCCAGTGACTTGAAAGATTCCGCGGGGAGGCGATTTTTGAGAAACTTCATGCATTTATTCCCCTTGCTTTATACCAGACTGCCTCAACTTCCTAACGCAGAACGTTAAGTAAAACATCTTTCTAGTAACTAGCAAGATGTCGGAGGACCAGGAAAGATCGTAGGAAATACTCAGTCCAAGGTACTTGACATTAGATGTATTATCAACCTGTATGCCGTCAATGATAGTGGGGCCATGTGAGCAAGCTAGTTGTTGTAGGTCATGTTTATGTCTGAAAGTGAAATTGACTACCTGACATTTAGACGGATTTAGCTTAAGACCGTTTGAAGAGGACCACTGACTAATTTCTGATAGAAAGTTATTTAATTTAGAACAATCTAACTGAGAGTTGACAGGCTTAGAAACAGAGAGGTCATCATCATACTTGACAAAAGTGGCTACATCAGAATGAGGCAAGTTATGTAAGAAAAAAGAAAACAGAAAAGTTATACATACACCTTTATTCTGCACCGTTTGCAGGCACTTCTTACTATCTATTCTCTTCATGGATACTTTAACAAGTGTGTTTTTTTTGGATAGCCATTCTCGTTTTCCTTATGTCATCATTTGGAGTGTCAGCTGTGCAGATTTTTCTAACTTGAATAATCTGGGTACTGATGAGATTTCATCTGCATGCAAGAGGACCAAACAATCTGAAACGGGTATATTTGTAACAAGAGAAGACAAGAGCCAGGCAACAGATCGTTTATAGATTTTCATGTACATTATTACAGATTATTGTTAGCAGAAAAACACAGTCCTCTGACTGGTTGTTTCTCACAGAAGGTTAACGTTGCATCTCTTTGAGGCTGTTTCTTGAATGTCAGACCATCTATATGTTAAATATATCCGCCTACGCGAAGCCTTTCTTCTCATTTTTCTCTCGACCAATATAGGGGACATAAACATTGATGTACATTACTGTCCACCAACTTTGGCTAACAGCCCGCTCTCACCACATATTGGTCAACGCATGACTTCTTTCATAAACTACTCCCCGCTTAATACTGTCGTCCTGTATGTAAACCATACTTAAAATTTGAAGAAGGACCTCGGTATCAATTTTATTTTTATGCAAAATAAAAGCATCATCTATGTATTGACAATAGAGTTCATTGGTCATATTTCCCAATGAATGACTGTCTAATTTTACCCGTAGTCTATATATAAGATCTTACACATGAAGTTATCCATCCCAAGCAAAATATTAAGCCGAATCATCCTGGAGAGAATCAAACACGCCATTCTGGATGAAAATCTTCGACCGGAACAAACTGGATTCAGGAGAAACAAGTCATGTATTGATCAAATCGCCACTCTACGGATCACCATTAAACAAAACTTGGAATGGCAGTCACCTCTCTATCTCAAATTCATAGACTTTGAAAATGCCTTCGATAGCACAGCGTCGTTCGAGAGGTCATTTGGAAACTACTTTGCTACTACGGGGTGTCATCGACAATTATACATCTCATCAAAACAGTTATACGACAATGCTGCGCATGACAAGTAATCCACAACAGGAAACTTACGGAATCTTTCGAAGTGAGGACAGGAGTTAGACAATCTGGCTGTCTATTATAGCCAGTGATCTTCCTGATTGCAGTAGATTGGATAATGTGACAGACAACGTCAACCAACGAGGGAACAGGCATAAAATGGACTCACACAAAAGAAAACCTGAAGGATCTGAACTTCGCCGATGACACATATATGTCTGATTTCCCACAAACTGGAAGATATGCAAGTGATGGAAAGCAACAAGTTCGCAGGAGAAGCATCAAACATAAGATTTCACTTCAGGTGAACATAGATAAAACAGAGGTGATGAAGATTCCTGGCCAACACCAACAGCCACAGCAACAACAACAACAGACAACAATCAGCCAGCAGAAATGGGAGGAACCTGAAAGAAACAACCTCCTTCACCTACCTACCTACCTACCCACCTGAGAAGCATTGTTTCAACTACAGGCGGACCGAACTGACGAGGATATCGAACCAGCGAGGATCGGAAAAGCAAGACAAGCTTTCATTACTCTCAAGTCTGTGTAGAGCTCAACAGCCGTACTCACCATCGAAAATAAGATTCGGATTTTCAACTCCAATGTGAAGTCAGTCAGTGCTACTATACGGATCGGAGACTTGGCGAGTCATAAAGAGCATCTCAAACAAATTTCAGACCTTCATCAACAGCTTTCTTCGCTCAATACTTCGCTCAAGATCAGATGGCTGGTCAGAAAAGATCAGCAACAGGGATCTCTGGCAATGAGTGAACCAACTCAGCAGGAACCGATTGTGAAACAAATAGGCAGGAAGAAATAGAGGTGGGTGGATTGACCATACTCTGAGAAGATAAACCATCAAGTGACATCACTAGACAAGCCATTGTTCGAGTAGAACCCGACAGAATGGGAACCGGCGAATTGGTCGTCAGTTCTAGAGTGACATGGAGGAGGAAGTCATTTGAATAGGAGATGAATGCATGTGGGTAGACTTGGAGCCAGGTGAAAACTGTAGCAGAGAACCGAACACAATATAGTTGTGCAGCTGAAGCCCTATGTTCCTCTAGGAATTAAAGGAAATAATAATAAGGGATTTTACAAATGAAGTCTATATTTTCTAGTAAAGGAATGCTAGTCAATAGGGTAGTGACAGCCATGGTGACTACATTTTCATCGTTTATCTCTCATTCTTTTTTCTATAATTTCAAGAGTGTCCTTCAAACTATACTTAGGTCATGTTTACATGCAATGGTTTAAGCATATATGTGAACCAACCATCTAACTATTTCACAATTATTCATTTAGCTAGATAAATTAACCAATCACATGATTGTGGTAGATATATTTCAGCCAATCAAAATTCACCACCATGACTAATGGTGGTATTATCGGTCATTCATGTAAACAAACTGGCGCAATTGCGAAATTGTCGTAATAGTTGAGCATAATAATTATAATAATAATAGTAATTATTGATTACTAGAGAAAAAAATAGTCGTCATTGTACTTCCTGCTGGGCTGAGTTTCTTTAATTATTATTTCTGAAAGTCACGATTTTAAGGTCATCTTTATCGCTATTTATAATACTGATTTCAATATGACTACTGTGTTAAACAAATATTGTGTTACTGTTAAGACTTCAAAACTGTGTAGATATGGTTCAAAGGTTGAAGTTAAAAAGAAAAACAAATTATAACCATGAGAAGTTGAATTTTAATTATGAACTACTTTTTTTTGGCGTAAGTTTATATATATTAAGCCACTAAGACCCAACTCAATGTATCATGAATTTCATCTTCCGTCAACTCATGATATATATTTAGAACAACTGTCAGTAAGCATCCCAGGCGAGTAGCTTTTCTCTTACCTGACCTGATGGACCCCGCTAGTATCAACTTCTCATCACTAGAACTCGAGGTAACATATTGTATAGGGCTAGTGATATGTTGCTGCTGCTGAGTGGTTAATAGTAGTTTTCCCCGTCGCCAAATTGTTATGTACTCGTCGCTAAATTATTGTTATGGACTGGTCGAGAATTTAATAGTCCTGACACAAGAAGGCGGAAATCAGAAGACCACTAGGTTTGCGATGATACTTCTATTTCCAAACACAAGGAGAATGCAAAAGTGGTATCACACCAAAGTGGTAAGTCGTAAGTAATAAGTCACAAGATTGTGTGAACGAAATATATATATGAAATGTTCCAGACAAAGCGTGTGAACAAATCACTAGACAGTCTTAACATGAATGGCTAATTATAATGAAGTATCGATCCATATATACACAGCGAAATATTGCAGACATGTCAACAACCACCGTATATGGATATATGTCACCAAGCAACGGACTGTCAACAAACACTCATATTATATATAATATAAGGGGAATGTACATTGTTAAAGGAGACAAGTTCATACAAGTGAAATGGTCACAGACTAAGAGAGCAAACAGAAAGAGAGACCAACATACACACATATATATATATATATAAATGGATACATATCAGCTAGTCACTAGTGAGCATTAGATATAATTATTAATCTTCAAGTATTGCTTTTATAGGGATTTTTGTTTGATTGCAAGGCGAGCTAATCCGTAGACAGTTAAACCATCGGGACTCAACCCATTGGCCAGCTCATCAATACTGACTTTGGCTAATTCATGACATAGCGCGACTTATCCGCAATGTCTTCTTCGATGAGTTACTGACTCAACTTCAACCTGCTGTACACTCAATACTGGTCACGGCTTCCCACTAGAATCCGTGGTAACCACCTATCTGAATAGGGCCAGTCACTAGTGAGGATCGGAACAATTTTCGAGTATTGGTTTTTGCAGGGAATTTTTTTTTGGGTAGCTTGAAAATCCCCATTGAGTCATATGAAAAAGAGAAGACGTTCAGCGAAGAGACTCTTTTCAACGGCGAATTCATTCACATAGCTCTACAATCACATTTATATATAACTATTTATGTGTGAGTGTGTGTACATGAGGTTTGTCAAGTTTAGATAATTGGTCAGGTAATAAAAGAAAAATCTAATGTAGAAAAAAGGTTAATTGTACAACAACTAAAGTAAGATTGAGTTAGTAAGTTAGATGACGTAATATAATTGACTAAAATGTTTCAACTTAGGTCAGGGTAGTAACAGAGGTAATTACAGGTAGAGAGAGACTAAGTAGAAGTGGGATAGAGAATAATGCCACTTAAATTAGAACTGAAATTGAGCAGATGAACTGGATGACGTAACATAAATGACTAGAAACTGAGCGTTGGTCAAGTCAGTAATGGTGGTAATCAGGTGTAGAAATTAAATCGGGTGGAGGTGGAGAACACAAAAGTTGAAAATGCAAAATATTACAATTGCGAAAACAAATAATGAAGACTAATGAAGAGACAGAAAAAAAAGATTGAGTAGAATTTACTTGTCGGGTAATAGGATAGATTAAGTCCTTTGCAAGTGTAGTGATTGAACGAACTTCTGTATGCAGAGTTCAGGGTTTAGCAAGTGAATCGCCATTGCTTCTGCAGTGTGAAGAAGTCTGATTCGTACACCTTCAGGAAGACTACTTCTTACTCTCTAGATGACTTTGAAGTTTGTTTGGGGTGTAGCTTGCTGTCCGGATTCTATCAGATGTTCTAAGATGGAGCTGCGGGGACATCATTTTTCTCTTTAGTAAAACCATGTTGGTAAGTGTTCGGTGATACGTTTGGAAAGCGAACGCTGGGTACGGCCAACATATCAGGCTCCACACGAGCAGGTGAATTGATAAATACACATTGATGAGGCCAGCAGTGGTAGCTTATCCTTCACGTTCACATGAGTCATAGGTTTTGTGGAGAAGGTTAGTCGTAGTTCAGCTGCGAAGAAGGTCTTCTTTAGTAAGCACGACAGTCGATTTTTTAGTGTTTCCGCAGATATATCTCCATTGAATTGAAGATTCATGTAGAGTAGTTTTTTAGGGGCGCTAAGCATGGGCGGCTTTTGTGGTCTAGGTTTCATAGATTTTGCAATAAATCGTTCTGGGTAACAATTTTCGACGAGGATTCCCTTGAGATTGTCCAGTTCATCTTCCACGGTGTCCAAGGTACAAATTCTACGAACTCTGTAGCTGAATGAACGGATCAGGTTTCGTTTGGTGTATAAGGGGAACCAACTGTGAAAGTTAATAAGCTGTCCGCTCCATGTTGACTTTCTGTAGATAGATCTTTTCAGTGTTTTATCCTGTTCTCGTCTTGTTAGTTGGACGTTAAGAAAGGATATTTTGGAGTTGAACTCTTTCTCCAGCGTGAACTGAATCGCGGGGTGGTAGTTGTTAAACGACTTCAGGATGTCGTCTAGATTTTCTTCATTGTTGACGATAATGAGAATGTCGTTGACGTATCTCTTGTAGATTTGGAAGGTATCGATCATTTTCTTCAGGTATGTGTTTTCCAGTGTTGCCATGAAGAAATCTACAAGCAATGTGCCTAGTGGTGAGCCCATAGCTATATCATCCTTTAGGCGATATATTTCGCTGTTGGAAGAGAATTGAACATTCAGGGCACACCTCATCAGGAGTTCTTTAAGACGCTCAGTTGGCATAACGATGTTTATTTCTTTGGAATGAATAAGTTCGCATATATAGCATATTGTTTCAGTCAGTGGAACATTTGTGAATAGTGATGTGACATCTAATGAGATCATGGTCCTGTTGGATACGTTGATGTTTTCAATTGAGTGGATAAAGTCGAATGAATCTCAAACTGTGTGGCAGGAAGCTTGTCTTCTGATTGGTTCAAAGATTTCATCATGAGCTGATATCAGTGACAGGACTGTTGGGAAACCAACCGGACACTTGTTTCGTCCTAGCTTAGTACTGTTCGTCAATAGGCCCTGGTTTGCAAAACTTTGAGTGAATTAATGTCATTTCTAACCTTCAACTGTCCAAGGCAATCGTTGGTGTGTGTGTGTGTTTCTTGTGTAGAATATCCGACTTGATTCTAAGTGGTCGTTTTGTACTCAGACGGTATTCAGTAGCTACCCAGCGGCAATGTTCAGGTAATTCCCAGTTTACGATGTTATCATTCTTGTTTAATTGAACCACAAAATTATTCTACAACAATCATCTCTTTTGACTGTCTTTTGGAGTGTTTCATGACTGCACGTATCTCAAGGAAGTTTTGGTCAGCTATGCACAGCAGGAGGCAGAGATCAGTTTTCTGAGTTCAGATCATAACAGGTCGGTTTTGGTCGCTACGCATATTGTGTATTAAGCTGTAAACAGCTTTGTGACTAGATTGGAGTCGACAAGTGTACTGTTGTCGGAGCAGGAATATGGAATAATCTGTTCACTCAAAGATAATATATCATCAGCATCTCCTGTCCAAGTTACACTTTCGAAAACAAATACTGACCACTTGTCATATGTTTCACGGGGGAGGGGGGTAGTTGGTAAAGTCAAGTGCGCCAGCCAATTGTGTATCTCAAAGGAATTAAGTGACAACGAAAACAACCTCGTCTATCAATTCTCTGATTAACCATTAACCAGTTAGATCTGATCATTTCAACTTAATGAAAGTACGATTCGGTTAGTGGGTCTCAATTATCCAATGACCAACCGATGAATTCCACCTTCTGCCAATTTGCATTGTATACAGCTGAACTGCCTTCATTTGTCATAGGCGAGTAACTTTCCTTTGACCCGACTTGATGGACCCCACTAACTTGTACTTCTCAATAAAACCCCAGGTAATTACTTTCATAGGGCTAGTAGTCACTGGTCACTATCAGATATAAGGATCAAGTGTTGGTTTTCAGAGACCTGATTGGTTACAGGTTTGATCGCCTGAAGAGTCGTAACAGCGAATCGTCAGAAGTTGAAATTCATGAGCTGACCAATGGTTAAATAGTCTGTGATCTCACCTTGTAACCAGAAGGTTCTGGGTTCGATCCCCGGTTGGTGTGTACTGTGAATACTCCGAGGCACTAAAACGAAACAGTTCTCTAATACTTCTAAGTTTTCCAGTGGTTCTCTAACCGATGTCAGCTCATGATGAAATCCTGCAGACAGTCAAATCCTTGTAAACCAACACTTCAGTGATCATGATTAGCAAAAGGAAACTCTGTGGACGAATCAATGAAGAACCTACAGTTCAACAATTATTCCGAAGAAAATGGAGATAGACGAAGTGGACATAGGCTGGTGGGACCGACCGTCACGTGGTATTTTAATCCTAGAAGGCCCTCCAGGATAACTTGATTGGGGAAAACATTTTAGATTGAAAATACACAAGAAGTTCAGCAAAGATGTTGATCTTTTCGACGATTTCATTCTCAAAAGCAGCTGTACAATCACATTTATATACATCAGCTTACATGGATACAATTATTATTTGTTTAATTCCACATAGTAACCGAGGTGATAATAATTTTCAACTTGATATGAAAATTTGAAGCTACGAATATAGATTACAAAGGGCTTAGAGACATATAAGATTTCATGGAATGTGAAAACAGTTACCACATATGCAAAATTAATATTTGATAACTGGAGAAATAATATTTTTAAAGGCGAATAAAGAGTGATAATTATTTTCAAATTGATATGAATTACAAGAGGTTTAGAGACGCAGGGATAGAACGAATTACAGGTGTGAACAAAATGAGCATGGGAACAAATTGAAATCAAAATTTTTTTCAACCTGAAATGTAAGTTAGGAGGAGGTATGAATATAGACTACAAGAGGCATAGAAACAAAAAATTGAACAGGATTGAAATATAATTGTAAAATGGTTATTCTAAACGGACTACAAGTGTGATCAGGAGGAGCATGGAAACAAACTTAAAATAACTGATTTTATAACAGAAAAAGGAAATTGGATGAATTGAACGAAGGCAAAGAGAGAAAAATTACACACAGAGAGACAGCTAAACGACAACAAAAAAATGCAGGATAAGGGAAGATACCGAAGTGGGTCCATGGTGGTTGTGAAGGTTGGACTAGTTTCTTTTGAACACATAGCTCCGGATTTTCAATGCATATGGAAAGAGCTTCCGCAGTACAAAGAAGTCAGAAACACTCTGCCTATGGTAGATTTTTGTTTACTTTGTAAATGACTCTAAATTATGACTCCCAGAATCTCAACTGACTCTTGTAATCTATATTTATACCTCCTCCTAACTTACATTTCAGGTTGAAGAAAATTTTGATTTCAATTTGTTCCCATGCTCATTTTGTTCACACCTGTAATTCGTTCTATCCCTGCGTCTCTAAACCTCTTGTAATTCATATCAATTTGAAAATAATTATCACTCTTTATTCGCCTTTAAAAATATTATTTCTCCAGTTATCAAATATTAATTTTGCATATGTGGTAACTGTTTTCACATTCCATGAAATCTTATATGTCTCTAAGCCCTTTGTAATCTATATTCGTAGCTTCAAATTTTCATATCAAGTTGAAAATTATTATCACCTCGGTTACTATGTGGAATTAAACAAATAATAATTGTATCCATGTAAGCTGATGTATATAAATGTGATTGTACAGCTGCTTTTGAGAATGAAATCGTCGAAAAGATCAACATCTTTGCTGAACTTCTTGTTCTTTTCAATCTAATGTTCCAGTGGATATTTTCCACGATTTGAAAAGTATTTTAGGCGTAGGTTTATAAGGATGCCTGACACTTGAGGAGATTGTGTGGTGAGGAGTAGACAAAAGCTCGTAAGGAATTATGAGTTCAGCTTAGGAGGAATGCAGAAAACTAGATAAAATGGACACGTGCTTTTGAATCTCTATATTCCACTCGTAACTGAAGGGAATATTAAACAACAATAATAACAATAATCGTCATCATGAAATTCTTAAAATAAGAACTGAGGTATAATTATGAGCATTGGACTGAACACAGAGATGACTAACTATAATTGTGTCACAGTGCAAACAGTTACTCCTAAGGATGTTAGAGAAAGATATTATCGAACCTATTTAAATACGCACGGCTATTGTATTATGATCAGCGACGTTGTGCTTTAATATTCCTTGCTTGAAACCTTTCCAATACAAAACCACTTCTCTGGTATCAGTATCGACCAAAAGCAGACTTCATTTAGAGAACCATTAACTCACTGACATAAAAGATAAGCGATTTTATTCCACTATTCTGGTGACTTACTAGTCTTCAAAGAACTCGCCTTGAACGTACATAATGGGAATTTCCTGGGTTCGTTCCCCACCAACTAGGATCATGGTTCAGTGCCGCTGAAGACCCCTTGACAAGGATGAAACAGCTCTCCAGTACTCCCTGTCGATGGTCTTCAATAGTTTGCAAACTGTATAAGTCAGTATATGATCGAATTCGAAATTAATCAATTCCTCTTTGATGGTGCGGAATTTGGAACTATTCTGTACTATATATATATCCTCTTTTGTGAAAAATACTTGTTACAACTATACCATTTCAGGGATTACTTACAACACGAAATGATCGTAAGAACACGCATTATTAGACATTATCTTACTTCAAAGAGAGACAAGTCTGTCGTTAAATGTAAGCGCATTCATGTTAAGGTAATCACATAGACCTCAACATTTCACTCTGTCATTCAGCATATTCTGTGTATTAGTGTTAAGTACCAAGAATTGATTCCGAGAATAAGGATAAGCTGTCTAATGCTGCCACCTACTCTATGTGTATCTATCACAGTTTGACTGCCTCTGTGTGTAGCCAGTTACATCGGACTTACTATCAACATGTTCGTCATTGTAAAAAGAGTTGAACACGGTCCATTCCTAGCTTTCTGTTCTACCTCTCACCCCTGCATGGATAATGAACATAAAGTCGGTGTCTTAATGGGGCATTCAAAGTTATCCAGTCTTGATTTCGCGTTATGAGTTCTTGTTTTTTACATATACCTAGCTGAAGCTATTGAAATCTACCGGAAGACGCCAAACTTCTGTGGATATGCGTTTATCAAGAAACAAAGCATGCGCCGACTTGAAAAACGCGCTCGTGAACACTACTCAGCCTGGTTAGTAAAAGAAAACCAAGAGCGTGTATGCAGTTCAGTGACAGAATATCTGTTCAATTCAGGACATTCAGCGCCTTTCGAAAAATCATTCACAGTAATTTACAAGATTCAATCAAAGCTATCAAAGTGAGTGAAATCAAGACATCTGGGCATAGCCTATGCGCTAGCTATCCCAAAGCTCAAACCCACGCTATGTATCCAAAAGAAAAACATCCAACCCCTGTCCCTGACATGGCCATCATAAACAGGTAATTTTTTAGTAATGACCATCCCATCGCTTTTCTTATCTAAACTTTCTGTTTATTCATGTTATTTTTTAAAGTTTTCCTTAATCCCTGTTTACACTACCATAATTTCATATCCGAACTTCGTGTTCATTTTGTCATTTCACTATTTCTACATATTTAATCCCTGATTGCATAAACAATTATTCATCACATTAGTTTTTTTAACCAAACATCCTGTCTAGTATTGTTATTTCAACATTTCTAACGCCTAATTGCACAATGTCAATCTTCTTAGTTATTATGATGCTACTTTCATTGGGTTTTATCCATCCCCCTGTTTAATATGGCATTCTAATTCTTAATTGTAATTTTTATTAATCTGACCCTTAACCGGAAATTATTCTGGAACTTTCCCATCCATTTGATATAAATACACGAAAGGAACAGCCTAGTTGACGGTGACTTCGTCGAAAAGAAAATTTACTTCGCTGCAATTGTCTTCTTGATAAAACTCCTATGACCCAATGTGTATATTCCGCGATTTGGAGAGAAACAACACATACTTTGCTAGCTCAATCTCTTCCTCAACCTATGCTCAAATATTCAAACTAATGTCTATTTTTATAACATTCTAATGTCTTCTAAACTATTCCCTGCATGGTAAATAACCAATAATAAAAGAGATATTTCAATTACTGGATGAGAAACTCAGCGAAATTTATGAAAACGCTCACATGACACATTGAAGCATTTTATTCAGTTTAACAGTGTGAAATGTTTACACAATTAATTTACCAAAATAGTCTTCTTGTTCTATCATAGGGATTCACACTCACCGAAATTCTGGGATCTCTAATATTATTCTGTGGCATCATCACTTGTCCATAAGGTTGTAAAGTTGTCCTCAATCTTGGCGCATTCAAATACTGAGGTTTACTCAACTGGATATTCTGTCTTACAATGGGGAGTCGAGATTGTCTCAAATATAGATTTGATGAAGGTGAATACGTTGAATTTGTAAGTTTGATGGATATTGTGTAGACTGCCTGCTATACTGAAGCATATTTAATGATTGAGGTGCGAATAGTGGACTTCTTCTCCAAGGAGTATTCTGTTGCACTGGTGTATTTAGATTCCTTGTATATTTAGGATAAAAGATATTTCTTCTACTTTGATATGGAACACTTGTGGGATATGGCGTAGGCTGTGAGACAGTTTTACGCGGTGCCGGTGCCGGTGCCGGTGCCGCTGGAGGTGGTGATGATGATTGTGGCATTAGCACTTGTTGAGAAGGATAAAAACCATTTTGCATCGTCAGCTTATTCCAGACAGGATATTGTTGTGTATTCACTTGTTGACTCACTGATGGAATATCTTCATAATTATCATTTTCATATCCCCCAATACTACTAATGAATTTCTCTAATTCCTCATCTGCAATCCCCGTCGACAGTGGTTGAGATTGCGGTGATCTCTGTTCTTGTGATTGGGGTTTAGTCTGAGGTATAGAAAACAATGATGTTCCATCATTCCCTCCATAGAATTGAAATCCAGTCGGACTAAGAATTGTATTCATTCCAGGTATATTTTTTATAACATCTTGTCCAGATGGTGTATTATTATTATTATTAATATTATTTCTCACAGTATCAAACATATTAACAGATGGCTCAGGTACTTCATGCCAGTCACCGTCTGGCATCATTTCAAATTCATTTGATGATGATGACGATGATGGTGATGATGATTGACTTTGATATACTGGATTGAATAGTAGATTTGTAACACTGGAACCTTGTTGAATGCTCAAGAGAAATAGAATTAAAACACACGAGACACGAAGACAAGTTTGCTGTGACATAGTCAACTTGTTAAATGAACGAATTGATTCACTTGTTTGTTTTTTAAATAAATAGCTGATGACCTTGGTTGTGATGACTACTCAGGCGAAAAAATGAAATCGATAAGTCTGGGGCAGTTTGATTTATTAACGAATCAAATTAAAAGCATGACAAATTGTTTGAGTGACCTTCACTTTTATTTTTCCAATGTGAACAGTGATCAGACTAATCGTAGTATGAATTGTGTTTAATTTTAAGTGAATCAGTGGTCTGTCTTTAGTGTACACTTACTTGTCAAAGGGGGGGGGGGGTAAAAAGTTCAATAAAATTTGATGTTGATAAAATAGGGGAAAATATTTTTTCTTTCATACATTTGGTTCCCTCTTGATAAATTTCGATAGAGAAAGAAAGAAAGACCAGATTTACAGTATAAAATAATGATGCCATCATCATTCTATTTCACAGGTTCCCCTCATCAACTGCTGCTGCACACCACTCCCTGAAATTACAATGGTTATAAATAGTGATAACATTTCATACTTCATTGTTTGAAAGAGTAATAGAGAAAACATTATAAGATGAATGCATCCCGAATATAAGTATTACAATTATTTCTAGTTTGAGTTACCATCAAATTATATACTATCAAACCATGAAGGAGCATAGAGCGGCACTAAGGAGACTATGTGAAAATGATGACCTCGTCATGTTTAGACCTGATAAAGGCTCTGGAGTTGTTATAATGAATAAAACTCATTGTGTACATACGATGTTGACAATTCTTAACGACTCCGAAAAAAACTAAGAAGGATGCAACAACGTTATTCGAAAATACAGTAAACAAATGCCTCAAAGAACTACTCATCAAGAAACAGATTGACAACAAAACTTACAATGAACTGAAGTCATAGGGTGGACGACTCCCATTTATGTATGGTCTACCAAAAATCCATAAGGCCAATGATAAACTCACCATGTCACAACCTAGCTCAATGGCTAGCTCATTCATTGAAGCCAATTCAACAGAAATTTTCAAATCATAGCTTGGATGACACCATGTTGATATATCAAATGAATCAATGGTGTCATACGACGTAACTGCCTTATTTACAAATGTACCAGTGATAGAAGCAATAGACATCATTTGTAAACAAACAGATCTATTGCCATTACCGGAGACAGAGATGAAGCGACTACTAATTCTTTGCACAAAAGACATCCAATTTAGATTCCATAACCAATTCTACCTACAAATTGACAGGGTCACCATCGGTTCACCTCTAGGACCCATTCTAGCCGACATCTTCATGAATTATCTCGATCAGATGCGACTGAGTGACGCTATCAATGAAACAACATACTACCGCGGATACATCGACGAAACTTTTGTTATTTGTAACGACACGATTCAGTCATCTGTATTATTTGACCGCCTTAATGAGATCCACTCAAATATTATTAAATTCACCATGAAATACGAACACAACGAGGAGTTCAATTTCCTGAGCATAAATGTAAAATGAAGAAACGATGGAACGGTTGAGAAGTCCATCTACTGAAAAGAAACTTGGACTGGACAATACTCTCACTACAACAGATTTTGCCCTTTGAGCCATTAGCGTGGATTAGTAAGGACACTGTACGACACACCCAGGAAGTTATGTTCGCCTAACAAGTTAAAAGGAGAAGAAGAATTAAGCTCTGTTGAAAAATGATTTAAGGAAAACGGGTATCCAAAAGGATTTATCCTACAGTACAGCAAAGAAAGAGATGAGAAAGGGATGTATCCAACAGCTGAAAAGAAGAAACTGTTCATTCGCCCCCTCATTTAAAGGAGAAACAGTATCACAAAAGATTGAAAAGAGGATGAAAGGAGCAATATGAAAAGATGCTTCACTGCAGCCAATCTAGTGACACTATACAGCACTACATGCTTGTTCTATAAGTCAATGGAAACTGGATAAGTACCCAGCTGATGTTACCACCAACTGCATTTATAAATTTACGTGCACCTGCGACAGCAAGTACATTGGAAGAACAGAAAGAAGGCCTTCTCTCCGCTGTTTTCAGATCATATTTCGAGAAACTTATGCTTGAAAGGAAGTAGATATTTACAAAGTGCAATTATCAGACACCCACACTGTGGATACGGGTCATTTTGTCGAGATTTCCTAATTTCCTTCAAAATATTAAACATTCAAAAGGAACAGCGAATCTACTACGATTTACTGCTGAAGCAATTGCAATCAAACGTTTTAGACCAAACTTATGCACACAGAAAGAGAGTGTAGGCAATCTCTCACTCCCTTTGTAATGAACCATATCACTTTGATTACACTGATTAGCCATACACACTAGTGGACTCAACTCACTAGGCAAGTTTTCAATTTGATGAACTTTGACCTTCTGAGTTACCATGTTGACACGGTTTATTAGATGTTTCTGTTTTCCCTCTTCTCTCACCCACCCTTCTTTTTTCTATTTTCTTCATAGTTTGATAGTGTATAAATTGATGGTAACTCAAACTAGAAATAATTGTAATACTTATATTCGGGATGCATTCATCTTATAATGTTTTCTCTATTACCCTTTCAAACAATGAAGTATGAAATGTTATCACTATTTATAACCAATGTAATTTCAGGGAGTGGTGTGCAGCAGCAGTTGATGAGGGGAACCTGTGAAATAGAATGATGATGGCATCATTATTTTATACTGTAAATCTGGTCTTTCTTTCTCTCTATCGAATGTTTTTCTTATTCCTGTTATAGGTCAACAGAAAACAGAAAAGTGAAGCCTGTGAATCAAGTGAAGGCAGAAATAAGAGAAGGCTGCCCTCTTGTTATCAGTGATGATATTCGTGAAAATGATAGAATAGATCAGGAGATATAAGCATATAACTTGTACACGCATTCTAGTAGATATTTAAACTTTTATTCATCTCATTCGTTCGTTATCTGTCTGTGAAAGCAGCTAACTTAGTTAAGTGTTTGACAAATCGAGCAATCGCACTAAGTATTACGTCATCAAGCCTAAATGATGAAATGAAACAGATAGAAGAATAACTGGTGGTTGATGTCAAATAACTAACTATCCTATAAAATTCATTCAGAAGATCAGAAAAGTTCAAAAGTAGAATAAAAATAATGAGGAAACTAATAATGATAACATAAATGAGAGAGAATATAAGGCATCTACAGTAGTTTTACAATATAAGGAGGGGGAGGGGACATCTGAGACCATCCCTACGTAGGATTCTCAATAAAACAGGATTTGGAGTGGCATTCAAACCTGCAAAGTCACTCAGACAGGACCAGCTCGATAGGCAAAATGACTGCGCAGTTTGACTCAATTGGACAAATACTCGCTGAAGACATTAGCGTCGGTGGCCTAGCGGCTAGGACGCTCGCCGACCATGCACATGGTCCGGGGTTCGATCCCCGACCGACGGACACACTCCTTTACATCGCTAAGCCAGAAATAATGCTGGTAGAGAGGAAAGGTCGGGCATGGGGCTAACAACCCCATCCTGTAAAATAAACACTGCTACAGAAACCTTAATCCACTACCTTGAAGCCCTATGTTCCACTGGGAACGACAAGGAAAAATTAGTAATTAATTATTCGCCGAAGACATGGGCTATTGATCGCGCCATGTCGTGAATTGGCAGAAGTTGGAATACATACGCCATTGGATTCGATCCCAGTGGATTAATGGTCTAAAAGCTCGCTAGCCTTGTAACTAGAAGGTTGTGAGTTCAAAGACTGGCACCGGGTGTGTGCTGATGAAGAGTCGTAGACTAGAACGAAACTGCTGCGCAGTACTCCTTGTTGGTTTTCCAATGGTTCTCTAACTAATGTCAGCTCATGATGAAATCCCTACAAACCAACACTTGAACATAATAATATAATTTACAAAATACCTTGCAGTCACTGTGACCGAGGTCAACTACATAGGTCAAACTAGTAGGTCAGGGGTAGTCAGACTGCCTGTCGGAACATATGAATTTTGGCTAAGGTAAGAATGGTTGACCCCGAAAAGATAAGTAATTTAGAAAAAAGGTCAACAATACATTGCACTGCATGCATTAACAGACAACCACACACAATAGGGTGGTAGAGGGTCGGAATTTTAAAAAGTAATCTAGGTAGCTGGAGAGACAGAGAGATTGATTACTGAATCCTTGTTCATCGAGTGAATCTACACCCAACACGTGCAATAGGAATGATTCATCACTCACACCAGAAATATGGAAAACACTACAACCGATCAAGACAAACGTTGAAAAATATGGAATTCTATAAACGAAGTTTGAGAGTTGTGTGATTAGTGCTTTGATATGATTATGACCAGCAATAAATTGAGCTTTTAAAGTGGTCATCAGTAAATATTACTGTATAACACATAGTGAGACTTTATCAAAACAATTTTTACCCATAATGGAATAATAGATGAAGAGGTAGACACGATGCGTTGGAAGAAAGCAAAAAAGAGGGATCCTCTGGACGGATAAGCGGACTACTCTAGAAGATGTGGAATTCGTAGATGATTTATGTCCCATAACACGCAAACTCTGAAATCAAAAGGAAAAACCATCAAATCGGCAGAAGACGATGACATTAAAGATGACACTGCTGATGAAGAAAAACAACCAACAACAACAACAGCAGCAGCAACATCCAGCGTCAATCACCATCAACGGGAGGGATTTGAAAGAGGTTACTTCATTCACTCACTTATCTAGGGAGCATTGTCTCAACTACACGCAGTTGGAACGGACGAGGATGTCAAATCGAGCGAGAATCGGGAAGGTGAGAAACACATTCATCAACTTGAAATCAATCTGGAAATCTTTGTCACTCAGCCAGCATCAACAACAAAATTCTGTCGGATTTTCAATACAAACAACGTCAAGTCAGTCAGTTCTTCTATACGGATCAGAGACTTGACGGATGAGTCACAAATAATATTTCCAACAGCTTGTTGCAGACCTTTATCAACAACAACTGTTTTCACTCCATACTGAAGGTCAGATCAGATGGCCGGAAAGAATCACCAACAAGAAATTATGGGACGAGAACCAATAGCCCAACAACAACAAACATGCAGGAGATGGATTGGACACTCACTCGCTGAGGAGTCTGCTGGGTGACACCGGGCGCCAGGTCATTGCTCGAGTGGAACCTGAAAGAGAAGCAGCGAGTGGTACGTCAATGTGAGGGTGACATGGAGGAGATCGTGTAAAGATGAGTTGAAACAGTATGGATGGTGAACATGAATGCAGGTGAAAAGTACAGCAGAAGGAAGACAGAATTGGCAAGTGGAGACGTGCGGTTGAAGCCCTATGTCCAACTAGGAACCCAAGGGAACAATAATAATAACAAGCACTAATCATTATCACTATCAATAGAAGTAATTTGAACGAGGTCATCTCATTCAATATACTAGAAGGTATCGTTTCAGCTGCAGATGGTGATACGGCCGATGATGACAAAGGGAAGATAGGAGAAGGAAGACAAGATTCAGATTAATAAAGAAAAACCTGTTAAAACACTGCTTCTATGGGGTTGAAAGACTTGGTGTATGGTGAATAGTATTCTCAAAGGGCTACTATAGATTTTTATATCAATAGCTGCTTCCTCTAACTCAATAATGAAGATTGAAATGTCTGTCAGAAACAATCACCCTAACCATGAACCTATAGCCCAACAGATATGCTGGGGGAAATGGAGATGGGTTGGACACCTAAACCGAGCAGACAATCGAATAACAACATGATCTAGGTTACCACTCGACTGGAACCCGAATGGCAACCAAGTAGTTGGGTGAACGACAGTAACATAGAGGAAATCATCCTAGGAAGAGATGAGAGACTATGGGCAACCATTATTATTGTTATTGTATCCTTTAGTTCCTAGAGGAACATAGGGATTCAGCTGCGCACCCCCACTGACTTCTGTTTTCTGCCAACTTTTTCACCCCGCTCCAGGTCTGACCACATGCTTTCATCTTCTCCTCGCATGACCTCCTCCAAGTCATCCTTGGACGACCAACTCGCTGCCTCCCTTTCGGGTTCCACTCGAGGGCTTGTCTGGTGATGTCACTTGATGCCTTGTTTCCTCAGACTGCGGCCAATCCATCTCCATTTCTTCCTGGCTATTCGTTTCACAATCGGTTCCTGCTGAGTTGGTTCACTCATTGCCAGAGATACCTGTTGCTGATCTTTTCTGGCCGGCCATCTGATCTTGAGCGAAGTATTGAGCGAAGAAAGCTGTCGATGATGGTCTGTAGTTTGTTTGAGATGCTCTTTATGACGCGCTGGCCAAGTCTCTGATCCGTATAGTGAGTAGCACTGACTGACTTCACATTGGAGTAGAAAATCAGGATGTTATTTTTGGTGGTGTGTGGGGCTGTTGACCTCCACACAGACTTGAGAGTAATGAAAGCTTGTCTTGCTTTTCCGATCCTCACTGGTTTGATATCCTCGTCAGTTCTGTTGGGCTGTAGTTGAAACGATGCTTCCCAGGTGAGGTAGGTAGGTAGGTAGGTGAAGGAGGTTGTTTCTTTCAGGTTCCTCCCATTAATGCTGGCTGATTGTTGTCTGTTGTTGTCGCCGTGGCTGTTGGTGTTGGCCAGGAATCTTCATCACCTCTGTTTTACCTATGTTCACCTGAAGTGAAATCCTATGTTTGATGCTTCTCCTGCCAACTTGTTGCTTTCCATCACTTGCATATCTTCCAGTTTGTGGGAAATCAGACATATATGCGTCATCGGTGAAGTCCAGATCCTCCAGGTTTTCTTCTGTAAGAGTCCATTTTATGCCTGTTCCCTCGTTGGTTGCCATTGTCTGTCACATTATCCAATCTACTGCAATCAAGAAGATCATTGGCTATAATAGACAGCCAGCTTGTCTAACTCCCGTCCCACTTCGAAGGCTTCGGTAATTTTCTCGTTGTGGATTACTTGTCATGCAGCATTGTTGTATAACTGTTGGATGATGAGATATATAATTGTCGATGACACCCCGTAGTAGCGAAGTAGTTGCCGAATCACCTCTCGATCGACGCTGTGCTATCGAAGGCTTTTTCAAAGTCTATGAATTTTAGATAGAGAGGTGACTGCCATTCTAAGCTTTGTTTAATGATGATCCGTAGTTTGGCGATTTGATCAATACATGACTTGTTTCTCCTGAATCCGGCCTGTTCCAGTCGATGTTTTTCATCCCGAATAGTGTTTTTGATTCTCTCCAGGATGATGTGGCTTAGTATTTTGATTGGGATGGAGGGGAGCATAATTCCGCGCCATATTTGCATTGAATTAAGTCTCTTTTCTTTGGTAATTTGAATAAGTATCCTTTCTTTCAATCCTCGGGTACTTTGCCCTCTTTCCACACCTTCTGCAGTAGAGGCGTCATCAAAACCACTGTTGTCTCTGGGTTTATTTCCAAAGCGTTCGCGATCTGGGCAGCTTTCCCTGTCTCGTACATAGTGCGGACGTTCCATGTCCCCACACAGACGTTTTTTGGTGCAAAGAGGTTCATTTGTGCTGAAGTTTCCGTAGCAATTTTTTTTCGGCAATCATGGAGCCAGCTAAAGACGATGGGAAAAATTAGGACAAGCAATTACGGAATTCAAGATAAGTTAATTCGTATAAATCAGCAAGAAGTTATCACATAATCAAGCAATGATGACTAAGAAGAATAGGATGACTCATAAGAATTACGTAGAATATAAACAAATTTGAAAAGAATTAGCTAGAATTGTAAAAATTACCAAAGTGAAAAGATAGTTTCAACTGGATAGGAAAATATCGTTTTTTTTAAAAACTTAATACATATTATTATGCTCGCTAGTGACTTGATACAGGATAGAGTGTCCTGGAGTTTGTGTGATAAGTCGTGGCTATTGAGGTCCATCCAGTTGGGAGTGAGGATGGAGTTCTCAACGATGATATTGGTTGATGGTTGCAGTAAATCACGAACTGGTAGTGTGGTGAGAGCAGGCTGCTAGCCAATTGGTAGACATTAATTTACGTCAATGTCTAGCTCACTGATATTGGCCGTGAGAAAATATGAACAAGGCTGATTCAACAACCAATCACAGCGGAATTAACGTAGGCAAATACGATTCGCAGATAGATGGCTTAACTTTCTGAATAACCAGTCACAAGCAGTACAGAATAACCTTGAGCAAGAAACAACCAATCAGAAGACTGTGTTTGTCTGCTTGAATAAGCTGTAATAATGTACATGAAATATATATAAATACGTGCTGATTTCCGTAATAAAACGATCTGTTGCCTGGCCCTTGTCTTTTGTTGTTACAGTAGCAGTTAGAATTCATAGGCTGGCGATTGAATCGGATTCCAGTGACTGAGTAATGCTATACGAACCTGCCTTGTAACCGGAAGGTTCGAACCTCAATGTAGTAGGTGCTTACTGCCGATGATTCCCAAACTAGGGGGATGAAACAACTGTCCATTACTCCCTGGTTGGTTTTCTAATGGTTCTCTAACTGACATATCAATCAGTGGTCAAGCTTGAAAAAAATATAAATCAAACAGGTTTTAACTCACGAATAGTCCTCATCTAGATAATGATGAAAATAAAACACTTCTCCTCCCTAGCTGTACAACCGCACTTTAATATACAGTCTCATTTTCATGATAGAGGGTAGTAGTTACGAATAATAATAACAGTCAGTTTGTTTCAAATAGTATTGTTGATTGAGGTTGGAAATTTTAGCATGTTATAGATTACTGGATCTAATGTTCTGTTGATATACTAAAGTGAGGGGAAAGACAAAATTAACAGTTATAACACAGCTTAAATGATGTTTACACTTATGAGAAAATAAACAAAAAATTGAGAGGATTATAAATATAAGAAATGCAATAACAATAAAGGTTGATGTTATAAGGGTGAAGGAAATGGTTTAGTTAGTTCATACCTGACACTATTTTCATCGCATAAAGTACGTGCCGTCAAATATGGTATAGTGGAATTTTTATACTTAGACGTACGTGCATAAAGTCTTCTGAAAAGACTTGTTGTTTTGCCTGAGGAGGAAACACAAGGTTTGAGCTGCGAGTGTTGTGGTGGATGCTCACAGTCTGACAAAATCCCTTTATTAAATTTATTGCATGACATCAAGTGCCTATCAGTGACAATGTCAACGATATGGCCCAATGGGACACAACCAATCGCCCTACTGGCCGACAGTCTTCAGAGTTCTACGAAGTATGACAAAGTCTTTTATAAACAATCCAGGAAAGAATAAGCAAGGGTGGACAGTAAAGAAGAATAGGCAAAATACACGAGTTGACAAACTGTAAGATGACGGGTTGAGTTATACCTGAGTGCCTCAACTTCTTAATGTCAAAGGTCAGACAAAATATTGTTTTAGAAATCGCTAAGACGTGTAGGAATACCAGGGTAGGTTAGAAGCAAGAATTAATCCAAGATACTTAAATTCAGACTTGATTTCTATATCCTCACTATCATCAATTTTGCATGGGTAATATGAAACAATGGCTCCATTTAACTTCCGTTTCCATCGGAAACTGAAATTAACACTCTGATATTTGGAAGGATTTAGTTTAAGACCGTTACACGAAGACCCTTAGATCACAAAGCTCGTTTAACTGTTGGTAACGCTGTACATAAAATATATCCGGCCGCATATACATAAGAGTTTTCGATATTAGACACTGTCATGAAGAAATGGAGTCTTTTGCTTAGTCTTTTCACGCTGCAGCTGTATGTCAAAATACAGTTCTTGTTGTTAGGACACTAACAACAAGCGACTTGTTATCTAATCATCCTCAAGGAGTATCGACTCTAGCTTTTCTGGTCAGTCAACTCCAGGTTCTGTAATAATAATAATAATTCGCTTTATTCCAGAAACAGTACTAGTGAGTGGTACAGTGTGGAATTTTCACCACATATCTACAATATTGCATCTAATTTCATCGCACATTTAAAAGGAGTATTACAAAAAAATTTTTAAATATAAAAAAACAACAACAAAAACCAAAAAGAAACACAAAAAATAACAGAAAAGTGCAAATAAAAATACCAAGTAGAAAGGAAGATAAACACCAATAATGAAAATATTTCACTATTTGGTAGTGGGAGCTATGATATGTGTATGAGTGGTGAACAGTAACACCTATAATCATACAAGAAGTTATGAAATGTAATTAAGAATGTTTATCGTCATGATGATCAGTTAATTTGATTGAACTACACTAAACAATCATAAAATAAACATTTCAAGGTTGTGGTAGTGTTAGCAATCATGCATAATACAAAATTTTTAGGATGGTGATAACGGCGTTCACAACGAAGATTGTCAGTTTAATACTGCCGAACAAAAAAGTTTCAATCACAAATCTAATATTACAAGATGGTTAATGACAGGACAATTTTGTAATAATCATAATGATAATATAGTCGGACCCAGTAGATACACAAAAGAAGGAATAGAATAAAGAATAAAAAATGAGCCAATGATAATAATTTTAGGTAGCTAAGTATGTTTACGAAGGTTTTTCACTATAGAATACAAATGAGAGATAATAAGGGCCAAAATTATGTTATTAACAACAAAGAAAGTCATTGGTTTTGCGCTTAACATTGTCTCTGTCACTTGGAACACGGGGGAAATATGGTATCGTTGAGTTCCTGTACTTGGTTGTACGAGCATATATTATTTTGTACTGATTTCTGGTTCTACCTGATGAGATACAAGGAGAGAGTTGGGAATAGAGGGGTGTTGGGGGTCAGAGAGTATGGTTTAGACCATTTTTCGCATGTATTCAGATGCCTTTCTAATAATGTAGTGACGAGCTGACTGAGTTTTACACCAATAGTCCTACTAACTACCTTCAACATCCTTCTCAGGATGGTATAGTCCTTTTCAGCAGCCTAGGAAAGACTAATGTGGAGCATTAAAGTGGAATAGGTAAGATACGAGAGTTGACAAATTGTGGAAGTATTTTCAAACTCCTAGGTACAGAAGCTTCAATCAATAGACACTGCTAGAGCAAGGTGTTGGTGATTTAAGGCGTCTTTGTATAATTCAGTTGGATTTAGTGAAAGGATGGGGGCCTGATTATTCTCAATAAGGTATTAAGAAAACACCCTAATGGATCGGAATACAGTTGCCTATGGAACTGAAACAGAAAATACGAAAGTTCTGATACAGGCTATAGTGATAGAGTAGAATTACCTGGATGACGTCATTTTCGCCTCAGTTTTATGACTCATATCATGACAAATTAGTCACCAATCAAAGTGTCTCTCTCTTTTTATCTTTCCAATACAGTTATAATTAGATCTTAGAGGTAATCCTTAGGGAGACCTTCATCTTCGTTTCGTGTTTACGGAGACTTGTCAACCATGGAGAAGATAGTGAAATTTTCATTTGAGATTCCAACAGCCTTGTGATGACACCCCTAACTGCTATCGCCACAGATCACATTAATTTGAATCTTGCAGAGGGTGGAAGGCGTTGGATTCCATATTAATTTGTTTATTAGATGAATCACACACACAGTGAGTGAAACAGCATTATTATACACTGGATGACACAGTTTCGAACAAAATTCATCATTGTTCATAATCATATTACCAATTACAATCACACGACTTTGAAACTTGAGTTTTAGAGATTCATTTGTCCTCTCCTATTTTTCGTCGTTGGGATAGTAGAGTTTTCCAGTTATCCGGGTAGACAGGTGTTGAATCATTCCTATCACATGTATTCCCTGTCAGCTGATTCGATAAACAAAGCTTCTGTTATCAATCTCTCCCTCCCTCCCTCCACCCTGTGATATTAGATTTTAAAAGTGTCATCTTAGTCCATCCATCCTATTGCATGGTTGTGTGTAACTGCATGTAGTGTAGTGCTATAGCTGAATTATTCTCAAGAATTCTTATCTTATTCGGGTCGACCAATCTAGATTTTGCTAGATTTTTGTGCTCTCCTTATCTGATTGACTGATTGACCAACCCCGTTCTCCTACTTCGACCTGTGTATTTGACCTCACTGACAATCATTGCAGGCAGGGTATTAGATAAACTAAATTGTTTTGTTTTAAAGGCACCACAAGACTGATCCGTTAACCGACAAAGCTTGTTTCTAATTGAGTTTGTGGGTGGGTGGTTTGGATTCCAGCAGCCACTTTTATATTTGCCTGCCTTGTTAAGAATTCTGTGTAGGGCGGTTTCCGAGGTTCCTTCGTTGTATGGAATTACTACTGATGATTTAGATTCCTTATTGTTGGTATCGTCTTCAATATTATTATTATTATTATCACTATCGCTAGTGTCATTATTTATTTTATTTTTACATTTCCTTACATATTTCCTGACTAATTAATTTATCCGGGTAATTATTAAGTTTCAAGGCTTCTTTTATGTGTATCACATTGTGTCTTAGATTTTCCTTGGTACTACTTAGTTTTTGTGCTGTGGAACTTAAACATTTCACCAATCCTATTTTTACTGACATAGGATGAGTCGATCGGTTGTCCATACAAAGAAGGAACCTCGGATACCCCCTTACGCAGAATTCTTAACATGGCAGGAAGGAATAAAAGTGGCTACTGGCACTCAAACCATCTACAAACTCAATTAGAAACAAGCTTTGTCAGTTAAAGGATGAATCCTGTGGAGCCTTTAAAACAAAACAAGCTAGTTTATTTAATACCCTACCTGCAATGATTGTCAGTGAGGTCAAATACATACAGGTCAAACTAGTAGAACAGGGGCAATCAGACTAGCCGAGCATAAGACCTAGCAAAATCTAGATTAGCTGACCGAAATAAGATAAGAAATTTATAGAACAGTTCAGCGGCTATCACAAGCACTACATGCAATTACACACAGCTATGCAATACAATACGATGGGATGGGATGACACTTTTAAAATCTAATGTAACAGCAGGGTATAGGGAGAGATTAATAACAGAAGCTTTGATTACCGAATCAACTGAGGAGAATACGTCTGTAATAGGAACGATTCAACACCTGTCCAGAGGGATATCTGGAAAATTCTACTACCCCCATATGACGACAAATAGGAGAAAACAAAGAAAACTATAAAACTCAAGTTTCAAAGTCGTGTGATTATAATTGATTGATATGATTATGAAACAATGATGAAGTGTGTTTGAAACTGTGTCATCCAGTATGTAATAATAGTGTTTCACTCACTGTGTGTGTGATACATCTAATAAACAAACTAAATGGAATTACTTACTACCACAGTGCCCAAGTTTTACACATATATGAAGAAGGCGTTGTATATCTGTTCCTTTGCAGCTACAAATACATCTGACTGATGAGCACCAGGAAGTGAGAAACCTAGACTCATGGCTTCTTGTGAACTCTTTTTAATATTACTTTTCCCTTAGATTCCAAGTGGAATATAAATCTTCAGTAACATGTCTCCATTTCATCCTGTTCTCTGCAACCCTACTTCCTAGCACCCCTATTAACCATTGACTGTTTTCTCTTCAAATCCATCGAACTAACAGTCAACTTGCTGTCTTCTTTTCACTCAAGGCTCTATAGAAGGTGATATCAGTCAGCATTCTCCTCAGTGTGTCACCAGCCGAGATCCACCTGCATTTTCCTTTGGCATATTTTCTGGTCAATAGGTACTTGGTTAGTTACAAGATTTCATCATGAGCTGACACCAGTTAGAGAATCATTGGAAAACCAACCGAGAGTTCTGCCAGACAGCTGTTTCATTAGCCTAGTTTGGGACTCTTCAACAGTACGCACCCAATACACTGAGATTCGAACCCAGGATCTTCTGGTTACAAGGCGAGCGAACTAGCTCGTAGACCATTAAGCTACTCACTGGGACCTTATCCAATGGCCAGGGGATGGATTCTAAGTTATGCCAATTCACGATATACCATAATCGCTAGCCAATGTCATCGCAGGCGAGTATTTCTCTTCACACCCGACCTGCTGCATCCTACTGGTTACGAATTCTCTTGGTTAGTTCGTTGTCAGAGATCCTTACTTCTAATTCTTTCTAGTACAGTCTACCAGTCAGTCCTAAATCTCGAAACAAAAAAGGGATAGTAGTACATGGGATTTAGCGAAATGAACTCCGGAAAATCAATACAGAAAATCGATACAGAAACTTTAATGGACAAACAGCAAAATTATCAGTAAAATACTGAGTCGTTAGAAAGAAGAATAAAAGAATAAAAAGGCACATGATGCACAAGTGATGAAAAAAAGTTTAAGTAGAGGATGATATCAGGCCATATTGATACTTGCTTATTGTAATAAGTGTCTAACGCTTTTCTTTGTTTCAACAATAAACAGACATAGCAAGCACCGTTGACCTTATTTTTCAAAAATAGAGAAACTAGAGGAGGAGTTTGAGTTCCTTGAAAAGATATTGAAGAGCAATGGGTACCCTCAAAAGTTCATCAACAAGTATGGAAGATCTGAAGTCACAAATGCAAAACAAATCACAGTGGATAAAATGCCAGTCTACATTCAACTTGATTATAAAGGTGAAAACATTGCACCAATGATCAATGGAAGGCTGAGTACATCACCAACTAGCCAGAGCCTATCCTGCAGTTAAGCTCGTTCCCGTCTATAGAACAACTTGCTCTTCTCTGGTTCAATCAAAAATCGATAGATATCCATCCTTCTCATGTTAACAACTCTAACTGTATATATAAATTTACATGTATCTGCGGGAGCAGTTATATTGGAAGGACAGAGAGAAGAAGGGAATATCTACGATTTTCGGAACATGTACCAAAAAGCTTATGTCTACAGCTGGGAACAAATGCTTTAAACAGTGCCATCGCCAGGCATCTCCTCGACACGGTTCGGTCATGAGGTGGACGTCGAAAAGTCGTTCAAAATTATCAAATGGGCAAAAGAGCTCAATTCTCCTTAAGTTCGCTGAAGTCATTTACGTCAAGCTCCTGAAACTTGATTTATGTGTGTGTCCAGAAAGAAGCAGTTATCAGTCTTTCTTCACCCTGCCTGGTAACTGGATATTTTCACCTCTCTTTCTTCTGAATGGGAAATGCTAAAAGTTTCCATTGTGTATGATTATTATTATTATTCGGAATAGTCTTTAATATTGGATATTTATATGTGTATATATTTTTAGTGTATGCGTATATTGATCGATTGATTTTTGTTTAAAATGAACTCTGTGTGGGTAAGTATGTCAAAATTGTTTTTGTAGATATATTTAATAATGTCTTTGCCATGTAAGCAGCTGACGAGAAGGCAACGAAATAAACAATGATGGTACCATTTTATTCTGCTAAAACTGTAGTTCTTGCTTTGTTCAAGAATAAAATCATTTTGTCAGGTTATACATAATATGGCCTTATTATGTTTATGTATATATAAAATTGTCTCTTTAGTTCTCAGAGTAGGAGCATAGGACTCCAGCTGTACGTCTCCATTGCGTTCGGTTCTCTGGCAGCGTTCACATCCAATGATTTGCTTTTTATAAATTTGAGCAAAGCAAGAAGAAACATTGTCAACACTCTGATCTTCTTCCTCTACTAAAACTGGAAGTTAAGCAGCTTCTCGTGTAATGTACTAAAGATATACAATTCCATTTGGACAACAAAATGTATCACCAGGTTGATGGTGTGACAATGAGGAGTCTACTGGGTCCGATATTAGCTGATATTTTTATGGCCGATCTGGAACAGACAAAGCTCAAGTGTGCAATTGGCGAAACAACAGCCTACTATAGATACATACATTGATGACACACTGATTGTATGCAATGCAGTGGACCCAGAGACAACAGTGGACTTGATGGCACCACTGCTGGAGAAGGTGTGGAAAGAGGGAAAAGTACCCGAAGATTGGAAGAACAGTTACTTATTCAAAATACCAAAGAAAGGAGACTTAAGTCAATGCAAAAACTGGCGTGGAATTATGCTTCTATCCATTCCAAGCAAGATTCTAAGCCACATCATCCTGGAGAGAATCAAATACGCCATTCCGGATGAAAATCTTCGACTGGAACAGGCCGGATTCAGGAGAAACAAATCATGTATTGATCAAATCGCCACACTATGGATCATCATTGAACAAAGCTTGGAATGGCAGTCACCTCTCTATCTCAAATTCATCGACTTTGAAAAGGCCTCCGATAGCAAAGCGTCGATCGAGAGGTGATTCGGCAACTACTTCGCTACTACGGGGTGTCATCGACAATTATATATCTCATCATCCAACAGTTATACGACAATGCTGCATGACAAGTAATCCACAACGGGAAACTTAACGAAGCCTTCGAAGTGAGGACGGGAGTTAGACAAGCTGGCTGTCTATTATCGCCAGTGATCTTCCTGATTGCAGTAGATTGGATAATGTGACAGACAACGTCAACCAACGAGGGAACAGGCATAAAATGGACTCTTACAGAAGAAAACCTGCAGGATCTGGACTTCATCGATGACACATATATGTCTGATTTCCCACAAACTGGAAGATATGCAAGTGATGGAAAGCAACAAGTTCGCAGAAAAAGCATCAAACATAGGATTTCACTTCAGGTGAACATAGATAAAACAGAGGTGATGAAGATACCTGGCGAACACCAACAGCCACAGCGACAACAACAGACAACAATCAGCCAGCAGAAATGGGAGGAACCTGAAAGAAACAACCTCCTTCACCTACCCACCTACCTACCTCATCTGGGAAGCATCGTTTCAACTAGAGGTGGACAGAAATGACGAGGATATCAACCAGTGAGGATCGGAAAAGCAAGACAAGCTTTCATTAGTCTCAAGTCTGTGTGGAGGTCAACAGCCCCACACACCACCAAAATTAACATCCGGATTTTCAACTCCAATGTGAAGTCAGTCAGTGCTACTTATTATACGGATCAGAGACTTGACCAGCGCGTCATAAAGAGCACCTCAAACAAACTACAGACCTTCATCAACAGCCGTCTTCGGTCAGTACTCAAGATCAGATGGCCAGTCAGAAAAGATCAGCAACAGGGATCTCTGGCAATGAGTGAACCAACTCAGCAGGAACCGACTGTGAAGCAAATATACAGGAAGAAATGGAGGTAGGTGGATTGGCTATACTCTGAGAAGATAAACCATCAATTGACATCACTAGACAAGCCATCGCTGGAGTTGAACCCGAAAGGGAAGTGGGAAGTTGGTCGTCAGTGCAATGGTGACTTGGGGGAGGTCATGTGAGGAGGGGGTGAAAGCATGTGGACAGACTTGGAGTGGAGTGAAAAAGGTTGCAGAGAACCGAAGACAATGGAGACGTGCAGCTGAAGCCCTATGTTCCTCTAGGAGCTAAAGGATATAATAATAATAATGATTTGAGTCACGCTTCATCTCTGTTAGACTCTTTCAACAATGTTCACAAAAGCTACATCACTTTCACGATGAAGCATGAAGATGATGAAAAATTCCATTTTTTGGACGTAAAGTTGGAGAGAAAATCCGACAGGACACTCGAAAGATCTGTATATCGCAAAGACACATGGAGTGGTCTTTACTTGAATTTCAACAGCTTTTGCCTAGTGAGATACATATGAACGCTGATGTGAAAATGCTTTTCTCTAGAGCGAAGAGAATATGTTCACACCAAACAAACTAGACAGTGAACTAATGTTTCTTGAAAAATGCTTGAAAAAAAATGGTTACCTACAAAGTTTCATTAACAAATATGGCAAGAATGAACTCAAGAAGCTTGATACGGCTACAGTCAGTAAGAAGCCTATTTTCATCTAACTTGACTATAAGGGCGACAACATTATGACAATGGTAAATAAAAGATTAAGCGCAGTCCTGTGTAAGACGTATGCTGCAGCATTATTAGTCTCACTACCCCGAACAAAGTCCTCACTGGTACAGTCAAAGATTGACAAGTACCCGTCACATGTTACCTCCGACTGTGCATACCGATTCACATGTATATGCAGGAGAAGGTACATTCGAAGAACAGAGAGGAGGGTCTACGTCAGATTCTGTGAACATGTACCAAGGAGCCTCCGGTTAAAGTGACCAAATTGTTTAAGCTCTTCAATCGCTAAACACCTGATTGACACAGGACACCAAGTAAATGTGTTGGAATCATTCAAAATAGTTAACAGACAAAGTACCTCAAGTCTTCACAGATTTGCTGAAGCTATAGCGATAAAACGATTGAGGCCTGATTTATGTGTTCAAAAAGAATCCGTTGTTGGACTTCAATTACTCCGGTGACCCACTTTTTAGTAACTCTTTGTTTTCTAATTTTGTTAGCTTATCTTTTCACTCCACCCCCTCCTTTTATTTTTCGCTTGACTCTGTTAAGAGATAATTTTTCTTGATCTTCTGAGTTCTGCTCACTGGATTACATCATCAACCTCTCATCTGACCTCCTGTACACCGAAATTGTAGAATTTTGATCTTCTCGTATCTAGTTACGTAATAATAATAACGTTATCTCGGTGGCACAGCGGTTAGGACGCTCGCCGACCATGCACATGGTCCGGGGTTCAATCCCCGGCCGAAGCACTCCTTTACCTCATTAATTTGGAAATAATGCTGGTAAAGAGGAAAGGTTGGGCATGAGTCTAGCAACCGAATCCTGTAAAATAGACACTGCTAGAGAAACTTCAAGCAACTAGCTTGAAGCCCTATGTTCCACTGGGAACGTGAAGGAAAAAATACCCACCTCAACAACACAACTGTTAATTAATTAATTTCTTTGTTCAAACGTTCTCATCACTTCGCTCCAAGTCTGCCCATATGCTATCATCTCCTATTCTCAACATCATTTTCTCCTGTTCCATGTCACCCTCGCACTGACGACCAACTCACCAGATTCCCATTCCATTCACGTTCCACTTGACCAATGGCCTGACGTATGATGTTACTCACTTGATGGTTAGTTTCCTCAGAGTATGGCATATTTGTTGACAATCGCTTCTTGCTGGGTTGGTTCGTCCATTGCCAGATATCCCCCACTACTGCTGATGATGTTTTCTAGCCGGTGATCTGATCTCGAGCGAAGTAATCAGCGAAGACAGCTGTTGGTGAAGATGTGCAGTTTATTCGAAGTGGCCTTCGTGACGCGACGCAACGCAGCGCAGCGCCAAGTCTCTGATCAGTATAGTAGGTAGCACTGACTAGATTTCACATTCCAGTTAAAAAATCCGGATCCTATTTTTCACGCCAAATGCTGAATTGTGATCTTCACATCGACTTGAGAGTTAAGAAAGCTTGTCTTGCTTTCTCGATCCTCGGCGCTTTGATAGCTTCATCATTTCGGTCGGCCTGCAGTTGGTAACTATGCTTCCCAGGTGAGTCAGTCGGTTGGTTGGTTGGTAGGTAGGTGGGTAGTTGAACGAGGTTGATTATTCTTCCAGATTTCTGCCATTTTTTGCTGGCTGATTGTTGTCTGTTGTTGTTGGTGGCGCTGTTACTAATGGCCAGGAATCATCATCATCACCTCTGTTTTCCCAGCGTTCACCTGAAGTCCTATCTTCTCTGGATACTTCTTCTGCCAATTTGTTGCTTTTCATCACTTGCATATCCTCCAGTTTTTGGGAAATCGGACATATATCACATCGACGAAATTCAGATCCTCCAAGTTTTCTGTGTGGGTCCATTTTATATATATATATATAGACGCTGCCTACTTTGGCTTAAGTAATTCAAAGGTGAAATACACAGACTACACAGTAATTAGAAGAAAAAAGAGAAATATTCAACATATTTCAATCTGATTTCTTCAAAAAGAGCAAGGGAGAGAGAGAGAGAGAAAAGTCACAGACAAATAGATCGTACGTTTTATAATAATAATAATGTTTGGTATGTGTCTGTCTGTTTGGCTGTCAGTTTTACAGTAAATAACTATTGTGTTAACGTAATAGATATTCTTTCTGTCTCATATTTCAGAATTACGTAAAGTATATATATATATATATATATATATACCCACGTATAACAAAGATATCTTTTCGACGACTTCATTTTCGAAAGTAGCTGTACAGTCGTATTTAAATGCATAGTAATTATTATATCCTTTAATTCCTAGAGGAACGTAGGGCTTCAGCTGCGCACCTCCATTGACTTCTGTTTTCTGCTAACTTTTTCACCCCACTCCAAGTCTGACCACATGCTTTCATCTCCTCTTCACATGACCTCCTCCTCCATGTCACCCTCGCACTGACGATCAACTCGCCGCTTCCCATTCTGTCGGGTTTCGCTCGAGCGATGGCTTGTCTAGTGATGTCACTTGATGGTTTATCTTCTCAGAGTATAGCCAATCCACCTACCTCCATTTCTTCCTGCCTATTTATTGCACAATCGGTTCCTGCTGAGTTGGTTCACTCATTGACAGAGATCCCTGTTACGGATCATTACTGACCAGCCATCTGATCTTGAGTGGTATTGAGCGAAGACAACTGTTAATGAAGGTCTGTAGTTTGTTTGAGGTGCTCTTTATGACGCGCTGGTCAAGTCTCTGATCCGTATTGTAAGTTGGACTGACTGACTTCACATTGGAGTTGAAAATCCGGATGTTAATTTTGGTGGTGTGTGGGGCTGTTGACCTCCACACAGACTTGAGAGTAATGAAAGCTCGTCTTGCTTTTCCGATCCTCGCTGGTTTGATATCCTCGTCAGTTCCGTCGGCCTGTAGTTGAAACGATGCTTCCCAGGTGAGGTAGGTAGGTAGGTATGTGAAGGAGGTTGTTTCTTTCAGGTTCCTCCCATTTATGTCGGCTGATTGTTGTCTGTTGTTGTCGCTGTGGCTGTTGGTGTTGGCCAGGAATCTTCATCACCTCTGTTTTATCTATGTTCACTTGAAGTCCTATCTTCTCCGGATTCTTCTTCTGCGAACTTGTTGCTTTCCATCACTTGCATATCTTCCAGTTCGTGGGAAATCAGACATACATCATATCGGTGAAGTCCAGATCCTGCAGGTTTTCTTTTGTGTGAGTCCATTTTATGCCTGTTCCCTCGTTGGTTGCCGTTGTCTGTCACATTATCCAATCTACTGCAATCTGGAAGATCATTGGTGATAGTAGACAGCCTTGCCTCAATCATGTCCTCACTTCGAAAGCTTCGGTAAGTTTCCCGTTGTGGATTATTCGGCATGCATGCATGACATAGTTTTTTACATGGATACAATTCTTGTTTGATTTCACATAATTACGATGGCGAATAATAGGTGATAATTATTTTCAACTCAATATGATTTACGAGGGGCTTAGTAGCCCTTGCAATATGCACTGAGAAGCCGGAGCAGTGTATGTAAAAAAAAAATTTGTCCAAACTCTACAACTACCATGGATCTAGTTCGGTAGTTGTTCCCTTAGCTTCTGTTCTTCTTCTTTTTTCTTCTTTCGTTCTCTTTTTTCTCTTTGATCTTTTTCGTTCGCTGTGCGTGTGTGTGTGTGTGTGATTCTTACTCCCTTAGTCTTCATTCGATGCACCCCAATTTTATAGTTATAGAAAAACAGTTATTTTATGTTTGTTTCCATGCTTTTCCTGCTCACATTTATAATTCGTTTAAAAAAATTAACTATTTTACAATTATAGCTTAACCCTGTGCATCTTTTGTGTTTCTAAGCCTTTTGTAATCTATATTCACACCTTCTAACTCCCATGCCAAGTTGAAAATTATTATTTCAATTTTTGTTTCCATGCTCATTTCTACACACACTTGTTATCCGTTCTAATCCTGTGTAATTTTGTTTCTAAGCCTCACTTAAAAACCATCCATGTTTAGTTGAAAACAATTATCACCTTTTATTCGCCGTCGTATTTATGTGCAATCAAACAAGAAAATGTATCCATGTAAAAACTATGTATTTAAATGTGATTGTACAGCTACTTTTGAAATGAAATCTCCGAAAAGATCGTCGCCTTTGTTGAGCTTTTCGTGTTCTCTTCTTTCTAATATCCATATGGATGTTTTCCACAACCCACGTTTCACGCGCAGTGTAGCATAAATTCCAGTTATTAGATTCACATTCACAGGAACCAAGCCCAGTTGAAGAGATGACTGAATAAACCAATATGGAGCCATGGGCAGGTGTTTTGTGTTATTTTGGGAATCTTCATCAGTAGGCTTTCACAACCCTAAGCCCCACCACCTCGTAAGGACGTTGAGGCTACCAAACCAAGCTTGTTAAGTATTCAGCCAATTGGACTGTAAGTAATCGAGTGGTGTTATACTAAAACGACCTAGAGAAATAAACTCCATAGTCTGAATATCAACTGCCAGATTTCTGAGGAGATGGTTGATTTAACTGCGAAGATTTCGTTGTCCACGCAGTCCAGACAACATCTTCTTTCACACACATCAACTCGAAAGTAGAAGTAATTCAGTTCACTTATGAATTGGAAAGTCAGGAAGGCAGACCTTACAATATTAGATTGCAACGTAAAAAAGGAAAGAAGATTGGAAGTTAAACACACTAGTGTGTTTACAGGAAAGCCACATGCACATTCAAACAGATATTTGCACTTCCGATCATCCCATGTATTAGTAAATATAGGATTGGTGAAATGTTTAAGTTCCACAGCACAAAAACTAAGTAGTACCAAGGAAAATCTAAGACACAATGTGATACACATAAAAGAAGCCTTGAAACTTAATAATTACCCGGATAAATTAATTAGTCAGGAAATATGTAAGGAAATGTAAAAATAAAATAAATAATGACACTAGCGATAGTGATAATAATAATAATAATATTGAAGACGATACCAACAATAAGGAATCTAAATCATCAGTAGTAATTCCATACAAGGAAGGAACCTCGGAAACCGCCCTACACAGAATTCTTAACAAGGCAGGCAAATATAAAAGTGGCTGCTGGAATCCAAACCACCCACCCACAAACTCAATTAGAAACAAGCTTTGTCGGTTAACGGATCAGTCTTGTGGAGCCTTTAAAACAAAACAATTTAGTTTATCTAATACCCTGCCTGCAATGATTGTCAGTGAGGTCAAATACACAGGTCGAAGTAGGAGAACGGGGTTGGTCAATCAGTCAATCAGATAAGGAGAGCACAAAAATCTAGCAAAATCTAGATTGGTTGACCCGACAAAGATAAGAAATCTAGAGAATAATTCAGCTATAGCACTACACTACATGCAGTTACACACAACCATACAATAGGATGGATGGACTAAGATGACACTTTTAAAATCTAATATCACAGGGTGGAGGGAGGGAGGGAGGGAGGGAGAGATTGATAACAGAAGCTTTATTTATCGAATCAGCTGACAGGGAATACATGTGATAGGAATGATTCAACACCTGTCCACTCGGATATCTGGAAAACTCTACTATCCCAACGACGAAAAATAGGAGAGGACAAATGAATCTCTAAAACTCAAGTTTCAAAGTCGTGTGATTGTGATTGATAATATGATTATGAACAATGATGAATTTTGTTCGAAACTGTGTCATCCAGTGTGTAATAATACTGTTTCACTCACTGTGTGTGTGATACACCTAACAAAGAAACTTATATGGAACATCTTCTTTCAGCGCAGGTTTTAGTATGTGAAGTGAATTCATTTAAATTCTCTATGAATGATGATGTAATTGTATCTCCTGGCCACTATTGTTGTGAGTGGTTGCTAATTTACATCTCTATTGATCATATTTTTTATTGGCTGACTTGGCATTTGAACTTTGTTCTCATGTGATTTACTTTAGAACAATACATTTAAGCGAACAATATTTTTGTTTTCAATTAGATCTCATCAGGCTTAACTCTAATATGCCCATATAAGTTTACAAATAAAAATTCAAATATAAACCAATCATGGTGTTTTGTCTATAGGATAATACGATAGTGAATACAAATTGTGCAATTAGTCATAATAGTAATACTAATAATAATAATAATTTTATCAATAATAAGGATGAGAAAGTGAGGCAATGTGTGATAACACGAATACTGATGAAAAACAGTATAATAATTATTTGCTTTTATTCCAGAACCAGTACTAGTGGTACAGTGTGGAATTTTCACCACATATCTGCAATATTGCATCTAATTTATCAAACATTTTAAAGGAGTATTACAAAAAAATAAATATAAAAAACAACAACAACCAAAAAGAAACACAAAAAATAACAGGAAAGTTCAAATAAAAATACAAAGTAGAAAGGAAGATAAACACCAATAATGAATAATATTTCAGTATTTGGTAGTGGGAGCTATGATATGTGTATGAGTGGTGAACAGTAACAGCTATAACCATACAAGAAGTTATGAAATGATATTAAGAATGTTTATCGTCATGATGATCAGTTAATTTGATTGAACTACACTAAACAATCATAAAATAAACATTTCGGCGTTTTTTTTATTGTCAGCTCTAATGCAGTGTTTGTAGGGGTAGTGTCAGTAATCATGCAGAATACAAAATTTGTAGGATGGTGATAACGGCGTTCACAACGAAGATTGTCAGTTTAATATTGCCGAACAAACAACAATCACAAATCTAATATTACATGATGGTTAATGACAGGACAATTTTGTAATAATCATAATGATAATATAGTCGGAACCAGTAGATACACAAAAGAAGGAATAGAATAAAGAATAAAAAAGTAAGCCAATGATAATGATATTAAGTAGCTAAGTATGCTTAAGAAGGTTGTTCACTATAGAGTACAAATAAGAGAGAAATCAAAGAGCCAAAATTATGTTATTAACAACAAAGCAAGTCATAGGTTTCGCGCTTAACATTGTCTCGTCTCTGTCTCACTTGGAACACGGGCTGGCCAAATATGGTATCGTTGAGTTCCTATACTTGGTTGTACGAGCATATATTATTTTGTACTGATTTCTGGTTCTACCTGATGAGATACAACAAGGAGAGAGTTGGGAATAGACGGGTTGTTGGGGGTCGGAGAGTGTGGTGGTTTCAGACGATTTCTCGCATGTATTCAGATGCCTTTCTACTAATGTAGTGACGAGCTGACTGAGTTTTACACCACTAGTCTTGCTAACTACCTTCAACATCCTTCTCAGGATGGTAAAGTCCTTTTTCAGTGGCCTGGGAAAGACTAATATGAAGCATTAAAGGAGAATAGGTAAGGTACGACAGTTGACAAATTGTGAAAGCAGAGGTTGAGTGATTCCAGTTAGTCTGAGTTTCTTAATGTAGTAGATTAGACGAAACACTTTCTTAGAAATCGTTTGGATATGAGATGACCAAGTAAGGTCGGAAGATAGAACTAAACCGAGGTATTTTGCATTAGACTTAGTTTCAATTTTAGTCCCCTCAATGCTACAGGCTTCATGAGTGCTTACTAGTGCTTGTAGATCTCGTTTATGCGTTGAAGGCACAGTGGTCAGGATTTTCGCTGACTATGCACATGGTCCGAGGTTCGAGCCCACGCCGACGTACACCTGATATCTATGGTCGGCCTGAGAAATTTGGGCTACCGATATCCATGCTGAAAATTCTATACCAAAAATACGGTGTATGGAATCAAGCTGTAATCAAAAAATAAAAATAAAAACAATGGCGGGTATACCATCAGAGCCTAGACTCTGGGAAGGTTTAAGAGATTTTAAACATTTAAGAACATCAGAAGTATTGAAACTCTGAAAGTCACTGGTCGTATTATTAGTTAAATTGAAGGCAAACAAATGTTCAGGTAGAAATAGCAGTCGATAAAGGCTAGTAAAAACAAGCAATGATCCGATTAAGTAATGCTAGACTGATTGTAAGGGAAGTAAATGAAACACGTTTTTAATGAAGATGTGATAAGATTAAGGGATGATAAGACAGGGGATTAAAATATAAACAAGGGGTGGTGTAGAAGTCATTAATTGGTTGTGTCTTAATAGGCCAATGGAGGGATAATGGCTGTACGAAATTCTCTTGAATGCATAGACTATGTCTAATAGTTAGAATGCCTATCGCCTGCCTCAGCTGTATGCAGTAGACGAATACGAAGTCTGTTGAAAAGATTCAGTGGGTTACAGTGAATTAATTCCATGTTAATTTGTTTATTAGATATATCATACAGTGAAACAGTATTATTTACTGAATACAGTGGGTGCAATTGAATTAATAAATGCACATAGAGTTGGCAAAACTATCAGGCTTATCCTTTATTTGCGTCCCAATCATTCTTATTAGCTGTCTAATTCGGTTGTGTGCGTGTTGTTAATCCCTGGCTGATTCACTTGAGTAACAGGCTTCCAGAAATTCCCTGACTGCATTACTGTCTAGTGTTTCCTCTATTTAAAATTTCTACCTTATCCTGGTCGAATTGGTGTCTATAATTATCTACATGCATTGATATGAAAGAATATATATATATATATATATATATATATATATATATATATATATCATGTCATTTTACAGCTAATTTGTGTTCTTGGAATCTGATTCGAAAGGGATGCATACTTTGTTAACGCATGTTATGTTTATTGCAGTTCATGCACACAATATATTTTTGTTATATACTCATCAAATAGTTAATAGTCCTGACACGGAAAGAGGGAAATCAGATGACCACCAGGCTTACAATGATAATTGTATTTTCCAGACAAGGAAAATAATGACTGTCACACAAGAGTGTGAGCGAAATGGTACGTAGTGTACGAAACGTGGGAACAAGTATCCACAAATATACAGTACAAAATTATATATGAAAATGACTAATACACATGAACCAATAAATAGACAGTCTTAACATGATTGGTTGTAATGTCATGTGACAACAAGGTCATACATTGTTTATTTAGTTAGTGGACAGACAAAAGCATATTGTTATTTATTATGAAATATCGATCCATATACACATAAAATATAATAGACTGTCAAAAACAAAATACACATCATGTGGATACATATCAATTTTGTAAACGGTATTAATTTTATCTTCTTTTTTGTGTTAGATGTTTTCTTCTGCAATGTTCGCAGCTAATAAAAAGTAATTCACATGACAAGAAAGTTCAAATTCCAAGTCAGCCAATAAAACGAACGATCGAGACGTACGTTAACATTCAGTCACGACAATGGTTACCAGGAGATACAACAACTACGATGGAGGAGATTTGTAATTCAGATGGATGATTTTGATGTAGTTAACTGTGAATCTTTCATTACTGTCCTACTAGGCAACATCTTCAGCGCATACTTCAATTTGAGTTGAAGTAAGTTTTTAGATTTCTCCACGAGTTTATTAGTTATCTCTCCTGGTGGGTGATCTTGAACGTCGTCATTGGTTGTTTTTGTGTGTTTTCACACAAAAGACTCAACAACGAAGGAAGAAGATAAAACCAACATCAGTATCTACAAAATAAATTGTAACAACTGCGAAAAACACTACATTGGCCAAAGTAGACGACGTCCCCTTCTTCTTCATATCCATGATCACAAACTAGCCATCAGAAGACATGACATACACTTCCTCATATCGCCTCACTGTATACAGATAACCACGGACATCAATGTGACTGGGACAATCAGCGTTCAAATATTAGACAGAGGAAACACCAAAAGTGCTAGAGAATTTTTTGAAAGGCTGCCTGCTATTCCAGTGAATCATCAATCAATAGACACATCGAGATAGACAAAATTTATCAACCGATAAGAATGAAACCTCAGACACAAAGGATCAAAGTTCAAGTCAAAGAAACAATCAGTTCCAATACAAGTAGTCTAGAAGGTATGAAAACACACATAAACAAACAATCACGTCCAAGGTCACCAAGAGAGATGATTAATAAACTCGTGGAGAAATCTAAAAGCTTACTTCAAATTGAAGTACGCGCTGAAGATGTTGCCTACTTAGGCAGTAATGAAAGCTTAGCAAATTAACTATCCAGATCGGAGAACACAACCACATCATTCATGGGAAACTTAAATGAGTAGATTATATACTAAAACATGCGTTGAAGATGTTGTCCAGAAGGACGACGAATGTCTCGCAATTTAAATCAACCAGCTCCTCAGAGAACACAACTAATACAAAATCATTCACCTGAACTATAAATCGTCTGCAACATTTTAAAATCTCCAGACCGCTAATAACTTCTGGATGGATGTCTGTAAGAAGTCGTGACTACTGGGATACAGCATGTGTCAAGGCGAAGCGGATTCTTATTAAAGGCGCATTGATTCAAAGTAGCGCCGTACCACATGAACTGACAAAGTTAGAATTTTACTCTTCACATAGAATTCCATACCAAACCACTAAATAGTCAACGAGTTTGACCTTGTCACCCAAAGGACCCAAGTCCGACTCTTGGTAGTATCATAACTGTGTATGCTGACGAAAAGCCTCAAAATAGGACGGAATACCTATCCGCTGCTCCTTATAGTGTGGTGAGAGCAGGCTGCTAGCCGATTGGTTGATACTAATCTACGTTAATGTCTAGGTCACTAATATGGGCCGTAAGAAAATATGAACAAGGCTGATTCAACAACCAATCACAGCAAAGTTAACGTGGCAAAATATGATTCGCAGATAGAGAACTCTATTTGTCAAGGAATCCCGAAACAACCAATCGGAAGCCTGCGTTTGTCTGCAACCAATCAGATGACTGCGCTTTTTCTACTTGCATAAGCTATAATAATGTATGTAAAATATATATAAAAACGTGTTGATTTTCATAATAAAACGATCTGTTGCCTGGCCCTTGTCTTCTGTTGTTACAATAGGTTTTCAATGATCTCTATAAATGACGTATTGTTTCGTGACGAAAATCCAAAACCTTCACGAATCCCATATAAGTTCAGTAACAGATTTCGACTGTGAAGAATATAAAAAACCTGTAGATTGATAAATACAAAAGTATGTGGAATCCCCAGAATTTTATATGAAATGGTCACCTACTTGATAAAATCGCATTTCTTTTGTGGACTGAATGCAATTCATTCAAAATTTATTTCTCTTTTGAATTTATCAATAATATATATATATATATATTATTATCCTCCATGTTACCCTCGCACTGACGATCAACTCGCCGCTTCCCATTCTGTCGGGTTCCACTCGAGCGATGGCTTGTCTAGTGATGTCACTTGATGGTTTATCTTCTCAGAGTATAGCCAATCCACCTACCTCCATTTCTTCCTGTATATTTGCTTCACAATCGGTTCCTGCTGAGTTGGTTCACTCATTGACAGAGATCCCTGTCGCTGATCTTTTCTGACCGGCCATCTGATCTTGAGGTAAGTATTGATGGAAGATGGCTGTTAATGAAGGTCTGTAGTTTGTTTGAGGTGCTCTCTATGACGCGCTGGCCAAGTCTTTGGTCCGTATAGTGAGTAGGACTGACTGACTTCACATTAGAGTTGAAGATCCGGACCTTATTTTTGATGGTGAGTACAGCTGTTGAGCTCCACACAGACTTGAGAGTAATGGAAGCTTGTCTTGCTTTTCCGATCCTCGCTGGTTTGATATCCTCGTCAGTTCTGTTGGGCTGTAGTTGAAACGATGCTTCCCAGGTGAGGTAGGTAGGTGGGTAGGTAGGTATGTGAAGGAGGTTGTTTCTTTCAGGTTTTTCCCATTTATTCTGGTTGATTGTTGTCTGTTATTGTTGTTGCTGTTGGTGTTGGCCAGGAATCTTCATCACCTCTGTTTTCTCTGTGTTCACCTGAAGTGAAATCCTATGTTTGATGCTTCTTCTGCCAGCTGGTTGCTTCTTATCACATATATATATATATATATACAGCTTTTTTTATTACATTACACAACAGTTTACCGATCAACTGGCAGCTGTGTATGGTGGTTTGTACATTGCGCATATAATTAGGCCGGTTCATCACATTGTATTTCCGAACATCATCCTGCAGCATGGTTAAGCAAGGGTCACACAAGATCCATTCTTAGCGCTATTGTAGCACACCTTGTAGATAGTCAGCATAAGGTTGACGTGAATACTGCATTTAAAATTATTTTTCGCACTCCTACTAATCTTAATTTTGCTCTACGAGTTCGTCTTCTACATACATCTAGCTGAAGCAATAGGAATCCGCCTGAAGAAGAAGCCAACAAACTTGTGTGTGTTCAGGAGAAATTTGTACAGCCACTTTCCTTGCCTTGGCCAACGTTACATGAATGTATACATCGGAATACTTCGCCCCCCTCTCTCTAAACATTTAAAATTATAAAAATTATAATTGTCCAAATTGTTTTATAATTTTTTCTGACCAGTTCATCTTTAATTACGTGTTATCCTTGAAAAGCTGTTTTATTCTTATGACCACTTCATCCTTAGTTAAAAATTATCATTGTCCAAATCGTTTTATTTTCTTTAACAATCTGTTATGTAATCAACCTGTGCGCACGCTTATACCTTAATTACTCTTTATATTCCCGAAATTATGCATTATGCAATCCACATGTTGTAACCAGTTCTACCTTTTAATCGTGTGTATGTGAATTTTCTTCGTTAATTATTACCCCACTGACATTTTGACACTGACTAATTATTGTTAACAAACCTATCAGTGCCACTACCTGATTGGTAAACTGTTATGTATTGTAATAAAAATGCGTGTATACGTGTATATTAGAGTAGGGCCAGAGAGTGAGATGAGGATCTAATTGAAAACTAAATATTTCTTCGCTCGCTCAATCTTTCTGTTTTCTAAATGTCTCAATGGAGATTTTTTCCATATTGAAATCTTATTATTGTCAATTTGTTCTGTTGAAGAGTACCAAACATGGATGAAACAACTGTCCAGTGTAGTGAAGTGCAGTGTATGGTACATGCTTAACTTTGTTAGTACAAGTACACTGAAGTCCAATAAGTCATCAATATGAGTAGTTCTACAATACTCACACCGAAACGAATAATGTGCGCCAGCAAGTCAATCAAGTAGACTACAGTTTCGCTTATTTAGAACCGAGCTCATCAGCTCTGCACATGGTTTGACTCAGCTCAGACACACAAATGACTGGGTCGTTAATGAACTTAGCTCATAAAATCAATGAAACGGTAACTGAATGTTTAGATAACTCTGATCACTGGCTAGCAAGTATAATTACTACTAGTAGATATTAGATATGATAGATTTTAAACTACTTAATTCAGTAAATCAGTAGTAGAGAGTAGAGTCATGTATCTATGCATTATATTATGTGATCTGAATAATTCCAGTGTACTGTGAGTCGGGGGATTGATCCCCGGGTGACTGACGCACTCATTTACCTCGTTTGCTAATCCAGTAGTAAGATTGATAAAGAGAGGGACTACTGAACATGAGGCTGACAATCCCATCCTGCAAAAATAAGAAAACCACTGCTACAGAAACTTCAAGCCTCTCTAGCTTGAAGCCCCATATGTTCCAGCACTGGGAACGTGAAGTGATGAAAATAAAAGAAAACTGTGCCTTCTTCTCATGTTAACAAAATGCCCGATAGGCATTCAACGTACAAATGGTGGCAGTGGACACGTAGAAGCTTATTCAGCAGACATAATCGATAACAAAAAGTTATATTTCGAAAGAGAAAAAAGAAACACCAGAATTACAGTATAAAATAATGATGCCATCATCATTCTATTTCACAGGTTCCCCTCATCAACTGCTGCTGCACACCACTCCCTGAAATTACAATGGTTATAAATAGTGATAACATTTCATACTTCATTGTTTGAAAGGGTAATAGAGAAAACATTATAAGATGAATGCATCCCGAATATAAGTATTACAATTATTTCTAGTTTGAGTTACCATCAATTTATACACTATCAAACTATGAAGAAAATAGAAAAAAGAAGGTGGGTGAGAGAAGAGGGAAAACAGAAACATCTAATAAACCGTGTCAACATGGCAACTCAGAAGGTCAAAGTTCATCAAATTGAAAACTTGCCTAGTGAGTTGAGCCCACTAGTTTGTATGGCTAATCAGTGTAATGAAAGTGATATGGTTCGTTACAAAGGGAGTGAGAGATTGCCTACACTCTCTTTCTGTGTGCATAAGTTTGGTCTAAAACGTTTGATTGCAATTGCTTCAGCAGTAAATCGTAGTAGATTCGCTGTTCCTTTTGAATGTTTAATATTTTGAAGGAAATTAGGAAATCTCGACAAAATGACCCGTATCCACAGTGTGGGTGTCTGGCAATTGCACTTTGTAGTTATCTACTTCCTTTCAAGCATAAGTTTCTCGAAATATGATCTGAAAACAGCGGAGAGAAGGCCTTCTTTCTGTCCTTCCAATGTACTTGCTGTCGCAGTGGCACGTAAATTTATAAATGCATTTGGTGGTAACATCAGCTGGGTACTTATCCAGTTTCGATTGGCTTATAGAACAAGCATGTAGTGCTGTATAGTGTCACTAGATTGGCTGCAGTGAAGCATCTTTTCATATTGCTCCTTTCATCCTCTTTTCAATCTTTTGTGATACTGTTTCTCCTTTGTATGAGGGGGCGAATGAACAGTTTCTTCTTTTCAGCTGTTGGATACATCGCTTTCTCATCTCTTTCTTTGCTGTACTCTAGGATAAATCCTTTTGGATACCCGTTTTCCTTAAATCATTTTTCAACAGGCTTAATTCTTCTTCTCTCCTTTTAACTTGTTAGGCGAACATAACTTCCTGGGTGTGTCGTACAGTGTCCTTACTAATCCACGCTAATGGCTCAAAGGGCAAAATCTGTTGTAGTGAGAGTATTGTCCAGTCCAAGTTTCTTTTCAGTAGATGGACTTCTCAACCGTTCCATCGTTTCTTCATTTTACATTTATGCTCAGGAAATTGAACTCGTCGTTGTGTTCGTATTTCATGGTGAATTTAATAATATTTGGATGGATCTCATTAAGGCGGTCAAATAATACAGATGACTGAATCGTGTCGTTACAAATAACAAAAGTTTCGTCGATGTATCCGCGGTAGTATGTTGTTTCATTGATAGCGTCACTCAGTCGCATCTGATCGAGATAATTCATGAAGATGTCGGCTAGAATGGGTCCTAGAGGTGAACCGATGGTGACCCTGTCAATTTGTAGGTAGAATTGATTATGGAATCTAAATTGGATGTCTTTTGTGCAAAGAATTAGTAGTCGCTTCATCTCTGTCTCCGGTAATGGCAATAGATCTGTTTGTTTACAAATGATGTCTATTGCTTCTATCACTGGTACATTTGTAAATAAGGCAGTTACGTCGTATGACACCATTGATTCATTTGATATATCAACATGGTGTCATCCAAGCTATGATTTGAAAATTTCTGTTGAATTGGCTTCAATGAATGAGCTAGCCATTGAGCTAGGTTGTGACATGGTGAGTTTATCATTGGCCTTATGGATTTTTGGTAGACCATACATAAATGGGAGTCGTCCACCCTATGACTTCAGTTCATTGTAAGTTTTGTTGTCAATCTGTTTCTTGATGAGTAGTTCTTTGAGGCATTTGTTTACTGTATTTTCGAATAACGTTGTTGCATCCTTCTTAGTTTTTTTCGGAGTCGTTAAGAATTGTCAACATCGTATGTACACAATGAGTTTTATTCATTATAACAACTCCAGAGCCTTTATCAGGTCTAAACATGACGAGGTCATCATTTTCACATAGTCTCCTTAGTGCCGCTCTATGCTCCTTCATGGTTTGATAGTATATAATTTGATGGTAACTCAAACTAGAAATAATTGTAATACTTATATTCGGGATGCATTCATCTTATAATGTTTTCTCTATTACTTTTCAAACAATGAAGTATGAAATGTTATCACTATTTATAACCATTGTAATTTCAGGGAGTGGTGTGCAGCAGCAGTTGATGAGGGGAACCTGTGAAATAGAATGATGATGGCATCATTATTTTATACTGTAAATCTGGTCTTTCTTTCTTTCTCTATCGAAATTTATCAAGAGGGAACCAAATGTATGAAAGAAAAAATATTTTCCCCTATTTTATCAACATCAAATTTTATTGATCTTTTTACCCCGCCCCCCTTTGACAAGTAAGTGTACACTAAAGACAGACCACTGATTCACTTAAAATTAAACACAATTCATACTACGATTAGTCTGATCACTGTTCACATTGGAAAAATAAAAGTAAAGGTCACTCAAACAATTTGTCATGCTTTTAATTTGATTCGTTAATAAATCAAACTGCCCCAGACTTATCGATTTCATTTTTTCGCCTGAGTAGTCATCACAACCAAGGTCATCAGCTATTTATTTAAAAAACAAACAAGTGAATCAATTCGTTCATTTAACAAGTTGACTATGTCACAGCAAACTTGTCTTCGTGTCTCGTGTGTTTTAATTCTATTTCTCTTGAGCATTCAACAAGGTTCCAGTGTTACAAATCTACTATTCAATCCAGTATATCAAAGTCAATCATCATCACCATCATCGTCATCATCATCAAATGAATTTGAAATGATGCCAGACGGTGACTGGCATGAAGTACCTGAGCCATCTGTTAATATGTTTGATACTGTGAGAAATAATATTAATAATAATAATAATACACCATCTGGACAAGATGTTATAAAAAATATACCTGGAATGAATACAATTCTTAGTCCGACTGGATTTCAATTCTATGGAGGGAATGATGGAACATCATTGTTTTCTATACCTCAGACTAAACCCCAATCACAAGAACAGAGATCACCGCAATCTCAACCACTGTCGACGGGGATTGCAGATGAGGAATTAGAGAAATTCATTAGTAGTATTGGGGGATATGAAAATGATAATTATGAAGATATTCCATCAGTGAGTCAACAAGTGAATACACAACAATATCCTGTCTGGAATAAGCTGACGATGCAAAATGGTTTTTATCCTTCTCAACAAGTGCTAATGCCACAATCATCATCACCACCTCCAGCGGCACCGGCACCGCGTAAAACTGTCTCACAGCCTACGCCATATCCCACAAGTGTTCCATATCAAAGTAGAAGAAATATCTTTTATCCCAAATATACAAGGAATCTAAATACACCAGTGCAACAGAATACTCCTTGGAGAAGAAGTCCACTATTCGCACCTCAATCATTAAATATGCTTCAGTATAGCAGGCAGTCTACACAATATCCATCAAACTTACAAATTCAACGTATTCACCTTCATCAAATCTATATTTGAGACAATCTCGACTCCCCATTGTAAGACAGAATATCCAGTTGAGTAAACCTCAGTATTTGAATGCGCCAAGATTGAGGACAACTTTACAACCTTATGGACAAGTGATGATGCCACAGAATAATATTAGAGATCCCAGAATTTCGGTGAGTGTGAATCCCTATGATAGAACAAGAAGACTATTTTGGTAAATTAATTGTGTAAACATTTCACACTGTTAAACTGAATAAAATGCTTCAATGTGTCATGTGAGCGTTTTCATAAATTTCGCTGAGTTTTCATCCAGTAATTGAAATATCTCTTTTATTATTGGTTATTTACCATGCAGGGAATAGTTTAGAAGACATTAGAATGTTATAAAAATAGACATTAGTTTGAATATTTGAGCATAGGTTGAGGAAGAGATTGAGCTAGCAAAGTATATGTTGTTTCTCTCCAAATCGCGGAATATACACATTGGGTCATAGGAGTTTTATCAAGAAGACAATTGCAGCGAAGTAAATTTTCTTTTCGACGAAGTCACCGTCAACTAGGCTGTTCCTTTCGTGTATTTATATCAAATGGATGGGAAAGTTCCAGAATAATTTCCGGTTAAGGGTCAATTAATAAAAATTACAATTAAGAATTAGAATGCCATATTAAACAGGGGGAATAAAACCAATGAAAGTAGCATCATAATAACTAAGAAGATTGACATTGTGCAATTAGGCGTTAGAAATGTTGAAATAACAATACTAGACAGGATGTTTGGTTAAAAACAACTAATGTGATGAATAATTGTTTATGCAATCAGGGATTAAATATGTAGAAATAGTGAAATGACAAAATGAACACGAAGTTCGGATATGAAATTATGGTAGTGTAAACAGGGATTAAGGAAAACTTTAAAAAATAACATGAATAAACAGAAAGTTTAGATAAGAAAAGCGATGGGATGGTCATTACTAAAAAATTACCTGTTTATGATGGCCATGTCAGGGACAGGGGTTGGATGTTTTTCTTTTGGATACATAGCGTGGGTTTGAGCTTTGGGATAGCTAGCGCATAGGCTATGCCCAGATGTCTTGATTTCACTCACTTTGATAGCTTTGATTGAATCTTGTAAATTACTGTGAATGATTTTTCGAAAGGCGCTGAATGTCCTGAATTGAACAGATATTCTGTCACTGAACTGCATACACGCTCTTGGTTTTCTTTTACTAACCAGGCTGAGTAGTGTTCACGAGCGCGTTTTTCAAGTCGGCGCATGCTTTGTTTCTTGATAAACACATATCCACAGAAGTTTGGCGTCTTCCGGTAGATTTCAATAGCTTCAGCTAGGTATATGTAAAAAACAAGAACTCATAACGCGAAATCAAGACTGGATAACTTTGAATGCCCCATTAAGACACCGACTTTATGTTCATTATCCATGCAGGGGTGAGAGGTAGAACGGAGAGCTAGGAATGGACCGTGTTCAACTCTTTTTACAATGACGAACATGTTTGATAGTAAGTCCGATGTAACTGGCTACACACAGAGGCAGTCAAACTGTGATAGATACACATAGAGTAGGTGGCAGCATTAGACAGCTTATCCTTATTCTCGGAATCAATTCTTGGTACTTAACACTAATACACAGAATATGCTGAATGACAGAGTGAAATGTTGAGGTCTATGTGATTACCTTAACATGAATGCGCTTACATTTAACGACAGACTTGTCTCTCTTTGAAGTAAGATAATGTCTAATAATGCGTGTTCTTACGATCATTTCGTGTTGTAAGTAATCCCTGAAATGGTATAGTTGTAACAAGTATTTTTCACAAAAGAGGATATATATAGTACAGAATAGTTCCAAATTCCGCACCATCAAAGAGGAATTGATTAATTTCGAATTCGATCATATACTGACTTATACAGTTTGCAAACTATTGAAGACCATCGACAGGGAGTACTGGAGAGCTGTTTCATCCTTTTCAAGGGGTCTTCAGCGGCACTGAACCATGATCCTAGTCGGTGGGGAACGAACCCAGGAAATTCCCATTATGTACGTTCAAGGCGAGTTCTTTGAAGACTAGTAAGCCACCAGAATAGTGGAATAAAATCGCTTATCTTTTATGTCAGTGAGTTAATGGTTCTCTAAATGAAGTCTGTTTTTGGTCGATACTGATACCAGAGAAGTGGTTTTGTATTGGAAAGGTTTCAAGCAAGGAATATTAAAGCACAACGTCGCTGATCATAATACAATAGCCGTGCGTATTTAAATAGGTTCGATAATATCTTTCTGTAACATCCTTAGGAGTAACTGTTTGCACTGTGACACAATTATAGTTAGTCATCTCTGTTTTCAGTCCAATGCTCATAATTATACCTCAGTTCTTATTTTAAGAATTTCATGATAACGATGATTGTTATTATTGTTGTTTAATATTCCCTTCAGTTACGAGTGGAATATAGAGATTCAAAAGCACGTGTCCATTTTATCTAGATTTCTGCATTCCTCCTTAGCTGAACTCATAATTCCTTACGAGCTTTTGTCTACTCCTCACCACACAATCTCCTCAAGTGTCAGGCATCCTTATAAACCTACGCCTAAAATACTTTTCAAATCGTGGAAAATATCCACTGGAACATTAGATTGAAAAGAACAAGAAGTTCAGCAAAGATGTTGATCTTTTCGACGATTTCATTCTCAAAAGTAGCTGTACAATCACATTTATATACATCAGCTTACATGGATACAATTAGTATTTGTTTAATTCCACATAGTAACCGAGGTGATAATAATTTTCAACTTGATATGAAAATTTGAAGCTACGAATATAGATTACAAAGGGCTTAGAGACATAAGACGTGTAGTTCGCCAGCATTAAAAGTTCTTTGAACTGATTTTCTTAATTTCTTCGTAATTATCTCACATGGTATATCCCCTTTGAATTGCAGTCGTATATAAAGAAGCTTCTTGTTTACGGATAGTGAGTAGTCTGTTTCTGCTTTCGTTGTGATGTGGTTCTGTCAGAATAGCTATTTTCGATCAAAGCATCATATACAATGCTTAATTCTTCTGAGCATATAGCTCTAACTCTTCACTAAATTTGATTTGTACTCGATAGGAACGAAGCTGTGAAGATGTGTGTATATTGTCCCGTCCAAATACTTTCTCTATGCAAATTTCTTTTTATGCCACTATCTGTTTCTCTTGTAAGTAGGATGGATATCCAAGAAGTCATTTCTTTTTTGGGATTCCTCTTCACATGTGAATTTCATAGCCGAATGTACTTCTTGAATTCAGTTATTATTGTACTCTTATCCGAATCATTATTACAAAGAATGAAGGTGTCATCCACATACTGGCAGTAGCTTGAGAACTTTCTACTAAGGTTGTTCAAAAGTTCATCTTCTAGTTTACTTAGAATGAAATCAGCCAAAATGGGACCCAATGGGGAGCCCATCGCCACTCCATCCACTAGTCTGTAAAGCGTGTCATCAAATCAGTGTGCATCGTGATGGCGAGCTACCTACAATGGTGGCCACATTGCAAATCTGACTGATAGAATTCAGTCTGCACCAACGAAAGGACTAGACACGTCAAGTATAGAATTTTCAGCATGGATATCGGTAGCCCAAATTTCGCAGGCCGACCATAGATATCACGTGTGAGTCGGCAGGGGATCGAACCTCGGACCATGTACATGGTTGGCGAGAGTCTTAACCATCGTGCCACCGGCGCATCAGTTTTTAATCAGTTAAAGATAGATTAGTTAGTTATTCTTCAGCACAAGACGCAGCTATAGACGTTTTTTGGGCCAACCAATGATTATTTTCAACATCCTGAGGGCTCCGACCAATCTTCAATCCCTCATTATAACTTCGATCAACACAGTTAGTGACTTCAGGCATGTTTCCAAATGACCACTTTGAACTTTTTTCTGGCCTTAATAATATTTCAGTTAATACTAAGTGTGAGGAAAAGTGGTGTTTTGGTGCCCCCCCCCACACACACACACATATTATATGGATCAATGAGACCCCACAAACCCTGCTCGTTATATTATTTTCCGTACCGAAAGCTGTACAACTAACTAACCACATTTTTCTATTTACCACATTGCTCCACTTAACAAAAATGACTGGACGAAAGCATTTATGACGATTTAACCCACATTTAATCCCCATGCCCCAAATCAATTAAGTCTCTCGACTGATTTGAAGTCGATGCAAGTGAATGAACATCACATGGAAATCCTGCGTTAATGCTGAAACCATGCACAATTCTGACTGAATGGTTTCAACATAGAACGTTGCACCGATGTGCAGCAGTTCGAGTCACCACACTCCCTTCATGTAGCACACAAAGCAAGAGAAGAAATACAAAATAAAGACAGTAAACGGAGATATGAGGCAAAACGAAAAACAATAGAGTTTTATTGGGTATTATACATCACATGGAGTGGATGCATCTGCACAGCCATTACTGAGAACGATTTTGAGCCACATTACCAATTGTCTCCAGTCATCATTGGTTTTTACCATCCAAAGGACCCCAACAAGTCAGGAAGTCTACACCTTCCTATGTCACTGGCTTAAACTAGCGGTTGTAGATTTCACTGACTGATGAAGCCGTGCTTTGGTTTGACCACCACTGGGTCTTTTCCAACCTGACGCTATATCAGCCAACACTATCCATCGTCGATGAAGGCGATGGGTAGGCATGCATGCGCAACCTATGTCCTAAGCATCTCAGTCGATGTAACTTCACAACCTCCTCAACTGATTTTCCCCTCCTTATTTGCCTAGGACTTGATGCCTAACCTCAATATTGCTCACCCTATTATACCAGTCCACACGGGAAAGATATAAATCAGACACCTATGGTCAAAGACAGCTAGCCAGCCTTTTCATGTCTTCCCCTCTCAATAGCCATGTCTCACTAACAGGCAGTCATAAGGGAGGAGTGGACTGCTGACCAGTACACCCGCCCTTTGCTCGATAGCCAGCCGGATATCACGTCTACGCCAGAGACGGCGTAAACTGGCGTATGCGAAACTTTAGATATTCACCCATCCATGCTTAAGCAAGGTGGCCAGTCAGCATTATCAAACCTCTTTCCATGAGTAGATAGTAAAACACAACGTCAATTATGTATTCGAATTCGTAGACAAAATTGAAGATATTAATATTAAGGATAAAACTACCATATCTTTGGACATAATATGTTTATTCATAAGTGTACCTCTACTAGAGATGGTTAACTACATGTGAGAACAAGTGTACAACAATTTGATAAATAAGTGGCATCCCAACATAAATCCTAAAAGACCTGTTATTAAGGTGTACCATGAGTGTGAATTTTAAATCTGATGACGCACATTACAGATATGTGGATGGGGGCTGGCACTGGGTTCCCCACTGGACCCATGTTGGTAGATTCCATTCTAAGCAAACTAGGGAATGTTCCTTTAAACGACGTCATCAGAAGATTCTCACCTTATTGCTGATATATGGATGATACCTTCAGTCCTTGCGAATATGCTTCGGAAAGTAAAACACCAGTTACTCAGTTCTATGAAGTACACTCCACTATCATTTTCACATGAATCTCAAAATAAAACTGGTTTCCTAGCCGTCCTTTTCTTACAAGAAAACCGGCCAGAGATCAAAACCAGCCAGCATTGAAGAACCCTTCACCTATCATCATCTACCGGATATCGAATAAACTGCCAAAGAACATTCAGGTACCGAATACTCCAAACAGCAGAGGCTATTACAATTCACCAAAACACAACTGATGTTGCTCTGTGTACAGAAGACACAGATCCAACCATTATTACACTGCCCTGGCCTGCTGTGGTGCTTGCAAACACATTAACTCTCCTGAACATACAAATTCTCCTACCCCTTGTCATTACACTTGCACTAGCTAATGTCTAAGGCTTTCTTCATTTAAACGAAGTTACTAACTTACACACTGCTGAATGTACCTCAAATATTCACCCCTCTGTCATTGACATGATCACGTATCCATTTTGAAGTTTATAATCAATATGAATAGAATAGAATATGTATATGACTGATGAGAATGTATTACTGGACATTCCTTCTCACTAACAATCATTTACTTTGTATTATTGGTGTTGAATTTAGTATTACAATTTTACATATTACAAAATACACGTATATTTTGGACTATAAATATACTCACAATCTTCAAGTGTTGGTTTGTAGGGATTTGATTGGTTTCAGGATTTTCATCATGAGCTGACATTCCGTTAGAGAACCATTGGAAAACCATTCAAGGAGTACTGGACAGCTGTTTCGTCAGCCTAGTTTGGGACTCTTCATCAGTACGCACCCAACAACATGGTTGGAACCCAGGACCTTCTGGTTACAAGGCTAATGAGCTCGCAGACCATTAAGCCACTGGGAACCGATCCAATGGCCCACGATTTCTAACTTCTGCCAATTAACGACATAGCGCGACCGCTAGCCAATGTCTTCAGCGAGTATTGGTCCACTCACACCCAACCTGCTGCACCCTACTGGTCACGACTTCTCACAAGAACCTCAGGTAACTACCTACCTGAATAGGGCCAGTCGCTAGTGAGCATCTCATTGATATTCAAAAGTGTTGGTTTGTAGGGTCCAGTGTTCGAATCCTGGTGGGTGCGTACTGCTGAAGAGTCCCAAACTAGGCTGACGAAACAGCTGTCCAGTACTCCTTGACTGGTTTTCCAATGGTCAGCTCATGATGAAAATCCTGATACTCACAATCTATTTGGAAACAACTCTTGGAATTCCCATCTAAATGTTTCAATGTTATTCTCCTTTTTTTAAACCATTCATGGTGTCAATAACAATTATTCCTTCAATATTATAGATGGATGCATATAACTGTAGAACACGATGATGATGATGATGAGGAGGATGGCGAAGTTATCGAAAAGAATATTTCTTGTTCAGTTATCAGTATTGTAACCACGCCTAGTTGGCTACCTTGCTAGTTTTCTAGTCAGTTCAAAGGTCGGGTTGGAGGTTGGGCTGACAATCCCACACCACTCAACATTATCAGACTGCTGGAGAAACTTGAACACCCACAAAGTATATTAAAAATACAAAAAAAAATCCAAAGAATAAGCATCTGTGACAGCAGACGGAATGAATGTGGATTATCGAAATTGTCAACTGGAGAGTTAATAATCTACTCCAGTCAATTTGACTACAACCCGTAAGCACACTGAAAGAGTGGGTAGATATCATGATGTCACCAACAGCAACCAAAAAGTCCTATTGTAGTGCGAATCAACTTCATCCAAGATCATGACAGCATTATTCAACTCACTAGGAAGGAAGGTCACACTTATCCAATGATACGCACAGTGCTACAAAAACAACAAGGAACAAGAGAAGGATTTTCACTGACAACTGCAAACAGTAATGGCCAACATCCCGAATAGTGACATTAGAATCCTTATGGGCGATATGAATGCTAGCTGAACTGGGAACAGACGATACAGGAAGAGGAATCATCATAGGCCCGAGAAGCTCTTGGACAAATGATGAATGAGAACGAAAAACTCTTCGCAGACTTCTGCGCATTCGATAATTTGGTGGTTGGAGGTAGGCGTCTACAAGCACAAGGATAAACACAAAGCGACATGGATTTCATACAACGGACAAACCGAAAGCCAGATAGACTTCTGCTCAAGTCAGTGAACACGAAGCCTGATCTCTACAATGTCGGAAAGAAGCACATACGTGGGCTTAGATCATTATCTTAGTGCAAGCAACCTTCAGAGTGAAGCTGAAATCCCTCAAAACAGCTGGAGACAGGCCATGTAATTCAGATACTGAAGAACAAAACTACAAAGGAAGCCTTCACTACAGCCATCAGATCACAGCAAAGTCAGAGAAACTTCATGCCACAATTGAGGAAACCTGCATGGAGGAAACATTGGAGCTAACTCTTTGAAGGTAATGTTCAAGATAACGTGTACATCCGTTTTAGGAATAAAGAAGAGGAAAGAGAAAGACAAGAAATGGCTCTCAAAGGAAACCTGCAAGCCAACAGAAGAGAGGCGAGGAGGATGGTGAAACACAAGATGAACCAATGAAGAGATGGACAACAAAAGGAGAAGCTCAGCTCAATGTACACCAAACTGAATAAAGAAGTGGAGAAGAATGCTAGGAAAGACAGAAGACAATTCTACGACACCGCAACTGAAGCAGAACAGGCAGGTCGCAGGTAAAAGACACCTCAGGACATTATATCAGATAACCAAGTCTATCACTATCCACGAAGAGACCAACCAAGATGATGGCACATATAAAAGATGTTCAAGAGGACCTGATTACCAAGGAAGAGAAACAAAAGCCACAAAGGGCTGATCACTTCAAAGGACTCTTGAATCGACCACCACCTGCAACTCGCCTAGAAATACCACCAACGCTAATAGCAAGCACGGAACTGCCTACCAGTGGAAGACAATCCTCCAACGAAAGCAGAATACTGAAGTCCAGCCGGGAAGGCAGTAGCACCAGACGGAATTCCCACATGCCGAAGCAAAGGAAACGGACCCAGAGATTACCGCAGATGTGCTCACCCCATCACTGCATAAGATTTGGACAGTTGCGAAGAATCCTATCGATTGGAAGAAAAGCTACTTCGTCAAGCTGCCACAGAAGCGTGATTAAGGCCTCTGCAAGAACTGGTGTGGAATGATGCTCTTGTCCACCCCAAGGGAAATACTAAGTTGCATCATCCTGGAAAGAATAAAGGGTCCACTGGATACCGAACGCCACTAACCCGGAACAAGCTGGATTTATGAAAGGCGAATCATGTGCTGATCAAATTGCAAATCTACGCATCGTCGTCAAACAGACAGCGTACAGAATGGCAATAAAACCTCTGCCTCGACTCCAAAAGGCCTTAGACAGACGGCGTTGACCTCGAAGTAATTTGAAAACTACCTAAACACTATGGTGTGCAGTGCCCAAGTGCTTATCAACCTCAATCAACAGCTGGTTAGATGACAATGTCACATGTTAGGTAAACCACAACGGAAAACTCAGCGAGGCATTCGAAGTGCATACAGGAGTAAGACTTGCAAGAGAAAACCAAAAAAACTCGACGAAGAGACTGGGAGCGAAGAAAGGACTCCTTGTGAACATAGAGGAGACGGAGGCGATGAAGATAACCAATCAACAGCAACAACAACAACCAGCACCAATCACCATCAACGGGAGAGATTTAACAGGGGTTACCACCACCTTTACGTTTCTAGGAAACATGGTTTCAACTACGGACTGTCGAAACGGATGAAGACGTCGAAGCCAGTCAGAATCAGAAGGGCAAGATACGACTTCATCAACCTAAAACCAGTTCGGAAGTCTTCGACATTCAGCATATGGAGCAAGATTCGGATTTTCAACATCAATGTGGAGTCGGTCCCTCGATACAGGACAGAAACTTGGCCAGTGTCATGAGGACTTTGGACAGCTTGCTGTAGACCTTCAACAACAGCTGCCACTTTCGCTGACCGGGTCTACAGTGAAGACCGAATGGTCACAAAGAATTAGTAACAAGAAACTGTGGGAAAAAACCAACCAAGCACCGATTGCTCAACAAATATGTAAGATATGGATCGGGTATATACACCTAGGAAACCGTCGTATGACATCGCTCGAGTGAAATCCAAATGGGAAGCAACGATCATGTCGTCGACGCGACGGTGACATGGAGGAAATCATGTGAGGAAGAGATAAGAGTTTGGTGAAACGCGAACCCGGCTGAAGAGGACGCAGAAAAAAGAACAAAGCGGAGATGTGTTGTTGAAGCCAGTCTTATGTTCCAATCGTAACACAAGTAAATAGTAATAAATAATAACAGTTATCAACTCTGATTTCATCAATAAAACTGATACAAGTTAAACAATGAATACAAACTATATTGCGTTTATAAATTCCCCACTCCAGTACATCTAGGAAGGTAGATCTCAGATTTTTATTACCCACTCAATCCGTTTCCTTTTTTCTCATCATTTTCAGACGGCTATTAAAGGCGGGGTTAGGGAATGAATCGTCGGGGAATTCAACCCACAATATTACTACCACTACTGATTGTACAAACATGATAACATCTGTAAGCCTTCAGCCTAATGGAAGGGTTGCATGTCAATTGACGCAAACAAAGGCGTTCATATTCTATCTCCATTGATGCTAAACAATAACTTCTTTCTATTACTTCACCATCAGAGTGCTACACAAGGCTTTATCCTTGAGCTTCAGGTGTGCAAATTGAGGCTGCTTGCTTCATGCTCAACCTTCCTGTCTTACCAGACTAGCTGATGACTAAGAAACTATGCAGAGTTCAGAAATGTGCATCAACCGAACCCCAACTGCGTGCGTTGCTGTCGTTGACAATCACCCTACCATTATCACACTGGTGTCGTATACAATAAATGAAGTCCAATAATAAATCCCTAATCATGGTTGTGTAGAAATGCAATCGTGAGTAACCAACTATAAAACATAACCGAAAACAAGTAAAGACTTTAATTTTAAAGGTTTATTGATCGCAAATTGAACACACACACACACACAAACTTGAGGAATTTCTGGGAGAACACAAACAAGCCACACACACACGCACACACTTACATCATATATATATATATCTTAGTTTATTTAATAGATAACTTCTTGACAAGCAAGCACTTGATAATACAAAAAAGCAATACATCATTATTGATATGACCATCGTGAAAACAAAACGTTTAAAGAAGAATTTCGATTCCCCCTTGGAAACAGCAATCGCCACAACAACAACAACACCAGACTCCCCCTCCAATGGTGAGGTTTGCATACACACGCGCGCGCGCACGCATTTGTGTGCACCCACACCCTTGGGGACAGCAAAACACTCATACTAAAGACTGAGAGGGAGAGAAAAAGAAATTAATTGAATTTAGGTCGAACGGGGACACACACACATACACGGATACATTTTTTGAGATAACTTGGCGCACAGAATATGTTTTGGCAAGTTTCACAGTTGCAAAAAGCTGAGCCAGCCCCAAAACACACACTACACACACACAGCAATAATAATAATAATGACGACAAAGAAGTGAAGGAGAATACCAGTGTATTAGCAGTACCAACAGAGTAATAATTCACCAGAGTACACACGAAAAATCACCTTCATCACTTTACTTAAATCTTTCTAATTTTTCTGTTTAAAAAAACGGGCGGGGGTGGGAAAACACAATAATTATATTGTTGATATAAATTTAGAAAATAAAGAAAAAACAAACAGGAATGAGTGGAAAACCAAAAGAAGGCATCATTATTATTGTAAGTGGGTGAAATTATCTTCTTTTCCTTGAATTAAAAACCAAGGTCCCTGGAACCAGCTGAGTAGTATTGTTCCGCTTGCTTGTTTTTGTACGTTTTGTTTGGCTGGAAAATATTCCTAATTTTAATGATGCGCAGAAGATGAATAATAATAGTAATAATAATAATGTGGCCAACAACAATGCTCATGGTAAATGGTGACGGTTAAACGACACCGTAATGCTTTACTGGATTATTATTATTATATATTAAAGTTTTAGTTAGTATTCAACAATATCTGTAAGAGCAACAACAATAAAAAAGAACGAAGTGAAGATGATGAAGAAGAAGACGGAGACGACGATAAAGAAGAGGTACGCAATGCAACTTGGTCAAAACACGCCAAGTGGAGTGTGTTCTATGTAATAAGAGGTGACGCAGAAGAAGAAGAGGAGTAGGAGCTGGAGCAAGAACAGAAGAAGGAGTGAGGTTGTATCTGTGAAAGAGGAGAGAGACATAGAGAGAGAGACAAAGTCTATAAAATAAATTTTAATACTTTTTTGTTTGTTGCTGTTGTTGTTGATAATCTAAAGAGAGAAAAAATAATAATAATAATAATAAAGAAAAACACGATTATGCAGATACAAAAGTAACGAAGAAGATAAAACAAATAACAGAGAGCAACAACTCGAAAGAAACACTATTTTATACTGGAAAAGGCTAACACGCGTGTGTGTGCGTGCATGCATGCATGCATGCGTGTACAACATGCTGAGAATCGACAAGTTTCTGTAAAACATTGGGAAACAAAAGAGGGCAAAACGAAACAAAACAAAAATATTTCTCTACGCCATCACCAATGAAGCATTACACACACACACAATGTGTATTAGTAATAAGATTCACCAGACAGAGGATAGATACTCTCTCTCTCTCCGTTCATTGATTTGTGAGCAGTTGTTTGTGTGTTTGATATATATAGATATGTTGACACAAGAGAAAAAACATTACACTAGATTAGATAGATCCATTTAAAGTTGATAGTTTGGTGGCATTTTTGGAATAACAATAATAAAACGCATATGTATACATATATGTGTCTACACAACCGAATTGTTTATTGTTGTCTTTATTATGAATACTATTATAAAGAAATACTTTGATTGTGTCTTCCGTGTATGTATGCGTGTGAATCCACTAGACATTCTCCTTTTTCTCAGCTGTGTGTGTATATGTATAATAAACTCTGAAGAAAGCGTCAAAGAATCCTCCGCCTCATCGTCATCACCAGCGTCATTCTCAGCATCAGGCATATGTGTATATATGTTGTACACATGACAATTATAATAATAATAATAATACTCAATTGGAAGCACACATGTGATATGAAATAAAATGGCTAACTGAGATGATGATGATGATGAAAAGTTTTAGCGCTAGCTAGTCTGTTTAAACAATTAAGAGTTGTTAGCACAGGCACACAAAAAAAGGATCACAAAATACACACATGTATGTATTTATATATATTCTGGATCCCTGGAAATGTTGCTTTTTCTTCAAAGATTTACTACTACTACTCCAGCAGCGCGCATATATATCAACACGGAGAGAGAGAAAGAGAGAGTAGCAGTATCAAGATATAATAAGGAATATTTATATAATTATATCCATCCGTTGTTTATTCATCAAACAGAAAAAGAAGGAGAACAAGATGACGATAGGTAACGACGACGACTAAAATGATACTTCATCACTGAATCAGTAGTAGTACTACTGGCACCAACATCATGAGCAGCATCACCCTCAGATGCACACACACACACAATACTCAGAAATGGAATGAAAATATTGACTTTTTGACATATGTATATACATATACGTATAACAACAATAGATGCTCATTAGTATTATTATTATTATTACTGTTATTAATGAAAGTACTACAACACACACACAACAACAACGAGGATGTCGACAAAAAATCACTCTCTGATCACAGGTTGAGAAATCAATAATAAACACATACACACCCACGCACACACACAAAGTGTACATATATGTGTATGAGAAGAGTTGGTTGGAAAATAAACAAATGTGTATCTCTGTGTGTTCTTCTTTTCTTTGAACTACACACAGGTTAATAAAACAACAAACACACTTTTAAAGGCATTATTTTCTTTTTCTCTCTACTTCAAGTAGAAATTGGAAAGAGACGGAACACAAAATGAAAGCCAGTATGAAAGAAGTTGAAGTAGAAGTAGTACAAGAAGAGATACAGAGAAAATTTGGCAACACATGTATAGATAGATAGATATATCTTGTATAAAGTACTTTCTTTGCACCGGAATGAGGTAATTAATATAAGTATATGTGTATACATATATTCTAAGCAGAGACAACAATAGAAAGATGTGGGAAGGGGGTGGATGTTGAAGATGCATGACTTTAGTTAAACATACACACAGACACGCACGCACACACAAACACCATAGAATACTATATCCTAGTCGTTGTGATGACATAAATCGACTATTCAATGATACACACATAGAAATATACATATATAAATGATAAATACACTCTAAACGCTTTGAAGAAGTAGACGAAGGATAACCGCCAAAAATCAATGAGAAAAAGAAAAAAATGTAAGTAAACATCTAAGACTTGTTGGTATTCATGATAGCACGCCATAGAGAGAGACAGAGAGGCAGGGAGAGACACATAAAGAGATCGGAAAAAATGCAATCATCATTATTATTATTACAAAAGAACATGAATAATAGTAGTATAGTAGAAAGACTAATTTCGAAATGGATTGTAATGGTTAATGGGGGTGGGGACGGAGGGGTCAGGGTGAACAGCCAGAATTATTGTCACTATTACTATTATTATTATCATTATTATTCAGTATTCGAAAACACAAAAATAGACATGTCTGTGTACCGAGAAAGAAATGGAAAGTGTCTCTGTTTTCTCTGTAATAATAAACAACAACATTTGACTCGAGATGAGAATGCGAGAGAAAATATCGGTGAACATGGACGTGGAGACGGCATAGGAGGAAGAGTAGAGAGGAGCCCAGAAGAAGAAGACAACGATTTTGAGCTGAAATTAACCAGTACCAGACACAATTTGAAAAATCTAATTACTGTTGTTTTCTTCCACGGGAGCAATGCAAACACACACACACATCATTATGTAGTGAAATAATAGTTAATGATAATCATAATAGTAATAATAATAATAAGATTGTGAACTTGAATGCAATAAAGTAAATCAAAATGGTTGGCGAATGTTTATACCCGCCCAGACGCACACACACAAATGTATACATAAATGACCATTTTGTGATTGGAAATGTATTTTCGTACTCACTGTTTATGGGTAACAACAACAACAATAATAATAATAATACTAATAATAATAGTAACAGTAATATTGATAATAAAGAGGAGAGTGGGATTGACTTATAAAAAATAACTGAACACTATATAAGGATAGGAATAAACACCCGAGCATAGACAGGCACCCACGCACGCACGCACATATACAGCATAATAAAGAATCATCATGTGTGTATAGTCTAGATAAGACAAAAAACCGCTGAAAAAAAACAAAAGAAGGAATACACATAAATATATATATGTATGTATGTATAATTTCCGGTTTAGATATGCACGCACAAGAAAAGAAAAACTGGGACTGAGAGACTACGGAAAAGAATATGTGTATATAACCATTTTTATTAATTCAAAATGAAATAAAAGGAATAATGATCCAGATTACAATAAAATTGTTACACAAAAACAACAACACTATTGACGTTGGTGGTGTTGTTGTGAATGTCAATAGTAGCAGTGTAAAATAGATAGTGAGTGAACAAAGCTCAACAACTTACTCTTAGAGTTTGTCAATGGAACAGATTTTTTTGTCTAACTACTCCACTTTACACTACAGCACATGGTCACAGTATTACACATACACACAAAAACAAAAACAGTATAAACATACATTAGCACTAAATATATGAGAAAATAAAAGGTTTTGACGGGAGGGAGGGGGTAATGCTAGTCTTCATCCCGCAGAGGTAGACGGCAATACATACACACTCACACATGCACAGAGTTGATAAATCAATTTTTTTCAAGGGATAAAGGAGGAACAATACACATATAGGGTATACATATATTGCACCGGTCTGAGTAGTAGTAGCTTCTTCTCTTGGTGTATTTTTCTTGTCGAAGAGACAAAAAGGCGATAGTGTAGCTTGGCCGGATGGCTGGACAGGCGGCGAGTGGGCGAAAAGGATCAAAGTACATATTTATTTAATAAATATGGAAATTCATGAGGGGTGGAACGCACACACGTATCCTTAAGAGAACAAACACACACACACACACAACTTGTGTGTGTATATGTGAAGAGCAAAGTGAAAGGAAGAAGGAAAGAAAACACAAATATAATGAGCCATAACACGCGTGTATAATACATCACAGTTGGAGTCTTTTTAGCCCAAAAAGACATGATCTGTGTATGTATATGTATAATACTATTTATATAAGGCGGAAGAAGAGAACACAGAATAGTAATAGCAGTAATAGTACAACAACTGTAGTCATCATTATCTTCATAAGGTTTGTTTTAAATTACGCCCAATGAAATGAGAGGAAAACCAGACAGGTAGACAGGCAAATAGGAAGGAAGGAGTATGTCACGTGTTCACACGAGAAAGAGGTACGATTTTCAGCACTGCATAGTCTACATAATCTATCTTACATAAATGAAATGTATTCATTATTAGGACAACAGTCCAAAATACAAATGTAAATGTAAACTCAATAGAGCAGAATAACACCCAATTGTTTATAAGAATATGTGAATAAGTGAAAAGCTTAAATACATGTATGCATACTGGATGATTCTGGAAGCCTCTGTACAGAAAGGAAGGACGGGCGGACGGTGTCGTCTGTGCAAGGGGTACATTGTGTAGGAGGAGGAATAGGAGAAGTGAGAGAGAGAGAGTAGCCTTACAAACAATCATGTTTAACAAATAAAGGCTGCTGAATCTAAACAAGCCCACACGCACACACATAAATAAATGAAAGACTGCTAAAATTAGACAGAGTTTAGAAAAACACAAAACCATGAAATTGAAAAAAAGTATTGTTGTCGTTTTTAACAAGCAGACACATACAGAGATCTAGAGTGCAAACACGCACACACACACATATATAGAAGAAATTTGAGGAAGAGGATGCAGCGTAGAAGGCAATTGAGGTATAATATGTTATTCTATGTAAATGGACGGACAATAAGTATGAGGTTGGGGGCTAAGAGATATGGACAATTATCATAATAATAATTATAATAAATAAATTAATTAATTAGAAAAAGATGACAATCAACAATTATCGTTATCGTTATTATCAACACATTATCATCGTCATCACCATCAACAAGAAGAGGAACAACACATCGACACAAACAGCAAGGCAATAAATCTGACTAGTTTTGATCCATACACACACAGACATCAACACACATCGAAAATCGGCATGATTGAAATTAATAAACACACACGCGCGCGCACACAAACTAGATCACAGAATAGTAGTTATAGGCACAGCAAGAAAGAATTAACTAGTGGAAAAAAGGAGGACAAACAAAAAAGAGAAAAAGATGGAGCAGCATATGTGTGAATCAATAAGTGTGTGAGAGAGTATAATGCGATTTCTTCTCCTACATATATGTTTCACATTAGGTAAAAGTTGAGCACATTAAAATAAGAATAATGTTTGTGGTTATGTTTTTCTCTTTTTCGAATTCGATAGATGATAACACTTCGCTTACTTTGTGTGTGTGTACGTGTGTGGGTGTGTCATTATATTGTCATTAATTGTTTAGCTGCACTGCAGACACATAAAATCTGAAAGCACAAGCGGCGCGTTCAGACTGGAAGACATCCTTCCGAAGGAATGAGATTCCGTAAAACAAACAAGCAAACAACAACAACAGCGGTAATATGCTACTACACTACTACTTATTTCCGCATACGGTGATTCCAAAACGAGAGATTTGATGATTAGGCTTCTTATTGCTATTGTTGTTGTTGCCGTTGTTCATGGAATTTAAAGCATAGAACTGGCCGTTATTATTGTTATTATTAATAGTTGTAGCATTACTATTATTCCAATTGGTGTGTATATCTGATAATGCATTATACTGATTAGACGATGATGATGATGAGGTGAAACCATCTGAACACGTGTTTAGAGACTGAAACAAAGAAAAATAATAACAAAAAATATAGTGAAACATTTCATCCAACTGCATATATATAAATATATATACTACACAGACAAACTGTAGATGATTTCTTAAATCCCCGGCCAAGTGGAACACATATTCAACTGTCCCTAGAATTGTCTGTCTATTTTCGACATAGAAGTTTGCACAAATGTGCGGAAGTTCAAGTCGCCACACTCCCTCTGTGTAGCACACAGAGCGAGAAGTAGAAGAAATGCATAATACTAACAGCAAACAGATGTATGAGACAAAGGAATAGAAGTAACGCAGAACAATAAAGTTTCATTGGAAATCATAAGTCACATGGAGAGGATGCATCTGCGCCAGCGCCACTGGGAAAGGTTTCCAGCATATCACCAATTGTTTCCAGCTGTCAGTGGTTTTTACCGTCCAGAGGACCTCAACCAGTCAGGAAGTCTACACCCCCGTACATAGCTGACTAGCTTAAACTAACTGTTGTGGATTTCATTGACTGGTGCCAAGTTTTGGTTCGACCACCACTAGCTGGCCCTTTTCCAGCCTGACCCTGTGCCCGTCGAGGAAAGCAATGGCTAGACATACGTAACACATGTCCTAACCATCTCAGTCAATGTAACTTCACAGCCTCGTCGATTGATTTCCCCTTCCACCTTACCTAGAACTCCACCGAGGCCTAACCTCAATATTGCTCACCTTATTATACCACTTCACACGGGAAATAGAACGCAGGCACCTATGATCAAAGACAGCTAACCAGCCTTTTCATGCCCTCTCCACTCTCAATGGCCAAGTATCACTCACAGCCATAAAGGAAGACGGAGCGGACTGATGAGCAGTACACACGCCCTTTAGTCGATAGTCAGCCGGATATCACGTCTACGCCAGAAACGGCGTAAACTGGCATATGCGAAAATAGCCCTCTGTATCCGCACTGAGATTTAGTCTGAGACCAACCCTGTTGGCACTGACTGACGGTACTTCCCAAATAAGTCAAGCGATCAAGCTACTCTACCACCTCTTCCCCTATTTCTAAACTAGGAGTCAATTTAGTCCAGTCCAGTCCTGTAACATCATCTTACATATGGTGGGAGACAATTAACAGCAAATGCTTACTGAACGACAGCAAGCAGAGAGAAAGAAAACCTGTACAAAGCTAGTGTAGGATAGACTTGAACGCCCTCCTCAGCACACACACACACATACACACCAAACATATTCTCGGTATTTACACACACATAGGTCTGACTTCATGCAAGAAGTTCTACTGGATACTCTTACTTGGAGAGTAATCAGTCCAACAACAGGAAAGGAGATCAAGACCTTTTTGGAATAGATTCAAGAAAGCACTTGCTCTACCTAACCCCTATTTTAAATACCCCATGATGAAATCAACTTCCATTGTGTGTGTATGTGGGGGGGGGGGCAACTGGGAAGTTAGAACCAATAGTATATTCAGATAAGTATATGAAGCTTTCTTGGCTTTTTATTATTACCATCAGGGCTCTAAGAATACCACAAATTTGAATTGTTCAAGTGGATATATATCCATACAAAAAAACGTCTACTACTGAAATGCCAAAAGTAAATAAAAATCTTTCTATGAAAAAGAATAAAAACCTTCAAAAAGGCCTTTCTTTATAATATATAAAAGAATCAATTCATAGAATAAACCTACTATTTGTTGTAAGTGAACACGAGCATCCAGATCTGATAATGGTTCAAGCGCTAAACGATCACCGAAAGTTTTAATCAATTGCACTGTCTCTTCCATAGTATGAAGGCGAATTAAAACACTATTTGTATTTGGATTTAGAACATGAAAACTTGTCAGTTTGAAATGTGTTGATAAAATATTCTGTAGATTGTGTATACTACTAGCTCCAGGCAATCCAATCAATGGTTGTACTAATAACCATTGGCCTTGCATTTCATTAACACCGTGAACACTACCACCACCTACAGAATTATTTTTTACCACCGGAAAATTCATGTTATTGTCTAAATTAGGACGAATTTGACAGTTGTTATTATTATTATTATTGTTGCTGTTGTTAGCTTGCTGCTGCTGCTGCTGCCATTGAGCATGATTGGTGCGCATAGTGGGATTAGTTAAATTTGATGTATTGTTCACCGATGTTGACCATGTAGGTGACCAGTTACTGTTACTACTATTACTATTAGAAGCTTTGCCGGTTGTTCCAGTACGCGAAAAATGATTTGACTTTGAACCTACAGAGATATCATTAAAAAAAGGAAAATAAAAATATATAGATTTATTCAGTGAACTACCACCCACCTAGTAGCAAAAAAAAAACAACTCAAAGAATCATCAAAATAGTCAGATATGACGGCTAGCACACTTGTGTGTTTAATTAACGATGTGTCCATTAGTATAAATTATTAAGGCAGTAGGTGTGCGCGTCAACGGTTCACTGATAGAATATCCCAGTAAACCGCATATATATGATATGGGGGGTGGTGGGTTCGGCCCTTCAGTCGATGCATTTCATCACCTCGCCTAACCGACGTACACTCGGTCGAACGTAAGGCCAGTCACTCCATTCCATAAAAAAAGCAAAAACACCGCCGTTACTAAAATTTCAAAGCTAAAGCTAGATGTCCTATTTTTTTCCACCAAGAACGCAAAGGAATTAATATAAAAACCAATAATCAAAATGATAGGAAGACTCAGCCAACCAACACTAACGAATTTTGTAAGGAGTGGAGTAGGGAGTCCACTATCCATTGGAAGCCGGTGACCGGAGTCCGGTTCATACGCCTTTTTGAATGAGCCCAGACATCCAGGGCATCCAATAAGCCCTTTGTCCATACGTCTGCCGGTGAGCTCCAGTGAGCTTCATACGCCAGTCGTTGGAGGTTTGGAATTAGGGTTTAGCCATCTCCCCTAGACTGTCATCCAATGGACAGTCAACCCGGTGAAGAGCGCCGGGCATCCGCTTTTGCCTTCTCACTTCGGTGAAAACACCTCCGCCACGTGAAGGCAGTGAGTAGGACTTCCTCAGGAGAGGCTATGTAAGACGCCCGGTCATATGGGAGCATTTCAAGAGGTGTATGGAGGGGTGGCAACCCGCAGCGCAAGGCACCCACCCCCGACCATCCTGAGGCTTTGGAGGCTATCATTAGCTATCATCGGGAAGGGAAGAAAGAAGTAAATTGCAACACGTCCGCCGTTGATTACGATTCTTGGCTATATTCGATAACGTTCAGAGCCATCAATTCGAGCTTTCTCGGGGACCCCAACCAGGGAGTTGTGATGCACCAACCGATGCTAATCTGCCACAAAAATCCTTCATTCCACGACGCCACGTCATCGACTGACCACCCCTCCGCCTCTTCCATCCCGTCCCAGGGATGGCTAGCGAACAGAGACCTGTACGGAAGTTTCTGGGATGACATTCGCAGCATATGTCCAAGCCACCGGAGCCGATGTTTAAAGATGACGACACCCAATGAAAGGGGATCTCCACTGTGTTCGAACACATGCCACCGAATCTCAGAATTACTCACGCGATGATGCCATCGAACGCAAGTAATCCTGCGGAGAACGCGATGATCGAACACGCAGAGCCGCCGCACATCCTCAGCCTACTCGGAGAGGCCAGGTTTCACAGGCGTAGAGCAAGATAGCCTGCACCGAAGCATTGTATACCCGATGTCTGACAGCCAGGCTAACGTCGCGACGGCGCCAGAGGTGACTCAATTTGATGAGTACTGCCTATTATGTGATATACCCGGCAGTTATCCAGTTTAAAGTGGAATGAGTATGATACACTGAATGAAAGTCAGGTGTTGGGGTCAGTAAGCTAAATCTCTATAGAATAACAGAATGTACTATAGAGCTCATAGACGGGCTGTGTATAATATGCCAAAACCTTGGATATCAAGCACCCAGTTTAGAAGGAATGGAAATCACTTTTTTACAGAAAGTATTATACACTCCAAGTACAAGGAACAAAACTCCACTCACTCATTCATACAGCACAGAACACATTATGAAAATAATTACAAATGGAAAAATTAAATGGAAAGTAGTAATACCTATTAAGTTTTAAACAGTTGTGTTTATTTGGCAAAGAATAAAGGCATACACGGTTGACACACACACACACTAAACATTATCTATCCGCAAAAATGTTAAAAGCATTTTCCAGAAATGAAATCACAACATAAAGTCACTAATCTCATCAGAATCAATATCTACTCAACACCACCACTAATGACATATATATATATATATATATCCATACATGCATATATGTATGCATACGTCAGTTTTGAACAACATTCAGTTGGAAAACATAACAAAATGAATCAATGAACTGAAGAGAAATACAATCATAGTTGTGGATAGCTGACTAATATACATTAGAGAAAATTAAGCACTTAAAAAAGGTTTATTAGGAGAAAGAGGAGGAGGCGATTGGTTAAGATCTTCTCAACGTTGTAGTACACACAGATACATTGTAGCTCCCCGCCACCTAGAATGAAGTCAGCCTAGAGCTTTGCATGTATGCTATTTTAACTTTTCCGAGAAGACCTTCGGTGACCCGGGTATGCAGACTTCAAACCTGTAGCCGACTGGCGTCGGAACGGTTCGATTCCGCCTTCTTGGCGCATGCAGACGGGCTTTTGTGTGTCGGTGGCACAGCGGTTAGGACTCTCACCGACTATGCACATGGTCCGGGTTTCAATCCCCTGCCCACGCACAACCGATATCATCAATGGTCGGCCTGAAAAACTAGGCTATGGATGGATATCACATGCTGAAAATTCCATACTAGTACCAAAAACACGGTGTGGAGACTTAAGTTGGGGAGAGCTATCGCGCGTACGGTTAACCTCTTTTGTTAGCTAAAAAAGTGAATGCAATTCGCAGGATAGATCTGATGAACAACTTGGATCATACAACAACAACAACAACGACAACAATATATGTTGCACAGTGGACAATAACAAAATTGATGATTATTTACAAAGAGATACATACTACTGACTCGTTGAAATGAGTATTTGCGGTGCCAACACCACTTGCATCATCTCACACCAGTGGTGGTGGTGCTTATATCAATCAGCCAGTCAGATCGACGTGATCAACAAAACACTCAACGACCGACCGTTCTGCTCGTTTTGCGACGAAGTCATCAGAGGTGTAGCCATTTTGACCGGACTCAGAGAGAGACAGAGAGAGAGAGTAGAATCAATTGCAACTGGTCGACTTTCAGATAGCTAATTTCGAAGAGTCTAGATTGTAACCAGTGTACAGAAAAACGCTGTACAAACTTCAATAAAGATTTGACAATCTGACAATGCTTCATGACACAAAAGAGGGAGAATACTTATCAAGGACCTATGACACACACCCACACACAGAGGAACTGATGTGTACCGCCCTGGATGACTAAATTACTTGAAAAATGCTTGTATAATGATAATTAACAACCTAATAAGCATACAAGTAGTAGGAAGATATCGTAGACCACTCCACAGAGCATTCGTATGCGGGATGGACAGGCAATGATGCCACCTGGCTGGTTGTCTAAATCTTGACAGGTGAAGCAGGGTTCAGACCCGTGACTCTCAGTAGGTTTCAACTTGAGTGTTGGTTACGGTAGAAATCAAAATTTATAAAACATATACCCACCTGGACCATCTGTCAAGGTTTTATCGAAATTCTCCGCACAATTTGGTGAAGGAGACATCCATGTACCAATAGCAGGAAAAGAGTTATCGGCAACATCAGCACCTAGATAAATAAAGAAAATGATAAAATGAAATATATTAAATGTGTTACATACAGTAGGCAAAAAAAGTACAACTCTGAATTTGTAAGTTACAAATTAGACCATTGCGCTTTAACGCTGTTTTAGCTCCAAGCAATCAAAGTACGAGAACAGCATAACTACAAAGAATATGAGACTTTGGTTTTAAAGTAATTCCAATGAGTGGTTCTCATTCACTCTACGTAAGAGAGCAGTCCATGAGACATTATCCTAAAGAAAAATTAAGCTTTGATAGTTAACTGAATAATAACCACTTACATCATGACTGACAGCCCCATCTACTTAATTAGTTCTGCAGCTATCTGGACACGTTCATTATGGCTTAAAAACTTACTCTACCGACTTACATTCTCATCGCGCATTAAAGTTACAAGATAAATCCTACATAAGAGTGTGAGTTGTGCATCGGTGGCAAAGCGGTAGAGTGCTTGCCGACCACGAAGGTGGTCCGAGGTCTGATCCCCGCCCGCCAGCACACTCCTTTACCTCGCTAAGACAGTAGTGATAAGACGGGTAAAGAAGGAAGATTGTGCATGAGGCTAGCAATCCCATCCCGTAAAAGTAATCGCCATCATCACTGCTACAGGAACTTCAAGCCCCCTAGCATGAAGTCCTCTGTTCCAGCACTGGGAACTCTGTAACTACTATCTAACTAAATGGGACAAAAATTATACATATATAGATTCTCTATGGACTATACTTACTGCCTTCAAAGGTGTAACTATATAGTGAAACCCAACCTGTTTCTGTTAAGAGGCATTGAAGAAGTTATAATAATTTAACCTGACTTACCATTTGGTGGTAACAGTGGTGGTCGTACCACCGATTGTGCTCCTGGTTCTTGTGTGCGAGCTAAATTAAGCTGTGCGCGTTTTGCATGAAGTTGAGTCTCGATTTGCTGCATCTGACCTTGTAGCTCAACAAACACATCAGCATACTGAGGTTGAGAACGAAGCGCCGGGTTATTATGATATACTGTCAATTGATGCTGAATGCTCTGTATGTATTGTAAAAATCAAAACACGAGATGGTGATAAAATTTAAGATAAGCTTACTAAACTTGGTATAAACACTAACTCATTAGGTTTTGTATCTAAACAGGTAGTATAGCATAAAGACAAGTCTTGAGGGTTAGTGGTAAAGCCGTAGGCTCGGAGTTCGACTCCCGGCTGACGCACTTCTAAGCCTCACCTAGCCGGTGGCAAGCCGGAAAAGAGAAACGATGCGGCAAGCATGAAGCTAACAACCTCACCTCGCAGAAAGAAACATAATCACTAACTAAAACACTTTAACGCTTCACACCTAAACCCCTATATGTTCTACCCGGAATGTAAAAAATGAAAAAAGAGGATAAAAAGCATAAAATGGATCACACACTAACAGAATATATAAATAGTCTACTTAAAAAACTATGTCATACTAGGTAAAGATTAAATGACTCCAAACTGGAAGTGGCAAGACTGTGAAACCTGTTCCAAAGCCTTGGTGCTTTTTTTGTTCATACTCTCAAAAGTGAGGCACATAAAATGTGTTTGTCCATCTATTTTCGACATAGAACTTTGCACCGATGTGCACCAGTTCAAGCCACCACACTCCCTCCGTGTAGCACACAAAGCGAGAAGTAGAAGAAATGCATAATACTAACAGCAAACAGATGTATGAGACAAAGGAATAGAAGTAACGCAGAACAATAAAGTTTCATTGGAAATCATAAGTCACATGGAGAGGATGCATCTGCGCCAGCGCCACTGGGAAAGGTTTCCAGCATATCACCAATTGTTTCCAGCTGTCAGTGGTTTTTACCGTCCAGAGGACCTCAACCAGTCAGGAAGTCTACACCCCCGTACATAGCTGACTAGCTTAAACTAACTGTTGTGGATTTCATTGACTGGTGCCAAGTTTTGGTTCGACCACCACTAGCTGGCCCTTTTCCAGCCTGACCCTGTGCCCGTCGAGGAAAGCAATGGCTAGACATACGTAACACATGTCCTAACCATCTCAGTCGATGTAACTTCACAGCCTCGTCGATTGATTTCCCCTTCCACCTTACCTAGAACTCCACCGAGGCCTAACCTCAATATTGCTCACCTTATTATACCACTTCACACGGGAAATAGAACGCAGGCACCTATGATCAAAGACAGCTAACCAGCCTTTTCATGCCCTCTCCACTCTCAATGGCCAAGTATCACTCACAGCCATAAAGGAAGACGGAGCGGACTGATGAGCAGTACACACGCCCTTTAGTCGATAGTCAGCCGGATATCACGTCTACGCCAGAAACGGCGTAAACTGGCATATGCGAAAATAGCCCTCTGTATCCGCACTGAGATTTAGTCTGAGACCAACCTGTTGGCACTGACTGACGGTACTTCCCAAATAAGTCAAGCGATCAAACTACTCTACCACCTCTTCCCCTATTTCTAAACTAGGAGTCAATTTAGTCCAGTCCAGTCCTGTAACATCATCTTACATTTGGCGGGAGCGAATCACATGCCAAACATTCGTAGACTGCGGCTCAAGGTTTTCAGAAGACTCCGCATTTTGTCACATAAAATATAAGTGGATAGTACACAACTGTCATTTAGAAACATTTGTATTTCATTGCTCTTTGATTCAAAAGGAAATATAGTAACATATCACCCGTAAACATAAGGATTTAAAGTGAATTTGTTCTCAAATCTTTTCTTTTCAACTGGTTTTCTGACTGAATAGGTAGGTAGAACAATGTAGAAGTTGTATCAGCACCAACGGACTGATTGGCGACGAAATCTCAGCACGGATCCAAAAAGCTCGAGCTGCTTTCGCTGACTTACACCATCTCTGGCGTAGGTGTGACATCCAGATATCAACTAAGGGACGTGTGTACTGCTCAGCAGTTCACTCCGTTCTTCTCTATAGCTCTGAAACATGACCAATACGAGTTGAAGACATGAAAAGGTTGACTGTTGTTTTTGATCATAGATGTCTACGATCTCTTTCTCACGTTAGGTGGTTTAATAAGGTAAGTAATGTCGACGTTAGGCGTAGAGTGTTGGGCAAACAGGGAAAATCAATCGACGAGACTATAAAGTTAAATAGATTGAGATGGCTAGGTCACGTGCTTCGCATGCCTAACCATCGCCTCCCCCATCGACGGGCATTATACTAGCTGATATAGGTGCAGGTTGGAAAAGAGTAAATGGTGGCCAAACAAAAACATGGTCTCATCAATCCATGAAATCCTTGACAGTTAAACTGAGTCAGGTGGGGAGATGCAGACTTTCGGGTTGGGGTCCTCGGGACTGACTCTAAGAATCAATGGCTGGAGACAATAGGTGACATGGCTCAAAATCGTTGTCAATGACAGCGCAGATGTATTCAGTCTCTGTAATCTTTCATATTCCTTTCTACCATTACCCATTCTGTTTCACTCTTATACTTGTCAAACTCTATTGAATCTCTTCACTCATCTTGTCTACCTTTGTGTGCTATTTGGAAGGTGGCAACTCGAAGTGCTGCACTTCGGTGCCAAGTTCTATGTTGAATCCAGACAGACAGACAGGAAAAGATGCATTAGTGCTCAGTTAAAAAAAAGTCGACTAAAGTCCATTTGACACAATTAAGGCGACCAAAATATATACGCTCTTATATGAAGGGACGGATGGGTGGGTGCAAAAATGGCATAAACATTAATTTTTTTAAAGCCAATTATAATGAACTCACCTGATGTTTCTTTTGCAAATCAATTATTGAGTTAATGATAGATAATTGACGAGGTGATCGTTTCGCTGGATTTTGATTAAAAGCTGCTACTGCTGACCCAATTGGTGTGCGATTATTATTAGTAGTATTAGTATTGATATTGTTATTTATATTACTATTAATATTCTTAGCAGGACCTAGAGTAGTTGTAGGCGGTAAACCACCACCACCAACACCGGTGAGTGGATGTGCGGCGTTATTCGTAGACGGTAGAATTGGAGTATTCAAGTTAACACTGGATAAAGAAGGCGGTGGTGGTTGACCTAAAAGTGAACCACCACAAGTACCTACTGAACTATTTCCATTTATTTGTACACCCAATGGATTCGGTAGTGGAAGATTTAAAGCCGAACGAACCTTCAAGAGAAAAGAAAAAGATAAGTTATACACATAAGTGAGTTGTAGTAAAACAGGCAAATATATTTCACAACATAGAAATTTATGAACTAATGAGTCCCATTAGGCTGATGCATGCGAAAGGTAGCCAAGCCTAGCCAATTTGCAACTTCAGGACATGGGATGATGTGTGTCAACTGGAATTCACGTCAATCAATTCTAATCTACCATTTAGTTATACACACTGTTATGCAGGGTAAAACCTGCATAATATATGAGTGAGCAGACTGACTTATCATAGATAAACCGTAGTTATATTTATCTACTAATATTATAAAACACGTGATCTAATTGGGACGACCTACGAGAATTAGCCTTCAGGGTCACATGTTTCAGTCAACTGTCATTTGCAGTGGTAATAATAAATGGATATCTTAAGAGATCTATCTTGAATAATGAAGAGCGAATACAATTTAAAAAATAGCTAAACGCTGAACCATTAAAAGTGAACTTGGTTTGGTTTGGACATATATAAACTAAAAAGAAACTCTTAATTTGTATCCTACTTAAAGAAGACACAATCTCTCCGAAAATGGTTGTGAGCATCAAGAACGTAATGAAGAAAGGTATCCTACAAGCTAAAATTGCAGCTATACACACAACCACAAAATACGCCATGATCACTACTAATTATGTAAGCGAGCCGAATAAAATGTTTACAACTGGACTCATGCATACAAAAAGTGCAGAAAAATTTAATCTTTAGCTCCTATGGTAATTTGGTTTTCATTTTATGAGTTGAATGCCTTATCCTTCTTTATTCTATCCATTTCAACCCAATGTACTGGATTCAGTCATCTTTTTTTCCTTCACGTTTCCAGTGGAAAATAGGGCTTCAAGCCTCCAGCTTGAAGTTTCTATAGCAGTGTTTACTTTTACAGGATAGGGTTGCTAACGTCAAGCCCAACCTTCCCTCTTTGCCATTTCTCGTACTGGCTCAGCGAGGTAAAGGAGTGCGTCGGTGGCCGGGTATCGAACCCCGACCCTTGTGCATGGTCGGTGAGCGTCCTAACCGCTATGCCACCGACGCCAATCATCTTATAAACTGTAATATTTCTTTACCAGATTATCTTTTAGGTTATCAATGTTTATGGTCCCTATGTCTTCCTTCTAACCCTCATCCGCATACACTTCCTTCTAGTCGAACCCGTTAACGTCACAGGATAAAGTTCTAGGGAAAGTGGACTGCTTAGTGCATTTTCAATGGAAATGCAATAATTCAAGTGAGCAGACTTCACACTAATGTGTACATATCCCCACAGGTGTACACTTTGATTACAGAATTGCTGAGCCTCCAAGTGATTCAAAAGAGTAGATGTCAACGTAAGACTACTCAATAAGCAAGAAATAATGTAAAATATATATATATACATATATATATATATGCCATAAATTACCTAGCTACGGACGACGGTAGGTGGACTTCAACCTTTTCGAAGTACTCCCTTAAGTGGCCACGCGTTCATAGCTTCTGACAGATAAGTCCTGTTCACTGCCTTCACGCAGTGGAAGTAGAGGGTTCTTCACAGAAGTGGAAGGGTCGATGAGAACGCTACCGGACTGGTGGTCTACCAAGCGAAGCTAAGAAACCCTATAGCGCAAATGGGTTCTAGAATCCCAAGGTATCGGGTGGTGTATGAACCTGTTTTGGTCATCGACAACCATGGGAATGCAGCTCCACTACTCTGTGAAGCCTTCAAGTCAAAGGCTCGATGGGGGGGCGTCCTTGTAGAGCATAATCCCAGCTTCAGCACAAACTATGAGATTTTGTTTGGCGCATCACTTGGTTGCCGCCCATAATGTGCCAGGTTGTTTGTATTGTAATAAATGATAGTATATGTATCTTACCTGTTGAGTGATTTGTTGTCTCATTAATTGAGAATTAGCAACTGGTTGCATAGACGACAGCAATTGGTTTGTATTACTTTGTGTAGTGACACATGGTCCTGACTGCTTTAAACGATGATTTTGTGCAGAGGGTGTAGGGTTATTGCTTGAAAGTGATAACTGAGATAATGATGAAGTATCATTTGACAATTGATGAATTGGTCCGTTTCGTGTTCCTGTGTGTGATGACGATGATGATGATGCACCATTAACTCCGTAATTACGATTAATATCTGAAGGTTGTGTCATGGTCCTATTGGTGCTGTAACGCTCACGTAATTCAGATAAGGCTTTTTCTGGTTCCATATTACAAGCAATCAGTGCAGCATGTGCATCCTCTTTCTTATAACCTTGACTCATTAAATATTTAACTAGATCAGCACGGTAAGTATTGCTGTATGGATGAACTTGTAGTCGATCCTGTGGAAAGGATGAAATACACTAATGCATAAAATATGACTTGTAGGCTATTGGAATGTATAAGCATTAATAAAAATATTATTTTAATATGAAATGAACTGATTGATAGTATGATCCGATGATTACTATCCTGTAACAATTGTCCTTCCTGTGACTAACCATCAAACCCATAATGACCGGAACGATAACACTATGTAGTTCTCAGAATGTCCGAAGGTTAGATTTTATATAAGTGAAACTAAAATAATGTGATCTCAAGGCATAGGGATGGTATACCATGTGACAAAAAAGATAGTCATTTTTTAAGAATAACCAACATTACTGGGTAAAGACTAAACAGTATTGTGATGAAACAGGTAAACACACACGACCTCTAGCTAGTAGGTCTTGCTCCATCTACTTTCAGCCTGGAAAAATTGGTAGTACCATCAGTCCTCACAGTATATACATAGATGATCTGGTGCACATGAGCTAATACTTTATGGCCAACCTGGTGTTGTAAGCACTACAGCCTACAAAATCGAAAGCTTTGAAAAGCAACTTAACTACTATAGTAGAATAACCACAACTTAACTATGTAAATGCTTAAGACTGCATTACATTGTCTTTGTCTAACTTCACATTTGTATAGCTGTGAAATATGGCGTCTTTAAAGACTTCAGCTATGTACTATGCTGGTCTATTTGCCAAATTAACTCCGAACTTTCATCCATTATGTTGTGCATCTTGACCTTACAAAACCTGGTCTGACATATAGGAATAAATGGTAATTAGCATAGAACATACCTCATAAATGAGAATGCTTTGTTATCAATATATATCCACATCCCGATAAGATATCATCATATTAATACTCTGTGGAAATCATGACTTATTTATCATGGTATGATAAAGGAATAAAAACCAGCTGTTTTCAAATGGTGATTATAAATATAGTAACAAAAAAGTAAGCTTACAGATCCCTGAGTAACTGAAATTGAACCCATGTAGTTATGCTGACGTCTGATGTCATCTGAAGCAGAAGGCAATTGTGTTTGCATGGAATTTAGTAAACCAGAGTTTCCTGGATTCCCCCAATTAGCACCAATCATACTATTGGGTGAAGTATCCCACGAAACCATACCACCGTTTGGATTCATATTAGATCGCATAAAACTTGAATCACCGTCCCAAGTATCAACTTCTGGTTGATTATGTGCTGAGAGTATAGGTCGAGTTCCACCGAGCACCGGGCGACCACCGGACGGATGAACAGTATTCGCACTATTCCAAACGGCTAAATATACGGAAAAACAATAAATAACTCTGAGAATAGGCTTTAAAAAGATGAATAGGTAAAGATAATTTTTGACAAATTTCAGCGGAAATCGACTAATTCAAAACAATCAGAGTGAGCACACATCACTACTAAGCTAAATTATGCTGAACTACTTTCAACTTTTACACTGACTTCTAAGGTGTTGAGAAATATCTGCGAGTGTAATGTTATATGAAAGCAGTTGAATAACTTTTAATACCATGGAGAAAACATAATTGTAACTGTGCCCCGTAATCTGTCCACCACAGATAAAACACTACGGGAACATAGTAAATTTGTAGAGTATTTTGTGAGAATATAAAGAATAAGGAACTATGGATGAAGAAATATCTGCCATGTGGAATGACACGGGAAAGCTGAACGGCTTGGATTCCAGCACTCGTGTGAAGCATGGTAAGAAAAGATTAGTTTGAAACGGTTGTAACTACTCATAGAAGTAACTCTGTTTCGATATACATTTTCAGTGCTCAAACACTGATTTGGTACAAGTACGAGCATTATGATATACGACACAGCAGTACAAGGAAAGAATAAAGTGTAGTTCGAGAATAATGGAATAAACAAATAATCATATAGCATTCAAAAGAGACACGTAAACTGAAGCATAAATCAATGATTTGTGGACCGTAAATGATTACACTTCAGGTTACACAGTCATACCCCAGTTAGAGAGTCATGAAACGCTAACACAACTATCCTATACCTTTGGACGTCACATCACGGGTTAGCATTTCTTTTCCTACTCACGGTTCTCGAACAATGAATAGACAATTATGCAATTTTCACTGCACTGTTTTACAGTTAGTGTGGAGGATGGGTGTGGATTTTCGACCTATCCTTTCATTTAAAATTTAATCTAAGTGACAGAGAACAAAACCTATCAGCTGCACTATCACATTTGCCGGTGTCCACAACAGATATGTAAGTATTCTGTCCCCTGTGAATTCTACAAGCAATATGCAAAGTTAAAAGGAACACTGTGGAGTTTCCGTGCCTACCAGTTCGAGTATATGCGAGTATGCTTACACCTGTATCCACCATCTTCATTTTGAGTATAAAACGGAGCTTAGAAACTTGTTTAATGACAGATTATACCTGGAATATCCAACGTTGGAATAATTCCGTATATGCAATGGGGTTATGCTCACGAACACTGACTGACTTTGTAAAGCTTCAATTTTCATTTCCACAATTCACAGATAACCAAATGTTAAGTGTGAGACGGAATAATTCAGAGGATTAAGCCGACAGATCGAAGACAGAAGCAGTGGTTAATATATCAATCGTAAACCATAGAAACAATACACTAATTGGCTATCAGGAATTGACTTGCTACCGGGGAATAATCTCGTTAACTTAGAATACGCAGACGATATAGTCCTTCTAGGCGAAGACGCTGACGAAATGCAGAGTCTTCTAAACACCTTGAGCTGCAATCTACGAATGTTTGGCATGCGATTCGCTCCCGCCAAATGCAAGATGATGTTACAGGACTGGACTACATCGACGCCTAGTTTAAAAATAGGAAGTGAAGTGGTAGAGCACGTTGACCGCTTCACTTATTTGGGAAGTACCATCAGCCAGTGCCAACGGGCTGATCTCTGACGAAATCTCAGCACGAATACAGGGGCTCGTTTCGCATTTGTTAGTTTACGTCGACTCTGGCGTAGACGAGATGTTCGACTACCGACCAAAGGGCGGGTGTACTGCTCATCAGTCCGCTCCTTCCTCCTTCATGGTTGTGAGACCTGGCCACTGAGAGTGGAAGACATGAAAAGACTAGCTGCCTTTGATCAAAGGTGCCTGCGCTCTATTTCCCGTGTAAAGTGGCATAATAAGGTGAGCAACATGAAGGTTAGGCGTAGAGTTCTAGGTAAACAGGGGAAATCAATCGACGAAGTCGTGAAGCTACAAAGACTGAGATGGTTAGGACACGTGTTACGTATGCCAAGTCATCGCCTCCCTCGACGAGCTATGTTAGCGGATATAGGGTCAGGCTGGAAAAAAGCTAGCGGTGGTCAAACAAAAACTTGGCATCAGTCAATGAAATCCACAACAGTTGGTCTAAGCCACGTAGGACGGTGTAGACTTCCAGGCTGGGGTCCTCGGGACGGTAAAAATCTATGGTTGGAAACAATTGGTGACATGGCTCAAAGATCGTTCTCAATGGCGTAGATGCATCCACTCCCTGTGACTTATGATCTTCAATGAAACTATACTGTTCTTCGTTATTACTCCTCCTTTGTCTCACACCTCTGCTCACTGTTTCTATTATGCTTTTCTTGTACTTTCTTCTCTTGCTTCGCGTGCTACACGGAATGTGGCGACTTGAACTTCCGCACATTTGTGCAAAGTTCTATGTCGAAAACAGACAGACAGACAGACAATTGGCTAGCTTATTCTGATTTCACCAAAAACAGCATATACTAAGCACTTACCTTCCTGATGGGAAACAGTAGCTGGCTGTCTTCTGTGCAACGCACCTCCACCGAGTTGGTCTTCAGTATCTGTCACACCTATAGGCGCGTTCCACAACAAATTGTTGCGGTCGGGAGGGCCTGATAAGCCGACATTCCAGTTCTTAGACAACCCTAAGGAAGAGCAGGAAAAATTGGAAATATTACAGCAGTAGCACATATAGTAACAAATAAAATTATTAGGTCATGGGAAAACTCTGGATAGCTACACTGAAACTGTTACTCGGCCCCCACATATGACAGCAAACTACATCAACGTGTTTTAACTGTTTGGTTTCCATATACATCAATAAATGCTGAAAGTAAGACAAATCACTTAATTTCCTACGCAAAGAAGACAATCATGAGTCAGATCATCTTTAAACTAGGTTAAAATTTTGAGACTTACTATTCTCATTATCTTCCCATTCTCGACAATCACCAGGACGATTATGCTGCAGTTGTGGAGCGGGTCGAGGATTAATATTAAGACTAGAATTCATCATATGGTTAGGGTTAACTTGAGCAACAGATGGCATGTCACGAAAGACTGAAGACTGTGACTCTGTTTGCCAAGCAGCTGAACGACCACCTAAGCTCTCATAATGCATTTCCCATATCCCTGTCCCGTTGGTGGTTCACTAGTCCATACATTGGAATCGGATGTGTGAGCTTGTGAGGCCACCTTGTAATTCCCAGACAAATATCCAGAAGAGCATGCACCTGGTGTAGGTGTGGTAATACCACTACGATTTATTTGGTCATTCAACTTTGAATCCAGTGGTTCCCATGGTGTTGCTTGGTCAATAGGTCTTCGACCCCAACCTTCATTCGTATTGATTAATCGGTCACACAATTGCTCTGTTGTAAATGCCTGAACTGTTGTATCATTTTCATTGGCAGAGCCTATGGCTGTTTTATTATGAGCAGCTGGAAAGAAAAAAAGTAAAATCGTAAATACACTTTTTTATTATATAAATCAAGATTCAACTACATTTAAATACACAAAACCTCATTATAATAAGGGTTTTTGTATTTCCCAATGAATGAATGGAAAACAAAACGATATTGTTTTTACTGACGTTTCGCTATTTAATGCTAACAGCTTTATCAAAGTATTACAACACAAAACCTCATCCTATATCTTTTAAGTAACTGTATTTGACCGTTACCTCATTCCCATAAAGTTTATAATACGACTGAATACAATTCACTAAACTCTGAACAAACTCTAGCCTGAGTATATCTGCAATGACTTGATTAAGCGGCCGAAGTGTTTACAGAAAACGAGTCGACTGGCAGTAAAACAACCATGGTTTGCTGCATTTAAGAACTACGAAACAATAGGGAAGAGATCACTTAGGCAGGTCACTTTCCGCAGACATGTACCAGATGCAAATTAAGCCAGGGGAATGGTGAACAGCAAATCACTCCTTCAATGACTGGTTACTTCGCCATTGCTAGTGACCAACATTCACCATCTCTCGATCTAAAGGTCATTTGACCCCAGAGATATAGATGTTGTGTCTGTCTGTTTTCGATATAGAACTTTGCACAAATGTGCGGCTGTTCAAGTCGCCACACTCCGTGTAGCATGCGAAGCAAGAGAAGAAAGTACAAGAAAAGCATAATAGAGACAGTGAGCAGCAGTGTATAGATATATAGATGTTGTGTATAGATATTATGATCATGTTTAGCCCAGAGTAGTACAAAAGTATGTGATGGTGAGCAACACAATCTACCCAGGTATGTGTCCGAACTATGTCAATGATATTACGAAATGACGACCAGCGTCCATATTTACCAATGTGATGGATGGAGTGTGGTTGACTTAAACATCTTGATTGATTTTTTGCTGAGGCATAGTTCATCTAGGGCACCCAGGTGGCATTATCCTCCCTGATGGCGACCCCGACAAGAGTTAATGTACTGTAACAAGTAATTAGCTGCTCCAGGACTGGGCGACAGTGACTCACTGTTTAAAGATAGGATAAAAGTGGTTGCGCTACCTACCTATTTACTGGGAAGTTTTCAGTACTAAAGGTGGGTTACTAGTGAATTGAAAGAATCATAGGAAGACAGACAGTTGCATCGTGGAAGGAATCCAAAGCAGAAATCTGTGTTTTCCTACCAATAATACAACAGTTGGTGTCCCCTAGGGTAGTTACTGACTAACGAACGGAGTGAGCAGTCCTCATAATCGCCACTGAGACATATTCATCGTAAAATGAATCAATCAACACACCCAGAAACTTGTACTTATGCGAATCGAATAGGATTTTAAACACATTTAAGAAAGAGCAAGACTATAATCAGATCCCAGGGGGATATTGTATTCGGTCGTTTGAGCAGGTCTGCTGTACATAAATCACCGTCGTGTGTTGAGTTAATTCCATGTAGATTGGGAAACATCTTCGCACCATATAAGAAAATCTGACTTGTAGCTGTCTCTATCGTTTACATACATTAATATACTCTCCTGTATGAACGCGTGCTTTCATTGGATTGTGTTGAATAGCTGTTGTTGGTCGTCGACTTCGGTTAGCCTTTCTTCGTAGTCGCTACGAATTCTCTAGTAGCCTTCATAATTTGCCTAGCCTAACAATGAACTTAAGACCAGTATGTCCGGTAACTCATAGTTGGATAGTTCAACCTCTTCGCTCATCTTGAGCTCCAAACCAAAATAAGACACCTATCCTAGCTCTTCGTTTTCACCGATACATTTAAAACAATAAGTATAATAAAATTGGATAGGCGTGAGACACTTATTGACATAGCTTTGAAATAACTAACCACAGTAAACCGGGTCCGGTGTCACTTAAAGATACATTCTCAGTCACCAACCTGTGTAACAAGTAGACACACTAATCAATAGTAACTCATATCAGGTTTCAAACATCAATTGAGTGCTAGGTTAGCAAACTGAATCTCAGCAATCAATACAACAGTGACTTAAATATTAGAATGGTAGGTAACTGCTAACCCGGTCAGAAGTAATCATGCGAAATCCATAGTAATATATATCAAAAAAAAACAATATAGGACTTTCGAAAAACCCATAGGAATAGTTTCCATGTATAAGAAATTCGGACTATAGGAAGCCTAGTAAAAAAACACTTGGGTGGGATGACTTAGTGAAGTGCTGCTGCTTAGTGCATAATGCGCATACTTGCTCACTTACTTGACTCTTCAGAATTTCTGGGCGTAACAGTTAATCCAGAAAGCATTGCGGTAACGTCGGGGAGGTTGCTACTACTGTTGTTGTTGGATTGAGGTAATTCCAAAGTCCTGTGACTGTTAACGAGATCAGGATCCCCGACAGTTGTAGGCGCGTCTGTTGGCGATCCAAGACACTGAGGATGGTCCAGCTTCCAAGAATCTAATTCATTACTAATTCTAGGCATGTGAAATATTGGGTCATGGGATGAGTCCCATATCTAAAATACTATTAGAGAAAAAGTAAATTAAGAACCTACATCTTCTGAAACAAGTGGGTCATTTTGGTTATTAAAATTTCCCCATAATGGGTTGGAAGCTCCTGAAGGTTTCACGTCCGATGAGGGCAAACCACTTGACCAAATGGACATTTTATTTGGAGGTCGCAAAAGAGGGTTGTTTGGTGACCAAGAGACTGCAAATAATAAGTATACAAATAACTTACGGGAATTTGGACTGTCAAATTTGGAATCTCCAGATAATTTCTCTGGTTGCTTATTCACAGTTGAAAGACCTAAGATTGTCACAAGTATACACAAATGTTACCTAGGCCACTAAGTTTTGAATGAGCAAGAAACGGGCCTGAATTTAAGGGCCAAATATCATTATTGATTAGTTCCATGTTACATCCACTATTCCATGCACCGAAGTTAAAGAAATTGAGCTGGGAATTGTCTTCTGATTCTGACATCTATGGCCAGCACGAGTATAATTGTTAACGATATGTCTTACCGAGACTTAAGTATAGAGTGTAATTAAGGATAGTAATAAGAAGTTTTTATCACATTACAGGTGAGGCGTCACAGCACTATCCATACTACTACCAAAAACCAAGACGAATCTACCAACAACTTTCAAGGACGAAACAAAATGGCGGCCTTCGTTCAGTATGGCCGGCTGTTTAGTGTAGCTAAACAAAAAATGTTGCCTTAATGCCTAAACCCTGTTTCTGATTTTATTTAATATACACAAGGGCTTTTCCCTGTCTTTTTAGGGATTTAGCAATTTATTTCTGAAGCTGATTGTGCACCCCATGGATTTCTTTTAGATTACACGCTGATGCACATGTACACATACCTAACCTGCTTTCAGCTTAGGTGCACTATCTTGACTAAGAATAAAAATACCCTGGATATCCTTAGTTATGTTTAGTTTTTGATGAATCGACTTAGTGTGGGAGTTGCCACTTTGACCAGTGTTAGATATTTCACACTTATCATAACATCCTAGAGCCAAGGGTTTGGTCAAAAAGCATCTACAGATTGAATATGAAGATTTTTTAAGGCTTTCCTATGATTTTTTTCCCACAGTATCAGCAAAATATTTATGCTATCCACATAGTTCATGTGGCAACTAAACATAGCTGACTTAAGTCTTTCAACAGCCTGTAATCATGAAGGTATCAAGTCTTCAATCGAGTATGTACACCTACCAACCTAACTTGCATATCCATTTCATTGATACTAACACTGCTGTTACAACGCTTGATGCTGACGGATTATACTGACAAATGTACTTTATTAAGGACCACATCGGAAAAACTTTGTGGATGTCGACCAGTGTTCTGAGGACATCTTACTTCAGGAGTTTGGTTTTCCTGATTGAGTAACAGTTTAGTACGCTTGTTTCCCTCCCTTTAGCCGCCAAATGGTCTTTTAAACTGTTGTAGACCCTTCATACATGAGTTGATAGAACAGTGTAAAAAGAAACTTTCAAATTTATGATATCCACTTACGCATCTTTACTCACTCAAGTATCACTGCTACAATTTTGTTATCATCTCTTACCATGCGAGTGAGTCACTTGGTTAGGTAATATACTCCTTCCATGTTAGTTTGCCAACCGACTTTTTATAAAAATGATTGCACCATTTACCAATCAACGACCCGTAATATCTTAAAAGGCCAATGGTGTTTACGAACATTTATTTCTGACAGTATGGCAAGTGAAACGGGGATACCTGTTCAAACAAACGGAAGGGCATCCATCATTCAATAGATAGAGGAACCCTCAAAAATCAGAAAGAAGATGTAAATCCTACTGGGTTGATCGTCCCACCCTTCTGAGTTCCTTAATCACTTAAAACACCTCAATGGCCATATAATACCATGTTGTAGAGACCCTACATCAGAATAGTGGATTACCTGATGCGAACAATTGTACAGAAGGAGAAGGCTGTAGAGGAACATTTTTAATTCGGAGGTGTCACCTCGCCACGGTATACTGGATGGCAGGAAAATAAGGGAAAATATTGAGAGATAGTGGTCTTGGCAAGATTTTGAATATGGGTGTTTGTGGTATTGAGAGTTTTGTAAATGTACGCATTTTGACAGTCATGAATAAATTGTCTTTCACTTCATAAGTCAATAATGTTTGCACTGTCAACTGCCACGACGAATGTGCAAATTAAATTGTGAAGATCAGCCTGATCACACAGCCACCATTTGGCGGATGTGGACAGCACTGCTGAGTCGAACAGTGGTAACAGTGGTAACTATCGATTTGTTTAGATGCCACATTACTAATAACTGAAGAAGTTTTGTTGACCGAATGAGCAGTAATAATAATAATAAAATATATTCTCATTTTTTTACATGAGGGACGCCAGTTTACAGGCATCATCAATTCGATAAGTTACACATAAGATTAATAAGCATATTTAGTAAAGATAATATAATAAGGCACATTGTTTTCCTAGCTATGTAGGATACACCAATTGTATAGGCGTGCATAAATATTGTTTTAATAATAATAGTAATATATTTCTCCCTGTTTATGCAGGAACATACCTATTGTACGGGCATGGTCGCCCGGTACGTTCGAATTAGGTGACGCTTTTGCACGTGTTTTCGTTTATATTCATTTATTGGTTACTAATAATTGATCTTTAATAACGATGGTTAAAAATTCTAAAAAGCGTGTTCGTGTGAACACCACTTATTCAGAAAATAGCACCAGCTCGTCTAATAACACATTTTCAAGTATTGGTAGTGACTGGCCCTATTCAGGCAGTTAACCTGGGGTTCTAGTGGGAAGCCGTGACCAGTAGGGTACAGCAGGTCGAAGATGAGGCAGTAACTCATCGAAGAAGACATTGCGAAGTGGTCGCGCTATGTCGTGAACTGGCAGAAGTTAGAATTCAAGGACCATTGGATCGGGTCCCAGTGGCTCAATGGTCTACGAACTCGCCTTGTAACCAGAAGGTCCTGGGTTCGAATCCCGGTGGGTGCGTACTGCTGAGGAGTCCCAAACTAGGACGAAACGGCTGTCCAGTACTCCCAGATTTTCCAGTGGTTCTCTAACTGATGTCAGCTCATGATTAAATCCTCCATGCAATCAAACAAAATCCCTACAAAAACCAATACTTGAAAATTCATCTGATGCTCACTAGTGACTGGCCCTATTCAGGCAGTTAACCTGGGGTTCTAGTGGGAAGCCGTGACCAGTAGGGTACAGCAGGTCGAAGATGAGGCAGTAACTCATCGAAGAAGACATTGCGAAGTGGTCGCGCTATGTCGTGAACTGGCAGAAGTTAGAATTCAAGGACCATTGGATCGGGTCCCAGTGGCTCAATGGTCTACGAACTCGCCTTGTAACCAGAAGGTCCTGGGTTCGAATCCCGGTGGGTGCGTACTGCTGAGGAGTCCCAAACTAGGACGAAACGGCTGTCCAGTACTCCCAGATTTTCCAGTGGTTCTCTAACTGATGTCAGCTCATGATTAAATCCTCCATGCAATTAATAACACATTACCATCCCATATTATTAGTAGTTCATCCAACATAAAAGCCTCGAACATAACTCTGACCCCTGTAATACAGATGGAAGATGTTCTGTCTGAAAAAGTAGAGCGCTCTTACTTAACGTGCGTAATTAAAGAGATGCAGCTACAGGTAAATGAATTAAAAACGAAATTAAGTTCACTAGAATGTATACCCGAAACTATCTCACGTATGAAAAAGGAACTGCAGGATCCTACAATCCTAAAGCTTTTTAATATGACCTCTAGAATGACTCCTACTGACTCAGAAAGTGCGAAGGAGTTAGAAAACGCCATCAACTTTCTATCCAGCGAAGTTGTTAGAAGGCTGGCTTCAAAACAAAACGCAATAGTGTATAATGTACCGGATAGCGAGCCCATAAAGTCAGTCCAGCACTCATTGCTGAAGGCTGCAAATCGATACAAAGTTGACAACACTGAGAAATACATCTGGTATCAGTGCTAAAGTGTCGACGGACACTGAAGCACAGCAGGTCACGTGTATAGTGTTAGGAGAAAAAACGGCAAGTAAGAGCGACCCAAAACTCAGTAAGAGCAGTGCCACTGGGTGCAATCTTAGAGTGCACGAGAGCACATCTCGAAAACCTGCTGACCTACATGAGGTTGACATAGACGCGAAAACTATGGCTGACTAGAAACTACTGGCAGACCACTCTCAATCTGGATCCAAGCCAGAGAGTCCCTCAGTAGAAACCGCAAAAAAGACCACAAAACCCAGAGTCCCACCCCAGACTTCGACATACCTCCCTCGTAATAAGTCTAATAAGCAGCGTGTCAGTCTAAAAAATGACAAAGCATGGGTAACGAAGCACATTCCCAAAGACGTCACGCAGCATGTGAGAAAGAATACCCCTTCCCGAACTAGAAGTAACATGCCTAACAATGCACATAACTTGGGAATGCAACGTAGAATGGATCCTCAGGATATATGGAGCACTAAACGGGACTCATATAGGCACCATATTAACGAAAATCCTCGTCCAAACTCTCGCACTATCTATGTTAAACCTCATCAACATAATGAGAACAGGTCGACACTTGATCCCCTCAATAACTTCACTCACACATGTGATGTGAGCCAATATGCATACGGCTATGAAAGCCCCATGAGGTACAACTGCCAGGGTAATCTTAACACAGGGTACCTAGGTCCAGCAAGCTACAACGCAAATTGCAAGGCAGACCATATATCATCAGTAGATTAACGCAGATGCCGACTCACGGATGCTAATAGTCAAAATATGCAACAAGTTGTAAATCTAAAAATCTAAAAATTAAAAAAAAAAACAGGATTATTTTCGGCTGCAGCAAACAATAGCCCCACTCGCTGCACAGTTCATCCAGGAAATAGTACACACACTGACTCTGTCTCACCTCAGAGCCCCTCCAAACATAACGTAGGGATAGTGACAAGTAACCATGTTAACCTCTCCTCCAATAACTCTGGTTTACTAACAATTATGCTCCTGAATGCTAGATCTCTCCTTAATAAAATAACAACGCTTCGCTGCCTGGCATACATAGAACGGCCAACACTAATAATGGTGACTGAAACCTGGCTTACTACTGATATACCTGACACAAAGCTAGTAATAGACAACTACGACATCTATAGGAACGATAGAGTTGACAAAAGAGGAGGCGGTTGCTTAATATATGCCTATAAATCCACTAACTCCAATACTTTCAATAACCCAAATACTGACAAACTCCCAGAATCTAAGTGGATAAGCATCCACACAAACGAAAGTAAAATTCTCGTGGGATGTATATACAGACCCCCCAATAGCCCTGAAATGACTGATATAACTATTGCAGAAATACTAGAGCATGTAGCCACGCTGGACTTCGACTACAAAGTAGTATGTGGAGATTTCAACTTACCTGGAGTAAACTGGGATACCTGTACAGGACCAAGAATCCATGAAGAGCTACTACAAGCTATAGACATAGGAGGATGGAAGCAGTGCGTGCGCCTCCCTACAAGGAACCAAAATACTCTTGACTTAATCCTCTGTCATAACATAGAGCCCATCTCGATAGAGGTGGGAAATAAACTCGATAACAGTGATCACAACATATTGTACTGCACGCTACCCCTCCGACTAACAACTAAATACACACCTAAAAATTCCCCGGTGCGCTATCAATATAGGGACTATAAGAATGCTGATTGGGAATTCCTATCAGATCTGTTGAGAAGTTCTGACTGGGAAGAATACTTCATCAACAATAACTTAGAAGTATCACTTGAGATTTTCTACAAAACAGTTGGCTCAGCAAGAGACACAATCGCGCCCCTAAAATCTGCCCTAAAGACACCAACTCCATTTATTGACCGGAAAACGCGACTAAAACTAAAGAAATTGAAAAGGAAATACCATGTATTTAAGGAATTTAATGCGTTAAACCAAATACATGAAACTCTTAAACTGCTTGAAGAGAAACACAAAATGAAGTCACAACATGAGGAAAATAAAGCGCTAATGGGTAACACCAAAACTCAGGAACTTTGTAGGATATTGCAAAAACGTCTAAAAAGCAGTAAAGACAATAATGTAAGCATCTTGGAACATAGGGGTGTAATATACAACGATCCCCAGGTAATAAGTGAACTCCTCAGTGAGTGGTTTTGCAATGACACCAGAGTGCACTCGACCCCAAATTTCCAAATGACCTGCAAAAGTAACCACAAATTAGGAGAAATAGATTTTAATATACAAAATATAGACTCAGCGATTAAGACATTGAAGTCAAATGGCAGTACTGGAACAGACGACATACCATCTGTCATATACAAAAATGGTAGCACGGAAATGGTAGTCTTGTTACTTAGAATATTTACTCTGTCACTGGAAACTGGAACTTATCCTGAAGTGTGGAAAACCACATACATATTACCTAAGCACAAAGCAGGGGCCAAAACCAGTGCATGCAACTATAGACCTATTAATATAACACCGGTAATATCACGAATAATGGAGAAAGTGGTTAAAGACCAAGTGTCAGACAACTTACTAGAACATGAACTTATCAATCCATCACAACACGGATTCCTCAAAAAGAGATCATGTGTGACCTGTCACATAGACTTTTTCAACGAAGTTACACGAAGCAGAGACAACAGAGAACTAGTAATTGTGCTATATTTCGATATAACAAAAGCCTTCGATAGAGTCCCCCATAATCTGCTAGTCAGCAGGTTATGCTCACTAGGGATATGTGACCCTCTCCTGAGCTGGATAAAATCATTTCTCCGTTTGCAATTGATAGTGTTCTCTGAGCTCCTTGGTTTAATTGCGGAGCTTTCATCGTCTTTCTGGACGACATCTTCAGCACAGTATTTAGGATAAAGTGAAATGATTTAAATTTCTTCATGAGTCTCCCGGTAACCATCTTTGGATATTTATTGACAGGAATCAGATAACAAAAGTTGGCTCGATAATCTCAAGGCCTAAACCTGTAAGCAGTGGTGTAATCCAGGGAAGTGTATTAGGGCCACTCCTATTCATAATATATATAAACAGTATCTGTGAATGATTTAGTGTTGGTAAACCAATACTATATGCAGATGACTTAAAAGTGACCTATAAATGCAAGAACACAGATCTCGGAATAACAGTAAATGCCATACAGCAAGAATTAGAAAAAATGGATAGATGGTGTGACACCTGGCAACTCCAGTTTAATGTCGACGAATGTGGCTGGCTATGCATAGATTGCAACAATTTAGAACTTGACCTGACAATCCAAGGCAATGCACTTTTACGACTGGAATCTGTATTGGACCTAGGACTGAAATACTCACATGACTTATCATTTTCTGAACATATCTCCAAACAAGTGTCAAAGTCACGCAGACTTATCGGCTTTCTACTCAGGAACTTTTACAGAAATGAGTCCAGAATTCTGTTGTACAAGGTTTGTGTGCGTCCTTTATTTGATTACTGTTCATTCATGTATAGTAGTGTACGCATAGAGGACAAATTGAAAGTCGAGGGAGTGCAGAGGTACTTCACGTCAAAATTACTCGGAACCAAAAATGGTGCGAACTACTCCACTAGATGTGACACCCTAGGATTAGAAACACTATGGCTAAGACGCCTGAGACTAAACTTAACACTTTACTATAAGCTTCTAAACCACTTAGTTTTTACCTCTACTAATGGCATTCGACTTTCAGATGACAGTGGCTACAAACTAAGACACACTAAGGGTACAGTAGCTATCGAACAATGTAAAACAGCTACCAGGCAAAAGTTTTTCTTGATTAGGTATGCACAGATATGGAATAAACTACCAATGGAAATGCGTCAAGCAGGTACATTGGCCTCATTCAAAAAAGTGCTTAACGACAAACTACAAGAGTTTGCAAACGATAGTAGTCCTAGTTCCTATCTGAGAGCCTCCGAAATTATAGGTCCATTTAATGTATAAGCTCAAATACTACACCTGTTGTTTTTTGCCTATATTTATAATTTTAGATAAAACATTAACGATTAAGATACTTACCCTCAAACAGACAAGAAGTTTCGTTTGTTAAACTTCTACCCAACACAATAAGTGGAATAAAATGGACATAAACCGACAACATGAAAAAGACATAGCTCACCACAACATCACATGGACAGATGTACGCTCGTCAGGCACCATATTTACCTCACCAACTACAACCCAACATTCCTGAGATAATGTGATGAACTTATATCCGTAATGTTGCTGAGCAGTTAATATCCACAACTCCTGTCGGAACAACTAAAATTCAAAAACCCTCCTCATGAGAAGTAAATACCCACAAGCAGTAGAAATCCATTAATTAATGCGTACAAAGCTTATGTATTTTGCTCCCAACAATGACATTGCAGATCAAATGAGATAAGCAAATCACTGATTTCCAAATAACACATCAATGAACTATAATTCAAGAATTCTGTACACAACAAAATTATGTATGAAAACTGACTTCAAGCTTTATTTTTTTCCCAGGCACTTATAACCCATCCACCAAAGACCTGGTTTTTTTGTTAATGCGAAGACAATACTTCTGTATTTCCTGATGTGTTGCACTCACTGACAATCTAGCGGATTTTTCCAACTATGCACAGAAATGATTGTACATAAGTGAAAAGGATGTTTTATACTATTGGGATTAACATTTATCAAGTGTATGTATAATCTCCAGTGTACATGTTAAACATATTTTGCTATCGACTGTAAAATGTGACTGAATAATATGGTCCTATTTCTGTAACAATTTGATGATGCCTGTAAACTGGCGTCCCTCATGTACTGCATCATGAGAATAAATTTATTTATTTATTTATAAGTTGTTATATAAATTACACATAATTTGATGTATGGTCAATTTACAGTTTGGTTGTTCTTTATGACATTAGAGTCGGTCGAAACAGTCTGCTATAAAGTCTGTTTGTGTAGCACATAAAGAGATATATAAATATTGTCTTCTCGTTAACAAATAACCCAGACATCACTTGAATGTAATACAAGTATCTGAAAAAAATAAAGCTTGAAGTCAATTCTCCTACATAACTTTGTTGTGAACAGCACCCTTCTCTTGAGTTTTATTGATCTATTATGTTGAGATCAGTGATATATTTGTTCCATTTTTTGGCAGTCTTATCGTACTTTCATAACAGGAAAGAAATTTGATCACGGATGCGAAAACTATATAGGGTCATGTTGGGTTGTTTTACTGCATCAAATGGTGTCGAGGTCGATTCCAGAATTCTCCATTTGCTCCATTTGTGTCTGCATGGCGGACTGTACTCGTAGGTTGAGTAAAATGTTGAAAAACTGTTTGAAAACCAGTTGCTTCTTCATTTCAGATCATGAATACTCATTTACAGCATGTTCACCAGCGTCTTCAAATGGTAGAATTGGATCGTTCCTGGAATTTGAGTGATTAAGAGATAAATGGTTTGGAATTGATCGTAGCAGTTAGAATACAGTTAAACATGCAGAGAAATACTTTTGATTCAGCAACCGGTGAATTTTTATTCTTTTCGATCTGGTACCAGAATAACCGCGAACCATTCCATTCAATATGTCGAATAAGGCATGCAGGAGCAGATCATGACCATCGAATGAATCAACTTGATCTGAGATGCAGCTTTCAGTATGTTTTCGTTATATCACAGATATCCAGGTTTATTGGCGCTGTATAGGCAGTGATTTGGATTATGACGTATTCCGCAGAGGGTCTCCGTGTCCATGTGAAGTACACATATGCTTTGAATGGATTACTTTGTTGGCTCCTACCCCCACTGAGTATTTACAACAGCAGTACAGTTGTTGGGTCGCTCACTGAGACAAAGATAACATCAGATGTAAAGAAAATCATTTTTATTTCTAAAGGGTCGTTGCCACAGCTGCTAAGTGGTTTCAGCGTATTGCGGCAATATCGAAAGTCCCCCGCTAAACTGGTAGGTTTATTTGTTTATTATCAAATAGGTTTAAGAACGAGTATCCTAAAATATGCAGACTGTGGGATAGATGCACAATCTTTCGACACAGTACACCTGCAGCTACACTTTTATGGCCTATCCGCCTTCAGTAATTCGAATGATCTGATTCGGCCTGTTTTAGGTAGGCCAATTTCTCTGAGGAGCACTGCAGTGTTCCTTGTAGGCATATACGGGGGAAAATGAAAACCAGTAGATTTCACTGAGATTTCTGATAACTTCGTTGATTAGTAGCAGGCTTTATACAGGGAGCAGCTGTGTATGCAACGTCATAATTTTGAAACTAAGCTTAAGTTTGCTGCAGTTGCACATGATACAGCTACAGGAAGTTTTGCTGAATAGGCGGTTGGCCACAATGAGTGTGATAACTGCACCAAGTTTACAGTGTTAGGGGTAGGTTGACATTCAAATGTAGTGATTAACCGTTGACAAAATATGCGACATTTCGTGGTAGAAAACAGACGGTTCTTCACAAGGGCTGCCCGAACTTCGATAGCCCACCAGTGGGTATGGTCGCCTTGTTTACGCTAAACCTGTGCTTTAGGTTCATATAGGAGTTATGAAGAAACTGCGAAGCTTGTGAGAAATATTAGCCGTCAGCGTTACAAGCAATATGAGTAGGCAGATATTAGCTAAAATTGAGGGGAATCTTACACACTGACGTTTGAGAGCACCAGGAAAATTTTCTAGAAAATGTAGATCTACTTCTGAAATCAGCATGTGGAAGAATACAAGATGTACACTTCTGTTGCCGTACTTAGGTTCAGAAATATTGGGAACTGTATTACCTGGGCCTATGTGCTTCAACTTCAAAAGCCTTTCATTAGGCCTTCGCTTACAAGAGTAAATATGCTAAATTTCGTGATCACGAATTATGCACCTAATAATGTAATAGTCGCTGGTAATGTGGCAGGTATCAGAACGTATATATAGGAGGAAAACATGGTGAAGTTTGGGACTTATAGGGATTTCAAACCGCTGACTGTGTAACGTTAGGCATTTTTACATGTACTAATTTCAGCCACACAGACACTAGGGTATCTGCAAAAGACATAATATGTAGGTGCTTCGTAATACCCATGCGTCAGCATAAGGTTATCGTACAGACTCTTCATACATTCATAGACAACTGATACACAACATTACGCGTTCCAATAAGGCCCTTTAAATGTTCTACCAACACTATCCCAAAAGGTAGACATTTACAAATGAGTATTTCCTGATCCAACCTAATTGCAAAAATTTTACTGTTCCAAGTTCGGTATTCACCTAAATTTCTTATGCTTCTTTCAGCAGCCGACGTCACAGAAATTTATGCTTTTAGAATCAAATGAGGGCTCTGAATTGCCTCTTGTGACAGATATACTTCAACTGTCTGGTGGAAGCATACTTTAAAGGTTGACGGATATTAAAGGTTTGACGTGATATCTCGTTCAACAACTTCTAATTAATTTATTCTCGCGTACCAAAGACAAAGCAAAAGCCAACAATTGATCGTCCAAACCAAGAGATGTATTTACGATCCAAAACCAGCCGTTAGACGAACGCTTAGCTAGCTAGTGATCGTGCACGTGACACGACGAGGTACCAAATGGCGGGGATGCTTGACCGGAAGCCTTCAGCTAAACAAGTCGACTTAAACAGTGGTGGTCAGCATCCAATGCGTGATTGCTGTGGTCAATAATTTTGGGGAATTATTTACCGCTACAATACTTTATAGGATGACTGTTGAGAATAACATCCCTAGAGGCTCTTTCCGTTCAAGCGTTGGATTGGAAATAATTAAAGACAATGTGGTTTCGACAACCGTTATGTTCAGTGAGATTTTCAGATCCAAGTTGCGGAAGATTAGAATACTGATGAATTGGCGAGAAAGCAGTCAAATGTAGACAAACAAAAAACTGCGAAACGTTTTGAGGACGACATCTAAAAGGTAAACAATTAGTTCCGTTTTCATAAATTTATTCATAGGAAAGCAAAGGTTACAGACAACAGCTTCCTCCACCGCTCCTTCGAAATGGAGGTTGCTGAAATACAGGCAACCCATCGACCACTCAGGTATCCGAAAATCAATCTATTGAGCCAGGAATGACCCCGGCAACAGGGCGTGTATTCGCCTAAAGTTCATTTAACTATTGCAGTTGTAGCAGTGCCTAACCAACTTTCACATCTAACACTACACCTCAGACCTCAGAAAGAGAAAATTAAGTTGTGGTTAACAAAAGTTAATTCATCTTACAAATTTGGTATTCAAGAAAAGCTGGAAAATGTGAAGGCTACTATGGACTTCATGTCAAGTAATTGTGATGCTTCGCGGACTTAATGTACACTGCAGAGAAAATGGAAAATATTCCTTAGCCTGTTTCGTATATGATGAACATTGTGAGCCACGTCTCGTAAACCGTTAATGCCCAGCTCTTGCTGCACTCGGGCTCACGCTGTTCCTGGAAGTTTCTCAGAAACGCTTAGTAATAACGGACGAAAAAACCAAAACACCAATTGGCGACTCGAGGATTCTTTATTGTAACACTAACATATAAACACTGTTACAACTGAGGTCTGTGAACGAATATTACAATAATAAATCACAATATTACTTCTGACGGTTTTCTGCTGACTTCTTTCTCAACAGCGACCGATGAGACGATGACTGTCGTATTGATGCCTCCGCGAAAATCGAGGAAGTTGATTTTGAGCAAACAACCATGAATTGATCGTTCAATCTTCAACTACATTGACACTCCCCAGCAAAAAAGGGATCCATCTCTTTTTTCCATCACGACCAATACACGTTGGCTTGGATGCCATTGCGAGAACCTGGGTCACACGTACAGAGCTGAAATGGAAAACAAACAGAAAAGCCAACACACCACAAGTATACCCACAGCACAATCTCACACATCGCTGACGACCTGCGCCTCCAGACAGAGACCTCCTCTTCACATCTTGCAACACAATCGCCACTTACTAGAATGACTCTTGCAGAATGCAACGTGACCATAGCAGCACCTCATGATACTCTTCAAGCATACTCTTTTCTATTCACTATCAATTATCACTGAAATCGCTTGTCACTCATTCTGCCTCAGATCTAGTAGCGGTGACGCATGCGAGCCTCAGTCGTTTACACTCTTTCTCCCCGGTGTGTGGGACCACAGCTAACAATTATCTCCATATGCAGTTCATTCTCAGCAATAGCCTCCCCGGCGTATACGACCCATCTGCTGTCTCTAACATCAATCAATTCACTCACGGATGTAGAAGACTCGAAACAACTTCAGAAGTAATCACGACGAAAATTTTGCCAAAATTATGCAATAACAACAAGGTACGAAAACAACGAGTAAACACAATTAATCCAAAAAACACCAATTGATATGACACACCACACGTATATACAAACAGTACACACAAACTCGCAGACTGTGTCTCGATGTAATTCCTTTGAAGAATTGCAGGACTTACACCAATACGGCTGCAACTCTTCTCACGTTGACGATTGCAAGTTGTAGAATGTCCGGACACAATCAAGACTAACCAGCAATTACAACAATTGGAACCCACACTATTATTTAACACAAACATATGTACAATCAATACATCAAATGTTGTGGATTCTGGCATGACCAACTACCCTTGAAGAACTGTAGAACTTACAGCAGTACGCCTACATTCCTTCTCAGGTTGATGATACAAGTGGAGGTCGTCCGGACACAAACAGAATTACCAACAGCTAGATGACAGATGGTATCAATTCAGTATATACAATATGGACGTATGTACAAAATCACACACCAAGCACGCTAGGCTGCTTATTGATGCACTACCCTTTGAAGAATTGTAGGACTTACGGCAGTACGCCTACACCTCTTCTCAGGTTGACGCTCTAGGTTGGAAAATCGTCGCAGAGTTCATTGGCCGACTTCCCTCTATCAGCTACATCCTCAAATCTGAACGGTAGCACGCTTATGTCATTGTATCATAGAATATAGATGACGAACAAACACATGAAGTATCTGGTCAACTAAGCGTAGTTACCTAACAATTTACACCAAAGATAATAGCATTCAAATAGTAACTTGGAACTTGAAATGCCTTTATTCGTGCAAGTCAGTTTAACAATTACACTCTCGTACACACTTGGCTTATCCTCAATAAACTGAGCAATATCTTTCGTCTTTTCAAATGCACCAATACTATCATAGTCATTGCACAAGATACTTGAGTTGATGGGCGTCTTTTTCATTGTGTATGACAACACCAACGACGACTGAGTGACACAAGTTGATGAACTTAGCGGTGGATCAGAAGCTGTTGTTGTTCGGCTTTTAGAATATTGTTTAACTGCAAGATTACCACCATTGCTGTCTTTTACTATCAGCTCCGGTTTAGCACTAGCATCTGATGATAGGTGGGCTTCACTCTGATCAATTACACTAACGTTTGACAAGTATGCATGCTTTCTGCAACTGCATCTGCCTTTAATTCTACTTCACCTTCAAGTTGTACAGAACCTTTGTTCAACCCAGCAGTTGTAGGCAATGTACACTAACATGATTGTCACAAATATCCACTTCATCGCCCTTTGCATGATCGACGTCAACCTTTCCAAGCTCTTTAATAACAGTGGTAGATTATTTGCGTTCTTCTTCACAAATCCTTAAAGGTTTTATACCTTTACTCTGACCAGTAATACCTTGAAAACTTGTGGAGTCAGAACTCGACTCTGAAACGGTCTCTCTCTACTGAGCAAACTGCGGTATCGTCTGTGACACTCTATTCAATAATGGGTTACCAGTTGCAACTACAGGCTTTGTCAGCAGTCTCATAAACCGTTAATGCCCAGCTCTCGCTACGCTCGGGCCCACGCTGTTCTTAGAAGTTTGCTCAGAAACGCTTAGTTATAACGGACGCAAAAACCAAAACACCGATCTGCCGTTTGATATTTTGTATTGTTACACCAACATATAAAAGGAATAAACGAACTAAGCAACTAAGGTCTGTAAACAAATATTACAATAATAAATCGTTATGTTACTTCTGACGATGTTTCAATCTTCTTTCTGAACAGCGACCGATGAGACGATGACTGTCGTATTGATGCTTCCGCGAAAATCGAGGAAGTTGATTTTGAGTAAACAACCAAGAATTGATCGTTCAATCTTCAACTCCATTGACACTCCCCGGCAAAAAAGGGATCCAACCCTTTTTTCCTTCACGACCAATGCACGTCAACTTGGATACCATTGCGAGAACCTGGGTCACACGGACAGAGCTGAAATGGAAAACAAACAGAAAAGCCAACACACCACAAGCATACCCACAGCACAATCTCACACATCGCTGACGACCTGCGCCTCCAGACAGAGACCTCCTCTTCACATCTTGCAACACAATCGCCACTTACTAGAATGACTCTTGCAGAATGCAACGTGACCATAGCAGCACCTCATGATACTCTTCAAGCATACTCTTTTCTATTCACTATCAATTATCACTGAAATCGCTTGTCACTCATTCTGCCTCAGATCTAGTAGCGGTGACGCATGCGAGCCTCAGTCGTTTACACTCTTTCTCCCCGGTGTGTGGGACCACAGCTAACAATTATCTCCATATGCAGGTCATTCTCAGCAATAGCCTCCCCGGCGTATACGACCCATCTGCTGTCTCTAACATCAATCAATTCACTCACGGATGTAGAAGACTCGAAACAACTTCAGAAGTAATCACGACGAAAATTTTGCCAAAATTATGCAATAACAACAAGGTACGAAAACAACGAGTAAACACAATTAATCCAAAAAACACCAATTGATATAACACACCACACATATATACAAACAGTACACACAAACTCGCAGACTGTGTCTCGATGTAATTCCTTTGAAGAATTGCAGGACTTACACCAATACGGCTGCAACTCTTCTCACGTTGACGATTGCAAGTTGTAGAATGTCCGGACACAATCAAGACTAACCAGCAATTACAACAATTGGAACCCACACTATTATTTAACACAAACATATGTACAATCAATACATCAAATGTTGTGGATTCTGGCATGACCAACTACCCTTGAAGAACTGTAGAACTTACAGCAGTACGCCTACATTCCTTCTCAGGTTGATGATACAAGTGGAGGTCGTCCGGACACAAACAGAATTACCAACAGCTAGATGACAGATGGTATCAATTCAGTATATACAATATGGACGTATGTACAAAATCACACACCAAGCACGCTAGGCTGCTTATTGATGCACTACCCTTTGTAGAATTGTAGGACTTACGGCAGTACGCCTACACGTCTTCTCAGGTTGACGCTCTAGGTTGGAAAATCGTCGCAGAGTTCATTGGCCGACTTCCCTCTATCAGCTACATCCTCAAATCTGAACGGTAGCACGCTTATGTCATTGTATCATAGAATATAGATGACGAACAAACACATGAAGTATCTGGTCAACTAAGCGTAGTTACCTAACAATTTACACCAAAGATAATAGCATTCAAATAGTAACTTGGAACTTGAAATGCCTTTATTCGTGCAAGTCAGTTTAACAATTACACTCTCGTACACACTTGGCTTATCCTCAATAAACTGAGCAATATCTTTCGTCTTTTCAAATGCACCAATACTATCATAGTCATTGCACAAGATACTTGAGTTGATGGGCGTCTTTTTCATTGTGTATGACAACACCAACGACGACTGAGTGACACAAGTTGATGAACTTAGCGGTGGATCAGAAGCTGTTGTTGTTCGGCTTTTAGAATATTGTTTAACTGCAAGATTACCACCATTGCTGTCTTTTACTATCAGCTCCGGTTTAGCACTAGCATCTGATGATAGGTGGGCTTCACTCTGATCAATTACACTAACGTTTGACAAGTATGCATGCTTTCTGCAACTGCATCTGCCTTTAATTCTACTTCACCTTCAAGTTGTACAGAACCTTTGTTCAACCCAGCAGTTGTAGGCAATGTACACTAACATGATTGTCACAAATATCCACTTCATCGCCCTTTGCATGATCGACGTCAACCTTTCCAAGCTCTTTAATAACAGTGGTAGATTATTTGCGTTCTTCTTCACAAATCCTTAAAGGTTTTATACCTTTACTCTGACCAGTAATACCTTGAAAACTTGTGGAGTCAGAACTCGACTCTGAAACGGTCTCTCTCTTCTGAGCAAACTGCGGTATCGTCTGTGACACTCTATTCAACAATGGGTTACCAGTTGCAACTACAGGCTTTGTCAGCAGTCTCATAAACCGTTAATGCCCAGCTCTCGCTACGCTCGGGCCCACGCTGTTCTTAGAAGTTTGCTCAGAAACGCTTAGTTATAACGGACGCAAAAACCAAAACACCGATCTGCCGTTTGATATTTTGTATTGTTACACCAACATATAAAAGGAATAAACGAACTAAGCAACTAAGGTCTGTAAACAAATATTACAATAATAAATCGTTATGTTACTTCTGACGATGTTTCAATCTTCTTTCTGAACAGCGACCGATGAGACGATGACTGTCGTATTGATGCTTCCGCGAAAATCGAGGAAGTTGATTTTGAGTAAACAACCAAGAATTGATCGTTCAATCTTCAACTCCATTGACACTCCCCGGCAAAAAAGGGATCCAACCCTTTTTTCCTTCACGACCAATGCACGTCAACTTGGATACCATTGCGAGAACCTGGGTCACACGGACAGAGCTGAAATGGAAAACAAACAGAAAAGCCAACACACCACAAGCATACCCACAGCACAATCTCACACATCGCTGACGACCTGCGCCTCCAGACAGAGACCTCCTCTTCACATCTTGCAACACAATCGCCACTTACTAGAATGACTCTTGCAGAATGCAACGTGACCATAGCAGCACCTCATGATACTCTTCAAGCATCCTCTTTTCTATTCACTATCAATTATCACTGAAATCGCTTGTCACTCATTCTGCCTCAGATCTAGTAGCGGTGACGCATGCGAGCCTCAGTCGTTTACACTCTTTCTCCCCGGTGTGTGGGACCACAGCTAACAATTATCTCCATATGCAGGTCATTCTCAGCAATAGCCTCCCCGGCGTATACGACCCATCTGCTGTCTCTAACATCAATCAATTCACTCACGGATGTAGAAGACTCGAAACAACTTCAGAAGTAATCACGACGAAAATTTTGCCAAAATTATGCAATAACAACAAGGTACGAAAACAACGAGTAAACACAATTAATCCAAAAAACACCAATTGATATGACACACCAAACGTATATACAAACAGTACACACAAACTCGCAGACTGTGTCTCGATGTAATTCCTTTGAAGAATTGCAGGACTTACACCAATACGGCTGCAACTCTTCTCACGTTGACGATTGCAAGTTGTAGAATGTCCGGACACAATCAAGACTAACCAGCAATTACAACAATTGGAACCCACACTATTATTTAACACAAACATATGTACAATCAATACATCAAATGTTGTGGATTCTGGCATGACCAACTACCCTTGAAGAACTGTAGGACTTACAGCAGTACGCCTACATTCCTTCTCAGGTTGATGATACAAGTGGAGGTCGTCCGGACACAAACAGAATTACCAACAGCTAGATGACAGATGGTATCAATTCAGTATATACAATATGGACGTATGTACAAAATCACACACCAAGCACGCTAGGCTGCTTATTGATGCACTACCCTTTGTAGAATTGTAGGACTTACGGCAGTACGCCTACACGTCTTCTCAGGTTGACGCTCTAGGTTGGAAAATCGTCGCAGAGTTCATTGGCCGACTTCCCTCTATCAGCTACATCCTCAAATCTGAACGGTAGCACGCTTATGTCATTGTATCATAGAATATAGATGACGAACAAACACATGAAGTATCTGGTCAACTAAGCGTAGTTACCTAACAATTTACACCAAAGATAATAGCATTCAAATAGTAACTTGGAACTTGAAATGCCTTTATTCGTGCAAGTCAGTTTAACAATTACACTCTCGTACACACTTGGCTTATCCTCAATAAACTGAGCAATATCTTTCGTCTTTTCAAATGCACCAATACTATCATAGTCATTGCACAAGATACTTGAGTTGATGGGCGTCTTTTTCATTGTGTATGACAACACCAACGACGACTGAGTGACACAAGTTGATGAACTTAGCGGTGGATCAGAAGCTGTTGTTGTTCGGCTTTTAGAATATTGTTTAACTGCAAGATTACCACCATTGCTGTCTTTTACTATCAGCTCCGGTTTAGCACTAGCATCTGATGATAGGTGGGCTTCACTCTGATCAATTACACTAACGTTTGACAAGTATGCATGCTTTCTGCAACTGCATCTGCCTTTAATTCTACTTCACCTTCAAGTTGTACAGAACCTTTGTTCAACCCAGCAGTTGTAGGCAATGTACACTAACATGATTGTCACAAATATCCACTTCATCGCCCTTTGCATGATCGACGTCAACCTTTCCAAGCTCTTTAATAACAGTGGTAGATTATTTGCGTTCTTCTTCACAAATCCTTAAAGGTTTTATACCTTTACTCTGACCAGTAATACCTTGAAAACTTGTGGAGTCAGAACTCGACTCTGAAACGGTCTCTCTCTTCTGAGCAAACTGCGGTATCGTCTGTGACACTCTATTCAACAATGGGTTACCAGTTGCAACTACAGGCTTTGTCAGCAGTCTCATAAACCGTTAATGCCCAGCTCTCGCTACGCTCGGGCCCACGCTGTTCTTAGAAGTTTGCTCAGAAACGCTTAGTTATAACGGACGCAAAAACCAAAACACCGATCTGCCGTTTGATATTTTGTATTGTTACACCAACATATAAAAGGAATAAACGAACTAAGCAACTAAGGTCTGTAAACAAATATTACAATAATAAATCGTTATGTTACTTCTGACGATGTTTCAATCTTCTTTCTGAACAGCGACCGATGAGACGATGACTGTCGTATTGATGCTTCCGCGAAAATCGAGGAAGTTGATTTTGAGTAAACAACCAAGAATTGATCGTTCAATCTTCAACTCCATTGACACTCCCCGGCAAAAAAGGGATCCAACCCTTTTTTCCTTCACGACCAATGCACGTCAACTTGGATACCATTGCGAGAACCTGGGTCACACGGACAGAGCTGAAATGGAAAACAAACAGAAAAGCCAACACACCACAAGCATACCCACAGCACAATCTCACACATCGCTGACGACCTGCGCCTCCAGACAGAGACCTCCTCTTCACATCTTGCAACACAATCGCCACTTACTAGAATGACTCTTGCAGAATGCAACGTGACCATAGCAGCACCTCATGATACTCTTCAAGCATCCTCTTTTCTATTCACTATCAATTATCACTGAAATCGCTTGTCACTCATTCTGCCTCAGATCTAGTAGCGGTGACGCATGCGAGCCTCAGTCGTTTACACTCTTTCTCCCCGGTGTGTGGGACCACAGCTAACAATTATCTCCATATGCAGGTCATTCTCAGCAATAGCCTCCCCGGCGTATACGACCCATCTGCTGTCTCTAACATCAATCAATTCACTCACGGATGTAGAAGACTCGAAACAACTTCAGAAGTAATCACGACGAAAATTTTGCCAAAATTATGCAATAACAACAAGGTACGAAAACAACGAGTAAACACAATTAATCCAAAAAACACCAATTGATATGACACACCAAACGTATATACAAACAGTACACACAAACTCGCAGACTGTGTCTCGATGTAATTCCTTTGAAGAATTGCAGGACTTACACCAATACGGCTGCAACTCTTCTCACGTTGACGATTGCAAGTTGTAGAATGTCCGGACACAATCAAGACTAACCAGCAATTACAACAATTGGAACCCACACTATTATTTAACACAAACATATGTACAATCAATACATCAAATGTTGTGGATTCTGGCATGACCAACTACCCTTGAAGAACTGTAGGACTTACAGCAGTACGCCTACATTCCTTCTCAGGTTGATGATACAAGTGGAGGTCGTCCGGACACAAACAGAATTACCAACAGCTAGATGACAGATGGTATCAATTCAGTATATACAATATGGACGTATGTACAAAATCACACACCAAGCACGCTAGGCTGCTTATTGATGCACTACCCTTTGTAGAATTGTAGGACTTACGGCAGTACGCCTACACGTCTTCTCAGGTTGACGCTCTAGGTTGGAAAATCGTCGCAGAGTTCATTGGCCGACTTCCCTCTATCAGCTACATCCTCAAATCTGAACGGTAGCACGCTTATGTCATTGTATCATAGAATATAGATGACGAACAAACACATGAAGTATCTGGTCAACTAAGCGTAGTTACCTAACAATTTACACCAAAGATAATAGCATTCAAATAGTAACTTGGAACTTGAAATGCCTTTATTCGTGCAAGTCAGTTTAACAATTACACTCTCGTACACACTTGGCTTATCCTCAATAAACTGAGCAATATCTTTCGTCTTTTCAAATGCACCAATACTATCATAGTCATTGCACAAGATACTTGAGTTGATGGGCGTCTTTTTCATTGTGTATGACAACACCAACGACGACTGAGTGACACAAGTTGATGAACTTAGCGGTGGATCAGAAGCTGTTGTTGTTCGGCTTTTAGAATATTGTTTAACTGCAAGATTACCACCATTGCTGTCTTTTACTATCAGCTCCGGTTTAGCACTAGCATCTGATGATAGGTGGGCTTCACTCTGATCAATTACACTAACGTTTGACAAGTATGCATGCTTTCTGCAACTGCATCTGCCTTTAATTCTACTTCACCTTCAAGTTGTACAGAACCTTTGTTCAACCCAGCAGTTGTAGGCAATGTACACTAACATGATTGTCACAAATATCCACTTCATCGCCCTTTGCATGATCGACGTCAACCTTTCCAAGCTCTTTAATAACAGTGGTAGATTATTTGCGTTCTTCTTCACAAATCCTTAAAGGTTTTATACCTTTACTCTGACCAGTAATACCTTGAAAACTTGTGGAGTCAGAACTCGACTCTGAAACGGTCTCTCTCTTCTGAGCAAACTGCGGTATCGTCTGTGACACTCTATTCAACAATGGGTTACCAGTTGCAACTACAGGCTTTGTCAGCAGTCTCATAAACCGTTAATGCCCAGCTCTCGCTACGCTCGGGCCCACGCTGTTCTTAGAAGATTGCTCAGAAACGCTTAGTTATAACGGACGCAAAAACCAAAACACCGATCTGCCGTTTGATATTTTGTATTGTTACACCAACATATAAAAGGAATAAACGAACTAAGCAACTAAGGTCTGTAAACAAATATTACAATAATAAATCGTTATGTTACTTCTGACGATGTTTCAATCTTCTTTCTGAACAGCGACCGATGAGACGATGACTGTCGTATTGATGCTTCCGCGAAAATCGAGGAAGTTGATTTTGAGCAAACAACCAAGAATTGATCGTTCAATCTTCAACTCCATTGACACTCCCCGGCAAAAAAGGGATCCAACCCTTTTTTCCTTCACGACCAATGCACGTTGACTTGGATGCCATTGCGAGAACCTGGGTCACACGGACAGAGCTGAAATGGAAAACAAACAGAAAAGCCAACACACCACAAGCATACCCACAGCACAATCTCACACATCGCTGACGACCTGCGCCTCCAGACAGAGACCTCCTCTTGACATCTTGCAACACAATCGCCACTTACTAGAATGACTCTTGCAGAATGCAACGTGACCATAGCAGCACCTCATGATACTCTTCAAGCATCCTCTTTTCTATTCACTATCAATTATCACTGAAATCGCTTGTCACTCATTCTGCCTCAGTTCTAGTAGCGGTGACGCATGCGAGCCTCAGTCGTTTACACTCTTTCTCCCCGGCGTGTCGGACCGCAGCTAACAATTATCTCCGTGTGCATTTCATTCTCAGCAATAGCCTAGCCTCCCCGGCGTATACGACCCATCTGCTGTCCTTAACATCAATCAATTCATTCACGGATGTAGAAGACTCGAAACAACTTCAGAAGTAATCACGACGAAAATTTTAACAAAATTATGCAATAACAACAAGGTACGAAAACAACGAGTAAACACAATGAATTCAAATAACACCAATTGATATGACACACCAAACGTATATACAAACAGTACACACAAACTCGCATTTCATGTCTTGATGGAATACCCTTGAAGAATTGCAGGACTTACACCAGTACGCCTACAACCCTTCACAGGTTGACGATTGTAAGTTGTGGAATGTCCAGACACAAACAAGATTAACCAACAATTACATCAATTGGAACTCACACAATTATTTAACACAAACATATGTACAATCAACACATCAAATGTTGTGGATTCTGCCATGACAAACTACCCTTGAAGAACTGTAGGACTTACAGCAGTACGCCTACATTCCTTCTCAGGTTGATGATCCAAGTGGAAGTCGTCCGGACACAAACAGAATTACCAACAGCTAGATGACAGATGATATCAATTCAGTATATACAATATGAACATATGTACAAGATCATACACCAAGCACATTGGACTGCTCATTGATGCGCTACCCTTTGAAGAATTGTAGGACTTACAGCAGTACGCCTACAACCCTTCTCAGGTTGACGCCCTAGGTTGGAAAATCGTCGCAGAGTTCATTTGCTGACTTCCTTCTATGAGCTAAATCCTCAAATCTGAACAGTAACACGCCCATGTCATTGTATCGTAGAATATAGATGACCAACAAACACACGGCATATCTCATCAACCAAGTGTAGAAACAGAGTAATTTACACCAAAGATAATAACACTCAATTAGTAACTTGAAACAAGAAATGCCTTTATTCGTGCAAGTCAATTTAACAATAACTCTCTCCTTTACCCTTGGCTTATCCACACTAAACTGACCATTGATATACGTCCTTTCAAACGAACTGATACTACCATAGTCATTGCACAAGATACTTGAGTTGATGGGCATCTGTTTCATTGTGGATGAAAACACCAACGATGACTGAGTGACACAAGGTGATGAAGTTAGCGGTGGATCAGAAGCTGTTCTTGTTCGGCTCTCAGATAGTTGTCTAACTGCAAGATTACCACCACTGCTGTCTTTCACTACTAGTTCGGGTTTAGCACTATCATCTGATGATAGGTGGGCTACATGCTGATCAATTACACTGACTGTATCACAAGTATGCACACGTTTTGGAACTGCATCTGCGTTAAATTCTACTTCACGTTGTAGTTGTACAGAACCTTTATTTAACTTAGCAGTAGTAGGCATATCCCTCATCTCATAATGATCAACCAAAGACAACTGTGAAGTATCATGATCATTATCACGAATATTCACTTTACCGTCAACTTCATCATTTTCAAACTCTTTAATAACAGAAGTAGACAATTTTGGTTCCTCCTCACAAATCATTAAAGGTTTTATACCTTCACTCTGACTAGTTATACTTTGTAAACTTTTGGAGTCAGAACTGCACTCTGAAGCAGTAACTCTATTCTGTGACACTCTATTCAGCAACGGCTTACCAGTTGCAACTACAGACTTCTTCACAACAACGTTATCGTCACACAATTCGGAGTAAGGCCTGGAGTTTACATTTAGCTTATCACTGAACTTGCTCACTGGTTCACAGTTCACTTCTGTATGCACCTCTTGCAAACGTGTAGAACAAAGCCGTGTTTGTCTTGCATCTTGTAACTTATCTGTTGAGGATGTACTACGAAACCTGTTACACTCACTAGGTCTATATGCATTACTAGACATCATGGAGTCTTCTCGATATCCACCTCTCTGAGGCTTATTCGTCATCAATGAGTGCGTTTTACCCTCAGACTGCTCTATCCTAGGGGTGAGATCTAACAGACTGGAAAACTTGCTCATAGATTGATTGACACTAGTATTTACCAGTTTCAGGATATCATCAAACTTTGGCTCGATACCCTCATCCTCCATACGGAAGCTTATCTTCACCCACTTCCTTTGCAGTCGAGTAGGTAGACGTCTTGCTATTACTTCTAGGATAAAACTCGAGTTGAGGTCACTCATTCGATTCATCGAAATCATTCCATTCTTGTAAATTAGCAAATTATCTAAAAACTCAGTGAGTGCCTGGGAGTCATCCTGTAATTGACCACCATTACCCTTAACAGCCTCGAATAATTTCCCTGCAATCATCGAAGGTCTTCCAAACCTTTGACGTAATATGCTCATAGCCTCGTAGTAGCCCTCTTTTGGCTTCATAAACTTACAACACTGTATAGCTCTTGCAGCATCTCCAGTGCAATATCTCATCAAATACATCAATTTCAATTCATCATTTAATAAAAAACCACTCAACATGATCTCAAACTCCTTTACAAATTGTAAATAATCAGCCGGGTTTCCATCAAAACATCGTGGTTCTAATTTGGGGAGTTTGATGTTCCTATTATCCCTGAACGGCGAAACAGTAACATCAACCATATCATGTTTAACATCAGACACATCGTTACAATTAACAGACAAGTCACCATGACTTACTTTCCTGTTTGCATCCAAGACACTCTGTCCCTTCTTTGACCCAGGCATTGTTGAACTTGACCCAATTCCAAAAAGGTTCCAGATATTGCTTGTTCAAAGAGGACTTGACCGGCACCAGGAAAGATGAACGGTGACTATCCAAACTTTCACCAACTGTTTCAATCCGCCAGATCTGTTTCCATCGTCAGAAACTGTCATCAAGTCTCATAAACCGTTAATGCCCAGCTCTCGCTACGCTCGGGCCCACGCTGTTCTTCGAAGATTTCTCAGAAACGCTTAGTTATAACGGACGAAAAAACCAAAACACCGATCTGCCGTTTGATATTTTGTATTGTTACACCAACATATAAAAGGAATAAACGAACTAAGCAACTAAGGTCTGTAAACAAATATTACAATAATAAATCGTTATGTTACTTCTGACGATGTTTCAATCTTCTTTCTGAACAGCGACCGATGAGACGATGACTGTCGTATTGATGCTTCCGCGAAAATCGAGGAAGTTGATTTTGAGCAAACAACCATGAATTGATCGTTCAATCTTCAACTCCATTGACAGGCTTCTTCAACGCACCATTATCATCAAACTATTCGGTGTCAGACTTTGATGACTCTGATTTCACATTTAGCTTCCCACTAAACTTGCTTACTTCATCACAGTTCGCCTTTGTATGCACTTCTTGCAAACAGACGAAAGACGACTGTATTTGTCTTGAAGCTTGTAACCTATCTGTTGGGGACGTCCCACGAAAGCTGTCACAGTCATTAGGTTTGTATGGATTATTAGACGCCATAAAGCTTTGTATACAATTGGTGGATGGTGGCTAGCAGTGGAATCCAGGATGCGCATTTCGTCCTATTTGGGACTCGTCAGCTGGATGTACCTGCATTTCTCAGTGAGTGATGATGTTCCCACTGAGGCTCGAACCCAGTACCCATAGTTTCAAACGCCAAAGCGTTATCCACTAGACCACTTGGGCCACGAGAGCCACCTCTTGTGCGACGGGTCATATTAATTATTGAATTGAATTTTTGATTTTCCCGTCGATTGATTGGACCGAAGTGCTCGGTCTCAGGTTGACATGTCGGCTTCTTGTGCAGATGCTTCGACGATGTCTGGGCATTTAGTTAGTCAAAAATTCAATTCAATAGCCATAAAGCTTTCTCGACATCCACTTCTCTGAGACTCTTTCGTCATAAATGATTGCGTTTTGCTCTCAGACTTCCATATTCTGGGGGTGGGGTGCAGTATACTGGCAACCTTTCTCATAGATTGATTGACACTTTCTTTTACCAGTTTCAGAATATCATCGAACTTTGGCTCAATACCTTCATCATCTGTACGAGAGCTTATCTTCACCCACTTCCTGGAAGGAGGTCAGCAAATAAACTCTGCGACGATTTTCCAACCCAGGGCGTCAACCTGAGAAGGGTTGTAGGCATACTGCTGTAAGTCTTGTAATTCTTCCAGGTGTACTGTGTCTGTGAGCAGCCCAAAGTTCTTAGATTGTTTTTGTTATTATCTCTCATCTGTCTGTTTTAACTTTTTCTTAAGTACTTCTGAAGTCGTTTCTAGTCTTCTAATCTTGTGAACGAATCGAACGGTGTTCGGAGCCAGAGTATGCGATTTGATACTCCAAGGAGGGGATTTCGCCAGAGCGATATGAAGCAACCATCGCTCCGTGTACAAGATCAGTTTTGGTACTGTCGACAGAGCGCAAAAGAAAGTTCCGATCACTTAGAAGATCCCACACGCCGGGGAGAGCGTACTGGTATGGTGTGGTATGCTTGTCGTGTGTTGGTCTTTTTTGTCTTGCTTTTCCATTTTTGCCTAGTCCCGGTTTTCCCAGGTTCCCGCTTTGGCAGTTCAGTTCGAGGTTATCATAGCTATGGAAAAGGGGATGGACCCCTTTTGCCGGGAGTGTCAATGGACGAGAACGTTGAACGTTTGTTTTCGGAACTGGTAGCCATTGGTGGGCGACTCGACGGCGCGAATGGTTCGATCGTGTACAAGTTCGATGAAGACGAACAAAAACGAATAAAAGTACGCAATAATTTTGTATAAAACATTTGTTTATAGACTTGTATTATTCCCCGCTTTAATTGCCAAACAGCATAACTTCCTTCTTACAATACCGGTGGTTTGGAGTTAAAGTCGAAGAAAGTACATAGTATTTATCGGTGCGGAGCGTCGTCATAACAATAGGAACTATGAGATAATTTCCTTGAGAGTCGATAACCGTCACATGGCCTTCTGTCATGCTCAGGCTTAGTTTCCATGTGTAAGGGTGAACACGAAGTGCCATTGGAAGGTCTGATGATACCGAGCTGCATAATGTGTTCAAATTCTGGCTTTTCTGCTGCTAATTTCTCAGGGGGTAATCTACGGGGACTAGCACGAACCGGTTGACCCGTGGTAACAATTTTGTTAGAGACTGTATGGGGTAAGTCCTTGATGTTATACGACGGGTTAAGTGTTCTAGGGACACGATGGAGTTGGGCGGAAAAGATGCAATCTGCTGGTCTTTCGATGCTGATAATATAAACGGAGTAACTGGAGATGATTCCATGAATTTTTGGTTGGGTGCTGTTATCAATCAGTTTTTTATTGTTTACATCAATTGAAATTACGTAAGAAATCAGCCCCAAGCATGGCATGACCCACGTCGGCTACTATGAAAATCCATGTAAAACGCCGACGTACACCTAGATCCACTATAAGGGATTGTTCCTCATACGTCTGTATGCCTGGGTGGTTGGCTGCCCGGAGAGAGTTTTCCTGGTGTCCATGTAGACCGCCTGGATAGTGAAGGGGGTTATCGCGCTAACTTCTGCTCGTGAGTCTACCAGGAATAAGGTGTCTGAAGTTTTGTCCTTCACATATAAAAGTCGACTTGTTTGCTTGCCAGTAACAACTGTCGCCATCACTGTCTGGCTGAGACGTTTCCCTGCCTGATTGTCTTCACAAAGACGCACGGTTTGACACATTCTAGGGCATGACGTCCGAACTTCTTATGGTATCAGTATATATTACTGTCCCTAACAGATATGCTGGAACGCTGCCGGGAGAGAGATCGTCATTGTAATTGTGACCTTGTTTGTAACTCCGTCTCTGGACTCGTCGATCAGACGTATTAGTTTCCAACCTGTCAATCCTTTTCGCTAAGTCTGCAGTGGCGGCGATTAGTGGTGACGGCATCATAGGTATGAGAATGGTGGTCCAAAGGGGAGAGCAAATATTAGACCACAAAAAATTACAATGAAATTAAAAAATGGCAAAAATAAGTACATGAATATGCCCAAATAATCCGTGTCCAAAACGAGCTCACCAATTTATTTGTAGGGGACTGCCAGGAGAGCTCATTAACATTACAAATGTGCGAATAAAAATCCAGGTCAATGAGATTATGGAGTAACAACATATTATCAAAAAATGTAGTAATGCGTTATATTAATAAAAAGGTTACTTGGATATAGTGGTAATTTCCGCTGCTACAAATTATTAATATAATCTACGGGAGCGTTCACTGTTGGAACTGCGTCTGCTGGTAGATGCTGTGGACCGGTTGTAGAGTTGTCTTCGGATAAGGATAATAGACTCCTGCAATAAATCCGAAGTATACAACACGGTATGAGTAGAGCAAGTAAGCAGTAATGGCCAGGGAGAAGGTGAAGCCCCCAACAGTATAGTGTATTTCGAATTGTACACGTAGGTTATATATCTTTAAACAAGAATCGTTTTAGACCAAAATCATGTACAATGTCTCTAATTTCAACAACTAAGAAAAGGCGTACAATCACATTATTACGTAATCCACAGAACCACTTCGTATTGATATCTGTTCTTAACTGACCAATATGGAATTCCGGAAAGGGTTTATAAGCTTGACGAAAATGGAATGAAAACAGAACCCAGTCCTGACACTTTTGAATTAATTCGTCTCATCCAAATTTCATTCATCGAAGTCACTTCCAGTGACAGACTGAGCGGAGGATCAGTTTGTCTTATATTTCCTTGATGTTCATTGGATCTCCGAAGGACTGACGTGGAGTTCATGTAAGGATATAGTTGCATCATGAGAAAGACCACCTGCTTCACTTGATCGTCTCCGCGCGCGTAGAATGTTTAAAAGCGCTGTAAGTTCATGGTATGTTAATTTATGTTGTAGTTCTTCTTTACTGTTGGATTTTACTGTGGAGTTTTGTTTCAAAATAAGTATAAGGTAAAGATATTCCGGAATTTCAATGACTTTTTTAGATTGAGAATGTGGCCAAGCCAACGGAACTTGGTGAAAAACTTTTAACGTATGTACAGGAGTTACTAGAACAAAAAGGTGGACGGAAATAGCTGCATGTAACGTCTCACAGATATATGTTTCTGCTGGATGCATATTTGTACTCTCAGAATGAAGAAATTTAGTTCTAAATACTTCATCCTGTTACTTCTCCTTTTATGTCCCTGCCGCATGTTCATTTTGCCTAAAAATATAGGAAATATATCGTCAGAAAGTGCATTTTTCATTTCTAATTGGCTACTCAGTGCTCATAACTTTTCAGTTGTATCTGATCCACTTGTAGATGATGTTGATTTAGATGGGAAAGTTGATGTTTATTTTTCTACAGTAGATGGTACACTTTATGGTATCAAAAATGTTTTCAAATGTATCACAGAAAGAGCATGTACTGCATATCATGGAAACTGGCCTATAATGCACACCAATGAAATATTCTTCTCACCTCCTCATCCAGTAAGTTGACACATGCTGTTCATCCGTATAATCACTTTCTTAATATAGTTTTACCTTGTACCAGTGCTCTAGACAATGTCTCTAGGATAATCGGCACTAATAATTCATTCGCACAAAATTTTGACTTCTTTCAGTTTTTATCGCTATCCAAATATGTTTTTCAGTTCAATCTAGGTATGCAAAGTCTGTGCAGCTTTCGGTTAATATAATTGTAATTATTAATACAATTATTTTAATTTTGAAATTCGTTCAATAATAAATACCGAATATGCTCTGTGGTTTATTAACATCTAGATTTCACTTGTTTTCAACACTGTTCAAGAGATACTTTACCTTCTGCGCTTTGTAGTGTCTTAATCTCGAGGTTTCTACATTTAGTGCTTTAACCTGGTCAATACTCTAATATATGGTGGCGAAACTATAACGTGTTTTGTCTTAAAATGACGTTTTCTGTACGTAATTGAGGCGAAGTAGTGATGGATGTGATGTCGTTTGACTTAATTTTCTCGATCCTGAAGACTTTTGTGTATCTCAGTAAAAGTATTTCATATGATATCTGGTATAGACGTGATATCCGACTATCGATCAAACGACATGCACACTCCGCAGAAGTTCTCTCTGTCCACCTTTATGACTGTGAAAAATGGCCATTGGGATTGGAAGATATTGAAAAGGCTAGCTGTCTGTGGTCATATGCCTGCGTTCTATATCTCATGTTAAACGGCATAATTTTGTGACTAATATTGGGGTTATACGTCGAATGTTAGGTAAAGACAGCAAGTCAATTGACAGGGTTGTAAAGCCACATTGATTAAGTTAGCTAGGGCAGGTGTTACATGTGCCTAACCATCAATTTTTCTACAGATAATGCTAGGTGACATAGGATCAAGTTGGTGAAGAGCTAGTAGTTGTCAAAATAGAACTTGGAATCAGTCCATAGAATCTCTGACAGTTGGTTTGAGCCAGCAATGTAGGGGTGTGTGTGGCTAGCATCCTCAGGATTCTAGAAACTAATGGTTGACGACTGTCTGTAATGTTGCTTATAATAATTTTTAATGGCGAAAATGTATCCACTCTCTGTGATCTGCCATATTCATCGGTATTTTTGATTGGACACTAGTCAGTAGCTAGTAGCTAATATGTCTAGTCCTATCTTCTGTGCAGATTGAATTCTACCAGTCAAGCTTGCAATGTGGCCACCATATGAGCCTGAATAGTTCAATAGTAACGTCTCTGACTGCTGGCGGCACTGGATGACACTGGCTCGAATTTCAGAGGGGTGGGACATGAGTTCCTTCGAGGTTGCAAATACGTCTTGTTAGTGAGTCCCAATTAGCACGAAACCTAGATCCAAGGCTTTCTGTGGCTGATTGCCTCCAGCCATGTGATACTAACAATATCCATCGGTTACTATGCATTCTTCCGTGCATTTCTGCTCATCATCATTTTTGCTAATCTCTCTTTTCCTCTCTTTGTGTGCTACATGAAGCATGGCAACTCAGACTGCTGCACTTCTGTGCAAAGTTGTAGGTTAAAACCGGCCAATCAGTCAATACACCATTGGGGAGCAAAATATTTTATGAAGGCGCTGTTTCAGCAGCTGTATTTATATCTTGAAAAATATCTAAACTATCTCTGGATAAAAATGACTTTCTGTTTCTGGGTGGGGGGGGGCATTTCTGGCTAACACACCTCACTATCCTTAATACAGTGGCTATGCTAATCTTAAGGTGTTCCCTCGTGTGACATGGCTCAAAATCGTTGTCAATGGAGCAGATGTATTCAGTCTCTGTAATCTTTCATATTCCTTTCTACCATTACCCATTCTGTTTCACTCTTATACTTGTCAAACTCTATTGATTCTCTTCACTCATCTTCTTGTCTACCTCTGTGTGCTATTTGGAAGGTGGCAACTCGAAGTGCTGCACTTCGGTGCCAAGTTCTATGTTGAATCCAGACAGACAGACTCGTGTTATAAGTCGAATAGAAACCCGCCAGTGTGGTTTTTCAGATTGTTCACATCTGTGAAATTTATATGAGGTATTGTCATTAAGAGGAGTTTTCAGTGTGCATGCGTCACAGAGCACTGGCAGATTGTTTAACTGAGATCTTTCTAAATTATTTAAAAAATATGCATTACCAGCTATGTGGCAACTAATCTATCAGTTAAAATAATGAGCTTGATAACTCCATAGTATAATTTTGTTTAATTCGGTGGATATGTATGACTGTGGTGGCCACATTGCAAACCTGACTGACTGACTGATAGAATTCAGTCTGCACCAAACGCCAAGGACTAAAAACGTCACACTAGTTACTAGTATCCAGTCAAAATACGCATTACAGCCTTACATGAAGTCAGTCGCAAGCCCGAATAGCTTAGTAGTAATTTCTCTGACTGCAGGCAGCACTGGGTGACGCGGGCTAGAATCTCAGAAGGGTTAGATATGAGTTCCTTCAAAGCAGTTGCAGATACGCCTGTCTTGCTGACTGATGAGTGCCAATTAGCACGAAACTTAGCCGGTGTCTAAAGCTTCCTGTGACCGGTCGCCTCCAACTATTTAACATTGTGTATGATTGTAGTGATAGCAAATATAATAGATAGAATGCTTATTTTGGCATTAAAAACACGAAAGCTTGTATCATAAGGTGTGTTGTATCTTATGTAATAACCAGGGGATTACTTGAAAGTTGAAGGCTTAGCTTTTTAAAGTATAGTTCGACTCCACATAGATTTCGCCACATTCTGACATTCTTTTTCTGTCTTCCTGAGGTTCCATTTATGTGCTATTTTAAAAGATGACTGACTGGCTGAATTTCAGCACAGAACATTGCACAAAAGTTCAGCATTTGGAGTTGCTACATTCCATGTGGCACATAAAGGTAGACGGAAGAGATAGGAAGGTTCCATAATAAGCAGAAATAATAGTAACATAGAAAAGTTCCAGGGTTTAATTGATATATGGGATAATAGAGAGTAAAGGCATTTAGACCTAATGAAAAGAATTTTGAACTATATCATCTTGAGTCTCAGGTCATTCGTTCTTATAATTCTTGCGATCTCAACTAGGCAGTTTACACTCCAAATCACCAGTCAAGCATTTCATGGGATGATTCCGAGTTTTGGTTTAACCACTCTTAACTCTTTTCGAACACAGTCGTATGCCAGTTAACATTCCTCTAAGAGGAAGGTGGTGGTTGGAAATGCATGACGGCGTATCTCTTAACCATGTCAATTTATGTAGCTTCACAACTTTGTCGATTAACTTGCCCTCCGTACCTACCACTCTACAGGCCTCCAAAGCCTCAGGATGGTCGGGGGTGGGTGCCTTGCGCTGCGGGTTGCCACCCCTCCGTACACCTCTTGAAATGCTCCCGTATGACCGGGCGTCTTACATAGCCTCTCCTGAGGAAGTCCTACTCACTGCCTTCACGTGGCGGAGGTGTTTTCACCGAAGTGAGAAGGCAAAAGCGGATGCCCGGCGCTCTTCACCGGGTTGACTGTCCATTGGATGACGGTCTAGGGGAGATGGCTAAACCCTGATTCCAAACCTCCAACGACTGGCGTATGAAGCTCACTGGAGCTCACCGGCAGACGTATGGACAAAGGGCTTATTGGATGCCCTGGATGTCTGGGCTCATTCAAAAAGGCGTATGAACCGGACTCCGGTCACCGGCTTCCAATGGATAGTGGACTCCCTACTCCATTCCTACTGCCTTGTAGGTCACACTTGGTTGTGTAAAGGCTAGAACTGCACTCTCAAACAAAAGGCCGAGCGATGCTGGGGACACCACTCGTACCTAATTCCCATGAACTATGTTCATGAAGACGGCTCATCCTCCCGTAGGAGATAGCCGAAGTAAAGTAAGTAAGTTAACGTCGACATATTACCCACTACATTACACCATATAACCCAGGAGATAGAAAGCAAGTATCTTTGTTCATATACAACTAGCCTTTTCTCATCTTTCACTCCCAATGGCCATGTCTCACAGCCATAAAGATAGAAGACCGAACTGCTGAGCAGCACACACGTCCTTTGATCGATAACCAGATATCATGTCTATGCCAAAGATGACGTTAGTTAGCAAATGTCACACAATCCTTTTATATCTGTACCGAGATTTCTTCATCATCCAGTCTTTTCGAGCTGATGATTAGTCTGCAATCAAATTAACTAAAGATAACGTGTTAGATGTTGTCTTCGAAGTCCTACCTTCATTCGTTGAAATGCCTATTTGCGATTCATCAGATGGATGTACCTGCATTCCCCAGTGAGTGACGGTGTTCCCACAGAGGCTCGAGCTCAGTGCCCACAGTTTCAAACGCCGAAGCGTTATCCACTAGGCCAGTTGGGCCACGAGAATCACCTTTTCTGCAGCTGGTCTTGTTAGTTATGTAATTCAGTTTGGATTTTCCCGTCGATTAATTGTCTCCAGCCACTGATATCGCGTCAGGCTGGAAAAGAGCTAGCGGTGGTCAAACCAAAACATGGTTTCATCAGTCAATGAAATCCACAACAGTTAGTTTAAGCCAGTCAGCCACGTGGGAAGGTGTAGATTGGCGCTGGGTTCAGGGTGATCAAGAATGCTCTGACCCCGGGTGGACACTCACCATTGCACCTCGGTGGGTTGAAACTCGCGACGGACCCTAATCGGGTGAGCTCGGGCGTGTAGTTTTTATCAGTGCTAGCTCCTTTCCAACTTCATCCATCCATGCTATATCAGCGGTTACCATTGCCCATTGTCGAGGAATGCGATGGATGTTTAGGAATGCCTGCGTAACGCATGTCCTAACCATCTTTCTCAATGGATGCAGATGCTTCCTGACATCGTCGATTGATTTCGCCTCTTTATCTAGCACTCGACTGATGCCTAACCTCAATATTGCTCACCTTATTATACTGCCATGTAACACGTGAGATAGAGCGTAGACATTTGTGATCAAAGACAGCTAACTAGCTAGCCTTTTTGTATCTTCCACTTTCAATCACATTGTCTCACTCATAGTGGTAAAGGAAGACAGAGAGAACTGCTGTGCAGTACACACGTTCTTTGGCCGACGGCTAGCCGGATATCACGTCTATTAAGTCAGAGATGGCGTAAGATGGCAGGCATATGCCGAACGAGCCTTCTGTATCGGTTCTGAGATTTTGTCAGCGGTCAATTCGCTGATGTTAACAGATGCAACTTCCCGAATAAGTTATATAGGTGGTCAACACACTCAACCACTTCATTCCTTTGTATCTTTAAGTTAGTGGTCGGTGTGGTCCACTCCTGTAGCATCATCTTACATTTGACAATAGGAGCGAATCTCATGCCAAACATGAGAAGATTGCTGCTCAGCTCAAGGTGTGCAGAAGACTCTGCTCTGTTTTGTCAGTGTCTTCTCCTAGAAGGACTATATCATCTGTATATTCTAAGTGAACGAGATTATTCCACTGATGGTAACAAGTCAGTCCCTGAGTCACTGAAGTCACTTAGGGTTAAGTCGATTGGTACATTATCTATAATGAAATTAAATAGAAGTTATGGGGACAGTGGGCATCCCTCGCTGATGGACACCACTGGTTGTTACCACTTCAGACGACAACTCTGTATGGGCTCTCATCTGACTGTCTGCATAAGTTCAGTTAGAGTGTCTTGATCAGTGCAATGTATTTTCTCGGCATTCCAGCCACAGTCAAACGTCGCCATCGTACCTCTCGGTTGACAGAAGCGAATGGCGTTTTCAGGTCGATTGACGGTAAGACTTCATTGTTTTTCCTACAATACAGAGGTTTCTAGTGCATGGAGCCTTTTGAGGTTCAGATGTAGTCTTAAATAACATAGCATCTGTTGTATTATTATTAATAAAACATACTTGGTACACTATTGGCACCAGTAAATGCACCACACAAAATCTCATAGTTTGTGCCAGGTCTGAGATACATCCCGGACAACCGGACCGACGTAGGTGTTGGTTGTTTTCACGGACCATCCCCGACTGGAGCCCTTGATTTGAAGTCTCATCTACATGTCAGTGGAGCAGTTTAACGAGCTACATTCCCATATTTGAGGCTAATCAAAACAGGTTCATGTTACTATTCGATCTGTTCAGGTTCTGGAGAGAATGCACTCCACAGGTTTGGAATCAGGGTTTTCTACCTTTCCTAGGTAGGCCAACATGCCCAGCCGTCTGGTTGTAAGCACCATACTTTCTTATTTACCCTTTCGTTTTTTTGAGAAGTCAGTAAATAGGACTTATCTATTACTTATTTATTTAAACGCATAAAAACTTGGTACAATATGGCACCAAGAAGGATGCGTCACACAATAATAATAAAACAACACAGATCAAAAGAAAGAAAGAAGAGAAAAAAATATATAAAAGTGGAGAACGGATAAAGAACTTCATCTGGAAAGAAAACAGTATTCGTTAACTGTCATCGAGAAGGGAAGAAAGAAGGAGACTGCAACATGTGTAATAGCACACGATAAGTTTCATTGATTGTTTGTTGCTTCATGCAATTCATTGTGTGAAGGCTGAGATACTGCTCGGGCGCCCAGACGGAAGCAGGTGTTTTTATTAAGGGACCACCCCTCGAGCCCTTGACTTGGAGTCTAATCCGCAAGACAGCGGAGCAGCGTCAGGAGCTGCATTTAAATGGTTTCCGGTGACCCATATGGGTTCATACACCATTTGATCCGATTGGATACCGGAGCCCATGTACCTGATGGTAACTGCTTTTAGTTTAACCGCTATCCAAACAGCCTTCCTGACATGGTAGGACCTGCAGGGACAAAGTCCCAGTCAGTTTAGCACGTTGGGTCATTACGGTATTCAAGCCTGACCACTACACGACAAGGTAGCAGTTATCGGCCGGGACTTATCTAGCAGGAGGTTATGAATGCTTCATAACATGAATGTATTTCGAGAGGAATATCGAAGTTCATCCATCCTTGTCTCAACTAGGTCGTTTATATGGGTGAAAAAATCTGAATCCCTACAAAACCTATAATCTATATATTAATATTCAGCTCATTGTCTGGTGGATGGATGCTGCCATAAAGTCGTACTAAGTAGTCGTGACCAATGTGGTCTATCATGTCAAGGTGAAGTGGATGCCGTTCATCGGAGGCATTGATGGCCGTACCGCTGTATCATATGAATCGGCGAAAGTTAGAGCCTAAAAGTCAGTGAATTCTAGACGAAGCAGCTGAATGGTTAACGTGCATAGCCTCGTAATCTGAAGGTTTCAGGTTCGATACCTGGTTAGATAGTGTGTGTACACCGTTAGAGAGTCTCGAACTGAGACAAGACAGATATCCAGTACTCCTTTTTGGTAGTTTTCAAGGATTTCTAACTGGTATTGATTAGTGATAAGGTCTACGTTCAAGTTGATCTCTATCTCCCTATACAATTTGTGATATTCTAAATACCCGAAATAGCACAGTAGTAATGAATTAGATTACTTTCGGTTTTACATCTCCCTTTGTGAAAACTGTAAAACAAATGTCATTTTAAGTGTGTTCACGAACTGACATCAGTCGAGAACCAGTGAATACCAGTTGTTTCGTTGTTGTTTGTTACTCTTCATCAGTACTCATCCATGACCCCCTCCCCCACATCGCCAGGGGGATTGAACTTAGGATCTTCAGGTTAAAAGGTGAGGTCGTTGACGATGAAGCCATTGGGATGGAATTTACTTGGTGACCATTAATTCTAGATTTCTCTCCTCAACATATCAAACTGAATGAACCTTGCTGTTGTGGTCATAACTTCCCAGTAGAACTTCAAGCGACTTTATCCTGCAGTCATCAGCAGTTACTACTACTAGTAGTAGTGAGTACTAGATTATTTTTCTTTTCAAGTTTTGGTTTCCACGAGTCCCAAACATGTACTGAACCACACTGCCCAGTACTCTCTGGCTTTCAACGGCCTGTCTGTCTGAAGTCAATTCTTGATCAACTCTAAAATCAATTGAATCCTCTGCAAACCAACGGTTGAAAATTTTATTTCAAGTAGATTTTTCGTTAATATATGTGTGTAGAACTTGGGAAATCAATCGACGAAGTCGTGAAGCTACAAAGACTGAGATGGTTAGGACATGTGTTACGTATGCCTGGTCATCGCCTCCCTCGACGAGCAATGTTAGCGGATATAGGGTCAGGCTGGAAAAAAGCTAGCGGCGGTCAAACAAAAACTTGCCATCAGTCAATGAAATCCACAACAGTTGGTCTAAGCCATGTAGAAAGATGTAGACTTCCAGGCTGGGGTCCTCGGGACGGTAAAAATCTATGGTTGGAAACAATTGGTGACATGGCTCAAAATCGTTCTCAGTGGCGCAGATGCATCCACTCCCTGTGACTTATGATCTTCAATGAAACTGTTTTGTATTTCTTTATTACTCCTTTGTCTCACACCTCTGCTCACTGTTTGTATTATGCTTTTCTTGTACTTTCTTCTCTTGCTTCGCGTGCTACACGGAATGTGGCGACTTGAACTTCCGCACATTTGTGCAAAGTTCTATGTCGAAAACAGACAGACAGACAGTAGAACTTGGGCACTGTGGTAGGAGTATGTAATTCAATATTAGTTTGTTTCACACAGGGAAGAAACATTACTATTTACTGGATGACAATGTTTCGAGCACAATTCATCATTAGTCATAATCATTTCATCAATTATAATCAGATGACTTCGAAACTAGAGTTTTATAGCTCTCTCTGTTCTCTCTTCTTTATCGTCGTAGGGGTAGTAGAATTTTCCAGATATCTGGCTGGGCAGGTGTTGAGTCATTGCTATTACACGTATTTGCTCTCAGTTGATTCGATAAATAAAACCTCAGTCAGTTATCAATCTCTCCCTCCACCCTACAGTTACATTAGATTTTAAAACTGTCATCTTATCCCATCCATCCTATTGCATGGTTGTGTGTAACTGCATCGAATGCTACAGCTGAAGTATTCTCTAGATTTCTTATTTTATTCGGGTCAACTAATCTAGATTTTGCTAGGCTTTTATGTTCGGCTAGTCTGACTGCCCCTGTTCTACTAGTTTGACCTATGTATTTGACCTGACAATCATCTCAGACAGGGTATTAGATAAACTAAATTGTTTTGTTCCATAGGCAAGCAGAAATCGGAAAAGCAAGACAAGCTTTCATTACTCTCAAGTCTGTGTGGAGGTCAACATCACTCAGCATCAAAAATAAGATCCAGATTTTCAACTCCAATGTGAATTAAGTGCTAGTCACTATACGGATCAGAGACTTGGCGCCGCGTCATAAAGAGCACCTCAAACAAACTACAGACCTTCATTAACAGTTGTCTTTGCTCAATACTCAAAATGGCCAGAAAAGATCAGCAACAGGGATCTCTGACAATGAGCGAACCAACTCAGCAGGAACCGATTGTGAAACGAATAGGCAGGAAGAAATGGAGATGGATTGGCCATACTCTGAGAAGATAAACCATCAAGTGACATCACTAGACAAGCCATTGCTCGAGTGGGACTCGAAAGGGAAGCGGCGAGTTGGTCGTCAGTGCAAGGGTGACTTGGAGGAGGTCATGTGAAGAGGAGATGAAAGCATGTGGGCAGACTTGGAGCGGTGTGAAAACGTTGGAAGAGAACCGAACGCATTGGAGACGCGCGGCTGAAGCCCTATGTTCCTCTAGGAATTTATAATAATAATAATAATAAAGGCTCCACACGATCTTTTAACCGACAAAGGTTGTTTCTAATTGAGCTTGTGGGTGGTTTGAATGCCAGTCACTTTCATTCCTGCCTACCTTGCTAAGAATTCTGCGTAAGGCTTCCAAGGTTCCTTCCTTGTATGGAAGTACTACGGATGATTTCGATTCCTTATTGTTGGTGTCGTCAATAATATTATTATTATTACTGTGATTATTATCACGATCGCTACTATCATTATTTACCTTATTTTTACATTTCCCTACATATTTCCTGACTAACTTATCAGGGTAATTATTAAGTTTCAAGGCTTCTTTTATGTGTATCACTTCCAGTCTTAGATTTTCCTTGGTACTACTTAGTTTTTGTGCTCTGTCACTTAAACATTTCACCAATCCTATTTTCACTGACACAGAATGGGATGATCTGAAGTCCAAATATCTGTTTGAATGTGTGGGTTTCCTGTAAACACACACACCAGTGTGTGTTTAACTTCCCATCTTCTTTCCTTTTTACTCTACAATCTAACATTGGAAGCTCCCCTTTTAAGTGACTTTCTAATTCATAAGTGCATTGAATTGTCTCCACCTTTGAGTTAATGTGTTCGAAAAATGTGTTTATATCCTGTCAGACTGGCTACCTACCAAATAAGATAAGATATCTAGAGAATAGCTCAGCTATAGCACTACACCACATGCAATTACACACAACCATACTAAACGATGGGATGGGATAAGATGATAGTCTCAAAATCTAATATCACACGGTGGAGAGAGAGACTGCTAACTGACTGAGGCTTTATTTATCAAATCAACTGAGAGCAAATACGTGTAATAGCAATGACTCAACACCTGTCCAGCCAGATATCTGGAAAATTCTACTACCTCTACGACGAGGAATAGGAGAGAACGAAGAGAACTATAAAACTCAAGTTTCAAAGTCGTGTGATTATAATTGATTGATACGATTATGAACAGTGATGAAGTGTGTTCGAAACTGTGTCATCGAGTAAATACTAATACTGTTTCACTCACTGTGTGTGTGTGTGTGATACATCTAATAGACAAACTAATATAGATTTTCATAACTTTCTTTTATTTGTTTATTTCAGTAAGTCTCATTTTTCCTTTTTTCTGAATTATGTCTCTTATTATTCCATTAAAGGTTGACTTATATGGAAATGGTGAAAAGTTAATCATTTTTACTAGTCATCATGGGACAGTGTTTACTTATGATCATCTTGGCAATACAGTCTCACATTTTCAAGTAAGTTCTATTAGAATTAGTCGAGTTTTTTGTTCCTATGTGTATTCTAAGCGGAACACAGAAGGTTTCAAAAGCTTTTGATGCTGTTTTTGCTAACCTCACCTCACACTGAACCTCTTGTCTTTATCGATCTAGGAGAGGTTTAAGAGTGCGCCGGTGACCAGGAATCGAACCTTAGAACTTGTATGTGTAGCTGACGGGTATTCTGCTCCCTGCACTTACCGACTCACTTGAATGTTACTTTCAGTTAGGGAAGAAATAGGAAAATTGTAGTATGTTCACCATTGGTTGTGATTCTTGGCCACATTTAATAACATTATAAGCTACTAATTCAAACTATCTGTCGGACTCTTCAACCAGGGAGTGATGATGTACCAACTAATGCTAACCTAAGGTAAATGTCCCTCATTCCACGACGCCACGTCATGGGCTGACCATCTCTCCTCTTTTTCCATCCAGTCCTATGGTTAGCGAACAAAAACGTGGTACAAATGCCCCTGGGATGACATGTCCAAGCAACCGAAGCCTGTTTTTCCAGATGATGACAGTCAATGAATGGTGACATCCACCTTAATGAAGCACCACGCTACCGAACCTTAAAGTCCCTCACACAATGATGGACACAAACAAATTCTATGGAGACAGTAATGATCGAATACTCAGAGTTGCCGGACGTCCTCAGTTTGGAGCAACACTGACAGTCAAGCCATAGGTGGCCCAAGTTTGACGTATGCCAACCTAGCTTTCATCATATGTTTAGAAATTTCGTCTGTTACACCATCACCATCCATCACATAACTGTCTGTCTGTTTTCGACATAGAACTTTGCACCGATGTGCAACAGTTCAAGTTGCCACACTCCCTCTATATAGAACACAAAGAAACACAAGAAAGTAGAAGAAATGCATAATAGAGAGAGACAGTAAACAGAGGTGTGAGACAAAGGAATAGTAATAACGAAGAACAGTATAGTTTCATTGGAAATCATAGGTCACAAGGAGTGGATGCATCTGCTCCATTGAGAATGATTTTTAGCTAGCCATTAGTTTTTACCGTCCCGAGGACCCCAACCAGACAGTCAGGAAGTCTACATCTTCTTACGTCACTGGCTTAAACTAACTGTTGTAGATTTCATTGACTGGTGAAGCCATGTTTTGATTTGACCGCCGCTAGCTCTTTTCCAGCCTGACCCTATGTCCGATAACATCACACAATTAACCAGATACACAAACTTGTCGACATCTTGAAGCAGTTCATCTTTATGGGCAAGTGTAGATACAAGCTCCTGCCAATCTTACAATAGTTCTGTGCATTTAGAAGGTACACCGTACCAACCGTACTTATAGACACACTGATGCACTGACATGTACACTGTTTGAACATATGTCTTGGTATTACTGCGATTAATAACTTTATGTGACTAATTTATTGTCAGTATCTAGCAGTTTCATTCCTCATTTGGGACTCATCAACTGGATGAAATTTTATATTGATAAAAAAGAAAACCAAACGTTCCAATAATCTAGTTGACCCTGATCTGCTAGTTTGACCTATGCAAAGTTTATCTCTGAAAGAGTTGGTTAGTTGGTCGGTTGTTTGGTTTAAATGCCACGCCTAACTAATTCCAGCCTCATTGAGAATCCTATGTAAGGCCTCTGATGCCATTCTTTCTTGATACGGCAGTGTTACAGAGGCTTTGGATTCCATATGATTTTCATTAGCTTTAGTATTCTAACATTCATGGATAGTTCGAAGGAGAAGAGGAAGAAGTTATTGGAAGTGACAACTGTTCACTCCAAAACTGTTCCTTGTTCCCACTAGACAATACAGAGAGAGAGAGAGAGATTTAAATTCCTAAGCTGCATAACATCAAAATTTTTTGTTATTTTATTTTTCTATTCCTTCACGTTCCCAGTTGAGCATAGGGGGCTTGAAGGTAGACGCATGAAGTTTCGATAGCAGTGAGGGTTGTTAAACTCATACCCAACCCATCGTCTTTACCAGTCTTGTTTACTGACTTAGTGAGGTAAGATAGTGCGTCTGTGCCCCGGGGATCGAATCGTGAACCACATGAGGGCGTGGTTGGCGAGCATTCTACCACTGTGCCACCGACGACGAATAATAAAATTGGAATATTCATGCATTTATTCCCCTTGAAGAATTTGAGTGAATAAAGCAAGAACAACAGTGGTGGTTTGTGCAGAATAAGGAGATGGTACCGTCATTGCCTTATTTCATCGGCTTCTCATCAGCTCAACTGGCCTGCATACAGCCCAAAATAAATGTTCAGAACATGTAACGAAAAGTCTACGTCTCAAGGGAATAATCTCTTATAATAGCTCTATTACTCGAAATCTCCTCGATATGGGTCATGAGATAGGTGGAAATTGCGAAAACCTTTAAAATTATCAATAGACAAAGGAGGTCGATTCTCCTCCTTAAGTCTGCCGAAGCAATTTCTATCAAACGCTTGGAACCAGATTTATGTGTCCATAAAGAGGTAGTTATCAGTCTTTCCTTGCCCATCCTGGCAACTGGATGTCTTTATTTTCTCTTTCATTCGATTACGTAATCTTTGGCTTTAACCTCACCCCTCTTTTATAATCTATAATTTTGCTTGTCTCTTGTTTCTATGATTGTTACCTAACTTATTAGTCACCCTACATATAACGCATCTCTCGTCTTTATTACGTAACTCCTTTACCATTCATTGTATGCACACATACATTGAACTGCCTGTGTAAAAATTATATAAGCGTAATTTTCTGAGCACTGTTCACACTAATTGTGAAACCTTCTGTCAACTGACATCATGAAAACAAGAATTTGCAAGTATGTTGAAACTTTTCTGTACATAAATCTCCCCTCATAATTTATTTTGGGCTGTATGCAGGCCAGTTGAGCTGATGAGAAGCCGATGAAATAAGGCAATGACGGTACCATCTCCTTATTCTTCACAAGCCAACACTGTTGTTCTTGCTTTATTCAAAATTAAAAAAGATTATTGAGTAAAGTGGTTTTAAAAAGTTTTCTACTTTGTTGTGCATATATTTTCGAAAAATAAGAATTTTCTTTAACAATTGAATTAATAAAAAAAAATTAATAAGTAATTATTATATGTATTTTTTTATGACATATTACTCATTTAGATCCCAGATATTATTATTCGTGATCGAAATACTCTATTCACTAAGAATATTGATCAGAATTTAATGGATTCTATACGATGGGCTTCTGTGGATGATGGTGATGATGACGACAGGAAAAAGGTATGTGTTAGTTATTTGTGTTTTTGAGTGAATTTCAAGTATTAAGTCTTTGATCATAGGTGCCTGCGCTCTATTTCCCGTGTAAAGTGGCATAATAAGGTGAGCAACATTGAAGTTAGGCGTAGAGTTCTAGGTAAACAGGGGAAATCAATCGACGAAGTCGTGAAGCTACAAAGACTGAGATGGTTAGGACATGTGTTACGTATGCCTGGTCATCGCCTTCCTCGACGAGCAATGTTAGCGGATATAGGGTCAGGCTGGAAAAAAGCTAGCAGAGGTTTAACCAAAACATGGAACCAGTCAATGAAATCCACAACAGTTGGTCTAAGCCACGTAGGAAGGTGTAGACTTCGTGGGTGGGGTCCTCGGGACGGTAAAAATCTATGGTTGGAAACAATTGGTGACATGGCTCAAAGTGATCGTTCTCAATGGCTGACTAGCTTGTGCAGATGCATCCACTCCTTGTGACTTATGATTTCCAATGAAACTGTTTTGTTCTTCGTTATTACTCCTCCTTTGTCTCACATCTCTGCTCACTGTTTCTATTATGCTTTTCTTGTACTTTCTTCTCTTGCTTAGTGTGCTACACGGAGTGTGGCAACTTGAACTTCCGCACATTTGTGCAAAGTTCTATGTCGAAAACAGATAGACTGACAGACAGATTAAGTCGAAATGTTCTCTGTTCTTCTCTCTCTCTCTCTGGATTGACATGTCAGCGGATTCTAGAATGGATGCTTCTTTGACCAATGTCTCTTAGTTAACCAGATATTATTATGCTTGATCGATGGCGACTAACCGTAGAGATGCTCGTTTCGTCCTATTTGGAAATGACTCGTCAGCTGGATGTACCTGTGTAACAACAGAAGATAAGGGCGAGGCAACAGATTGTTTATTTAGGAAATCGACAGATATTTGTAGATTTTCATGTACATTATTGTAGATTATTGTTAGTAGACAAACACTGTCTTCTGATTGGTGGTTTCTCTCTAAACGTTAATCTTTCATCTCTCTGTGGCTGTTTCTTGAAGTTCAGATTATCTATCTGCAAATTGTGTCCACCTACGCAAAGTCTGCTATGGTTGGTTTTTGAATCAGTCTTTGTTCTTGTTTTTTTAACATTACTGTCTACCAATTTGGCTGGCAGCCAGCTGTCACCACACTCATACCCCCGTCAAAGACTTGCAGCTGTAGTTGGTTCTGTCTTCTTGGTTCTCGGGGCTTTGTTTATCTGTCTTGCCGTCTGAAATCCTGGGACTCGCTGATGTTCACCTGTTTCTGTTTGTTTACCATTGCGATTGTGTCTGCGTAACCCCATCTCAAGGTGACCATATGTGGTCGTGAATTACTGTCTGCCAATTCGGCTAGCAACCAGCTCTCACTACACCTGCATTCCACATTCAGAGTGAGTGATGGTGTTTCTTGCAGTAGGTTACAGACTATTCACTTACCAGGCTAAGAGTTATGTTCGTCGTTTGACAACAGATGATGATACTGTTCAGTTATGTGACTGCTAAAGTTGATTGGGGTGGGACTCGAACGTGTGAGCCTTCGGCAGAAACCGATTGTTTAAGCCAATGAACCGTACTTTCATTCTAGATTCCAGCACTGATTACCTTCATCAACCACCAAATGATAAGGTAGGTGTATATTAGTTAGTTATTTAGTTATTTAATTGGTCAATTCATTTGAAATATGCTTTTTAGCCTGTTTGGACGAGGTGATCAAATATAGAGGTGTTAACAGTTTTAACAAACCCTTTATTTAGTCACACTGGTAAGTGTTTCGGAGCACGAAAAATTAGGTTCCTAGAGCGACAGCCAGTTTGAATAGCTCCACTGTGAATCAATTTAATTGATAGATAGAATTAAGAGTGGCTAGCCTAGTTGCAGAATCACAACTGGTGGTTGTGTGCGAAATATATGCTGCAGTTAATCAGCATTAAACGTTCTTTGAATCAATTTCCTCAACTTGTTCGTTATTAGTATTATTATTATTTCATTTGGTGTATCACCTTTGAATTTTATTCGTATATATGTAGAGGGTTTTTGTTATAGAAAAAACAGAAGAAGCCTTTTCCACTTTCTTGGCTATATGTCTAACGATGAACTTTTCAGGGGAGCTGTGTTTTTTATTTAACGTGTCTTACATTATACAACTTTATGTTCATCTTCAATCACATTTTGTGAACAAATAACTCTAAGAGGAACAGTAGTGAATATTATTTTCATCCCAGATACAACATAAGCATCACTTATTTCTATTGAATTGACGATTGCAAATGATCGTGGAGTATACGCACTAGGACATAAAGGAAGAAGAGAACACGAAGTTCAGCAAAGATATATTTTCGACGATTTCATTTTCAATTATATATATATATATATATATATATATATATAATATTAAACACTATTCCGAACAACAATAATAATCATACACAATGGAAACTTTTTAGGATTACGCATTTGTCTGTCTGTCTGTTTTCGACATAGAACTTTGCACAAATGTGCGGAAGTTCAAGTCGCCACACTCCGTGTAGCACACGAAGCAAGAGAAGAAAGTACAAGAAAAGCATAATAGAGACAGTGAGCAGAGATGTGAGACAAAGGAGGAGTAATAACGAAAAACAAAATAGTTTCATTGGAAATCATAAGTCACAAGGAGTGGATGCATCTGCACAAGCTAGTCAGCCATTGAGAACGATCACTTTGAGCCATGTCACCAATTGTTTCCAACCATTAATTTTTACTGTCCCGAGGACCCCAGCTTGGAAGTCTACACCTTCCTACGTGGCTTAGACTAACTGTTGTGGATTTCATTGACTGGTCAAGCCAAGTTTTTGTTTGACCGCCGCTAGATTTTTTCCAGCCTGACCCTACATCCGCTAACATTTCTCGTCGAGGGAGGCGATGACTTGGCATGCATACGTAACACATGTCCTAACCATCTCAGTCTTTGTAACTTCACAACTTCGTCGATTGATTTCCCCTGTTTACCTAGAACTCTACGCCTAACTTCAATGTTGCTCACCTTATTATGCCACTTTACACGGGAAATAGAGCGCAGGCACTTTTGATCAAAGACAGCTAGTCTTTACATGTCTTCCACTCTCAGTGGCAGGTCTCACAGCCATGAAGGAGGACGAAGTGGACTGATGAGCAGCATTTAGATGAAAGAGAGATGAAAGTATCCAGTTACCAGGCAGGGCAAAGAAAGACTGATAACCGCTTCTTTCTGGATGCATAAATCAGGTTTCAGGCGCTTGATGGAAATGGCTTCAGCGAACTTGAGGAAAATTGAGCTCTTTCGCGCCTATTGATAATTTTGAACGACTTTTCGACGTCCACCTCATGATCCCCCTGTCGATGGCACTTTTTAAAGCATTTTTTCCCTTCACACACTTACTTTTTGGTGCATGCTCAGAAAATCGTAGATATGCCCTTCTTCTTTCTGTTCTTCCAATGTAACTGCTCCTACGGATACATGTAAATTTTTTTATGCATTTGGAGTTGTTAACATGAGAAGGATGAATATCTATCGATTTTTGATTGCACCAGAGAAGAGCAAATTGTTCGATAGACGAGGACAAGCTTAGCTGCAGGATAGGCTCTGGCTAGTTAGTCATGTACTCAGCCTTCTGTTGATCATTGCTGCAATGTTTTCACTTTTATAATCAAGTTGAATGTACACTGGCATTTTATCCACTGTGATTTGTTTGACATTCGAGACTTCAGATCTTCCATACTTGTTGATACACCTTTGAGGATACCCATTGCTCTTCAACATCTATTCAAGAAACTCTAATTCTTTCTCTAATTTCTCTTTAGAGCATATTCTCCTCGCTCTATAGTACAGAGTCTTGACTAGTCCGCGTTTAAAGCTATTTAAATGTAAGTATTGTCCTCTCGATGTAGGCTTTCGATAAATTGACTTCTGAAGACTACCGTCTTCTAGGCGTTGCATGGCATTGTCGAAGAAGTGGAACTTTCCGTCACTTTCATGTACCATACTAAACTCAATATTGGTGTGTACATTGAATAATCTGAGTAAGTGTGAAGCATGACTTTCATTGTTGCACACTATAAATGTTTCACCAATATATCGACAGTAAGAAGTTGTTTCGTCAATTGTATGCTTCAACTTTGTTCTTTCAAGGTTGGACATGAATATATCTGCTAAAACACTGCTAAGTGGACTGTCTGTTCCCGACCGAAAGCTGCTACCTTGACGTGGTGGTCGGGCTTGAACACCGCAATGACCTAATCAAGCTATACTGGCTGAGACTTATGTCTCTTGAGGTTCTACCATGCCAGGCAGGTTGTTTGGATAGCGGTTAAACAAAAAGCAGCTACCTCATCCAATACCATGATCCAAACAAATTCACAAAATTTCATGCCGGATCGGCCGTGGCCCGGATTAACAACGACCGCGCTTCCTGCTGCCGTGTCACAGGGCGGGAGTGATAAGTATGCTACTGAGGCACACAAAACAACGAAGAACGAACAAAAACAGGCCGCGTGTGACCGGCCACAAGCAGTTGTCCCCTGGGCTCTGCGGTCACGCAACCAACTTCCACGGTGTGGGCAGCCGGGAAGTAACAATCGCCCTCACAATCCAAAACGCACACAAAACCTCTCTAATCCTCACTTATCTTTGTCTTCATCTTCATCTCTATTACCTTACCTTCCCCCAGTGATGCAACTCCTCTACTTGATGGCTCCTCACTCCCTCTTCACTCTGTGTCCACTAAAAACGACGAAAGCCAAAAAACCACCACGGATAGTCTCCTAAAGCCACGCCACCAATTTCATATAGGAGCATTTAATGTAAGGACACTTTGCCAAATAGGACAACAAGCATCACTAGCTAAGACCCTGGCATCTCGAGCCATTGATGTATGTTGTGTTTCAGAAACACGCATACAAGACCCAAGTGTGGTTATTCACCTAACCCCACCTGGCCAACAGGATGAATCTTCAAAATTCACCTTGAGGGTGTCAGGAGATGCCACAGCTAGTTCACGGGATTAGCTGGCGTAGGGATAGCTCTGAGTACTAGGGCAGAAAAGACATTGCTTGACTGGATCCCAGTAGATAGCCGAATGTGTGCTGTCCGTCTGAACGGATCAGTAAGAAGGAGAAAGGACTGCACTACTCGCCGATGCCTTTTCGTAATCTCCGCCTACGCCCCCACTGACTGCAGTTCGGATGAAACGAAGGATGAGTTCTACCAAAAGCTGTCTAGTTTGGTGAGAAAGGCTAAACGCTCAGATATAGTCGTTCTAGCTGGTGACTTCAACGCTCAAGTAGGGAAATTGTGTCAATCTGAGAAGGATGTCGGTGGCACCTATGGAGTTCCGTGCCAGCGAACCGACAACGGTGACCGTCTCCTACAGTTCTGTTCAGATAATCATTTGTTTCTTGTAAGCACTAACTTTAAACACAAGGAGAGACACTGTTTAACCTGGCGACCCCCATCATCAAACCAACGCTGGACACAAATAGACCACATAGCAATAAGCTATCGTTGGCGTGGGTCGGTAGGAGATTGTCGCTCCTTCTGGAACACGTGTGTAGATACCGATCACGCACTGGTCCGGGCTCGTGTGTGCTTACGACTGAACGGACGTAGGAAACAGCTGGCGGTAAAACCATTACGCCCCCAGCTCGATCAGGAAACTAAATCCCTATTTGAGGAAGAACTAGCTAAACGCATATCTGAATCCGACAGCTGTGCTCACCCTGGAGAAGCCTGGAAGAATATTCAGTCAGCTATAGATACAGCTGTAAAAGCTGTGAATAAGACAAATCCAAAGGTGAGTAAAAACCACTGGATTTCGACTGCCTCATCCGAACTGATAGATGCTAGAAGACTTATTCCGGCGAGCTCCGAATTCAATGAGGAGCGAAAGCTGCACAAAAGGAAACTTACTAAAAGTCTCCGCAAGGACCGTGAACAGTGGTGGGTGACAAAGGCGAAAGAGATGGAAAAAGCATTGGCGATAGGCAACACTAGGCAACTCTTTAGACTCATCACAGAATCGGGCGGGAAAAGGCAATTCATAAGTGAGACTATTTCTGAGAAAAATGGCTCCTTAATTAGCTCTCAGGATAGACGCCTTGAACGCTGGAAAGAACACTTTGAGGAACAATTTAACTTGCCTACAGCCACACTGAACCTCCCCGCCATCCACCACGTACCCGAATGGGATATAGACACTGGTCCGCCGTCTGTAGGTGAGGTTACAAAAGCTATCAGTAATTTGAAACGAGGCAAAGCGGCAGGACCCGACGGAATTATTCCGGAGGTGTTTAAATATGGGGGTGACATACTAGTTTGTAGATTAACTGAGGTACTAGGCAAAGTCTGGGAATCAGAGACAGTACCATCAGACTGGGGTAAGTCACTTATTATACCGATATTCAAGAAGGGAAACAAGTCCTCGTGTGATAATCATAGGGGGATCAGCCTAACGAACATAGTCTCTAAAATCCTAGGCTCAGTAATCATGCATAGACTAAGCAGAACTCGGGAGGAACAGACAAGGGAAAATCAAGCAGGCTTTAGACCAGGTAGAGGGTGCATAGATCATATCTTCACTCTTCGACAGATTCTAGAACATAGACACACTTTTCGGCGTCCAACAATTGTCATATTTCTTGACTTGAAGGCGGCCTTCGACTCCGTGGACCGAAAGGTACTATGGCAATGTCTGACTGTGAAGGGAGTGCCAAGAAAGTACATTGCACTAATCAAGGCACTCTATTCAAACTCACGTAGTCGTGTAAGGGCTTATGGGGAATTGTCATCTGAATTGGTAACAACCAGTGGTGTCCGACAGGGATGTCCACTTTCCCCATTTCTGTTTAACTTCATCATAGATATGCTAATGGAAGTATCCTTAACTGAACGTAGTGACTTAGGAATCGACTTGTTACCAGGGAATAATCTAATGGACTTAGAATATGCAGATGACATAGTCCTGTTAGGGGAGGATGCTGACAAAATGCAGAGTCTTCTGAACACCTTGAGCAGCAATCTTCGTATGTTTGGCATGCGATTCGCCCCTGCAAAATGTAAGATGCTGCTACAGGACTGGACGACGTCAACCCCTAACTTAGTGATAGGGAGTGAAGTGATAGAACATGTTGACCACTTCACCTACTTGGGAAGTTGTATTAGCACCAACGGACTGATTGGCGATGAAATCTCAGCACGGATCCGAAAAGCTCGAGCTGCTTTCGCTGACTTACACCATCTCTGGCGTAGGCGTGACATCCGGTTATCAACCAAGGGACGTGTGTACTGCTCATCAGTTCGCTCCGTCCTTCTCTATGGCTCTGAAACATGGCCAATACGCGTTGAAGACATGAAAAGGTTGACTGCTTTCGATCATAGATGTCTGCGATCTCTGTCTCACGTTAGGTGGTTTCACAAGATAAGTAATGTTGACGTTAGGCGTAGAGTGTTGGGCAAAGAGGGAAAATCAATCGACGAGGTTATAAAGTTACATAGACTAAGATGGCTAGGTCACGTGGTGCGCATGCCTAACCACCGCCTCCCCCGACGGGCATTGTTAGCTGATATAGGTTCAGGTTGGAAAAGAGCCAGTGGTGGCCAAACAAAAACATGGCATCAATCCATGAAATCCTTGACAGTTAAACTGAGTCAGGTAGGGAGATGCAGACTCCCGGGTTGGGGCCCTCGGGACTCTAGGAATCAATGGCTGGAGACAATAGGTGACATGGCTCAAAATCGTTGTCAATGGCGCAGATGTATTCAATCTCTGTAATCTTTCATATTCCTTTCTACCATTACCCATTCTGTTTCACTCTTATATTTGTCAAACTCTATTAATTCTCTTCACTCATCTTCTTGTCTACCTCTGTGTGCTATTTGGAACGTGGCAACTCGAACTGCTGCACTTCGGTGCCAAGTTCTATGTTGAATCCAGAAGTGGACTGTCTATGGCTACGCCATCTATTTGGCGGTAAAGAGTATTGTCAAATTGGAATTACACATAAGCAGTAGGCGTTTGAATTCCGACTCTGGGAGTGGGAGAATATCAGACTGTTGACAAATGATCTCAATAGTTTCGTTGATTGGAATCATTGTGAACAAGGAGGTTACATCAAATGACACCATGAACTTATTTAAGACGTTCATGTGGTTCACAATTTCAGAGAAATGAAATGAGTCTTTCATAGTGTGCACGACTAGCTGTTGACGAATAGGTCCCAAATTCTCTGCAAGCCAACATGCCACCTTATGTTGGGGCGAGTTGATGCCACTTTATTTTGCAGAAACTGTAGTTCTTGCTTTGTTCAAATTTATATGTCATTCAATTGATATTTTTACCATATCCCCTATCCAAATCATTATCACAAAGGATGAATTATTTAATTAATTCTCTGTTTTGTTTATTATTTTTTTTATATATATTTAGAATCTTCGTTTACATCCATTGGTTTATGGGACTCCTCAACTGCTTACAACTATTATTAATCCATCATCAGCGTATATAGAAGATGCTAATAGTTTTTTGTATACAACTGATCTCATGCATATAGCAGTCAATTTTATCACCTATCCATATGATCCAATAGCCAAGAATGAATCCACATTAGGCGTACTAATAGCAACTGTCGTCAATATACCACGATGTGCTCTACTGTCGCTGCCCAATTTACAATTAAATGATATCGATTCTTGTCTACCGCATTTTAAAGTGTTGGAAGTTGACTGGGTAGGTAATAACTAATTATTATTATTATTGTTTTTACGAGTTGATCACGGATTGATATATCAGTTAGAAAACCATTGAAAATTAGCACTGGAGTACTGGAAAGCTGCTGTTTCATCCCACTAGTTTGGGAATCATCGTCAGTACGCACCCACTGCTAGGGTTTGAACCCAGGACCTTATGGAAAAACTAGTACTTCTTAAACTCGAACCCTCCCTTTAGAAGGTTTGAAGAACCCAAACAATTTGCCTACAGACAGGGTGTAGGAGTACTTTAGACGCTGCAGTCGCCTTACACAACAGTATCGTCTCATCATTAGATAAAGGTGCCAAATACGTCTGCTGCACGTTTCTCGGCTTCACTTCTGCTTTCGACTATGTACCTTGGATGTCTCTTGCTAAATAAGCTCTCCGTGACACAAACTCAGTCCTGGGTCACTAACTGGTTGCATTCCTACTTCTCTAACAGAATGCAGTACACTGTTTACAAAAGCGAATCCTCTACTGCTGTGCTCACTGAAGCTAGTATCCTCCAAGGTGCTGTACTCTCCCCACTTCTCTTTTCTTTCTCCCTACATGACTTACCATCTTCAAATGACATTAATTTTGTCAAATATACTGATGACCTAACTGTATCTTTGCCTGTCAAATGTCAAAGTGACTGCACTAAACTAAACGGCGTTTTATCAGAAGTTAGCCAATAGTCCAAGTAAAACGGTCTCACCTTAAACCCCTCCAAATGCCAAACAGTTAATTTCACCGCTTTAGGCACAAATCTGACCTAAACAAACTGGTTATCACTCACACGAGATGTGCAACATCGATGGCACTGAAGTAGAAACCAAGTCAGAAATTAAATACCTAGGCGTCATTCTATCTTCTGATCTTTCTTGGTCGTCTCATATCTTGATGATTTCTGAGAAAATATTCCGTCTTACCTTCTACATCAAGAAGTTAAGACATTCTGGTGTAACCCAACCGTTACTCCTACAATTTGTTAACTCCCGTATTCTTCTGCCTATTATTCTCTATTGTTCCCCCTTAGTCTTTCCAGGGCTGGCTACTGAAGAAAGACTATGCCTTATTACGTAGGATGTTAAAGGTTGTCAGCAGGGTAAGCAGTTTGCCACTTAGCCAGCTTGTTAATATTCTGGTTAACAGGCACATGGACTCATGTGAAGGATGGTCGGGGGTGGGTGCCTTGCGCTGCGGGTTGGCCACCCCTCCGCACACCTCTTGAAATGCTCCCATATGACCGGGCGTCTTACATAGCCTCTCCTGAGGAAGTCCTACTCACTGCCTTCACGTGGCGGAGGTGTTTCTCACCAAAGTGAGAGGGCGAAAGCGGATGCCCGGCGCTCTCCACCGGGTTGACTGCCCATTGGATGACGGTCTAGGGGAGATGGCTAAACCCTGATTCCAAACCTCCAACGACTGGCGTATGAAGCTCACTGGAGTTCACCGGCAGACGTATGGACAAAGGGCTTATTGGATGCCCTGGATGTCTGGCCCCATTCAAAAAGGCGTATGAACCGAACTCCGGTCACCGGCTTCCAATGGATAGTGGACTCCTTACTCCACTCCTACTGCCTTGTAGGTCACACTTGGCTGTGTAAAGGCTAGAGCTGCACTCTCAAACAAAAGGCCGAGCGATCCTGGGGACATCACTCGTACCAAATTCCCATGAAACTTCATGAACTCTCTTACAAATTGCCGCGCCTGAGCAGTGATGATTCGAGACGTTCATGAAGCCGGCTGATCCTCCCGTAGGAGATAGCCGAAGTAAAGTAAGTAAGTATGTGAAAAATGGGCGAAATCCATTTTATCTGACTCACTCCATCCTCTTCATTCACAACTCTCCCCATGTATCTCTTCAGGGAAAACCAGAAGCCTATATAGGAAACTATATGCCCGGACTAGTAAGTACAAAATCTCATCCATACCCTACCTAGCTCGTGTTCTGTGAGATAAAGAAAGCGTTAGGCGTGAAACCTTTACCTTATTAAATAGTCAGTAGAACAAATGGTTCTCGTCTTTCCAACTCATATCATTTGTAGGTACAGCGTTTTCCTTCTGTTTTCCTTTTCTCCCTCTTTTTTGTGTTGTTATGTGCTGTTTTGTTTCTCTCTTCCTTACAAACTCTGCTTAAAACATTCTTCTTCGCTCTTTCACACTCTGCATATCTCGACCATTTTGTTACCGCTTACGCCAGTAAATATGCTAGAACCTACTTTTCTAACACTTTCGAACATTCTGTTCACCTTTGGCCTTGCTAACGATATGCCAATTTGTTGTTGTCAAAACTAACTGAGATTACCCTTAATCTATGTAGAATTTTATTTTATTGTTAATTTAGTAACTAGATGCAATACTGTAGTAAAAATGCTGAGAATTCCATTTTGTATCGCAAGTACTGTTTTGGAATAAAGCTATTATCATTATTATTATTATTCCAGTTACAAGGCAAGTTGGCTCGTTTACCATTCAGCCCAGTCACTGGGATCCGATTCAATGGCTCATGAATTCTAACTTCTACCAATTCGTGATTTAGCGCGACCCCAACCAGTTAGAATTCATGAGCCATTAAGTCGGATCCCAGTGAGTGGCTGAATGGTATACGAGCCAGCTTGCCTTGTAACCGGAAGGTCTTGGATTCCAACCTTAGCAGTGGGTGCGTACTGCTGATGATTCGCAAACTAGTGGGATGAAACAGCTGTCCAGTACTCCAATGCTGGTTTTCAATGGTTTTCTAACTGATATCAATCCGTGATCAACTCGTAAAAACAAAACATAACTAACCCTTACAAACCAAACTATAGAAAATAATTCTTGTTCACAAAAGTCTTGAGTTCTGGAATACCCGAATAGCTCTATGGTAACGTGGTGCAGGTGCCGCTTGCGGGTTCGAGTCGAATAGACACGTGGCCTGTTGCCTTCAAACGCGGATCGCTATCAGTTATAGAACTATTGAAAACCACTAGGGAATACTGGATAGCCTAGTTCGGGGATCATCGGCAGTACACACCCATCGCGCTGGGGTTTGAACCCCAGGATCTTCTGGTTACAAGACAAGCTCGTAGACCATCAAACCCCTGAGACCCAGTCCAATGGCCAACCCATGAATTCCAACTTCTACCACTTAGTGATTTTAGTGCAACCACTAGCCAATGTCATAAACGGGAACTCTATCCTCACTCTTCATGACTTCTCACTAGAACTCTAGGCGTTCCCACCGATGACATTAGTGGCTGGTGGCCGCGCTAAAATTTCGAATCGTTAGAAGTTAGATTTCATAGGTTGGTCATTCAAATGGGTTCCAATGGCTGAACTGTCTACGAGCTAGCTTGCCTTGTAACCGGAAAGTCCTGGCATCGAACCTCAGTGCAGTGTATGCATCCTGTCGATGATTTCCAAAGTGGAGTGAAGAAACAGCTGTCCAGTACTCCCCATGGCTGGTTTTCTAATAGTTCTCTAGATGTGATGTCAGCTCATGATGAAGTGCTCCAACCAATCAAACAAAATGCCTACAAAAATACTACTTGAAAATAAATCAATTTTAATCAGACAGTTTCACAATTTGCCTCTTATACATTTTATGTCTTTCCCTCTCTCCAACTTCCTTTTGTTGTTTGTTGTAACCTTCCGTATCTCCGGTATAGGCGTCGCATCATTCCGATTGCACGTGTGACCTGTTGAATCGATAAACAAAGCTTCAGTGATTAACCTCTCTCTCTTCAATTACCTATATTACTTTTAATGGGACAGGGTGAGATGTGGAAAGTGGCAACAAACAACACGGGGAAGTTGGAGAAACAGAAAGGGATAGACTATGCAGAAAACCTTGTCATCTAAATGTTAATACTACATGGCATCGCTGTGCAATATTTACAATAAACTTATGTAATATGGAACTATATTCTATCACAGAGTGCTCAAGTTCTACTGCCTACACAGAACTTTGTACCGATGTGTAGCAGTCCAAGTCTTCCTGTGATAATCACAGAGGAATTAGCTTGACTAATATAGTATCTAAAGTCTTAGGCTCAATAATCATGCGTAGACTGAGTGGTGCTCGGGAAGCACAAACACGAGAGAGCCAGGCAGGTTTTAGACCAGGAAGAGGGTGTATTGATCATATCTTCACCCTCCGACAGATTCTAGAACATAGGCATTCCTACCGGCGTCCAACAGTCATTATATTTCTTGACCTAAAGGCAGCATTCGACTCTGTCGATCGGGAAGTTCTCTGGAGATGCTTGGCTGTAAAGGGAATTCCGAGAAAATATATTGCACTGATTAAAGCACTCTATTCGTACTCATACAGCCAGGTGAGGGCTTACGGCGAGCTGTCATCTGAACTGATGACGACCAGTGGTGTCCGTCAAGGATGCCCATTATCTCCTTTTCTATTCAACTTCATCATAGATGTGTTAATGGACTTAACTCTAGGTGACTTCAGTGGCTCAGGAATTGACTTGCTACCGGGGAATAATCTCGTTGACTTGGAATATGCAGACGATATAGTCCTTTTAGGCGAAGACGCTGACGAAATGCAGAGTCTTCTAAACACCTTGAGCCGCAATCTACGAATGTTTGGCATGCGATTCGCTCCCGCCGAATGCAAGATGATGTTACAGGACTGGACTACATCGCCGCCTAGTTTAAAAATAGGAAGTGAAGTGGTAGAGCACGTTGACCGCTTCACTTATTTGGGAAGTACCATCAGCCAGTGCCAACGGGCTGATCTCTGACGAAATCTCAGCACGAATACAAGGGGCTCGTTTCGCATTTGTTAGTTTACGCCGACTCTGGCGTAGACGAGATGTTCGACTATCGCACAAATGTACAGAAGTTCAAGTCGTCACACTCCGTGTAGCACGCGAAGCAAGAGAAGAAAGTACAAGAAATGCATAATAGAAACAGTGAGCAGAGGTGTGAGACAAAGGAGTAATAAAGAAATACAAAACAGTTTCATTGAAGATCATAAGTCACAGGGAGTGGATGCATCTGCGCCAGCCATTGAGAACGATTTAGAGCCATGTCACCAATTGTTTCCAACCATAGATTTTTATCGTCCCGAGGACCCCAGCCTGGAAGTCTACACCTTCCTACGTGGCTTAGACCAACTGTTGTGGATTTCATTGACTGGTCAAGCCAAGTTTCTGTTTGACCGCCGCTAGCTTTTTTCCAGCCTGACCCTATATCCGCTAACATTGCTCGTCGAGGGGGGCGATGACCAGGCATACGTAACACATGTCCTAACCATCTCAGTCTTTGTAGCTTCACGACTTCGTCGATTGATTTCCCCTGTTTACCTAGAACTCTACGCCTAACCTCCATGTTGCTCACCTTATTATGCCACTTTACACGGGAAATAGAACGCAGGCACCTATGATCAAAGACAGCTAGTCTTTTCATGTCTTCCACTCTCAGTGGCCAGGTCTCACAGCTGGCCATAAAGGAGGACGGAGCGGACTGATGAGCAGTACACCCACCCTTGCTCACCCTGTTACACCTACCACCTAACACGGGAGATAGAATGCCGGCACCTGTGATCAAAGATAGCTAAGTTCTACGTTTGCATTTGTGTCAGGCTTTTCTATTTCAATAGCCAAATCTTCAGTAGAACAGATCAGTTAGATGTGTAATACTTTGGGCAGATTATTTTTTAAAACAACATAATCGAGCAAAGAATATTCTTTTCAATAAATTCCTCTTCTGGCTCTACAGTTATATACATGTTTATATACACAGAATATTCAAGGTTGGTAGTTAATAACAATATTAGTGTTTTTTAAATAATATCTATTTTAAAGCAAGATCAATGCAATTACAGTTCACTAAAAATACTTAAATTATACTAGTAATTAAGATATAATAGCGAGTAGGTTATCAACTAAAATTAGGAAATTCTCACGAAAATTGAGAACCCTGGCCATCTAGGTTTGAATGATTCTCAATTTTCGTGAGAATTTCCTAATTTTAGTTGATATCCTACTCGCTATTATATCTTTATTACCATTATAATTTAAGTATTTTTAGTGAACTGTGGAGATTCCATTGTGATCTTACTTTACAAATCGATTTTATTTAAAAAACACTAATATTGTTATTAACTACCAACCTTGAATATTCTGTGTATATAAACATGTATATAATTGTAGAGCGTGGGAGAGGAATTTATCGAAAAGAGTATTCTTTGCTCGATTATGCTGTGTTTTAAAGATATCTGAATGAATATTTTTGCTAGATTATTTTTTACCATTTAGATAACTAATGCTCTAAAGGAAGAGGTTATAGGAATGAAGTGGTCAGTTTTGACCAGATGTTCATTTATCACACTTCTTATAGTCCCACCTCCACCACGTCTTTTTTATCACGCAGAACAAAACGTGCATTGAAAGGACGACCGATTTACCTAGCGCCGAATAGAGAGTTAGTCAACCACAGGATCTTGTCCTGGTGATGGTGGTTGACAGCGAATGACTTTTCCTGAGGGACTATGGGAGATGTTTCTTTTTTTCCGGTGGTTAACAGCTAATTCACCTTTGCATTCACGGTTCTTCTTAATTAGCATTTTGTTGGTTACAGACGTTTTAAGTCACAGTTCGTATGTATGTTTTAAATGTCTGTTAACTCCCAACTAGACTGTACTAAGACGAACAGTTTACTATCAAGAGTTAGCAAATGGTCTTCGTCTAATGGTCTGTCTTAAACTAAATCCTTCCAAATGTCAAACTGTTAATTTCAGTTTCTGATGTAAAAGAAAGTTAAACGATGAAGCTGTTAGTTCCTATGACCGATGTAAAATTGATGATACTGATATAGAAACCAAGTCTGAAGTTAAAGTATCTTGGATTAATTCTTTCTACTGAACTATCCTGGTCTTCCCACGTCTTAGCGATTTCTGAAAGAACATTTACATGAAGAAGTTAAGACACTGCGGCATGACTCAACCCCCCCTTCTCTTACAGTTTGTCAACCCATGTATCTTATCTATTCTTTTTTACTGTTCACCCTTACTTATTCTTTCCTGGATTGCTTAAAAAAGACTATGTCATACTTCGTAGAACTCTGAAGACTGTCGGCCAATAGGGCGAGTGGTGGTGTCCCATTGGGCCATATCGTTGACATTGTCACTGATAGACACTTGATGTCATGCAACAAATTTAATAAAGGAATTTTCTCAGACTGTGAACATCCACTACAGTACCTGCAGCTCCAACCTTGTGTCTCCTCCTCAGTTAAAACAAAAAGTCTTTTCAGAAGACTTTATGCACGTACGTCTAAGTATTAAAAAAATTCCACTATACCATATTTGATGGCACGTACTTTATGTGATGAAAATAGTGTCAGGCATGAACTAACTAACTAACCTTCTTTGCACTACTAAATAAACCATTTCTTCTACCCTTACAGTACCAAATTTTATTGTTATTGTATTTCTTATATTTACAATACTCTCAACTTTTTGTTTTTATTAATATATTTTTCATAAGTGTGAACATCGTTTGAGCTGTGTTACCACTGTTAATCTTGTCTTTCCCCTCACCATGCTGCTATATCAACAGAACATTAGATTCAATACTCTATAATAACATGCTAAAATTTCCAACCTGAATCGACAATACTGTTTCAAACAAACTCACTGTTATTATTATTATATATTTACTAATCTCAATTCGTGCATTGAATATTTTTGACTTTATATTGTAAACGTGGACAAATTCCTCTGGTTCCTATTTTTTGAATTTTAAATTTTATTTATACTTTAGTAAATGAGATGCAAGATATTGTGACAAATGCTGAGAATTCCATTCTGTATTATAAGTACTGCCTGTTTTGGAATAAAGATTATTATTGGTTTACAGGATTTCATCATGAGCTGACATTGGTTAGAGAACCATTGGAAAACTTGGGAGTACTGGACAGCTGTTTCGTCCCAGTTTGGGACTCTTCATCAGTACGCACCCAACAACAGGGTTGGAACCCAGGACCTTCTGGTTACAAGGCTAGCGAGTTTGTAGACTATTAAGCCACTGGGACCCGATCCAATGGCGAGCCCATGAATTCTAACTTCTGCTAATTGATGAAGCCCTACAAACCAACACTTGAATATCAATGAGGTGCTCACTAGCGACTGGCTCTATTCAGGTAGGTAGTTACCTGGGGTTCTAGTGAGAAGTCGTGACCAGTAGGGTGCAGCAGGTCGGGTGTGAGGACAAATACTCGCCGAAGACATTGGCTGGGGTCGCGCTATGTCGTTAATTGGCAGAAGTTGGAATTCATGGGCTGGCTATTGGATTGGGTCCCAGTGGCTTAATGGTCTACGAACTCGCTAGCCTTGTAACCAGAAGGTCCTGTGTTCGAACCCCAGTGCGTGGGTGCGTACTGATGAAGAGTCCCAAACTAGACTGAGGAAACATTTTCCAGTACTCCTTGCAGGTATTCCAATGGTTCTCTAACCAATGTCAGTTCATGTTGAAATCCTGTTATCCAATCAAATCCCTACAAACCAACACTTGAATATTATTAATATTATTATTATAAAACATGACAGCTATTCACTTCTGATTAATACCTATCCCTAGAAGATTTGTCTTCACCTTCAAAGTAGTATGAAAATTCTTCTTCTTATACTCTGTGTTCCTGTCAATTTTATTGATTTATTTTATTGATTTTTTTGTTTGTTGTTTTGCTCTTTATCGTCTATAGTTATCGTCTAAATTACCACCGTATATCTTTTCATCACCGACAATCAGTGCTAATTTATTCGAGGAGACTCGTGTCAAAGAGTACTACTCACAGATACCTAGTTATTATAGTTATATAACTACATTCAGTGGAAAACTCCACGTCATTAAATTATCAACATTGAATAATGGAAAGGAGAAAATGAAGAAGAGGAGGAGGAGAGAAAGGAGCGCTAGTGTTATTTCAATTGCTTATACTTTGCGTATTACCCCAACATCTTTCTCAGTAAGTAGTAGTTATGTATACTTTGGTGGTTGTAAGCTATTATGTTATTATTAGTATTATTATTAATATTCCTTTGGATTCCGGACAGGAACATAGGGTTTCAGCAGTGGTAAGTTTTAATTTCATTCTGTTGTCTTCAGTCTGTCTGTCTGTCTGTTTTCAACATAGAACTTTGCACCGATGTGCGTGGAACAGTTCTGTAACAATAGAAGACAAGGGCCAGGCAACAGATCGTTTTATTATGAAAATCAACACGTATTTATACATATTTCACATACATTACTATAGCTTATGCAAGTAGACAAGCTCAGTCATCTGATTGGTTGTTTATCAGAAGTTAGGCTGATAAACGCAGGCTTCTGATTGGTTGTTTCGGGATTCCTCGACAAATAGAGTTCTCTATCTGCGAATCATATTTTGCCACGTTAACTTTGCTGTGATTGGTTGTTGAATCAGCCTTGTTCATATTTTCTCACGGCCTGCTCTCACCACAGTTCAATTCGCCACACTCCCTCCATGTAGCACACAAAGAAACAAAAGGAAGTAAAAAAGAAATACATAATAGAGACAAACATAAACAGAGATGTGTGACAAAGAAATATAAAAGTAACGAAGATCAATCATCAATTGTTTCCAGCCTTCATTGGTTTTTATCGTCCCGAGGATCCCAACCAGTCAGTCAGTCAGGAAGTCTACATCTTCCTACGTGACTGACTGGCTGGCTTAAATTAACTGTTGTGGATTTCATTGACTGATGAAGCCATGTTTTGGTTTGACCACCACTAGCTGTTTTCCAGTCTGATCCTATATCAGCTAGCATTGCCCATTGTCCAGGAAGGCGGCATGACTAGGCAGGCATACGTAACATAACATGTCCTAACCATCTCAGCTGATGTAGCTTCACAGCCTCGTCGATTGATTTCCCCTCCCACCTACCTAGCAGCCCACCGAGGCCTAACCTCAATATTGCTTACCCTATTCCACCTACCATTTCCCACGGGAGATAGAACGCAGGCACTTATAATCGAAGAAAGCTAACCAGGCTTTTAATGTCTTCCACTCTCAATGGTCAGGTCTCACAGCCATCCATAAAGGAGTACGGAGCGGACTTCTGCTGAGCAGTACACCTGTCCTTTGGTCGATAGCCAGCTGGATGTCACGTCTACGCCAGAGACAGCGTAAACTGGCATATGCAAAACTAGCTCTCTGTATTTGTGCTGAGATTTCGTCAGAGATCAACCTGTTGGCGTTGACTGATGCGACTTCTCAAATAAGTGAAGTGGTCAACACACTCAACAACCACTTCACTTCCTATTTCTAAACTGGGAGTCAATGTATTCCAGCCCTGTAGTCTTATTATCTTACATTTGACAGCAGGAGCGAATCGCATGCCAAACATTCGTAGATTGTTGCTCAGCTCAAAGTGTTCAGAAGACTCTGTTGTATTTTGTTAACATCTTCACCTAGTTGGGAGGACTATATCATCTGCATATTCTAAGTCAACAGACGATATGTTTGCAGTCATTTTTTAGTTGGCTCCTCGATCACCCATACATAGGCTGTCATCATCTCCTGCTCCTCTTCCTCCTCCTCCTCCGTCTCATACGATGCTCTCCAATGTGAACCTCGGACTGTATGCCCAGTTTGTTGTTTCTTATTTGGGTTCCACTTGAGGGCTTAGCTGGAGTATTATGTCAGTTAACAGTCAGTCTCTTCAGTGTGTGTGTGTGTTTGTGTGTCCAATCCATCTTCATTTCCCTGGACATATTCGTTGGTGAATAGGTTTTTTTTGGTTGGTTCATTATCAAAGTTCCTTGTTGTCTATATCTCTTCCAGCCGTGCCTTGGATCTTCAGGATCGAGCGCACTAATTGGTTGCAAATCAATTAAAAACACCCATGAGTACATTTCGTGATCGACGAAAATAATTGAATAATTATAAGAAAAAGAAATAATGAAATTCAAGTAGGTCAGGGATTCAAAGTGGGCCACTGAGTTAAAACAAAAATAATAATAATGACAATAAATGACACTCATTGCACAAAATGAGGTAGTAGCTCTCGTAGCCCAAGTGGTCTATTGAATAACGTTTGGCGTTTAAAAATGGTGGGTACTAGGTTTGAGCCTCTGTGGGAACACCATCACTCACTCACTCACTCACTCACTCACTCACTCACTCACTCACTCACTCACTCACTCACTCACTCACTCACTCACTCACTCACTCACTCACTCACTCACTCACTCACTCACTCATACTCATCACTGGGGAATGCAGGTACATCCAGCTAGCTGACGAATCCCAAATAGGACAAAATGCGAATTTCTTGGATTTCACTATCAGTAAGTTACGATGGTTAATATCAGTCACATAGTGAGTAAGTAGGTGTGTGGTGAGAGCTGTTGTCTGCTAGACAAAATTGTAGACAACAATGTACATCAATGTGTTACGTCCTGAAGCAGAGTCATGGGAAAAAAACACAGTAACAAAGCTTGTTCTTGGGGAACTCAATATGCGATCTGTTGCCTGGTGCTTGTCTTCTGTCGTTACAGGTGTATTTTCGTAGGTGAATGATTCTTGAGCAATCAATAAAACCTTTTAATATCTCCAACTTGACTTCAGGGTAAATTTTATCATGAATTCATACCGGTTAGAGTATCACCTGGGTATTACACTCGATTTTCTGCTGCCATTTTCAACTGGCTCAACGGTCGCCCACAAGCTCTCCTCCATAGCATCCTCGGGTGGATGCCTGATCCATCCATTTCTATTCATGCTCCACTCTAGAGTCTGATATGTAACGTTACGCGTATATATCTCTTCAGCGTCTCCAATTCCTCCTAAATATTTCTCGGGTAATAGGTTTTCTTCTGGCTGGTTCGCTGCCTACAAGAGTTCCTTGTTGTTTTGAATCTTTTTCGGACATCCTAAAAGCGATCAAATCCCTGTAGACCAATTTCAACAGGGTACTGCAAAGTTTTATCAACAGATGCCTTCGGTGGTTGCATGCAGAAGACCAGATGGCTGACTGAAAAAGATAAGCAAAAGGTGGAACTCCAGAAAAACCTACTGACCAAGAATCTATTACCCGACAGGTGTGCTGAAGAAAATGCAGATAGGTAGGTAGTCACCTGGGGTTCTAGTGAGAAGTCGTGACCAGTAGGGTGCAGCAGGTCGGGTGTGAGGAACAAATACTTGCCGAAGACATTGGGTAGTGGTCGCGCTATGTCGTGAATTGGCAGAAGTTAGAAATCGTGGGCCATTGGATCGGGTCCCAGTGGCCTAATGGTCTGCGAGCTCACTAGCCTTGTAACCAGAAGGTCCTGGGTGCCAACCCTGTTGTTGGGTTCGTACTGATGAAGAGTCCCAAACTGGGACGAAACAGCTGTCCAGTACTCCCTGCAGGTTTTCCAATGGTTCTCTAACCAATGTCAGCTCATGATGAAATCCTGTAACCAATCAACAAAATCCCTACAAACCAACACTTAAAATGCAGATGGATTGGACATTTGCTCAGGAAACCATTGAGTGATGTGTCACTCACGCGGCAAATTCTCGAGTGGGATTTGAATGGGAAACGATGAGTTGGGCATGAATTTGAGTGTGAGAGCTATATAAACACTCTTGAAATCTGGTAAGAATGAATTGAGCGAACTGGATGAAATAGAGATGTACTTTTGAAGCCTCAAAGGAGTATTCATTAACAATAATAATAATAATAATAAATTTTCTCCATGTCTTATGTATATATTTTTTAGTGTATACCGTCACCGTGTCCAAGAGGAGGAGATAATACAAGTCAAAATGTATTTCTTCAGTCAACTAGTGTACGTTCTTGTTGTCTCCTATTGGATATACATTCATGTCTACGTCTTGTGCATATTTTACCAATGAGAGCTTATAATCGTCATCCACAAATTTATTGGACATATTGTCCCATAGTGGCATCATCATCATCATCATTGAATGTCAGTCATGAACAAGTCAGTCAGGTGACAGTTGTACCTGGTTGTCAACAAATGCAGACATGTTCACCTTGGTCAGTGTATACAACACCAGATGGGTAAGTCGTTTTTTCAAAAAAAATATTTCTTTGTCTAGGGATTTGAGTGATTCCATATTAGTTTGTTTATTCGATGTATCCCCACACAGTGAGTGAAACAGTATTATTACATACTGGATGACACAGTTTCAAACACTATTCATCATTTTTTCATAATCATATCAATCAATTATAATCACACGACTTTGAAACTTGAGTTTTGTAGTTTTCTTTGTTTTCTCTATTTTTGTCGTCATATGGGGGTAGTAGAATTTTCCAGATATCTGGCTGGACAGGTGTTGAATCATTCCTATTACACGCATTCTCCTCAATTGATTCGATAAACAAAGCTTCAGTCAGTCAGTTATCAATCTCTCCCTCCACCCTGTGACATTAGATTTCAAAACTGTCATCTTATCCCATCCCATCCTATTGTATGGTTGTGTGTAACTGTATGTAGAGTATTCCTACAGCTGAACTATTCTCTAGATTTCTTATCTTATTCGGGTCAACTAATCTAGACTTTGCTTCTAGGTTTTAATGTTCGGCTAGTCTGACTGACTACTAGTTTGACCTATGTATTTGACCTAACTGACAATCATTGCAGGCAGGGTATTAGATAAACTAAATTGTTTTGTTTTAAAGGCTCCACAGGATAGATGCTTTGACCGACAAAGCTTGTTTCTAATTGAGTTAGTGGGTGGGTGGTTTGAATGCCAACAGCCACTTGTATTCCTGTCTGCCTTGTTAAGTAAGAATTCTGCGTAAGGTGGTTTCCGAGGTTCCTTCCTTGTATGGACAACCGATCATCTCTTCCTATGTTAGTAAAAATAGGATTGATGAAATGTTTAACTGACAGAGCACAAAAACTAAGTAGGATCAAGGAAATTCTAAGACAGGAGGTGAAACACATTAGAGAAGCCTTGAAACTTAATAATTACCCGGATAAATTAGTCAGAAAGTATGTAGGGAAGTGTAAAAATAAAATAAATAATGTTAGTAGTGATAATTATAATAATAATAGTAATAGTAATGAGGGCATGCATGTCAAATTTGCTCAGGATAATGACAACACCAACAATAAGGAATCTAAATCATCAGTAGTAATTCCATACAAGGAAGGAACCTCGGAAACCACCTTACGCAGAATTCTTAACAAGGCAGACAGGAATAAAAGTGGCTGCTGGCGTTCATACCACACACAAACTCAATTAGAAACAAGCTTTGTCGGTTAAACGATCAATCCTGTGGAGCCGATAGAACAAAACAATTTAGTTCATTTAATACCCTGCCTGCAATGATTGTCAGTGAGGTCAAATACATAGGTCAAACTAGTAGAACAGGGGGGCAGTCAGTCAGACTAGTCGAACATAAAAACCCAGCAGCAAAATCTAGATTAGTTGACCCGAATAAGATAAGAAATCTAGAGAATAGTTTAAAAGTAGGAATACTCTACATGCAATTACACACAACCACACAATAGGATGGGGATAAGATGACAGTTTGAAATCTAATGTCACAGGATGGAGGGAGAAACTGATAACTGACTGAAGCTTTGTTTATCGAATCGACTGAGGAATGATTCAACATCTGTCACAGATATCTGAAAAACTCTACTGCCCCAACGACGACAAATAAGAGAGAACAAAGAAAACTATAAAACTCAAGTTTCGAAGTCGTGTGATTATAATTGATTGATATGATTATGAAACAATGATGAATAGTGTTCGAAACTGTGTCATCCAGTGTGTAATAGTACTGTTTCACTCTGTGTGTGATACATCGAATAAACAAACTAAATGGAATTACTTACTATCACAGTGCCCAAGTTTTACACAATAATAATATCAGAGTAGAGCCATAGATGAGGATCTAATTGAAAAGTAAGTATTTCTTCGCTCAATCTTTCTAAATTCTATCAGTCAGGTTTGCAATGTGGCCACCATTCTAGGTAGCGCGCCATCATGGTGTACATTGATTCGATGATATTAAATGGTTAGAGGCAGTTAGCAGGAAGCCTTGCCTGACTTAGGTTTTGTGCTAGTTGGCATTAACCAGTCAGCAAGGCGTATCTGCACCTTTGAAGGAACTCATGTCCCTTCTGAGATTCGAGGTTGCAGATACGCCTTGCTGACTGGTGAGTGCCAACTAGCACGAAATCTAGGTGGTGTCCAAGGCTTCCTGCGGCCGATTGCCTCCAACCATCTAATATCATTAAATCAGTGTGCACCGTGATGGCGACCTACCTAGCGGAATGGTGGCCACATTGCAAAACCTGACTGACTGATAGAATTCAGTCTGCACCAAAGAAAGGACTAGACACATCACACTAGTTACTAGTGTCAAACCAAAGTAGACTTGCCTCCATGCAGAAGGTGGGTACGCACTTAGGGGCTAAGTAAGATAAGATAATAGCTTTATTCCAAATCAGTACTTGTGATACAGAATGGAATTCTCAGCATTTTTACTACAATATTGCATCCAGTTAGTACATTAACAATAAATAAAGTTCTACATAGATTAAAGTTATCTCAGTCAGTTTTGACAACAACATATTAGCATGTCGGTAGCAAAGCCAAAATTTAAACAGAGTGTTTGAAGGTGTTAGAAAAGTAGATACTACTAGCATATTTACTGGCGTAAGCGATAGCAAAATGGTCGAGATATACAGAGTGTGAAAGAACGAACAAGAATGTTTTAAGTAGAGTTTGTAAGGAAGAGAGAAACAAAACAGCACATAACAAAAATAAATACAGAAAAGGAAAAAAAAGTAGAGAGAAAAACGTTGTACCTATAAATGATGTGAGTTGGAAAGACGAGATCCATTTGTTCTACTGACTATTTAATAAGTTAAAGGTTTCACGCCTAATGCTTTCTTTATCGCACAGAACACGAGCTAGGTAGGGTATGGATGAGTTTTTGTACTTACTAGTGCGGGCATATAGTTTCCTATATAGGCTTCTGGTTTTCCCTGAAGAGATACATGGGGAGAGTTGTGAATGTAGAGGGTGTTGTGAGTCAGATAAAATGGATTTCGCCCATTTTTCACATGAGTCCATGTGCCTGTCCACCAGAATATTAACAAGCTGGCTAAGTGGCACGTTGCTTACCCTGCTGACAACCTTTAACATCCTACGTAATAAGGTATAGTCTTTCTTCAATAGCCCAGGAAAGACTAAGGGGGAACAATAGAGAATAATAGGCAGAATACGGGAGTTAACAAATTGTAGGAGTAAGGGTTGGGTTACACCAGAATGTCTTAACTTCTTGATGTAGAAGGTAAGACGGAATATTTTCTTAGAAATCATCAAGATATGAGACGACCAGGAAAGATCAGAAGATAGAATGACGCCTAGGTATTTAATTTCTGACTTGGTTTCTACTTCAGTGCCATCGATGTTGCACACCTCGTGTGAGTGATAACCAGTTTGTTTAGGTCAGATTTATGCCTAAAGGTGAAATTAACTGTTTGGCATTTGGAGGGGTCTAAGGTGAGACCGTTTTCCTTGGACCATTGGCTGACTTCTGATAAAAAGCCATTTAGTTTAGTGCAGTCACTTTGACATTTGACAGGCAAAGATACAGTTAGGTCATCAGTATATTTGACAAAATTAATGTCATTTGAAGATGGTAAGTCATGTAGGAAGAAAGAAAAGAGAAGTGGGGAGAGTACAGCACCTTGGAGGATACCAGCTTCAGTGAGCACAGCAGTGGAGGATTCACCTTTGTAAACAGTGTACTGCATTCTGTTAGTAGAGAAGTAGGAATGCAACCAGTTAGTGACCCAGTTGTTCTGTTGCGTTATTTAAGTTGTCTGCATGGGGGTGTATAAAATCCATTGGTCAATGAAAGTCTAAAAATGCTTTTGAGAAAGAATAACAATCTTGCATCGATTGCCAATTTTTAGGTGGTCCGTCAGATAATTGAAGATCAGGATCACCAAGTGGGGGTAATATCTCTTCTCATGGGCTGTTTCTGTTGAGTCCTGTTTGCGCGTGCCTCAATGATACAAAATACGTCATGGATCCGGAATATCGGAGTTTTATATTTTGTTTAATAAAGTCTTTTTCTCTAGATCGATATAGTCTCGTGTGACATAGAAAAGCTTTGATAATAGGAAGTTGACACTGGCATGACTTAAGAATAAATGCCTGATTGAAATGCTAAAAATTCGATTCTGAAGGCTATTCAACATTGAGATACTACCATCTTCATTTTCACTAATCTAGTATTATTAAACAACCTTGTAGTCTAGAAAATGTATTTGTAAAATCTCAGCGAAATTGAAATGATTAATTCAAACGTTTCCTGTGTTCGGAAATCTGGTCCCAACTTCTTTTTCAGGGAAATTAATCGAAATTAACATAACAGAGGTTTAATTATATATAAAAGGAACGTTTCTCGTTTTTAAAAACTTTGTCCAATCATGAGTCATAAAACAAGTATCAAGAAGCATAATAAACAAAATTGAATGGGTGCGTACTGATGAAGAGTCCCAGGCTAGGACGAAACAGCTGTCCAGTACTCACTGACTGGTTTTCCAGTGGTTCCCTAACTGATGTCAGCTCATGGTGAAATCCTCCATACAAAATTGTATGAGCTGTGATCTGAATTTGACCTCGGACTTATAAATATTGGTCTACCCTTGTTAAACACTTTAAACAGTGTGTATCAATGTGTGTGTTGGTAAATAGTGGTAAAAAATTTCTTAACGTCTCCATAAGAAGGCATAGACAGTCGGGGAACTTTGACCAAGTATTATTAATTAATGATACATATCCATTCTTATTTATTAATCATGGTTTTTCTATGCATCAGCTAACATCATGTGGTGAGAGCAGGCTGCTAGCCGATTGGTTGGCACTAATCTACGTTAAGGTCTAGGTCACTAATATGGGCCGTGAGAAAATATGAACAAGCCTGAGTCAACAACCAATCACAGCAAAGTTAACGTGGCAGAATATGATTCGCAGAGAGAACTCTATTTGTCAAGGAATCCCGAAACAACCAATCAGAAGCCTGCGTTTGTCTACCTAAACAACCAATCAGATGACTGCGCTTGTCTATAATAATGTAGTTGAAAGATGTATAAATACGCGTTGATTTTCATAATAAAACGATCTGTTGCCTGGCCCTTGTCTTCTGTTGTTACATTTGGTGTCGCTGCCTACCGACAAATGGAAAGCCTATGCCCTGCTGTTTTTGATGGAGACATATGGATCTTCGGGCAGGACTTCAAGGCTTCTGCGCAGTTGAGTGGCGTTCAAGATCTGTCAGCGATGGAGCTGCTACTTGGGACGCTGCTGGGAGGTCGGGTGAAAGCAGCATATGAAAGTGTGAGCCGAAGTATGGACGAATGTTCGACAGGGTCAGGCAAACAGTTTCCAAAGTGGGAAGGACCATATATGGTCACTTCGAGATGGGGTTACGCAGACACAGTCGCAATGGCGAACAATGAGAGGCGCGTGAACGTCAGCGAGCTCCAGAAATGGATACAGCGAGACAAGCCAACGATGACGCCTGCACCAAGTAGATCAAGCCGACTTCAGTCGCACGTATTTGACGGGGGGACGAGTGTGGTGAGAGCAGGCTGCTAGCCGATTGGTTGGCACTAATCTACGTTAAGGTCTAGGTCACTAATATGGGCCGTGAGAAAATATGAACAAGCCTGAGTCAACAACCAATCACAGCAAAGTTAACGTGGCAGAATATGATTCGCAGAGAGAACTCTATTTGTCAAGGAATCCCGAAACAACCAATCAGAAGCCTGCGTTTGTCTACCTAAACAACCAATCAGATGACTGCGCTTGTCTATAATAATGTAGTTGAAAGATGTATAAATACGCGTTGATTTTCATAATAAAACGATCTGTTGCCTGGCCCTTGTCTTCTGTTGTTACAATCACACCTTCATGTCCGTTCAAACTGTTAGTATCTAGGATTTTATGATTAGACGTATTTTCAAAATTATGGTGTTTCGGATTCGAGTTAAGTTGAAGCACCCTTTCGAACTTATTGCTTTGTCTTCTTTCTGAATATTGAGCTGCTTTATTCGACCTACTGGAGTTGTCAGGTGACTTGACAGCTACGGATTTAAGATATACATTTTGTTGCAGCCAACGGAGAGTGAAAACACGATGATTGTGCCAATTAGCATAGTTTCTTTGTTAATTTAATTCGATTGCAAAATATTTCAAATGAACTGTCGTCAAGATTTGACAGAATAGTTCTTAAATATTTGGCTGCCGAGTGAGAGCTAGACATTTGTAAAAAATCATTATATTTATAAAATCTCAGCGAGATTGAAATGAGTAGAACTATTCTGTCAAATCTTGACGACAGTTCAGTTAAATGTTGTATTATATATATATATAAGTAGAGATCGGATAAAGAACTTCATCTGGAAGGAAAACAGTCGTGCTTAACAAGTTCAAACAGTATTCGTTAACTGTCATCAGAAAGGGAAGAAAGAAGGAAATTGCAACACGTGTAATAGCACACGATGAATTTCATTGATTGTTTGTTGCTTTATTCAATTTAATTCATTGTGTGAGGGCTGAGATACTTCCCGGGCGCCCAGACCGAAGCAGGTGGTTTTATTAAGGGATCACTCTCCTCGAGTCTTTGACTTGGAGTCTAATCCGCAAGACAGCGGAGCAGCGTCAGGAGCTGCATTTCCATGGTTTCCGGTGACCCATATGGGTTCATACACCATTTGATCCGATTGGATACCGAAGCCCATGTACCTGATGGTAACTGCTTTTAGTTTAACCGCTATTCAAACAGCCTTCCTGACATGGAAGGACCTGCAGGGACAGAGTCCCAGTCAGTTTAGCATGTTGGGTCATTATGGTGTTCAAGCCTGACCACCATGACAAGGTAGCAGTTATCGGCCGGGCTTGAATGTTGTATTTTATTTGGTTTAAATCACTAACGATTATATTGATTGTTCATTATGCGGCTCATCGACTTTCAAGCAGTGCACCCCACGCCACCATCACTATCACCACCTACTTTATCCCAGGCAAGCAGACAGCAACATCAATCAACCTCCCTCACCCTTAACCCCCGCATAACTGGTCTAGTCAGTAGCCTGATCTATGATAAATCTATTTCATGCAGTCAGTCGAATTCTAACACACAATGGTGAGTATATTATTTTGTTGCTTAGATATTTATCTGTCTTGTTTTCTTGTGATTTTACAGTTATGCACATGCTATCGACATAGAGACGGGATTATCAGCACCAGGATATCCGATTAATCTGTATGCTGGATTGCCTAATGTGACAGATCTGTCTACAAGTACAGGATTATTATATCAAAGGGAGGATATGATCTATTGGATGGTAAGTTAGTTAGTTAGTTAAGACTTTGACAATAGGATGAATTTCACTGATTGACATGTTTGGCATGCGATTCGATTTTGCTGTCAGATGTAAGATGATGAGGCTATACAGGACTGGATGACACTGACTCACTCCTAGCTTAGAAATACGGAGTGAAGTGGTAGATCACGTTGATCGCTTCACTTATTTGGGAAGTATCATCAGCCAACGCCAACGGGTTGATCGCTGACGAAATCCCATCACGGTTGCAGAGGGCTACCTTTGCATATGCCAGTTTACTTCGTCTCTGGCGTAGGAGTGATATCCGGCTGGCTATCGACCAAATGGCGTGTGTACTGCTCATCACCAGTCCGCTCCGTACTTCTTTATGGGTGGCTGTGAGACCTGGCCATTGAGAGTGGAAGACATGAAAAGATTAGCTGCCTTTGATCATAGATGTCTGCGTTCTATCTCCCGTGTTAGATGATAGGTGTAATAGGGTGAGCGATATTGAGGTTAGGCGTCGAGTGATAGGTAGGTGGGAGGGGAAATCAATCGACGGGGCTGCGAACTTACATCGACTGAGATGATTAGGACATGTGTTACGTATGAATGTCTAGCCGTCCATCGCCTTCGTCGACAATGGGCAATGTTAGCTGACATAGGGTCAGTCTAGTAGATAGTTAATGGTGGTCAAACGAGAACATGGCCTCATCCGTCAATGAAATCCACAAGATTTAGTTTAGGCCAGCCAGTCATGTAGGGAGGTGTAGACTTCCTGACTAGTTGGGGTCTTCGAGACGGTAAAAACCGATGAAGACTGAAGACAATCGGTGATATGGCTAAAAATCGTTCTCAGTGGCTGGCCGGTGTAGATGTATCCACTCCTTGTGGTTTACGATACAAAATGAAACTACATTGTTCTTCGTTATTACTCTTCCTTTTTCTCACACCTCTGTGTAGTGTCTCTATTATGCATTTCTTCTACTCTCTTCTCTTGCTTTGTGTGCCACATGGAGGGAGTGTGGCGACTACTAACAATCATGCTTTCTAGCCAATCAGATTGAAAAGTGATTTAAATATCTATGTCAAGGCCGTTTTTTCACTGGTTTACACCGACCGTCGTGCTCATCAGTGGTGTGCCCGGTTTAACTCACTTCAGAGAGAGAGAGAGAGAGGGAGAGGAGCTAGGTGAGCGCTTACGGCGAGTTGTCATCTGAAGTGGTGACAACTAGCTGTTTCCGTCAGCGAGGGATGCCCACTATCCCTATTTCTATTTCAATTTCATCATTGACGTACTAACGGACTTAACCCTAAGTGACTTCAGCGACTCAGGGATTAACTTGTTAGCATCAGGGAATAATGTCGTTGACTTAGAATGTGCAAATGATATAGTCCTCCTTCTAGGCGAAGACGCTGATAAAATAGAGCAGAGTCTTTTGAACATCTTGAGTGGCAGCAATCTTCGAATGTTTGGCATGCGATTTGCATACTAACACGGGAAGAACTTTAGAGTTGAATGGATATGAGACATTTAAAAAAAGTGAATGTATATACGCGCATCATCATTATCTGGCAATCTACGTCTAACCTTAGTATTATTCACTATATTATTATTATTATTGTTCCCTTTAGTTCCTAAGGGAACATATGGCTACAGCCACACGTTTCCATTGCGTTCGGTTCTCTGCCAACGTTTTCATCACCTCACTCCACGTTTGACCACATGATTTCATCTCCTCTTCGCTGCATCACCTCCTCCTTCATGTCACCAATGCACTGACAATCAACTCACCACTTCCCATTCCATTCGCGTTTCACTCGAGTAATAGTCTGGCTTGAGATGTCACTCACTTGATGGTTTGTTTTCTCAGAGTATGGCCAATCCATCTCCATTTCTTCCTGCATGTTTGTTGCACAGTCGTTTCCTGTTGGGTCGGTTCGTTGTTCCCAGTGTTTCCCTACTATTGCTGATGATTTCTGGCCGGCCATCTGATCTTGAGCGAAGACAGTTGTTGATGAAAGTCTCTAATTTGTTCAAAGTGGCCCTCGTGACGCGACGCGGTGCAGCGCCAAGTCTTTGATCCGTATAGTAAGTAGCACCGACTAGATTTCACTTTGGAGTTGAAAATTTTGATGCTATTTTCCATGCTGAGTTCTGAGTGTTGATCTCTACACAGACTTGAGTGTAATGAAGGCTTGTCTTGCTTTCTCGATCGTCGCTCCTTTGATATGGTCATCAGTTCCGTTGGCCTGTAGTTGAATCGATGCTTCCCAGGTCGATCGGTTGGTCGGCAGGTAGGTGAGTAGGTAAAGGAGGTTGTTTCTTTCAGTTTCCTGCCATTTATGCTGGCTGATTGTTGTCTGTTGTTGTTGCTGTTGATGCTGTTGGATAGGAATCGTCATCATCACCTATGTTTTTTTTATGTTCACCTGGAGTCCTATTTTTCTTTGACGCTTCTTCTGTCAACTTGTTGTTTCACATCACTTGCATATCTTCCAGTTTGTGTGAAATCAGACTTATATCACATCGGTGAAGTTCAGATCCTCCAAGTTTTTCGCGAGGGTCCATTTTATGCTTGTTTTCCCGCTGCCCGCTGTATATCGCATTATCCAATCTACCAAAATCAGGAAAGTCATTGGCAATAGTAGACAGCCTTGCCTCACTCCCGTCTTTACTTCGAAGGATTCCGTGGGTTTCCCGTTGTGGATTACTTGGCATACAGCATCATCCTACAACTGTTGGATGAGATGCATAATTTTTGGCGGCACCCTGTAGTAACCAAGTGGTTGCCAAATCACCTCTTGGTCGACGCTGTACTATCGAAGGCCTTTTCAAAGTCGATGAAGTTGAGATAGAGAGGTGACTGCCATTCCAAGCTTTGTTCAATGATGATCCGTAGTGTGGTATGACTTGTTTCTCCTGAATCCAGCCTGTTCCGGTCGACGTTTTTCATCCAGAGTGGCTTGTTTGATTCTCTCCAGGATAATGCGGCTTAGTATTTTGCTTGGGATGGATAGGAGGATAATGCCACGCCAGTTCTTGTATTGACTTAAGTCTCCTTTCTTTGGCATTTTGAATCAGTGTGCTTTCTTCCAATCCGCAGGTACCTTGCCCTCTTTCCACACCTTATGCAGTAGTAGTGTCATCAAGTTCTCTGATGTTTCTGGGTCGATTTTCAACGCCTCTGCTGTGATTCCATCTGATCCTGCTGCTTTTCCAGCTTTTAGCATCTTGATGGCCTTCACGCTGTATGTTTTTGTTGGAGGACGCGTTGTAGGTGGCGGTCGATTTAGAAGTCTTTTGAAGTGCTGAGCCCAGTGTTTCCTTTGCTTCACCTCTTTGGTGCATATCTGTTAATTTATGGGAAATCAGAAATATATATATATATATATATATATATATATATATATATATATATATTATCAGCGAAATCCAGATCCTCCAAGTTTTTCGTAAAGGTGGGTACATTTGTTGCCCGTGTCCTCGTTACCTGTTGTCTGTCTCACTATGCAGTCTAGTCGCCATATAACGCCATTTAATATTGAGAGATACAATACAGAAATATATGTATAATCAAATATGGCTAACCCTTTCGTATTAACCGCTGTCAGTAGCCATATCTAACAGCTATAATGAAGGATATATATACATATATATATTCAAGTATTGGTTTTGTAGGGATTTTTGTTTGATTGCATGGAGGGTTTCATCATGAGCTGACATCAGTTAGAGAACCACTGGAATACATAGGAGTACTGGAAAGCTAACTGTTTCGTCGGCCTGGTTTCGAACTCTTCAGCAGTACGCACCCACTGCACTGTGGTTCGAATCCAGGACCTACTGGTTACAAGGCGTGCTAGCTTGTAGACTGTCGAGCCACTGGTACCTGATCCAATGGTCCTTGAGTTCTAACTTCTACCAATTCACGAAATAGCGCGACCATTCCACAATGTCTTCTTCTTCGATGAGTTACTGCCTCATCTTCGGGTCCCAGTGGTTCAATGGTCTACGATCTAGGTCTCCATGTCACCAGAAGGTCCTGAATTTGAACCACAGTGCAGTAGGTGCATGCTGCTGAAGAGTCCCAATCTAGGTTGATGAAATAGTTGGCTATCCAGTACTCTCCGTTGGTTTCCCAATAGTTCTTTAACTGATGTCAGATCATGATGAAATCCTGTAACCAACCAAATCCCTACAAACCAACACTTAAATATATACTATTTGTTCTTTGTTTACCGATAATTTCCCTTGAAAATATTTTTCTAACAGCTTTTTACAGATGCCTATTCAAATTTGATTCATTTACGATTGCATAATCCATTCGTGACAGTGTCCTACAATGGTATTATTAATAATGATAATAATAATTGCTCACATCAGCATATGTCAGTTCAATCGTCATCATCATCCTATTTCACCAGACTGGTACCATTCACAAGTTTAGCATCGTCGAAATCTCCTTCATTTCTATTATTATCACGTAATGGTTTACAAGTGTTGACTAGCAAATCCTTTCAACATGCATCTATGCCAGTTTCATTGATGGCTTATTCAAAATATACTACTGGTAAGTATGAAAGTAGTGTATGTTGTTTATTGAAAAAAAAGTCTAGGTCTATGTTTGGTTTAATGGAAATTGAATTCATTATCTTCATCAGCTTCTGCAGTGGTGACGACTAGTGGTGTGTCCGTCAGCTAGGGGTGCCCACTGTCCTTATTTCTATTCACTTTCATCACATAGATGTACTAATGGACTTAACCCTGAGTGACTTCGGTGACTCAGGGATTGACTTGTAACCATCAGTGGAATAATCTTGTTGACTTGGAATATGCAGGTGATATAGTCCTCCTTCTAGGCGACGACGCTGACAAAATAGAGCAGAGTCTTTTGAACACCTTCAGTGGCAGCAATCTTCGAATGTTTGGCATGCGATTGGCTCTTTCTGTCAGATGTAAGATGATGAGGCTACAGGACTCCACTACACTGACTCCTAGCTTAGAAATAGGGAATGAAGTGGTAGAGCACGTTGACCGCTTCACTTATTTGGGAAGTATCATCAGCCAGTGCCAACGGGTTGATCTCTGACGAAATCCCATCACGGTTGCAGAGGGCTAGTTTCGCATATGCCAGTTTACGCCGTTTCTGGCGTAAGAGTGATAACCGGCTGGCTGTCGACCAAAGAGCTTGTGTACTGCTCATCAGTCAGATCCGTCCTCCTTTATGGGTGAGCAATATTGAGGTTAGGCCTCGGTGGAGTTCTAGGTAGGGAGGAGGGAAATCAATGGACGAGACTGTGAAGTTACATCGATTGAGATGGTTAAGACACGTGGTAAGCATGCCTAGTCATCGCCTTTCTCGACGGGTAATGTTAGCTGACATAGGGTCAGGCTGGAAAAGAGTTAGCGGTGGTCGATCCAAAACATGGCTTCATCAGCCAATGAAATCCACAACAGTTATTGTAAGCCAGGTAGCCACGTAGGAAGATGTAGACTTCCTGACTGGTTGGGCTCCTCGGAACGGTAGAAACCAATGATGACTGGAGACAATTGGTGATATGGCTAAAAATCGTTCTCAGTGGCTAGCCGGTGTATATGCAGATGACATAGTCCTGTTAGGGGAGGATGCTGAAAAAATGCAGAGTCTTCTGAACACCTTGAGCAGCAATCTTCGTATGTTTCGCATGCGATTCGCCCCTGCAAAATGTAAGATGCTGCTACAGGACTGGACCACGTCAACCCCTAACTTAGTGATAGGGAGGGAAGTGATAGAACATGTTGACCACTTCACCTACTTGGGAAGTTGTATTAGCACCAACGGACTGATTGGCGATGAAATCTCAGCACGGATCCGAAAAGCTCGGGCTGCTTTCGCTGACTTACACCATCTCTGGCGTACGCGTAACATTCGGCTATCAACCAACGGCCGTATGTACTGCTCAGCACTTCGCTCCGTCCTCCTCTATGGCTCTGAAACATGGCCAATACGAGTTGAAGACAAGAAAAGGTTGACTGATTTCGATCATAGATGTCTACTATCTCTTTCTCACGTTAGGTGGTGTATAATAAGGTAAGTAATGTTGACGTTAGGCGTAGAGTGTTGGGCAAAGAGGGAAAATCAATCGACAAGGCTATAAAGTTACATAGACTAAGATGGCTAGGTCAGGTGGTGCGCATGCCTAACCACCGCCTCCCCCGACGGGCTTTGCTAGCTGATATAGGTGAAGGTTGGAAAAGAGCCAGTGGTGGCCAAACAAAAACATGGCCTCATCAATCCATGAAATCCTTGACAGTTAAACTGAGTCAGGTAGGGAGGGAGATGCAGACTTCCGGGTTGGGGCCCTCGGGACTCTAGGAATCAATGGCTGGAGACAATAGGTGACATGGCTCAAAATCGTTGTCAATGACAGCGCAGATGTATTCAGTCTCTGTAATCTTTCATATTCCTTTCTACCATTACCCATTCTGTTTTGCTCTTATACTTGTCAAACTCTATTAATTCTCTTCACTCATCTTCTTGTCTACCTCTGTGGGCTATTTGGAAGGTGGCAACTCGAAGTGCTGGACTTCGGTGGCAAGTTCTATGTTGAATCCAGACAGACAGACAGACAGCCGGTGTAGATGTATCCACTCCTTGGGACCTATGATTTCCAATGAAACTGTACTGTTCTTCGTTATTACTCTTCCTTTGTCTCACACCTCTGCTCACTGTCTCTATTATGCTTTTCTTGTACTTTCTTCTCCTGCTTCGCGTGCTACACGGAGTGTGGCGACTTGAACTACCGCACATTTGTGCGAAGTTCTATGTCGAAAACAAACAGACAGACTCTTCAGCTTAGGAGGTAATTGGGTTGAAGGCTGAATAACCAGTAAATCATGACACCAACCAATGTATATCTTCGCGCAATGTGATTCTCTCTTGGAAGTCGACCCTCCGGTGGGGTCACGTGTTCCCAGTAGTGAGCAGTCTATAACTCTGGACAAACGGTTTTTCCAGTCTCTTAAAGAATTCCTGTTGATTGTTTCTCATCGGATTGAATGTTAAAGTGTGTGTGTGTGTTGGGGGGTGGTGGTCTTCAGTCATCTCACGATTCCAATGAAGTCGTCTTGACGACGGTCACCTATAGGCAGTCAACTTTAGGTCAGGTAGGGCTACCTTTCGATTGCCTCGGGCTGCAGTGCATTGTTGTGATGGCCATTAGTTACCTTATCTGGTTACCTGCAGCACTGGATAGAGGGGGGACTTGAGACACATAACATTTGACTTCTTACTCCCTAGTGATGAATAGTCACTGAAATTGGAAATGACAGATTTCAAATTAAAGGACATTTGATTTAAAAGTTGTGATAATAAAATATTCTGGAAAAATTTAAATGTATTACTGATATTATACGTGAAGCGAGGAAGAGTGTACTTTAAAATCTAGTTCGCAACAACATTCGAACTAGATTTTCCCCTTTCACTGTTAATCATCGCACGTCACGGTTGACAGTGGTCTACCAAGTCATGATTGTTATATTCCCTTGGCTTCTGAGTGGTGGAACCATAAGTCAATAACGGTGAGTCCCAAATTTTGATCCCACCTTCTCCCCCAGTCTTTTCCATCTGCCTTCTACACGACTGACTTCAAGCTTTCCTTTCTTTACCTCCACATTCTACGTCCTTCATGTGACTCCCAACTCGTCGTCGTTACCTATATGGGTTCTACTCGAGGATTTACCTAGCGTTTGATTGTTGGTCAGCAGTCTTATCAGTGTATATTCAAATTTTTTCCAATTCTTCCATCATTTTTGTTAGGCAGTAGGCTATTGATTGGTTCGTTACCAGAGATTCTTGTAGCTGATCATCTGATCTTCATTTCTGAGCGGAGAGATAGACAGCTACTAGTGAAAGTGTGTGAAGCTTGTCGAGATGGATTTTATTACCTTTGCACCTGTCTGTCTGTCTATTTGCGACATAGAACTTTGCACATATGTGCGGCGGTTTCAATTCGCCACGCTCCCTCAATGTAGCACACAAAGAAAGTAGAAGAAATGCATAATAGAGACAGTAAACAGAGATGTGAGACAAAGGAATAGTAGTAACGAAGAACAAAACAGTTTCATTGGAAATCATAGGTCACAAGGAGTGAATGCATCTGCGCTAGCCACCAATTGTTACCAACCATTGGTTCTTACCGTCCCAAGGACCCCAACCAAGAAGTCTATTTCTTCCTACGTGACTGGTTGGCTTGAACTAACTGTTATGGATTTCGTTGACTGATGAAGCCATGCTTTGGTTTGACCACCGCTAGCCCTTTTTCACCTTAACACTATGTCAGCTAACAATACCCATTTTTCGAAGAAGGCGATGACTACGCATACGTAACACATGTCCTAACCATCTCAGTCGATGTAAGTTCACAGCCCCGTCGATTGATTTCCCCTCCCACCTACTTATCACTCGACGCCTAACCTCAATATTGCTCACCCTATTACACCTATCATCTAACACGGGAGATAGAACGCAGACACCTATGATCAAAGGCAGCTAATCTTTTCATGTCTTCCACTCTCAATGGCCAGGTCTCACAGCCACCCATAAAGGAGTACGGAGCGGACTGGTGATGAGCAGTACACACGCCATTTGGTCGATAGCCAGCCGATATCACTCCTACGCCAGAGACGAAGTAAACTGGCATATGCAAAAGTAGCCCTCTGTATCCGTGTTGAGATTTCGTCAGAGATCAACCCGTTGGCTTTGGCTGATGATACTTCCCAAATAAGTGAAGCGGTCAACGTGCTCTACCACTTCACTTCCTGTTTCTAATCTAGGAGTCTAATCTTGCCTCTGCACCACCCGTGAATTATTTATCATTCGTTGTAAAAGTCCGAATCTTGTTTTTTTATGCTGATTGCAGCAGTAGTGAAGGTGCTTCTTGGTTTTTTGGTCCTAACCGGTGCTGACATCTTCACCTTTGCCGCCTGTTTACAGTTGAAACAGTGCTGCCTCGCCAGCTAATCGAAAGAGACGAAAATCAAATATTCTAGAGTCTTTCTGTTGGTCCACCGTATGCTTAAGGTCTACTGTTTCTAACATTATTTTGTAGTCTTGGCACTAGTGTACTTATACGCACAAAATTTGACGAAATATCAAACACCACAATGCCAGGAGGGTGACAACAGAGTCATCTTTAGGTGACGATTGGTATTGCGTGAGTAACAGACTTATTCAAACTATCAAAGAAAGGAGACCTAAGTCAATGCAAAAACTTGCGTGGAATTATGCTCCTGTCTATCCACAGCAAAATACTAAGCCGCATCATCCGGGAGAGAATCAAACAAGCCATTCTGGATCAAAAACTCCGACTGGAACAAGCTGCAATCATGAGAAACAAGTCATGTATTGATCAAATCGCCACAATACGAATCATCATTGAACGAAGCTTAGAATGGTAGTTACCTCTCTATGTCAACTTCATCGACTTTGTAAAGGCCTTCGACAGGAGGAGGTGATTTGGCAACTACTTCGCTACTACCAAGGGGTCCCATCGACAATTATACACCTCATCCAACAATTGTAGGACAATGCTGCATGCCAAGTACTCCACAACGGGAAACTTACGGAAGCCTTCGAAGTAAGGACGGGAGTGAGGCAAGGCTGTCTACTATCGCCAATGATCTTCCTGATTGCAGTAGATTGGACAATGCGACAGACAACGGGAAATGAAGAAACAGGCATAAAATGGACTCACACAAAAAATTTGGGGGATCTGGACTTCGCCGATGTGATATATGTCTGATTTCACACAAACTGGAAGATATGCAAGTGATGTGAAGCAGCAAACTGGCAGAAGAAGCATCAAATATAGGACCTAAGGTGAACATAGAGGAAACAGAGGTGATGAAGATTCCTGGCCAACACCAACAGCAACAACAACAACAGACAACAATCAGCCAGCATAAATGGGAGGAACCTGAAAGAAACAACCTCCTTCACCTACCTGGGAAGCATCATTTCAACTATAAGCGGACGGAACTGACAAGGATATCAAACCAGCAAGGATCGGAAAAGCAAGACAACCCTTCATTACTCTCAAGTCTGTGTGGAGGTCAACAGCCCCACTCATCATCAAAAATAAGGTCCGGATTTTCAACTCCAATGTGAAGTCAGTGCTACTATACGGATCAGAGACGTGGCCAGTGCGTCATAAAGAGCATCTCCAACAAAATACAGACCTTCATTAACAGTTTTCTTCGCTCAATACTCAAGATCAGATGGTCAGAAAAGATCAGCAACAAAGATCTCTGGGAGCGAACCAACCCAGGAGGAACCGATTGTGAAACATATAGGCAGGAAGAAATGGAGGTGGATTGGCCAAATGCTGAGGAACCATCAAGTGACATCACTAGATAAGGCATTGCTTGATTGGAACCCGAAAGGGAAGCGGCGAGTTGGTCGTCAGTGCGAGGGTGACTTGGAGGAGGTCATGTGAGGAGGAGATGAAAGCATGTGGACAGACATGGAGCGGGGTGAAGACGTTGGAGAAAAACAGAAGGCAGTGGAGATGCACAGCTAAAGCCCTATGTTCCTTTAGGAATTAAAGGATATAATAATAATAACTGGGACGAATTACGTTTGAGGTGGGTTGTGTGTGGTTCCAGAGATTAATGCAGAATTTTTTGATAGGTATGGCGAATTTCACTGGTTTCTAACCCCCCCCCTACTTGCGCGCAGATTGAACTGAACTGGTTGTCTGAGAATAATAATGTCCAATGTCGAAGGATCCAACAACCCTATCGCCAAAAGTGTTATTATGTCACCACTTTTATATTTCGAAATAATCTTGAGATTGAAGTGGGGAAGTCGAGTTAGACACAGACGTTGTCTGGTTACGAATACTACTTCACTCAGTTTCCCACCGACTGTTTCTTATCATGTGTGTTGGTTTACAGGGATTATTTGATCGGCTACGGATTGGATCATGAGTTAACATCGTTTCGAAAGCACCATTGGAAAACTTGGGCTTACTGTTTCGTCCTAGTTTTTACTGAGTTCCAATGATTGTGAAGAACGGTCTACAAGCTGGCTCTGTAACCGGAGTTTCCTGGGTTCGAACCCTATTCGAGGCGTATTGATGAGGAGGCCCAGACTGGGACGAAACAGCTACTCAGGACTATTTTCTAACTTTTGAACCATTGTGTTTGTTGTTTCCTTTCTTAATTTCCCCCAGACAAACCGGTTGTCAATGATGCTGACAATGAAAGAAGTTCTTTACAATTTGTAAGTTGATCTGTTTTTTAACATGTGTTGTTTTGTGATAAGCGATTTTTTATTGTTGAGTTTTTTTTAAAAAAAGAATCGAAGACACAAGAAGCATTGAACAACAACAACAACAACAACACCTTCGTTAGGTGATAATCAATATTGATGGCAAAAAGTGCTCATCAAATCGAATTTTTCAGAAGACTTTCTTTATTTTTCAAGGATTGGTTTTGTCGCGATTTTTGTTTTATTGCATGGGGGATTTTATCATGAGCTGACATCAGTTAGAGAACCACTGGAAAACCTGTAGGGAGTGCTGGACAGCCAAGTGTTTCGTCAGCCTAGTTTGGGACTCTTCATCAGTACGCGCCCACTGCACTGGGGTTCGAACCCAGGACCTTCTGGTTACAGGGCTAGCGAGCTCGTATATCATTGAGCCACTGGGGTTCTAGCGGGAAGACGTGACCAGTAGGATACAGAAGGTTGCAGATGAGGCAGTAACTCATCGAAGAAGAAGGAGAAGAAGACATTGCGAAATGGTCGCGCTATGCCGTGAATTGGCAGAAGTTAGAATTCGTGGACTGGCCATTGCATCAGTTTCCAGTGGCTCAACGGTTTACGAGCTCGCTAGCCTTGTAACCAGAAGGTCCTGGGTTCGAACCCTGGCTTTGGGTGCGTACTGATTAAGAGTTCTAAAAGTAGGCTGACGAAACAGTTGGCTATCCAGTACTCCTTTCAGGTTTTCCAGTGGTTCTTTCAGCTCATGATGACATCTTCTATGCGATCAACTTACTTTATTGATGGAGTTTAATAGAGATGACATGTTGCTGTGAATTAACAAAAAAAGACGTTAGCAATCTTAAGCTATTGATTTTCACATCAATAATTGAACTCTAACAGTTTCTCCTCGAAACTTTATTATGTTTGAGAGGTGACTTTTTACTAGTGTTTGGTGTAGTCTGAGGAATGTCAGACTAGGATAGGGTGAGGAAATATTTCGATAATCTACTGATTATTGTTACTTCTTGATCAGATCTGGTCTAGGATTAAATTGAACTCCCTAACTAATCCCGTGTCAGATTCTTTTCAACTTTTTATTCTTCTAAAGTTGGAAAACATTTGCGCATAATACATCATACTACTGACTAGCAAATATCAGTAGTTGAATACCAATACCAGCAGTAATGCTTGCTAAGCAGGTTCAATTGATCTAAACACAGTGGTTCCTCATTCCTAGTGTGGTGAGAGCAGACTGCTAGCCAATTCGTAGACATTAATCGACGCTGATTGGTAGACATTAATCTAGGCTGATTCAACAACCAATCACAGCAGACTTAACGTGGCAAAATATGATTCGCAGATAGAGAACTCTATTTTCGAGGTATCCCGAAACAACCAATCAGAAGCCTGCGTTTGTCTGCTTAACTCCTGATAAACAATCAATCAGAAGACTGCGCTTGTCTACTTGCATAAGCTATAATAATGTATGTGAAATATACATAAATACGCGTTGATTTTCGTAATAAAACGATCTGTTGCCTGGCCCTTGTCTTCTGTTGTTACATTTGGTGTCGCTGCCTCCAGAAAAATGAAGATCCCGTGGCCAACTGCGTTTGAAGAAGGAGACATACGGAGCTTCTTACGTGACTTCGAGGCCGTCGCTGAGCTGGTGGGTGTCAAGGAGCAGGCGGCGAAGGCAGTTGTTCTGGGGACGCTGTTGAGAGGCCGAGCGAAGGCAGCATATGACAGCGTAGACAGGTCAAATGGCACAGTGTCTTGGAAGAAATTGGTTGTAAGTTTGGTGTCGGAGTTTGACAGCGCAGCAGACAGACAGCTAGCGATGCAGCAGTTCCGGTCAACGAAGCTGGGACCTGATGGAGACCCGTTAGTATTGGCGGTGACATTGACGAATTCACTTCGACGGGCGCTTCCCACGTTGGATAAAGAATCAGAATCGAGAGTGTCCTAGACTACATTTCTCAGCAATTAAAACTGGTTAACGCAACGCAGCCGATGGATATTAGTGAGCTGGCGAAGGTGACCAGACAGCTGCTGAGCACAACGGTAGCCGCTATAGACCAACCAAAACCAAACGAATATGAGCAGAAAATTGAAGCATTGCAGCGGGAAGTGGCGGCGTTAAAGTTGGCTGATAGAATGCGGTAAGCCGGGACACTGGAGAAGATACTGCCCAGAAAGGCGAAAAAGAAAAAATTTCAGACGGTATAATGCTTGTTCTTTCTTTCGTATGAACCTAGATTTAGTGGGGGCTATTGAGAAAGGGCTCTGTATTCGAAGTTGCGAGTGAATGATCGAGAAGTAGTATGTTTGATAGATACAGGGCGGCCGTGTCGTTAATAGATAAGAATTTATGTAAGAGTGTTAGTCCGTGTTCATTGACAGTACAAACAGTAGGCGGGTATGTGTTGCGTATCACGGGTAGATCGAACTGTACGGTCGTTGTTGGTGGCTGCGAGGTGACGTTTCCTTTCATTGTTGTACCCGAACTACAGCGAACGATATTAGGAGCGGATTTTCTGCGTGAGATTGGTGCAATAATCGACACGCAAGCGAACGTGGTGATCACGAAATACGGGCATATCAACATGTATGAGACCAGCGAGATAGCAGCGATTAAGCTGTCGACGGTACAGAATTAATTAATAAATACGATCATCTGTTCACTGGAGATGGCGACCCATACGGTTATTGCGATAAGGTGAATCATGAAATTCCGTTAAGTGATCCGAAAGTAAGGTCATTTACAACGCGAAGAGTTCCATGTCATCTGGAAGGCGAAGTGGAGCGACAAGTGCAAGAGATGTTAAAAGATGATATTATTGAGGAAGCTGATAGCCCGTACAACTCTCCAGTGCTGTTAGTAAAAAAAGCGAATGGGAAGTATAGATTCTGTGTTGATTTTCGACAGTTAAACAGTATGACAGAGTTAAGACCGTGTGCCATGCCAACAGTGGTAGAAACTTTAGATCGCCTACAAGGTGCGAATGTGTTTTCGGATCTTCGCTCAGGATACTGGCAGATACCGATAAAACAAGGTGATAGAGATAAGACGGCTTTCATCGTGGGTCAGACACAATATCGATTTAAACGCATGCCGTTTGGACTAGCAGGTGCACCGTTTACGTTCAGACGACTGATGAAGCTATTACTTAGGAACTTGAAAAACGTGGAGGTTTATGGTGATGATCTCGTCATATACAGTCAAAACGAAAACGATCACGTCAACCATGTAGAAGCCGTGCTGCGACGCATCGAAGAGTTTGGACTACGCGTCAACAAAACCAAGTCCCAGATAGCCAAAAAGAATGTTACTCTGTTGGGACATAAAGTGGGAAATGGTGAGATTAAACCACTGCCGGAGAAAATTTTGACGATTAAAACGAGAATTCAAAGAGAAAACTGAGACAATTCTTGGGTAGAGCAGCGTTTTATAGTCGCTTCGTGAAGAACTTCAATGAGATAGCAGCCCCTCTATACAGGCTACTAGGTGAGCCAAAGTTTGTTTGGTCGGAAGAATCGCAGAGGACATTCGACAGAATTAAACAGCTGCTCGACCACCAACAAATGACGCTAAAACTACCTGTGCCAGGAAGACAGTTCACAGTGTGCACAGATGCCAGTGACTACGCTATAGGTGCGGTCCTAAGACAGGACGAGGGAATCGTTGAGTATGCCAGTAGGGTTTTGACACTCACAGAGAGAAAGTATTCAACGATAAAGAATGTTTAGCAATGGTATGGGCAGTCGACAAATGGAGACCTTATTTACTCGGCCGGCGGTTCCACATCGAAACTGATCATAAGCCGCTACAATTTTTGAAGACAGCGAGAGACCCACGGGGGAAGTTGTCACGGTGGATGTTGCGTCTTCAGGAGTACGATTTTACGATCTCACACGTTCCTGGAAGTGAAAATGTCTTGGCAGATTTGTTATCGAGACCAGAAGATGAGTCTGAGTTGCCCGAGGTCGCTTACGGAGTGCATGCAGTAGAACAAGACCCACTAAGACTTGCACGTAGGCAGAGGTTGGACGATACGCTGAATACAGTAATACAGGTGATCACCAACGGAATAGAAGTGGATCAAACTACGGCGAGTAAGGAGCTAACCACACTACTCAGACAGAGGGATCGACTCAGAGTGAATGCCTACGGGACTCTGACCTGGCGAGAGAACGACGGAAGCTGGCTGGCTGTCATACCTCAATCGTCGCGCCACGACATGATAGAAGAATGTCACCAGCTAGCGCATACAGGCGTGGCCAGAACGACCGACCTCCTAAGACAAAGTATGTACTGGCCAGGTATGAGAGAAGACGTAGCAAGATACGTACTTGGATGTCCACGGTGCCAGCTGATGAAAGGTGACCGGTGCATACGACCACCACTTCAGTCGATTCCAGTTACCGCGATAGGTGACTTGTGGTCCGTAGATGTCATGGGTCCATTTCCTCAGACATCCAATGGTAATCAGTACCTCTTGGTGATGACGGAACACGCGACACGATGGGTAGACGCCGTAGCAATCCCAGACCAACGTGCAAGAACCGTGACAGATGCAGTAGTTAGACACATTGTTGCAGACCACGGCGTACCGAAGACAATACTGACAGACCAAGGTCCCTGTTTCGAGAGTGAAGAGTTTACTTCCCGTTTGCAACAGCTGGGCATCAAGAGGATCAGAACGACCCCATACCATCCACAAACGAATGGCCTAACGGAGAGAAACAACCGTACACTGAAGGAGTGGCTGGCCTCGAAGGGCGGGAACTGGGAAACGGAGCTTCCACTGATTTTACTAACACATCGGGCTACCACTCAGGAAACAACGAAGAAGTCACCCTTCCAACTGATGTATGGTAGAAAACCACGATTACCGGTACACAATGAGACCTGGCCCATGCACCAAAAGTGGAGTACGACGAAATTAAAAGCAGAGAGGAAAGAGGCAGTCAAGAATGTAATACGGAAGCAGCGCAGTGATGTCGCGAAGTCTCAGATGAAAAAGGACGCAGTGCATTACCTTTGCAGTCGGGGACCAAGTGAAGTGTAGAGACAGGAGATATACAGTTGGAGGCGGGCTAGGTTCACGGAAACTCCTTCCAAAGTGGGAAGGACCATACACAATCACAAAAAGACGGGGTCAAGTATATACCATCCGAAGAGGTGATAAACAAACGAGTTAACGCCAGTCAGCTCCAAAGATGGGTACAGTGGGACAAGCCGGTCAGTAACAATCCTCAACTAGAGGATGTAGCACCCAGAAGGTCGGAACGTCTGCGCACGAAGCTATTTGACGGGGGGACGAGTGTGGTGAGAGCAGACTGCTAGCCAATTCGTAGACATTAATCTAGGCTGATTCAACAACCAATCACAGCAGACTTAACGTGGCAAAATATGATTCGCAGATAGAGAACTCTATTTTTCGAGGTATCCCGAAACAACCAATCAGAAGCCTGCGTTTGTCTGCTTAACTCCTGATAAACAATCAATCAGAAGACTGCGCTTGTCTACTTGCATAAGCTATAATAATGTATGTGAAATATACATAAATACGCGTTGATTTTCGTAATAAAACGATCTGTTGCCTGGCCCTTGTCTTCTGTTGTTACACTAGAAGTTTGAGTTAATGGGTGCATGCTATAGAAGACTTTCAAACTCATCGTTTTCAATGATTGTCATCCTGATGTTGTTTTATGAAGGGAAGTCTCTGTGGAGAATAATTAACAGTACTTAGTCACTAATTATAAACAAAATTAATTATTCAATTACATGGAATCGAAATCATAATTTGGAATTTATTCTATGCTTTAATTGATCTCACAAACAGTCATTAATTGCATCGTAATTGGAAAATTAGATTATTTTTCCTGATTAGATGCATTGGGTCGCTGAACCGACCCAAGTGGTTCTTTATATATTTCTGAATAAATTCAGATAGTTATTGACTAGTAACGCAACGACAGAAGATTAGGGTCAGAAAACAGATCCTTTATTGAGTAAATCAAGATATATATATATATATATATATTACATACATTATTAGCGTTATTATTAGCAGAGAAACAGCGTCTTCTGATTGGTTGTTTTCTCGCTGAAGCTTATTCTCTCATCTCTTTGTGGCCTTGTATTCGCCCACGCAATTTATTATTCTTATTTATTTATTTGGACGCATTAAAACTTGGTACAATATGGCACCAAGAAGGATGCGCCACACAATAACAATAAAACAACATAGATCAAAGGAAAAAAAAGAAAGAAGAGAAAATATATATAAGTAGAGAACGGATAAAGAACTTCATCTGGAAGGAAAACAGTCATGCTTAACAAGTTCAAACAGTATTCGTTAACTATCATCGGAAAGGGAAGAAAGAAGGAAATTGCAACACGTGTAATAGCACGCGATGAATTTCATTGATTGTTTGTTGCTTTATTCAGTTTAATTCATTGTGTGAGGGCTGAGATACTGCTCGGGCGCCCAGACCGAAGCTGGTGGTTTATATTATGGGACCACCCTCGAGTCTTTGACTTGGAGTCTAATCCGGAAGGCAGCGGAGCAGTGTCAGGAGCTGCATTCCCATGGTTTCCGGTGACCTATATGGGTTCATACGCCATTTGATCCGATTGGATATTGGAGCCCATGTACCCGATGGTAACTTCTTTTAGTTTAACCACTATCCAAACAGCCTTCCTGACATGGTAGGACTTGCAGGCACACAGAGTCTCAGTCAGTTTAGCATGTTGAGTCATTATGGTATTCGAGCCCGACCACCACGACAAGGTGGCAGTTATCAGCCGGGAATCAGGTGTGCATTGGCGTGGGATCGAACCCCGGACCATGTGCATGATCGGCGAGAGTCCTAACCGCTGTGCCACCGACGCAGTTGTTGTTGAGTTCTTCAAGGTTAAACTTAGTTATTGTCTTTTTTTCTTTCTCATGATCCTGATTCGGGTCGTAAACATTGACGTCAATTGTTGTCTACAGTTTTGGGTCCACAGACAACTCTCACTACTTTTTTAATAGTTTCTTTATTTATTTGACATCGTGGCAACAAACGACAAAAGGAGGTTGGCGAGGGAGAGAGACAGCAAGAGATAGAGATATTTATATAAGACAGATTGTGAAGGTGTGTGACTAAAATTGATATGCAATTATGACTGGCAATAATTTATGCTCGAAACCTTGTTGTCATCCAGTTGTTAAATGCTTCACCGCATGGGATTTAGTTGTTAGATTTGGGTCATGAGTAGAACTTGATTCATATTCATTCAACTATTCTCATCATTTTTGTCGTCCTCTTCTTATTTTTCTTTCTTTGCACCTGTTCATTAGATAACTGTTGAATTTGTTAATGATCAGTCTTTTGATCCAATGGAGTTGGTTACACTGAATGAAAATAAAAAGACAATAAGTTATCTCATAAAGGATTGCTCTTTTCGTCATCACCAACATCGACATCAATCAAATGCATCATCGTCATTGTCATCCAGCATTAATCAGACACGACTGGCTAAACGATTTCTAGTTCGAGTAAGTTTTATGCCTATCTGTGTAGAATTGATAAAGAATTTTTTCAATTAGATCTCATCATTACGCTTAACTCTAATATACCTCTACATAACTTTACAAATAAATATTCAGATATATAAACCAATCATAATGGTGTTTTGTCTATGGGATAATACGATGGAGAATATAAATTGTGCAATTAGTCATTAATCTCAGCACGAATACAGGGGGCTCGTTTCGCCTACGCCAGTTTACGCCGTCTCTGGCGTAGACATGGTATCCGGCTGGCTATCGACCAAAGGACAGGTGTACTGCTCACCTCCAGTCCGCTCCGCACTCCTTTATGGCTGTGGGTGAGCCATGACCATTGAGAGTGGAAGACATGAAAAGATTAGCTGTCTTTGATCACAGGTGACTGCATTCTATCTCACGTGTGAAATGGTAGGTGTAATAGGGTAAGCAATATTGAGGTTAGCCTCGGTGGAGTCCTAGGTAGGTGAGAGGAGAAATCAATCGACGAGGCTGTGAAATTTCATCGACTGAGATGGTTAGGACATGTGTTACGTATATCTGCCTAGTCATCGCTTTCCTCGACGAGCAATGTTAGCGGATATAGGGTCAGACTAGAAAAAAGCTAGCGGAGGTCAAACCAAAACATGGCACCAGTCAATGAAATCTACAGCGGCTAGTCTAAGCCACGTAGGAAGATGTAGACTTCCTGACTGGTTGGGGTCCTCGGGACGTTAAAAACAAATGGTTGGAAACAATTGTTGACATGGCTCAAAGTGATCGTTCTCATGGCTGGCTGGTGCAGATACATCCACTCCTTGTGACTTATGATTTCCGATGAAACTGTTTTGTTCTTCGTTATTACTGTTCCTTTGTCTCACACCTCTGCTTACTGTCCCTATTATGCTTTTCCTGTACTTGTAATTTCTTCTGTTGCTTTATGTGCTACATTGAGAGAGTTTGGCGACTTGAACTTCCGCACATTTTTCAAAGTTCTATGTCGAAAACAGACAGACAGATAATTAGTCATAATAATAATAATAATAATAATAATAATAATAATAATAATAATAATAATAATAATAATGGTCTTATCAATAATAAAGATGAAAAAGTGAGGCAATCTGTGATAACACGAATAATGAAAAACAGTATGATTAAACAAACAAATGTCAAGGTAGACATAGTAGTCGATAAAGGCTAACAAAAACAAGTAATGAACCGATTAAGTAATGTTATATTGTAAGGAAAAGAAATGACACACGTTTCTAAAGTATATTTGATAAGATTAAGGGATGATAGGAGAGGGGTTGAAAATATAAACAAAGGGTGGTGTAGAAGTCTTTCGTTGGTTATATCTTAATTGACAAAATTGAGCTACGGATTGTTTTTGTCTGTCCTTAGCCAACGTGTTAGTGAACATCTCCCATCGTGGTGGCTTGGCGAAGGACAGACAAAAACAATCCGTAGCTCAATTTTGTCACATTTAATTGATAGTGGTCATGTAGTGTGAAGAAAACGACAGCCTACAGTGCAATTCATCACACCCCACCGAATCTTTTCAATAGACTTCGTATTCGTCTACCGTGCACACAACTGAGGCAGGTGATAGGCATTCGAACTATTAAGCATAAACTATTCATTCAATGGAAGTTCGTACACAGCCATTATCCTTCCTTTGTTGGCCTATTAAGACATAACCAACTAAAGACTTCTACACCACCCTTTGTTTTTATTTTCAACCCCTCTCCTTTCATCCTTTAATTATATTACATCTTCATTATAAACGTGTTTCATTTCCTTCCCTTACAATCTATCATTTCTTAATCGGTTCATTGCTTGTTTTTGTCAGCCTTTATCGACTACTATGTCTACCTTGACATTTGTTTGTTTAATCATACTGTTTTTCATTATTCGTGTTATCACAGATTGCCTTACTTTTTCATCCTTATTATTGATGAAACCATTATTATTATTATTATTATTACTATTATTATTATTATTATTATTACTACTATTATGACGAATTGCATAATTTATATTCACCATCTTATTATCCTATAGACAAAACACCAGGATTGGTTTATACATTTGAATATTTATTTGTAAAGTTATGTTGGTATATTAGAGTTAAACGTGATGATGAGATCTAATTGAAACCACAATATTGTTCGCTTAAATGTGTTGTTCTAAATTTTACTATGGGAATATTTAATATAGAGAATTTTTTTCTAATGGTTTGTTGTAAGTTGGCTCCAGTTAGTGTGAACCCATTTGAAAGATGCGCAACTGGACGGCTGTTTTATCCTTGTGTTGGGACTACTCATCAGCACGCTCTCACGAAGTCCTGATGGAAGATGGTCCTCCGGGTGCGATCTGTTTATGTATCCTGAAATAGTGGAAGTTAGAATTTTAGGATCATAGGATTCCGTCTCAGTGACTGAATGACATACCAGTTCGCTTTGTCACTTGAAGGTTCTGGGTTCGATCCCTGGCGGTGGGTTTCGCCGCATGTACTGATGAAGAATCTACTAATACTTGCATTAAATTTTTTTCTTTCAGAGGGAGTTTTCACTTTGATTTCATATTTCGTGACCAACTGACTCGCTGACTGAGCTCTGGACTTAAGTGAACCACTTCAAAGTAGCATATTTCATAAAACGACAGGAAGTAATTGTGGAGAAAGAGAAGAAGCAATTCAAAGAAACTGTGCAGGGTAAATTTAAACACTCGACACCACTAACAGCCAATCACCAAACGACCTTGAACGGACCAATCACATTAAAGAGGCATTTATGGTAAATAGAAACGTTTATTTATAGAAAAAAGCAGAAAAAAAGGATAAAACAGTTACAAGGTGTATCCTTCTCGAACATGTGAGACAAAAACATCTCCCAGTTAAGCATGTGACTGTCGATGGAGAAGTCACACCACGTCCTGTACATATATTCATCTAAATGACTATAAATGAGATCCTTTTGAGATCCATCTATAGCCCTTATCCTGTTTTTCAAGCGGCCCAAAAACCCTTCATCGAATTTTTATTAGTCCTCTTAACGAGATACACCCAGCAAACAAGTGATTTTCTCTATTTTACACGAAGCAATACCTCTGCAATGCTGGTACCACTGAGTTGTTGAGACAAGACTATTCTCCGACTCGGCAGCTGCTGCTCTCACCGGCTGTTTCAACACCCAGTAGTTGCAGATATACAAAATCTGGGTTAGGGAGAGATGCGACCTAGCGAAAAAAGTTCCTACGAAATATTAAAATTATCAGCTTACCCACTCTAATGTTAGCACGCTTCAAACACAGCACAACGATGGACAAATCCACCAGTTGATCTGCTATAGCTTTTTAAAGTCATGATGCCACCACACGAACAAGTTCGCTCCTTCCGGAGCAACCCTAAATCCAGGCAACACTGGAAAACACTATCCTCCTCGAATTGCAACCGTAACCTTGTAAGGTCGCGCATTAGAAATGTATCAAGCGCTATACAACGTTGAACTACGTTCGTAAATCTCATTGAATAATTCCACGTCGTTCGTGACTCTCATTGGATAATTCGTCGTCGTTCGCTGATTGGTAGTTACTGGTGTCGTAAGTTTAACTTGGCCCTGTGCAGTAAACGGAAATGTTCCTGAGAAAGAATAAGTTCACAGGAGAATAAAGAGAATTTTATGAATTTCATACAGCTGGTTCCCTTTATTAGTTTTAATTGAATAAAGAAAGAACAAATGCCATTTGCAGTTTTGATAATATGATTTCGTTTTATTTCGTGGATTGATTCTCCTCAACTGCGTACATCCTAAATAAATCAATAATATATGTTACCAAATTGTGTCTGAACATGCTTTTTACGAGATGATCAAGATTCCTGGCCAATAGCAACAACAACAACAACAGACGACAATCAGCATAAATGGAAGGAATCTGAAAGAAACAACCTCCTTTACCTGCCTCCCTGGGAATCATCGTTTCAACTACAGGCGGACGGAACTGACGAGGATATCAAATCAGCGAGGATCGGGGAAGCAAGACAAGCTGTCTGTGTGGAGGTCAACACTCAGTACTAATCAGCATCAAAAATAAGATCCGGATTTCCAACTCAAATGTGAAGCCAGTGCTACTCACTATACGGATCAACGACTTGGCCAGGGCGTCATAAAGAGCACCTCAAACCAACTACAGACATTCATCAACAGCTATCTGTCTTCGCTCAATACTTAGGTCAAGATCAGATGGCCGGTCAGAAAACATCAGCAACAGGGATCTCTAGCAATGAATGAACCAACCAGGAACCGATTGTGCAACAAATAATATTATTATTGCTCCCTTGGGTGCCTAGTGGAACATAGGGCTTCAACTGCACGTCTCCACTTACTTCTGTCTTCTGCTGTACTTTTCACCTGCATCCATGTTAGTCCATGCTCTTTCAACTCCTCTTCACACGATCTCCTCCATATCACCGTTGGACGTCCCACACGCCGCTTCCCTTTCGGGTTCCACTCGAGCAATGGCCTGACGCGCGATGTCACCCGGCGGTCTCCTCAGCGAGTGTCCAATCCATCTCCACATTCTCCTGCATATTTGTTGTTGTAGGGCGATTGGTTCTTGTTTTGTTTGTTCCCATAGTTTCTTGTTGGTGATTCTATCCGGCCAGGCCATCTGATCCAGCGAAGACAATTATTGATAAAGGTAATCTCTGCAACAGGCTGTTCGAAATGTTGTTTGTGACCCGCCCGCCAAGTTTTTGATCCGTATAGAAGAAGTAACTGACTTGACGTTTGGTTGTATTGAAGATCCGATAAATTTTGTTGTTGATGCTGGCTGAGTGACGAAGATTTCCAGATTGGTTTCAGGTTGATGAACGTGTTTCTCGCCGTCCCGATTCTCGCTCGATTTGATATTCTCATCTGTTCCGATTGCGTGTAGTTGATACAATGCTCCCTAGATAAGTGAATCAAGTGACCTCTTTCAAATCCCTCCCGTTGATGTTGATTGTCGCTGGATGCTGTTGTTGTTGGTTATCTTCATAACCTTTGTCTTGTCTATGTTCACTTGGAGTTGTGTCTTCGCTGACTCCTTCTACGACCAGTTTGTTGGTCGGTTTTCGCTTGTAAGTCTTCGATTTTGTGTGACATCGAACATAAATCATCCACGCGCGAAATCCAGGTCTTCTAGGTGCTTCGCGTCGGTTCAGGATATCCCTGTCTTCTCGTTTCCCACTCACTGTCTGATGCATAATCCAGTCTGTCCACCACAATTAGGAGTATCATTGGTGATAACAAGCAAGCACCTTTGTCTGACTCCTGTGTTTACTCGAAAAATGCATCGCGAGTTTTCCGTTGCGGATCACCTGACATGTGCTGTTGTCGTACAGCTGTTGAATAAGGTTGATGAATATTTGGGGTACGCCATAGTACTCGAGTAATTTCCAAATTACTTCACAATCAACACTGTCGAAGGCCTTCTCAAAGTCTATAAAGTTGAGGTGTAGGTTTGATTGCCATTCCATGCTTTGTTCTGTGATGATGATGCGCAGAGTTGCAATTTGGTCAGTGCATAATTTGCCTTTCCCAAATCCAGCTTGTTCTCGTCGGAGTTCTGTCTCTAGTGCGTCCTTTATTCTTTCCAGGATAATGCGACTCAGGATTTTACTTGGCGTCGACAGAAGCATGATACCTCACCAGTTCTTGCAGAGTCCCAAGTCGCCCTTCTTTGTTAGTTTCATGAGGCAACCTTTCCTCCAGTCAGTAGGCACCTTTCCCTCCTTCCAGACCTTTTGCAATAATTGAGTCAGCATATTTGCTGTAGTCTCTGGGTCTGTTTTCAGTGCTTCAGGGGGTATTCCATCTGGTCCAGCTGCTTTTCCAGCTTTCAGAATTTTGATTGCGTTCAAGACTTCGGCTCTCGTTGGAGGATTGGTGTCAACTTGCAGTTGTGTGCGCGCTGTTGTTGGTACTTCTGGACGGGTTGCAGTTGATGGTCGGTTCAAGAGTCCTTTGAAGTGATCCGCCCATTGTTTAATCTGTTTTTCTTCCTTGGTAACTGGGTTCCCTTGGCTTTCTTTTATATGTTTCACTTGTGTTGATCTCTTCCCGGATAGAGATTTGGTTATCTGATATAATGTCCTCGGGTCCCTTCTGTCTGCTGCCTTCTCAGCTTGAGTGTCCAGGTTGTCGTAGAATTGTCTTTTTTCCTTCCTAGCACTCGCCTTTGCTTCTTTGTACAGTGCTCTGTAGGTTGAGCTCATCGTCTCCTTCTCCTGTCCGTCCTTGCATTGAATCATTTACTCTTCCACAATTCTCCTCTCTTCTATTAGTTTATCGGTTGTGTAGAGAATAATACATGTAGTTCACCAGCATTAAAAGTTCTTTGAATTGATTTTCTTAATTTCCTGGTAATTATCTCACCTGGTATGTCGCCGCACTTGAATTGCAGTCGTATATAAAGTGGCTTCTTGTTTACAGATAGTGAGTATATCTTTTCCGCCGCCTTCTTTGTCATGTGTTTCTTGATAAATTTGTCTGGATAGCCATCTTCGATCAAAGTATCATATACAATGCTTACTCAACTCATCTTCATCTGTTAATGAATTAATTAATTTTGTGGAGACCAAAGATTTTGCGTTTCTGTTGACTTGTGAACTTCAAGTCTCTTCTGAACAGCCTGAGTAGAAACCTTTGCATGTTTTGGTATGCAATTTCTCCTTCTTTGTCTTCTTTTTTCTTTCTTCTTTAGCTCGTAACCTCTTTCGGTGTCCCATTATCTCATTGGTCAATTGTCTATGTGACACCGCATCCGGACATAAAACAGTGCGGCGCCTGTGATTGTACCCTTGGTTATCTGTCGGTTGAGAGCACGCCCATGGGACAGCATATCAGTGAATTATACCTATCGGTTATTGATTCGACGAGCGGTTATTTTATAGCCTTTAATAATGACTACAACAATAATAATCCAAGGTCATCATCATCATCCTCCGGCCATTATGGATATGCCGCGGAAGTGTCCGCTTCAACTCTCCTCATTATTGGTGCTAATCAAACTCAGTTCATTATTAGTCTAATTTATCTGCCTATAGTTTATTTATGTATTGAATTGTTTATCATGCATCATTGGTTCTTCTCATCCACGATGACGACGACGACGAAGACAACGACGGCTACGGGGATGTCGACGTTGACAGCGAGACAATGGAATACTCCATCTTGGTTGGAAAAACGAATAAAAGTGTGAAGTAGTGTATTATCATTATTATTATTATCACATTTCCTTACCTGTTTTTATCTTCCTTTAAATTTTCTTCCTTTTCTGCAGACCTTCTCCATCACCACTCCCCCAACACCCCTTCGACAGTGTTTTGTCTTCTTTTAAGTTTGTGTACAATATTTTGTAAAAAAAGTAGTCCTTGTTTTACGTTTCTTAATTTATTGGATTTTATTTTCACTTTTCTCCCTCCACTTTAAATTGTTTTTCTACTTTTTATTTTAATGTCCTAGTGTGTGTATATGTCAATGGGAAGATGACGAAGTATGATTAAAAATATACCTCACATTATTATTAATGTGACGTTCATTGTTTTTTCTTTTCTTTGTGATTGATTGTGATGACTGTGTGACACTGTATGAATAAAAATACCCATTTAAATTTATGGAATTTACAACGTTCGGGATTTGTTCAAAATTGTTAGATTTTGTCATTGAGAACCAACAGAGAGAGAGTACTTCCTGGACAGCTGTTTTGTTCCCAAAGTTGTGGGGGGGGAGGGGGTGTAACAACAGAAGACAAGGGCCCGGCAACAGATCGTTTTATCACAGAGATCAGCACGTATTTATTTTTATATATTTCATGTACATTATTATAGCTTATTCAAACAGACAAACACAGTCTTCTGATTGGTTGTTTTTGCTCAAGGTTATTCTGTACTGCTTGTGACTGGTAACTCAGAAAGTTAAGCCATATATCTGCGAATCGTATTTGCCCACGTTAAGTCTGCTGTGATTTATTGTTGAATCAGCCTTGTTCATATTTTCTCACTGCCAATATTAGTGACCTAGACATTGACGTAAATTAATGTCTGCCAATTGGCTAGTAGCCTGCTCTCACAACAGGGGGGTATTGATCCCAAAGACCAAGCTCTTTCTACAATTCAGTCACTAACCCAGTGAATTCAATATAACTGCTCACTCCTGTGTGGAGTGAGTCAGTTAGTTGCATAGGCCGTACACAATTAGGCGTGTTTCTCGTTAGGATTTTCGAACATCACCCTGTACAGTGGTTGGTTAAGTAAAGGACAAAGAAAATCTATTCACATGGCGCTATTCTATCTCACTCATTTTGTGGATACAGAACACAAAATTGATGATGATGTTAACAAGGCGGCTTTCAGGGTAGTTTATCGCATACCAACAAATCTTAGCTTCTCCTTAAGAGTTCGACTACTAAATATTGCTGAGACTGGCTGTTGGGATCCATATTAAGAAGCCTAATTTATGTGTCCCAAAAGAGGTTAGTTCAGTCATTGTCCTTACCTTGGCTGTCAATCTAGGTTTGAGTGATCATGAACTTTTGTCGAATTTTCCTAATTTTAGTTGATATTCTACTTGCCATTATATTACTATTATTATTATTATCATCATCATCAGAATTTAGGCATCTTTAATGAACTGTAATTCCACTGTGATCCTACTTTACAAATCGATATTATTTATTTATTATTATATCCTTTAATTCCTAGAGGAACATAGGGCTTCAACTGCACGTCTCCATTGCGTTCGGTTCTCTGCTAGAGTTTTCACCTGGCTCCAGGTCTGCCCACATGCTTTCATCTCCTCTTCACATGACCTCCTCTTCCATGTCACCCTCTAGCTGACGACCAACTCGCCGCTTCCCATTCTGTCGGGTTCCACTCGAGCAATGGCTTGTCTAGTTATGTCACTTACATGATGGTTTGTTTTTTCAGATTATGGCCAATCCACCTACCTCCATTTCTTCCTGCCTAATTGTTTCACAGCCACCTCCTGCTGGGTTGGTTTGCTCAATGTCAGAGATCCCTGTTGCTGATGTTTTCTGACCGGCCATCTGATCCTGAATAGTATTGAGCGAAGAAAACTGTTAATGAAGATTTGAAGTTTGTTTGAGATGCTCTTTATGACGCCCTGGCCAAGTCTGTGATCCGTATAGTGAGTAGCACTGACTTCACACTGGAGTTCTTGACACCGACTTGAGAGTAATGAAGGGTTGTCTTGCTTTCCCAATCCTCGCTTTGATGATATCCTCATCAATTCGGTCGGCCTGTAGTTGAAACGATGCTTCCCAGGTTGGGGGGGGGTAGGTGAAGGAGATTGTTTCTTTCAGGTTCCTCTCATTCATGCTGGCTGATTGTTGTCTGTTGTTGCTATTGCTGTGGGTCTTGCCCAGGAATCTTCGAGTATGCATATAGTAATATATATATATACCTGTAAGATTAACTATGCTTTATTGTTTTGTATATATTTTAGATAACAGTCCCCAAATCTATTGTATATGTATCTATAGTAGATGGATTTCTCAAGTATCCTTCAAGATTTACTAACCACATCGACAGAAGCACAGAGGGAACTTACTACTACTACTACTGCGAGTAGTAGTAATACTCGAATGAATAAAAAATTATGCTTACTCCTCAGTCATGGATTAGCTATACATGAAATATTCTTCACTGAATGTATTCATCAATTCCTACAAAAGCATTATCCTACACTAACTATTCAACCGTATGGAGACAAACAGAATAACAGCAGCGGTAGTGTCAATTCATCATCGGAAGATGACAGAAAGAACAGCAGAAACGGCAGCAGTAGTATGCCTTCTAACATTAATATTATTATTATATGCCTACATAAATCATGGGATATATATCGAAGGCTATTAAATCCAATTTATACTAGTCATCCTAAGATTAAAGAATCCTTGCATATAATTGATATGACAGTTGGAATAAAGGAGATATTATCATCATCATCATCATCGTTATCATCGTCATCGAATCAGTCAGCGGAGTCAAATCTACCTGACGAAATGATGAAGAATTGTACAACATCAGATGTACAACCTAATATTGATGATAGTATGATTAAAAATTATATTAAGAATAAGGTAAGTGAATGTGTGTATAGCCATTTCGGTGTATTCTTACGTATCATGGATGAGGTTATTATTACTATCATTATTATTATTATTCAGGGTCTTCTGAACGCCTTGAGCTGCAATCTACGAATGCGATTTGCTCGTGCTGCCAAATGTAAGATGATGAGGTTATAGGACCGGACTCGACTACACTGACTCCTAGTTTAGAAATATGGAGTGAAGTAGTAGTAGGGTGTTGACCAACCAGCCAACACCAGTGGGTTGATCTCCGACGAAATCTTAGCACGGATACAGAAGGCTCGTTTGGTATATGCCAGTTTACATTGTCTATAGCGTTAGACGTGATATCCGGCTGACTGGTTATCGACCAAAGGGCAAGTGTACTGCTCAACAGTTCACTCCGTCATCCTTTATGGCTGACTGTGAGACGTGACCATTAAGAGTGGAAGGACGGCTAGCTAGCTAGAGGAGGGGAAATCATTTTACGAGGCTGTGAAGTTACATCGACTAAAATGGTTAGGACATGTGTTACGCATACCTAGTCATCGCCTTCCTCGACTGATGGGGACAATGTTAGCCTACGTAGGGTCAGGCTGGGAAAGAGATAGTACTGGTCAAACCAAAACATAGCTTCATCAGTCAATGAAATCCACAACAGTTAGTTTAATCCAGCCAGTCAGCCACGTAGGGAGGTGTAGACTTTCTGACTGGTTGGTTGGGGTTCTCGGGACCTGTTAAAACCAATGGTTAGAAACAATTGGTGATATAGCAGGCTCAAAATCATTTTCAATGGCTGGCCGGTGCAGATGCATCTACTCCTTTTGACTTATGATTTTATAATCAAATTATATTGTTCTTTTTTATTACTATTCCTTTTGTCTCTCTTCTCCCTGTCTACCGTCTCTATTAGGCTTTTCTTTTTACTTTCTTCTCTTGCTTTGTGTGCTACAAGGAGAGAGTATAGCAACACGAACTGCTACACATCTTTGTCAAGTAGTAGTTCTCTGTTGAAACCAGTCATTCACGACATTGTTGATTATTTTTTTTTTAATTTAATTTTCTTTAGGTGGATAAGCTGCTAAAACCCTCTTCTTCTTCTTCTTCTTGTTCTGAAGGAGAAGTAGCTCCCATGAAATCAACAGTCGATCAAAATGTTGGCATTTTTATTGATAATTTAACTGCTTTATATGATTTAGGCGTTAGTGTACGTGAATTAGAGAATATGTTATCCAGCTGGTGGTGGGGGTGGTGTTGTTCGCAGTCAATTGTCGACAATCCTAGTCTTATAAAAACATCTTCATCACCATCATTATCATTCATGCACATTGGTATTCACCTTGGTGATAATTTTGAGGATTCAATTATCTCTGAATATGAACCAGCATTTGTACATTTTATTGATATGTGGAGAAGACGTGCTTCAAATGTAATTGAAGTGAAACCTTTGACAACTGGTTATACATCGTTAATTGACGGACAGGTAATTTATTTATACTGTCCTTTCATTGCTTCTTCATTGAATCTTTTTTTTTTATGTTCATTTCTTGATAAATTCACGGCAAGTTTGATCACAGATCAGTTAGAGAACCAGTGAAAACCATCAGGGAGTACTGGACAGCCAGTTGTTTCGTCAGCCTAGTTTAGGACTCTTCATCACTATGCACTCACCTCCATGGTTCGAGTCCAGGACCACACTCAGCCAAATTCATCTAATGTTCACTAGTAATGGCTCTATACAGAAAGTTATCTGGAATTTTTTGGGGAAAATTCATCCCTGCTGGGGTTCACCAAGTTAGGCAAGAGGAATGGTTACTCCTCTATGATACTGGCCGGTGGCTGCACTAAGTAGGTATCACGAATCGTTAGAAGCTGGAATTTATGCATCTTTCGGTGGGGTCCCAGCTACTGGAATAGTATGTGAGATTGCCTTGCAGCCGAAAGGTCCTGGGGTTTGAACTCTTGTGGGTGCGTACTGATGAGGAACGTCATACTAAGACGAAAAAGCTGCCCAGTACTCTCAGGCTTCTCGAAAAGATATTTTTCAGGAGTTGTGGTTTAATAAACTGAATCTGGGAATCTCGATCAAACCCTTCTGCTTCAGTAGATTAGATACGTGATTATTATTTTCTATAATAATTGTTTCCTTTAGTTCCTAGAGGAACATAGGTCTTCAACCGAACGTCTCCATTGCATTCAGTTCTCCGCCAACGTTTTCACTACAAGCCTCCACGTCTGCCCACATGCTTTCATCTCCTCTTCGCTGTATCACCTCCTCCACATCACTATGGCACTGACGACCAATTCGCCGCTTTCCATTCTATTGGGATCCCACTCGAGCTATGGTCTGGAGTGTGATGTCATTCATTTGATAGTCTATTTTCTCAGAGTATGACCAATCCACCTCCATTTCTTCCAGCATATTTGTTGCACAATCGGTTCCTGCTGGTTTGGTTCGTCGTTCCCCGAGATCCCCCACTATTCCTAATGTTTTCTGCCCGGCCATCTGATTTTGAGCAAAGTAATGACCGAAGACAGCTGTTGATACAGGTTTTTTGTTTGTTCGAAGTGGCCTTCATGACGCAGGGTCAAGTCTCTGATCCGTATAGTGGGTAGCACTGACTGGATTTCACATCAGAATTAAAAATCTGGATCTTCTTTTCCATGCTGAATTTTGAGTGTTGATGTAATGTAGGCTTTCCTTGTCTTCTTGATCCTTGCTGCTTTAATATCTTCAGCAGTTCAGTCGGCCTGTAGTTGAATCGATGCTTCCCAGACAGGTAGGTAAAGGAGGTTGCTTCTTTCAGATTTCTCCCATTTATGCTGGCTGATTGTTGTCTGTCGGTGTTTTCGTCGTAGCTGTTGCTGTTGGCCAGGGGTGTTCATCGTCACCTCTGTTTTCTCTATGTTCACCTGAAGTTGTATCTTTCTTTGATGCTTCTTCTGCTAACTTGTTACTTCTCCTCATTTGTATATCTTTCAGTTTGTGGGAAATCATATATATATATATATATATATATATATATATATATATATATTATCGGCAAAATCCAGTTCCTCCAAGTTTTTTGTATGGGTCCATTTTATGTCTGTCTCCGCCCTGTGTCGCATTATCCAGTCTACCGCAGTCAAGAAATTAATCATTGTAGATAGTGGGCAACCAGCCAGCCTTGTCTTACCTCCGTCTTGACTTTGAAGTATTCCTTTATTTTCCCGTTGTGGATTACTTGGCACGCAGCATTGTCGTAGTACTGTTGGATGAGATTAGATACATATATATAACTTATGAATAGTACCAAATGACGTGGCGCTTTCGATGACACATGAATACATAAATGTGTTTAAAATGTGTCATATTATTCAGTGGTGAAGTATGAAATTGATTGGTTAAGTTGATATCTTATAAAATATAACAGGGAATATATATTTTCGTCGGAATAATAATCCAGACAGAGGGGGGGAGGATGGTATTGACTAAAATCTCATCTCTATCCGGACTTTCGTTTCACCAAAGAGATCACGAATCACACGTTGAATATCGGTTTGTTAGGATTATTTCCGACAGCCTCATCGTCAGTTAACAATCTGTTCCTCTTTACTTCTAAGTATTCTTGATCTCCTGTCTTATGGCTGCCTAACCACCGCCTATCTTGACGGTTAGTGTTAACTGATATGAGATAGTTCCATTATGGGTAAATTTTGTTTTGATAAAGTCTCACAGCGTTATACATAATCATATGATTATGAGCAATAAATTGTGCTCGAAACGTCATCAGTAAACATTACTGTATAACACTGTGAGACTTTATCAAAACAAAATTTACCCATAATGGAATTACACTCTACCACAGTGCACAAGTTTTATTCTTATATGATATGAGATAGGTCAGGCGGGAAAAGAGCTTATAGTGTCCTAGTGAAAACGTGACTTTATCAGTTAATGAAATCCACAACAATTAGTTCAAGCCAACCAGACACGTAGGAAGGTGTAGACTTCCTAAATGGTTGATTGAAGTCCTCAGGATGACAAGAACCAACAACCATTGGTTGGAGATAATAGGTGATATGGCTGGCTAGCGCAGATGCATTCAGTCTTTGTGATTTATAATTGTTATGTTCTCGTCGCTAAATTATTGTTATGGACTGGTCGAGAAATTAATAGTCCTGACGCAAAGAAGGCGGAAATCAGAAGACCACTAGGTTTGCGATGATACTTCTATTGTCCAAACACAAGGAGACGAAAATAAATGGTCTCACACCAAAGTGGTAAGTATGTAAAGTAGTTCACACAAATTGTGTGAACGAAATATATATATATAGCAAAATATATAGCAGACATGTCAACAACCACCATATATGGATATATGTCACTAAGCAACGGACTGTCAACAAACACTCATATTATATTATATATAATATAAGATAAGGAGAATACACATTATTAAAGCAGACAAGTTCATACAAGTGAAATGGTCACAGACTAAGCGAGCAAACAGAAAGAGAGACCAACATACACACACACACACATAAATATATATATGTGGATACATATCAATAATATTCAATAAAACTATATTGTTCTTCCATAATACTACTATTCTTTTTGCTTCATATTTTTGTTTGTTATCTCTCTTTACTCTTTTGCCTAGCTCTGTGTGTTACTTGGAGGGAGAGTTGCAACTGGAACTGGTGCACATCGGTGCAAAGTTCTACATTGAAACCAGTCAGTCAGTTAGTTAGTTAGTTAGTCTTCCTGGATGATCAATTTCAAATGACATTTAAATGATTGGGACTCACCAGTAGGAGGAGAACTACATATAGCCAAGTATAGCGTGATGATTAATGGATGATAACTTACGTATCATCCTTCACTTACATTAAAAACTGAGAATTACCTCTGAAATGATGATATGGTTAGGAGTTGCATTGTGCTGGTAAAATACAGGATATGCAATTCAAAAGTTACTGGTCTGAATACTGCCGCCTTTGAAATTTCCCCTTCGCTTTTAATTATCACCTGTTGAAGTAGGATTATTCTCTCTACCTTATTCTCAGTTGGTAGAAATGAACCATACTTACTGTTTGCGTGCGAAGGTTAATCCTTTGGTTGGACATTAGCAACTAGTGTAATATGTCTAGTCCTTTGTTTGGCGCAGACTGAATCTCAGAAAGAACATGAGTTCCTTCAAGGTAGTTGCAAATACGCCTTTCTGACTGATGAGTGCCAACTAGTACGCGAAACCTAGGGCAAGAAAGGCTTCCTGTGGTCGATTGCTTTCAGCCATCTAATATCATCAAACCAATGTGCACCATGATGGTGAGCTACTCAGAATGGCGGCTGACTGAAAGAATTCAGTCTACACCAAACACCAAGGACTAAACACGTCACACTAGTTGCTATAAAGTTACATAGACTAAGATGGCTAGGTCACGTGCTGCGCATGCCTAACCACCGCCTCCCCCGACGGCATTGCTAGCTGATATATGTTCAGGTTGGAAAAGAGCCAGTGGTGGCCAAACAAAAACATGGCCTCATCAATCCATGAAATCCTTGACAGTTAAACTGAGTCAGGTAGGGAGGGAGATGCAGACTCCCGGGTTGGGGTCCTCGGGACTGACTCTAACAATCAATGGCTGGAGACAATAGGTGACATGGCTCAAAATCGTTGTCAATGACAGCGCAGATGTATTCAGTCTCTGTAATCTTTCATATTCCTTTCTACCATTACCTATTCTGTTTCACTCTTATACTTGTCAAACTCAATTGATTCTCTTCACTCATCTTCTTGTCTACCTCTGTGTGCTATTTGGAAGGTGGCAACTCGAAGTGCTGGACTTCGGTGGCAAGTTCTATGTTGAATACAGACAGACAGACTAGTTGCTACTGTCCAATCAAAAATATGCAATACAATTCTATGGGAGGTCAATCGCGAGCCCCAATAGCACAGTGGTAACTTCTCTGACTGCAGGTGGTGCTGGGTGACACGGTTCGAATCTCAGAGGGGTTAGACATGAGTTTCTTTCAAGGTAGTTGCAGATTCGCCTTTCTGACTGACTGGTGAATGCCAACCTAGGTCAAGCAAGGCCTCCTGTGACCGATTGCCTCTAACCGTCTAATGTTTATAATAATCTATTTGTTATATTCTCTATAGTGATTATTTTCCACTTTTTAGTTAATATGTTGGAAACAGTCGTCAAATATGGATAACATCTGCGCGTCAACTGTGAATACATCAAATACTTATCATTTTCGTGTTGAAGGCAAACGTATCAACTGTTATACTCCAGGAATGTCAAAGTTAATAACATAAAACAAAAGCCCCGTATCTCTGTTAACTTTTATGTAAATTATTATTATTTTTGTACATCATAATCTTTTTCGATAGAAAGGCAAAATAAAGTGCAAATATTTGATGGAATTTTTGAAGTCTTTGCCCTCTTTTGACATATATATATATATATTGGTTGGAGGATTTCATCATGGGCTGAAAACAGTTAGAGAACCATAGGAGGTCAGTCGCAATCCCGCATATCTCAACTGTAACGTCTCTGACCGTAGAACCGGCTATCGACCAAAGGGTGTGTGTGCTGCTCAAAAGTCCCCTATGTCCTCCATTATCACTGTAAAAATGGGACATGGTCACTGAAAGACATGAAAATACCGGCTAGTTATGATAGTGTTAGGTGTTGGTTTGTAGGGATTTGATTAGTTTCAGGATTTCATCATGAGCTGACATTAGTTAGAGAGCCATTGGAAAACCTGCAGGGAGTACTGGACAGCCAGCTGTTTCGTCCTAGTTTGGAACTCTTCAGCAGTACACACCCACTGGGATTCGAACCCAGGACCTTCTGGTTACAAGGCGAGCTAGCTCATAGACCGTTAAGTCACCGGGACCCGATCCAATGCCCATTCCAAGAATTCTAACTTCTGCCAATTCACGACCCCTAGCCAATGTCTTCGGCGATTATATGTCCTCACACCCGACCGGCTGCACTCTACTGGTCACGACTTCTCACTAGAATCCCAGGTAACTACCTGCCTGAATAGGGCAAGTCGCTAGTGTGAGTAGTATTCAGTTAAGGCATCGGTCGAGTGCTAGGTACGAAGGGAGAGTTTGTCGATGTGGTTGTGTTGTCAGCTTCACCAATTGAGAGAGATATGGTTTGGATATGTGTTACACGCATGCATTTCTAGCCATCTATCACCTTCCCCGATAATCGGCAATATTAGTCGCTGACATAGGATGGATGAGGTTGGTCACATACATAGTGGTCAAACTAAAATATGGTTTCATCAGTCAATGAAATTCACAAGAGTTAGTTTAAACAGGTCAGTAAGGCACGTAGGGTGGTGTAGACTTCCTGTCCGGCTGGTTGGTTGCGTTCCTCAGGATGGTAAGAACCAATGATGGCGACTGTAGACAATTAGTGTTATGGCTGGCTAAAAGTGACGCGGCTGCATTCACTCCTTGTGACTTATAATATCCAATAAAATTCTATGATTCTTCCATATTACAATTCTCTTTGCCTCATACTTCTGTTTATTATGTCTCCCTTTACTTGCTTCATGTGTTACATGGAGGGAGTGTGTCAACCCGAACGACTACTGCACATATACGTAAAGTTCTACGTTGAAACCAGTCAGTCAGCAGAACTTGGTGACACCAGTTTGAACCTCAGAATGGATATGAGTTCCTTCGAGGTTACTGAAATGCATTTCTGACTAGTGAGTGCCAACTAGCACAACACTTAGGTCGAAGGCTTCCTCTTGATTGCATCTAACCATCTAATGTATGCTGATTGTGTTGATCGCAGATTCATCTAAGTGAGGATCAGACCTCCAGAAATCCCCTGGAATAAATAATTTTGAGGTCTCCACTGCCTAGAACTCCTACATTTTCTCAGTCGCTGTCTACGCGCATCGATACGAAGGAGTACATATTATTATGCCTTATGACATTTTGTATTCTTGGAATCAGAATGCAGAGAAACTCACACTTTGATCAATAAAAGGCTTGCAACATTTCATGCAATTTATTTTGTTTTTTATTGTGTTACATCTTTTGTTTTGTGTAGTATATGCGGGCAGGGGGGAGTGGGGGTGGGATGACAGTACGACATTAATTTCAAACGGAGTCAGTGTCCTACACTTCATTGGTATCAGAAGTGTAGTACGATTTTCTTTGTCCTTTCACAGGATAGTCGCCATAAATGAACTTGTACCATCAGGAGGGTGGATAGACTTCAGTCTTCTTCACGAAAGGGTGTCATGTGTACTCACTTATAACCTCCCCATTTGCAAGCTAGATCGTATTCACTACCTTCACACGTTGTTAGTGTTCCTCACTAAAAAGTGAAAGAGCGAATTCGAACTCCTAGTGTTTAAAAACAGATTAGTGGAACCAGAAAATCTTAATTCCAAACCTATGGTGTGTGTACATCAGTTCCGGATTATAAACTTGTTTCCGTCGCTGAATACCATATAAGGACGCAGTCCATGGACTGCCTGATGAATTAGAACTCAGTTTAAACGTCACATTTTTTTTTTGATTTACAGCTTGATTCCACACTGTATTTTTGGTACAAGTATGGAATTTTCAGCATGGATATCGGTAGCCCAAATTTTACAGGCCGACCATAGATATCAGGTGTGCGCCAGCGTGGGCTCGAACCCCGGACCATGTGCATGGTCGGCGAGAATCCTAACCACTGTGCCACCGACGCACTTCATAATAATAAGATATAACTCAGAGATGCGATCGAATTGTAAGTAAGACAAGGCTGCCTATTGTCATCAATGATATTGTGAATTGTGGTGAACTGGACTATGTATCAAATCGTTGGGGACGACGATGAGTCAGGAATACGCTGGACGACCGATAAGAAGACTCTAGAAGACTGTGGATTTTGTAGATCAAAATATGTCTAATATCGCACAAACTCGAGAACATTCAGGTGAAAACCAACAAACAGGCTGAAGAGATAGCGAGGATAGGACTCCATGAGAACATACAGAAAACGGAAGTGATAGAGGAGATAACCAACTGACCATAACACCAACAGCAACCAGCACCAATCATCATCAACGAGAGAGATTTAACAGAGGTTGCCTCCTTCACTTATCTAGGCAGCCAGCATCGTTTCAACTACACGCAGTCGGAATGGATGATGTCAAAGCTTGTCAGAATGGGAAAGGAAAGATCCACCTTCATCAATTTGAAACCAGTTTGGAAATCTTCCTCACTCACAATCCCGTGTCGTTAATACATAAGAACTTATGTAAGAGTGTTAGTCCGTGTTCTTTGACAATACAAACAGTAGGCGGGCATGTGTTGCGTATAACGGGTAGATCGAACTGTACGGTCGTTGTTGGCGGCTGCGAGGTGACGTTTGCTTTCATTGTCTGTCTGGATTCAACATAGAACTTGGCACCGAAGTGCAGCAGTTCGAGTTGCCACGTTCCAAATAGCACACAGAGGTAGACAAGAAGATGAGTGAAGAGAATTAATAGAGTTTGACAAGTATAAGAGTGAAACAGAATGGGTAATGGTAGAAAGGAATATGAAAGATTACAGAGACTGAATACATCTGCGCTGTCATTGACAACGATTTTGAGCCATGTCACCTATTGTCTCCAGCCATTGATTCCTAGAGTCCCGAGGGCCCCAACCCGGGAGTCTGCATCTCCCTACCTGACTCAGTTTAACTGTCAAGGATTTCATGGATTGATGCCATGTTTTTGTTTGGCCACCACTGGCTCTTTTCCAACCTGAACCTATATCAGCTAGTAAATGCCCGTCGGGGGAGGCGGTGGTTAGGCATGCGCAGCACGTGACCTAGCCATCTTAGTCTATGTAACTTTATAGCCTCGTCGATTGATTTTCCCTCTTTGCCCAACACTCTACGCCTAACGTCAACATTACTTACCTTATTATAAAACCACCTAACGTGAGACAGAGATCGCAGACATCTATGATCGAAAGCAGTCAACCTTTTCATGTCTTCAACGCGTATTGGCCATGTTTCAGAGCCATAGAGAAGGACGGAGCGAACTGATGAGCAGTACACACGTCCCTTGGTTGATAACCGGATGTCACGCCTACGCCAGAGATGGTGTAAGTCAGCGAAAGCAGCTCGAGCTTTTCGGATCCGTGCTGAGATTTCATCGCCAATCAGTCCGTTGGTGCTAATACAACTTCCCAAGTAGGTGAAGTGGTCAACATGTTCTATCACTTCACTCCCTATCACTAAGTTAGGGGTTGACGTGGTCCAGTCCTGTAGCAGCATCTTACATTTTGCAGGGGCGAATCGCATGCCAAACATACGAAGATTGCTGCTCAAGGTGTTCAGAAGACTCTGCATTTTGTCAGCATCCTCCCCTAACAGGACTATGTCATCTGCATATTCTAAGTCCATAAGATTATTCCCTGGTAACAAGTCGATTCCTAAGTCACTACGTTCAGTTAAGGATACTTCCATTAGCATATCTATGATGAAGTTAAACAGAAATGGGGAAAGTGGACATCCCTGTCGGACACCACTGGTTGTTACCAATTCAGATGACAATTCCCCATAAGCCCTTACACGACTACGTGAGTTTGAATAGAGTGCCTTGATTAGTGCAATGTACTTTCTTGGCACTCCCTTCACAGTCAGACATTGCCATAGTACCTTTCGATCCACGGAGTCGAAGGCCGCCTTCAAGTCAAGAAATATGACAATTGTTGGACGCCGAAAAGTGTGTCTATGTTCTAGAATCTGTCGAAGAGTGAAGATATGATCTATGCACCCTCTACCTGGTCTAAAGCCTGCTTGATTTTCCCTTGTCTGTTCCTCCCGAGTTCTGCTTAGTCTATGCATGATTACTGAGCCTAGGATTTTAGAGACTATGTTCGTTAGGCTGATCCCCCTATGATTATCACACGAGGACTTGTTTCCCTTCTTGAATATCGGTATAATAAGTGACTTACCCCAGTCTGATGGTACTGTCTCTGATTCCCAGACTTTGCCTAGTACCTCAGTTAATCTACAAACTAGTATGTCACCCCCATATTTAAACACCTCCGGAATAATTCCGTCGGGTCCTGCCGCTTTGCCTCGTTTCAAATTACTGATAGCTTTTGTAACCTCACCTACAGACGGCGGACCAGTGTCTATATCCCATTCGGGTACGTGGTGGATGGCGGGGAGGTTCAGTGTGGCTGTAGGCAAGTTAAATTGTTCCTCAAAGTGTTCTTTCCAGCGTTCAAGGCGTCTATCCTGAGAGCTAATTAAGGAGCCATTTTTCTCAGAAATAGTCTCACTTATGAATTGCCTTCTCCCGCCCGATTCTGTGATGAGTCTAAAGAGTTGCCTAGTGTTGCCTATCGCCGATGCTTTTTCCATCTCTTTCGCCTTTGTCACCCACCACTGTTCACGGTCTTTGCGGAGACTTTTAGTAAGTTTCCTTTTGTGCAGCTTTCGCTCCTCATTGAATTCGGAGCTCGCCGGAATAAGTCTTCTAGCATCTATCAGTTCGGATGAGGCAGTCGAAATCCAGTGGTTTTTACTCACCTTTGGATTTAACTTATTCACAGCTTTTACAGCTGTATCTATAGCTGACTGAATATTCTTCCAGGCTTCTCCAGGGTGAGCACAGCTGTTTGCTTTCATTGTTGTACCCGAACTACAGCGAAAGATATTAGGGGCGGATTTTGTGCGTGAGATTGGTGCCATAATCGACACGCAAGCGAACGTGGTGATCACGAAATACGGGCATATCAACATGTATGAGACCAGCGAGATAGCAGCGATTAAGCTGTCGACGGTATACAGTATGACAGAGTTAATTAATAAATACGATCATCTGTTCACTGGAGATGGGGACCCATACGGTTATTGCGATAAGGTGAATCATGCAATTCCGTTAAGTGATCCAAAAGTAAGGTCATTTACAACGCGAAGAGTTCCATGTCATCTGGAAGGCGAAGTGGAGCGACAAGTGCAAGAGATGTTAAAAGACGATATTATTGAGGAAGCTGATAGCCCATACAACTCTCCAGTGCTGTTAGTAAAAAAAGCGAATGGGAAGTATAGATTCTGTGTCGATTTTCGACAGTTAAACAGTATGACAGAATTAAGACCGTGTGCCATGCCAACAGTGGTAGAAACTTTAGATCGTCTACAAGGCGCGAATGTGTTTTCGGTTTTCGATCTTCGCTCAGGATACTGGCAGATCCTGATAAAACCAGGTGATAGAGATAAGACGGCATTCATCGTGGGTCAGACACAATATCGATTTAAACACATGGCGTTTGGACTAGTAGGTGCACCGTTTACGTTCAGACGACTGATGACGCTATTACTTAAGAACTTGAAAAACGTGGAGGTGTATGGTGATGATCTCGTCATATACAGTCAAAACGAAAACGATCATGTGAACCATGTAGAAGCCGTTCTGCGACGCATCGAAGAGTTTGGACTGTGCGTCAACAAAACCAAGTCCCAGGTAGCCAAAAAGAATGTTACTCTGTTGGGACATAAAGTGGGAAATGGTGAGATTAAACCACTACCGGAGAAAATTTTGACGATTAAAACGAATTCAAAGAGAAAATTGAGACAATTCTTGGGTAGAGCAGCGTTTTATAGTCGCTTCGTGAAGAACTTCAATGAGATAGTAGCCCCTCTGTACAGGCTACTAGGTGAGCCGATTTTGTTTGGTCGGAGGAATCGCAGAGGACATTTGACAGAATTAAACAGCTGCTCGACCACCAACAAATGACACTAAAACTACCTGTACCTGGAAGACAGCTCACAGATGCCAGCGACTACGCCATAGGTGAAGTCGTAAGACAGGGTGAGGGAATCGTTGAGTATGCCAGTCGGGTTTCGACAAACACAGAGCGAAAGTATTCAACGATAGAGAAAGAATGTTTAACAATGGTATGGGCAGTCGACAAATGGAGACCTTATTTACTCGGCCGGCGGTTCCACATCGAAACTGATCATAAGTCGCTACAGTTTTTAAAGACGGCGAGAGACCTACGGGGGAAATTGTCACGGTGGATGTTGCGTCTACAGGATTACGACTTTACGATCTCACACGTTCCTGGAAGTGAAAATGTATTGGCAGATTTGTTATCGAGACCAGAAGATGAGTCTGAGTTGGCCGAGGTCGCTTACGGAGTCTGTCTGTCTGTTTTCGACATAGAACTATGCACAATGTGCGGAGTGCATGCAGTAGAACAAGACCCACTAAAACTTGTACGCAGGCGAAGGTTAGACGATACGTTGAATACAGTAATACGGGTGATCACCAACGGAATAGAAGTGGATCAAGCTACAGCGAGTAAGGAGCTAACCACACTACTCAGACAGACAGATCTACTAAGAGTGAATGCCTACGGGACTCTGACCTGGCGAGAGAACGACAGAAGTTGGCTGGCTGTCATACCTCAATCGTCGCGCCCCGACATGATAGAACAATGTCACCAGCTAGCACATACAGGCGTGGCCAGAACAACTGACCTCCTAAGACAAAGCATGTACTGGCCAGGTATGAGAGAACACGTAGCAAGATACGTACCTGGATGTCCACGGTGCCAGCTAATGAAAGGCGACCGGTGCATACGACCACCGCTTCAGTCGATTCCAGTTACAGCGATAGGTGACTTGTGGTCCGTAGATGTCATGGGTCCATTTCCTCAGACATCCAATGGTAATCAGTACCTCTTGGTGATGACGAAACACGCGATACAATGGGTAGATGCCGTAACGTGCAAGGACCGTGAAAGATGCAGTAGTTAGACACATCGTTGCAGACCACGGCGTACCAAAGACAATACTGACAGACCGAAGTCCCTGCTTCGAGAGTGAAGAATTTACTTTCCGTTTGCAACAGCTGGGCATCAAGAGGATCAGAACGACCCCATATCATCCACAAACGAATGGCCTAACAGCGAGGAACAACCGTACACTGAAGGAGTGGCTGGCCTCGAAGGGCGCGAACTGGGAAACTGAGCTTCCACTGATTTTACTAACACATCGGGCTACCATTCAGGAAATAACGAAGAAGTCACCCTTTCAACTGATGTATGGTAGAAAACCACGATTACCGATACACAACGAAACCTGGCACCTGCACCAAAATTGGAGTACGACGAAATTAAAAGCAGAGCGGAAAGAGGCAATCAAGAATGTAACACGGAAGCAGCGGAGTGATGTCGCGAAGTCTCAGCTGAAAGGAAAGACTCAGTGCATTACCTTTGCAGTCGGGGACCAAGTAAAATGTGGAGACAGAAGATATACAGTTGGATGCGGGCCAGGTTCACGGAAACTCCTTCCAAAGTGGGAAGGACCAAACCATCACAAAAAAACGGAGTCAAGTATATACCATCCTAAGAGGTGACAAACAGAAACGAGTTAACGCCAGTCAGCCCCAACGATGGGTACAGTGGGACAAGCCGGTCAGTAACAATCCTCAACTAGAGGATGTAGCGCCCAGAAGGTTGGAACCTCTGCGCACGAATCTATTTGGCGGGGGGACGAGTGTGGTGAGAGCAGGCCGCTAGCCAATTGGTAGACATTAATCTACGTCAATGTCTCGGCCACTAATATTGGCCCTAAGAAAATATGAACAAGGCTGATTCAACAACCAATCACAGCAGACTTAACGTGGGCAAATATGATTCGCAGATAGATGACTCCACTTTTCGATGATTACCCGAAACAACCAATCAGTAGACTGCTTTTGTCTACTTGAATAAGCTATAATTATGTAAATGAAATCTATATAAATACGTGCTGATTTTCGTAATAAAAACGATGTGCTGCCGGCCCTTGTCTTCTGTTGTTACAATATGATTTTGAGATTGCCCGTTGTCATCTATGTCTTAATGAAGGTATCGCAGAAACCATAGGTCTTAGAGAGAATATAACTACAATAATGGATGACCCTTTCCGCTCAATATAGACAATCCAATTGTCTGTATGAAAACAGAAGATGTAAGCTCCAAGAAAATAAGTTATACTTCTGTCACTCAATCACTCACTCATTCAATCGATAATGTATGTTATTTTATGGTAACATCACAGAGTATATATACAGAACAACTGCACAATCCACACACACACAGAGGTCACATTGTGCATTATTATACAGTATAAATAAGAAAATAATAATAATACAAAAGGTCGAACAAAAAATAGAGAACAGGAATTACAACTCAAGTTATGAATACATCTCATTGTCATCTTCACCATCATCACCGTCGCCGACACCATTGTCACCATTTTGCACAATTGTCTCAGACGATGGCGAAGTCAATGTCAAATAGAAATTGCACAATGCTGATTTTGATATTTTGGAATTAGATGGCTTTTTAGGTGTTTTTGTCGCCGCTGTTGTTGTTGTCTTACGCCGCTTTTTGACAACTTTGCCAACATCACAACCTGTACACACTAGACCAATTAAACAATTATCCGAAAGATTGGAATACAATTTGGTACAGAATTTGGTTACTTTACGACAGCATTTCTATATGTATGCATATGCGAGTGTGTGTGCGTATTTCAGAAGAGAATGGAGAAAAAAGAAGATACGATATGATCAACACAATTACACAACTTACAGTAAATTATTTTTAAAGCTTCGATAACGATCAGACGTCACAGTCAGGGAACTCTATTAGAAAACCAGAAAAGTGTACTGTGGGTTCGAACCCAAAACTCTCTGGTCGGTCACAAGGCAAACTCGTAGACCATTTACGCCGCCTCTGGTGTAGACGAGATGTTCGACTATCGACCAAAGGGCGGGTGTACTGCTCATCAGTCCGCTCCGTCCTCCTTCATGGCCAGTTGTGAGACCTGGCCACTGAGAGTGGAAGACATGAAAAAACTAGCTGTCTTTGATCATAGGTGCCTGCGCTCTATCTCCCGTGTAAAGTGGCAACATTGAAGTTAGGCGTAGAGTTCTAGGTAAACAAGGGAAATCAATCGACGAAGTCGTGAAGCTACAAAGACTGAGATGGTTAGGACATGTGTTATGTATGTTTAGTCATCGCCTTCCTCGACGAGCAATGTTAGCGGATGTAGGGTCAGGCTGGAAAAAAGCTAGCGGAGGTCAAATCAAAACATGGAACCAGTCAATGAAAACTACAGCGGCTAGTCTAAGCCATGTAGGAAGGTGTAGACTTCCTGACTGGTTGGGGTCCTCGGGATGATAAAAACAAATGGTTGGAAACAATTGGTGACATGGCTTAAAATCGTTCTCAGTGGCTGGCCAATGCAGATACATCCACTCCTTGTGATTTATGAATTCCAATGAAACTGTTTTGTTCTTCGTTATTACTATTCCTTTGTCTCACACCTGTGTTTACTGTCTCTATTATGCTTTTCTTGTACTTTCTTCTCTTGCTTCGTGTGCTACATGGAGGAAGTGTGGTGACTTGAACTCCCGCACATATGTGCAAAGTTCTATGTCGAAAACAGACAGACAGACCATTTAGCGCCACACTGTAACCTGATCCAATGCCCGGGTCCATGAATTCCAATTTTCGTCAATTTGCAATGTTTACAGCGCATAATCATGTCAAGTCACTACTCACTCACAACTTTTAAACTTCATTTAAATAATTCCATTTATTTTTCATCTCATCCTGATTTAATGATTGGTAGGGATATTTCCCATATTTCTCGCATGATTTATTGATAAGTCATTCCAATTGCACATGTTGGGGTTAGATTCACTCGATGAACAATGCAGGATTCAGTGATCCATCTCTTTCACTCTCTACCTTCTTATATTGTGGTGACAGCAGGTTGCTCGCAAATTGGTAGACATTAATCTACGTCAATGTTTAGGTCACTAATATTGGCCGTGAGAAAATATGAACAAGGCTGATTCAACAACCAATCACAGCAAACTTAACGTAAACAAATATGATTCGCAGATAGATGACTCCACTTTTCGATGATTACCCGGAATAACCAATCAGAAGAATGCGTTTGTCTACTTGCATAAGCTATAATAATGTACAGGAAATATATATAAATACGTGTTGATTTCCGTAATAAAAACGATGTGCTGCCGGCCCTTGTCTTCTGTTGTCACACTGCTTTATTGAGAATCCTACGTAGGGAGAATCTCAGATGTCCCCTCACCGTCTTATGTAGTAAAACTACTGTAGATGCCTTATATTCTCTCTTATTTATGTTATCATTACTAGTTTCACCATTTTTATTTTTTTATTTTGCTTTTGACCTTTTCTGATCTACCTAATGAATTTTTATAGGATAGTTAGTTATTTGATACCAACCACCAGCTATTCTTCTATTTGTTTCATTTCATCATTTAGGTCTTTCCTTGTACCACTTAGTGCTACTGCTCGGTTTGTTAGACAGACTTAACTAAGCCTACCTACCTTCACAGACAGATAGCTAACAGTTGAGATGAATTAAAGTCTAAATATCTATTAGCAGAATGCGTTGGCTTTTTTTTATTAACGTCTGTTCGTTTTATTTTACTATCTAACATCATAGCTAATTCTTTTTGTTTATTTTCCGATTCAAATGTCAATTTTATTCCTTTTACTGACGAGTTTATACATGTGTGTGAAGAAGCTAGAGAGAGAGAGATGTTCTGTTTTTAACACTGTGATTTATTTGGGTTGTACATTTTGTTTATTTCTTTACTTTCCGCCCCCACCCCAGTGGAACATAGGGCGCCTTCAAGCTAGAGCTTTGAAGTTCCGGTTGCCAGTGGTGTTTGTTTTCACGGGATGGAGTTGCTAGCCGTATGTCTAACCTCCTCTCTTTATCAGTAGTTTAAATACTGGTTTAGCTAGGGCATAATAGTGAGCCGGTAGCCGGGGATCGAACTTCCGAATCACATAGGGGTGTGGTTGACCAACACTCTACTGCTGTGATACCGAAGCACTTGCCTTACTTGATGAATCCGAATTGTTTACCATTTCTCAATAGAACTCCATCCAGGCGAAGAATTCCTGTTAAGAACCAGTCGCTAGTGGGCATCACATTAAACTCATCATCAATCTTCCAATTTACTTAATTGTTTGCTTATGTAATAATTTTGCTAATACTTACCATTGCTTTCATACTTCCACTCTCTCCTCATCTGAAACATTTTATTACATTAGATATAAATAAACTTTTTTAATTAGATTGATTATTAAACAAAGGTGTACTCATATCTCTTGTTGCATAACAATCTTCTATGAGTTGGAGTAACTTTTGTAGTAATCGATGAGATGCTCACTGGCGAACTGCCCCCTATTCAGGTATACAGTTACCTGGGGTTCTAGTGGGAAGGCGTGACCAGTAGGGAGGGTGCAATAGGTCGGGTGTGAGGATAAATACTCGCCTGCGATGACATTGGTTAGCGGTTGCGCTATATGCTTGCTTTACTTTGCTTTACTTCGGCTATCTCCTACGGGAGGATGAGCCGGCTTCATGAACGTCTCGAATCATCACTGCTCAGGCGCGGCAATTTGTAAGAGAGTTCATGAAGTTTCATGGGAATTTGGTACGAGTGATGTCCCCAGAATCGCTCGGCCTTTTGTTTGAGAGTGCAGCTCTAGCCTTTACACAACCAAGTGTGACCTACAAGGCAGTAGGAGTGGAGTAAGGAGTCCACTATCCATTGGAAGCCGGTGACCGGAGTTCGGTTCATACGCCTTTTTGAATGGGGCCAGACATCCAGAACATCCAACAAGCCCTTTGTCCATACGTCTGCCGGTGAGCTACAGTGAGCTTCATACGCCAGTCGTTGGAGGTTTGGAATCAGGGTTTAGCCATCTCCCCTAGACTGTCATCCAATGGACAGTCAACCCGGTGGAGAGCGCCGGGCATCCGCTTTTGCCCTCTCACTTTGGTGAGAAACACCTCCGCCACGTGAAGGCAGTGAGTGGGACTTCCTCAGGAGAGGCTATGTAAGACGCCCGGTCATATGGGAGCATTTCAAGAGGTGTGCGGAGGGGTGGCCAACCTGCAGCGCAAGGCACCCACCCCCGACCATCCTGAGGCTTTGGTTGCGCTATATCGTGAATTGGCAGAAGTTAGAATTCGTGGAATGTAGGCATTGGATTGGGTTCCAGTGGGTGACTTAACGGTCAATAAGCTAGCTCGCCGCCTTGTAACTAGCAAGTCCTGGGGTTCTGATGACGCGGAGTTTCAAAACTAGGATGAAACAGTTGACTGTCCAGTACTATCCAGTGATTTCCAATGATTATCTAACCAATGTGTCAGCTCATTGATGAAATCCTGAAATCAATCAATCAATCAAATCCCTACAAACCAACACTTGAATTTTATACAATCTCTGCACTTTTTTTTATACTGTCAGAGTGGCTGATGATAAGTGGAGAAATAAAGCGAAACATGAGCTCTTTTCATCCAGGCAAAACAGACCATTTGTTCAAAATTATCAAGGGAAGTGAGATAGGATGAACTACATATATACCAAGTGAATATTTTTAAAAGTTAATATGTGCACGTTTGTAACGTTAGGTGAGAGGAATGTTTATTTGCAATTTTTGGTATCTCTCATATATAATGCGAAATTATGTACACCTCGGAAACCGCCTTACGGAGAATTCTTAACAAGGCAGACAGGAATAAAAGTGGCTGTTGGCATTCAAACCACCCACCCACAAACACAATTAGAAACAAACTTTGTCGGTTAAAGGATCAATCCTATGGAGCCTTTAGAACAAAATAATTTAGTTTATCTAATACCCTACCTGCAATGATTGTCAAGTCTGATAATACATGGGTCAAATTAGTAGAACAGGGTCGGTCAGACTAGCGTAGCACCAAAACCTAGTCAAATCCCCATTAGTTGACCCTAAAAATATGAGAAATCTGGAGAATAGTTCAGCTATAGCACTCACCACATGCAGTTACACACAAAAATACGATGGGATGGGATAAGATGACATTTTTAAAATCTAATGTCACAGAGTGTAGGAAGGGAAAGATTGATGACAGCGGAACCTGTGTTTATCGAATCCACTGAGAGGGAATACGTGTAATAGGAATGATTCAACACCTGTTCACCTGGATATCTGGAAAATTCTACTACCACGCCTACGACGACAAATAGGAGAGAACAAAGAAAACTATAAAACTCAAGTTTCAAAGTCATGTGATTATAACTCATGAAATGATTATGAACAATGATGAATAATATTCGAAACTGTGTCATCCAGTATGTAATAATACTGTTTCACTCAATGTGTATGTGATACATCTAATAAACAAACTAACATGGAATTACTTACTACCAGAGTGCCTAAGTTTTACACATAGATTAATATGCACACCTGATTTATCTTCAACGAACCATTTGCACAAATCTTCCACGTTGTGCTCGCTACTTCTACCCTTCTTTTGTATTGTGTTTCTTTGTGCCCGCTTCACATTGTCGCCCATGTATCTTCACAACACTGTATCAATTTGCTTTCTTTGACATGAAGTCTGTCTCTCTGTTATTTTGGTGTTACTTTTATACTGGTGAACATTTCTTTATTTATATATATGTATACTACTAATAAATCTTATGAGTAGCACAAGGATAACATAGAGAAGATAGTGAGAGGAAATGACAGCTTGTATAGGTATGTAGGCAGTTGGCGTAGTCAGCTGGAGGAAAAAGCATAAAACTGCAGAGGAAAGACTGAAATGATAATATGCTTTGTTGAAGCCTCGTATTCCGCTGGGAGGCCAAAAGAAATGTGCATCGGTGGCACAGTGGTTAGGACTCTCGCCGACCATGCACATGGTCCGAGGTTCGATCCCCTGCCGCGACGTGCACTATCTGGTATCTATGTTCGACCTGCGAAATTTGGGCTAACGATATCCATGCTGAAAATTCCATACTTATACGAAAAACACAGTGTGGAATCAAGCTGTAGTCAAATAATAATAATAATAATCATATACAAAAAGTCAATAAGATAAATTCTTAAGTTTTTCTTGATGTGGTTGTGTTCTCCGAACTGGATAGTTAATTTGGGAAGCTTTCTTTACTGCCTTACTAGGCAACATCTTCAGCGCATACTTCAATTCGAAGTGAGTTTTTAGATTTCTTCACGAGTTTATTAATCATCTCTCCTGGTGACCTTGGACGTGATATCCACTCCCTTATATCGCCTCACTGTATACAGATAACCACGGACATCGATTCGACTGGGACAACCAGCGTTTAAATATTAGACAGAGGAAACAACAAGAATGCTAGAGAATTTTTAGAAGTCTGCCTGGTATTCCAGTGAATCATCAATCAATAGACACATCGAGATAGAGAAACTTTATCAACCGATAAGAATAAAACCTCACACACACACACACACACAAAGGGTCAAAGTTCAAGTCAAAGTAACAACCAGTTTCATTACAAGTAACCTAGAAGGTGTGAAAACACACAAAAACAATCAACCACGTTGAAGACCACCACGCAGGAGAGATGATTAATAAATTTGTGGAGAAATCTAAAAGCTCACTTCAAATTGAAGTATGCGCCGAAGATGTCGCCTAGTTGGACGATGAAAGCTTCACAAATTAACTATCCAGCCAGATCAGAGAACACAACCACATCAAAATCATCCACCTGCAGTAGATACAAATCTTCTCTATCATATCTACTATTCTTAGAAAAAAAGGCATAAACTTACAGATTCATTCCATTCAGGCGAACAATTCGCTTGTACAATGACAAGTCGTTTAGAATTACACAAATCAAGAATATAGTTTAAAAATTCTGTAGAAATTATATTCACTGTCGAAGAATTTTGAGCGGTAGTAGTAATAGGAGGAGGAGTAGTACCATTAGTAGTATTTGTGGAATTACAATTTACAGACTTTGTTAATAATGCATCATGTTTCTCCAGACTGATTACTTCATGAGTCAGTTCTTCTTGTTGTTCGCCTTCTCCACCTCCATTTGCCTTGTCTTCATCTTCGTCTTCGTCAACATCTCCATTTCTTTTCACCGTTTCATTATATACAGGCCAATATGCATATTGCATACCAGAATCGTGTAGTAGACGATTGAAAAAGTGGAACGGTAAACCAGATGATGATGGTGATGATGAATTATACAATGAGCATAATTTCAATACACGATCATGAAATACATGCGGGACTTTAACACAATGCTCTTCTGTTAGGATTTTCATATCGTCATCATCCTTCTTTGTGGATGATGACGATGATGATGACGGATCAATAGTTGGATTAAGTCGACCACGAATGTATCTTTTATTAGGACCATTATTATTACTATTATTATTATTATTATTGTCGTTGTTAGGTGGATCGACTTTTGCAGACTTGAAGAAAGAAATAAACCGACAAAAAGTGAGTTAATACATACTATAAATAAATAGAAAAAAAATCTACTTCATACTAATTCAACAATGCACATAATAATATGAATAATTTTTCCTTCACGTTCCCAGTGGAACATAGGACTCCAAGCTAGTGGCTTGAAGTTTCTGTAGCAGTGTTTAATTTTTACAGGATAGGGTTGCTAGCCTCATGCCCAACAGTTCCTCTTTACCAGGATTATTTCTGGCTCAGTGAGGTAAAGGAGTGCGCCGACCGGGGATCGAACCCCGGACCATATGCATGGTCGGCGAGCGTCCTAACCGTTATACCACCGACGCACATACAAATATTGTATTTACTATGGAACAAGAAAAATGACTTACCATCTTCAAATGACATGAATTTTGTCTAATATGCTGATTACCTGACTGTATCTTTGCCGGTCATATGTCAAAGTGACTGCATCAAAACTAAACGGCTTTTTATCAAAAATCAGCTAGTAGTGGTCCAAGGAAAACGGTCTCACCTTAAACCCCTCCAAATGCCAAACAGTTAATTTCACCGCTTTAGGCACATATCTGACCTAAAAAAACTGATTAGAACTAACGACGTGTGCAACATAGATGGCACTGAAATAGAAACCAAGTCGAGAATTAAATATCTTGGCGTCATTCTATCTGCCGATCTTTCCTGGTCGTCTCATATCTCGATGATTTCTAAGGAAATATTCCGTCTTACCTTCTACATCAAGAAGTTAAGACATTCTGGAATAACCCCACCCAACCCTTACTCCTACAATTCGTTAGCTCTCGCTTTCTGCCTATTATTCTCTATTGTTCCCCCTTAGTTTTTCCAGGGCTACTGAAGAAAGACTATACCTTATTACGTAGGATGTTAAAGGTTGTCAGCAGGGTAAGCAGTTTGCCACTTAGCCAGCTTGTTAATATTCTGGTGGACAGGCACATGGACTCATGTGAAAAATGGGCTAAATCCATTTTATCTGACTCACCCCACCCTCTTCATTCACAACTCTCCCCTTGCATCTCTTCAGGGAGAACCAGAAGCCTATATAGGAAACTATATGCCCGGACTAGTAAGTACAAAAACTCATCCATACCCTACTTAGCTCGCGTTCTGTGCGATAAAGAAAGCATTAGGCGTGAAACCTTTACCTAATTAAATAGTCAGTAGAACAACTGGATCTCGTCTTTCCAACTCATATCATTTATAGGTACAACGTTTTTATTTCTTTCTTTTCCTTTTCTCCTTTCTTTCTTTCTGTTTACGCCAGTAAATATGCTAGAACCTACTTTTCCAACACCTTCAAACACTCTGTTTAAATTTTGGCTTTGCTACCGACATGTTAATATGTTGTTGTCAAAACTAACTGAGATAACCTTAAATCTATGTAGAACTTTATTTATTGTTAATGTACTAACTGGATGCAATACTGTATGTAGTGAAATGCTGAGAATTCCATTCTGTATCACAAGTACGGTTTTGGAATAAAGCTATTATTATCTTATCTTATCTTACCTTATTGATGGAGAGTAGGGAGTAAATAAGAATCAAGCATATAGTCAATCCACAGGTTGGTTAACATGATGGTAGAAGTGGTTGAATAATTTTCTTTTGGTATGCGCGCTGCTCAGGTTTCTCTTTTGTCTGAATGACTAAAGCTGTAAAACTTCAACGAGCAGACGAAAGCTTATTTATTCCCTTTGACAGGTTTTTATTCTGAATTTTATAGATTGATTACTTTGAAGAAGGTGTCTTCTGAAATGAAATGACTGATGTTGACAGGGTGTTCGATTATCTTACAGCTTATGGAGTCACTACTGGCCTTTCTGCAGCCATTCAGGACGATGTTTTTGAAACCTTTTAGACAATATAATGCGTCAAATGACGAATACATCTGGCTACACAGCCTCAAGTGAACTGATCTATGCAAATAAAAGAAATCAGATGCAAGATCTTATCATTACGGCTTTTGCAGACCAATGGAAGGCTGAAGAACACTACTATCAACGTTTCTGCGAAGAATGCGTTTCTCAAAGATGGTGATATTTTTCTCTTAAGGATAACACAAAGGTTAAGTCTCTCTCGGAATCAAGTTTCCTGTTAAGTTAATTTTTCTTTCACACAAGAAATGTTATGTTCCTCTGAAGGTTTCGTTTAATATTCTTGTCAATAAACCTTGGTGGGTATTTATTTTAGACGAGATCTAGTTCTGCATCAAGAGCATCAGGACTACAGCGCCGTGTAGCAAATCTCGGTTTTCATTCAATAGGCACTAAACTGTAGAAACTTATTAGTTGATCATACCAAGTGGACTTTTTTGTATGAACTGATCTTCTTAAGCTTCACTTAGTTCTTCTTGTCATTAGTTCCACATCAAGATGACAAGGAATTTTGAATTTATTTTTCAATTTTAAACTTGTCTTGTTGAGTTCTAATCGATTTTTTTCCTAGTCGATATATTTACCTAATATTGAATTACAACCTAAATGGTTGGCGTCGTAACCTGAAGGTTCTGATGAAGAGTCCCAAAATAGGACGAAACAGTTGTCCAGTCCTCTATGCTTTTTTCAAACAACTTCCTAATATCGATATGTCGATGACACATTTGTAGTATGCAACGACGACTATTCAACAACGCACATACAAATATTGTATTTACTATGGAACATGAAAATGATGGAAAGTTCCATTTCCTTGATGTTGCCATGCAACGCCTACAAGATGGTAATCTCCAGACATCGAATTTACCGAAAGCCTACATGGAATGGACAATACTTACATTTTAATAGTCTTTGTCTGTATAGTGACCTGTAAACAAGCACTGGTCAAGACTCTGTACTACAGAGCGAGGAGAATATGCTCTACAGAGAAACTAGAGGAAGAATTTACGATTCTTCAAATGGTGTTGAAAAACAACGGTTATCCCCTCAAAGATTCATTAACAAATATGGAAGATGTGAAGGGGTCAAATACCAAATAAATCACAGTTGAAAAAAAAGCCTGTCTTCATTCAACTAGATTTTAAAGGTGTAAACATTGCAGAAATGGTCAACAGAAAAGACTGAGAACGTCACTAGCCAGAGCATATCCTGCAGCTAATTTGGTTCCCGTCCATCGAACAACATTCTCTTTGGCGCAGTCAAAAAGTCGATAGAGACCCTTCTCATATTAACTCCAACTGTGTATAGAAATTTACGTGTATCTGCGAGAGCCAGTTACATTGGGAGAACAGAGAGAAGGACACACCTCCGATTTTCTGAACATGTGCCGAAAAGCCTACGTCTCAAGGGAACAAACTCTTATGGTAGCGCAGTTACAAGACATCTCCTCGACACGGGTCATGAGGTAGTTGGAGATCGCAAAATCCTTTAAAATCATCAATAGAAAAAGGAGCTCGATTCTTCTCAAGTCTGCTGAAGCAATTTCTATCAAACGCTTGAAACCAGATTTATGTGTTCAGAAAGAAGCAGTTATTAGTCTTTCCTTGCCCGGTCTGGTAACTGGATGTCATTATTCTCTCATCTAATTACGTAATCTTTGTCTTCAACCTCATCCCCTTTTAAAATTTGTAATTGTGCTTGTCTCTTGTTTCTATGATTTGAGTTGAACTCAATGTATTGTCTGCATCTAACGCATAATTCGTCTTTACTACGTAACTCCTTTATCATTCATTGTATGCATACATTTATTTTTTTGTGATAGAACATGTTGACCACTTCACCTATTTGGGAAGTTGTATCACCATCTACGGACTGATTCGCAACGAAATCTCACCACGGATCCAAAAAGCTCGAGCTGCTTTCGCTGACTTACACCATCTCTGGCGTACGCGTGACATCCGGCTATCAACCAACGGCCGTGTGTACTGCTCAGCACTTCGCTCCGTCCTTCTCTATGGCTCTAAAACGTGGCCAATACGAGTTGAAGACATGAAAATGTTGACTCCTTTCGATCATAGATGTCTACGATGTCTTTCTCACGTTAGGTGGTGGTATAATAAGGTAAGTAATGTTGACGTTAGGTGTAGAGTGTTGGGCGAAGAGGGAAAATCAATCGACGAGGCTATAAAGTTACATAGACTGAGATGGCTAGGTCACGTGCTTCGCATGCCTAACTATCGCCTCCCCCGTCGACAGGCATTACTAGATGATATAGGTGCAGGTTGGAAAAGAGTAAGTGGTGGCCAAACAAAAACATGGCCTCATCAATCCATGAAATCCTTGACAGTTAAACTGAGTCAGGTGGGGAGATGCAGACTTTCGGGTTGGGGTCCTCGGGACTGACTCTAAGAATCAATGGCTGGAGACAATAGGTGACATGGCTGAAAATCGTTGTCAATGACAGCGCAGATGTATTCAGTCTCTGTAATCTTCCATATTCCTTTCTACCACTACCCATTCTGTTTCGCTCTTATACTTGTCAAACTCTATTGATTCTCTTCACTCATCTCTTGTCTACCTTTGTGTGCTATTTGGAAGGTGGCAACTCGAACTGGTGCACTTCGGTGCCAAGCTCTATGTTGAATCCAGACAGACAGACAGTTTATTCGAGTTTGGTTATATACCAGGAAGAAATTTTTTCATAAACCCTGGGGTATATGAGCTACACCTATGATGAGTGTGTGACGAAGGCTGATGACACCAAAACTACTACTATTCACTTCTCCAAGGAGTCATATTAGATGGAGTGGGATTCGAAACCTGTCACCTGACGTGGCTAAAAACCGACTACATAACCCAGTGTACTGATTATCAAAAAATGTAATTACTACACTCATTGACCATGTTCTCAACAGTAGTCGCCTAGACTCAAAGACCATTCTACTCGAACGAACACATGCAGCCATCCAATTAACTCGATACGCAGAGTTTTCATCTCAAGTGGTGTCCGTCAGTGAGGGATACTCACTGGTTTAATAACTTTTGTTTACTCTCATGATCGATGTACTAATGAGATTAACCCAAATTGATTTCAATGACTTTGCGATAAACTTGTTACACGCATGGAATAATCTTGTTGATTTAGAATATGCAGATGATAATAGTCCTCTCTCCTAAGTGAAGACACTGATGAAATAGAGCAAAGTCTTCTGAACACCTTGAGCTGAGCAGCAATCTTTGAATGTTTGACGTGTGATACGCTCCTACTGTTAAATGTAAGATGATGAGGCTACAGGACTGGACTGCACTGGACTGGACTACATCGACTACTCCTGGCTTAAGGATACACAGCAGTGAAGTGGTGCAACATGTTGACCACTTATTTCCCTAATTCGGGAAGTTGAATCAGCCGGCGGCAAAAGGGTTGTTCGCTGACGAAATCTCAGCACGCATATAGAAGATTCATTTTCCCCATATACAAGAAGGGAGACAAGTCTTCCTGTGATAATCACAGAGGGATTAGCTTGACTAATATAGTATCTAAAGTCTTAGGCTCAATAATCATGCGTAGACTGAGTGGTGCTCGGGAAGCACAAACACGAGAGAGCCAGGCAGGCTTTAGACCAGGAAGAGGGTGTATTGATCATATCTTCACCCTCCGACAGATTCTAGAACATAGGCATTCCTACCGGCGTCCAACAGTCATTATATTTCTTGACCTAAAGGCAGCATTCGACTCTGTCGATCGGGAAGTTCTCTGGAGATGCTTGGCTGTAAAGGGAATTCCAAGAAAATATATTGCACTGATTAAGGCACTCTATTCGTACTCATACAGCCAGGTGAGGGCTTACGGCGAGCTGTCATCTGAACTGATGACGACCAGTGGTGTCCGTCAAGGATGCCCATTATCTCCTTTTCTATTCAACTTCATCATAGATGTGTTAATGGACTTAACCCTAGGTGACTTCAGCGACTCAGGGATTGACTTGCTACCGGGGAATAATCTCGTTGACTTGGAATATGCAGACGATATAGTCCTTCTAGGCGAAGACGCTGAAAAAGTGCAGAGTCTTCTGAACACCTTGAGCTGAAATCTACGAATGTTTGGCATGCGATTCGCTCCCGCCGAATGCAAGATGATGTTACAGGACTGGACTACATCGACGCCTAGTTTAAAAATAGGAAGTGAAGTGGTAGAGCACGTTGACCGCTTCACTTATTTGGGAAGTACCATCAGCCCCAACGGGCTGATCTCTGACGAAATCTCAGCACGAATACAAGGGGCTCGTTTCGCATTTGTTAGTTTACGCCGACTCTGGCGTAGACGAGATGTTCGACTATCGACCAAAGGGCGGGTGTACTGCTCATCAGTCCGCTCCGTCCTCCTGTATGGTTGTGAGACCTGGCCACTGAGAGTGGAAGACATGAAAAGACTAGCTGTCTTTGATCATAGGTGCCTGCGTTCTATTTCCCGTGTAAAGTGGCATAATAAGGTGAGCAACATGGAGGTTAGGCGTAGAGTTCTAGGTAAACAGGGGAAATCAATCGACGAAGTCGTGAAGCTACAAAGACTGAGATGGTTAGGACATGTGTTACGTATGCCAAGTCATCGCCTCCCTCGACGAGCAATGTTAGCGGATATAGGGTCAGGCTGGAAAAAAGCTAGCGGCGGTCAAACAAAAACTTGGCATCAGTCAATGAAATCCACAACAGTTGGTCTAAGCCACGTAGAAAGGTGTAGACTTCCAGGCTGGGGTCCTCGGGACGGCAAAAATCTATGGTTGGAAACAATTGGCGACATGGCTCAAAATCGTTCTCAGTGGCGCAGATGCATCCACTCCCTGTGACTTATGATTTCCAATGAAACTGTTTTGTATTTCTTTATTACTCCTTTGTCTCACACCTCTGCTCACTGTTTCTATTATGCTTTTCTTGTACTTTCTTCTCTTGCTTCGCGTGCTACACGGAATGTGGCGACTTGAACTTCCGTACATTTGTGCAAAGTTCTATGTCGAAAACAGACAGACAGACAGACAGAAGATTCATTTGGCATTTGTCAGCCAACTTACGTCATCTCTGGTTTAGTAGACGTGATATGCAGCTGGATTTCGACCAAAGGACATGTGTACTGCTCAGCAGCAGCAGTTCCCTTCGTTGTGAAACATGACCATTGAATGTGGAAGATACGAAGAGGCTAGCTAGCTGCCTTTCATCATAGGTGTCTGAGTTCTATCTCTCGTATTACGTGATGGTATACTAAGGTGATCAATATTAAGGTGGTGAGGCATCGCTCGGATGAATGCTAGAAAAGGATGAGGGGAAATCAATTGACGATTCTGTGAGGCAGCCACATCGATTGACAGAGATGGTTAGGACATGTGTTAGACATGCATTCCTAGCCATCTATCGCCTTCCTCAACAAGAGGCAATGCTAACTAGCTAATATATGAATCAGGTTGGAGAAGACGTAGCAGGTAGAGGTGGTCAAACCAAAAAAATAAATAGGGGATTAAGTGAAGTTTGCTTGCATGCATTTTACTCACCTTAATAACTAAATGTGAATTATAATCCTCTGGAAAACGCCAAGATGTTGTCACATCACCGAATTCAAGACCTAAAAAGAAAAACCATAATAATAATAAAACCGAAAATGTTTGGTTAATTAGGTAAGGGTGTTGATGGCACAGCCTTATGTGCTTCGGGGTTCGATCTCCAGTAAAGAGGCGAGGTTGGACATGAGGTTAGAGCACCCCCATCCTGTAAAAATAAACACCACTGGCTACAGAAACTTCAAAGGTCTAGCTTGAAGGCGTCCTATTTTCCACTGGGAACGTGTAGAGCCCGAATAAATCACAGGGTTAAAAACAGAACATATTTTTCTCTAGCTTCTTCACACATATAAACTCGCTAGTAAAAGGAATAAAATTCATATTTCAATCGGAAAATGAACGAGGCGAATCAGCTATCATGTTAGATTGTAAAAGAAAGCGTTTATAAAAAGCCAACACTTTCTGCTTATAGATATTTAGACTTTAATTCATCTCATCCGTTATCTGTCTGTGAAGGCAGGCAGACTTAGTTAAGTGTCTAGCAAACCGAGCAGTAGCACAAGTAAAGATTTAAATGATGAAATAAAACAGACAAAAGAAGAGGCGTTGGTGTTAAATAACTAAGTATCCTATAAAATTCATTGGGAAGATCACAAAAGGTCAAAAGCAAAATAAAAATAATGGTGAAACTAGTAATGATAACATAAATAAGAGAGAACATGAGTTATCTACAGTAGTTTTACCGTATAAGGAGGGGACATCTGAGACCCTACCTACATAGGATTCTTAATAAAAAGCAGGAATTAGAGTGGCATTCAAACCTAAAAACTCACTCAGGGACAAGCTCTGTAGGTTAAAGGACTCAGTTGACCCAATTCGATTAAATAATATAGTTTACAAAACACCTTGCAATGACTGTGATTGAAGTCAGACTAGTAAATCGGGAGTAGTCAGATTGTCTGTCGGAACATAAGAAGCTAGCCGAGGCCAGAATGGTTGACCCCGAGAAGATAAGTAATTTAGAAAAAAACTCGGTGACTGCACTGCATGCATTAATGCATAACCACACAAGAGGGTGGGAGAGGGTTAAAATTCTAAGAAGTAATATAGGTAAGTGGAGAGCGAGAGAGGTTGGTTACTGAATCCTTGTTCATCAAGTGAACCTACACTCAGCACGTGCGATTGGAATGACTCATCACTGATACCGGAAATATGGAAAATACTACTACCAATCATTACATCAAGAGATGAGAGATTGTGGACTTATATAAGCGAAGTCAGAAAGTTGTGTGAGTAGTATCTTGATATGATCATTAGCAGCCATAAATTGTGCTCGAAACGTGGTCATTAGTAAATATTACTGGATAACACACTGTGAGACTTTATCAAAATAAATTTCACTCACAATGGAATTATGCTCTACCGCCACAGTGCACAAGTTCTATTGTGCTGAGAGCAGTCTTCTGTTGTTACACTATTCTTACACCGATTGTTGACCTGCATGCAATACGTGTGACAGTGATCTAGCAACTGACGAAGGCTGTGAACACATGACCAATGCATCCACAGACTGGAACGAAACGCAAACTGCTCTTCGTGGATCGTTTGTGAAACGAGACAGCAGTCAATATTTTAGAAATGGGCATGATAATCACTCGTCAGCGTCTTCGAAAAGAGTCGGTGGTAAGTTGTCTACGCCAGTCGCCTTGTAGCCTTTTAGCGTCTGGAGTTGCTTCCGAACCTCCGTTTCATTTGGTGGGTCGGTATTTAGCTGACCATGAAGGACTAGCTGGCAATATGAATGATGTTGGCACTGTTTAGCCAACTGAACTGTCACTCAAAGTTCTCTGTCCAGCATTTTAGGAGCCTCCTAAGGTTGTTAGTCGTTGTGACTTCTGCCCCCGCTAGACTATTTCACTGACACCTTGCTTTTTACTTTCAGTATCTCGAGAAAAGGTGTGGGAAAACTCCTCCGACTGTTGCCAGATCCGGCTGACCACCAAACTACACAGTCAGTTCCTATCTGATCTTACGTGTACATGCCTTGTGAATGTTGTAATACTCACTATCTGCCGGAATGGACTGATGGGTGTTCAAAAGTTGTCGGGAGCTCACAGAAACCCAATGGCTTTTAATGGAGCATTCTTCCTTTTAAACCGCAAGACGATTAACTCACCCATTTGCATAACAGCTAAATACCACTATGCAATGGAATAAGATTTTTTAATCATAGAGGAACACTAATTTCTAATATCAACTAATAATAATAACAATAAACAGTTACATGTCAAAATATCATAAATTAAGCTAATAAACCACATTACAAACCTTGACTCAATTTTAAGCGTACAAGATCCATTGTTGCTATGGCATCTTCAGCGGATGAATGCCCACCTTTACCGGTTTGAATCATTCGGCTATATTATTTAGGGTGGGTGTAAAAAGTTTAAAATGAAAAAAATATTCTATTAAACAAACACGTAGATTTCTTTGTATTTATAATAATAATTATTATTATTACTGTTATTAGAGAGAGAGAACCACCAGTTGACTGACTAAGGGATTGGTTTCAACATAGAACCACTTTGAAAAGATGTACAGCAGTTCGAGTTGCCATACTCCCACCATGTAGCATGCAAAGCAGAAGAAAGATAATAAACAGAGATGTGAGGAAAAGGAGTAGTCGGTGTGATAGAGAAGATTTGTAGCTCAGGGGAATGAATTTGATGTAGTTGTGTTCTCTGAGCTGGCTGGATACTTAATTTGCGAAGCTTACATCGCCCAACTAGGCGATATTTTCAGCGCATACACTTCAATTTGAATTGAAGGGAGCTTTTAGATTTCTCCACGAGTTTATTAATCATCTCTTCTGGAGGGTGATCTTGAACGCGATTGGTTGATTCTGTGTGTTTTCACACCCTCTAGGCGGCTACTTGTATTGGAACTGATTGTTTCTTTGACGTGAACTTTGATCCTTTGTGTGTGTGTGAGGTTTCCTTCTTATCGCTTGGTAAATTTTTTCTATCTCGATGTGTCTATTGATTGATGATTCAGTGGAATACCAGATAGCCTTCTAAAAATTCTCTAGCATTCTTGGTGTTTAGGCTAAAAGACCCGGTGGATCCAATTAAACAAAATAATATAATTTACAAAATACCCTGCAATAACTGTGAGGTCAACTACATAGGTCAAACTAGTAGGTCAGGGATAGTCAGATTATCAGAACATAAGAATTTAGCTAAGGTAAGAATGGTTGACCCTAAAAAGATAAGTAATTTAGAAAAAAGCTCAGCGATTGCACTTCATGCAATAACAAACAACCACACAATAGGGTGGGATAGGGTTAAAATTCTAAAAAGTAATATAGCTAAGTGGAGAGAGAGGTTGATTACGGAATCCTTATTTATCGAGTCCACACCCAACACATGCAACAAAAATGACTCAGTGCAAATACCAGAGATATGGAAGATATTATTACCACCAGTCAGTTAGTCAAATCAGAAGAGGATAATAAATATTCTTAAAATTTTATTTCAATTCAAACACATCACAACATCCTAACAAAAAACTTATTATGACTATTAAAACACTCGTCGTATCTTCCATCTGATTATAGTAGATCAATAACACTCGTATTAATGCCATCAGTCAAACCAGAAGATAATAAATAATCTTAAAATTCTATTTCAATTCAAACACATTCTAACAAGCAGCTTATTATGACTGTAAAAACACTCGTCCAATTTTCCCATCTAATTGCAATTGATCAACAACACTCGTACGATTATTTCTGAATGTACATTATCTCACATTGATTTTTATTCCAACATCTAATCCATTCCACACATGTATATAAATGAGAGATTAAAGTTGTGTGAGTAACTTGATATGATTATGAGCAATAGTTTGTGCTCGAAACGTCATCAGTTCATATAAATGTAAACACTGTGCGATTTATCAAAATAAAATCTTATCTATAATGGAATTATACTCTACCACAGTGCCCAAGTTTTATATTTATTTCTTGGTGTTTCCTCTGTCTAGTATTTGAACGCTGGTTGTCCCGGTCGAATCGATGACCGTGGTTGTCTGTATGCTGTGAGGCGATATGAGGGAGTGGATATCATGTCTTTTGACGGCTAGCTTATGATCGTGGATACGAAGACGAAGAGCAGGAACGTCCACTTTGACCAATGAAGTGTTTTTCACAGTTGTTACAATTTATTTTGTAGACGACTTTGGTTTTATCTTCTTTCGCTGTTGAGTCTTTTGGTTAACACAGAGCCAGCTAAGTGAAGCGACTTTATTGGTTTGTGTTCGACGTCAGTTCCTAAAGGTGTTTGAAGAGTCTTGTAGTGATTTTTGCGATATCTTTTATATGTGGTAATGCGATTTTCTTTATGCTTTCCTTGGGGGCTTTTGGTTTGATAGGTTGGCTTGGGGTATATGTCTTTTGATGAGAACCAACGTCTTTCGATTGGTTGCTTTCCTGCTCAAGGTTATTCTGTCATCTCTTTCTTGCCGTTTCTTGGACAGTCTGTTGATGTCTATCTGCTGAGCCTATCCGCCTACGCTAAGTTTGCTGTGATTGGTTGTTGAGTTCTGCAAGGTTAAGCTTTGTTCTTGTTTTTTCTCTTGACCCCGATTTTGGACGTAGAAATTGACGAAAATTGCTGTCTACATATTTTTGCTAGCTGACAGCTCTCACCACAGTATAATATGGGAGAACAATAGAATTGACAAAAAATGAATGCATCTGCATCAACCAGCTATATCACCAATTGTCTCCAACCTTCATTGGCTCTTATCACCCCGAGGACCCCAACCAACCAGCCAGTCAGGAAGTCTACACCTCCCTACGTGGCTGGGTGACTGGCTGGCCTGCTTAAACTGACTGTTGTGGATTTCATTGACTGATTAAGTCATGTTTTCGTCTGACCACCATGTCCTAGCTCTTCCCCAACCTGATCCATCCAATGTCAGGCAGCTAACACTGCGCATTGTCGAGGAAGGTAATCGGTACAGCGGCTTCACAACCTCATCGATTGATTTTCTCTCCTTACCTAACACTCGACAGATGGTCACGTAACATGGAAGACAGAATACAGACAGCCATGCTCAAAGGCAGCTAGCTAGCCGACCTTTTCCTGTCTTCCGCTTTCAATGACCACGCCTCATAGTCAGCCATAAAAGAGACCAGAGCGAACTGCTGAGAAGTGCACACAGTCCAGTAAGGCAGTCTCTCCAACTCCTTACACAACTTAAAACTAAAAATTGAAGGCTTCATAGTTCGATGCCCTATTTGTTTTCCCTCGTAAATGTAACATCACTGTCCCAATTATTTATCAAATTGCAAATTTATACAGATTGGTTAAAGCATCAAGTAGATAGATAGATATCAATAACTTCTCTCCTTTAAAGGTAAATAGCACTGACTAATGACTGGCTATTCGGTTGTAATTCATGGATAATCCCCGTTTAGGCGTTAATGAAAACAAAACACGTAGATCAGCGAAGAGTCTCTTTTGTCGACGCCGAATTCATTTTCTTAGCTGTACAATCGCAAATATATACGTGTTACTCTGTATGTATGTGTACATCAAGCTTGTCAAACAAAAATACAATTGATTATGGTTATTTTAACTAAACAGGTGAAGATCGGTAATACAAGTTAAGAAAATTAGATGTAATTGAAATTAGAGTAGTAACATCTGACCACTTCTGTGTGCATATGTCAGTTCACCTACTGCTGTGGAACCAGGTACATCGGGGTCGTTCGACGTGCACCCTGTCCAAGAGGATTCAATAACACTATCCAGCATGGTTGCGAAAAGGCAATAGTGATGGTGCAATAAGGAGTGCGATAATTGAACACCTGGTTAACACTGATCATTCCATCTCAACAAACGTCTCCGGCTTTAAAGTAATCTACAGAGTCAAGAATAACCTATCAAAGGCCATACGGTTTCGTCTTCTTTGTATCACTGAGGCTCTGTCCATTCGCATCGAGAAACCGGGCTGTACACACAAAATAGAATTACTCAGCCGCTTCTATGATAACAACTTTGTTGATTTTCGATGACTTAATTTTGTTTCTTTGCCTGTTCTTTAATTGCCTATAACTCTTGTATTCATTTAGAACTCTTGCGTAATTTCGTATTATCTACTTTGTTTCCATGTGCATCCTGAGTAAAATTCACTCATCAAACTATTCATATTATTATTGATTGCATACTAATCAGTAACTAGTGTGGAATGTGTCTAGTCCTCTCTTCACTGCAGACTGAATTCTATCAGTCAAGCTTGCAATGTGGCCACCATGCTAGGTGGCTGGCCATTACGGTGCACTGTGAATTCTTGGTATTAGATGGTTGGAGGCAATCGGCCGCAGGAAGCCTTGGACCTAGGTTTCGTGCTAGTTGGCACTCATCATATCCAATACAGTCCTACACGAGGTCAATCGCGAGCCTGAATAGCTCAGTGGTAACGTCTCTGACTGCAGGACTCACTGGGTGACTCAGGTTCGAATCACAGAAGGGACATGAGTTTCTTCAAGGTTGCCAATACGCCTTGCTGATGAGTGCCAACTAGCACGAAACTTAGGTCCAAGGCTTCGTGCCGATTGCCTTCAACCATCTAATACCAACTATTCATATTATAACATAACTTCTTTTAACAACTGATCGTGACAACTCATCACATTTGTCACTACCCTAGTTTCATTAACACCTAATTTTTTGACTGAATTTGTATTACGTAACTTCAATTACCAATCTTCACCTGTTTAGTTAAAATAACCATAATTAATTGTGATTTTGTTTGACAAACTTAATGTACACATACATACAAAATAACACATATATGTATTTGCGATTGTACAGCTAAGAAAATGAATTCGCCGTCGACAAAAGAGTCTGTCTGTCTGGATTCAACATAGAACTTGGCACCGAAGTGCACCAGTTTGAGTTGCCACCTTCCAAATAGCACACAAAGGTAGACAAGAAGATGAGTGAAGAGATTCAATAGAGTTTGACAAGTGTAAGAGTGAAACAGAATCGGTAATGGTAGAAAGGAATATGAAAGATTACAGAGACTGAATACATTGACAACGCCATTGACAACGATTTTGAGCCATGTCACCTATTGTCTCCAGCCATTGATTCCTAGAGTCAGTCCCGAGGGCCCCAACCCGGGAGTCTGCATCTCCCTACCTGACTGACTCAGTTTAACTGTCAAGGATTTCATGGATTGATGAGGCCATGTTTTTGTTTGGCCACCACTGGCTCTTTTCCAGCCTGCACCACCTATATCAGCTAGCAATGCCCGTCGGGGGAGGCGGTGGTTAGGCATGCGCAGCACGTCACCTAGCCATCTTAGTCTATGTAACTTTATAGCCTCGTCGATTGATTTCCCCTCTTTCTCTGCCCAACACTCTACGCCTAACGTCAACATTACTTACCTTGTGAAACCACCTAACGTGAGACAGAGATCGACAAAAGAGACTCTTCGCTGATCTACGTGTTTTGTTTTCATATTCGGTTGTAAACTAAAAGCAGCATTACAAGTAAATAATCCAATGGAAATTCTACCTATCATATCAAATCGTATTTCAAGCATAGGCAAGCATATTAGAAAATAAATAAATAAATACATAAATTAATAAATAACATAAATAAATTAATTAATTAAATAAATAAATAAACGGAAATCAATTCATCACATACCCAAGAAAATGTTCAGTAAGAAAGCGAAGACGTGCTTTACCGGCTCGACTGCCTTTCACATTATACACAACGCTAGTATCAATCAGGTATGGGTGAAAGATCTGTAAAAAATTGAATAAAGGGTAAGAAGAGAGGTGCGTAAAATAATACTTAGCCAAGGTGAATAGTACTCATTAGAGAAGTGAAAGAACTGATAATGAATGACCTTTAACTCTATTGGTGAAGACATTTCGACAATAAAATGGTGTTATTTCATCACGAGATGAAATTAGTTAGAAAATCAGGGAGTGTTAGACAGGATAGTTGTTTCGTCCCAGTTATGAGCTCTTCACCACTGATCAGTACACATTCATCAGCTTGAAACCAATCTGGAAATCTTCGTCACTCAGCCAGCATCAACAACAAAATTCGGTCGGATTTTCTATACAAAGGACGTCAAGTCAGTCAGTTCTTCTGTACGGATCAGAAACTTGGCGGGCGGGTCACAAAGAATATTTCCAACAGCCTGTTACAGACCTTTATCAACAACAACTGTCTTCGCTGGCTCTATACTGAAGATCAAATGGCCGGGAGGAAAGAATCATCAGCAACAAGAAACTATGGGAACAAACAAACAAAACAAGAACCAGTCGTCCAACAACAAGAAATATGCAGGAGAAAGTGGAGATGGATTGGACACTCACTCGCTGAGGAGGCCGCTGGGTGACATCGCGCGCGCGTCAGGCCGTTCCTCGAGTGGAACCAGGCTGAAAGGGAAGCACGCGGCGAGTGGGACGTCAGTGCAAGGGTGACATGGAGGAGATCGTGTAAAGAGGAGTTGAAAGGGTATGGACTATCATGGATGCAGGTGAAAAGTACAGGAGAAGGAAGACAGAAGTGGCAAGTGGAGACGTGCAATTGAAGCCCTATGTTCCACTAGGAACCCAAGGGAACAATAATAATAATCATCCACTGGGGTTCTCTAAACCCAGGACCGTCCGGTTACAAGGTGAACTCGTAGACTCTTCGACTAATGGGACTAACTCCAAAGGCTCATGAACCAGAACTCTTGTCAATTTACGATATATACAGCTTAACCACCAGCTGATATCATCAAAGAGTAAATTTTCTCCTTCTGACTTTGAATACTCCGATGGTTATGCTTTATCACTAGAAATCCAGGTAACTTCCTATACAGTGCCAGTCGCTACTGAGCGTTAGATCAATTTTCAAGTGATTGGTTTCACGGATTTGAAACAGTCGCATCCAGTACTCTCTGGTTTTCAAATTCTTCTCTAACTGATACCAGCTCGTGTTCATACTTAGAAACAATCAAAGCCCTGGAAAACTAATACTTGAAAATAGTGTGATTCGGTTGACAACGCTTTGGCATTTTGAACGACGGGTGCGGCTGGTATTCGAGTGTCAGTAGGAGACATAAATTAATGTTCACTCACTCACTCACTGGAGTTAAAGGCACTCTCACATGACGAGTTTCAAACGGGACGAAACACACGGCCTGAATTGCACGGCTGGACCTCAACGACCATAGCATATAAAAAGTAGCATCTTCTTATGAATGGCTGGAGAGCATTGACTCACTCACAGGTAGTAATGATTGGCAGTCAAATTGATGCATTCCGTTGGGTTGGGGGTGGGGGGGAGCACATCAGCAATGTACTTGGAATTATGAACAGCTAGCTACTCTTAGGAGGACTGGTTGATTACCATTCTATGCTCCGTTTAATGATGATGCGTACCTCTGCAATTTGATCCGCATATGACTTACCTTTCGCGAATCCACCTTGTTAAAGGCATAGTTCTGTAACCAGAGCATCATTTATGCTCTCCAAGATGATATGAATTAATATTCTGCTTGCAGTGGAGTTTTGGGGAGTGAGAAGTTAGGAATACACTGCATTGACCGCTGAGAAGATTCTAGAAGATCTGGAATTCGCATGTGTGGATGTCTAATGTCACATACACACAAAATCGAAGATTTTCAGGTGAAAACCAATAAAAACTGGCTGAAGAGGCTAGCAGCGAAGACAGGACTCCAAGTGAACAAAGAGAAGACGGACGGAGGTGATAAAGATAACCAACCAACAAAACAAACAACAGCAACAGCCAACACCAATCACCATCAACGGGAGAGATTTGACAGAGGTTACTTCTTGACTTCACTTATCCACCCAGGAATCACAGGCAGTAGGACAGCATGGATGAAAATGTGAAAGTCAGTCAGAATCGGAAAAGCGGGATACGAATTCGTCAACAGGAAACCAGCTTGGAAATCTTCTGCACTGACTCACTCAGTATAAAACAACAAGATTCGGATTCTGTTCAACACACATGTGAAGTCAGTCAGTCAGTTTGTCTATACGGGTCAGAAAGTGGGCTAGCGCATCACGACGGGGACTCCCAACAAGTTACAGACTTCTGTCAACAGTTACCCACTTTGTTGTTATCATTACTATTTCCTTTAATTCCTAGAGGAACATAGGGCTTCGGACGCGCGTCTCCATTGCCTCCGGTTTTCTGCCAACTTTTTCACCCCGCCCCAAGTCTGCCCACATGCTTTCATCACCTTTTCACATGACCTCCTCCAAGTCACCCTTGAACTCACAACCAACTCGCCGCTTTCCATTCTGTCGGGTTTCACTCGAGCGATGGCTTGTCTAGTAATGTCACTTGATGGTTTGTTTTCTTAGCGTATGGCCAATCCATCTCCATTTCTTCCTGCTTATTTGTTTCATAATCGGTTCCCCATTGGTTTGCTCCCAGAGATCCCTGTTGCTGATCTTTACTGACCGGCCATCTGATCTTGAGCGAAGTATTGAGTGAAGAAAGCTGTTGATGATGGTCTGAAGTTTGTTTGAGGGGCTCTTTATGACGCGTTGGCCAAGTCTCTGATCCGTATAGTGAGTAGCACTGACTGACTTCACATTGGAGTTGAAAATCCGGATGTTATTTTTGGTGGTGAGTGAGGCTGTTGACCTCCACACAGACTTGAGAGTAATGGAAGCTTGTCTTGCTTTTCCGATCTTCGCTGGTTTGATATCCTCGTCAGTTCCGTCGGCCTGTAGTTGAAACAATGTTTCCCAGGTGAGGTAGGAAGTTAGGTGAAGGGGATTGTTTCTTACAGGTTTCTCCTATTTATGCTGACTGTTGTTTGTTCTTGTTGCTGTGACTGTTGGACAGGAATCTTCATCACCACATCTGTTTTCTCTATGTTCACCTGAATTCTTTCCAATTTTTGATGCTTCTTTTGCCAGTTTGTTGCTTTTTCACCATTTGCATATCTTCCAGCTGATGGGAAATCAGACATATATCACATTGGCGAAGCCCAGCTCCTCCAAGCTGCTTTTGTGTGAGTCCATTTTATGCCTGGTTCCTCATTGCCCATTGTCTGTCGTATTATCCAATCTACTGCAATCAGGAAGATCACTGGAGATAGTAGACAGCGTTGCCTCACTCCCGTCCTAACTTCGAAGGCTTCCGTAAGTTTCCCGTTGTGGATTACTTGGCATGCAGCATTGTCGTATAAATAACGGTTGGATGAGATGTATAATTGTCGGTGGCACCCTGTAGTAGCGAAGTAGTTGCCAAATCACCTCTCGATTGACGCTGTCGAACGCCTTTTCAAAGTCGATGCAGTTGAGTTAGAGAGGTGACTGCCATTCCAAGCTTTGTTCAATGATGATTCGTAGTGTGGCGATTTGCTCAATACATGACTTGTTTCTCTTGAATCCAGCTTGTTCCGGTCGACGTTTTTCGTCCTGAGTGGCTTGTTTCATACTCTCCAGGATGATGCAGCTTAGTATTTTGCTTGGGATGGACAGGAGCATAATTCTGCGTCAGTCTTTGCATTGACTTAAGTCTTCTTTCTTTGGTAGTTTGAATAAGTATCGTTTCTTCCAATCCTCCGGGTACTTTGCCCCACTTCTCGTTGGCTGGCTGCATACTCAAGATCAAATGAGTATACATGAGTGTATAAATGAAGCAAAAACGTTGTGTAAGTGACTTGAAATGATTATGAGTGGAGACAATTTGTGCTCGAAACGTAGTCATTAGTTAATATTACTGTACAACACTGTAATTTATCCAAATAAAATCTCATCAATAATGGAGTTCTACACCTCGGTACTGATTAGTCGGAAACGAAACCTGATCCGGTCGCCTGCGACTCTCATTCGGTACATATATACTCCTGATACTGTGGAGGAAGAGTTAAATCTTTTGAGAAAAATCCTAATAGATTTCCCCCATAATTTTAAGACAAGAATATACAGTCAAATCCAAGGAAATATAGTACATGAGCTTGGAATTCAAAGGGGACTTAGCTTCCAATATCATTAAAAGAAGGATCTCACAATGGCTGAAAAGAACATTCCCTGCTGCACCGTTGAGAACGTTGTTTTCTAGTCCACCATTACTGTTCAATAACCTGAAGGATAAGATCACGAAGTTGACCAATTCTATGTGAGTTTATCAATTCACCTCCTCATGTTGAGCCAGGTACATCGGTTGTCTGACTCGAGTTTTGTCCAAGAGGATGCAAGAACACTATCCAGCATGGTGGTTACGAAGAGCTGGAAGTGAAACAATAAGAAGCGCGACCATTGAACATCTGGTCGATAATGATCACCCTATATCTCTACAGCTTCCGCCTTTAAAGTCACCTACAAAGTGAAAAGTAATTTTCCCAAATCACTACGTACCCAACTCATCTGTATTGCTGAAGCCTTGGTTACCGAAACAGGAAAGCTAGATCTTTGTACACAGAAAAAGTTCCTTCAACCCCTACAACTTTCATGTTGTTAATCCTTCTTTGCTAAAGTATGGTAATCCCTAATCATATTTTGTCTTTACTAATTTTTTTTTCATTTTGTATACGCTTCCTTATTAAGTCAATTGTTACTATTACTATTCTCACCTTGGACTGTGCCCGGTACTATTTCACTTGTCCCACTCGTCACTCTAAATCAATTCTTTTTTACAATGATAAATTCTATGCTATTAAATTTGACACAATATTACGCAACGTTTTTATTTTATTCGATTAGTTTGCTAATCGTATAATTGCACACCCCTTTTTCAAGTTCTATCCCTCCTATGAATTGTTTCATATATGACATTAATTTGCTTTGCCACTTGACATTTAACTATGAATATAATCACAAACATTTTAGTTTTAATTGAACTTCATATGATTATTATAATTTTATGTAATCACACCTATGATTCAATTTCCTCATCGGATATAACTTCTTAAAAACCATTTATATACGATTTTATAGCTTGATGATAAATTCGTTTTCAAGTATTGGTTTTGTAAGAATACTGTGTTTGATTGCATGGAGGATTTCACCATGAGCTGACATCAGTTAGAGAACCACTAGAAAACCTGCAGAGAGTACTGCACAGCTGTTTCGTCCTAGTTTGGGACTCTTCATCAGTACGCACACGCACACCTCCAGGGTTCGAACCCAGGACCTTCTGGTTAGAAGGCCAGAGAGCTCGTAGACCGTTGAGCCACTGGGCCCCGATCCAATGACCAGTGCATGAATTCTAACTTCTGGCAATTCACAACATAGCACGACCATTTCGCAATATCTTCTTTGATGAGTGAGTTACTGCCTCATCTTTAACCTGATGTGCTCTCCTACTAGTCAAGGCTTCCCACTAGAACCCCAGGTTAACTGCGTGAATAGGGCCAGTCACTATTGAGCATCAGATTAATTTTCAAGTAATGATTGGTTTTGTAAGGATTATTTTTGTTTGATTGTATGGAGGATTTCATCATGAGCTGACATCAGTTAGAGAAGAGAGAATCGCTTTGCTGAATCATCACTTAATTTGATATTCTATATTATTGAAGGTTCTAGAACCTTCAGCTTCAAGTCACAAATTATTCAAAGGATGCAACTGCGGCGAAACGATAACAACAGCAACAAAGTCAATGACTTCATAGGTTACATTGTGTACATGTATTTCGCATGTATTCAGATGCTTATCTACTAAGCATCTGAATACATGCGAAAAATGGTCTAAAACCATACTCTCCGACCTCCAACACCCCGTCTATTTCCAACTCTCTCCTTGTTGTATCTCATCAGGTAGAACCAGAAATCAGTACAAAATAATATATGCTCGTATAACCAAGTATAGGAACTCAACGATACCATATTTGGCCAGCCCGTGTTCTAAGTGAGACAGAGACAAGACAATGTTAAGCGCGGAACCTATGACTTGCTTTGTTGTTGTTAATAATATAATTTTGGCCCTTGTTATTTCCCCCTTATACTCTCTTATTTCTACTCTATAGTGAACAACCTTCTTAAACATACTTTCCTACTTAAAATTATTACCATTGGCTTACTTTTTTATTCTTTATTCTATTCCTTCTTTTGTATATCTACTGGGTCCGACTATATTAGCACTATGAGTATCACAAACTTGTCCTGTCATTAACCATCATGTAATATTAGTTTTGTGGTTGTTTTTTTTGTTCGGCAATATTAAACTGACAATCTTGGTTGTGAATGCCATTATTACCATCTTTAAAGAATCTTATATTATGCAGGATTATACACACTACCACAACAAAGACTGCATTAGTGCTGACAATAAAAATAAAAACCCTGAAATGTTTATTTTATGATTGTTTAGTGTAGTTCAATCAAATTAACTGATCATCTTGGCTATAAACATTCTTAAATATCATTTCATAACTTCATGTATGATTATAGCTGTTACTGTTCACCACGCATACATATATCATAGCTTCCACTACCCAAATACTGAAATATTTTTCATTATTGGTGTTTGTCTTCCTTTCTACTTGGCATTTTTATTTGCATTTTTTTGTTATTTTTATGTTTCTTTTTGTTTTTTGTTGTTTTTTTTTTATATTTATTTTTTTTTGTAATACTCCTTTTAAATGTTTGATAAAATTAGATGCAATATTGTAGATAAGTGCTGAAAATTCCACATTGTATCACCAGTGCTGTTTCTGGAATAAAGCAAATTATTATTATTAGAAATAATCTGATTGGACAATTTATTTCCCTTTCGGCCAATTGCCATCCAATCAGAACAATTCATTTATTCTTCTCTGACCTTGCTAAGAATGTATAAATAAGATGCACGTTTGATTAATAAAGACCCGGTGGTTATCCAGTCTCTAATCTTCTCTACTATTGTTACAGAATTAATTATGTATAAAAATGGGTTGTATAAGCAAGTATGTATAAGACAGTAGTACTTACTTTCATCGCTTCTAAATCATTTCCAATAGAATGACCAACTAGAATAGCATCACCAGGTAGAACTTCATCTAATTCGCGTTGTACATCTGCCAGTGTTGTGTCAATCGCTGCAAGCATATCTCTGGTAATACCACTAAATCTATATATATATGATTATAATGAATATGAGAAGAGAAGAACGAACGGTTATTTGTTATGTATGTGAATGTGTATTTATAATCACCAAAAACAATATCTGACTGACTAAATGGTTTCAACATAGAGCTACTTTGCACAGATGTGCGCGCATCAGTTCTAGTTGCCACAATCCCTCCATGTAGTACACAAAGCAAGCGAAGAGAGCAAAGAGAGAGAGAGATAATACACAGAAGTGTGAGGCAAAAGGAATAGTAATATAGAAGGACAATCGTTTATTGGATATGACAAATTACAAAGAGTGAATCAATCTGCACCAGTCAGCCATTGAGGACGATTAATTCGAGCCAACCGCATCAACAATTGTCTCCAACCTCTGTCATTGGTTCTTACCATCCGGAGGAGCCAAACTAATCTGTCTGTCTGTCTGTTTTCGACATAGAACTTTGCACAAATGTGCGGAAGTTCAAGTCGCCACATTCCGTGTAGCACGCGAAGCAAGAGAAGAAAGTACAAGAAAAGCAAATAGAAACAGTGAGCAGAGGTGTGAGACAAAGGAGTAATAAAGAAATACAAAACAGTTTCATTGGAGATCATAAGTCACAGGGAGTGGATGCATCTGCGCCACTGAGAACGATTTTGAGCCATGTCACCAATTGTTTCCAACCATAGATTTTTGCCGTCCCGAGGACCCCAGCCTGGAAGTCTACACCTTCCTACGTGGCTAAGACCAACTGTTGTGGATTTCATTGACTGATGCCAAGTTTTTGTTTGACCGCCGCTAGCTTTTTTCCAGCCTGACCCTATATCCGCTAACATTGCTCGTCGAGGGAGGCGATGGCTTGGCATACGTAACACATGTCCTAACCATCTCAGTCGATGTAGCTTCACGACTTCGTCGATTGATTTCCTCTGTTTACCTAGGACTCTACGCCTAACCTCCATGTTGCTCACCTTATTATGCCACTTTACACGGGATATAGAACGCAGGCACCTATGATCAAAGACAGCTAGTCTTTTCATGTCTTCCACTCTGAGTGGCCAGGTCTCACAACCATAAAGGAGGACGGAGCGGACTGATGAGCAGTACACCCGTCCTTTGGTCGATAGTCGAACATCTCGTCTACGCCAGAGTCGGCGTAAACTAACAAATGCGAAACGAGCCCCTTGTATTCGTGCTGAGATTTCGTCAGAGATCAGCCCGTTGGGGCTGATGGTACTTCCCAAATAAGTGAAGCGGTCAACGTGCTCTACCACTTCACTTCCTATTTCTAAACTAGGAGCCAGTGTAGTCCAGTCCTGTAACATCATCTTGCATTTGGCGGGAGCGAATCGCATGCCAAACATTCGTAGATTGCTGTTCAAGGTGTTTAGAAGACTCTGCATTTCGTCAGCGTCTTCGCCTAGAAGGACTATATCGTCTGCATATTCCAAGTCAACGAGATTATTCCCAGGTAGCAAGTCAATCCCTGAATCGCTGAAGTCACCTAGGGTTAAGTCCATTAACACATCTATGATGAAGTTGAATAGAAAAGGAGATAATGGGCATCCTTGACGGACACCACTGGTCGTCACCAGTTCAGATGACAGCTCGCCGTAAGCCCTCACCTGGCTGTATGAGTACGAATAGAGTGCCTTAATCAGTGCAATATATTTTCTCGGAATTCCCAGCCAAACTAACCAGCTGGTCAGGAAGTTTACACTTCCCTGTGTGACTGGCTTTAACTAACTGCTATGGATTTCATTGACTGATGAAACCATATTTTGGTTTGCCCAATATCTGCTAGCTCTTCTCCTACTTGGTCCACCATCCATTCTATGTCAGCGGCTAACACGTTTCTCATTGTCAAGGAAGGCGACGGATGTCTAGGAGGGCATGGCGTAACACATATCCTAACCATCTGCCTCAATCAGTGCAGCTTCTTTACAACGTCGTCGATTGATTTCCCTCCCTCTCCTCCTTACCTAGCACTCACTCGACAGATGTCTAACTTCAGCATTTCTCACCCTATTATACTTACTACCTAACACGGGAGATAGAACACAGACAGTTATGATCAAAGGAAGCTGGCTAGCCGGCCTTTTCATGTCTTCCATTTTTAGTGGCCATCTTCCACTTACAGTGAGATAAAGGAGGACACAGAGGACTGCTGAGCAGTACACACCTCCTTTGATTCAAAACAATATTGAATACTGAATTTGTGGTGAAAGACACAGTTGAACACGGCAAAGTATTTACACATTATTTAAAGGACTACATCATCAGGTAGAATCCTTCAAACTATACAACCTTTTAACAAACATGAGAGGAAGTGTGTCTGTATAATGACGTATGAATTATTTCTGATGGTCAAAGGTTAGTAATACCCCACTAATTGACGTTAGCAGCAACAACAACCACAGTAACCACGGCAGATGACGATGAATTTAAATCCTTAACACGCATGTTGTTAATGATTTTATATCTTAAAATAATCCCATCTTTAATATTAGAACAATATTGTTTTCAATTAGATCTTCTTCAGGCTTTCCTCTAATTTACATAGACTTATATACATAAAATTTTAACCAATGACGGTGATTTTGTGCATCAAATAATAATAATATTAATAATAATAATGTGGTAAATGTTTTGAACAAAGTTAATAACTATGATTATAATGATAACAAAATATTGATAATAAGGTTTATTTTTCTATAGTTTGGTTTGTAAGGATTAGTTATGTTTTACCAGTTGATCACGCATTGATATCAGTTAGAGAACCATTGAAAACCAGAGAGTACTGGACAGCTGCTGTTTCATCCCACTAGTTTGGGAATCATCGGCAGTACGCACCCACTGGGATTCGAACCCAGGACCTTCCGGTTACAAGGCAAGCTAGCTCGTAGATCATTCAGCCACTGGAACCCGATTCAATGACCAGTACTTGAATTCTAACTTCTACCGATTCGTGATTTAGCGCGACCCCAATGGTTCAATGGTTCTCTAACTGATATCAATCCGTGATCAACTCGTAAAATAAGGTTTATGCATGTGGAGATAAGAAGAATAACTCAGTTAGTGATATGTGTATATACATACAATTCAATAGATAAATAAATTATGTCAAATCTGAAAAGTTACGTAATATTAAAGGTGAAGTGGACAGATAATCAGAATTTATATAATAAATATCATAAAAATACGAAGGACATGGAAAATAAGAAAGGGTGGGGGGAAGGGTTTTGAATAGAATTCACCTAGGCCAGGCAAGGGAGAGACAAAGGTAGAACAAACTTCTTTTGTTGTATGCAAAGACTAGGATTGTTCTCTCGAAATAATTCCAACAGCTTCGGCTATGTATAAAAGACGGATTCGAATTCCGTTCGAAAGACTCAATGGAATGCGATAGATAACTTTGAAGGCACTATTTTTGTCCATTTGGTGACTGCTATCATCAATCAAATGAGCCAAAAAAGAACTTCGCATAGATTTTATTTGACCTTTTCCGAACCATGAGGGAAGAGGCTCATTAATGCGATTGTTAAGCTGTCTAGTTGTTCGCCTCATTTAGCTCTCTCCACAGGAACAACTATATTTATAGATACACATGGAAGTGGCACAGCTAGGTAGCTTATTTTTCACTTGAACAATCAAAATTGGTCGGCTGAAAATCGACAAACATAGGGTGACGGCAGTATAAGTCCGTTTTATCGCTCTCGATAATCTTAGATGTAAGACTTCGCTATCCACGTCCCCATTAAATTGCAGTTTCATGAACAGTTGTTTCTTTTTAACTGTTGTCAGTTTTTCTTTATTGTAACTGGTGTTCATGTGTCTCCTTACAAATCTACTAGGATAACCCATTTGGACCAGCGTATTTTGGATATATCCTAGCTCATTTTCTAGGGAGTCATCTGTACAGATCCGTCTTGCTCTATTCGTGAGGCATCTGACCAAACTGATTTTGTACCGCATTTGTACAAAACTGAGGAAATGTGTATTGTATTGTCCTACAGATGTAGATTTTCTATAAACATCTCTCTTGAGTGAACCATCCTCTCTACTGCTCAATTGGAGGTCGACGAAATGTAGTCTACCATCAAGTTTTTCTTCACAAGTGAAGATGAGCGATGGATGTGCATCATTAAATTGTATTAACACTTCATTCATGTCAGCTTTCATATCAAGAATAATAAACGTATCATCAACATATACACATATATACATATATTGCCTTTGTTATTCTTACCCACTGCATAAACTTTATTATCAATATATTTTTATCATTGTACTCATCATTATTAACTAGGTTCAAAACATTTACCACATTATTATTATTATTATTTGATCCACAAGTCACCGTCATTGGTTTAAAAATTTTTATATATAAGTCTATGTAAATTGGAGTTAATGATTTTGCCTTGCCAACATGAAGATGTGACTTGTTGGCTTCTCCTAGTCGGAGATCTTTTTTTCTTCACCATGGGGAGATTGACTGAAAATGTGCGCATCATGCCGTTTAAATTGAGTAAAATGGGGAAATATTTCACGGTATAACATGGGTGATGTGGGAAAAACTGGGTAGTCTTTTCAAAAGGTGGTAAAAGTGGATATTTCACGTTGAATTACATCTACATTTTGTCAACGTCTCAACCGATAAAAATTGCCAGTCCCCTCCCCCGCCACATACAAACACATACACACTTTACCCATTTGCATTTTCCGGCTGGGTTAAACACTCAATTTTAAACCCATAGGTTACAGGTTCGAGTCCCACTTCATTTATTTCAACCTGCGTAATCCTCAGGCGATAAATGTAGCTCTTAGCCGCTAGCTAAGGTGTACAAGAAACATTTGTTGTGCATAATCAACGATGTTGATATGCATTTAGAATTTAGTTTAGCATTATTAATAATGACGAAATAGTGGAATACAAAAGAGGTAGAACAGCAGCAAACATTAGCGTGAAAAAACACAAATCAACTAATTTGTATGAGATAAGCTTAGAGAGAGAGAGCTATTCAAACTTGTTTTTTTGGTCTGACCTTTCAAAACCGGAAGATATGAAGCTACGATACTGATTTCGATTTCATTTTGTGTATGATAATTCCATTAAACGTTTAGGTAGAATGATCTTTTATACATGTCATAAACAGCTTACAGCATCTAGTCTTCTCCGAAGAGTATGCAAGATACTAAGACAAGTTATAGAAAGAAACCTATGCCCTGCTTTCCATGAATTTAATGCCATCAATGTCTGTCTGTTTTCGATATGGAACTTTGCACAAATAAGCCGTAGTTGAAGTCGCCACACTCCTTGTAGCACACAAAGCAAGAGGAGAAAGTAGAAGAAATGCATTACAGAGAGGGACAGTAAACAGAGATATGAGGCGAAAAGAAAAGTAGTAAAGAAGAAACAAAACAGTTTCATCGGAAATCATAAGTCACAAGGAGTGGATACATCTGCACCATTGAGAACGATTTTGAGCCATGTCTCCAATTGTTTCCAACCACTGCTTTTTTCCGTCTCGGGGACCCCACCCAGGAAGTCTACATCTTCCTACGTGACTGGTTTAAACTAACTGTTATGGATTTCATTGACTGATGAAACCATGTTTTGGTTTGACCACCACTGGCTCTTTTCCAACCTGACCTTATATCAGCTAACACTGCCCCCATTGTCGAGGAAGGCGATGACTAGGCATACGTAATACATGTCTTAACCGCCTTAATCGATGTAACTTCACAACCTCGTCGACTGATTTCCCCTCCCACCTACCTAGCACTCCACCGACGCCTACCCTCAATATTGCTCACCTTATTATACCACTTCACACGGGAGATAGAGCGCAGACACCTATGATCAAAGACAGCTAGCTAGTCTTTTCATGTCTTCCACTCTCAATAGCCAGGTCTCACAACCATCCATTAAGGAAGACGGAGCGGACTGATGAGCAGTACACCCACGCTTTGGTCGACAGCCAGCCGGATATCACGTCTACGCCAGAGACGGCGTAAACTGTCATATGAGAAACTAGCCCCTCTGTATCCGTGTTGAGACTTCGTCAGCGATCAACCCGTTGGCACTGGTTGATGGTACTTCCCAAATAAGTGAAGCGGTCAACGTGCTCTACCACTTCACTTCCTATTTCTAAACTAGGAGTCAGTGTAGCAACATCATCTTACATTTGGCGGCAGTCCGCACCCACTAGGATGAAATAGTTGCCCAGTACTCCTTGGTTGGTTTTCAATGCTTCTCTAACTGATATCAATCCGTGATCAACTCATAAAAACAAAACATAACTAACCCTTACAAACTAAACTATAGGAAATTAATCTGATGCTCGTTAGTGATTCGCTACAGGATGGAGTTTCCTGGAGTCAGTTCTAGTGAGAAGTCATCGTGACCAGTGAGATCCATCCAGATGTCACGTGTGAGCATGGATGTCCCACCGATGACATTGGTTGGTGCCGGTCGCTCTAAATGCATCACGAATTGATAGAAGTTAGAATTCATGGAATGGCCATTGAGGGGTCGGGTCCCAGTGGCTGAATGGTATACGAGATGTTTTTGTGTTTCAAGAATAATAATAATAGTAGTAATAATAATAATTGTAAGTACCTAGTTAAATAATCTTCAACAGGATTTGGTGGTTTCACTAGACGATCGAATACAACTTTGCCAAATTCATCGACTAATGTTACACGAGCCAATTCACTTCCATCTGATGTGAGTACCATTTCACAGTCGACAGCAAACATTGGACTTTTTGATGATACCGGCAGGTAGACAGACTGAAAGCACGACGGAGGGAGAGAGAGAGAAAGAGAAACAAATACAAGGATTAATTTTAATGCACATGGAAAAATGCAACAAAAAACTTTATGTATTACCAACAAAAAGTAAACTAAGGCGGTCTTAGTGAAATAAATACATTTGTAATAAATAGTGTTCCCTGAGGAGCTGGTTGGTTTAGTTGTGGTGGAGCTTTCGTCGTCCACCTTCTGGACAACATCCCCTTTCTGTGCAATATTTAGCATAAAGTGAAATGATTCAGATTTTTCCATGAGTGATAGAATTACGTCTTCCGGTAACCATCTTTACATATATTATTATTATTATATCCTTTAATTCCCAAAGGAGGAGCATAGGGCTACAGCTGCGCGTCTCCATTACCTTCGGTTTCCTGCCAACTTTTTCACCCCGCTTCAAGTCTGCCCACATGCTTTCATCTCCACTTCACATGAACTCCTCCAAACCACCCTTGAATTCACAACCAACTCACCGCTTCCCTTTCTGTCGGGTTCCACTCGAACGATGGCTTGTCTAGTGATATCACTTGATGATTTCCTCAGAGTATGGCTAACATACCTCCATTTCTTCCTGCCTATTTGTTTCACAATCGGTTCCTGCTGAGTTGGTTTTCTCATTGCTAGAGATACCTGTTGCTGATCTTTTCTGGCCGGCCATCTGATCTTGAGTGGTATTGAGTGAAGACAACTGTTAATGAAGGTCCGTAGTTTGTTTGAGGTGCTCTTTATGACGCACTGGCCAAGTCTCTGATCCGTATAGTGAGTAGCACTGACTGACTTCATATTGGAGTTGAAAATCCGGATCTTATTTTTGATGGTGAGTGCTGTTGACCTTCACGCAGACTTAAGAGTAATCAAAGCTTGTCTTGCTTTTCCTATTCCTTACATATGTATCGACCATTTTCTATGGACTTGGATTTTAAACTTTCTCCTCGCGTGTGATTTACTTTTTATTGGTTGGTATATTTGGTCTATATTAGCATGTTTGTAAGTTGCATTTTCGTTTGAGTACCAGGCATCTAGGAATTCACATCTGGCACTTTTGGTGTTTCCTCAGTTTAAGATTTCGACATTATCCCAATCAAACTGATGTCCATAATTGTCTATATGCATTTGTGATGAGAGTTGGGTGTTAGTCAAAATTGGTGGACAGTAATTTACGTCGATGTTTATGTCCTCAATATTGGTCGTGAGCAAAGTGAGAACAAAGACTTTGCGTAGGCGGATATAGTTAACATATAGATGATCTGACATTCAAGAAACAGCCACAAAGAGATGACAGGTTAACTTTCAGTGAGAAACAACCAATCAGAAGACTGTGTTTTTCTGCTAACAATAATCTATAATAATGTACATGAAAATCTATAAAGTGTGTTGATTTCCTTAGTAAAGGATCTGTTTCCTGGCCCTTGTCTTCTGTTTCTACACATTGATATGAAAGAACATATATCATGTCTTTTCACAGCTGATTTGTATTTCTGGATTGTGATTCGAAGAGGACGCCTACTCTGAGCTATAAATCTTTTCTATTATTTCAAATAAATACATGTCTACTCCTTCAGCGTACTGACCACTTCACACTCATTTGAGAAGTTTAATTAACCCTACCACCACCACCACCATCAGTGAACTGACTGCCTACGAAGTATCTCAGCACGGATATACAAAAGGCTTGTCATCTCTGGAGTCGATATGATGTTTATGTATCGATATCAAAGGATATGTGTACTGAGGAATAGTTCACTTTGTCCTTCTTTAAGGGTGAAAGGCGATCATTGAAAGTGGACTATAAGCAGAGGCTAACTAACTACATTTAAGCATAGTTGTCTATGTTCTATCTACCGTATATAAGCGGTGTAGCGCGGTGAGTAATATTGACGTTAATTGTGGAGGGGGGTGGGTTGCTAGATAAGGAGGGTGGGTGAGTCAATCGGTGAGATAGTAAAGCTGCATACCAGGCCGCCGCCTTTCTCGTCATGCAACCTTAACTGACATAGAATTAAATTAAACACAGTGAAATCAAAACTTGGAATCAATCTATGCAGTCTCTGACTGTTGCGTTTAGCCCCATAGAAAGGCGTAGGCTGCCTGACTAGAGTCCTAGAGAGGCCAGGAACCAAATGGTTTACAACCGTTTTCAATGGTGCAAATGTATTCACTCTGCGTAACTCTCTGTACTCCTGAAGCCTTACTTTCCATTTGGAACCCGAAGAAATAAATCATAATATGGTGAGTAAAAAGCTGATAAAGGAAACTTTACAGTAGTTTTGGATAAATCTTACTAACTCATCGAAGAAGACATTGGCGAAATGGTTGTGATATGTCATGAATTGGCAGAAGTTAAAATTCAAGGACTATTGGATCGAGTCGCATTGGCTCAATGTTCTACTAGCTAGCTCGCCTTTTAACCAGAAGGTCCTGGGTCCTGACTGTGGGTTCGTACTGATGAAGAGCCCCAAATTAGGACGAAACAGTTGTCCAGGACTCCCTGCAGGTTTTCCAATGGTTCTCTAACCAATATCAGCTCATGATGAAATCCTCTATGCAATCAAATCTTACTATATCAAGAAAGTCACTGAGCATATAATGAGACGGGTCCATATGACGTAATTAAGAAACTTGTAGATACAATAATGAATAAGGTTAAAAGTGACAAAAGCGGATTTAATACGCAGAATCAAGCCATCACTGTGTGAGTCTGAATGATTTAGTTTAATGCCTAAAACGAATAATGCCAGTAGAATATATGGTACTATTAAAATACATAAGCCAGGTTAACCCCATACGATCAATAGTATATTTCAGAAATGAGAACTTCAACCCAAATGAAGTTTTGAAGATGTTTATTCACTATTAATGATACGATTATAAATCATATACTTTGTTCCTGGGACGCGTCATCATGCAGTGAACATAAAACTTTGAACTAACTGTAGTGCAGCAGTTCGACTTGACACACACTCCATATAACATACAAAGGCAACAAAAACGAGGGAGAGAAAAAAGGGGTTTAGAGGGCCTATAATAAGCAGTAGATTCAGGGAAGAAGATAAATAATATAGGAAAACATTAAGGTTTATCGGATTCTGAGAGGTCACAAAGCGTGGATGCTTCTTCACCAGCTTTTGAGCCTTATCACCAATTGTCTCTAGCCGCCGTCATTGTTTCTCACCAACCCGAGGACTATACCAGACAGTCTACACCTTCCTACATTATTATTTATTTTATCTTATCTCTTCCGCACACGACCTCCTGCGTGTCACCTTAGGACGACTCACTCGTTGCTTCCAAACGGGATTCCACTCGAGTGATGACCTGCACTGCGTACGATATCATTCGGCGGCCTCCTCAATTTATGCCCGACACATCCATCTCCACTTCCTCCTACATATTTGTTGGGCGATCGGCTCTTGCCTGTTGGTTTGCTCACAGCCAGAGTTTCTTTCTGGCCATTTGATCTTCGGTATGCAGCCAGCCAGCGAAGGAGGCAACTGTTGATGAAAGTCTGCAGTAGGCTGTTGGAAACCCACTCTGGCCAAATTCCTGATCCGTATAGAAGGACCAACTTGACATTTGTGTTGAACAGTAGTCGAATTTTGTTCCTTATGCTGAGTGAATGCGGAAGATTTCCAAACTGGTTTCAAGTTGATGAAGGTGTATCTTGCCTTTCCGATTCTAGCTGGCTTTCTTTGACATCTTCATCCGTTCTGACTGCTTTTAGTTGAAACGATGTTGGCTGCCTAGATAAGTGAAGGAGGCAACCCTTGTTAAATCTCTCCCGTTGATGGTGTATGGTGCTGGTTATTGTTGCTGTTGCAGTTCGTTGGTTACCTTCATCACCTCCGTTTCCTCTGTGTTCACCTGCAATCCTGTTTTCACTGCCTCTTCAGCCAGTTTGTTGACTCATACTAACTGTCAAAGATTTCACAGAGTGATCCCACGTTTTGTTTTGACCAGCTCCAACTAACTCCCTTCCAACCGAGTCATATGTCAGCTAACATCGCCTGTTGAAGAAGGCAACAGTCAGGCAAGATTAACACATGTCCTAGACATCTCAAGAGATATAGTTTCACAATCACATCGATTGACTCTGACTCGACGCCTAACTTGAAAATTAACACGAAGTTCGATACAGCTACAGGGTCCGGATTTTAAAAGATAGCAGCATCGACAATGCTTATTTACTAAGAACACGCTGGTGAAATATTTTATACAGAAATTTCTTATAAACACAATGTACATACAGTATTTTTTGATATATTGCTCTATTGCAAGGTTGGAACACTTGACAACAACAGAGAGCATTGAATTCCAGTCCGAGTGGACTGAATAGTCAGTCAACAAGCTCAGTCTCCTTTACCTTGAAAGCCCCAGGGGTTCACTGCCTAGTAGTAGTAGTAGTAGGTGAACACTGTTGAAGAGTCCTTCAAAACTAAAACAAAAAAACAGCTATCCAGTGATTTCTGCTGGGGTTTTTTCTTCGCAATGATCTCCCTCTAACCGATGTTAATTTTGTAAATAAATCCACATTGAATTGAAATACTATTGTGGTGAGAGCTGTCTGAGAATAAGCCAAAATTATAGACAACAATTGACGTCAATGTTTACGTCCCGAATCGGAGTCATGAGAAAAATAAACAATAAACAAAGCTTAACCTTGAAGAACTCACCAACCAATCACAGCACACTTAACGTGTTCAAATACGAATCACAGGCATATGGCTTAACTTTCTGAGAAACGGACACAAACAGTACAGGATAACTGGTGGATGGTGACTAGCAGTGGAATGCAGGATAACACGCATTTCGTCCTATGTGGGACTCGTCACTGGATTTACCTGCATTTCTCGGTGAGTGATGATGTTCCCACCGAGGCTCGAACCCAGTACCCATAGTTTCAAACGGCAAAGCGCTATCCACTAGACCACTTGGGTCACGAAAGCCACTAGCTCTTGTGTAACGGGTCATATTAATTATCTAATCGAATTTTTGGATTGTCTCGTCGATTGATTAGACCGAAGTGCTCGGTCCCAAGTTGACATGTCGGCTTCTTCTTGATGCAGATGTCTGGGTATTTAGTTCGTATTTAATTGGTGGATGGTGTGACTAGCAGTGGAATCAATCAACCGGGAAAATCTTAAATTCAATTAAAGTACAGAATAACCTTTAGCAAGAAAACAACCAATCAGAAGACGCTGTTTCTCTGCTAACAATAATGCTATTAATAATGTACATAAAAATCTATAAATATCTGTTGATTTTCTCAATAAACGATCTGTTCCCAGACCCTTGTCTTCTGTCGTTACAATAGTAGTCGTAATGATACATAATAAGCATTTTATTATAATAGTTTAAAACTAGTTTACACCTTACTTTACTTGGGACAAAATCTGAACGATCTCTTTGTTGTTTGCGTGGATTTTCTAATTCTGTAGGCAATGGGATTTTTTCTTTTCTCATTTGTTCCACATTTAAGAGAAGTTGTGTTCTATCATAGACATCTGGTGTACCTGATGGCGGTAAAGGGAAGTACGAGTTGTTTGCTTTACGCTTTTTTGCAACAGAAGCAGTAGTGGCCGATTTTGTCGGCTCAGGAATGATAACATCAGAAGGAGAAGAAGACGATGGTTTTTCTTTCGTAATTGCGTAGACTGCTTTAATCACGTGATTTTTTTGAATTTTATTTGCATCATCAATCCATACACGACGTTGTGCATGAGTTAGTATTGACTTTTTAGTATCTATACGCAATGGACAATAAAAAGAGGTAGATTTGATTCTCAATGTCTATTAGTAAAATGTTTTCTCCTTTCGTGAATCTGTCTGTCTGTTTTCGACATAGCAATTTGCACCGCTAGCGTAGCAGTTCAAGTCGCCACACTCCCTCCATGTACCATACAAAGGAAGAGAAGAGAGTAGAAGAAATGCATAAAAGAGAGATAGTAAACAAAGGTGTGAGACTAAGGAATAGTAATAACGAAGGACAATATAGTTTCATTCCAAGTCACAAGGAGTGGATGCATCTGCACAGGCCAACCATTGAGAACAATCACTTTGAGTCATATCACCAATTGTTTCTAACCATTGGTTCTTACCGTCTCGAGGACCCCAACCAATCAGGAAGCCTACATCTTCCTACGTGACTACCTGGCTTAAACTAACTGTTGTAGATTTCATTGACTGGTGAAGCCATGTTTTGGTTTGACCGCCGCTAACTCTTTTCCAGCCTGACCCTATATCAGCTAACATTGCCCGTCGAGGAAGGAGATCTCAATCGACGTAATTTCAAAGCCTCGTCCATTGATTTCCCCTCCCACCTACCTAGCACTCCACCGAGGTCTAACCTCAATATTGCTCACCTCATTATGTCTATCACCTAACACGAGAGATAGAACTCAGTCACCTATGATCAAAGACAGCTAATCTTTTCATGTCTTCCACTCTCAATAGCCAGGTCTCACAACCATCCATTAAGGAAGACGGAGCGGACTGATGAGCAGTAAACCCACGCTTTGGTCGATAGCCAACCGGATATCACGTCTACGCCAGAGACGGCGTAAACTGGCGTATGCGAAACTAGCCCTCTGTATCCGTATTGAGATTTCGTCAGAGATCAACCCGTTGGCACTGGCTGATGGTACTTCCCAAATAAGTGAAGCGGTCAACGTGCTCTACCACTTCACTCCCTATTTCTAAACTAAGAGTCAGTGTAGTCCAGTCCAGTCCTGTAACATCATCTTACATTTGACAGTAGGAGCGAATCGCATGCCAAATAGTCGAAGATTGCTTCTCAGCTCCAGGTGTTTAGAAGACTCTGCTCTGTTTTGTTAGCGTCTCCACCTAGGAGGAAGGACTATATCATCTGCATATTCTAAGTGGACGAGATTATTCCATTGATGGTCAACAAGTCAATCCCTGAGTCTCTGAAGTCACTTTGGGTTAAATCCATTAGCACATCTATGATGACATTGAATAGAAATGGGGATAATGGGCATCCCTAGCTGACGGACACCACTAGTCATCACCACGTCAGGTGACAGCTCGCCGTAAGCCCTCACTTGGCTTTTTGGTGAATAGTTAGATTCATTGTGGTAATTTTTTTCCACAGTTCATTTTGTTTGCATTCCAGGTGAAATGAGTGACCGTCTACGGAGAGTTGTCATTTGAAATGGTGATAACTAGTGTGTTGTTCGTCAGCGAGGGATACCTAATGTCCCTATAACTTCGGTTTAATTTCATCATAGAGATATTGTACTAATCGAGTTAACCTTAAGTGACTTCAGCGACTCAAGGATTGACGTGTTACCATTACTAAAAATTGTCTCGTCCACCTAAAATAAACAGATGATATAGTCCTCCCTCCTCCTTTGCCGAAATAGAGCATAGTCTTCTGAACACCTTGAGCTGAACAGAAATCTTCGAATGTTTGGCATGCGACTCGCTTCCATCGTCAAATGTCGAGTGATGCTACAGGACTGGATTGGACTACATCGACTACTCCTAACTCCAAAACAGAAAAGAGTGAAGTGGTAGAGCGTGTTCACCACTAACTTCACTTATTTGGGAAGTTACATCAGCCAAGGCCAACGGATTGATGGCTGACGAAATCTCATCACGGATGTGGGAGATTCCTTTAGCAAATACCTACCAACTTACACCATCTCAAGCTTAGTAGACGTGATATCCGATTAGCTGTCGAACAAAGGGCGTGTATACTACTCAGCAGTTTGCTCCATCCTCCTTCATGATTGTGAGTGAGACATGACCATTGAAAGTGGAAGATATGAAAAACCTGGCTAACTGTCTTTGATCATATGTGTCTGCGTTCTATCTCCAATGTTAGGTGGTAGGTGTAATAAGGTGAGCAATATTGAGTTGTCTGTCTGTCTGTTTTCGACATAGAACTTTGCACAAATGTGCGGAAGTTCAAGTCGCCACATTCCGTGTAGCACGCGAAGCAAGAGAAGAAAGTACAAGAAAAGCATAATAGAAACAGTGAGCAGAGGTGTGAGACAAAGGAGTAATAAAGAAATACAAAACAGTTTCATTGAAGATCATAAGTCACAGGGAGTGGATGCATCTGCGCCACTGAGAACGATTTTGAGCCATGTCACCAATTGTTTCCAACCATAGATTTTTACCGTCCCGAGGACCCCAGCCTGGAAGTCTACACCTTCCTACGTGGCTTAGACCAACTGTTGTGGATTTCATTGACTGATGCCAAGTTTTTGTTTGACCGCCGCTAGCTTTTTTCCAGCCTGACCCTATATCCGCTAACATTGCTCGTCGAGGGAGGCGATGGCTTGGCATACGTAACACATGTCCTAACCATCTCAGTCTTTGTAGCTTCACGACTTCGTCGATTGATTTCCCCTGTTTACCTAGAACTCTACGCCTAACCTCCATGTTGCTCACCTTATTATGCCACTTTACACGGGAAATAGAACGCAGGCACCTATGATCAAAGACAGCTAGTCTTTTCATGTCTTCCACTCTCAGTGGCCAGGTCTCACAACCATAAAGGAGGACGGAGCGGACTGATGAGCAGTACACCCGCCCTTTGGTCGATAGTCGAACATCTCGTCTACGCCAGAGTCGGCGTAAACTAACAAATGCGAAACGAGCCCCTTGTATTCGTGCTGAGATTTCGTCAGAGATCAGCCCGTTGGGGCTGATGGTACTTCCCAAATAAGTGAAGCGGTCAACGTGCTCTACCACTTCACTTCCTATTTTTAAACTAGGCGTCGATGTAGTCCAGTCCTGTAACATCATCTTGCATTTGGCGGGAGCGAATCGCATGCCAAACATTCGTAGATTGCGGCTCAAGGTGTTTAGAAGACTCTGCATTTCGTCAGCGTCTTCGCCTAGAAGGACTATATCGTCTGCATATTCCAAGTCAACGAGATTATTCCCCGGTAGCAAGTCAATCCCTGAGTCGCTGAAGTCACCTAGGGTTAAGTCCATTAACACATCTATGATGAAGTTGAATAGAAAAGGAGATAATGGGCATCCTTGACGGACACCACTGGTCGTCATCAGTTCAGATGACAGCTCGCCGTAAGCCCTCACCTGGCTGTATGAGTACGAATAGAGTGCCTTAATCAGTGCAATATATTTTCTTGGAATTCCCTTTACAGCCAAGCATCTCCAGAGAACTTCCCGATCGACAGAGTCGAATGCTGCCTTTAGGTCAAGAAATATAATGACTGTTGGACGCCGGTAGGAATGCCTATGTTCTAGAATCTGTCGGAGGGTGAAGATATGATCAATACACCCTCTTCCTGGTCTAAAGCCTGCCTGGCTCTCTCGTGTTTGTGCTTCCCGAGCACCACTCAGTCTACGCATGATTATTGAGCCTAAGACTTTAGATACTATATTAGTCAAGCTAATCCCTCTGTGATTATCACAGGAAGACTTGTCTCCCTTCTTGTATATGGGGATAATCAGTGACTTACACCAACCCGATGGGACTTCTTCTGATTCCCAGACGCTGCCTAGTACCTCAGTTAATCCGGACAGTAAGCTGTCTCCACCGTACTTAAATACCTCTGGAGTCATTCCATCAGGTCCCGCTGCTTTGCCTAGTTTCAGATTGGTGACAGCTTTAGTAACCTCAGTTAGTGACGGAGGACCTGTGTTTATATCCCATTCAGGGAGGTGTTGGATGCTCGGAAGGTTGAGCGTGGCTGTGGGCAAATTAAACTGCTCCTCATAATGCTCTTTCCAACGATCCAGTCGTCTATCCTGTGAGCTAATTATAGTGCCATTTTTTTCCGAGATTGTCTCACTAATGAATTGAGTTGGTAAGGCATCTGTCGAGTGAGTGCTAGGTAAGGAGGAGGAGAAATCAATAGATGAGGTTGTGAAGTTATACTGATTGACAGCGATGGTTAAGACATGTGTTACATATGCCTAGCCAACATGTTCCTTGGCGATGGGCAGTGTTAGCCGACACAGGATGGATAGATCAGGTTGGAAAAGAGCTGGTACATAGTGGTCAGACCGAGACATGAATTCATCAGTCAATGAAATCCACAACAGTTAGTTTAGGCCACCCAACCGGCCACGTAGGTAGGTGTAGACTTCCTGACTGACTCGCTGAGGTCCTCGAGATGGTAAGAAGCACTGATGACTGAAGACAGTTGGTGATATGGCTGGCTCAAAGTGGTCGTTGTCAATGACTGGCACAGATGCATTCACTCTGTGATTTATCATATCCAATAGAACTACATTGTTTTTCCATATTACTACTATTCTTTTTTCCTCACACTTCTGTTTATTATGTCTCTCTTTACTGTCTTCTCTTGCTTTGTGTGGTACACGGAGGAAGAATGGGAACTGGAACTGCTCCTTAACTAAACTTAACGACTTAGTAATATATATATATATATATATATATATATATATATATATATATATATATATATCATCATCATCATCAAGTTACATATGAATAGAGGGCAAAGACAAAAAAGACACCTACCTGCCATTGTTATAGCATGAGCAGTGAGGAAACTGCGTGGAACAGTAGCAATTTCTTTATCCCATGAATACTTGTAGGCTTCTGGACTTAATACATTCAATGGCTGGAAGAGAGAGGAATGCGTATATATACACAAATACAAGATTTACCTCCCCAAACATTGTAAAGAAGTCATCTGCATACTTTCCATCTACATTCACAGTAGGTATTCGGTTGACAAATATCAAGACAACATTCTTGATCAATGCAGGTTTTAAAATTGAACACCAACTAGAATACATAGAGAGAGAGATTTGTAGCTCAGATAGATGATTTTCATGTGGTTGTGTTCTCTAAGCTGACTGGATAGTTGATTTGTGAAGCTTTCATCGCCCTACTAGGCAACATCTTCAGCGCATACACTTCAATTTGAATTGAAGGGAGCTTATAGATTTCTCCACGAGTTCACTATTAGTCATCTCCTCTCCTGGTGACCTGCTGGAACTTGACTCTGGTTATTTTTGTGTTTTCACACCTAGGTTACTTTTATTGGAACTGATTGTTTCTTTGACTTGAACTTTGACCCTCTGTGTGTGTGTGGTTTCCTTCTTATCGGTTGGTAAATTTTTTTCTATCTCAATGTGTCTATTGATTGATGATTCACTGGAATACCAGGTAGACTTCTAAAAATTCTCTAGCACTCTTGTTGCTTCCCCTATCTAATATTTCAACGCTGGTTGTCCCAGTCGAATTGATGACCGTGGTTGTCTGTATGTAATAATATGAGGGAGTCGATATTATCATGTCTTTTGACGGCTAGCTTATGTTTGTGCATACGAAGAAGACGAAGGGGACATCGTCCACTTTGGCTAATGTAGTGTTTTTCACAGTTGTTACAATCTATTTTGTAGATACTGATGTTGGTTTTATCTTCTTTCGCTGTTGAGTCTTTTGGTTAACACAGAGCCAGCTGAGTGAAGTGACTCTGTTGGTTGGTGCACGACTTTAATTCCTGAAGGTTTGAATAGTCTTACAAAAAGTCGTACACCAACCAACAGAGTCACTTCACTCAGCTGGCTCTGTGTTAACCAAAAGACTCAACAGCGAAAGAAGATAAAACCAACATCAGTATCTACAAAATAGATTGTAACAACTGTGAAAAACACTACATTAGCCAAAGTGGACGATGTCCCCTTCGTCTTCTTCGTATGCACAAACATAAGCTAGCCGTCAAAAGACATGATAATATCGACTCCCTCATATTATTACATACAGACAACCACGGTCATCAATTCGACTGGGACAACCAGCGTTGAAATATTAGATAGGGGAAGCAACAAGAGTGCTAGAGAATTTTTAGAAGTCTACCTGGTATTCCAGTGAATCATCAATCAATAGACACATTGAGATAGAAAAAAATTTACCAACCGATAAGAAGGAAACCTCACACACACACACACACAGAGGGTCAAAGTTCAAGTCAAAGAAACAATCAGTTCCAATAAAAGTAGCCGCCTAGATGGTGTGAAAACACACGGAATCAACCAATCGCGTTCAAAGTCACCCTCCAGGAGAGATGATTAATAAACTCGTGGAGAAATCTAAAAGCTCACTTCAATTTAAATTGAAGTGTATGCGCTGAAGATGTCGTCTAGCAGGGCGATGAAAGCTTCACAAATCAACTATCCAGCCAGCTTAGAGAACACAACCACATCAAAATACATGGAATTATTTAGGGACTTACTCAGGCCATTTGATAAAATGCTGAGGAAACAGGACCAATCCTAGCATTTTCTGTATATCCATAGCATATAGGACATGATTGCGGTTTTTGATAAAAAGCATGGGCTTCTGTAAAGAACTGTATGATAGAAAATGAAATACTCAAACCTTTTTAGCCTTCTTTTGGACGTTATTCATATTGTAGCGTTATTATTATTATTATTGTAGTTATAAACTGTTATGCGTACACCAAAATGCAATTAATGAATTAATGCATCAGCGACCTGTTATTTACTTAGCTTATTGTTAGCTGATATCGGAATTGCAACTTACCAAGATATGATTTTTTTTTAAAGAGATTAACGAATCAATATTGTCTTTTTAGTTGACGGGTGGATGGGGAGGGAGAAATATATGTACACCTAAGGTTTTTAGCAGCGTGCAGAAGAATCAGGCTAGTTATTTCTATCCAATTGCATCATCTAGCCAGTTGAATGTTAGTTACTTCCTACAAAGGGTTATGCAGAAACAAAGAAAAGTCACATATGTTACATTATATTTTAATATACATTATTTATTTATTTATTTTTTGATTACAGCTTGATTCCATACCGTATTTTTGGTACAAGTATGAAATTTTAGCTGGTGTTCCTCAAGGTGCTGTTCTTTCTCCTTTTTGTTTTCGTTTTTCTTACATGACTTGCCTCATTCTGATGTAGCTACTTTTGTTAAGTATGCTTGCTGATGACCTCTCTGTTTCTATGCCTGTCAACTCTCAGATAGATTGTTCCAAATTAAATAACTTTCTGTCGGAAATTAGTCAATGGTCCTCTTCGAATGGTCTTAAGCTAAATCCGTCTAAATGTCAGGTAGTCAATTTCACTTTCAGACGAAAACGTGACCTACAACAACTAGTTAGCTCACATGGCCCCATTATCATTGACGGCATACAGGTTGAAAATACATCTAATGTCAAGTAACTTGGGCTGAGTTTTTCCATCGATCTTTCCTGGTCCTCCCACATCATGCTAGTTACTAGAAAGATGTTTCGCTTAACGTTCTACGTTAGGAAATTAAGGCTGTCTGGTGTAAAGCAGTCTTTGCTTTCTCAGTTTGTCAATTCTTGTATTCTACTCATCCTCCTTTTACTGCTCCCCATTAATCTTTCCTGGACTACTTAAGAAAGACTTTGCTTTGCTGAGAAGGGCATGCACTAAAAGCCGTTAGTAGGGCAAGTGGGATATCGTTAAACCAACTGGTTAACACTATTGTGGATAGACATATTATGTCATGTAAGAAACTAGCGAATACAATATTGTCGGACCCCGAGTGTCCTCTTGAGACGTTATTGCTGAAATTTGCCTGACAAGGTTCTTAATTTCTGCTTTCTATACAACACAACAAGTGCGTTGGTGGCATAGCGGTCAGGACGTTCGCCAACCTTGCACATGGTCCGGGTTTCGATTCCCGGCCACAGACGCACTCCTTCACCTCGCTAAGCCAGTAATAAGACTGGTAAAGAGGAAAGGTTGGGCATGAGGCTAGCAACCACATCCTGTAGAAAATAAACACCGCTACAGAAACTTCAAGTCACTAGCATGAAGCCCTCTGTTTCACTGGGGAACATGAAGGAAAAAAATACAACAAAAAAAGAAACAGTAATCTAGTTGATTTAGTTTATCAACGCGTCACACATTAAGAACAGCTGTCTGAAAATGTCGACGTATCCAAAGTCAACCTTCATAGAGCGGTACACAAACTTCAACAGTTGGGTACTACACTGTAGAAAAAAGAAATTTTATTGATTTTCTAAGCTTCAGAATTCGGGAAATTTACTTCATAGATTCAGCTGATACACACACCTGGAAAATCTGTCGTAATCGATATCTTAGAAGGTTTATTGAAACACGAAGAAAGAAACCTCTCCTGGCTATATCATAGTGCTAAAGGGGAGATTATTTATGAGTTTAGCATTCAGAGGTCATACTATTCTTGAACCTATTAAAAGTCACCTATGCACGTGTGTGGTTACAGGATTTCATCATGAGCTGACACCGGTTAGAGAATCGTTGGAAAATCTGGGAGTACTGGACAGTTGTTCCGTCTCGGTTTTGGACTTTTCATCAGTACGCAACCACCGGGGTTCGAACCCTACAGACTAACAGTTGAATATCAATGAGATGCTCACTAGCGACTGGCCCTATTCAAGTAGGTAGTTACCTGGGGTTTTAGTGGAAAGTCATGACCAGTAGGGTACAGCAGGTCGGGTGTGAGGACAAATAGTGGTCGGTGTGTCGTGAATTGGCGGAAGTTGGAATTCATGGGCCATTGGATCGGGTTCCAGTGGCTTCATGGTCTGCGAGCTAGCTCGCCTTGTGACCAGAAAGTCCTGGCTACGAGCCCCGGCGGTGGGTGCGTACAGAAGAAGAGTCCTAAACTAGGATGACGAAACAGCTGTCCAGTACTCCCTGGCTGGTTTTTCCGATGGTTCTCTAACCGATGTCAGCTCATGATGAAATCCTATAACTAGCCAATCAAATCCCTACAATCCAATACTTGAATATTCAAGTGTGCATTGTTGTGAACTTTTCTTATAATACGTATCTAGTCATATTCATATCTCTACCGCTATTAACACTCTTTTTTCCCTTTATATGTTTAAGTCATTCCGGCTTCATTGTAAAATGAATAAAGCCTAAATTCTTGGTTCATTCGTCTTTTCAAGATTCAAGCATCACTCATCGTTCTAAGACTCAATCACCTTCGTAACATGCATTAAATACTCTTTTCTCCAGTCAAAGTATGATTCAACAGTGCGTGAAAGATAAACTATCACATTTTTGTCGACCTCTGTGCCAATCTACTCTTTCGGATGTTCCTAAGGGAGCTGAATACGCTGGACGTAAAGTGTTTTTCGGAAAACACATAACTCAACACTATCTGGTTTGGTGGATGAAAGGCGGGCATCAGATGACGAAGTTTACTGGAATTAAGTCATTCAACTCTACACGGTTTATCTTATAAAATAATCTTTAGGACCAAACTTCGTCACTATAAGAGTTTACGTCTTCTCCAATAATAAATGCATAGTCGAAACTCTAGCGATAAACAAGGATGAAAACGTTTTGTTAAACCGCTTTCTTTCCCTTGGTCACAGTAATATTTCTGCTGTTTATATTTTACTCAATTGGTTAAATTCAATCCACTCCATTTTATCTTCATCTTTCGCATTGTGATTCATCAGACCACTTTAAATTTTTTGTTTTGAAAACAGGTGACTTACTTTTCAAATCTTAATACTGATTCACTTATTTAATGACGTCTAAAATTTGCTTTAATTCATTCAATTCCATTATGGGTGAAATTTATTTTGATTTACTGGTGACCACGTTTCGAGCATAATTTATTGCTCATAATCATATCAAGGTACTCATCCAACATACTAACTTCGTTTATATATATATAGCAAACAGAAGGTAAACTGTACACTAGAGTTTATAAAAACCCAACGCATTTTAATAGATATTTAGACTTTAATTCATCTCGTTCGTGATCAATCTGTATAGGAAGGCTTGGTTAAGTGTCTAACAAACCAAGCAGTAGCACTAAGTAGTACAAGAAAAGACCTAAATAATGAAAGAAGAAGCGTTGGTGTTTAATAACCAATCATCCTATAAAATTCATCAGGAAGATCGGAAAATATAACGATAAAATTAATAGCGATAACATAAATAAGGAAGAATATAAGAAATCCACTGTTATACCATATAATGGAGAGGACATCTGAGACCCTCTCTAAGTAGAATTCTTAATAAAGCAGGAATTAAAATGGCATATAAACCTACAAACTCACTGCAGGTTATATCAACCTGTTAGTTAACCCAATTAGACAAAATAATATAACTTACAAAATACCTTGCAATTACTGTGATTTAAGTCAACTACAAACTAGTAGATCGGGAGTAGTAAGATTATCAGAACATAAGAATTTAGCCAACTTATGAATGGTCAAACCCGAGAAGACAAATAATTCGAAAAAAAGTTCAGCGACTGCACTGCATGCATTAACACACAACCACACAATAGGGTGGATGGGGAAGGATTAAATTTCTAAGAAGTAATATAGGTAGATGGAAAGCGAAAGAAGTTGATCACTGAATCTTTGTTCATCGAGTCTACACTGAACAGGTGCAATAGGAATAACTCATCACTCATACCGGAGATATGGAAAATATTACTACCAATCAAGTGAAGCGATGAAAAATAATGGAATTCTATAAACGAAGTTAAAAATTTGTGTCTGTCTTGATATGATTATGAGCAGCAATAAATTGTGCTCGAAACGGGGTCATCAGTAAGTATTACTGTATAACACGCTGTGAGACTTTATCAAACCAAATTTTACCCATAATGGAACTATACTCTACCTTAGTGCACAATTTCTATTCTTATATCAATCATCCAATTCCACGCTGACCCTCTTAAAAAATCATGTTAATTACCTTTATTCTTATCATATGTATACTGATTGAGCAAGTTTTAGTGTCACTTAATTGATAACAACCAGTGGTGTTCGGACAGGGATGTCCATTTTCCCCATTCCTGTTTAACTTCATCATAGATATGCTAATGGAAGTATCCTTAACTGAACGTAACGACCTAGGAATCGACTTGCCACCAGGGAATAGTCTTATGGACTTAGAATATGTAGATGACATAGTCCTGTTACGGGAGGATGCTGACAAATTCCATCAGAGTCTTCTGAACACCTTAACCAGCAATCTTCGTATGTTTCGCATGCGATTCGCCCCTGCAAAGATGATGTAAGATGCTGCTACTGGACTGGACTACGTCAACTCCTACCTAACTTAGTGATAGAGAGTGAAGTGATAGAACATGTTGACCACTTCACCTATTTGGGAAGTTGTATCACCACCTACGGACTGACTGATTGGCGGTGAAATCTCATCACGGATCCAAAAAGCTCGAGCTGCTTTCGCCTACTTACACCATCTCTGGCGTAGGCGTAACATCCGACTATCAACCAAGGGACGTGTGTACTGCTCAGCACTTCGCTCCGTCCTTCTCTATGGCTCTGAAACATGGCCAATACGACTTGAAGACATGAAAAGGTTGACTGATTTCGATCATAGATGTCTACGATCTCTTTCTCACGTTAGGTGGTGGTATAATAAGGTAAGTAATGTTGACGTTAGGTGTAGAGTGTTGGGCAGGCAAACAGGGAAAATCAATCGACGAGGCTATAAAGTTACATAGATTGAGATGGCTAGGTGACGTGCTGCGCATGCCTAACTATCGCCTCCCCCGTCGACAGGCATTACTAGCTGATATAGGTGCAGGTTGGAAAAGAGTAAGTGGTGGCCAAACAAAAACATGGCCTCATCAATCCATGAAATCCTTGACAGTTAAACTGAGTCAGGTAGGGAGATGCAGACTTCCGGGTTGGGGCCCTCGGGACTGACTCTAAGAATCAATGGCTGGAGATAATAGGTGACATGGCTCAAAATCGTTGTCAATGACAGCGCAGATGTATTCAGTCTCTGTAATCTTTCATATTCCTTTCTACCATTACCCATTCTGTTTCACTCTTATACTTGTCAAACTCTATTGATTCTCCACTCATCTTCTTGTCTACCTTTGTGTGCTATTTGGAAGGTGACAACTCGAACTGGTGCACTTCGGTGGCAAGTTCTATGTTGAATCCAGACAGACAGACAGTGTCACTTAGTGCAACTGTACGTACGCTTTTGGAAGTCATTGAAAAGAAGTATTACTTTTCGACCAACAAAATCTGTGTATATTTCGTGATTTAAACAAAGGTCGACTATATATATATATATATATATATATATATAACATTGATTTAACCATTCCTAATAGATTTTTCTTATGTAGCTAGTGTGAATATGCAATGGTGTTAGTAAGGTGAGTGAGAGGTTATCATCACTTTAGATTTGTCCTCTAAATGATTAACACTACTCTCTCCTTCGAAACTTTTGATTGGACACTAGTTAGTAACTAGTGTAATGTGACTAGTCCTACTTAATTTTACTTTACTTCGGCTATCTCCTACGGGAGGATGAGCCGGCTTCATGAACATGTCGAATCATTGCTGCCCAGGCGCGGCGATCTGATGCAAGATTTTGCGACAGGGTTATCCAATTCTTGTTCCACAGACGGAGTCCGTAGACGGTTTGTAGCCCCAAGCACCCCATATCAGCCTTCGCTGTACCAAGCCATATTTTCAGCTGTCCACCCATGCGACATCGCCAAGATGGAAATGGCGAGGGATTTAGAACTGATTTGATTTGACCAGATCGTTATCTGGTCGGCGCAGAACATGGCGAAACCACCGAAGGCGACGTTGTTGGACCAGTCTGTCTGTCTGTTTTCGACAGACAGTGCTGGAATTTGGTTGATGTTGTAGAGAGTTCATGAAGTTTCATGGGAATTAGGTACGAGTGATGTCCCCAGAATCGCTCGGCCTTTTGTTTGAGAGTGCAGTTCTAGCCTTTACACAACCAAGTGTGACCTACAAGGCAGTAGGAGTGGAGTAGGGAGTCCACTATCCATTGGAAGCCAGCCGGTGACCGGAGTCCGGTTCATACGCCTTTTTGAATGGGGCCAGACATCCAGGGCATCCAATAAGCCCTTTGTCCATACGTCTGCCGGTGAGCTTCATACGCCAGTCGTTGGAGGTTTGGAATCGGTTTAGCCATCTTCCCTAGACTGTCATCTAATGGACAGAACCCGGTGGAGAGCGCCGGGCATCCGCTTTTGCCCTCTCACTTCGGTGAAAGACACCTCCGCCACGTGAAGGCAGTGAGTAGGACTTCCTCAGGAGAGGCTATGTAAGACGCCCGGTCATATGGGAGCATTTCAAGAGGTGTAGGGAGGGGTGGCCAACCCGCATCGTAAGGCACCCACTCCCAACCATCCTGAGGCTTTGGAGGCTTCCTACCTTCACTGCAGACTGGATTCTATCAGTCAAGATTGCAATGTGGCCAGCATACTAGGTGGCTCGCCATTACGGTCAACTGTTGGTATTAGATGGTTCGAGGCAGTCGGCAGGAAGCCTTGCCGATTCAAATCTCACGGGAGTGGGACATGAGTTACTTCAATGTTTCAGATACGACTTTCTGAGTGACGAGTGCCAACTAGCACGAAACCTAGGTTCAGGGCTTCCTGTGACCGATTGCCTCCAACCATCTAATATTACTGAAAAGTGACAGGATTTAATATAAGCGCTAGAAAAGTTGTCTTGGAAAAGACAACACTGAAATGTAGATGCTGTATGATCACGCCAAGGAAGGATCAGTATGTACTTTGATTGGACACTAGTCAGTAACTAGTGTGATGTGTCTTGTCCTCGGTGTTTGGCGCAGACTGAGTTCTTTCAGTCAGGTTTGAAATGTGACCACCATTCCGTTAGGTAGCTCGCCATCATCGAGCACATTGATTTGATGCTATTAGACTGATGGGACTCAGTCTGCATCAAAGAAAGGACTAGACAGATTAAACTAGTTACTGACTAGTGTCCAATCAAAGTATCCAGTACAGTTCTAGAGGAGGTCAATCACAAGCCTGAATAACTCGGTGGTGATGTCTCTGGCGGCAGCACTGGGTGACGCGGATTCAAATCTCAGAGGGGTTGGACATGAGTTCCTTCAAGGTTGACGAATGCCACCTAACACGAAACCTAAGTCCATGGCTTCCTGTGGCCGATTGCCCCCAACTATATAATAAGCATCAGTATGTTCATATACTGAGTCACTAGTATTTCTAAGACAGACTACCATCCTATGCAACATAAAAAGGTCTATAGGTTGAAAAGAAATGAATGATTAACACACTACCAGAGGAATGTACCTTCTGGCGCTTCAAAAGGGGACGAAATCGCTAAGAAAAAGATTGACGCAGGATTAAAGTACACGAGTGCAACTTTAGAAATATCAGTTCGCTTCGCGAAATAGAGTTATTTAATGTTAAGCTGTGAGCATTTAGGTTACATCCAGAATGCATATATATTTAATAGTATATAAAGGGCTGATGTAATCGCCACAGCAAACATAATTTTTTCTCTATGACTACACAGTTTAATTCACAAGCAGTGGCACAGTACATTACTAAACTGCGCATACATTACGTAAAGTCTGTTGTGATTCAAAAAGGTCAAAATCCAAATCTGCATGGCGTTATCAAATTAAGTGACAGTAAGTTTCTTTAAACACAAGGTTGCATTCGGAAGTAACTATCTCATCTGAGTTTATCAACTTTTCAGTTAAGATATTGTACTCAGATCTCCTTGTAATTTAGATACACTGAACTAGAAGTGATCTGATATTTGGAAGTCATTATTCTAATGTCTTTGCGCGGTAGACCTGTTGAACAGTATATCAGTTCTCCTGAAAGTGCACTAGTCGGCGCAGTTATTCTGTAGTGTAATTTACAAACTTTTCAGCTACATATATTCACGTTTCTCACTACTGGTCTTACTGCGTACGCCAAGACTATCCCTAGAAACAGTTTGAGACGTTTACACCTGAATATCTTCATATAAGAAACGTAGGTAAAACTTCGTCAAGTGTTATAATAAACCATCCAGAAAGCAACAAGTTTTATTTTTTATTCTTATGTTGAACTTCCAGATCATTTTAGTCCTCAATGAAAACCTGATTTAAACAGTGCCTAGTGATTTGTTTTGGGCGATGATTAAGGAAAAATCTATTAAAAGCCGTGTTACACTAACTTCTTTAACTACATAAACACAGACGATAAAACTAATCAGCGTCACCAGAAATGCTGATTGTTTTGTGACAGGAGTCAAATTTACGTTAACAACAGGCTTCCATGAGGTCATCTATAGATGACGAGTAAGATATATCTTATTCCGGATCTCGTTTGAAAGATAAGGCCTCTTGAAGCCGCTGGTCTAGCAATTAATTAGTTGATATTATAACAAACTAAACGATGCAAACAACCGTCCCAAGTGTTAGTCTCGAATGTCCAGTAAAGCAATGGCTTAATTTACATAAAGTTTGTCACGAGAAACAAATCACTTGTTTAATGACATAGACCATAAATTCTTACGAAAAACAAAATTAAAAAGGTGATATAAATCAACAGCCCACTATAAATATACACTTATCACACTAAACTGTTCCTAGGGATCGGAAATGATTCCAGAGGGACGCGAAATCACCTACCATGTGGAAGGTCAACCAGCCCGCTCCAGTGGAATTTCGCGGGTATTGGTGCTGAACAGCCAATGGTTAACAAGGTTGCGAATGACAAGCAGACCAAATTCATCCATACAAATGTTGACGAGGTTAAGCTTAGGGACAAGAAAATTAAGAAACCACCTTTTTGAGAATCTTTTTGTCTTTCAAATCTTTCAGGAAGAAAAAATTGAGGATGTTTGCTGTTTCAGCAAATGCCCTTTTGGCTAGCTGTGCAAATATCTTGCATGACGACGCTTTTCATTTGCTTCCTTCTTCACTGTGCAGCGCTTTGGTCCGATTTTATTTCCTGAATCTCAGTCAGTCCCACCGAAACTGTTTTGTCTTAAAGAGTTACCTCCCCATGGTGGCTTCACTTTTACTGCGGCCTGCTTAAATCTTGGGCTACCAAAATTCCGTCCTACATATTGCATCTATTTCCTCGGATTTATTTTGTTTTAATTATTCAACTATTTGTCCAAATCGTATTACTTACTCTTGCGATTACATAAAATGTTTTCAACCTGATCATTTACGAGTATGTAATAACCATAAGTAAAAGCATCATGGTGAGTGGCAGAGATCCTCAAAGTGTACTCCAGTGCATCACATGACTGTTCCTGCGACTATGAGCACCAATTACAGGTCATTATCGAACAAGATTAATTACTTGCATTCTCTATTATAACCTCGCCAGATACTAGCTTGCTAGGCTACTAGCTTACTAGTTTTCTCGCCGGTCCCAAGCCCAGGTAAAGAGGGAGGGTTGGGGTGTGGTGCTAGCACAACTCCACCCCCGTAAAACAACCAAATCGCTACAGAAACTTCAACGAATAAATATATTAAAAATTCTAAAAACATGAACAATAACCTTATTTTTCGCTGGAATCGGGGAAGTGAAATGACGCAGGCTGGTGAAAGCTAGCCTTCGGGAAGCCAGTCAGCCGATGTGCCTTCTTTCGATGAAAGCAAAAGTAAGGATGGGTACCTGGAATGTTGGTACAAGGTACGAAACTGGAAAGGCTGACCAGATAGCCGCCAAAATGAGAAGATATAGAATAGAAGCGTTGGGAATCTGCGAAAGCAGGTGGAACGGAAGTGGAAGGTGCCAACTACCAACTGGAGAGACAGTAATCTATTCCGGCCACCTAGAGGACAACCATGAGCACACTGAGTGAGTGGCCATCATGATGTCACCAACAGCAACCAAAGCTCTCATGCAGTGGGAACCAATCTCCTCCAGGATAATGACAGCCAGGTTCAACTCAAAAGGAAGAAAAGTTACAGTCATTTAGTGCTATGCGCCTACAAACGTATCAGAACAAGAGGAGAAGGAGGAATTCTACAGACAACTACAAGCAATAATGGACAACGTTTCAAATGGAGATATCAAAATCTTGATGCGCGACATGAATGCAAAGCTGAGTGGAGAAAACACAGGAAGAGAACTCACCATGGGTCGAGAGGCCCTCGGTGAAATGAACGACAATGGTGAACTCTTCTCAGACTTCTGCTCCTTCAATGATTTGGTGATTAGTGGCAATGTGTTCAAACACAAGGACATACACAAGACGACAGGGATTTCACCAGATGGACACACCAAAAACCAAATAGACTTCATTTCAATTTCAAGAAAGTGGAGAAGGAGCCTACTGGACACAAGGTCGAGGAGAGGAGCAGATGTGGGTTCAGACCACTATCTAGTTGAAGGGACTTTCAAGGTGAAACTAAAAGCCTTGTGGATGGCTGGGGATGCAATGCCACAGTGCAAGTTCAACACTCAATTACTGAAGGACACAACCACAAAGGACACTTTCACTGCAACTGTCAGAGCAAAGCAGGAAACACTACGCGACATCACTGAAGAATCATGCGTGGAAGAACATTGGAAGTCTCTGAAGGTGATTCCCAGGGAAACGTGTTCAACGGTTTTAGGAAGAAAGAAGAGATAAGACAAGGAATGGCTCTCAACAGACACTTGGAAACTAATAGAGGAGAGGAGAATGGTGAAAGAGAAAATGATTCAATGCAAGGACGGACAAGAGAAGAAGACGCTGACTTCAACTTACACAGCACTGGACGAAGAAGTGAAGAAGAGTGCTAGGAAGGACAAAAGACGATTCTACGACAACCGGGCCACTGAAGCTGAGAAGGCAGCAGGCAAAAGGGACCTGAGGACACTATATCAGATAACCAAGTGTCTATCCGGGAAGCGACCAACACAAGCGAAACCTATAAAAGACAGCCAAGGGAACCCAATTACCAAGGAAGAAAAACAGATTAACCAATGGGCGGAGCACTTCGAAGGACTCTTGAACCGACCATCACCTGCAACCCGTCCAGAAATACCAACAACAGCGCGCACACAACTGCAAGTTGACACCAATCCTCCAACGAGAGCTGAAGTCTTGAACGCAATCAAGCTTCTGAAAGCTGGAAAAGCAGCCGGACCAGATGGAATACCCCCTGAAGCACTGAAAGCGGACCCAGAGACGACAGCAGACATGCTGACTCCATTATTGCAAAAGGTCTGGAAGGAGGGAAAGGTGCCTACTGACTGGAGGAAAGGTTACCTCGTGAAACTACCAAAGAAGGGCGACTTAGGACTCTGCAAGAACTGGCGAGGAATCATGCTCCTGACGCACTTGAGACAGAACTCCGACCAGAACAAGCTGGATTCACGAAAGGCAAATCATGTTCTGACCGAATTGCAACTCTACGCATCATCGTCAGAGAACAAAGCATGGAATGGCTATCAAACCTCCATCTCAACTTTATAGACTTTGAAAAGGCCTTCGACAAACAGCGTTGACCGCAAAGTAATTTGGAAACTACTCGAGTACTACGGCCTACCCCAAATATTCATCAACCTTATTCAACAGCTGTACGACAACGGAACATGTCAAGTCATCCACAACGGAAAACTCAGCGAGGCGTCTGGAGTAAACACAGGAGTCAGACAAGGCTGCTGCATATTATCACCAATGATATTCCTAATTGTGGTGGACTAGATTATGCGTCAGACAGTGAGTGGGAAACGAGAAGACAGGGATATCCTGGACCGACGTGAAGAACCTAGAAGACCTGGATTTCGCGAGTGGATGATTTATGCTTGATGTCACACAAAATGGAAGACTTACAAGCGAAAACCAACAAACTGGTCGAAGAAGCAGCCGGGCAAGACAGGACTCCAAGTGAACATAGACAAGACAGAGGTTATGAAAATAACCAACCAACAACAACAGCAACAACAACATCCAGCGCCAATCACCATCAACGGGAGGGATTTGAAAGAGGTTACTTCATTCACTCATCATCTAGGGAGCATTGTCTCAACTACACGCAGTCGGAACGGACGAGGATGTCAAATCGAGCGAGAATCGGGAAGGCGAGCGAGAAATACATTCATCAACCTGAAACCAATCTGGAAATCTTCATTACTCAGTCAGCATCAACAACAAAATTCGGTCGGATTTTCAATACAACAACGTCAAGTCAGTCAGTTCTTCTATACGGATCAGAAACTTGTCGGGCGGGCGGGTCACAAAGAATATTTCCAAAAGGCTGCAGACCTTTATCAACAACTGTCTTCGCTCTATACTGAAGATCAGATGGCCGGGCCGGAAAGAATCACCAACAAGGAATTATGGGAACAAACAATGCAAGAACCAATCGCCCAACAAATATGCAGGAGAAAGTGGAGATGGATCGGACACTCGCTGAGGAGACCGCTGGGTGACATCGCGCGCCAAGCCCTCGAGTGGAACCCGAAAGGGAAGCGGCGTGTGGGACGTCAGTGCAAGGGTGACATGGAGGAGATCGTGTGAAGAGGAGTTGAAAGAAGATGGATTAACATGGATGCAGGTGAAAAGTACAGCAGAAGACAGAAGCAAATGGAGACGTGCAGCTGAAGCCCTATGTTCCACTAGGAATCCAAGGGAGCATAATAATAATAAATTCTCTATTATACTCAAATGTATCTTGTAATACTGGTGTAATAACTCTTCGAGAAACTTGGCTCCACGACTTATATGACGATAATTTAGTCTCCTTAAGTGGTTTCACAATGTACAGACAAGACCGATGCAGCTCAAAGAAGAAGAGGGTTGTTGGTGTCGCCACTTTTATTAATTCTCAGTGGTCTACTGCCAACAATCTTTGCTTCAAATTCTCAAATGACAATATTGATTGTATAACTGTAAAATGTCGACCTAAGCACTTATCTAAGTATAGCTTCATTTTTGTCACAAATATCTAAATCACACCTTGTTGCAGTCCCTCAGAACTATCGATCTTTGCTGATGAATTCACTATTTTTGCTGCTGCTTCGTTTGGTAACTCCTTATCCATAGTGACTGATGACTTCAACTCCAGCGATTGCAGTTTTATCACATTGCTGGTCCATGAAAATGATGTTAACCACCCAACTCGACAAAATACTTCACTTGATGTAGTAGTTATAAATGATTCTCGAATATATGATGCTCATAAATGAGCTCCACTCTTCAATTCTGATCACTGTCTTACCCAAAATTTACGGAAAGTTACACAGTAAAGCCTTCTCAAACCTGTCCAAGAAAGTTGTTCACAGATGTTACTCAAATGAGAACGTACATCATATTAGAAAGATGCTCAATGACACAAGATGGGATCTGTTTAATGATGACTCACTTGATGACAACATCTCTAATATTACATCCTATCTGAAATTCTGTTTTGAAATCTGTTGTCCAAAATAAACACTATTTGTCAAATTTGACCGTTTCCCCTCGCCTCAACTTAAAAAGCTTCGTAGAGGGAAGAAAAACTGTATAAGATGAAAGATAAAAGTGGCGTAAAAAGAACTAAATTCTTAATTAAGTCTGAAATGCAGAGGTTGAATGTAATATATAACCAGAAATTCATATCCTGCAAAAACGCTTCCAATATGTAGAAACTATTTAAGGAAATCACTGGTGGTAAGCAGATAAACAATATTCCATATTCTTTTGATGTATGTACTCTTAACAAATCTTTTATTTACTGTCCCTCAAATGCCATTCTTCCCAACATTACTAGTGTTAATAATAGGCCCTTTCCAGGTTTTAACACAAATGATGTTCAAAAGTGCCTTAAGTCTCTTAACACTTCCCAGATCTTAGGTCCAGATTATGTAATCAGTATTATCTTTAAAAAGTGTTCTGAAATTCTGTGTCACCCTCTCACTGATCTATCTAACAAATCTTTTTCCGATAATGTTGTGCCTGACGTTTGGAAGGACATTAAAGTTGTACCCATATCTAAATCATCCACTGGAGCATGTGTCAAATTTAGACCCATTGCTATTACCTCTCCTTTTTGAAAACTATGGAAAAATTACTTTTGCTTAGTCTTGTACCTTCGCTTAAATCCTCTCATGATATAATACATTTCTTCCTGTTTATGCAGGAACACACCAATTGTACATGCATGGATAAGTTATTATATAAATTACACATAATTTGATGTATGATGAATTTACAGTTTGGTTGTTCTTTCTGACATTAGAGTTGGTCGAAACAGTCTGCTATAAAGTCTGTTTTTGTAGCACACAGAGAGATATAGAAATATTGTCTTAAAATTAACAAAAAACCCAGACATCAGACGAATGTAATACAGATATCTGGGGAAAAAACAATTTGCCTATAAGCACAGTAGAAGCACTTTAGATGCAGCTGCCGTCTTAAATCATAGCATTGCTTCCAATCTAAACAAGTAGGATAAATTTGTCCGTTGCGCCTTCCTAGATTACACATCTGATTTTGACTCGGTCCCTAGGGACGTCTCATTAAATAAACTTGCTGCTAGTCGAACAGAATGTTGGGCTGTTAACTGGTTACATTCCCATTTCTCAGAAAGAAAGCAGTACACCGTGTGTAAAAAAAGGAAGCTTGCTGATGCTGGTGTCCTTCAAGGCGCTGTCCATTACCCTTTTCTTTTTTCCATATTCTTACATGACTTGCATCACTCTGATGAAATAAACTTTGTGAAGTACGCTGATGATTTAACACTTTCAAAGGCCGTCAACTCCAAGCTAGATTGTACTAAAATAAATAGCATTCTATCGGCAGTCAGCAAATGGTCCGAGTCTAACAGTATTAAACTCAATATTTCTAAGTGTTAAACTGCTGATTTCAGCTAAGGATGTAAACGACAGTTAAAAAAAGACATCGATTCTCACGAAAATTCTAAAATTGACGAAAATTATTGTCAATGTAGTTGAAGATTGAACGATCAATTCATGGTTGTTTGCTCAAAATCAACTTCCCCAATTTTCACGGAGGCATAAATACGACAGTCATCGTCACATCGGTCGCTGTTCAGAAAGTAGTCAGTAGCAAACCGTCAGAAGTAATCTTATGATTTATTATTGTAATATTTGTTCACAGACCTTAGCTGTAACAGTGTTTATATGTTGGTGTTACAATAAAGAATTCTCGAGTCGCCAATCGGTGTTTTGGTTTTTTCGTCCGTTATTACTAAGCGTTTCTGAGAAACTTCAAGGAACAGCGTGAGCCCGAGCGTAGCAAGAGCTGGGCATTAACGGTTTACGAGACGTGACTGACAGTTTCTGACGGTAGAAACAGATCTGGCTGATTCAAACAGTTGGCGAAAGTTTGGATAGTCGCCGTTCATCTTTCCTGGTGCCGGTCAAGTCCTCTTTGAACAAGCAATATCTGGAACGTTTTTGGAATTGGGTCAAGTTCAACAAGGCCTGGGCCAGAGAAGGGACAGAGAGTCTTGGATGCAAACAGGAAAGTAAGTCATGGTAACTTGTCTGTTAGTTGTAACGATGTGTCTGATGTTAAGCATGACATGGTTGATGTTACTGTTTCGTCATTCAGGGATAATAGGAACATCAAACTCCCTAAATTAGAACCGCGGTGTTTCGACGGAAACCCGGCTGATTATTTACAATTTGTAAAGGAGTTTGAGATCATGTTGAGTAGTTTTTTATTAAGTGATGAATTGAAATTGATGTATTTGATTAGGTATTGCACTGGAGATGCTTCAAGAGCTATACAGTGCTGTATGTTTATGAAGCCAAAAGAGGGCTACTACGAGGCTATGAGCATACTACGTCAAAGGTTTGGAAGACCTTCGATGATTGTAGGGAAATTATTCGAGGCTGTTAAGGGTAATGGCGGTCAATTACGGGATGACTCCCAGGCACTCACTGAGTTTTTGGATAGTCTGTTGATTTACAAGAATGCATTGGTTTCGATGAATCGCATGAGTGACCTCAACTCGAGTTTTGTCCTAGAGATAAAAGCGAGACGCCTACCTACTCAACTGCAAAGGAAGCGGGTGAAGATAAGCTCCCGTATGGAGGATGAAGGGATCGAGCCAAAGTTTGATGATATTCTGAAACTGGTAAACGATAGTGTCAATCAAGCTATGAGCAAGTTTGCCAGTCTATTGCATCCCACCCATAGAATAGAGCAGTCTGAGGGTAAAACGCAATCATTGATGACGAATAGGCCTCAGAGAGGTGGATATCCAGAAGGCTCTATGATGTCTAGTAATGCATATAGACCTAGTGAATGTACCAGGTTTCGTAGTACATCCTCAACAGATAAGTAACAAGATGCAAGACAAACACGGTTGTGTTTTACACGTTTGCAAGAGGTGCATTCAAAGGTGAACTGTGAATCAGTGAGCAAGTTCAGGGAAAAGCTAAATGTGAAATCAAGGTCTGACTCCGAATTGTGTGACGATAGCGGTGTGGTCCAGAGGCCTGTAGTTGCAACTAGTAAGCCATTGTTGAATAGAGTGTCACAGAGGAGAGTTACAGTCTCAGAGGACAGCTCTGACTCCACAAGTTAACAAGGTATTGCTAGTCAGAGTGAAGGTATAAAATCCTTATTGATTTGTGAGGAGGAACCAAAATCATCCACTGCTGTCATTAAAGAGTTTGAAAATGATGACGTCGACCAGATAGATGGTGGTAAATTGAATATTTGTGATAATGATCATTATAGTGCAGATTTGTCTTTGGTTGATCGTGATGAAATTGGAGGAATGCTCACTGCTGCTAAGTTGAATAAAGGTTCTGTACAACTACAACGTGAAGTAGAATTGAATGCAGATGCAGTTGCAGAAGGCATGGATACTTATGAGACCGTCAGCGTAATTGATCAGCGTGTAGCCCACCTATCATCAGATGATAGTTTAGAGCCTGACGGAATTCTCTTACACAGCCTGTTAATTATTCTCGCGTACCAACAACAAAGCAAAAGCCAATATTTGATCGTCCAAACTAAGTGATATATTTCGGGACCAAAACAAGCCTTCAGACGAACGCTTAGCTAGCTAGTGATCGTGCACATGACACGACGGGGTACGAAATGGCGGGGATGCTTGACCGGAAGCTTTCAGCTATACAAGTCGACTTAAACAGTGGTGGTCAGCATCCAATGAGCGATTGCTCTGGTCAATAATTTTGGGGAATTATTTAACGATACACCTCATTCCCCCCTAGTGGAGTGGTGAGGACCATAAGACAGAACCAGCCGGAAGTAAAAAATAACTCGATGGTTCCCATTCGGGTGAAAAAAATCTTCCGAGCGGCTTGGTGTTATGCCTACTGGTTTGTCTGCCTATGCTAATAGGGTGTTCGTATATAGCTTCCTTGTTGTTGTTCGTTGGATTCGGCGCTTCGTTTGTTTCCTGTCTAGTGCTCGCCGCACCTGGAAAAGAAAACAAGAACGCTAAGACCTGTGTCGAGGAAAATGTACCAAATCAGCATTTTTGTTTAAAAAAAATGATGTGCATTTAATATGCAGTAAAATAATGCTAAGTTCAGAACATTGAAAAAATTACATGTAATAAATTTTTTGTGAATGTTACATGAACTGTTGAAAAAAATTTTTTGCGTTCAGTGGTACTCTATATAAAAAAAATTGATACGTCAAAAAATATAGTCAGTACCACAAAAGAATGATTTGCGTGAATCACACATGTCAGCCACGTCTCGTAAACCGTTAATGCCCAGCTCTTGCTACGCTCGGGCTCACGCTGTTCCTTGAAGTTTCTCAGAAACGCTTAGTAATAACGGACGAAAAAACCAAAACACCGATTGGCGACTCGAGAATTCTTTATTGTAACACCAACATATAAACACTGTTACACTAAGGTCTGTGAACAAATATTACAATATAAGATTACTTCTGACGGTTTGCTACTGACTACTTTCTGAACAGCGACCGATGTGACGATGACTGTCGTATTGATGCCTCCGTGAAAATTGGGGAAGTTGATTTTGAGCAAACAACCATGAATTGATCGTTCAATCTTCAACTACATTGACACTCCCCGCCCCAAAAGCAATCCGTCCTTTTTTTCCTCCACGACCTATACACATTGACTTGGATGCCATTGCGAGAACCTGGGTCACACGGACAGAGCTGAAATGGAAAACAAACAGAAAAGCCAACACACCACAAGCATACTCACAGCACAATCTCACAAATCGCTGACGACCTGCGCCTCCAGATAGAAACCTCCTCTTGACATCTTGCAACAGAATCGCCACTTGCTAGAATGACTCTTGCGGAATGCAACGTGACCATAGCACCACCTCATGATACTCTACGCACATCCTCTTATCTACTCACTACCAATTACCACTGCAATCGCTTGTCACTCATTCTGCCTCAGTTCTAGTAGCGGTGACGCATGCGAGCCTCAGTCGTTTACACTCTTTCTCCCCGGCGTGTCGGACCGCACTTAACAATTATCTCCGTTTGCATTTCATTCTCAGCAATAGCCTAGCCTCCCCGGCGTACACGACCCATCTGCTGTCTCTAACATCAATCAATTCATTCATGGATGTAGAAGACTCGAAACAACTTCAGAAGTAATCACGACGAAAATTTTGACAAAATTATGCAATAAAAACAAGGTACGAAAACAACGAGTAAACACAATGAATCCAAAACCACAAATTGAGAAGACACACCACACGTATACACAAACAGTACAAATAACCTCGCGGATCATGTCTTAATGGAATTCCTTTGAAGAATTGCAGGACTTACACCAGTACGCCTACAACCCTTCACAGGTTGACGATTGTAAGTTGTGGAATGTCCGGACATGAGCAAGATTGACCAACAATTACAATAATTGGAACTCACACAATTATTTAACACAAAAATATGTACAAAAAATCCATCAAATTGGTGGATTCTGCCTTGACGAACTACCCTTGAAGAACTGTAGGACTTACAGCAGTACGCCTACAACCCTTCACAGGTTGACGATTCTAAGTTTTGGAATGTCCGGACACAAACAGAATTACCAACAGCTAGATGACAGATGGCATCAATTCAGTATATACAATATGAACATATGTACAAAATCACACACCAAGCACATTGGACTGCTCATCGATGCGCTTCCCCTTGAAGAATTGTAGGACTTACAGCATTACGCCTAAAACCCTTCTCAGGTTGACGCCCTAGGTTGGAAAATCGTCGCAGAGTTCATTTGCTGACTTTCCTCTATCAGCTATGTCCTCAAATCTGAACGGTAACACGCTCATGTCATTGTATCGTAGAACATAGATGACGAACAAACACATGGCATATCTCATCAACCAAGTATAGAAACAGAGTAATATACACCAAAGATGATAACATTCAAATAGTAACTTGAAACTAGAAATGCCTTTATTCATGCAAGTCAATTTAACAATTACTCTTTCGTTTACACTTGGCTTATCCTCTCTAAACTGAGCAATATCTTTCGTCTTTTCAAACGCACCAATACTATCATAGTCATTACACAAGATACTTGAGTTGATGGGTGTCTGTTTCATTGAGGATGACAGCACCAACCACGACTGTTTGATATCAGTTGATGAAGTTAGCGGTGGATCAAAAGCTGTTGTTGCTCGGCTTTCAGAAATTTGTCTACATGCAAGATTACCACCACTCGTGACTTTTACTATCAGCTCAGGTTTAGCAATAGCATCTGATGATAGGTGGGCTACATATTGATCAATCACACTGACGGTCTCACAAGTATGTATGCCTTCTGCAACTGCATCGGCATTTATTTCTACTTCACGTTGTCGTTGTACAGAACCTTTAATTAACTTAGCAGTAGTAGGCATATCCCTCATCTCATCATGAACAACCAAAGACAAATCTGCACTATAATGATCATTATCACAAATATTCAATTTACCACCATCTATCTGGTCGACGTCATCATTTTCAAACTCTTTAATGACAGCAGTGGATGATTTTGGTTCCTCCTCACAAATCAATAAGGATTTTATACCTTCACTCTGACTAGCAATACCTTGTTAACTTGTGGAGTCAGAGCTGTCCTCTGAGACTGTAACTCTCCTCTGTGACACTCTATTCAACAATGGCTTACTAGTTGCAACTACAGGCCTCTGGACCACACCGCTATCGTCACACAATTCGGAGTCAGACCTTGATTTCACATTTAGCTTTTCCCTGAACTTGCTCACTGATTCACAGTTCACCTTTGAATGCACCTCTTGCAAACGTGTAAAACACAACCGTGTTTATCTTGCATCTTGTTACTTATCTGTTGAGGATGTACTACGAAACCTGGTACATTCACTAGGTCTATATGCATTACTAGACATCATAGAGCCTTCTGGATATCCACCTCTCTGAGGCCTATTCGTCATCAATGATTGCGTTTTACCCTCAGACTGCTCTATTCTATGGGTGGGATGCAATAGACTGGCAAACTTGCTCATAGCTTGATTGACACTATCGTTTACCAGTTTCAGAATATCATCAAACTTTGGCTCGATCCCTTCATCCTCCATACGGGAGCTTATCTTCACCCGCTTCCTTTGCAGTTGAGTAGGTAGGCGTCTCGCTTTTATCTCTAGGACAAAACTCGAGTTGAGGTCACTCATGCGATTCATCGAAACCAATGCATTCTTGTAAATCAACAGACTATCCAAAAACTCAGTGAGTGCCTGGGAGTCATCCCGTAATTGACCGCCATTACCCTTAACAGCCTCGAATAATTTCCCTACAATCATCGAAGGTCTTCCAAACCTTTGACGTAGTATGCTCATAGCCTCGTAGTAGCCCTCTTTTGGCTTCATAAACATACAGCACTGTATAGCTCTTGAAGCATCTCCAGTGCAATACCTAATCAAATACATCAATTTCAATTCATCACTTAATAAAAAACTACTCAACATGATCTCAAACTCCTTTACAAATTGTAAATAATCAGCCGGGTTTCCGTCGAAACACCGCGGTTCTAATTTAGGGAGTTTGATGTTCCTATTATCCCTGAATGACGAAACAGTAACATCAACCATGTCATGCTTAACATCAGACACATCGTTACAACTAACAGACAAGTTACCATGACTTACTTTCCTGTTTGCATCCAAGACACTCTGTCTCTTCTTTGACCCAGGCATTGTTGAACTTGACCCAATTCCAAAAACGTTCCAGATATTGCTTGTTCAAAGAGGACTTGACCGGCACCAGGAAAGATGAACGGCGACTATCCAAACTTTCGCCAACTGTTTGAATCAGCCAGATCTGTTTCTACCGTCAGAAACTGTCAGTCACGTCTCGTAAACCGTTAATGCCCAGCTCTTGCTACGCTCGGGCTCACGCTGTTCCTTGAAGTTTCTCAGAAACGCTTAGTAATAACGGACGAAAAAACCAAAACACCGATTGGCGACTCGAGAATTCTTTATTGTAACACCAACATATAAAAATAATGTTTTTACTAGGGTTTCTGATGGTTTACTGCTGACTTCTTTCTGAACAGCGACCGATGTGACGATGACTGTCGTATTGATGCCTCCGTGAAAATTGGGGAAGTTGATTTTGAGCAAACAACCATGAATTGATCGTTCAATCTTCACCTACATTGACAACACCACTTCGTTTTTTAAATTAGTATGAAGATAGTCTGGGAACCTCACGGTACGTCCAGAAAAGGTTTTCTTGGGTGGGTGGATAGCAGGTTTGGTAGCTGTCGCTGTGCTAGCTGCTTCATTGGTGTCCAAACGATCTCCTGTTACTTGTGGACTTTGGGGTACATTGAGCTCTATGCTAATAATATTACCCTCCAATTAAGCCGGTTTCAGATGGTCAATGCCGACGGTTTCCTCGCGGCCTCTTTTGTCCAAGACAGAGAATTTATCAGAACCTTTAATTACTTTATAAGGTCCGTCATATGGAGGTTCCAGTGGTCTGCGCACAGAGTCGCGACGAACAAATACATGTGAAGAAATTTTTAAACACGGATGAACGAAAACATCAATGGACTTAGGACGAAGTGGAGCAGGTTTAACTGAACGCATTGCGTTTGTAAGCCTGCTGACGTATGAAGCGTGATCCACCACTGGTGGGAAGCTCGAGGGAGAAACAAATTCACCAGGTAGTCGTAGTTTCGTGCCATATACTAGATCGGCGCTAGTACAACCAGCATCGGTTTTCAAGGCGTTTCGTATCCCTAGGAGAACTAACGGAAGGGATTCAGTCCAATGGGTGTTGCATGCAGCTGACAGACCAGCTTTTAACTGTCTGTGTAGACATTCTACCATACCATTAGCTTGAGGATGGTAGGCTTTTGTTCGAAATCGCATGCAACCTATGATTTTAGTCAGGGCAAAGAATAAGCCACTTTCGAATTGCCGCCAACGATCAGTTTTTATGGAGGATGGGCATCCGAAGTTTGCGATTCATCGTTCGACAAAGCCGTGGGCGACTGTTTCAGCAGATATATCCTTGAGGGGTACTGCTTCAGGCAGGCAGGTTAAGATGTAGGTAAATCAATGAGATTCCGGAAGGGGTCAAACCAAATCTACATGAACATGTTCAAAACGAGAGTCAGGGATAAGAAAGGTGCCAAGAGGGCTTTTGGTGTGTCTTATTACCTTGAACTTTTAACAAGCTAAGCACGTATGTGCCCATTCCCTTACTTCTTTATTAATGCCAGGCCAACAAAACCGACTGTATCAAAGAGGCACAGTTGGGAATAAAGCGTCGATAATAACTTACGAAGCCGTTAAAAGTGCGGAGGCTTTTCACCGTCTGTGGCTCTTGGAAGTTCAGTATAGCCTTGACCTTACTAGCCAGTGGGCGAATGCCCTTGCAGTCAATAGTGTGACCCAGAAAGTCAAGTGAGTCAACACCGATTTGACACTTTCGAATATTAATGGTAACACCATGTTGGCGTAACCTTTCAAATGCCAAGTCCAAGTGCCTAAGGTGAGTTTCCTTGTCTGAACTGGCAATGAGGCAGTCATCTAAGTATGCGTATACAAAGTCGAGACCGCGAAATACTTGTACGAAATGTACGAAATGAGCTTTTTGGTTAAAAAAATTGTGTGCATTTACTATACAGTAAAATAATGCTAAGTTCAGAACATCGAAAAAAAATACATCTAATTAATTTTATGTGTATGTTACATGAACCGTTGGAAAAAAAATTAGTGTTCGGTGGTACTGTATATAATAAAAATTGATACGTCAAAAAAAATAGTCAGTACTACAAAAGAATGAGTTGCGTGAATCACACGACGTCGTTAAGTCAAATAAGTGTGCAGATATTCTGGGAACCTTACGGTGCGTCCAGAATGGTTTTTCTTAAGAGGCTCAAACTTAGTAGCCAGTGGGTGAATGCCCTTGCAGTCAATAGTGTGACCCAGGAAGTCGAGTGAGTCAACACCGATTTGACACTTTTGGATATTAATGGTAACACCATGTCGGCGTAACCTTTCAAATGCCGAGTCCAAGTGCCTAAGGTGAGTTTCTTTGTCTGGACTGGCAATTAGGCAGTCGCCTAAGTATGCGTATACAAAGTGGAGACCGCGAAATACTTCGTCAATGAAGCGTTGGAATGTTTGGGCTGCATTCCGGAGACCGAATGGCATACGTAGAAATTCAAAAAGTCCAAAAGGAGTAATGATAGCCGTTTTCAGGATATCTTCTGTTGCCATAGGGATTTGGTTATACGCTTTAGCCAAGTCGATTTTGGAGAATATAGTCGCGCCTGATAAGGTTGCCGTCAAGTCGTGTATATGAGGCAACGGGTAGCAATCAGGGGTTGTTTTGGCATTCACTCGCCGGTAATCACCGGTGGGTCGCCAATCATTGCTATCCTTTTTCGGAACCATATGAAGTGGAGATGCCCATGGGCTATTCGAAGGTCGAATGATGCCAAGGGTAAGCATATGTTCAAATTCACTCCTGGCGATTCTCAGTTTGTCAGGAGCTAATCGTCGTGCTTTAGATGTCACAGGTTGTCCTGTGGTAATGATGTGGTGCATAACATTGCTGGTTATGCACGGTAAGTCATTCGACGGGCAGTTAAGTTCCGGATACTTGTCAACCATAGGCTGAAAAGTTGGAACAAGAATTGCCTTTATCTTAATGGGTGACAATCTAGGGCCTATGTAGCTGATGCCTTTGATAGACAGACTAGTAGTATTGTCAGTCAGTCGTTTTCGGCGGACGTCTACGAGTAAATCATGATGATTAAGTAGGTCCGTGCCAATGATGGGCATTGTAACGTCAGCAAGAAGGAAAATCCACCGTAAACCTACGTTCAGATAGAAGTATTTCCTACCAAAGGTTGCTTTTGGTTTTCCATTTGCAGCCTGTAAGTTGAAGGTAGGTTCCTTCTGTCGATCTGCTGCTGTAGCAGGAAGGACGCTGACTTCGGTGCCTGTGTCGAATAAGTATGGAGTCTGGCTTATCACATCATGGATGTAAAGTAAGCGGCTAGTGCCACCGGCGACGGTTGCCGCTAACGCGTGCCGGCGGGAAAGTTTCCCACGGACTTTGAGACATTTCCGAAGTTACAAGGCTTACGGCAACAATTCGCTTCTTGGCCATAGGTGTTGTGGTACCAGCACCACTCAGGGTTTTTCAGAGAACGTGATTTGGACTTAGATCGACCACGTGGGTTCCTGCGTTGAGGAGATTTAGGACGACGGTCGAAGGAGTTAGAATGCATGTTTGACCTAAACCTCTGTGGGATGGAGTTGCATAATTGTTGTGAATGGAGTTGAAGATTGAACGGTCAATGCTTTGTTGTTTGCTCAAAATCAACTTCCCCAATTTTCACGGAGGCATCAATACGACAGTCATCGTCACATCGGTCGCTGTTCAGAAAGAAGTCAGCAGTAAACCATCAGAAACCCTAGTAAAAACATTATTTTTATATGTTGGTGTTACAATAAAGAATTCTCGAGTCGCCAATCGGTGTTTTGGTTTTTTCGTCCGTTATTACTAAGCGTTTCTGAGAAACTTCAAGGAACAGCGTGAGCCCGAGCGTAGCAAGAGCTGGGCATTAACGGTTTACGAGACGTGACTGACAGTTTCTGACGGTAGAAACAGATCTGGCTGATTCAAACAGTTGGCGAAAGTTTGGATAGTCGCCGTTCATCTTTCCTGGTGCCGGTCAAGTCCTCTTTGAACAAGCAATATCTGGAACGTTTTTGGAATTGGGTCAAGTTCAACAATGCCTGGGTCAAAGAAGAGACAGAGTGTCTTGGATGCAAACAGGAAAGTAAGTCATGGTAACTTGTCTGTTAGTTGTAACGATGTGTCTGATGTTAAGCATGACATGGTTGATGTTACTGTTTCGTCATTCAGGGATAATAGGAACATCAAACTCCCTAAATTAGAACCGCGGTGTTTCGACGGAAACCCGGCTGATTATTTACAATTTGTAAAGGAGTTTGAGATCATGTTGAGTAGTTTTTTATTAAGTGATGAATTGAAATTGATGTATTTGATTAGGTATTGCACTGGAGATGCTTCAAGAGCTATACAGTGCTGTATGTTTATGAAGCCAAAAGAGGGCTACTACGAGGCTATGAGCATACTACGTCAAAGGTTTGGAAGACCTTCGATGATTGTAGGGAAATTATTCGAGGCTGTTAAGGGTAATGGTGGTCAATTACGGGATGACTCCCAGGCACTCACTGAGTTTTTGGATAGTCTGTTGATTTACAAGAATACCTTGATTTCTATGAATTGCATGAGTGACCTCAACTCCTGCTCAGTCCTAGAGGTAATTGGGAGGCGCCTACCTACTCAACTGCAAAGGAAGTGGGTAAAAGTAAGCTCTCGTATAGAGGAGGAGGGTATCGAGCCAAGGTTTTATGATATTCTTAGACTGGTGAAGGACAGTGTGAACCAGGCGATGGGCAATTTCGCCAGCATTTTGCATTCTAAGGTAGAACCTAAGGAGCCAGTGAATATAAGGAAGACATTTGTGGTGAAATCTCAAGACACAACGAGAAAGGATGAGTGTATTGTTTGCCATAACATGCATCAATTGAGTGATTGTAATCGCTTTATCGCTGTGTCACCCGTAGAAAGGTTAAAAATGGCAAAGCAGAAGCGGTTGTTTTTCAGTTGTTTAAAGATTGGGCATACAAAGTGGAATTGTAAGGCGACAAATAAAAGAAGTATTGGTTTAGCGGATATGCACCCACTTCTGAGAACAGTGAGTGAACCTGGGAATTCGGTTAATTGTAATAGTATCTCTAGACCCCTTGACACTCCACAAGTTTTCTTAGGGTATTACCAGTTAAGGTGAAAGGACCGAAATCTTCAGTAGAGACTTATGCATTGTTGGATAATGTTTCAGACGTTACATTGATAGATGCTGAACTGGCTGGTTGCTTGGGTATTAAAGGCCCAAAGCAACCCTTGGTTGTAAATACTTTCAATTCTGCGAAAACAGTAGTATGTGAACGAGTGTCATTTCAGTTAGAATCCTTGGCTACTGGGGAGACCGTGGAAGTGGATACTGCTTACACTGCCTCCAGTATGAAACTTGGCGAAGCTATAGTACCTAGTCATGAAACGGTTGTCGGTAAGCCATACCTGTGTGACATACCTCTTCCAACATTGCAAGATGGAAGAGTGAGAGTACTCATTGGATGTAGTGTGCTAGAAGCTCACAAGGTATTAGAAGAGAGACTCGGAGGTAGAGATGATCTGTTCGTGACGAAAATACCACTGGGATGGACAGTGAGAGGACCTATAACCATAGTCCACATATCACCATCAGTTGCAAACGATGGGGACAAACTAGAAACTATGATTAAAAATATGTATGACAAGGAGTTTTGTGACCACGGTGTCCTTGTGACGGGTCGTTCTGTAGAAGACTTAAAGGCAGTTAAAATAGCTGAGGAGTCTTGTAAATACGAAAACGGGCGTTTCAGCGTTGGCCTACCATGGAGATTCAATGATAGACAGTTGGTTTGTAATAAATAAATAAATAAATTTATTCTCATGATGCAGTACATGAGGGACTCCAGTTTACAGACATCATCAAATTGTTACAGAAATAGGACCATATTATTCAGTCACATTTTACAGTCGATAGCAAAATATGTTTAACATGTACACTGGAGATTATACATACACTTGATAAATGTTAATCCCAATAGTATAAAACATCCTTTTCACTTATGTACAATCGTTTCTGTGCATAGTTGGAAAAATCCGCTAGATTGTCAGTGAGTGCAACACATCAGGAAATACAGAAGTATTGTCTTCGCATTAACAAAAAAACCAGGTCTTTGGTGGATGGGTTACAAGTGCCTGGGAAAAAAATAAAGCTTGAAGTCAGTTTTCATACATAATTTTGTTGTGTACAGAATAGGAAAGTTGCTCTTAGGAGACTAATGGGTTTACAGAAGAAATTTCTGTCAGATGCAGAACTCTGGTCCAAATATAAGGATGTCGTCGATAAACATATAATGAAGGGTTACGTTGAAAGACTAGTTGATCAGAGTGAGCCAGGGAAGTGGTATTTGCCCCATCATCCCGTCTTTAACCCGAGGAAGCCAGGTAAACTCCGTGTGGTGTTTGATTGTTCTGCGAAACATGAAGGAGTCTCTTTAAATGATAATCTGTATAGTGGCCCAGATTGCGTGAGCTCATTAGTGGGACTGCTATTAAGATTCAGAAAGTTTACAGTTGCTGTCGCGGCGGATATTGAGGAAATGTTCCTACAGGTGAAGGTGCCAGAGAGTGACAGAGATCACTTGAGGTTTTTGTGGTTTGATGACGGTCCTTGTGGTAAGGTGTCAGAATATAGGATGACAGTGCATCCATTTGGTGCCACGTCCTCCCCGTTTTGTGCTAATTTTGCTCTACGAAAGGCAGTGTCCACATTTGGTTCTAATGATTTGCTGGACGTCATAGATTGTTGCTTCTACGTGGATGATTGTTTAGCCTCCTTCGATGATGATAAGTCTGCAGTTAGATTTGCAACAAGCATCACTGAAGTGTTAGCTAAGGCCGGCTTTCGTCTAACTAAGTGGGTCTCGAACAGCCTAGACGTTTTGAAGCATATAGATCCAGAAGACAGAGCACCTACCGTACGAGATTTGCCTGTTGATACTCTACCAGTTGAACGCACATTAGGTATGCGATGGGATGTGAACTCTGATACCTTTGGATTTAGTGTTGGTGATATTGATAAGCCAGTTACTCGGAGAGGTGTGCTCTCTGTGTTGTCGTCCGTGTTTGACCCACTTGGATTAGTAGCACCTTATCTACTTCCGGCTAGGAGGTTATTTCAAGAGACATGCAGGAAAGGGTTACAGTGGGATGAACCATTAAGTGAGAGGCAGAGAGAAGAGTGGAAGGGGTGGGTTAACAGTTTAAGAATGCTGAATCTACATTCCGTCTCACGTCCACTTAAGCCGTCGAGAAATCATGATATAATTGACTTCCATGTTTTTTCTGATGCCTCTGAGGTTGGATTTGGTGCAGCCGTATACATCAGAACCACCTTAAGGAATGATATAGATGTTAGCCTGGTGATGGGTAAATCTAGAGTTGCACCTCTAAAGACGGTTTCGATTCCGAGATTAGAACTTAATGCCGCCTTACTAGCTGCGCAGTTATTCACAACGGTGTGTAAAGAGTTGGATTACCCCAAGCATCCCGTAACGTTTTGGACTGATTCGATGTCTGTGATATATTATATACGCAACGAGTCAGCAAGATATGCATGTTTTGTAGCTAACAGAGTATCTCAAATTCGTGAACTAACAACTGTTGAGCAGTGGAGGTACGTACCGTCTGGAAAAAATCCAGCTGATCTAGCCTCGCGAGGAGTTATTGATATGAATGTGGTTAAAAATAAGTGGTGGAAAGGTCCAGAGTTCTTGCTAAGGGCTGATAGTATGTGGCCTCGTAGAGAAGATGAACCACCGATAAACGAGTGTGCCTTGGAGTTGAAGACAAGTGTCAGTTTAACATCTACTCAAGAAAGACATTCAGGTTTACATCCACTTTTTAAATATTATTCTTCTTGGTACAAACTACTGAAAGCTGTTGCGTGGTTGACACGATATGTTACGTATTTAAAGGTCATGCATCTTGCGGGATACGAAAATATGAATGTGGGGCCTTTGAGAGTCGAAGATATTAGAAATGCAGAGTTAGCGATTTTGAGGGCTGCTCAGTGGGAAGCGTGGGGTGAGATTGCCAAGGAGGATAGTCCTGATTTCGCAGATTTCAAGGTGCGGTTAGATAGATTATCTCCGATAGTTTCCGAAGGGATCGCTAGAGTTGGTGGACGTCTACAAATGTTAGAATCGTCATATGAGACCCGTCATCCGGCTTTATTACCTTGCTACCATCCAGTCACTGATCTCATTATAAGACACTACCATGTTCTTGAAGGTCATTTGGGTACTTCGCAAGTACTATCAAGTATTCGATGTAAGTTCTGGATAGTGAAGGGAGGTACGCTGTCCGTAAAATAATTGATAAGTGCATGGAATGTAAACTCCGAAATGCTCGTCCAGTACAGCAGATGATGGCACCACTCCCAGCGTGGCAAGCTTCTGAAGGGAATTATCCATTTGAGTACGTTGGGTGGATTTGTTCGGACCTTTTGTAGTGAAGAGAGGCAGAACCCTATGTAAAAGATATGGCTGTTTATTCACCTGTTTGAAAATGAGAGCTGTGCATATTGAGATGGTTCATTCGCTAACTACTGATTCATTCGTGCTAGCATTACATAGATTTATAAATCGCCGGGGTGTACCGAAGATGATGTTCAGCGACAGAGGGACTAATTTTGTTGGCTGTCACGCCGAGCTTAAAGAGTACTTCGAAGGTCCCAAACGAGAGTTCATGAAGAGTTACTGAAAAGGAACATCGAGTGGCACTTCAATCCACCACATGCCAGCCATAGAGGCGGGCTATGGGAAAGACTTATAGGAATTATCAAGCGTATTTTAAGCTCCATAATTAAAAACCAGAGTTTGAATGACGAAACGCTGGAGACATTTTTTTGTGAAGCTGAACGAATATTAAATGACCGGCCGTTATCACCTGTGAGGGACGACGTCAAGGATTTTGATGTGTTAACCCCAAACAAATTATTGTTATTGAGAGGCAACCCTGGCATAGAGGACTCAAGCGGGGAAGGAATACCTACGATTAAAAGATGGAAACAAGCCAGGCACATGAAAGATATATTTTGGAAAAGATGGTTAAAGGAGTATGTTCTAACACTGCAAACCAGACACAAGTGGAAAAAGTTGTGCCGAAACTTAAAGGTTGGTGACATAGTATTAGTAGCAGATAAATGTGCCACAGGTAGGTGGCCTTTGGGAGTGGTAGTAAGGCTAATCTGTAGTGGTGATGGATTGGTGAGGACGGTTGAGGTGAGAACAAGTTGTGGCATGTTGGTGCGAGATATTAGAAAACTGTGTCTACTGGAAGGTGCTGAGAGTAGAGAGTCGGAGGATGAAACACTAGACGATTTTCCAACCTAGAGCGTCAACCTGAGAAGGGTTGTAGGCGTACTGCTGTAAGTCCTACAATTCTTCAAAGGGTAGCGCATCAATGAGCAGTCCAATGTGCTTGGTGTGTGATTTTGTACATATGTTCATATTGTATATACTGAATTGATATCATCTGTCATCTAGCTGTTGGTAATTCTGTTTGTGTCCGGACAACTTCCACTTGGATCATCAACCTGAGAAGGAATGTAGGCGTACTGCTGTAAGTCCTACAGTTCTTCAAGGGTAGTTCGTCAAGGCAGAATCCACAACATTTGATGTTTTTTTGTACATATGTTTGTGTTAAATAATTGTGTGAGTTCCAATTATTGTAATTGTTGGTTAATCTTGTTTGTGTCCGGACATTCCACAACTTACAATCGTCAACCTGTGAAGGGTTGTAGGCGTACTGGTGTAAGTCCTGCAATTCTTCAAAGGAATTCCATTAAGACATGATCCGCGAGGTTATTTGTACTGTTTGTGTATACGTGTGGTGTGTCTTCTCAATTTGTGGTTTTGGATTCATTGTGTTTACTCGTTGTTTTCGTACCTTGTTTTTATTGCATAATTTTGTTAAAATTTTCGTCGTGATTACTTCTGAAGTTGTTTCGAGTCTTCTACATCCATGAATGAATTGATTGATGTTAGAGACAGCAGATGGGTCGTGTACGCCGGGGAGGCTAGGCTATTGCTGAGAATGAAATGCAAACGGAGATAATTGTTAAGTGCGGTCCGACACGCCGGGGAGAAAGAGTGTAAACGACTGAGGCTCGCATGCGTCACCGCTACTAGAACTGAGGCAGAATGAGTGACAAGCGATTGCAGTGGTAATTGGTAGTGAGTAGATAAGAGGATGTGCGTAGAGTATCATGAGGTGGTGCTATGGTCACGTTGCATTCCGCAAGAGTCATTCTAGCAAGTGGCGATTCTGTTGCAAGATGTCAAGAGGAGGTTTCTATCTGGAGGCGCAGGTCGTCAGCGATTTGTGAGATTGTGCTGTGAGTATGCTTGTGGTGTGTTGGCTTTTCTGTTTGTTTTCCATTTCAGCTCTGTCCGTGTGACCCAGGTTCTCGCAATGGCATCCAAGTCAACGTGTATAGGTCGTGAGGAAAAAAAGGACGGATTGCTTTTGGGGCGGGGAGTGTCAATGTAGTTGAAGATTGAACGATCAATTCATGGTTGTTTGCTCAAAATCAACTTCCCCAATTTTCACGGAGGCATCAATACGACAGTCATCGTCACATCGGTCGCTGTTCAGAAAGAAGTCAGCAGTAAACCATCAGAAACCCTTGTAAAAACATTATTTTTATATGTTGGTGTTACAATAAAGAATTCTCGAGTCGCCAATCGGTGTTTTGGTTTTTTCGTCCGTTATTACTAAGCGTTTCTGAGAAACTTCAAGGAACAGCGTGAGCCCGAGCGTAGCAAGAGCTGGGCATTAACGGTTTACGAGACGTGACTGACAATTCTAATTGTTAAATTGACTTGCACGAATAAAGGCATTTCTAGTTTCAAGTTACTACTTGAATGCTATTACCTTAGGTGTAATTTTCTCTGTGTCTACGCTTGGTTGACCAGATACGTCGTGTGTTTTTTCGTCATCTATGTTCTACGATACAATGACATGAGCGTGTTACCGTTCAGATTTGAGGATATAGCTGATAGAGGAAATTCATCAAATGCACTCTGCGACGATTTTCCAACCTAGAGCGTCAACCTGAGAAGGGTTGTAGGCGTACTGCTGTAAGTCCTACAATTCTTCAAAGGGTAGTGCATCAATAATCAGCGCAACGTGCTTAGTGTGTGATTTTGTACATATGTTCATGTTGTATATGCTGAATTGGTATCATCTGTCATCTATCTGTTGATAATGTTTTTTGTGTCCGGACGACTTCCACTGGTATCATCAACCTGAGAAGGAATGTAGGCGTACTGCTGTAAGTCCTGCAGTTCTTCAAGAGTAGTTTGTCGTGCCAGAATCCACAACATTTGATGTGTTAATAATAATAATAATAGTATATTCTCATTTTGTACATGAGAGACGCCAGTTTACAGGCATCATCAGTATGATAAATTACATATACGATTAGCAGTCATAATTAATAATAATGTTTTAATAAAATACACATTTTTTCCTACTTGTGTAGGACACACCAAATATACAGGCATGGGTAAGCATTATTTAAATTTCATAAATTCGGTTTACGGTTAAGTTACATGGTTGCTGGCGGTTTTGTTTTAGGTCTGTGGGAACAATATGATAACCAGTCATTCAATGGAGCACGTCATGAAATATAGGAATATTGTCTTCGCATTAACAAAAAAACCCAAGTAAGTTTTGGATGGATTAAAAATACTTGGGAAAAAATGAAGCTTGAAATAATTCCTCAATATAACTTGGGTGTGTACAAATCCGAATCTTATTTTTGATTTGATTTATATCCAAATTGCGTAATAAGGAAGCTATTTTACAGGTACGATCATTTATGTTATAAGCTACAATCGTGACGTTGTATTACAAATAGATACTTTTCCATTGGTATAAGAGTATATTCCACAAATGTAATCCAGGTTGCGTCGTGGAGAAAGTTAATTCGTTATTAACCAGGCAACTGAAAGATACGGGACCAATAATGTTTGCAGATCATTTGTCATTGTAAATGGTCAAATATCCACATTATTCATTCTCATTCAAAAAGTCAAATGGAAGCTGAAATGGTGAGAGAAAAAAGAAGACAAACAACAGCAACGCAAAAGAAAGCAACGGGAGTCCTTAAGGAGTGATTAATAAATATATACATATATATTCTGTTTAGTAACTGTGGTTATTTTGGTACACAAACTAACTAGTCCCGTTATGCTAACTTTTATATTATGTGTAAAATAATATTACTGTCCTGTGTAGAAATGTTTATCATCTAGTTCCAATAATATTAAAATTTATAATTGTAGTTTGTTGTAACTACACGTTTAAAGAACTTAAAATATCTATGTAGGGTGAAAAAGAAGGTGTAAGAGTCAGGCGCAAAAGTGCATTGTCATCTTTGAGCAGTCTGGTGACTGAGGAGATGAACACTGGAAGTGTGTTTGCATCGCGCACATTAGCTGGTAGTCTATTCCAAATGACTGAAAACTTATTTAAGAAGAAGTTGTACCGCACGTAAGTCTGACAATGCTCTATAGCAGCTAGGTTGTGATGATTTCTAAGATTGTAACTGATGACAGCGGTAGGTTTAGTTATTGGCTCGGAGGAATGCAAGAGAAGATTAGTTAGCTTGTAGTAAAAGATAAGGTTTAGCTTAAGACGTCTTTTCCAGAGGGGTTCTAATCTTAGTCTTTCGCATCGCTCATGGTATTCCAGACCACTTTCTGGACCAAGAGTTCTTGAGGTAAATTGCCGTTGCACTCCCTCTAATTAAGCTTGTAATTTTGTCTGAGTCCGCTTAGAATAAACGGGCAGTATTCTAAGATAGGTCGGACACATACTTTGTATAATAAAACCCTAGTTTCACAACAAAAGAAATTGCGTGTTATGCATCCTATCAGCCTTCGCGTTTTACGTCTGTTTGTGTTAAATGATTGTGTGAGTTCCAATTATTGTAATTGTTGGTCAATCTTGCTCATGTCCGGACATTCCACAACTTACAATCGTCAACCTGTGAAGGGTTGTAGGCGTACTGGTGTAAGTCCTGCAATTCTTCAAAGGAATTCCATTAAGACATGATCCGCGAGGTTATTTGTACTGTTTGTGTATACGTGTGGTGTGTCTTCTCAATTTGTGGTTTTGGATTCATTGTGTTTACTCGTTGTTTTCGTACCTTGTTTTTATTGCATAATTTTGTCAAAATTTTCGTCGTGATTACTTCTGAAGTTGTTTCGAGTCTTCTACATCCATGAATGAATTGATTGATGTTAGAGACAGCAGATGGGTCGTGTACGCCGGGGAGGCTAGGCTATTGCTGAGAATGAAATGCAAACGGAGATAATTGTTAAGTGCGGTCCGACACGCCGGGGAGAAAGAGTGTAAACGACTGAGGCTCGCATGCGTCACCGCTACTAGAACTGAGGCAGAATGAGTGACAAGCGATTGCAGTGGTAATTGGTAGTGAGTAGATAAGAGGATGTGCGTAGAGTATCATGAGGTGGTGCTATGGTCACGTTGCATTCCGCAAGAGTCATTCTAGCAAGTGGCGATTCTGTTGCAAGATGTCAAGAGGAGGTTTCTATCTGGAGGCGCAGGTCGTCAGCGATTTGTGAGATTGTGCTGTGAGTATGCTTGTGGTGTGTTGGCTTTTCTGTTTGTTTTCCATTTCAGCTCTGTCCGTGTGACCCAGGTTCTCGCAATGGCATCCAAGTCAATGTGTATAGGTCGTGGAGGAAAAAAAGGACGGATTGCTTTTGGGGCGGGGAGTGTCAATGTAGTTGAAGATTGAACGATCAATTCATGGTTGTTTTGCTCAAACGGAACTCCTCCATATTTTTCGTGGGAGTCATCAATCCAGGAGTCATCGTCTCATCATTCGGTGTTCAGTGGAGGAGAGAAAGCTATCAGAATTATTATCGTGATTTATTGTTATAACATTTATTCTTAGACCTTGTTTGTAATAACCTTATTGTTGGTTACATATTGGCGTAAGAATAAAGGATTCTCGAGTCACCAATCTGTGTTCTGGTTTTTCGCGTCGGTTGTTACAAATTGTTACTGAAAGTCTTCGAGGGCAGCGTGAGGTCCAGCGTAGTAAGAGCTGGACATTGACAGTTTCTGGGAGTTGGCTTACAGTACTAGTGCAGATAAAGTCATTGTCTGTTGAGTAGTGTGAAATGAACAATTTCACATTTCGGTGTAGATATAGATTTAATAAACTTCCGGAAAAGAATTCAGTTGGCTGGAATTATTACGGCTAACTTACCGTGACCATTCAAGTGTCAGTTTGTAGGGATTTGATTATTTGCATGATTTCGTCATAAGCTGACATTAGTTAGAGAGCCATTGGAGAACCTGAGAGTATTAGGCAGTTGTTTCGCTCTAGTTTGGGATGCTTTAGACATTGTAAAATACCCGTTCGCTTATATTATGGAAACTACTATCATAAAGCACCTCAGGTTTATACATATAGGATAATTGTAGATGGCCTTATGACTTTATAAACCTGTTTGACGAAATATTGATGAGTTCTCAAATAAGCTGAAAGACCGAACCCTAGGTCAAGCACGGAGTGAAAAATTGGGTGGATTTTGGCAAATTTTGGATGCGGTACGATGGTTGGAGGAAATTAGTTCCCTCAAATTGAGAGTATTGTAGTGGGGTCTGTAGTACTAATGTTAGCCGAACAGCCTATATGGCTAAAGTACGGATGAGTATACCGAAGCGCTTTTGTTAATAAGAAGTCACAAAGGAGGCATTGGAATTCAGTGGGAGATTGGCAACTACGTACAGCAAGTGGAAGTTCGCTCGATGATGCATCGTACTGTGTTTTGAAGAAACGTTAGTGCAATTTTGTCCGTTACTGGGTTACGGATGGAGTATTTTCATGATTCCTAAGAATACATACGGTTGTATTGTTGAAGGCTGTTGGATTACTGCTTTTGATGAAGTGGTGTAAAAGGCGAAAGAGGATATTTAGGTTGAGTTTCACGAGTCCTAACCAAAGTGGCTGAAGTCCATATTTTTTGCACCTATCTGCTTGAGTGGTGTAAAGCACATTTCGGCGACTGACTGTTGTGATATTTTTGGAATCCTATAAACAGGAGTGGCTAAACTGTCGATAATAACACTTTGGATGTCACAAGCACAGCCCGTATTGGCCGTGGTGACTTAAATGAGAACAGCCGTCTAAAGAGTCCCTCATTGGACTGATGTTAGCCGATGACTTCCCGAATTCGTTTAGCTTGTATCCAGACGATTTTTCGCCAAACTTGACATTGAGAAAACGTTCGTCAAGATACTCCCAGTATCAGATATCGTTCCACTTAAGCAGGGCTGCTTTAAGCATCCCATAGGGGTTGCCTACCTCTGGTCTAGACACTTGTACGGTAACGTATCCACTTAATTTCCGAGACAGGTCGTAGGTAACTGTGAGGAATTGTGCACGTCGGTCAGTGACCCCATATTCACGCTTCTGCATTATATGGCCAAAACTGCAAATTTTGTCTTCCTTTCTTCATCAAAATGGCAGTAGTTGACCAGTGGTGCAAGTTGGTCGAACACGGATGACCTTAGAGCGTATGGTCACTAATGGTCAAAAATAAATACTAAAAATATAGAAAATGTAGCTCAAGAGCAAATACAAAATGAAACGAACTCACCGGATTTTTCTGCGCGTTTGTCAGAGATGAAGTTCGCGATAGGGTCCATCAATTTTGAGCCTGAGGGTATTAACGTTGACGGATTGTACGACATACACTAACGCAAGATCTGTTACCCACAGCTTTCATAGTATTTGTTCCACGTTGACCAAAAGCGAAGCAAAACACCAGAATTGATCGTCCAAATACAAAATATATTCCTGGAGCGAAATCAGAGTGTGAAGATGACTGCCCAACTAGCTAGGGATCGGGCACGAACAAAAGAAAGTAACACGATGGCGCAACAAGTGGCTCGGTGCTTGACTGTGAGCTTTCAGACAAACATGCACCCAGTGTTCAGCGGCAAATACTGTGGCCAACGATTCTTGGTAATCATCTACTTATGCAAATTGAATAACGTAGAAAAATGCTCAGTCATTGCATTACATTCAGTAGTATGTAATCAGACAGTAGGTTGTGACAGGGTGAAAGCAATAAAAACTAGTATATTTTGGTGGCGGAATATGTTAATCATTGAGCCTGCGTTAACGGATTCAACAGCATACACGTGCAATTGAAGTGACGTGACGCCCATATAGGAGATATGGCAAGGGGCGACAAACAACAAAGGGAAGGGGCACAGAATACATATATAAGACAAACTGTGACTGAAGCGAAGGTTGTGGGAAATAATTTGTTCTCAAAAAACAATCCAGTTATCGGTACTGCATCAGCATGTGATATTTGGAAGAAACTTATTTAATATGCAATTATATACACGTTACCTTTACGTAAGCGCGGCATTACGAACCTAGACGGTACTGGGTTCACAGGAATTAGAATTATAGCTAGTTCTTGCAGGACTGAAACTATGTACGTCTGAAGTCGAATTGATATTGATTAGCTTAAGTGTTGTTTTATTCATAATGTGTTTGGATGAATGTAATTTCGCATATATGTAACTGTGTACAACAGTATAGATGTTTATTTTACTGGTCGTACTCACAGGCTGTGTTTTAGCTGAAAGAATAAAAATGATAGTGTTTTCGTATCTCGGGAAACTCTGGTCTACATATGTTTACTTACGGAATAGCTGGTTGCGTGAAGTCATGGACAACTTTGTTGCATATGCAACAAATCCATATGGATTTTGAAAATGGATATGATTGTTAGGGGATTGGTATTTGATAAGTTTAAAGCCTGAACATTTTAAATATGACTTTGCAATGTTAACTTTTAAGTACTCTCAACCATTTTTGGGTTTCATCCTCTTCAACGTAAACACATTTCGTGTAGTTTCTGGGCTCTCTCTGTTTACATGTTCGTGTGAAACTTCTTCCCTCTTTCCAACTCGGAACCTTCTTCAACAAGTGTATTAGAGATTTTCCTCTGTAAATGATTCAATTAAGTGATACTGGATCGTTGACGACGAGGTTATATGTTACTAGTGACGCCATTTGTCTCATTTAATGTCTGTTACTGAAGATTCGTAAAATTACTTTAGAATAATGTAGTCGAAATACCTTTGTCAGTGTAAGGTAAATTTTATAGGTTTTTCTTCATCTGCTTGCTACCTGAATAATAGAACATATAAGTAGTGAATATGGCAGTTTAGTTTTTTTTTAAAAGACACTGAATAGCTGGTACATTTTCGTAAGAGCAGAATAACACTACAGACGAAGACAAGTTAGACTAGTCGGTTTCCATAGCAACAAAAAAGTTGTGTTGTACAAAGCGATTGTCTTAAAACTTAAGAGTAATTCATACATAGGTAGGGACAGTTTCGTGGGCGTGCGAAGGATTATTCAAATAAAATGAAAGAGGTCAACGATCACACCTTTAGGTGTTAGTAAAGTAGATAAACTCAAATATGAAGTCATTAAAATCTAAGGAAACTTTCTATGAGTTAATGTGAATAAATCAATGCTTACCAAGGTGTTGGTAGGCTGGTTATAGTCTCTTTTTGACGACATAAACCAATTTTCACTCTTGAAACTATTTCACTTAAAAAAGACACTCATCATGCTGTTTCTTTAACAAGTAAACAAACATGTCGCTAGCTTGCTCTTTCTTGTTGTAGAGTTTATTATATTTCACTTGGATGCTTAGTGGATAAACATCACATTTCCAATATCAATGCCAATTGAAACATCTTGTTTTACAAAGTATATACCGTGATTCCAAAGTATTACTGCATTAAAACTAGAGGAAAGTAAAATGTCTTCATAGTTGTGAAAATCCTGTATACATAAATGTTTCACGCAAAGTGAACCATTTAGACATAGTGGTGAATTCAAAAGAGTTGACTAAACAGCAAACAGTGCGTCGGTGGTATAGCGGTTCGGACGCTCGCCGAACATGTAAGTGGTCCGGGGTACGATCCCCGGCCGACGCACTCCTCTACCTCGCTAAGCCAGAAATAAGACTGGTAAAGAGGAAAGGTTGGCCATGAGGCTAGGAACCCCATCCTGTAAAAATAAACACTGCTACAGAGACTTCAAGTCACTAGCTTGAAGCGTTATGTTCCACTGGGGAACGTGAAGGAAAAAAAATATAAGTGGTATAATAAGGTGAGCAATATTGAGGTTAGGTGTCGAGTGCTAGGTGAGCAGGAGGGGAAATCAATCGACCAGCCCGTGAAGCTACATCGATTGCAACGGTTGGGATATGTGTTGTGCATACATGCCTAGCCATCGTCTTCCTCGACAAGCAACGTTAGCTGATTTAGGGTCAGGCTGGTAAAGAGCTGTTAGTGTTGGTCAAACCAAAACATGGTTTCATCAGTCAATGAAATCTTTGAAAGGTAGTTTGAGCCACATAGCAAGGTGAAGACTTCCTGACAGGTTGCGTTCCTCGGGACGGTAAACACCGATGGCTGGAAACAATCGGTGATATGGCTCGACATCGTTGTCATTGGCTGGCGCAGATGCATCCACTCCTTGTAACTTATAATATCCAGTAAAACTATATTTTTCTCCGTTAATACTCTTCCTTTTGCCTCATATCCCTGTTCACTGTCCGTATTTTGTATTTCTTCTACTTTATTCTCTTGCTTTTTGTGCTACATGGAGTGTGGCGATTTCAGCTGTTGCACATCGGTGCTAAGTTCTGTATTGAAGAGACAGACAGTGAAGTAATGACTAGTGAATAATTTTGTGTAGAGTGGACAGGAGCTAGTAAAAAGGCGATAAAGTGTTTTTATATAAAATCTGTGTGGAAACGCAGTGTTATTAGTAAACAGTAATAGAGTGGTAATAAAATATGGATGATGGGAATCATAATGTGCGTCGGTGGCACAGTGGTTAGGACTCTCGCCGACCATCCACATGGTCCGGGGTTCGAGCCCACGCCGACGCACACCTGATATCTATGGTCGGCCTGCAAAATTTGGGCTACCGATATCCATGCTGAAAATCCCATACTTGTACCAAAAATACAGTATGGAATCAAGCTGTAAATCAAAAAAAAATAAATAAATAAATAAAAATAAAGTAAAAAAAATAAAATAATGATAATAAAATTATGGTTGTAATAACAATAACAACAGTAAGTTTACATAATGGAAAGAAGCAGAATTACAGTGAGAACGTTACTCTGGCCACGGTAGGGCGAGTGCATGTATGTATCGCTTTTGAATTCAGAGATCTGGTTTCAGTTCCCGAATACCTAATACTTCAGCTATGTACAGATGGAGTATGCGTAGTCCCTTCATACGATATTGAGGGATTCTGTGTAGCACTGTGAAGCGTGCATGCAGGTGGGGGTGCTCGATGTCCAGAGTTGACAAGGTGTAATAAGGTGGATGTGCTACTGTTCTTCTTTTCTCCTCTGGCTAATCAAGCTGGACAGAATACATTTGTGGACTTGACACTGCGTACGGCCGATATACTTTGCTCCACAAGAGCAAGTAAATTGATAAATACACATTGAAGTGGCCAAAAGCGGTATCCTTAACCTTTAGACTGGATTAACTATCTGGTTGAGAATGTGATACGTAAGGTGGCTGCTTGAAATATATTCTTCAGACATTTAGGAAGGCGGCTTCTAAGAATTTCTTCTACGATGTCACCTTTGAATTCTAGGTTCATGAAAAGATTTTTCTTAGGGATAGTTGTGAGTTTTGTCGACGGAAGCTTCTATTTCATGTTTTCGCCTATGAATCTTGGTGGATATCCGTTCTCTTCCAGTAGGGTTTCACGTAATAAATTTGCTTCTTTCTCTATCATATCTTCTGAACAGATTTTTCTAATCCTTGAACTTAATGCATGCGTCAGGTTTTTTAGGAGTCCAAAACGTGGGAGTTAATTTTTCCGTGGGGCTACGAAAAGAGAAGAAATATTAATTTTGTGTGATTGTAAAGGCCAAAGAGTCAAGTGGTACATGTCCTTTAGGGAGGTAGAGATGGTGGAGTTTCTCGTTCGGTCATTGAGGCATGCAATACCACGTCACCACGTCAAGGTATCAGCTGTCACCGGTCAAGTTTTAACTGATGCATTCAGTTTGTCCTATCTCCTCAGATGTACTATCTTACTGCAAGTGTTACGTACACACACACATACATACCCACATACACTTGTATGTTTTGAGGGAAATTATTATTTGCTAAGACCGGGATTTGTTTGTCCATTTCTATAATGTATATGTAGGAGAAACTTTCAGACAGGTAAATATAAGAAGGGTGAAAGAGCATAAACAATATCTAAAGGTGGTTCCTTCGAGGACCTTTGCAGACTTGAAGAAGCTGAAAAAAAAACAACTCAGCGATTGCACTGCATTCAATAGAAACGGACACAAAATCGACTTTGATAAGACTAAGGTTTTACAGAAAGAAAGGTTTTGGTTCATATAAAAAGAATGACTGCAGAAGCCCTACATATATGGGTGAATCCCAACAGTTTGAACAGACGTGAAGGTGTGATGTTAGCTGATGCATGGCAAATCCTGACTAATAAATAAAATTGGATATGTATGAACAACTAGTCACGCGTAGTCAAAGTTCCCGATTGTTTATGTTTTCTTATGGAGAGAGTAACAAATGTTTTATGACTGTTTACCCACACGTACACACCCACCATTGTATACTGCATATACACATAGATTCTAACAAAAGTAGACTAATTTTGAAGTATGAGGTCAAATTTTGACCACTGTTAATAAAATTTTGTTTATTATACATATTGATGCCTGTTGCATGATTCATGACTGGACAAAGTTTTTAAAAACAAGAAATGTTCCTTTTATATATATGAACCTCTGTTATGTTAGTTTCGATTAATTTTCCTGAAGAAGTTCGGACGAGATTGCCGAACACTGAAAACGTTGGAACTAATCATTTCAATTTCGCTGAGATTCATACAAATATAATTTTCTACAAATGTCTATTTCCCACTCAGCGCTCAATTATTTTGCAACTATCCGGTCAAATCTTGATCACAGTTCATATGAATCATTTCTGTAATATTTTAGTATTTTTGAAATTAATTATATCAATTAATTAATTAATTAACTGAAAAAATTTGAACAAAGCAAGAACAACATTTGTACCAGGATAATATGAACTCATCTTTTAGATATGATTGAGAAGATTTGTAGCTCAGGTGGATGATTTTGATGTGGTTGCGTTCTCTGAGCTGGAGATTTAATTTGGGAAGCTTTCATTGCAATGAAAGTAAGGCGATGAAAGCTTCCCAAATTAACTATCCAGCTCAGAGAACATAACCACATCAAAAAAGAGCACATCTTTTATTATTTCGAGGATTCTTCTCAACTGGTTACAACCTGAAAAAGAGGAGAATTTCCATTTTCTTGACCTGGCTATCCAACGAGATAAAGACGGCAAAATCACAATATATATATATATATATATATAAACGCAAAGAGACCTCGAGGGCGGTTTATCTTTAACTTCAAAAGCTTCTGCCCTGTAAGTTACAAAAAGGGATTAGTGAGAACATTGTTTGATCATGTAAGGAGGCTATGTTCAAAAGAAAAGATTGAGGAAAAGCTATCCATTGTGGAGAAATGTCTACGCGACAACGGTTACCCACAAAAGTTCATCGACAAGTATGGGAGACGTCATGTTGAAAAAGTGAAAAGCAGCACAGTAGATAAAAAGCCTATCTTTCTGCAGCTTGCATTCAAAGGTGATGATACTGCCAGTAGAATAAGATGCAGACTGAACGCTGCCTTGAAAAGAACATATCCAGCCGCCAAGCTTGTATGTGTTTATCAAACAACTAGTTGTTTGAGACAATCAAAAGTGAACAAATACCCACCTCATGTTATCTCCAACTGTGTCTACCTATTTACATGTACGTGCCAAAGCACATTGGAAGAAAAGAGAGAAGGGTTAGTGTCCGCATTTATGAACACATACCAAAGAACTTGAGACTGAAAGGTCCACAAGCATTAAACAGTGCGATTGCTCGTCATCTATTGGACACTGGTCATATTGTAGACAACCTGAAGTCGTTCAAAACAATCAACAAGCAAAAGAAAAATAGCTTGCTACGCTTTGCTGAAGCAATCGCCATTAAACGACTTAAAGCAAATCTGTGTACGCAGAAAGAGACAGTGGTGAATCTTGCACTGCCCTGGTGATAACAAAAAAATGTACAACTTTCATGAGTCACCTTTTTCATGTTTAGAAAACTCTACTCTCTCATCTAAACATGACTCACCCTACCTTGTTTCTTTTCTTTCCTTTTTTCTATTGGCTATTAGATAAGATGTTTTCTTTCGTTACGTAATCTACTTTTTTTGTTATGCTCTTTCTACCTAAACCTCGTTTCTATGCACACACATATATACGCAACTCTGTTTTTTGTTTCCAAGCCTAATTGTCTAATTATTCTATAAATAGTCAGTGTGTTTGTAACTCTTAATTAATTAAATCATTCCAGAGTATTGTTACTTTTAATTCCTACCAATTACTCCTTATGATCGTGGAAAAGTATGTTCAAATCTTTAATGTAATTCATATATTTTTTATCGTTCTGTCTGCCTGGTCTGTATGGATTCAACATAGAACTTGGCACTGAAGTCCAACAGTTCCAGTTGCCACCTTCCAAATAGCACACAAAAGTAGGCAAGAAGATGAATGGAGAGAATTAATAGAGTTTGACAGGTATACGAGCGAAACAGAATTGGTATTGGTAGAAAGGAATATGAAAGATTACAGAGACTGAATACATCTGCGCTGACAACGATTTTGAGCCATGTCATCTATTGTCTCCAGCCATTGATTCCTAGAGTCCCGAGGGTCCCAACCCGAGTCTGCATCTCCCTACCTGACTCAGTTTAATTGTCAAGGATTTCAAGGATTGATGACATGTTTTTGTTTGGCCACCACTGGCTCTTTTTCAACCTGCACCTATATCAGCTAGTAATGCCCGTCGGGGGGAGGCGATAGTTAGGCATGCGAAGCACGTGACCTAGCCATCTTAGTCTATGTAACTTTATAGCCTCGTCGATTGATTTTCCCTCTTTGCTCAACACTCTACGCCTAACGTCAACATTACCTACCTTATTATACCACCACCTAACGTGAGAAAGAGATCGCAGACATCTATGATCAAAATCAGTCAACCTTTTCATGTCTTCAACTCGTATTGGCCACGTTTTAGAGCCATAGAGAAGGACGGAGCGAAGTGCTGAGCAGTACACACGGCCGTTGGTTGATAGCCGGATGTCACGCGTACGCCAGAGATGGTGTAAGTCAGCGAAAGCAGCTCGAGCTTTTTGGATCCGTGGTGAGATTTCGTTGCGAATCAGTCCGTAGGTGGTGATACAACTTCCCAAATAGGTGAAGTGGTCAACATGTTCTATCACTTCACTCCCTATCACTAAGTTAGGAGTTGACGTGGTCCAGTCCTGTAGCAGCATCTTACATTTTGCAGGGGCGAATCGCATGCGAAACATACGAAGATTGCTGGTCAAGGTGTTCAGAAGACTCTGAATTTTGTCAGCATCCTCCCGTAACAGGACTATGTCATCTACATATTCTAAGTCCATAAGACTATTCCCTGGTGGCAAGTCGATTCCTAGGTCGTTACGTTCAGTTAAGGATACTTCCATCAGCATATCTATGATGAAGTTAGACAGAAATGGGGAAAGTGGACATCCCTGTCGGACACCACAGGTTGTTATCAATTCAGATGACAATTCCCTATAAGCCCTTACACGACTACGTGAGTTTGAATAGAGTACTTTCTTGGCACTACCTTCACAGTCAAACATTGCCATAGTACCTTTCGATCCACGGAGTCGAAGGCCACCTTCAAGTCGAGAAATATGGCAATTGTTGGACGCCGAAAAGTGTGTCTATGTTCTAGAATCTGTCGGAGAGTGAAGATATGATCTATGCACCCTCTACCTGGTCTAAAGCCTGCTTGATTTTCCCTCGTTTGTTCCTCCCGAGTTCTGCTTAGTCTATGCATGATTACTGAGCCTAGGATTTTAGAAACTATGTTCGTTAGGCTGATCCCCCTATGATTATCACACGAGGACTTGTTTCCCTTCTTGAATATCGGTATAATGAGTGACTTACCCCAGTCTGATGGCACTGTCTCTGATTCCCAGACTTTGCCTAGTACCTCAGTTAATCTACAAACTAGTATGTCACCCCCATATTTAAACACCTCCGGAATAATTCCGTCGGGTCCTGCCGCTTTGCCTCGTTTCAAATTACAGATAGCTTTTGTGACCTCACTTACAGACGGCGGACCAGTGTCTATATCCCATTCGGGTACGTGGTGGATGGCGGGGAGGTTCAGTGTGGCTGTAGGCAAGTTAAATTGTTCCTCAAAGTGTTCTTTCCAGCGTTCAAGACATCTATCCTGAGAGCTAATTAAGGAGCCATTTTTCTCAGAAATAGTCTCACTTATGATTTGCCTTCTCCCACCCGTTTCCCTGATGAGTCTAAAGAGTTGCCTATCGCCGATGCTTTTTCCATCTCTTTCGCCTTTGTCGCCCACCACTGTTCACCGTCCTTCCGGAAACATTTCATAAGTTTCTTTTATCGTTTAGGTTGTAACCAGTTGAGAAGAATCCTCGAAATAATAATAATAAAAGATGAGCTCATCATATTATCTTATCCTGGTACCCTTTTTGTTTTGTTCTTGCTTTTTTTCAAGTTTATTAATGGGGGAAGAATTGCATGAAGTTTTGAAATAAAAAGCTTTTATGCAATCATTTAAAAACAAAATAATAATAACAACACTTAAATACCAATGAGATGCTCACTGGCGACTGGCCCTATTTAGGTAGGTAATTACCTGGTTCCAGTGGGAAGTCGTGACCAGTAGGGTGCAGGGGATCGGGTGTGAGGACAAATACTGGCCAAAGACATTGGCTAGGGGTCGCGCTATGTCGTGCATGAATTGGCAGAAGTTAGAATTCAAGGACTATTGGGTCGGGTGACAGTGGCTTAATGGCCTACGACCTTGCTGACCTTGTAACCGAAAAGTCCTGGTTTCGAATCCCGGTGGGTGCGTACTGATGAAGAGTCCCAAACTAGGACGAAACAGCTGTCCAGTACTTCCGGTTTGTTTTCCAATGGTTCTCCAACTAATGTCAGCTCATGATGAAATCCTGAAACCAATCAAATCCCTACAAACCAACACTTAAAATAATAATTTATTTATAAGTAAAAACACAGTTTTTGTTCAACGAAGAATTTCTTTTCAACGACCATTTTCAAGCTGTACAGTCGTATTTATATTACAGAAAAAGGTTATTAAGTGGCACTAAATAATTGCTCAGTCAATGTACGTATATGTGATAAAAGTTATAAGGGGTAGAGTTGAAGTGGATAAATTACAAAAATATTAAAGATTGTTTTATAACAAAAATGTCAAGTGTTGTCTAAAAATTTTGAAAATTAGGAGTACGATTACAATAATTTATTTACAATTTCAGAAAGAAATTGAGGACACGTGTTCGACAGCGCTATTCTTCAATGTGCAATTAACACAATGTGTCAAGTGTGTATTTAACCTCGGAAAAAATAGTGTGGTAGTCCATCTAATCTTCAGCGCTTATCCGGATATAATACGTGATAGACAGCCAATAAAATGGACATTGTCAGTGGTAGTCGTGGTGCCAGTATCCTCTCATCGATGAACACACTTTTTACTAGTTCATCGTTTGATTCATTCGATATTCTCTACTCTCTACTATTTGGTCTATTCGTATTTTGTATTATGGCGCCTACAACAGAGTTTATTTCAGCTGGTGTAACATTAGAGAATATTTTTAATCGATTTCTTGGCAATGAAAATATGTATTTTGTTCAGTATCATTTGAAAAGAACAGTTATGGTACGAATATTTTCATCTTCATTAATATTTCGTAAGTATTTCTTTTTCATCTTATTGTTGGTGTTATTGTTATTATTATTATTGTTGTTTTATCCTCAGTAGTTTAAATCATATATTGCTTGGAAAGTGTTTTAAAGAAATTATTATTGTTTCTGTGCACTAATTAATTATACCTGTAACAACAGAAGACAAGGGCCAGGCAACGGATCGTTTTATTACGGAAATCAGCACGTATTTATGTATATTATTTCATGTACATTATCATAGCTTATTCAAGTAGACGAACGCAGTCTTCTGATTGGTTGTTTCTCGGAGGTTAAGCAGACAAACGCAGTCTTCTGATTGGTTGTTTCTCGGAGGTTAAGCAGACAAACGCAGTCTTCTGATTGGTTGTTTTCGAGATTTCTCGGAAAGTGGAGCCATCTACCCTGCGAATCATATTTGCTCACGTTTAAGTCTGCTGTGATTGGTTGTTGATGAATCAGCCTTGTTCATATTTTCTCACTGCCAATATTAGTGACCAAGACATTGACGTAGATTAATGTCTACCGATTGGCCAGCAACCTGCTCTCACCACATACCTACCTATGTGTATTTCAATATAGAAAAAAATCCTCATTTGGACATTTAGAAAACAGAAAAATTGAGCGAGCGAAGAAATATTTACTTTTCAATTTAATCCTCATCTCACTCTGGCGCTCTACTCTACCAATTTGACTACAGCTGCTGAGCCAGCTTACATTTGACGTACAGTTAGGCAGGTTCATCACATCGTATTTCCGAACATCATCCATCCTGCAGCATGGTTAAACAAAGGACAAACAAGATCTATTCGTAGCTCTGTTGTAGCACACCTTGTAGATAGTGAGCATAAGGCTGATATTAATACAGCATTTAAAATTATTTATCGCATTCCTACTAATCTCAATTTTGCTCTACGAGTTCGTCTTCTACGTACAGCTAGCTGAAGCAATAGGAATCCACCTGAAGAAGAAGCCAAACCTGTGTGTGTTCAGAAGAAATTTGTACAGCCACTTTCCTTACCTTCCTTGGACATCGTTACATGAATGTATACACCGGACTAATTCGCCCCTCACTCTCTAAACCTTTAAAATTATAAAAATTATAATTGTCCAAATTATTTCATTTTTTATTTATTTTTACCACTTTACCTTTAATTACGTGTTATCCTAGTAAAATTAATTTATTCTAACCAGTTCTACCTTTTAAATGTGTGTATTGATTTTCTTCGTTAATTATCACCCGTCGCCTTGACATGTTGACACTGACTAATTATTGTTAAGAAAGATATCAGTGCCACTAGCTGATTGGTAAACTGTTGTGTATTGTAATAAAAATGCTTTACAGAATATATTAGAGTAGAGCCAGAGTGAGATGAGGATCTAATTGAAAAGTAAATATTTCTTCACTCGCTCAATCTTTCTGATTTCTAAGGTGTATTTGTTAATTCATCAATACCATAAATCAGACACATGGCACGGACCGTTCCTTCTCAAGTAGATGACTAATGTATACGTCTATTACAGTCCTAGAGGAGGTCATTGTGAACCCGGATAGCTAGGGGTGATGCCTTTAGTGTAGCTTCAGGTGACGCTAGTTCTCATCTCACATGCGGTACATCTATTCCTTAGAGGTTATAGATACGCCTTGCTGATGGTTGCCAGTAAACACTGCACCCAGTGATCATAGAGATTCCCGTTGATTTTATCCAACCACATCAAAATCAATTTGAAATCAAATGACACTAAGAATTAAACGTCTTGGAGACCATATTAAAAACATGAGTGATAGAATCCAGTCATCGTAAAGACTGAGGAGTGGACACGTGACACGTCTGATTACGTCTTTGAGGAACAATCATTATATGCTTCATGGAAAATTCTCATTGGGACACACAGAAATCAAAACAAGTGATTCGGTGAAAAGACTTTTCAACGAATTTGCTATCAAGCTGTACAATCGTATAAATATATACACATTTGGTTTTTGAAAAAATTATATCCGATAGGGGATATGTGACTTATCAGTCGACTATTACTGTTTAATAGTCTCCTGAATCTCGGTGGGTGCGTACTGCCGAAGAACCTCAAACTAGGGTGACGAAACAGCTGTCCACTACTCCCAGGTTTTCCAGTGGTTCTCTAACTGATGTCAGCTGATGATGAAATCCTGTAAGCAATCAACGAAATCCCTACAAACCAATACTTGAGAAGTAAATATTTCTTCGCTCTCTCAATCTTTCTGTTCTCTATATGTCTGTCTGTTTTCTACATAGAACTTTGCACAAATATGCGGAAGTTCAAGTCGCCACACTCCGTGTAGCACGCGAAGCAAGAGAAGAAAGTACAAGAAAAGCATAATAGAAACAGTGAGCAGAGGTGTGAGACAAAGGAATAGTAGCAATGAAGAACAAAACAGTTTCATTGGAGATCATAAGTCACAAGGAGTGGATGCATCTGCGCCAACCACTGAGAACGATTTCGAGCCATGTCACCAATTGTTTCCAACCATAGATTTTTACCGTCCCGAGGACCCCAACCAGCGGAAGTCTGCATCTTCCTACGTGGCTTAGACCAACTGTTGTAGATTTCATTGACTGGTTTGGCCATGTTTTTCTTTGACCTCCGCTAGCTTTTTTCCAGCCTGACCCTATATCCGCTAACATTGCTCGTCGAGGGAGGCGATGTTTTGGCATACGTAACACATGTCCTAACCATCTAAGTCTTTGTAACTTCACGACTTCGTCGATTGATTTCCCCTGTTTACCTAGAACTCGACGCCTAACTTCAATTTTGCTCACCTTATTATGCCACTTTACACGGGAAGTAGAACGCAGGCACCTATGATCAAAGACAGCTAGCCTTTTCATGTCTTCCACTCTCAGTGGCCAGGTCTCACAGCTGGCCATAAAGGAGGACGGAGCGGACTGATGAGCAGTACACCCGCCCTTTGGTTGATAGTCGAACATCTCGTCTACGCCAGAGTCTCCGTAAACAAGCCTAATATGTGCATCTAAAAGAAGTTAGTTCAAACGTTATCATTACCCCGCTGGCCATCTAGGTTTGAATGATCCTGAATTTTTGTGGCATTTTCCTAATTTTAAATGATATTCTATTTGCTACTATATCTTTATTATTATTATTATTTAAGCATCTTTAATGAACTGTGGTAATTCCATTGTGATCTTACTTTAGAAATCGAAATTATTTAAAAAAAACCCACTAATATTGTTTTGAATAAAGCATTTAGAAGACAAATTTCGCTAGATGATATCGTCATTTCATAGTTTCTTTACAACCGCTTTACAGCTAGCGACATGGTTAACAATAATAAAATAAAATAAAGTTCATGACTCAGTTATACTAATGACCAATCATCATATTTAAATAGGTCAAGTAGTCAGTCCATGGTAGGCGACACTAATTGAAGTCTATTGGTCTTTTTTTTTGTGCACACACACACACACACTTGTCACAGTAAGGATAGACCACATCTAGAAAAAGACAGCTTCTGTACCAAAGAAAGCTATCTTTATTAACAACCTACCATTTAAGGGTGACCAGATTATGCAGTTGACAGCTAGCTCAAAGACTTCGGTCAACCATGAAACGCACATTCTACGCCACCGCATCTCTTTTTCTCATTTGCCGAACATTTTCGATCCCTGTACCTACGATTAAAGGATGAAATTCTGTGGACTCTACTTCAAACTGTATCCACAAGTTCATCTGCTGTTGTTGCGGTGACACCTATATAGGTAGAACCAACAGAATGTTCCAATGTGGTCGTCGAAAAGAACATGTTCCAAAATGGCAACTAAATCATATCGAAAATCCCAATGCGATTAATCTGAATAGAAATCCATCATCATCCAATGCAAAGCATTTATTAATTTTTCAGGTCACAAAATCAATATTAATGACTGTTTCACAATTATTTCATGACATAACTCTAATTCAAGGTTAGTTATTGAAGGTGATAGAAGCACTTTATTGGATTAATCACATACAGCCTAAACTGTGTGTGTACAAAAAGCAATAGACTTCAAGCTTCGCCTACCATGGACTGACTACTTGACCTGTTTAAATGTGATGATTGTCTGTCTGTCTGTCTGTTTTCGACATAGAACTTTACACAAATGTGCGGAAGTTCAAGTCGCCACACTCCGTGTAGCACGCGAAGCAAGAGAAGAAAGTACAAGAAAAGCATAATAGAAACAGTGAGCAGAGGTGTGAGACAAAGGAGTAGTAAATGAAGAACAAAACAGTTTCATTGGAGATCATAAGTCACAAGGAGTGGATGCATCTGCGCCACTGAGAACGATTTCGAGCCATGTCACCAATTGTTTCCAACCATAGATTTTTACCGTCCCGAGGACCCCAACCAGGAAGTCTGCATCTTCCTACGTGGCTTAGACCAACTGTTGTAGATTTCATTGACTGGTTTGGCCATGTTTTTCTTTGACCTCCGCTAGCTTTTTTCCAGCCTGACCCTATATCCGCTAACATTGCTCGTCGAGGGAGGCGATGTTTTGGCATACGTAACACATGTCCTAACCATCTAAGTCTTTGTAACTTCACGACTTCGTCGATTGATTTCCCCTGTTTACCTAGAACTCGACGCCTAACTTCAATTTTGCTCACCTTATTATGCCACTTTACACGGGAAGTAGAACGCAGGCACCTATGATCAAAGACAGCTAGCCTTTTCATGTCTTCCACTCTCAGTGGCCAGGTCTCACAGCTGGCCATAAAGGAGGACGGAGCGGACTGATGAGCAGTACACCCGCCCTTTGGTTGATAGTCGAACATCTCGTCTACGCCAGAGTCTCCGTAAACAAGCCTAATATGTGCATCTAAAAGAAGTTAGTTCAAACGTTATCATTACCCCGCTGGCCATCTAGGTTTGAATGATCCTGAATTTTTGTGGCATTTTCCTAATTTTAAATGATATTCTATTTGCTACTATATCTTTATTATTATTATTATTTAAGCATCTTTAATGAACTGTGGTAATTCCATTGTGATCTTACTTTAGAAATCGAAATTATTTAAAAAAAAACCCACTAATATTGTTTTGAATAAAGCATTTAGAAGACAAATTTCGCTAGATGATATCGTCATTTCATAGTTTCTTTACAACCGCTTTACAGCTAGCGACATGGTTAACAATAATAAAATAAAATAAAGTTCATGACTCAGTTATACTAATGACCAATCATCATATTTAAATAGGTCAAGTAGTCAGTCCATGGTAGGCGACACTAATTGAAGTCTATTGGTCTTTTTTTTGTGCACACACACACACACACTTGTCACAGTAAGGATAGACCACATCTAGAAAAGACAGCTTCTGTACCAAAGAAAGCTATCTTTATTAACAACCTACCATTTAAGGGTGACCAGATTATGCAGTTGACAGCTAGCTCAAAGACTTCGGTCAACCATGAAACGCACATTCTACGCCACCGCATCTCTTTTTCTCATTTGCCGAACATTTTCGATCCCTGTACCTACGATTAAAGGATGAAATTCTGTGGACTCTACTTCAAACTGTATCCACAAGTTCATCTGCTGTTGTTGCGGTGACACCTATATAGGTAGAACCAACAGAATGTTCCAATGTGGTCGTCGAAAAGAACATGTTCCAAAATGGCAACTAAATCATATCGAAAATCCCAATGCGATTAATCTGAATAGAAATCCATCATCATCCAATGCAAAGCATTTATTAATTTTTCAGGTCACAAAATCAATATTAATGACTGTTTCACAATTATTTCATGACATAACTCTAATTCAAGGTTAGTTATTGAAGGTGATAGAAGCACTTTATTGGATTAATCACATACAGCCTAAACTGTGTGTGTACAAAAAGCAATAGACTTCAAGCTTCGCCTACCATGGACTGACTACTTGACCTGTTTAAATGTGATGATTGTCTGTCTGTCTGTCTGTTTTCGACATAGAACTTTACACAAATGTGCGGAAGTTCAAGTCGCCACACTCCGTGTAGCACGCGAAGCAAGAGAAGAAAGTACAAGAAAAGCATAATAGAAACAGTGAGCAGAGGTGTGAGACAAAGGAATAGTAGCAATGAAGAACAAAACAGTTTCATTGGAGATCATAAGTCACAAGGAGTGGATGCATCTGCGCCAACCACTGAGAACGATTTCGAGCCATGTCACCAATTGTTTCCAACCATAGATTTTTACCGTCCCGAGGACCCCAACCAGTCAGGAAGTCTGCATCTTCCTACGTGGCTTAGACCAACTGTTGTAGATTTCATTGACTGGTTTGGCCATGTTTTTCTTTGACCTCCGCTAGCTTTTTTCCAGCCTGACCCTATATCCGCTAACATTGCTCGTCGAGGGAGGCGATGTTTTGGCATACGTAACACATGTCCTAACCATCTAAGTCTTTGTAACTTCACGACTTCGTCGATTGATTTCCCCTGTTTACCTAGAACTCGACGCCTAACTTCAATTTTGCTCACCTTATTATGCCACTTTACACGGGAAGTAGAACGCAGGCACCTATGATCAAAGACAGCTAGCCAGGCTTTTCATGTCTTCCACTCTCAGTGGCCAGGTCTCACAGCTGGCCATAAAGGAGGACGGAGCGGACTGATGAGCAGTACACCCGCCCTTTGGTTGATAGTCGAACATCTCGTCTACGCCAGAGTCTCCGTAAACAAGCCTAATATGTGCATCTAAAAGAAGTTAGTTCAAACGTTATCATTACCCCGCTGGCCATCTAGGTTTGAATGATCCTGAATTTTTGTGGCATTTTCCTAATTTTAAATGTTATTCTATTTGCTACTATATCTTTATTATTATTATTATTTAAGCATCTTTAATGAACTGTGGTAATTCCATTGTGATCTTACTTTAGAAATCGAAATTATTTAAAAAAAAACCCACTAATATTGTTTTGAATAAAGCATTTAGAAGACAAATTTCGCTAGATGATATCGTCATTTCATAGTTTCTTTACAACCGCTTTACAGCTAGCGACATGGTTAACAATAATAAAATAAAATAAAGTTCATGACTCAGTTATACTAATGACCAATCATCATATTTAAATAGGTCAAGTAGTCAGTCCATGGTAGGCGACACTAATTGAAGTCTATTGGTCTTTTTTTTTGTGCACACACACACACACACTTGTCACAGTAAGGATAGACCACATCTAGAAAAAGACAGCTTCTGTACCAAAGAAAGCTATCTTTATTAACAACCTACCATTTAAGGGTGACCAGATTATGCAGTTGACAGCTAGCTCAAAGACTTCGGTCAACCATGAAACGCACATTCTACGCCACCGCATCTCTTTTTCTCATTTGCCGAACATTTTCGATCCCTGTACCTACGATTAAAGGATGAAATTCTGTGGACTCTACTTCAAACTGTATCCACAAGTTCATCTGCTGTTGTTGCGGTGACACCTATATAGGTAGAACCAACAGAATGTTCCAATGTGGTCGTCGAAAAGAACATGTTCCAAAATGGCAACTAAATCATATCGAAAATCCCAATGCGATTAATCTGAATAGAAATCCATCATCATCCAATGCAAAGCATTTATTAATTTTTCAGGTCACAAAATCAATATTAATGACTGTTTCACAATTATTTCATGACATAACTCTAATTCAAGGTTAGTTATTGAAGGTGATAGAAGCACTTTATTGGATTAATCACATACAGCCTAAACTGTGTGTGTACAAAAAGCAATAGACTTCAAGCTTCGCCTACCATGGACTGACTACTTGACCTGTTTAAATGTGATGATTGTCTGTCTGTCTGTCTGTTTTCGACATAGAACTTTACACAAATGTGCGGAAGTTCAAGTCGCCACACTCCGTGTAGCACGCGAAGCAAGAGAAGAAAGTACAAGAAAAGCATAATAGAAACAGTGAGCAGAGGTGTGAGACAAAGGAATAGTAAATGAAGAACAAAACAGTTTCATTGGAGATCATAAGTCACAAGGAGTGGATGCATCTGCGCCAACCACTGAGAACGATTTCGAGCCATGTCACCAATTGTTTCCAACCATAGATTTTTACCGTCCCGAGGACCCCAACCAGTCGGAAGTCTGCATCTTCCTACGTGGCTTAGACCAACTGTTGTAGATTTCATTGACTGGTTTGGCCATGTTTTTCTTTGACCTCCGCTAGCTTTTTTCCAGCCTGACCCTATATCCGCTAACATTGCTCGTCGAGGGAGGCGATGTTTTGGCATACGTAACACATGTCCTAACCATCTAAGTCTTTGTAACTTCACGACTTCGTCGATTGATTTCCCCTGTTTACCTAGAACTCGACGCCTAACTTCAATTTTGCTCACCTTATTATGCACCTTACACGGGAAATAGAACGCAGGCACCTATGATCAAAGACAGCTAGCCAGGCTTTTCATGTCTTCCACTCTCAGTGGCCAGGTCTCACAGCTGGCCATAAAGGAGGACGGAGCGGACTGATGAGCAGTACACCCGCCCTTTGGTTGATAGTCGAACATCTCGTCTACGCCAGAGTCGGCGTATACTGGCAAATGCGAAACGAGCCCCCTGTGTTCGTGCTGAGATTTCGTCAGAGATCAGCCCTTTGGGGCTGATGGTACTTCCTAAATAAGTGAAGCGGTCAACGTGCTCTACCACTTCACTTCCTATTTTTAAACTAGGCGTGATGATTGGTCATTAGTATGTACTTTTATTTAACTGAGTAATTGTCATGAGGTTTATTTTATTTTATTATTGTTAACCATGTTGCTAGTTGTAAGGCAGTTGTAAAGAAACTATGCAATGCGGATTTCATCTCACGAGTTTTGTCTTCTAAGTGCCTTATTCCAAAATTTATTAAAGGGACTAATTGTTTTAATATTTCATACATTTGGTTCCGTTGATAAATTTCGATAGAAAAATAAAGACCAGATTTGCAGTATAAAATGATGCCATCATTCTATTTCACGGGTTCTCATCAGCTGCAAACTACCTGAAAATACAATAGTTATAAACAATAACATTTCATACTTCATTGTTTGAAATGTAATAGAGAAAACATTATAAGGTGAACGCACCATCAATTTATATACTGTCAAAAGAGGATGAAGGTAGCAATAAAGAGATGCTTCCGTGCAGCCAATCTGGTGACACTATACAGTACCACATGCTCTATAAGGCAATGGAAACTGGATTAGTACCCTGCTGATGTTACCTCCAACTGCATTTATAAATTTACGTGTACCTGCAGCAGCAAGTACATTAGTAGGACGGAAAGAAGGGCTTCTATCCAGTTTTTAGAGCATTTTCCAAGAAACTTATACTTAAAAGGAAGCAGATATTTACAAAGTGCAATTACCAGACGCCCACACTGTGGATACTGGTCATTTTGTCGAGATTGCAAATATTAAGCATACAAAAAGACAGCTGAAGCTGAATGGTATACGAGCTTGCCTTGTAACCGGAAGGTCCTGGGTTCGAAACCCAGTGGGTGCGTACTGCCGATGATTCCCAAGCTAGGATGAAACAGCAGCTCTCCACTACTCCCTGGTTTTCAATGGTTCTCTAACTGATATCAATCCGTGATCAACTCGTAAAAATATTGCTGTTGACGACTACAAATCCAGGATGTTCGATGTATATAAACATGCATATATAATTGTAGAGCCAGAAGAGGAATTTATCGAAAAGGATATTCTTTGCTCGCTCAATTATTTTGTGTTTTATCGATTTCTGAATGAATATTTTTGCTACATTTTTTTTATTCCTCTACGTTCCCAGTGCCAGAACATAAGGCTTCAGATTTGAGGCTTGAAGTTTCGGTAGCAATGGTGTTTATTCACTTTTACGGGATGAGGTCGCCAGCCAGCCTCATGCCAAATCAACCCTCTCTACCTTACCAGTCTTATTACTGTCCTAGCAAGATAAAGGAGAAGTGCATCTGTAGCCGGGGCTCGAACCCCGAATCACATGGGTCGTGGTTGGCGAGCATAATAATAATAATAATTATAGTCTACTTAATTCCAAAAACAGACAGTACTTATAATACAGAATGGAATTCTCAGCATTTGTCACAATATCTTGCATCTGATTTATTCAAAATATAAATAAAATTAAAAATTAAAACAAAAGTAACCAGAGGAATTTGTCCGCATTCTTACGCTATAAAGTTAAAAAATATTCGAAGCACGAACTGAGAGTATTAAATATAATAATAATAATACTAACAGTTTGTTTCAAACAGTATTGGCGATTCAGTTTGGAAATTCTAGCATGTTATAGATTATTGGATCTAATGTTCTGTTGATATAGCAGCATGGTGAGGTGAAAGACAAGATTAACAGTGGTAACACAGCTCAAACGATGTTCACACTTATGAAAAATATATTAATAAAAACAAAAAGTTGAGAGTATTGTAAATATAAGAAATACAATAACAATAAAATTTGGTACTGTAAGGGTGGAAGAAATGGTTTATTTAGTAGTGCAAAGAAGGTTAGTTAGTTAGTTCATGCCTGACACTATTTTCATCACATAAAGTACGTGCCATCAAATATGGTATAGTGGAATTTTTTTAATACTTAGACGTACGTGCATAAAGTTTTCTGAAAAGACTTTTTGTTTTAACTGAGGAGGAGACACAAGGTTGGAGCTGCAGGTACTGTAGTGGATGTTCACAGTCTGAGAAAATTCCTTTATTAAATTTGTTGCATGACATCAAGTGTCTATCAGTGACAATGTTAACGATATGGCCCAATGGGACACGACCACTCGCCCTACTGACCGACAGTCTTCAGAGTTCTACGAAGTATGACATAATCTTTTTTAAGCAATCCAGGAAAGAATAAGTAAGGGTGAACAGTAAAGAAGAATAGGTAAGATGCATGAGTTGAAAAACTGTAAGAGAAGGAGGAGTTGAGTCATGCCGGAGTGTCTTAACTTCTTCATGTAAAATGTCAGATAGAATAGTTGACTAGAAATTGCTAAGACGTGTGGGAAGACCAGGATAGTTCAGTAGAAAGAATTAATCCAAGATACTTTAACTTCAGACTTGATTTCTATATCAGCATCATCGATTTTGCAACGGTCATAGGAACCAACAGCTTCATCGTTTAACTTTCTTTTTACATCGGAAAGTGAAATTAACAGTCTGACATTTGACCTATGTGCCACCGACTCATCTATTATTATTATTATTATTAAAACAGAAATTTGGTACATTGTGGGCAAAAAGGTGCATCGGTGGCGCAGCGATAGAATGCTTGCTAACCATATAAGTGGGTCGGCGGTTCGAGCCCCAGCCGACGCACTCGTTTACCTTGCTAAGCCAGTAATAAGACTCTGATAAAGAGAGAAGTTTGGGTATGAGACTCACAACCCCATCCCGTAAAAATAAACATCCCTACTACCGAGGCTTCAATGCTCTAGCTTTAAAGCCTTATGTTCCAGCACTGGGAACGTAAAAGGAACAAGAAAATGGGCAAAAAAATATACGCCACATGAAAATAATAAGACGACTAATTATGATCTCAATTTGTGCGATAGCTGGTATACTGCCTGGATGTCCAGATTGAAGGTGGTAGTTGTCTTGATGAGCCGTCGGCCTCCCAACACCGAGCCTTTGACTTGAAGTCTGATTGACAGCATGGTGGAGAAACGTCAGGAGCTACCTTCCCATGATATCTGATGACTACAATCCGGTTCACACGCCACTTGATCCTTCAAAGTGTGGAGGTCATGTTCATCATTGGTTTTGAATCAGGGTTTCTCAGCTCTTTTAGGTGGTAGACTTGCATATCCACCAGTCCGGTGGTAAGCACCAGACATTCGAATTCTCTGTTTCACTTTTGTGAGGAACACCGTTACCACGTGAAGGATGTAAACGAGATTTACCTGACAGATGCTATCAGTGCTAGGGCACATGAGAGCGCCTCGTAAGGAAGACTGTCGGTCAAACTAGGTGGTTTACATCTATTGAAATGGCTAGGACATGCGCTGTTACACATACCCAGCCACCTTCTTCGTCGTCGATGAATATGATCCGTCGTAGGAGTTAAGAGTAGTGGTCAAAGCAAAACGTGGAATCATTCCATTCCATGAAATCTCTGACGATTGGTTCGAAGTGGAAAAAACTGCCTGGTTAGGGGGTCCTTGAAAGGCTAAAAACCAGTGATTTGAGACGATTAGTGATATACCTCAAAATCAGTTTCAATGGCGGAGATGTATTAATTCTTCATTCGTTTGAATCTTTCTTGTTTTCTATGTTTGCCTTTTGTCTTCCTTTGTGCGGTACATAGAGTGTGCTAACGTGGACTCTTGTAGCGCGCTTCTATGCAAAATTTTATGTTTAGACTAAACCAGTCAGTAATTTGATTAGTCGACGTTTTGTCTTTACAAAATTCAATTATGCCTATCCGATGGATTCTTGTAAATATCTGCATAATAAATTCACAATCTTTACTATCATACAAAACTTGCTGAAACCTGTGACTATAAGACATCATGGAAAGCTTTATCTATCATCTCTCAGAGGGGTTTTTCCCCTGGAGAAAATTTTGACTAGTATTCTAAGTTGCCGCCGGCATAAACAACTTCGGTATTCCTCTCAAAATGCTCTCAGACAGGGTAAAAGTTGTGTTCACTCCCCTCACGCGTCACAAGTGTTCCTCACTAAAGTGGTGTGTGTGTGTGTGTGTGGGGGGGAGAAATTTGAACATCCTGGTACTTAAAGGCGGACTGGTGTGGACATGGAAGTCTGCCTAGGGGAGCTGGGGGGGGGTGGGAATCCAGATTGTAAACCTGTGGTGTAGATGATGGGCTCCAGAATCTGAAAGAGCTGAATGGAGTATAGACGTTCAAATTTCCCTGTGTTAGATTGTATAACAGGAATATTGAGGTTAGGCATCCGTCGAGTGCTAGGTAAGTCGTGAGGCGAAATCAATCGACGAGGTTGTGAAGTTACACTGATTGACATGGTTAAGGCATGCGTTGCGCATGCCTGCCTAGCCATCGCCTTCCTCGATGAGTAATGTTAAGTACCATAGGATCCGGTTGGCGGGCAAACCAAAACATGGCTCCCCCAGTCAATGAAATTCACAACAGTTTGTCTAAGCCAGCCGGCCAGTCATCCATGTAGGAAGGTGTAGACATCCTGACTGGATGGTTGGGAGTCCTTGGGAATGGTAAGGACCAATACCAATGACTGGAGACAATTGGTGATATATTAGATAGTTGAAGGCAATCGGCCACAGGAAGCCTTGCCTGACCTAGGTTTCGTGCTAGTTGGCAGTTACTAGTCAGCAAGGCGTATCTGAAACCACCTCGAAGGAACTCATCTCCCTTCTGAGATTCGAACCCGCTTCATCCAGTGCCGCCTGCAGTCAGAGACTTTACCACTGAGCTATTCGCACTTGTGATTGACTTCCTGTAGGATTGTAGTGGGTATTTTGATTGGTAACTAGTAACTAGTGTGACGTGTCTAGTCCTAGAAGGGAGATACGAGTACTTTCAGGGTTGCAGATACGCCTTGCTGACTGGTGGTGAGTGCCAACTAGCACAAAACCTAGGTCAGGCTAGGCTTCCTGTGGTCAATTGCCTCCAACTATCTAATATATATCATCAAATCAGTGTGCAACGTGATGGCGAGCTACCTAGCGGAATGGTAGCCATATTGCAAAACCTGATTGATAGAATTCAATCTGCACCAAACAAAGAAAGGACTAGACACATCACACTAGTTACTGACTAGTGCCCAATCAAAATACAGTTGGTGATATGGTTGGCTCAAAGTGATCGTTTTCAATGGCTGGCGGGTACAGATGCATTCACTCTATGTGATTTATCATATCCAATAAAACTACATTGTTCTTCCGTATTACTACTATTCTTTTGCTTCAGTCACACTTCTGTTTATTATGTCTCTCTTTACTGTCTTCTCTTGCTTTGTATGGTACATTGAGGGAGAGTGAGAACTCGAACTGGTGCACATCTGAGCAAAGTTGTATTTTGAAACCAGTCAGTCAGTCAGTCGGTTAATCAGTCACAAGTTTCCATCTAGGCGTCCAGGCAGCCCAGTCCTCTCACAAGCTATACGACTTTGTCCTGCGCATCGCTTGGTGCCCATAATGTACTAAATTTGTGTTTCAATAATAATAGTAGTAATACTATCGTGAGTCAAAATTGATGGACAGTAATTTACGTCAGTGTTTATGTCCCTAATATTGGTCGTGAGAAAAATGAGAACAAAGACTGCGTAGGCGGATACAGTTACTATATAGATGATCTGACATTCAAGAAACAGCCACAAAGAGATGCAAGGTTAACTTTCTGTGAGAAACAACCAATCAGGGGGACTGTGTTTGTCTGCTTACAATAATCTATAATAATGTACATGAAACTCTATACATATGTGTTGATTTCCTTAATAAACAATCTGTTGCCTGGCCGTTGTCATCTACCGTTACAGGGCAAGTATCCTAGGTAACAGATAATATACCCTACCATTTCATTGAATCATTCCCTTTTTAATTGTACTTCTTCTTTTTTCTCCTTCTTCTCACATCTTTTTTTGTTTTTAGTTTACTTTATGTTCATGCAATCGCTATCTAAGAATGTTGCACTCGCTGCGCCGAATACATCGATGCCATTTACAATATGGGATGTAATTCTATGGATTGGTATAGCCAGTTTATCAATTACAGGCGCACATACTTATTTAGTATGGTATGGATCTGGTACTTGGTATGGTCATCCAACAATTTTATCTTTAAAAGAAATCATCACGGTGGAATTAAGATCTGAAATACAATCGTCATCACCATCATCGTCAGAGGCAACCACAGCCGCAGCGAATTCATCGCGGTCACCATCCTCCTCCTCCTCCTCCCCATCATCAATTGGTAGTCTTGATACTACGTAAGTCCAGTTGATGTGTGTGTTCTTTACTATTATTATTATTGTTCCCTTGGGTTCCTAGTGGAACATAGGGCTTCAACTGCGCGTCTCCACTTGCTTCTGTCTTGCTTCTGCTGTACTTTTCACCTGCATCCATGTTAGTCCATAGTGTTTCAACTCGTCTTCACACGAGCTCTTCCATGTCACCCTTACACCGACGTCTCACTCGCCGCTTTCCTTTCGGGTTCCATTCGAGAAATGGCCTGACGCGCGCGCGATGTGACTCAGCGGCCTCTTCAGCGAGTGAGTGTCCGACCCATCTCCACTTTCTCCTGCATATTTGTTGGTTGGCGATTGGTTCTTGTTTTGCTTGTTCCCATAGCTTCTTGTTGTTGGTGATTCTTTCCGGCTCGGCCATCTGATCTTCAATATAGATCCAGCGAAGACAGTTTTGGGTTGATAAAGGTCTGCAACAGGCTGTTGGAAATATTCTTTGTGACCCGCCTGCCAAGTTTCTGATCCGTATAGAAGAGCTGACTGACTTGACGTTGTTTGTATTGAAAATCCGACCGAATATTGTTGATGCTGAGTTGAGTGACGAAGGTTTCCAGATTGGTTTCAGGTTGATGAATGTGTTTCTCGCTCGCCTTCCCGATTCTCGGTCGATTTGACATCGTCGTCCGTTCCGACTGCGTGTAGTTGAGACAATGCTCCCTAGATAAGTGAGTGAATGAAGTAACCTCTTTCAAATCCCTCCCGTTGATGGTGATTGGCGCTTGATGGTTGGTTATTTTCATAACTTCTGTCTTGTCTATGTTCACCTGGAATCCTCTCTTCGCCGGCTGCTTCTGCGACCAGTTTATCGGTTCTCGCTTGTAAGTCTTCGATCTTGTGTGACATCAAACATAAATCATCCACGCGCGAAATCCAGGTCTTCTTGGGTTGTTCACGTCGGTCCAGGATATTCCTGTCTTCTCGTTTCCCACTCACTGTCTGATGCATAATCCAGTCAGTCCACCACAATTAGGAATATCATTGGTGATAATAAGCCAGCAGCCTTGTCTGACTCCTGTGTTTACTCCAAAGGCCTTACTGAGTTTTCCGTTGTGGATGACTTGACATGTTCCGTTGTCGTACAGCTGTTGAATAAGGTTGATGAATATTTGGGGTAGGCCGTATTACTCGAGTAGTTTCCAAATTACTTTGCGGTCAACGCTGTTTGTCGAAGGCCTTCTCAAAGTCTATAAAGTTGAGGTACAGAGAGGTTTGATTGCCATTCCATGCTTTGGTGTGTGTTCTTTGAGTTAACAGATTACTTCATGAAAAAAATAGACAATTTTGTATGACAGTATGAAGCTAAAACCCATTCGTTTACTTTTATGAATGCTGGCGGAGATGTGTGCCTGTGTGTTCGTGTGGTACACGCCAAATTGGGCCAATACGCGCTGAAGATATGAAAAGGTTGACTGCTTTCGATCATAGATGTCTGCGATCTCTGTCTCACGTTAGGTGGTTTCACAAGATAAGTAATGTTGATGTTAGGCGTAGAGTGTTGGGCAAAGAGGGAAAATCAATCGACGAGGCTATAAAGTTACATAGACTAAGATGGCTAGGTCACGTGCTGCGCATGCCTAACCACCGCCTCCCCCGACGGGCTTTGCTAGCTGATATAGGTGCAGGTTGGAAAAGAGCCAGTGGTGGCCAAACAAAAACATGGTCTCATCAATCCATGAAATCCTTGACAGTTAAACTGAGTCAGGTAGGGAGATGCAGACTTCCGGGTTGGGGCCCTCGGGACTCTAGGAATCAATGGCTGGAGACAATAGGTGACATGGCTCAAAATCGTTGTCAATGACAGCGCAGATGTATTCAGTCTCTGTAATCTTTCATATTCCTTTCTACCATTACCCATTCTGTTTCGCTCGTATACCTGTCAAACTCTATTAATTCTCTTCACTCATCTTCTTGTCTACCTCTGTGGGCTATTTGGAAGGTGGCAACTCGAACTGCTGCACTTCGGTGCCAAGTTCTATGTTGAATCCAGACAGACAGACAGAACCTTGTTACTGTCTCTCTGTTAGCCTAATCGTCGCATGTTGGGTTTACAAATGCTTTGGTGCGCACAGTCTTGTTATACGCCTGTGAGACCCTGACCTTCGAGCTTGAGAATGTGCAACCAGTCTGCATGTTCGATCATCGCCGTCTCCATAGAATTGCTTGCACCCCATAGTATCATCATGTAAGTAATTCTGATGTCTGGCGGTATATGTTTACACATAGTGGAGATCGTCTTTCAATAAGTATTCTCATCTCACTGGCTCGGACATGTACTGTGTATGTCATCCTGGCGCCTCTTGTGTCGTTCACTGTGTGCTAACCCTCAGCTCATGAGGTAGCACTGTAAAAGCAACGATAACTGTTAGTAGGTTGGGATCTGTTGGTGCATCACGACTCTCTTGTTGGCTTCTGAAGTAGACAGTCCAGATCAATGGCTCGAAACATTGTCTGATTCACTTAAAAATCATAATCAATGGTGAAAATGACCCTATAATTTCCTCCTTTCGCCTCTTTTTTTCCTGAAGGTCACGTAAATTGATGAATTGTTTCCTTTAGTTCCTAGAGGAGGACCATAGGGCTTCAGCCGCACGTCTCCATTGCGTTCGGTTCTCTGCCAACATTTTCATCACATGGCTCCATGTCTGCCCACATGCTTTTATCTCCTCTTCTCTGCATGACCTCCTTCATGTCACCATCGGCACTGACAACCAACTCGCCGCTTCCCGTTTGGATTCCACTCGAGCAATGGCCTGTCTTGTAATGTCGTTTGATGGTTTCCTCAGAGTATGACCAATCGACCTCCATTTGTTTCTGCATATTTGTTGCACAGTTGCTTCCTGGTTGGTTCGCTCCCAGAGATCTTTGTTTCTGATCTTTTCTGGTCATTTGATCTTGAGTATTGAGCGAAGACAGCTGTCGATGAAGGTCTTTAGTTTGTGTGAGGTGCTCTTCACGATGCTCCAAGTCTCTGATTGATAAAGTAGCACTGACTAGATTTCACATTTGAGTTGATAATCCTGATCTTATTTTTGATGCTGAGTGCTGTTGACCTCCACACAGACTTGAGAGTAATGAAAACTTGTCTTGCTTTTCCGATCCTCTCTGCTTTGATATCCTCGTCAGTCCGGTCGGCTTGCAGTTGAAACGATGCTTCCCAGGTCGGTGGGTAAAGGAGGTTGCTTCTTTCAGATTTCTCGCATTTTCAACCCGAATGTGAAGTCAGTGATACTCACTATATGGATCAGAGACTTGGCGCTGTACCACGTCGCATCACGAAGGCCACTTCGAACAAACTACACACCTTCGTCAACAGGTGTCTTCGCTCAAGGTCAGATGACCGGCCAGAAAACATCGGCAGTAGTGGGGGATTTCTGGGAACGACGAACCAACCCAGTAGGAACCGATTGTGCAACAGATATGCAGGAATAAATGGAAGTGGATTGGCCATACTGTGAGAAAAAAAAAACCCATCAAGTGAGTGGCATTACACGCCAGGCCATTGTTCGAGTGGAACCCCAACGGAATGGGAGGCGACAAGTTGGTCGTCAGTGAGAGGGTGACATGTAGGAGGTCATGTGAAGAAGAGATGAAAGCATGTGGGTAGACGTGGAGCCAGGTGATGAAAACCAACGCAATGGAGACGTGCGGCTGAAACTCTATGTCCCTCCTTTAAGAACTAAAGGAAACAATAATAATACTTACTTACTTTACTTCGGCTATCTCCTACGGGAGGATGAGCCGGCTTCATGAACCATGAAGTTTCATGGGAATTGGGTACGAGTGATGTCCCCAGCATCGCTCGGCCTTTTGTTTGAGAGTGCAGCTCTAGCCTTTACACAACCAAGTGTGACCTACAAGGCAGTAGGAGTGGAGTAGGGAGTCCACTATCCATTGGCAGCCGGTGACCGGAGTCCGGTTCATTCGCCTTTTTGAATGGGGCCAGTCATCCAGGGCATCCAATAAGCCCTTTGTCCATACGTCTGCCGGTGAGCTTCATACGCCAGTCGTTGGAGGTTTGGAATCAGGGTTTAGCCATCTCCCCTAGACTGTCATCCAATGGACAGTCAACCCGGTGAAGAGCGCCGGGCATCCGCTTTTGCCCTCTCACTTTGGTGAAAAACACCTCCGCCACGTGAAGGCAGTGAGTAGGACTTCCTCAGGAGAGGCTATGTAAGACGCCTGGTCATATGGGAGCATTTCAAGAGGTGTACGGAGGGGTGGCCAACCCGCATCGCAAGACACCCACCCCCGACCATCCTGAGGCTACAATAATAATAATGTAATAATAACGTCACCATAATATCTCAAACAACGAACAACTTACGGATTGTGAGGGTCAAGTGAAGTTTAGTTTCAAAGAGCATCTGAATGATTTAGGGAGACGATTCTTGAGTATATCTGAAGCCTGATGACCATTGAATTTCAGATTCATAAAAATGGGTTTCTTTTAAACTGAGTTAGTAATAATATGGAGGATTTAATCATGAGCTGACATCAGTTAGAGAACCACTGGAAAACCTGGGAGTACTGGACAGCTGTTTCGTCCTAGTTTGGGACTCTTCAGCAGTACGCACCCACCGGAACTCGAACCCAGGACCTTCTGGTTACAAGGCGAGCTCGTAGACCATTGAGCCACTGGGACCCGATCCAATGGTCCTTGAATTCTAACTTCTGCCAATTCACGACATAGCGCGACCACTTCGCAATATCTTCTTCGATGAGTTACTGCCTCATCTTCAACCTGCTGTAACCTACTGGTCACGGCTTCCCACTAGAACCCCAGGTTAACTGCCTGAATAGGGTCAGTCACTAGTGAGCATCAGATTAATTTTCAAGTATTGGTTTTGTAGGGATTTTTTGTTTGATTGCATGGAGGATTTAATCATGAGCTGACATCAGTTAGAGAACCACTGGAAAACCTGGGAGTACTGGACAGAATTCAAGGACGATTGGATCGGGTCCCAGTGGCTCAATGGTCTACGAGCTCGCCTTGTAACCAGAAGGTCCTGGGTTCGAATCCCGGTGGGTGCGTACTGCTGAAGAGTCCCAAACTAGGACGAAACAGCTGTCCAGTACTCCCAGGTTTTCCAGTGGTTCTCTAACTGATGTCAGCTCATGATTAAATCCTCCATGCAATCAAACAAAATCCCTACAAAGCCAATACTTGAAAATTAGTAATAATAATGATTTTGCTTTATTCCAAAAGCAGTACTAATGATACAGCAAGGAATTTTCAGCATTCAGTACAATATTGCATCTAATTTACTCAAAAACGACAAAAAAAATTAAAAATACACATTACATAATAATAATAATAATAAAACGAATGTTATAGCAGCTACATAGCAAAATACTGTATGCAATACGGGGAAAAACATGCATAAAGTATACAATTGTAGTAATAATAGTAATACCAACTAAAATGAAATAGCAGAGTTATGATTAAGCGATAGAAAGTGTAACACCATAAAATACAGTAAGATGAACAATGAAAGGGTCGATTCAATGTGTTAATTACATAGCAACTTATGTGTTTCATGTCTAACATAGTCTTCATCACATAAAGTACGAGCTAAATAGGGTATTGTAGAATTTCTGAACTTAGTGGTACGAGCAAATATAACTTCTTATATTGACTTCTCGTCCTACCTGATGAGAGTCAAGGGGATAGGTGTGAATAAAGGGGGTGCAGAGGGTAACTAGTTTAGATGGTTTATTCTTTTCGGTTTTCGATTTAGGTAGACGTTTTCAGCAAGCGCGGCATTCAGGGAAGAAAGTTCCACATCAACACAATCAGAACCACGAATATTTCTTATTATCCGATAGCAGAGCGAATGAATCAAGTTTCTTTTTGTGGAGATAGCCATCCATCCAACTGTGGAAATTAGTTAGCTATCCATTCCTCAGGCATTTTTGGTTGGTGGATTTTTGTAAGGGATCAATCATTATGATGTCTTAGTGAAGCACACATCAAGACAAGGAATGCTTAGTTTGAATTCGTTTTCTGTGTCAAATTGTAAGGATGGATGTTAATTGTTGAATAATAACAAAATGTCATCAAGTATCACATCGTTATTGCATATCCATTAGATTAAAGTCGGAGAGATTATGTAGTATCAGCGAGGAAACCTGTGTGAAAGAGCACCGGAACTCTCTAAAGTTGATGTTCACAGAAACGTGTACAACCGTTTTAGGGAGAAAGAATTGGCAAGACAAGGAATGGCTCTCAACGGATACACCTGGAAGGTAATAGAAGAAAGGACGATGGTGAAACAGAAGATGAACTAGTACGAAAATGGACAACAGAAGGAGAAACTCATCTCAGTGTACATCACTCTGAATGAAGAATTGAAGAAAAATGAAATAAAAGACAAAAGATAATCTTTTGACACTCTGGCTGTCACCTGAAGCAGAACAGGCAGGCGGCAAGTAAAAATAGACATCAGAGCATTTTATCAGATAACCAGGTCTCAATCCGAGAAAAGATCAATAAAAGATGGCCAAGGGAGTCTAATTATCAAAGATAAGAGACAAAGAAATCCATGGGCTGATCACTTTAAAGGATTCTTGAATCGGCCATCACCTGCAACTCACCCAGAAATATCACCAACAGTGTGCACACGACTGCCAGTGGACATCATTCATCCAACAAAAGCAGTAATCTTCAATGCGATCAAGTCACTGGAAGCTAGACAGCATTTCTCCTAAAGCACTGAAAACTGATTCAGAGACTGCAGAGGATATACTGACGTCACTATTGCAAAACATTCAGAAGGAGGTCCACTGAAAACGGCCTCAAAGAATAAGACGAAGTGGAGATGTGCTGTTGAAGCCTTGTGTTCCACTCGGAACACAAAGGGAACAACAACAACAACGACATCAATCGTAGACAAGAACGAACGTGTCGTCTACATATCTTCTTCTGTAATTAGTTTGAGCATTGATATAAAATAAAGCAGCCAGCAGTTGACTCAGTGGTGATCCCATTACAGTGCTATCCATTTCCTCTTAAATCTCTTTGTTGAAGACGAATGTTCATCACAATAAAATATCTTTGAGGTAGGCCGTCGGGAACCCCCATGTCCAAACTGAAGGCATCATCAAAGTCGCATATACAACAGGCAGTTTCTGTGAGGTTTACTTTGGGGGAAAAACAAAGTCATCTATAGTGAGAACGTGAAGTCTTCTGAGACATTAAAATTACTGATACCCTCAAAAATTTGGAAACTTAGATACTTGCCTTCTCACTGGTTCCAATAATTCAGCTGGTCTCTGAATAATACCGTGATAAGGAGAAACGTTTATGTAGGAGATCGGATCCAGAGGTAATCCGATTTCGTGGATTTTTAGCAGTCCATATAAATGTGTAGGATTATGTGAAGTCGAAAGGTCAGGTACGCTCACATAAAATTTTTTTGTAACATCGGTTAGTTGATTTTCGTTTACAGGCGTCTTGTTAAATTGTTTAACCTTTGACTCTTAAATTCTCAAGGACCCCTCCCCCAGTGAGACAGTCTAAACGCCGCCCTTCATCCATCTATCGGAAGCCGACAATGAACAACTTTATGGATTGATGTCATGCTTCAATTGGACCCAGCTCTAACTCTTTTTTCATCCTGTCAACTCTGTGCCAGCTAACATTTCTTCATAAGGAAGTCAGTCAGTTGGCATATGTGTAAAACTTGGGCACTTTGGTTGTAAGTAATTCCATATTAGTTTGTTTATTAGATGTATCACATACAGTGAGTGAAACAGTATTATTATTGTGTACTGGATGACGAGGTGTCGAACAAAATTTATTCTTCATAATCATATCAGCAATTATAATCACATGACTTCAAAACTTGGGTTTGATGGTTTTCTTTATCCTTTCCTATTTGTTGTCGTTGGGGTAGTAGAATTTTCCAGATATCCGGCTGGAGAGGTGTTGAATCATTCCTATTACACGTATTCCCCTCAGTTGATTCGATAATCAAAGCTTCTGTTATCAATCTCTGCTTCCACTTTGTGACATTAGATTTTAAAACTGTCATCTTATCCCCATCCTATAGTGTGGTTGTGTGTGGCGTGGGTGGCACAGTGGTTAGGACTCTCACCGACCATGCACATGGTCCAGGTTTCGATCCCCTGCCGACGCACACCTGATATCTATGGTCAGCCTGCAAAATTGAGGCTACCGATATCTCATGCGGAAAATTGCATACCTGTATCAAAAATACGGTGTGAAATCAAGCTGTAATAAAAAAAAACTGCATGTAGTGCTATAGCTCAACGATTCTCTAGATTTCTTATCCTATTTGGGTCAACCAATCCAAATTTTGCTGCTAGGTTTTTATGTTCGGCTAGTCTGACTGACTGCCCCCCTGTTCTACTAGTTTGACCTATGTATTTGACCTAACTGACAATCATTGCAGGCAGGGTATTAGATAAACTAATTTGTTTTGTTTTAAAGGCTCCACAGGATTGATCGTTTAACCGACAAAGCTTGTTTCTAATTGAGTTTGTGGGTGGGTGGGTGGTTTGAATGCCAACAGCCACTTTTATTCCTGTCTGCCTTGTTAAGTAAGAATCTGCGTAAGGTGGTTTCCGAGGTTCCTTCCTTGTATGGACAACCGATCATCTCAAACCTATGTTAGTAAAAATAGGATTGGTGAAATGTTTTAGTGACAGGGCACAAAAACTAAGTAGTACCAAGGAAATTCTAAGAGCGAAGCCTTGAAACTTAATACTTACCCTGATAAATTAGTCAGAAAATATGTAGCGAAATGTAAAAATAAAATAAATAATGACAGTGGTGATAGTCATAATAATAATATTAATATTAATGACGACATGCAGGTCAAATATGCGCAAGACAACACCAACAATAAGCATACTAGGTTTTCCTAGCGAAATCTAGATTGATTGACCCGAATAAAATAAGAAATCTAGAGAATTGTTCAGCTATACCACTCACTACATGCAATTACACACAACACAACCATACAATAGGATGGGATGGGATAAGATGACAGTTTTAAAATCTAATGTAACTGTAGGGTGGAGGGAGAGATTGATAATGTTATGTACTCGTCGCTGAATTATTGTTATGGTCTGGTCGAGAAACTAATAGTCCTGATGCGAGAAGGCGGAAATCAGAAGACCACTAGGTTTGCGATGATACTTCTATTGTCCAAACACAAGGAGACGAAAATAAATGGTCTCACACCAAAGTGGTAAGTAAGTAAGTAGTTGTAAAGTAAAGGTAGTTCACACAAATTGTGAATGCGAATATATATAAATAATTCAGACAAGCGTGGGAAAATCATTAGACAGTCTTAACATGAATGGCTAATTATAATGGAGTGTCGATCCAATTATATATAGCGAATATAGCAGACATGCCAACAAACATATATGGATATATGTCACTAAGCAACGGTCTGTCAACAAACACTCATATTATATATAATATAATATAAGGAGAATACACATTATTAAAGGAGACAAGTCCATACAAGTGAAGTGGTCACAGACTAACCGAGCAAACAGAAAGAGAGACCAACATGCACACACACACATAAATATATATATGTGGATACATATCAGATAACTGACTGACTGAAGCTTTATTTATCGAGTCAACGGAGAGGGAATACATGTAATAGGAATGATTCAACACCTGTCCACCCGGATATTTGGAAAGTTCTACTACCCTTACGACGGCAAATAGGAGAGAACAAAAAAGCTATCAAACTCAAATTTCCAAGTCGTGTGATTATAATTGATTGATATGATTATGAGCAATGCTGAATAGTGTTCGAAACTGTGTCATCCAGTATGTAATAATACTGTTTCACCTACTGTGTGATACATCTAATAAACAAACTAATATGAAATCAGTCAGCTGGCATTAATAGAACATATCCCAGGTGTCTTAATCAATACAGAATCACACAACCTTATTTATTGGTGGTTTTCTCTTCTTACAATAAATAACCTCAGGCGCTTTTCTTACTGATTGTTCAATTTTTTTAAACTATTTTTTCTCAAAAAAACTTTTACAGTATGAAAGCTGTCATCTCTTCAATCAATGCTGAATATCAACGTGCTGATAAATTTGTCGCTGGACATGGGAGTTTATCAACGAATTGGTCAGGTCGTCGATTTATTGTCACTAATTCATGGATATTAGCTACACGATTAACAGAATTTAAAATTGTCAAACAGTCATCAGAGAATATGCTTGCTATCGTCGCCTCAGCATTTTCTGTATTAGATCCAAGTTCGTTGACACAAGGTGGTCAACCAGATGGGGAGAGTTTAGGCGAGCAGACAATGGTGACGGTTAGATTTGTACGTACAGATACTGGAGTCTGTTTGCTTAGTTTTGGGTAAGTATTAAAATCAATATTTGTGTAAGCATATTTATACTTGTATGTATTTGTCTATCGTGTGTGTGAGTGTGTGTGTGTGTATGTGCGTGTATATGTATGAGAGAGAGAGAGAGAGACAGTTGAAAGTACTATCCGTCTGCTTAGATCATAATAGGGGGGGGGACAGGACTCGAACTCGTCATCCATTTATTCGTCACAAAGGTGAATATATCAACCCCTGTACTACAACTTCACACATTGATTAGTAATTGGAAAGAATCCTCACACACTGATTCCCCTGTGTGAATTTTAATAAAGCAAAAACTGTGGATTGTGCAGAATAAGGTGATGCTCTTGTTTATTCCCTTGGGTTCTGAGTGGAGCATATGCCTTCAGAAGTACATCTGTATTTCATCCTGTGCTCTGTAGTTGTCTATATAAGGATAAAACTTGGGCACTGTAGCCGTAGAGTGTAACTCCATTATAGATAGATAAGATTTTATTTTGATAAACTGTCATACAGTGTAGTGTTATACAGTAATATTAACTGATGCGACCACGTTTCGAGCACAAACTATTTCCAATCATAATCATGTCGAGACACTACTCACACAACTTTTTTCCTTCATTTATATACATTAGTGAAATTGACGATTAGACATTTGAATAAAATCAACAATATAAGATAAAGTACATTCAGAAATAATAATATGAACTAAATTCTCATATTCCGACAATCTGATTACCCTTGATCTACTAGTTTGACGTATGTAGTTGACCTAACTCACAGTCATTGCAAAGGTATTTTGTAAATTATATTATTTTGTTTAATTGGGCCCACTGGGCCTTGTAGCTTACAGAGCTTGTCCTGTCTGAGTGAGTTTGTAGGTTTAAATCCCACCACCCTAATTCCTGCTTTATTAAGAATCCTACTTAGGGAGGGTCTCAGATGTCCCCTCCTTATATGGTAGCACTACTGTAGATGCCTTACATTCTCTCTTATTTATGTTATCATTACTAGTTTTACAATTATTTTTATTTTGTTTTGGCCTTTACTGATCTTCCTAATGAATTTTATAGGATAGTTAGTTGTTTAACACCAACACTTCTTCTTCTATCTGTTTTATTTCATCATTTAGGTCTTTCTTTGTACTACTTAGTGCTACTGCTCGGTTTGTTAGACAGTTGACTTGTCTTCCTTTCTTTATCGAAATTTATCAAGGGAACCAAATGTATGAACTTGTCTTTAGCTAGTCCGACGATTGCCCATAAGCTCTTGTCTCTACACACAATTCTCCTGTCTATCACACTCGAAGTGATGCCCACCTACCTCTCTGTTTCCTATTAGGGTCCCACTGGGAAGTTTTCCTGGCGCAGGATGTCACGACTCAGTGGTCTCCACAGTGTGTGTGCGTGTGTGTGTATGTCCAGTCCATCTCTATTTCCCTCGGCACATTTGTTGAGCAATAGGTTGGTTGGTTTATTCCCGGTGTTTCTTGTCGCTTATCTCCTCTGGTTATCTGACCTTCAGGATATGGCTTGAAGAGGGCAGCTGTTGATGAAAGTCTGAAGTGTCGTCTAGTCGTTTACTAGTCGTTCCCTAAGTTCGGAAAAAGAGGAGAGGTTGGGTATTGTGGGGCTATCGATCCTACTCCGGAAAATCAACTCAATCGGTACAAAAACTGCAAACGATAACACATTTTTAAATTAATTAGTTCCCTTTATGGATTTAGATAAATCATTAAGAAGACGTAATTTGCCTGAATCGTGTACTACTGTATTTGCGCAACACATTTCGAACAATCTGATCCATCATACACGGACTTGTCATTGGATTGCATATATATGAAATTAATAAAGAGGTGAGAGGTGAGAAAATAGACTACTTAGGTCAAGTTTAAAGGATACACTGAAGGTCAAAATAACAATGAAGATCACTAAACCAAATAACAGAGGTAATAGTACATCTGCTATGGTATCAAAACAAGGTTTACCAAGAAAGGTGGTTTAATTTGATGACGAATTGTTTTCGAACGCATAAAGGTGGTTTAAACTTTTTGATTGTCAGCTAGGACTTCCACAAACATTAGGATACCCCCTCCCCCTAACACGTTTTATAGATAGACTTAAAACATCTGTTAACATCAATTTTATGTCCTGTCTCCTTTGTAATATGTTTCGCAATAGAGGAGCCAGGTCTCTAGTTCTCACCATTAATGGGTTCTGAGGATTCTGTTTGTTTCTGAAGCCATTTAGGAATATGCTCTGAAGCCAGCCCTTACTTGCAGAGATCGATGAGTCCTCTCTCCTATGTATGTGTGTCCACACGTACATTCAAATTACTAAATACAGTGGGATGTGGCATCATTTTGTCGCATGTTCGAAGGGCTTCACATTCTCAATTATTATGATATTAGCTGCATAATAAGTCGTTTTACCCACAACAGCGTTCAGTCTTTGTCTAGTTATCAAGCTGCCTGCTATGATGCCTCATATAGGATAGTTTGATGTACACATCTTTCTTAGGGGTGAGTTGTAGAGTGGGTCTTGGTGTTCCACTGACTACTTTATATCTTCGTATGAACTTGTATACATAACTATTATGGCAGCCAGAGTTTGTGTCAACTTTCTTTCTTCTTCATCAAGTGTGTCTGTCTTCAATGCATATACGTTGAATTCTACTGATGAAGAGGCACCTCACTCACTAAGGCTCTTGACCTAAGTCTATTTTCTCACCCACCTCTTACCTCTTTATTAATTTCATATATATATTCCTATGACAAGTCCGTGTGTAATGGATCAGATTGTTTGAAATGTGTTGCATGCAAATACAACAGTACACGATTCAGACAACAAATTTATAAAAATAAGCTGGTATCATCGTTTATATCGCCGGCTTCTCACCGACCCCATACAGTGGAAAACAATTAATCAAGTTTATTTACAGAAAACTTTTATCATCCTTTCATGACTAACAACATGATGTTAGTCAATAAGGAGACTTCAAGGTTAATAAACAGTGCTCAGACAATACACTTATTGTATAGCTTATTCACAGAAGGTTCAAGTTTAAACATAGTAGAGAACAATGATAAGAGAGTTGTGTAACTACTAGCAGTGTAATGTGTCTAGTCCTTTCTTCCGGGTGCAGACTGAATTCTATCAGTCAGTCAAGTTTTGCACTGTGGGGCCACTATACCACTTGATTGATGGCTCGCTATCACAGTGGTGTACACTGTGAATTGTTGGTGCTCGCTAGCGATTGACTGATTATACGAAAAAGTTACCTGAAGTTCTAATAAGATATCATGACTGGTAGTAGTAGTGCCAACCAAGGTGGATGTGATGACAAATACAATGGCTGGCTGGGTGGCTGGCTGGTGATTGGCGCAAACAATCATGAAATCGGTGGGAGTTGCAGTTCATCGGTTGGTCGGTCTCAGTGTCTAAATGATCAACGCGTCTTGCGTCGTAATCTGAATGTCCTAGGTTCAATCCCTGGTGCTGATATGACGGGCTCATGCCGTTGAAGAGTCACAAAGTTGGACAAAGCGCAGCTGTTCCTTGTTATTTCATATCCTGTTTATTTTCTGTCTTCTTTTTTCAACAAATTAAAAGATTACCTGCATCGAATTTAGACGAGTTGCGTAGTAAACTTCAGTGTTCCCTTATACGTGCTCAAGGTGTTCAGCTGGAGCCGACAATAATCCAGCGTTTTATTGAAGTATTTACACAAATTGTTGATGAAAATCCACCGGTTAAACTACCAGCTGATTATGTAAGTCTCCTCTAATTGTATTTTTACTTTTTTCAATCTGTCATATATTAATCATAAATTTTCAAGTATTGGTTTTTGTAGGGATTTTTGTTTGATTGCATGTAGGATTTCATCATGAGCTGACGTCGGTTAGAGAACCACTGGAAAACGTGGGAGTCTTGGACAGCTGTTTCGTCCTAGTTTGGGACTCCGTTTAGGCAGTACGCACCCACTGGGGCTAATTATACGCATGTTGTTAAAAGTGCTTTACACTAGACTGTAATGTTACATCGATTGATATGGTTAGGATGTTGCGTATGCACACCTAGACATCCATCGCCTTCATCGACAATTGGGAATGTTAGCGACTGACGAAACCTCGTCACCGATATAGAAGGCTCGGTTTGCATGTACCAGTTTACGCCGTCTCTGACTTTGTAGACGTGATATCCAGTTGGCTGTCGATCAAAGGGCTTGTGTACTGCTCATCAGTCCGCTCCGTCCTCCTTTATGGCAGTGAGATTCGGTCTTTGAGAGCGGACAACATGAAAAGGCTAGCTGTCCTTTATCATAGGTGCCTGCGTTCTATCTTTCCCATGTGAAGTGGTATAATAGGGTGAGCAATATTGAGTTTAGGCGTCGAGTGCTACGAAAGGAGGGAGGGGAAATTAATCGACGAGGCTGTGAAATTACATCGACTGAGATGGTTAGGATATGTGTTACGCATACCTAGCCATTGCCTTCCTCGACGGGCAGTATCGGCTGACATAGGATCAGGATGGAAAAGAGCCATTTGTGGTCAAACCAAAGCATGGCTTCATCAGTCAATGAAATCCACAACAGTAAGTTTAAACCAGCCAGTCACGTAGTGAGGTGTAGAGTGGCTTCCTGATTGGCGTCCTCAGGACGGTAAAAACCAATGAAGGCTGGAAACAATCGGTGATATGGTTCCCATTGGCGGAAATACAACTACTCAGCGAAACTATATTGTTCTTTGTTACTACTATTCCTTTGTGTCACACCTCTGTTTACTGTCTCTCTCTATTATGCATTTCTTCTACTTTCTTCTCTTCCTTTGTGTGCTACATTGAGGGAGTGTGGTGACTTGAACTGCTGCACATCTGTACAAAGTAGTTCTACGTTGAAACCAGTCAGTAAATTGTAATAGTTTGTAATAATTGTAATAGTTTCCACAAACTCTCGGCATGAAATTTTATAGAAACGAGAGTTTTTATATAAATTTGGAGAAATGTAGCGTAGTAGTCGAAAAGCTTGCGCTTGATCTGGTTTAAAACACCAAGCTAGCTAAATGGATCGATTTTCTGATATTTTTGATATTTCTACATTCTTGTAATATTCTTACATCACTGTGCATCTGTGGTTCCATGACTGAATACTTGCAAGCTGACGCGCATTCGTAAACCTTGGCTAGCTTACTAACTGGGTAACTAAATTTCAGAAAAGAGGATAGGTTGAATAAGGTTGCATGGCTAACAACCTCATCGCATAAAGACTAAACAACGTCAATATAGCTATTGAGACTTGAAATGTTAGTTAGCTAAACAGAGCACGAGGCTATTAGCCACACTTATATCGTGTGAAGGCTACTTCAAGATTTTGATTGTAGGGATATCAGTTGTCTGTCTGTCTGTTTTCCACATAGAACTTTGCAGCTATGTGCGCGGGAGTTCAAGTCGCCACAATCCATCCATTTAACACACAAACCAAGAGAAGAAAGTAGAAGAAATGCATAATAGAGAGAGACAGTAAACAGAGGTGTGAGACAAAGGAATAGTAACAACGAAGAACAATATAGTTTCACTGGAAATCATAATTCACAAGGAGTGGATGCATCTGCGCCAGCCATTGAAAACGACCACTTTGAGCTATATCACCAATTGTTTCCAGCCTCCGTCATTGATTTTTACCATCCTGAGTACTCCAACCAGTCAGGAAGTCTACACCTCCCTACGTGACTAGCTTAAACTAACTGTTGTGTATTTCATTGACTGATCAAGCCATGTTTTGGTTTGACCGCCGCTAGCTCTTTTCCAGCCTGACCACTACCTAACTCATACGGGAGATAGAACGCAGGCACATATGATCATTATCCAAATATACCAGTATTCACCTCATTGGTGGCTATCCGATAGTTGTTCAGAAGTTGCAATGAGAATTCGTGTTCAGTTGGGGCCCATCATGTAAAAATGATGTGTGTACTGTTCATTATTGTTATTGTTTCCTTTAGTTCCTAGAGGAACATAGGGCTTCAGCCGCACGTCTCCATTGCGTTCGTTTCTCTGCCAACGTTTTCATCACCTGGCTCCACGTCTACCCACATGCTTTCATCTCTCCTCTTCTCATGACCTCCTCCATGTCACCCTCCCACTGACGACGACCAGCTCGCCGCTTCTCATTTGGTCGGGTTCCAATCGACCAATGGCCTGGAGTGGGATGTCACTCACTTGATGGTGGTTTGTTTTCTCAGAGTATGGCCAATCCACCTCCATTTCTTCCTGTGTATCTGTTGCACAGTTAGTTCCTGCTGGATTGCTTCACCTATTACCAAAGATCCGCCGCTATTGCTGATATTTTCTGGCCGCCTATCTGATCTTGAGGGAAGTATTGAACGAAGACAGTTGTTGATGAAGGTCTTTAGTTTGATTGAGGTGCTCTTCATGACGCTCCAAGTCTCTGTTTGTTAAAGTAGCACTGACTTCACATTCGAGTTGAAAATTCGGATCTCAATTTTCACGCTGATTGCTGAGTGTTGATCTCCACACAGACTTGAGAGTAATGAAAGCATGACTTGCTTTCCCGATCCTCGCTGCTTTGATATCCTCATCAGTTTTATCCGCCTTTAGTTGGAACGATGCTTCTCGGGTCGGTCGGTCGGTAGGTTGGTGAGTCAAGGAGGCTACTTCTTTCAGATTTCTAGCATTTATGCTGGCTAATTGTTGTTGTTGCTGTTCCTGTTAGCCAGGAATCTCCATCATCATCTCTGTTTTCTCTATGTTCACCTGAAGTCCTATCTTTGATGCTTCTTCTGCTAGCTTGTTGCTTTTCATCACTTGGATATACTTCAGTTTGTGGGAAATCAGAAATATAACATATCGGGGAAATCCATATCCTCCAAGTATTTTGTTTGGGTACATTTTATGTCTATCTCCTCGTTGCCCGACCCGCCCTGTGTCGCATTATCCAGTCTACTGGCATCAGGAAATTAATCATTGGAGATAGTAGGCAGCCAGCCAGTCTTGTCTTCCTCCCGTCTTCACTTCGAAGGATTCCGTGAGTTTCCTTTTGTGGATTACTTTGCATTCAGCATTATCGTACACCTGTTAAATGTCTGTCTGTCTGTCTGTTTTCGACATAGAACTTTGCACAAATGTGCGGAAGTTCAAGTCGCCACACTCCCTGTAGCACGCGAAGCAAGAGAAGAAAGTACGAGAAAGGCATAATAGAAACAGTGAGCAGAGTTGTGAGACAAAGGAGTAATAAAGAAATACAAAACAGTTTCATTGAAGATCATAAGTCACAGGGAGTGGATGCATCTGCGCCACTGAGAACGATTTTGAGCCATGTCACCAATTGTTTCCAACCATAGATTTTTACCGTCCCGAGGACCCCAGCCTGGAAGTCTACATCTTCCTACGTGACTTAGACCAACTGTTGTGGATTTCATTGACTGATGCCAAGTTTTTGTTTGACCGCCGCTAGCTTTTTTCCAGTCTGACCCTATATCCGCTAACATTGCTCGTCGAGGGAGGCGATGGCTTCGCATACGTAACACATGTCCTAACCATCTCAGTCTTTGTAGCTTCACGGCTTCGTCGATTGATTTCCCCTGTTTACCTAGAACTCTGCGCCTAACCTCCATGTTGCTCACCTTATTATACCACTTTACACTGGAGATAGAACGCAGGCACCTATGATCAAAGACAGCTAGTCTTTTCATGTCTTCCACTCTCAGTGGCCAGGTCTCACAGCCATAAAGGAGGACGGAGCGGACTGATGAGCAGTACACCCGCCCTTTGGTTGATAGTCGAACATCTCGTCTACGCCAGAGACGACGTAAACTAACAAATGCGAAATGGGCCCTCTGTATCCGTGCTGAGATTTCGTCAGAGATCAACCCGTTGGTGCTGGCTGATGGTACTTCCCAAATAAGTGAAGCGGTCAACGTGCTCTACCACTTCACTTCCTATTTTTAAACTAGGCGTCGATGTAGTCCAGTCCTGTAACATCGTCTTGCATTTGGCGGGAGCGAATCGCATGCCAAATATTCGTAGATTGCGGCTCAAGGTGTTTAGAAGACTCTGCATTTCGTCAGCGTCTTCGCCTAGAAGGACTATATATACCTGTTAAATAAGGTGCATAACCGTTGGTGGCACCACGTAGTCAACGCAGTAGTTTCCAAATCACTTCTCAATCGACGCTGTGCTATTGAAGGCGTTTTCAAAATCGATGAATTTGAGGTAGAGAGCTGACAACCATTTTTAAGCTCTGTTTAATGATACATAGTGTTGTGATTTGATGGATGCATGACTTGTTTCTCTTGATTACAACCTGATCTATACCGTTATGTAGTACCTTCGGTGGATTTAACCTTAAGTGACTTCAGCGACTCAGGAATTGACTTGCTACCAGGGAATAATCTCGTCGATATAGTCCTACCAGGCGAGGACGCTGACAAAATGCAGAGTCTTCTAAACACCTTGAGCTGCAATCTACGAATGTTTGGCATGCGATTCACTCCCGCCAGATAGAAGATGATGTTGCAGGACTGGACTACAGCGACGCCTAGTTTAGAAAAAGGAAGTGAAGTGGTGGAGCACGTTGACCGCTTCTCTTATTTAGGAAGTACCATCAGCCATTGCAAACAGGTTGGTCTCTGTTGAAATCTCAGCACGGATACAGAGGGCCCATTTCGCATTTGTTAGTTTACGTCGTCTCTGGCGTAGACGAGATATCCGACTGGCTATCGACCAAAGGGCTTGTGTACTGCTCATCAGTCCGCTCCGTCCTCCTTTATGGATGGCTGTGAGACCTGGCCACTGAGAGTGGAAGACATGAAAAGATTAACTGTCTTTGATCATAGGTGCCTGCGTTCTATCTCCAGTGTGAAGTGGTATAATAAGGTAAGCAATATTGAGGTTAGACGTCGAGTGCCAGGTGAACAAGGGAAATCAATCGACGAAGTTGTGAAGTTACAAAGACTGAGATGGTTAGGGCATGTGTTACGTATGACTAGTCATCGCCTTCCTCGACGAGCAATGTTAGCGAATATAGGGTCAGGCTGGAAAAAAGCTAGCAGAGGTCAAACAAAAACTTGGCACCCTCAATGAAATCTACAACAGTTGGTCTAAGCCACGTAGGAAGATGTAGACTTCCAGGCTGGGGTCCTCGGGACGGTAAAAATCTATGGTTGGAAACAATTGGTGACATGGCTCAAAATCGTTCTTAGTGGCTGGCCAATGCAGATGCATCCACTCCTTGTGACTTATGATTTCCAATGAAACTGTTCTGTTCTTCGTTGCTACTATTCCTCTGTCTCACACCTCTGCTCACTGTTTCTATTATGCCTTTCTCGTACTTTCTTCTCTTGCTTCGCGTGCTACATGGAGGGAGTGTGGCGACTTGAACTTCCGCACCTATGTACAAAGTTCTATGTAGAAAACAGACAGACAGATGTAGTTCCTTAAATTGACAGAAGTTAAAATAAACATTCGTCATTGAATTCCCGTCTGAAGTGGTGGAATGGTTAACGAGTTGACTTTCTATAATCTGAAGGTTGTTGGTGTGCGCTAATGATGAAGAATTCTAGGATGGGATGAAATAGGTATCGAACATTCCCTGTGTTGTCTATTGATATAAACTCTTAATAGTAGTAGTATGATTATCAATTATGTTATTAATTTGATTCGTCCGGTTTTCGCATAATTTAATAATGCAAAATATTGATCGATTCAAAATAATCCAGCGTGATTGTACTCTTCACCGAATATAAAGTCATGGGAACGCTACTAGGGTTGTGATAATAATAACAGTAATAAGAATAATGATAACCATATCAGTAAGGGAGCATTTGATTCATTTGAGCACATAATTTGATGAAAGCATCATACGATCTCAATCATACACTCACATACACACACACACATACCACTTTTGTACTCTTCATCTTATTATTGTTATTATTATTATACACGTGTTTTAAGTATTAAACACCACACATTACTTATTTCTCGAGGAAAATGTGTTTGTTTTATTTTTGTTGTTGTTTTTTAATTCACTTTGGGGACTTATTCGTCTTATTAATTGCCCATAATCTCTCAGTTCCTTCTCCCTCCCCCCCCCCCATACACACGATCTCCTCCATGTCACCCTCACACCGACGAACCACTCGTCGTTTCCTATTGGGATTCTACTTAAGCGCGATATCATTCGACGACCTCATTCCTCAACGTATGCCCAATTGATCCATCTCCACTTTCTTCTACATATTTGTTGTGCGATCGGCTGTTGCCTGTTGGTTGGTTGGTTGGTTGGTTTTTTCCACACTGCAGAGTTTCTTGTTGCTAATTCTTTCTGACCAGGCAGCCTACCGGCAGGCGATTTGATCTTCAGTATAGAGCCAGCCAGGGAAGGTGGTGGTAGCTGTTGATAAAAGTCTTCAGTGGCTTGTGTTTAAAAATGCTTTTCGTGATGCGCTGGCCAAGTTTTTGACCTGTATAGAAGAAGTGACATTTGTGCTCAACAGAAACCGAATCTTGTTCCACACATGCTGACTGAGTGCAGACGATTTCCAAACTGGTTTCAAGTGAATGAAGGCTTGCGTATCTTGCTTTTCCGAATCTAGCTGGCTTGCTTTGACATCTTTATCCGTGCTGTCCGCTTGGCTGTGGTTGAAAAATCGGGCTTCTTGGCTGAATCAATGAAGGTAGGAAGTGTAGCCTCTGCCAAATCTCTCCCGTTGATGGTGATTGGTGATGGTTATTGTTGGTGTTGCTGTTGGTTGGTTGGTTGGTTGGTTGGTTGGTTGGTTATCTTCATCACCCCTCCGTTTTCTGTATGTTCGTGCATAGTGTCTTGTCTTCGCTGCCAGTCAACCTCTTCAGCCAGTTTGTTGATTTTCGCCCGCAATTCTTCAAGTTTGTGTGACATAAAAGATAAATTGTCTGCAAAATCTGGATCTTCTAGAGGCTTCTTATCGATGGTACCAGCGTATTCCTGTCTTCTCACTCCCACAGCGTAGTCTGACGCATAATCAAGTCCACCACAATTTAGTAAATCATCGTGGGTGATAATAGGCAGGCAGGCAGGCAGGCAGCCAGCTTGTCTTGCTCATGTCTTCACTTTGAACGCCTCGGTGAGTTTTTTCTGTTATGGATCACTTGACATACGCCATTGTTATATATGGAGCTGTTGAATGTGGTCAATAAAGATTTGGGTACTGCTCACCAGAGCGTTGAAGCAATTTCTCAATTTTACTTCTTGGTCAACACTGTCTGTTTAAGGCCTTTTTGAAATCGGTGAAGTTGACGCAGAGGTTTGACTGTCATTCTACGCTTTATTCTGGGATGACAACGATGCTTAGAGTTGCAATTTGATCCTTACATGTTTTGATTTACCTAACCCGGCCGATAACTGCTACCTTGTTGTGGTGGTCGAGCTTGAATACCGTAATTACCCAACGTGCTAAACTGACTGGGACTCTGTGTGCCTGCAGGTCCTACCATGTCAGGAAGGTTGTTTGGATAGCGGTTAAACTAAAAGCAGTTACCATCGGGCACATGGTCTCCAGTATCCAATCGGATCAAATGGCGTATGAACCCATATGGGTCACCGGGAACCATGGGAATGTAGCTCCTGATGCTGCTCCGCTGCCTTCCGGATTAGACTCCAAGTCAAAGGCTCGGGGCGTGGTCCCTTAATAAAACCACCTGCTTCGGTCTGGGCGCTCAGGCAGTATCTCAGCCCTCACACAATAAATTAAATTGAATAAAGCAACAAACAATCAATGAAAGTTATCGTGTGCTATTACACGTGTTGCAGTCTCCTTCTTTCTTCCCTTCCCAATGATAGTTAACGAATACTGTTTGAACTTGTTAAGCATGACTGTTTTCCTTCCAGATGAAGTTCTTTATCCGTTTTCTACTTATATATTTTCTCTCTTTCTTTTTTTTCCTTTGATCTATGTTGTTTTATTGTTATTGTGTGGCGTATCCTTCTTGGTGCCATATTGTACCAAGTTTTTATGCGTTTAAATAAATAAATAATGGTTTACCTAAATTCAGCTTGTTCCCTTCGAAGTTCTGCATTCACTTCACCTTTTCATATTAGTTTGTTTATTAGATATATCACACAGTGAAACTGTATTATTATATACTGGATGACGAGGTTTAGAACAAAATTTATTGTTCATAATCATATCAATTGATATGAATCAAGCGGTATACAACATTGAACTACGTTCGTGAATCTCATTGGATAATTCGCTGATTGGTAGTTAGTGGTGTCGAAAGTTTAACTTCGCCACAATATCGTTTTGTTTTTCATTCATTGGGAAATACACAAAAACCTTTTATTATAATGAATGATCAGCCCATTGTTTTATTTTTTTCTCTCATCCTTGTTAATTAATTGGGCTCCATTTTTCGGGCGGAGGAACTGCTTAGTAAACTGGGCATAGATAACCACTCTAACCTCTCCTTCTTATTTTTCTCCTTTTTCAGGAATTGGAACAATGCATTGGCTGTATGGTTCATCAAGCAAATGTGACACTGAATCGTCAATGTGAAACTTTTCAAACCTCTTCGACATCTTCACCACCACCCCCACCACCACCGGCACAAGCGGCTAATGATAACAACAATAATAATCAATGCGGAACATGCTATTGTCGACCTCTGTGGTGTTTAGAATGCCTAATTCGTTGGTTTGCTTCACGTCAGACAAACAGTCATCGTCCACCGAATCAATGGCTATCAGGACGTGTACCATGTCCAACTTGTCGGACATATTTTTGTGCACGTGATGTTTCACGACTTGTTATCAGTAGTCAGCAATAATTATGTGAAGTGTGTGTGTGTGAAGTGAATTCACTGCAGACTGTGAATTCTCCGGAAAAATTGTGATATATAGATATATGTGTGTATGTGTTTACGGGCGTACCTTGGTTGATGGATGGCCTTAATGTCACTCCTCCTCCTCTTGCCTTCCCGCTCCCCCATACATTATCTCATTGTGCACCTTATTTGTTTGTGCCTGTCTATCTGAGTCTCTTGTCGCGCTGCCTTAGTTTTCGTTTGCTTTTTTGATAAAACATATCCGTGTGTGTGTGTGTGTGTGTATACACCACCAAGACTTTGCCGATATGCCTTTATATAAGAGAAGCCCATTTCAATATACCAGTTTCATAAAAAAACATATCGTTTCTCTATGTGTTCTTTCTCTGTCTTTTTTCTTGTTACCGCCTTTTCTGCTTTCTGTTTTGTTATTATTATTATTACTGTTATTATTTAATATTAGTTATTTTTATTGCTAAGTATAGTATGATAATTTAAACGGGCAATAAAAAAGAGTATTCAAGTATGAAGAGTTTTTGTTTTGCCTTATTTTGTGTTGTGTTGTGGCGCACATTTTGAATTTTTGAATTTCAATGCTTGATTTTTTTTTGTGTGTGTGTGTGTGTGGGCGTGTATATGAATGGTATTTGATTGTCGACTACTTGTATATTATCAAGTAGCTTATCAGTAGCTTGTAGGTTGTGGTAAATTTTTGTTTTGTTTACTTTCTTGATTGCCATTCATGGTAGGTGTCAAACAGATCATATATATATATATATATATTGTGTGTTTCACCTTAATGTTTGTGTGACTCATCTCAGCATTACGTATGAACAAACTCCTCTGAGGATTGACTGCAGGGGCTTTAGAGTTAATCAGTCTGTAGCGGCAGATGACAAGGGCCTTTATTGAGAGAATCAACAGTTGTTTATACATTTTTATGTGGATTATTATTAGAGTTATTGTTAACAGAGAAGCAACGTCTTCTGATTGGTTGTTCTCCTACTGAAGGTTAATCTGTACTGCATATCACCGTTTCTTAGAAAGTTAAGCCATATATCTGCTATTTGCACCCACACACGCTAAGTCTGTTGTGATTGGTTGTTGAGTTCCTCAAGGTTATGCTTTGTTTTTGTTTATTTTTCTCATGGCCTTGATTTGGGACATGAACACTGATGTAAATTGTGTTGTCTACAATTTCGGCTTGCAGTCAGTTCTCACCACAAGGCGAGCCTGTCAGTTATTTAGCTATAAGAGTTACAGAAAGATACCATGACTGACCCCAATGGAGTTCAGCAGGTTAAGTGGGAAAGGACGGTTACTAATTGATGACATTAGCTTGTGCTGGCGGTGACGCTGTTATATGGCCAGTTGGTAGCAATTTGAATTCATAGTCAATTGAAAGTCCTAAGTTCGAATCCGTGTATCAGTTTATAAGTTAGGATGAAACATCTATCCAGTGCTCAAGGATTCTTTAACTGAGGTCAGTTTGTGATCTAACTTGATGATGAAGAGATTACTTTCAGGAGACAATATTCAGCGGAAAGACTCTTTTCAACGAATTTATCATCAAGCTGTACAATTGTATATATATATATATATATATATATATATATATATATATATATATATATATATATGGTTTTATAAAGAAATTTCATCTGGTGAGGGATTTAGGTCAAAAGTGTGAATACATGAAATAATAATAGTAGTAGTATGAAATGCAATTAAAATATTTGTGATTATAGTCATAGTTAGATGTCAAGTAGCAACACAATTAATTTCGAATATATAGAAAAATACATAAGACGGGTGTATAGATGTTGGAAAGCAGTGCATAATTATAGGATTAGTGGACGAATATAAAATGTTACATAACATGATGTGAAATTTGATAAGATAGAATTCAATATTAGAAACATAAAAAATAATAATTTCGGATTTAGAATGACAAGAGGGACAAGTGGAAACAATTCGGAGTGAGAATAGTAATAATAATAATAATCGTAGTAATAAGGGAAACGTACATATAATAACTAAATAAACAAAATAAATGTCTATCCCTCTATGGTCAAGGCAGAAGTAGGGATTGTACATACTTCTTTTGTACACGAAGGTCGGGTTGGCTTAAAGTCATGAATTGCCAAGGCCTCCGCTGTCAGTAAGACGTTCTTTGCAGCAAAATTACATATGAAGTTCACTAGCCGCAAGTTGTTCTCTACCTCTGTAAAAGATAAGCTCCTCCGTCTGGCCGTCTCTATGTGCATCTATCAGATCACCTGCTCTTGTGGAGCAGGGTACGAGAACATATTCCAGCTGCATGGTTTTACAAGGGAGAAGCTCTATTCTGGAACACCTGATCAACTTCTGTCACTCTTTCAACCCTGACCATGATTTTAAGATCATCTACCGAATTTATGCTAACTTCCCGCGTTTTCTTCGTTACCGAATTCTAAAGACAGCTAAGGCCTTGGCAATTCATGACTTTAAGCCAGACCTTTGTGTACAGAAGAAGTATGTACAATCCCTACTTCTGCTTTGGCCGTAGAAGGATAGACATTTATTTATTTTGTTTATTTAGTTATTCTATGCACCTTTTCCTTATTACTACGATTATTATTATTACTATTCTCACTCTGAATTGTTCCCGTTTGTCTCACTTGTCATTCTAAATCCAAAAACGTTTTTACAATACTGAATTGTATCGTATGAAATTTCACTCCATCTTATGTAACATTTTATTTTCACCTACTGATCCTATAATTATACTCTCCTATTCAACATCTATACACCCGTCTTATGTATTTTTCTATATATGAAATTAATTGTCTTGCTACTGATGAAGAGTCCCAAACTAGGACGAAACATCTGTCCCTTACTCTAAGGTTTTCCTATGGTTCTTTAACTAATGTCAGGTGGAGAAGACCTTTTTAGTAGCATTACATACAGTCTGATGCATGTGTGGGTTCTCTGCAGATTTATACACTTACCTACCTACCTACCTTATCAACTGATTTATCTAAAACTCTGCGCTAAACGGCATAATGTCATCATTAAATACTGTAACAATACTATGGAGATCATCAATAGGTCTTTTCTTGTCAGTGATCACTGCTCATTGTTTCACAGTACACTTCAACTCTTAATGCGTTATTCTAATATATTTCATCTGTGCACGTTCATAAGAGTAGTATGAATTAGTAAAAGTCAGGTAACTGCTCTATGTGTGTATATTTATATCGAGAAGCAGTTGGACACGACCAAATTTTGTTCATAGGACTGACAGTTGTCTTTATTCAGTCGTTTCAACTCGATGTGTGATACTTTGTACATAACTGGAAAACAACGACGAAATTCTAGGTGAAGAGGGAAGTTAATGGATGGGTGAATACATTCGGCGAACTTTTTTCTTACAAATTAGTCATATGAGAGAAGTATTTTCCATCCAAACTTCTTGTATGAAGTTCGTATGAACTGTGATCATGATCACAGACAGAATAGTTCTAGAATATAATTGGACGCCGAGTGAGAAGTAGACATTTGTAGAAAATTATATATGTATGAATCTCAACGAAATTGAAGTGAATAATTCAAATGTTATGCTCTGTTCGGCAATCTCGTCCGAACTTCTTCAGAGAAATTAATCGAAATTAACATTACAGAGGTTTATATATAAAACAAAGGAACATCTCTTGTGTTTTAAAAACTTCGTCCAGTCATATGAATCATGAAACAGGTGTCAAAATGTATAATAGGACTAAGGTTCTACAGAAAGGTTTTGAATAAAGTATGATTATACTTCATTAGTTTACACACAATGATAAGTTTTGTTATTGATAATACTTCGAGCAAAATTATTGCCCGTGTTCACACCACACTGTTGGAATTGTTTTATTCGGTATGAACACGGGCAGTAGTAATTTTGCTCGAAATATTACCAATAACAAAACTTATCATTGTGTGTAAACTATTGAAATATAATTATACTTTGTTTGATCTAAACCACAACTCTCAAAGTTTTTACTGATAGAAAGGTTTTGGTTACTATAATAATAATTTGCTTTATTCCAAAACAGTACTTATGATACAGAATGGAATTCTCACCATTTCACTACATACAGTATTGCATCCAGTTAGTACATTATCATCAATAAATAAAATTCTACATAGATTAAGGGTAATCTCAGTTCATTATGACAACAACATATTAGCATGTCAGTAGCAAAGCCGAAAATTGAACAAAGTGTTTGAAGGTGTTAGAAAAGTAGATACTACTAGCGTATTTACTGGCATAAGCAGAAGAAAGAAACAAAGCAGCACCAAAACATGCTATAAAGAAAGACTGACTTCAGAAGCCTTACATATATGTGGGTGAATCCCAACAGTTTGAACAGACGTGAAGGTGTGATGTTAGCTGATGCATGGCAAATCCTGATTAATAAAAATAAAAATGGATATGTATCACTAATTAATAATACCTAGTCGAAATTCCCAATTGTCTACATCTTATGGAGTGGCTAACAAATGTTTTATCACTGTTCACCCACACACACATACACACATCACTGTATATTCAGTTGTATACGACCATGAACTTTTAGTCGAACGTAATCTGATGAAAACGACACTAATTTAAATTTTATTGAATTTGAGATTTTCCCGTCGATTGATTGGACCGAAGTGCTCGGTCTCAGATTGACATGTCGGCCGGCCGGCTTCTTGTGCAGATGCTTCGACGATGTCTGGGCATTTAGTTAGTATTTGATTGGTGGATGGTGACTAGCAGTGGAATCCAGGATGCGCATTTCGTCCTATTTGGGACTCGTCAGCTGGATGTACCTGCATTTCTCAGTGAGTGATGATGTTCCCACTGAGGCTCTAAACCAGTACCCAATATTTTCATCACTCACTGAGAAATGCAGGTACATCCAGCTGACGAGTCCCAAATAGGACGAAATGCGCATCCTGGATTCCACTGCTAGTCACCATCCACCAATTAAATACTAATTTAAATTGTTTAACAAAAGTAGACTAATCCATTATAATAAAGGTTTTTGTATTTCTCAATGAATGAGAAACAAAACGATATTATTTTTTATGAATAAAAGTAGACTAGTACTTGTAAGTCTGAGGTCAAATTTTTGATCTTAGTTCATATAATTTTGTTTGTTTATTTTACGTGTTCATACCTGTTTCATGATTCATATAGACTGGACAAAGAATTTAAAAACAAGAGATGTTCCTTTGTTTTCATATATAAACCTCTGTAATGTTAATTTCGATTAATTTCTCTGGAGAAGTTCGAACCAGATTGCCGAACGAGATGCTGAAATTACTCATTACAATTTCACTGAGATTTTACAAATACAATTTTTACAAATGTCTTCTTTTATGAAGATTGATGATACTTCCCCCACCCATGAAATATCTGGTGCGGCCCAGAGTGAGTAGACTTCGGTCTTCCACTTGAAATAATCCTATATGGGTGGCTACACATGTTCATAGCCTCTGCCAGACAAGACGTATTCACTGACCACACACACGGCGGCGGGGTGTTCCCCAGAAAAGTGAAAGGACAAATTTGAATATCTGGCGCTTAAGAAAACCAGACTAGCAGATGTGCAGGTCTACCTTGGGCAACTGGAACACGCTAATTCCAAACATATGGTGTACATAGTCTCCAGAATCCGAAGAGATTGGTTTGCCCATGAACGTGTTTTGGTCACCGAAAACTATAAGAACACAGATCCTGATGCATTTCCACTGACTTGTAAATCAGAATTCAAGTCAAAGATTCGGGGGTTTATCCGTTTGAAACAACTGCCTGCTTTGGTCTGAGCATCTGGGCTGTATCTTATCCTTCACACAAATTATGAGATATATTGTGGTTCTTCTTTTCGTTCCCATAATCTGGTTTTACGTTTGTCTGTTAGAGGAATTCGTGTTGACAAAACATTAGTCAGTTTCAAACAAGCGAGCACAACAGAGAAGTTATGAACAAAATTAAAAAAAACCTTTGGTGATAGTCTTGATGATAATACTACCGAGTGTCCCAGACTGAAATGAGTGGAACTGAATCCGAAGCCCCCGACGCTGACACAACGCAGAGTCTTGTGAACATCTCGAGCAGTGATCTTCGACTGTCTGGCATGCGAAATGCTTCTATCAAATGTTAGATGATACTCTGTGACACGACTACATCGACCCCTAGCTCATAGATAAGCAGTGAAGTAGCTGTGGGCGTGATGACTCTTTCAATTATTTGGGAATTTGCATCAGCCTCAATGGATTAATTACTAACGAAATCTCATCACGGATACAAAAGTCTCGCATGGCATTTGTCGAAGTATCCCATCGCTAGTGTAGATGCGATATGCATCTATCGATCAAAATACGTGTGTACTTCACAGCAATTCTCTCTGTCCTTATTTTTGACTGTGAGATATCGTCATTGAGAGTGGAAGACATAAGTAGACTAGTTGTCTTTGATCAGTGGTATCTGCTTGTTATCTCCCATGTTAGGTGTGGCATAATAGGATGAGTAATATCGAAGTTAGGCATCGAGAGTTGTGAAGCTGCTTTGATTGAGATAGTTAACATATGTGTTTTTTCCGCATTGTGAGCCGCCGTGTTCCTTGTCAAGCAATGTTAGCTGACATAGTGTGGTGAGACCAGGCTGCTAGCCAATTGATAGACATTAATTTACGTCAATGTCCAGGTCATTAATATTGGCCGTGAGAAAATATGAACAAGGCTGACTCATCAACAACCAATCACAGCAGATTTAGACGTGGGCAAATAAGATTCGCAGATATATGCCTTAACTTTCCGAGAAACTAGAAACAACCAATCAGAAGACTGCGTTTGTCTGCTTGAATAAGTTATAATAATGTACATGAAATATATATAAATACGTGTTGATTTCCGTAATGAAACGATCTGTTGCCGGCACTTGTCTTTTGTTGTTACAATAGGATGAATCAATTTGGAAAAGAGCTAGTGATGGTCAAACTAAAACATGGCTTCATCAATCAATGAAATAAATAAATAAATGAAATAAATTCACAACATTTAGTTTAAGCCAGGCACGTAATGAAGTGTAGATTGGCTTCCTGGTTAGGGTCCTCGGAATGGTAAGAACCAATACCGATGACTGGAGACAATTGGTAATATGGCTGAGTCAAAGTGATCGTTCTCGATGGCTGGCTAGTACAGATGCATCCACTTCTTGTGACTTGTAATATCCAATAAAACTATATTAATAATAATATTAATGATTTACTTTATTCCAAAAACAGTACTTGTGATACAGAATGGAATTTTCAGCATTAATCACAATATTACTGCATCTAATTTCCTCAAATTATAAATAAAAATTTTCCACATTTACAATAGAGTTAGTGTCAAAAACATGCAGCATATAAAATGGAAATAATGATAATAATGATAACAGCTAGGGTAATAATAATAAGAATACAAGTGAAAATTGCCGTTGGCTTGTGTCACACAGTATTGTCGATGCGGTATAGAAATCCTAACATGTTTAAAAATATTGAATATAATGTTCTCTTTACGTGACATGGTGAGGGGAAAAACAAAGATTACAGCCGTCATAGAGATAAGTTGGTGTTTGCAATTCTGAGAGTAAAACAAAGAAGCAGCAGGACCATAAATATAATAGAAATAATAAAAGTAAAACTTGAAGGTATATAAGGATGGATGGATGGAGGAAATTGTTTATTTACTAGATGAAAAAAGGTTAGTTAGTTGTTGCCTGACACTATTTTCATCACATAAAATACGTGCCAAGTATGGCATCATAGAATTTCTATACTTAGACGTGAGAGCATACAGTTTTCTGAAGTTACTCCTTGTTCTACCTGAGGAGATGCAAGGTGAAAGGAAGCTGAGGGTAAAGTGGATTCTCCAAGTCAGACGACAAAATCTCTCTAGTAGATTTATGGCACGAAGTCAAGTGCTTATCGACAACGACGTTAACTATGTTGTCCACTGGGACACCACTCACCCTACTGACCGTCTTCAGCATTCTACGAATTGTGACATAGTCCTTTTTAAGCAAACCAGGACAGAATAAGGGTGAACAATAAAGAAGAATAGGTAGGATGCAAGAGTTTATGAACTGTAAGATGAGGGGGAGGGTTGAGTTATGCCCGAGTGTCTTAACTTCTTAATGTAAAATATCAGGAGGAATATTTTACTGGAGATTGCTAAGACATGGGAAGACCAGGAGAGATCAGAAGAGAAAATGAGTCCAAGATACTTAATTTCTGATTTGATTCCTAAATCATTGTCGTCAATTTTACAACTGTCATGAGAATCGATGACTTCTTTTAACTGTCTTTTACATCTTAAGCTGAAATTACTCGGTTTGACATTTAGAAGGATTCAGTTTAAGAGCGTTGGACTCAGACCATTTACTGACTCCCGACAGAAAGCTATTTATTTTAGCATATTGTTCTTCTATTATTAATATTCTTTTTGCCTTATATCTCTGTTTTGAATCTCTTTTTACTCATTTCTCTTGCTTTGTGTGCTACAAGGCGGGGGAGTATGGTGACTCGAAGTGCTGCACATCTGTACAAAATGGTTCTATGTTGACACTCACATACCGTTAGATAAGATTGACTCATAACCCGGTGGTACAATGGCCAAATGAGTTCTAGCTAACTAACTAATTAGTGCAACTGGCCAACTCTTTTATTATTTTTTATTTTACTTAAATAAAAAGTAACATTACCTTCTAAAAATAAACAAAAATTGAGTAGTGATAATCAGTAATATTGATAATAATAATGACTGTATGAAATGATATCATTCTATTTCCCAGGTTCTCATCAGCTGCAAACTACCTGAAATTACAATGGTTATAAATAATAACATTTCATACTTCATTGTTTGAAAGGTAATAGAGAAAGCAGTTTCTTGATGAGTAGTTCTTTGAGGCATTTATTTTACTTTATTTTCGAATGACGTTGTTGCATCCTTCTTGGTTTTGTCCACTTGGAATTTTCCGGAGTCGTTAAGAATTGTCAACATTTTATGTACATAATCAGTTTTATTCATTATAACAATTCCACAGCTTTTGTCGGGTCTAAACTTGACGATATCATCATTTTCACATAGTCTCCTTAGTACCGCTCTATGCTCCTCAGTAAGCATATTTTGTTTTCCGGACGGTGATGTGTGATATTGGGGCTATATCAACCAGTTTGGACTTCAGCCAGCCTCGTTTGTCTTCATCCACAGGATGCAGGTCAGAAAGTTGATAGTATAGGTATTCAAACTGTGTTTCTGTGTCGATACGGTTTATGTGCCTTTTAGGGACGTGAAACTTGATTCCCAAAGATAAGGCTTCTAATTCACTTTTGCTTAATTGTAAACTTGACAGATTACAGGCGTGTAACGTTCACGTGCTTCTGGGAAATCTTCAGTTAACTTTTGCTTGAATAATGCTTTTGTCAGTTGATTTTCATATTCTTTTTTAGTCTTGAACTGTAATTCTTTGACGAAGTTCATGAATTTAAGCCAGCAAATAATATTTAGCTCATTTATTGTGGTATCATAAGTAGCCAGACGAGACTTCAGATTGGAAAGATATACGAGGATTCAATAGGCGACTTTGTTATCCGACGAAGGTTTTTTTAAGTGGGAGGGAGTTTAGCTGCTCGAAGTTGTTTCAAGAATTGTCGTGGGAAACAACCTGTTTGCAGACACTGTTCGTAGAACTTGATCCTTGTCGACTCTCTCAACATTCTGCATCTCAAAGTCACTATCTGATTCAGTGAATTAATAGTTTTGGCAGGGAGGCGTCTTTTCAAAAATTTCATACATTTGGTTCCCTTGATAAATTTTGATAGAGAAAGAAAGACCAGATTTGCAGTATAAAATGATGCCATCATTCTGTTTCACAGGTTCTCAATGGTTATAAATAACAATAACATTTCATACTTCATTGTTTGAAAGGTAATAGAGAAAGCACTATAAGGTGAACGCATCTGGAATATAAGTATTATAATCTAAGTCAATCACCATCAATTTATATACTGTCAAACTATGAAAGAAGAAAAAAGGAGGGTGAGAGAAAAAAACAAAAAATTCTAATAAACAGTGTCAACATGGCAACTCAAGAAGGTCAAATTTCATCAATTTGAAAACTTGCTTAGTGAGTTGAGCTCACTAGTGTGTATGACTCTTCAGTGTAATGAAAATGATATGGTTACCAAGGTAACGAGTGAGAGATTGACCACACTCTCTTTCTGTATGCATAAGTTCGGTCTGTGACGTTTGATTGCAATTGCTTCAACAGTAAATCGTAGTAGATTCGCTGTCCTTTGTATGCTTCTTTCTCTATCAAAATTTATCAAGGGAACCAAATGTATGAAATAATGAATGTAATTAATTTTTAATTGACCTCATCTCTAATGAGAATGTTTATGCCTTCTAGAAAATTTTAAATTTACCTGTTACTGCTGCTGCCCCTTACTATAAATATACCCTTCAATTTATCGACCCGTTAAGGTCATGCTTGCACCATACACTGCAGAAAATTCACAAACAAGGACGAAACAACTATCCAACACTTAAATTCTCCCTGAGTATTCTTTCATTGATTTTTTAAACTGAGGTCACTTTGTGATCATACTTGAGAGCAATCAAACCCTTTGGAAAACCATTAACACTTGAAATTGCAATCTTTGCCAATCACTAAGGGTGTGGAACTAAAGTAGAAATTTGCCTAAAGTTCTCATGGAATGTGGGATCGATGAAATTGTGCGTGTAATGACAGTTATTCACTGATGAAATTTCTGCCGGTCGTGCAACGTATGTACATCATGGACAGGCAGTAGTTAGAGTTAATGAACCATTGAATTCTTGTCTCAGTTACTGAATGCTTAACAAGCTCATTCTTCATAACCTGAAGGTCGTGATCTCGATCCCTAGCTGTGTGGTGTAATGAGTATGTACTGTCAAAGAGTGTCAAACCAGTACAAAACAGCTCTTCGGAGGCACAACTTGGCTTTTAATAGTTCTGTAACTGAGATTGGTTAGTGGTTAAATTTTTAAGGGCAGTTGGAAGTTTTGTTAGATGAGATGGTTCGAGGAAATCAGTAGGAACGGAGGCGGTGCCTTGCCTAGGTTTGGTTCTCACCAGTGTCAAAATGACACCGATGTCCCGACTGGAGATTTGACCTTGCTTCATGCCGTGGTGCCTTTAGGAAACGCTACTATTGAGCTACTCTTGTTCCTGTAGGATTGTAATGGATACATCGATTGGTCGGTAGTGTGTAACTGATTTCATGTGTGTCTAGTCGGAAACTTACAAGCGGAAACCGACAAACTGGTTGAAGAAACAGTTGGCGAAGATAGGACTCCAGGTGCACATAGACAAGACAAAGGTTATGAAAATGACCAACCAACAAGAACAACAGTAGCAAAATCCAGCACCAATCACCATCAAAGGGAGGGATCTGAAAGATCTTACTTCATTCACTCACTTATCTAGGGAGCATTGTCTCAGCTACACGCAGTCGGAACGGACGAGGATGTCAAATCGAGCGAGAATCGGGAAGGCGAGCGAGAAACACATTCACCCATCAACCTGAAACCAATCTGGAAATCTTCGTCACTCAGCCAGCATCAACAACAAAATTCGGTCAGATTTTCAATACAAACCATGTCAAGTCAGTCGGTTCTTCTATACGGATCAGAAACTTGGCGGGCGGGCGGGTCACAAAGAATATTTCCACCAACAGTCTGTTGCAGACCTTTATCAACCAAAACTGCCTTCGCTGGATCTATACTGAAGATCAGATGGCCGAGCCGGAAAGAATCACCAGTAACAGGAAACTATGGGAACAAACAAACAAAAGAAGAACCAATCGCCAACCAACAAATATGAGGAGAAAGTGGAGATGGATTGGACACTCACTCGCTGAGGAGGCCGCCGGGTGACATCGCGCGCGCGTCAGGCCATTCCTCGAGTGGAACCAGGCCGAAAGGGAAGCACGCGGCGAGTGGGACGTCAGTGCAAGGGTTACATGGAGGAGCTCGTGTGAAGACGAGTTGAAACACTATGGACTAACATGGATGGATGCAGGTGAAAAGTACAGCAGAAGGAAGACAGAAGTGGCAAGTGGAGATGTGCAGTTGAAGCCCTATGTTCCACTAGGAACCCAAGGGAACAATAATAATGAATAAATAAATAAGTTTTGGGTAGTATTGGTCCTAGGTAGCTTGCAATTGTCACCTAACTTGCCGGTGACTGCATTCCTGTCCTAACTGATAGAGAATTTAGCCAATACTAACAAGAAGCAAATGAGGCGTGACACACCAATTACTCACAATGAGGAATAGTAACTCTAGTACGTTTAAAGAATGACAAAAACAGAGTAATTACGAAATCAGATAAAGGCATTTCTACACAAGTTATGAATAGTTATCGGATTATATTAACAAGATCAATGAACAGATTCAAACAGGTGTCCGTCCATTTAAGGAGATTAAAAGGAACCTGTAGGCACGAGTATTGAATAAGTTCAAAAAATCATCTACAGTGCACCCCTTACACCAAATAAAATCACCTTTGGTGATTGAATGAAAACAGTTAAATTTAATTATTATTATTATTGTTATTTCATTTAGTTTCTAGAGGAACATGAGGCTTCAGTGGCACATCTCCATTGCGTTCGGTTCTCCGCCAATGTTTTCATCACTTGGTTCCATGTCTGTCTACATGCTTTCATCTACTCTTCACGTGACCTCCTCCATGTCACCCTCACACTGACGACAAACTCGCCACTTCCCATTCTATTGTTGTCCCACTCGAAGAATGGCCTGAAGTGTGATCTCACTCATTTGGTGGTTTGTTTTCTCGGAGTATGGCCAATCCACCTACCTCCATTTCTTCCTGCATATTTGTTACGCAGTCGGTTCCTGTTGGGTTGCTTCGTCCATTGCCAGAGATCACTGACTATTGCTGATGTTTTCTGGCCGGGCATCTGACCTTGAGTGAAGTACTGAGTGAAGACAGCTGTTGATGGAGGTGTGTAGTTTTGTTCGAAGTGGTCTCCGTGACGCGCTGCGACGCGCGGTAGCTCTAAGTCTTTGATCCGTATAGTAAGTAGTAGTGACTAGATTTCACACTGGAGTTGAAAATCTTGATTTTTTTTGTGTGCTAAGTGTTGACCCCCACACAGAATTGAGAGTAGTGAAAGCTTGCCTTGGATATTGGTTTTGCAGGACAACCGAACACACACCCATCCCTGCCTTTTGCTAGAAAAGATGGGCATGTAGTATCATCCTGTGCGTAACCACTCGAGAGTCCTCTCCCTCTTTGAGCAATATTGAAGTTAGGCGTCGGTCGAGTGCTAGGTAAACAGGGGAAATCAATCGACGAAGTCGTGAAGTTACAAAGAATGAGATGGTTAGGACATGTGTTACGTATGCCAAGCCATCGCCTCCCTCGACGAGCAATGTTAGCGGATATAGGGTCAGGCTGGAAAAAAGCTAGCGGCGGTCAAACAAAAACTTGGCATCAGTCAATGAAATCCACAACAGTTGGTCTGAGCCACGTAGGAAAGTGTAGACTTCCTGACTGGTTGGGGTCCTCGAGACGGTAAAAACGAATGGTTGGAAACAATTGGTGACATGGCTCAAAATCGTTCTCAGTAGCTCGCTGGTGCAGATGCATCCACTCTTTGTGACTTATGATTTCCAATGAAACTGTTTTGTTCTTCGTTATTACTCTTCCTTTATCTCACACCTCTGGTTACTGTCTCTATTATGCTTTTCTTGTACTTTCTTCTCTTGGTTTGTGTGGTACATGGAGGGAGTGTGACAACTTGAACTTCCGCACCTATGTACAAAGTTCTATGTCGAAAACAGACAGACCTCTCCCTCGGTGGACCAGTTTAATTTAATATTTAAAATTAATAATCTTGGTAGAATGTATGGTGTATAATGCAATTTAGGTTTGATTGGACCGAAGTGCTTAGTCTCAGGTTGCCATATCAGCTCCTTGTGCAGATGCTTTGACGATGTCTGGTCATATTGTAACGACAGTAGACAGTGGCTAGGCAACCGATCGTTTATTGAGAAAATCAACAGATATTTATAGATTTATTATTAAAATTATGTACATTATTATTATTATTAGTGTTATTGTTAGCTGATTGATTGTTTTCTTGCTCAAGGTTATTCTGTTATCTCTTTGTGACCGTTTCTTTGAAGGTCAGATCATCTATTTGCGAATCGTACTTCAACATGTTAAGTCTGCTGCGATTGGTTGTTGTGTTCCTCAAGGTTAAGCTTTGTTATTGCTTTTTTTCTCATGACCTCGTTTCGGAAGGTAAACTGTTGCCTATAATTTTGGCTTGTTTGCAGACAGCTCTCATCACAATATAACTTGAAGTCGATAGGTGGGTGGTGACTAGCAGTGGAATCCAGGACATGCGCATTTCGTTCTACTTGGGACTCATCAGCTAGTGGAAGGACACCTGCACTTAGATCCAATCAATCGACGAGAAAATCTAAATTGAATGAAATAATTAATGAGACGACCCCAGCGCAAGAGGTGGCTCTCATGGCCTAAATGGTCTAGTGGATAACGTTTCGACTGGTGTTTGAAACTATGGGCACTGGGTCCGAGACTTGGTGGGAACACCGTCGCTCACTGGGAAATGCAGGTGCATCCCGCTAGCTGACGAGCCCAAAAATAGGACGAAATGCGCATATGCCCTGGATTTTACTGCTGGTCACCATCCGACAATTAATTTCAAATGTATGGTATTGCTAAAATTCATAAAGCAGGATATCCTATTCGGTTAATAATTGACTTCAGGCAAAAAACATCCCGACTTATTATGAATGTATTAATCGGTCCATGAGCCTAACTAGTAGGCCAGAAGACTTAAATAATGACATTAAACCAATAAAGGAAGTGTTATTAGTGAATAACTACCTACCAGAATGGACCCACCCAACTACAGGCGGAACTGTCGAGGAATATCAAAGCAAGCATCGGGAAAGCAAGACAAGCTTTCACTACTCTCAAGTCTGTGTGGAGATCAACACTCAGTACTCAACATGAAAAACTAGATCCGGATTTTCAACTCCAATATGAAGTCACTGCCACTCACTATGCAGATCAGAGACTTGGCGCCGCGTCATAAAGAGCACCTCAAACAAACTACAAACCTTCATTGGCAGCTGTCTTCGCTCAATACTACTCAAGATCAGATGACCGGCCAGAAAAGATCAGAAACAGGGATCTCTGTCAATGAGCGAACCAACCCAGCAGGAACCGATTGTGAAACAAATAGGCAGGAATAAATGGAGATGGATTAGTCATACTCTGAGGAAACCATCAAGTGACATCACTAGACAAGCCATCACTCGAGGGGAACCCGACAGAATGGGAAGCGGCGAGGTGGTCGTCCCAAAGTGGAGTGACTTGGAGGGGGTCATGTGAAGAGGAGATGAAAGCATGTGGGCAGACTTGGAGCCAGATGAAAACTCTAGCAGAGAACCGAACGCAATGGAGACGCGACGCTGAAGCCCTATGCTCCTCTAAGAATTAAAGGAAATAATAAAAATAATAAATAAATGATAAATACCTACCAGAATAATTCAGAAATATATGAAGACCCATGGAAAAAAAGACAAGATTAATAATGAAAACGATAAAAATAACAAAGAAAATAATATAGGAATTCAAAGCCCTCTGTAGTACTGCCGTATAAAGGAGGAACACATCGGAGACGCTGTGTAGAATTCTTAGTAAGACTGAAATATAAGAGTGGCATTCAAATTAACTAACTCACTCAGGGACAAACTTTGTCAACTTTAGAACAAGATAGATCCTAATAGGAAAAGTAATATAATTTACTAAATACCATCCATGTACTACAGCTCTTGTACTCTCTCCCAGTTGGTGACATTGTTCGCCGAATCAATGGGATTTGATTGACACTTGGTTAATTTGGTTGCTGGAGTGATTTCCTCTTAATGTAGACTTCAATACTAACAAACATCTGTTAGAGGTCATTAAAAACCAGTAGGGAGTATATGGGTGACTGTTTCGTCCAAGTTTGAGACTCTTCATCAGTGCACACCTACGACTCACCGTCACCTTGAGCTTATGTAATCTATATAAACGTATAGTATCAATCTCCAGCTCATTAATGACTACTGGATAGATGATTTCTCGAGGTTGTTCAGTGGCGTCCACCATGTCTGGCTGAAGTGAGTTATAACCGTTAGCATAGGTTATAGTTAGCGCTATATCACCAATTGTCTGACGTTATAATCCACATGTTGTTGAATTTCGACCCAATTGGCTGAACTGTCGTCTCATAACCTGAAGACCTCACGTTCGATCCTTGGTGAAGTCGTAGGTGAGCGTGATGAATAGTCCCAAACTAGGAGGAAACAGCCTTCCAATGCTTTCTGGTTTCCAGTGATCTTTGTAATTGATGTTGGTTCATTACGGAATCCACACTGAAATTAGTTCAAATTCTTACAGAAATCAATATTCTAAATATCGATTTTCAGAGGTTATTCATTTGTTCACACTTCGTCAGAAGAGATCCTTGATGGTGTAGATCACATAGATCTGGCTAACTCTACTGACTCTACTTATTTCAATGAGTAGTACATACCAATACTGGTAAAAAGAAATATCATTTTCAAACGTTTATGATTGTGTGGAGTTGATTGGAATTTAATTTAACTTCAGATTTTCTCGTCGATTGATTGGACTGAAGTACTTGGTCTCAGGTTGACATGTCTGTCAGCTTCTTCATGTGCAGATGCTTCGACGATGTCTGGAATTTAATTAGAATTTAATTTGTGGATGGTGACTAGCAGTGGAATCCAGGATAACGCGCATTTCGTTCTATTTGGGACTGTTCATCTGGATGTATCTGTATTCCCCAGTAAGTGAGTGATGATGTCCCCAACGAGGCTCGAGCCCAGCGCCCATAGTTTCAAATGCCAGCCTAAGCGTTATTCACTAGACCACGAGAGCCACCTCTTGTTGCAACTGGTCATATTAATTTAATTTAACTTCAGATTTTCTCGTCGATTGATTGGACCGAAGTGCTCGGTCTTAGGTTGACATGTCGGCTTCTTGTGCAGATGCTTCGACGATGTCACTTAACCCTAAGTGACTTCAGAGACTCAGGGATTGACTTGTTACCATCAGTAGAATAATCTCGTCGACTTAGAATATGCAGTTGATATAATCCTCTTCCTAGATGTAGGGACTCTGGCAAAATAGAGCAGAGTCTTCTGAACACCTTGAGCTGCAATCTACGAATGTTTGGCATGTGATTCGCTCCCGCCAAATGTAAGATGATCAGGCTACATGACTGGACTACATTGACTCCTAGCTTAGAATTAGGGAGTGAAGTGGATGGTGGAGTGTGTTGACCACTTCACTTATTTGGGAAGTGGCATCAGCCAACGTCAACGGGTTGATCGCTGACGAAATCTCAGCATGGATACAGAAGGCTCGTTTCTCATATGTCGGTTTACGCCGTCTCTGGCGTAGGCGTGATACCCGGCTACCTGTTGAGCAAAGGACGTGTGTACTGCTCAGCAGTCCGCTCCGTCCTCCTTAGTGTCTGGCTGTGAGGCCTGGCCATCGAGAGTGGAAGACGTGGACGGCCTGCCTGCGTTCTACCTCCCATGTTAGGCGGTGGTGTAATAGGGTGAGCAATATTGAGGTTAGGCGTCGAGTGCTAAGTAAGGAGGAGGGGAAATCAATCGATATGGCTGTGAAGTTACGTCGACTGAGATTGGTAGGACATATGTTACGTATGCATAGCTAGCCATCGCCTTCATCGACAACGGGCAATGTTAGCTGACATAGGGACAGGCTGGGAAAGAGCTAGCGGTGGTCAAACCAAAACATGTCCTCCCCAATCACTGAAATCGACAACAGTTGGTTTAAGCCAGCTAGCCATGTAGGAAGGTGTAGACTTCCTGACTGGTTGGTGTCCTCGGGACGGTAAACATGAATGGCTGAAGACAATTGGTGATATGGCTCAAAATCGTTCTCAATGGCTGGCCAGTGAAGATGCATCCACTCCTTGTGACCTATGATTTCCAATGTAACTATGTTGTTCTTCGTTATTACTATTCATTTTGTCTCACACCTCTGTTTACTATCTCTCTGTTATGCATTTCTCCTGCTTTCTTCTCTTGGTTTGTGTGCTACATGGAGTGTGACGACTTGAAATGCTGCACATCGGTGCAAAGTTCTGTGTCGGAAAACAGACAGACTGGACTGTCTGTTTTTCCCCCTGGTTTATAACGCTTCATCAGTATGCGACCATTGGGGTTCGCAGGACCCAGGACTTTCGGGTGGCAAGGCCAGCTCGTAGACAACCATGCAGCCACTGTGATCCGTTCCAATGGTCTGGGAATTCCAACTTCTACTGATTCGTGATATGTATTTAACACAACCGTCAGTCAGTTTCGCAGGCGAGTAACAATCGTCTTGCATGACATGGTGGATCCCGCTAGGAGGTCATGGGTTCGAACCTCACTGGGCGCGTGCTCTGAAGAGTCTCAAAACAGGACGAAACAGCAGCCTAGTACTCCTTGCTAGTTTTCCAGTGGTTTTCTAGGTGATATCGCCAGTTGTGTCCAGCTGTTGTTTTCTAAGCATCTCAATGGCCTTAACCAGGCGGTCCACACCTCCTTACACGTCTGGCTGAAACCGACTTCCAAAGATTTCATGGAGTGATGCGCCAAGTTTCGTTCTGACCACCGCTAGCTGTTTTCTAACCTAATCCTATGTGAACTAATATTGCCTACCGATGGCTCAGGTTGCGCAACATGTGTTCTCGCCATATCAGTCGATGCAATTTCATCACCTTAGAGAAAATAGCCACTTCAGAAACATCCCTCCATTTCATCTATAATCCTTGTCCGCTTATTTCAAAATGTTAATCTCCTCTTCGGTGTTTCCTTCCTTTTTCAGGGTGCCCAGAACTGTGTAGGATAGTAATATTTTGATGTGATGGGTGCAGAACAAAGTGTTGTTGGCCACCAGAAGTCGTCTAGTATTCAACAAAATCTTCACACAACTGTTTTATCGCCGACGTCTTCTTCTTCTTCTCATTCGAAGCCCACAAAACAGACAGGTAATTTTTTTTGTTCGTTCTTTGTATACAGTACCTTTGATATTCCTTTCCCAAGATTTGTTGGTAAGGCAGATTGATTAAATTATCTAATTACATTTATAAGAAAAAGGCACAAACAGCGAAGAAAATTTTACCCTCGTTTCGACGATTCATTTTCATGTGCTGCTATAGTATTGGTTTTGTAGGGATTTTGTTTGATTGCATCGAGGATTTCATCGTGAGCTGACATCATTTAGAGAAACACTATAAAACCTGGGAGTACTGGACAGCCAGCTGTTCCATCATCCTAGTTTGGGACTCTTCATCAGCGCGCACCCTTTCGACAGGGTTTGAGCCCATGAACTTCTGGTTACAAGGCTAGTGAGCTCGTAGACCATTGAGCCACTGGAAAGCCGTGACCAGTAGGGTGCAATAGGTCGAAGATGAGGCAGTAACTCATCGAAGAAGAAGAAGACATTGTGAAATGGTCGCGTTATGTCGTGAATTGACAGAAGTTAGAATTCAAGATCCATTGGATCGGTTCCCAGTGGCTTGTAACCAAAAGGTCCTGGATTTGAACCCTGGCGGTGGGTGCGTACTGATGAAGAGTCCCAAACTAGGCAGATGAAACAGCTGTCCAGTACTCCCAGGTTTTCCAATGGTTCTCTAACTAATGTCAGCTCATGATGAAATCCTCCATGTAATTATATTTAACAAAGAAATCTTTAGACCAATCAGATATGGGTAAACTTTATCCTCGAAAAATGTATTACATAATGCAAGATGCAACCTATAGGGGATGATTAATTGGAAGTGAGAAAAGAGGTAGCAGAAGCTGGCACGATGTGATAAGTGTGAGATCCTGACTAATCAATAAACTCGTGTAGAATGAACAAGAACTAGTGGAAAGGCTATAAAGTGTTTTTATATAAAATCTGTATTGAGAAGCAATGTTATTAATAAACAGTAATAGAGTGGTAATAAGGTATAGATGATGGGTATAATGATGTTAAATCACGTAATAAAAATGGAAGAAGCAAATTATGGCAAGAATTGTACTTTGGCCACGATAGAGCGAGTGAATGTATGTGACGCTTTTGAAGGCAGAGGTCCGGTTTCAGATCTCGAATAGCTAATGCTTCAGCTATGTACAGATGTCGTATCCGAAGTCGCTTTGTACGATATTGAGGGACTCTGTGTAGCACTGTGATGCATCTATTAGGGGTGGGGGTGCTCCATGTCCGGAGATGACAAGGTGTTCTAGGATGAAGCTGCTACTATTCTTTTTTTCTCCTCTGGCTGGCTAACCATAGTGGGCAATGTTCGAGAATACATTTATAGACTTGACGTTGCATACGGCCGATACACTTTGCTCCACACGAACAAGTTAACGGATAAATACACGTGGAAGTGGCCAAAAGCGGTATCTTACCCTTAACGTTAGACTGGGTTGACTGTCTGGTTGAGAATGTGATACGTAAGATGGCTGTTGGAAATGTTTTCTTCAGACATTTAGAAAGGCGGTTTCCGAGGATTTCCGCTGCGATGTTACCTTTGAATTCCAAATTCATGAAGAGAGTTTTCTTACGAAGAGTTGTGATGTTTGGCGATGGAGGTTTCTATTTCATCTTCTTGTCGAAGAATCTTGGTGGATGCCCGTTCTCTTCCAGTAGAGTTTCACGTAACAATATTTGCTTCTTTCTCTATCATGTTTTCCGAGCAGATTTTTCTAATTCTTGAACACAACATATATTTAGTTTATTGGTTATAGATATATGGATATGGATCGACCGTACGTTGGGGAGGTTTTCAAAATCTTCTGCAGTCTGTAGCATGAAGAACAAGATTCCGATTTTAAACACAAATGTCAGTGAAGTTGGTCAGTCACTTCTTCTATAGTGGTCACAAACGTAGCGTGCATGGACTCATGGAAAGCATTATTTCCAACTAGCCACTGGAGACTTTTATCAACGCGTGCTGTCAAATATCGAGTTTGTTGCGATCCTGAACCTATCGCTGGTTTCAGAAGATTAAGCTCAATGAATCCAATACTATGCACTGTCACTGACACGGGAACGGTTGGGCAACACAATTATTTATTACAGGATTTCATCATGAGCTGACATCAGTTAGAGTACCATTGGAAGAACCTGGGAGTCTTGGATAGCTGTTTCGTCCACCTAGTTTGGGACTCTTCAGCAGTACGCGCTCACCTGGGTTTAAACCTAGGACCTTCTGATAACAAGGCTAGCGAGCTCATAGACCATTAGACCACTGGGACCCGATCCAATGCGAAGCCCATGAGTTCTAACTTCTGCCAATTCATGCACGACATAGCGCGACCCCTAGCCAATGTCTTCGGCGAGTATTTCTCCTTACACCCGACCTGCTGCACCCTACTGGCCACGATTTCTCACTAGAACCCCAGGTAACTACCTACCTGAATAGGGCAAACCGTTAGTGAGCATCTCATTGATATTCAGGGGTTGGTTTGTAGGGATTTGATTGATTGGTGACAGGATTTCATCATGAGCTGACATTGGTTAGAGAACCATTGTTGCCTTGTAACCAGAGGGTCCTGGGTTCGAATCCCAGTGGGTGCGTACTGATGAAGGGTCCCAAAGTAGGACGAAACAGCTGTCCAGTACTCCTGATTGGTTTTCCAGTGGTTCTCTAACTAATGTCAGCTCATGATGAAATCCTGTAACCAATCAACCAAATCCCTACAAACCAACATCTGAATAACAATTCTTCATTCTTCAAGCAATAACAAAACAGATTTACTTACATTGGTTAATCATTGCTGAAAGTTTGTAAATAAACGTTAATATTATAATGTACAACGATACTTCTGATCGTGTTTCTTCAATCTTCTGCCAATCAGTACACGATTTAGCAATGACCGCCTTCTTGTCACCCGGCAATATAGACCAATTCGAATAAACAAACTATTCACTGTTCACCAACGAGGACAACTGCCTTCGCTAGCTGGCTGCATACTGAAGATCAAATGGCCAAAAAAATTAGTAACAAGAAACTCTGCAGTGGAGGAAACCAACCAACAGGCGAAAGCGGATTTCTCAACAAATATATAGGAGAAAATGGACATGGATTGGTCGGGCATACGTTAAGGAGGCCGTTGAATGATATCGCTCAACAGAGAGGCGATTGCTTAAGTGGAGTCCGAATGGGAAACGACGAGCGGTTCGTAGGTGTAAGGATGAAATGAAGGAGATCATGCCAGTTAGAAGAGGTGAGAGATTATGGGCAATCGTGGAACCAGCCAGCTGAAAAGGATAGCATGAAATAGAACAAAGTGGAGACGAGTTGTTGAAGCCCAGGGGAATAATAATAATATTGGTTATTTTCTATAGTTTGGTTTGTAAGGGTTAGTTTTGTTTTTATGAGTTGATCACGAATTTATATCAGTTAGAGAATCATTGAAAACCAGCACTGGAGTACTGGACAGCTGCTGTTTCATCCTAGTTTGTCCAGTACTCCTGTGACCTGCCACAGGATGCAGTTTTCTGGAGTCAGTTCTAGTGAGAAGTCGTCGTGACCAGTGAGGTCCATCCAGATGTCACATGTGAGGATGGATGTGTCCCACCGACGATATTGATCGCGCGCGCCAGTCGCGCTAAATGCATCACGAATTGATAGAAGTTAGAATTCATGGAATGACCATTGAGGAGCCGTGGTGTCCCAGTGGCTGAGTAATGGTCTACGAGTTAGTTTGCCTTGTAACTGGAAGGTCCTGGGTTCAAACCCCAACGCAGTGGGATGAAACAGCTGTCCAGTACTCCAGTGCTGGTTTTCAATAGTTCTCTAACTGATATATATATATTCGTTATATAAATTATGAGAATTTCATAAAGATTTCTTAAAGTGGTTACGTAATCAACACTGGGTATTATCTAAATATGATAAATATTTTCTGTTTTTAGTATAGAATTGGTGGATGGTGGCTAGCAGTGGAATCCAGGAGGCACATTTCGCCCCATTTGGGACTCGTCAGCTGGATGTACCCGCATTTCTCGGTGAAAACATCATCATCACTCAGTGAGAAATGCAGGTACATCCAGCTGACGAGTCCCAAATAGGACGAAATGCGCGTTATCCTGGATTCCACTGCTAGTCACCATCCACCAATTAACTTCTAATTGCATGCCCAGACATCGTTGAAGCATCTGCACAAGAAGCCGGCCGGCTGACATGTCAACCTGAGACCGAGCACTTTGGTCCAATCAATCGAGGGGAAAATCAAAAATTCAATTCAATAATTTTCTGTTTTTGTTGTTATTTTTTTCTTTCGACCAAAATAATTACATATATATATATATATATATATATATATATTCAATATCTCTTCTAGGTCATTCTTCATCTGTCCCATCTTCACCGCATTACGATTGGCGTCGTCAATCATTCACAGGACCAGTTGTCAATAACACCACCGCTAGTAATAGTAACAGTCAACTAGTTCCATCTAATCGTCAACAGCAGTCTCATCAGAAACAACAAAGAACTTCATTATCGAGTTTATCAAAAGATGTCACAATATCACAATCATCTTTCTTATTCCCATCAACAGCTTCAATAGTTGAACCATGTTTGAGCCAATCGCATCGATCCCTTTCAACAAAATCATTGAATTACTCCCTGGATAAGTCTACAGGGACATCAACGTCGCATAAACATTCCAGTGGTATTTTGGTTGTAAATCGTGGCCGATATGCATCAAGTCAATACGAATTGAACACTTGTGGAGATGTTATCAGTAGCTATAGTAATAATAATAATAATAGTAGTACAAATAATTATTATACAGACATTGGTATCAGCCAGTTGAAGAAACTTCAACGAATATCTACATTTGAACCACTTTTATCCGTTAATAGTGGTAGTAATACTAGGGGTGGCGGAGTCGACGTTAAAACGCCATCCTCGTCATCTCACTCAACAACAACAACAACAGTGAATAAACAGACTACTAGTACTGGTGTAAACACTCAGTCGTCAACAGGATTTAGAAAGAAACAATTTATTCCTCACATTCCAGAATTTGAATGTGATGAGGTAATGTAGTTTTTTTTCCTTTAATTGTCTCATTTTTATTAGAATCCGCTGACCTTTCCAGTGGATTCGACAAAGTCGAAAGAACCTTCCGCTCTGATTGGTTCTAGTAGGTCTCCCTAACTATCGGGTAGTGCGATGATAAGGCTAACACTTCATATTGAGGTGTTCACCTTTTTTGTTTACTTTCGGCAATTCATATACAGTCAGCGATAGTCTCAGAGATTTGAAGATTTCAGCGTTAATGAACGTTTCAGTCTTCAAAGGATCTATGTTCCGTCATTTTCTTTTCATTGATAAGGCTTTGTGAATATAGAATTGTCGGATAGGATGATAAAACATTTTAAATATATAGCTCTTACGATTCATGATTACGATTCGCGCCCACCCACCCACCCCCCACCTTTATCAGGGTGTATCAGCTCTTTATTAACTCATTCAAGAAACATTAATTGACGATAAAATGTTCGAATCTTTGAAGCCATCTGGATGTAATATGCCCCAACGCTATGGATTACCGAAAGTGCATCGGTGACACAGCCGTTAGGACTCTCGCCGACCATGCACATGGTCCGGGGTTCGATCCTCTGCTGACGCATACCCGATATCAATTATCGGCCTGCTACATTCGGGCTACCAATATCCATACTCGTATCAAAACTACGGTATGGAATCAAGCTATAATGAAAAAAAAGAAAGACGCTCATTTCTTCGACCTGTTCTAGATGTGAAGAATTCGCCTTATCATTTCACTAACCGATAGTTAGTAGACCTACTGGAAACAATCAGAAGGCAAGTTTTTTACCGCTCACTTACTCTACGATTCCTTGGGCTTTGTGGTATTACTGTTTGCGAACGTCCCACTAACTGCAACAATATGCTGCTACATATGCGAAAATATTGATTCAAAGGGGATAAACCTTGGTATAACCCACTTCTGGTTTAGAAGGTAGATTATTTTGTTTAATTAACACGACTCCACAGAATACGGATACCTTGGTGTTGCCAGGAGTAATCATAATAATATGGCTTCAACATAATATCTCCACATTTTGTCGTATTCTTTGCTATCCTCTTCAGCTGGCCTCATGGCTGCCCATAGTCCCTCATATCCTCCTCCTCCTTCTCCTCTTCACATGATCTCCTTCTTGCTGCCCAACTCCCCCTTGGGGAGGGGATTTTTTTCTAGTTCTACTGCTTTTCTGGATTTCAGTAGCTTTATGGCATTAGGAGATAACATATAGACTGACTAGCTAGCTAGCTAGCTAGGTCTCCGGTTGCCTTCGACTAGCTTACATCATTTCGTGTCTCCGATTCGAGCAAAGAATGGGTTTATACTTTTTACCACTTTTTTCCTTCTTGTGTTTTTTTGAAGTTTCTGTAGAGATTGTATTGATTTTTTTGCAGTGCGATCGCTAGCCCCTCTCGCTCCGTCCTCCTTAATGGCTGTGAGCTGGATATGGCCATTGAGAGTGGAAGACATGAAAAGATTAGGTGTCTTCGATCATAGGTGCCTGCGTTCTATTTCCCATGTTAGGCGGTGGTGTAATAGGTTAGACCTCAGTTGAGTGCTAGGTAGGTGGGAGGGGAAATCAATCGACGAGGCTGTGAAGTTACATCGACTGAGATTGGTAGGACATATGTTACGTGTGCATACCTAGCCATCGCCTTCCTCGACTGACGGGCGATGTTAGCTGACATAGGGACAGGCTGGAAAACAGCTAGCGGCAGTCAAACGAAAACATGGCTTCATCAGTCAATGAAATCCACAACAGTTAGTTTAAGCCAGGCAGCCATGTAGGAAGGTGTAGGCTTCCTGACTGGTTGGTGTCTTCAGCACGGTAAAAACCAATGGCTGGAAACAGTTGGTGATATGGCTGGCTTAAAATCGTTCTGGATGGCTAGCGCAAATGCATCCACTCCTTGTGACTTATAATATCCAATGAAACTATATTGTTCTTCGTTATTACTCCTCCTTTGTCTCACATCTCTGTTTACTGTCTCTATTATGCATTTCTCTTGCTTTTTGCGATACATTGAGTGTGGCGAGTTGAACTGTTGCACATCGCTGTAAAGTTCTTTGTCGAAAACAGACAGACAGACAGACAGCCCCACATTCAACATTCCCGCTTTATCCAGTCTTAGGACCGGTCAGTAGACCAGTAAACTAGAAGAGGCCTTTTTTTGAAAATCAACAAACTGGCTGAAGAAGCAGCCAGAGAAGACAGAACTCTAAGTGAACATAAAGAAGACGAATGGAGGTGATAAAGATAACCAACCGACCAAGAACCAGTACCAATCACCATCAACAGGAGAGATTTGTCAGAGGTTAGTAACTTCCTTCACTAATCTGCTCATCAGTCCGCTCCGTCCTCCTTTATGGTTGTGAGACCTGGCCAATGAGAGTGGAAGACATGAAAAGACTAGCTGTCTTTGATCATAGGTGCCTACGCTCTATTTCCTGTGTAAAGTGGCATAATAAGGTGAGCAACATGGAGGTTAGGCGTCGAGTTCTAGGTAAACAGGGGAAATCAATCGACGAAGTCGTGAAGCTACATCGACTGAGATGGTTAGGACATGTGTTACGTATGCCAAGCCATCGCCTCCCTCGACGAGCAATGTTAGCGGATATAGGATCAGGCTGGAAAAAAGCTAGCGGCGGTCAAACAAAAACTTGGCATCAGTCAATGAAATCCACAACAGTTGGTCTAAGCCACGTAGAAAGGTGTAGACTTCGTGGGTGGGGTCCTCGGGACGGTAAAAATCTATGGTTGGAAACAATTGGTGACATGGCTCAAAATCGTTCTCAGTGGCGCAGATGCATCCACTCCTTGTGACTTATGATCTCCAATGAAACTGTTTTGTTATTCTTTATTCTCCTTTGTCTCACACCTCTCCTCACTGTTTCTATTATGCTTTTCTTGTACTTTCTTCTCTTGCTTCGCGTGCTACACGGAATGTGGCGACTTGAACTTCCGCACATTTGTGCAAAGTTCTATGTCGAAAACAGACAGACAGACAGAATGCCAGAAAGCATCGTTTCAACTACAGATAGTCGGACAACACGGATGAAGAGATGTCAAAGCAGACCAACCGGTCAGAATCGGAAAGGCAAGGTAAACATCTCCATCAGTTTTACACCAGTTTGTAAATCTTCTACTTTCACTCATCAGCAGCATAAACAACAAGATTCAGATTCTGTTCAACACAAATGTCATTGAAGTCAGTCAACCACCAGTTCTTCTATACTACATGGGTCAGAAACTTGGCCAATGTGCTTGTCACGAAAAGGATTTTCAACAAGCCATTGCAACAAACTCTTACCAACAGCTGATCGATTCTCTGGTTGGATCCATACTGAAGATCAAATCGGTAGAAACAATTAGTAACAAGAATCTCTGCAATGGAACAAATCAATCAACAAACGAGAGCCGACTACTGGTCAGCAAATATGTAAGAGAAAATGGGAATGGATCGGTTGAGCATACGTTGTGAGAGGAGGTTGCTGAATGACGTCGCGTACAATTTTGGCCATCGCTTGTGTGGAATCCCAATGGGAAGCGATGAGTGGTTCGTTGGTGCGATAATGACATGGGGGAGTTCGCGTGTGGAGGGGAGGAGGAGATGAGAGATTATGGGCAGTCGTGGTGCCAGTCAGCTGAAGAGGACAGCATCAAATAATAATAATAATGATTTGCTTTATTCCATAAACATTACTTGTGAAACAGAATGGAATTTTCAGCATTAATCACAATATTGCATCGAATTTCCTCAAGTTATAAATAAAATTAATCACACAGAAAATTTTCCACATTTACAATAGAGGTAGTGTCAAAAACATGCTGCATATAAAATGGAAATACCAATAATAATGATAACAGCTAGGGTAATAATAATAAGAATACAAGTGAAAATTGCCGTTGGCTTGTGTCACACAGTATTGGCAATGTGGTATAGAAATCCTAACATGTTTAAAAATATTGAGTATAATGTTCTCTTTAAATGATATGGTGAGGGGAAAAACAAAGATTACAGCAGTCATAGAGATAAGTTGGTGTTTGCAATTATGAGAGTAAAACAAACAAAGAAGTAACAGGACCATAAATATAATAGAAGTAATAAAAGTAAAACTTGAAGGTATATAAGGATGGATGGATGGATGGAGGAAATTGTTTATTTACTATATAAAAAAGGTTAGTTAATTTTTGCCTGACACTATTTTCATCATCACATAAAATACGTGCCAAGTATGGTATCATAGAATTTCTATACTTAGACGTGCGAGCATACAGTTTTCTGAAGTTACTCCTTGTTCTACCTGAGGCGGAGATGCAAGGTGAAAGCTGAGGGTAAAGTGGATGCTCCAAGTCAGACGACAAAATCTCTTTAGCAAATGTATTGCACGAAGTCAATTGCCTATCGACAACGACGTTAACTATGTTGTCCACTGGGACACCACTCATCCTACTGACAGTCTTCAGTATTCTACGAATTGTGACATAGTCCTTTTTAAGCAAACCAGGAGAGAATAAGTAAGGGTGAACAATAAAGAAGAATAGGTAGGATGCAAGAGTTTATGAACTGTAAGATGAGGGGGAGGGTTGAGTTATACCCGAGTGTCTTAACTTCTTAATGTAAAATATCAGGAGGAATATTTTACTGGAGATCGCTAAGACATGGGAAGATTCTGGAACGTCTGGATTTCTCAGATGATATTTGTGTAATGTCATATAAACTCGAAGACTTACAGGCGAAAACCGACAAACTGACTGAAGAAGCAGCCTGGGAAGGCAGTACTCCTCCAGGCGAACATAGAGAAGACAGAACAAAGTGGAGGTATGTTGTTGAAGCCTTATGTTCCACTTGGAACCGAAGGGAATAATACTAATACTAATAATATATATATCTCCGTTAATTTGATGAATTTCGTGATTCACTAATTTAATTTTTTTTGTTTGTAAATTTTCTTACAGTTGATTCAACTTTCATTGACTTATGAAGAATATTTGCATAAATACGCGACAGAAGTATCACAAAAACAATCCGATATAATAACTATACAAAATAAAGTAAGCTTTTTTTTAAAATTCCTTTACGTTACGTAAATCATAAGTCACAAGGAGTGGATGCATCTGCTCCATTGAAACCGATCACTTTGACGCGTATCATTGATTGCTTCCAGCCATCATTGGTTTCTACCATCCCGAGGACCCCAACCAGTCAGGAAGTCTACACCTTCCAATGTGACTGGCTTAAGCTAACTGTTGTGTATTTCATTGACTGGGGAGGCCATGTTTTAGTTTGACCGCCTCTAGCTCTTTTCCAGCATGTCCCTATGTAAGCTAACATTGCCCGTCAGTCGAGGAAAGCGATGGCTAGCTATGCATACGTAACACATGTCCTAAGCACCTCAATCGATGTAATTTCACAGCCTCGTCGATTGACTTCTCCTCCTTACCTAGCACTCAATATTGCTTACCCTATTATACCACTTCAAACGGGAAATAGAACTCAGGGATCAGTGATCAAAGACAGATAGCTAGTCTTTTCATGTCTTCCACTCTCAAAGGCCAGGTCTCACAGCCAGCCATTAAAGAGGACGGAGTGGACTGCTGAGCAGTACAGTCGCCCTTTGGTCGACAACCAGTTGGATATCACGTCTACACCAGAGAAGGCGTAAACTGGCATATGCGAAACTCGCTTTCTGTATCCGTGCTGAGATTTTGTCACCGATCAACCTGTTGACGTTGGCTGATGCAACTTCCCAAATAAGTGAAGTGGTCAACACACTCCACCAACCACTTCACTCCTGCCTATTTCCATGCTAGGAGTGGTCGATGTAGTCCAGTCCTACAGTAACCAATCAGAACAGTTTATTATCTCTTGACCTAATCCCCGTTTAAATTTGGTTAAAAATGTGTAAATATGGTGTGTCTTGCCTCCATAAAGTGTGTACTCCGTAACCAAGTCTCTTGTCTTCTTATGTTACACTCTACTGTAATTTCAAGACTGCAGTTTGACAACCCTCCTAACCCCCCCCCATCCACCATATTCTATTCAAAACTTAAGTTAGTGAGTGAACAAACAGAATATGCTTTTTGTTCATTTATCCGCTTTGTATATTTAATTAATTTCAGTTTTTCAAATGCTACGGATAATGAAAATGGTAATAATAGTAATGATCAAGTTCTTTAATTCAGCCTAGTTTTGATCGGGATTGAAACATAAATACTTCCATTGTCACCAGTTATCAGATGACTTCAACCTGTGATTCCCATCAGTGAATACTTTTTATTTAAGTAGTTGATATGTATCCACATGATGTATGTTTTGTTTTTGACAGTCTGTTATATTTTTTTTGCTATGTGTATATGGATCGATATTCCTTTACAACTGACATTATGCTTTTGTCTGTCCACTAACTAAATGAACAATGTATGACCTTGTTATCACATGGTAAGACGTTATCTTATTGGTCCATGTGTATTAGCCATTTTCATATATACTCTTGCTTTATCAATTCTTGTTCACACACGTTTTCGTACGCTCCTTACCAATTCACTCACACTCTTGTGTGACAGTCATTATTTTCCTTGTCTGGAAAATACAAGTATCATCGTAAGCCTGGTGGTCTTCTGATTTCCCTCTTTCCACGTTAGGACTATTAACTACTCGACGAGTACATAACATATTTGGCGACGGGAAAAACTCGAATAACTCACTCAGCAGCAGTACATAATAGTAGTATACATATTTGTGTGTGTGTGTGTACACGTGAGAGAGGGAAAGAGAGATTCCATATTAGTTTCTTTATTAGATGTATCACACACAGTGAGTGAAACAGTATTATTACATACTTGATGACGAGGTTTCGAAAAAAGATTCACGTATTGTACATAATCATATCAATCAATTGTAATCACACGACTTTGAAACTTGAGTTTTATAGTTTTCTTTGTTCTCTCCTATTAACCGTCGTAGGGGTAGTAGAACTTTCCAAATATCCGGGTGGACAGGTGTTGAATCATTCCTATTACATGTATTCCCTCTCCGTTGATTCGATAAATAAAGCTTCAGTCAGTCAGTTATCAATCTGTCCCTCCGCCCACTCAGTGACATTCGATTTTAAAACTGTCATCTTATCCAGTCCATCCTATTATATGGTTTTGTGTGTAACTGCATGTAGTGTAGTGTTATAGCTGAACTAATCTCCAGATTTCTTATCTTATTCGGGTCAACTAATCTAGATTTTGCTGCTGGGTTTTTATGTTCGGCTAGTCTGACTGACTACTAGTTTGACCTATGTATTTGACCTCACTGACAATCATTGCAGGTAGGGTATTAGATAAACTAAATTGTTTTGTTTTAAAGGCTCCACAGGATTGATCGTTTAACCGACAAAGCTTGTTTCTAATTGAGTTTGTGGGTGGGTGGGTGGTTTGAATGCCAACAGCCACTTTTATTCCTGTCTGCCTTGTTAAGAATTCTGTGTAAGGTGGTTTCCGAGGTCCCTTCCTTGTATGGAATTACCACTGATGATTTAGATTCCTTATTGTTGGTGTTGTCATTATCCTGAGCATATTTGACATGCATGTCGTCATTATTATTACTCTTATTACTATAATTATCACTACTATCATTATTTATTTTATTTTTACATTTCCCTACATATTTCCTGAGTAATTAATTTATCAGGGTAAGTATTAAGTTTCAAGGCTTCTTTTATGTGTATCACATTGTGTCTTAGATTTTCCTTGGTACTACTTAGTTTTTGTGCTCTGTCACTTAAACATTTTACCAATCCTATTTTTACTGACATAAGGTGGGTGAGATGATCTGAAGTCCAAATATCTATTTGAATGTGTGGGTTTCCTGTAAACACACTAGTGTGTTTAACTTTCCATCTTCTTTCCTTTCTACGCTGCACTCTAACATTGGAAGCTTCCGTTTTGAGTGACTTTCCAATTCATAAGTGAATAGAATCGCCTCCATCTTTGAGTTAATGTGTTCGAAAAATCTATCTATATCCTGTGTTCTAAGGACAGTGAATGTGTTATCTACATACCTCCACCATACTACGATGGGGGGGTGGAGCTGAACGTTTCAATCGCCATGTTTTCCCACCTATTCATGAATATATCTGCTACAACCTGGGATATTGGTGATCCTATGGGAACTCCCTCAGTTTGTTTGTATATTTTTCCTTGGAATTTAAATACTGTGGAAGTCAGGCATAGCTAGCCGCACTTCCAGCATTATGTCCTCAAGTGGTAATTTTGTCCTAAGTTCGAGTTCTTGGTCAGAAATGAGTTCGTTTCTGACTGCCTCTATAGCCATATTTAATGGTATACGTGTATATAAACTAACAATGTCAAAAATAACCATTTTCTCTCCGTCATTTAATTTTAAATTGTCTAATCTATGTTTTAGTTCATAAGAATTAGTGAGTCTAGATTTTGAGTAGTTTTTTAGGGGATTTAATACCATAGCTAAATATATTTAGTTAATTCATAAGTAGGTGAATTTCTGAAATCAACTATAGACCTAATCATAGGGTATCCTGACTTCTGAACTTTAACAACACCATACATCCTACTGGGATTGTTGTTAGTTTTGGGCATTAAATTAAACCACTTAGACTCGCCTAGAAACAGCTTCATTTGGCGTATAAGGTCTATATTAATGTATATATATATATATATATATATATATATAAGGGTGTGGTGAGAGCAGGCTGCTAGCCAACTGGTAGACATTAATTTACATCAATGTCTAGGTCGCTAATATTGGCCATGAGAAAATATGAACAAGGCTGATTCAACAACCAATCACAGCAGACTTAACATGGGCAGATACGATTCACAGATTATGGGACCAAATATTGGAATTTTTTCACAATCATGTTAATCATTAGGTTTCACCTCTGAATTCGGTTGCAATGGATAGTAAGGCATATTATATTGGATATCATGGAAAATATTTGTAGCTCAGATGGATGATTTTAATGTAGTTTTGTGTTCTCTGAGCTATCTGGATGGTTTATTTGTGAAGCTTTCATCGCCCCTTACGAGACAACATCTTGAGCGCATGCTTCAGTTTGAATTGAAGTGAGCTTTTAGATCTCTCCACGAGTTGATGAATATTCTCTTCTCTTGGGTGACCTTGAAGGTGATTGGCCGTTTTTGCGTGATTTCACACCCGCTAGTCTACACTTGTTTTGGTAATGATTGTTTCCTTGACCTAAGCTTTGACCTTTTGTGTGTGAAATTTGCTTCTTATCGATTGGTAAATTTTGTTTCTATATCAGTTTATCCATTGGATGGAGGATTTCATCATGAGCTGACATTGATTACAAAATCATTGAAAAACCTGGGAGTACTGGACATCTGTTTCGTCGTCCTAGTTTGGGACTCCGCTTCATCAGTACGCACCCACTGCACCACGGGGGTTTCGAACCCAGGACCTCCTGGTTACAAAGCGAGCTATCTTGTAGACGATTGAGCCACTGGGGGATCCAATCCAGTGGTTCATGAATTCTAACTTCTACCAATTCACGACATAGCGTGACCATTTTGTAATGTCTTCTTCGATGAGCTACTGCTGCCTCATTTTCAACCTGGTCATTGCTTCCCACGAGAACCCGAAGTCACTGCCTGAATAGGGCCAGTCGCTAGTGAGCATCAGATTAATTTTCAAGCATTAGCATTAGTAGGGATTTTCGTTTGATTGAATGGAGGATTTCTCATCATGAGCTGCCTGTGTGGTTAGAGAACCACTGGAAAACTTGGCAGTATACTGGACAGCTGTTTCGTCAGTCTAGTTTTGGGACTGATGATGAAATCTTCCATCCAGTCTAACATAATTCCTACAAAAATCGATACTTGAAAATTTATCTATTGCTTGACGATTGATTGGAATATAACAGGCTTCTAAAAATTCTCCGTTATTCTTGGTGTTTCTTATGTCTAATATTTGAACGCTGATTGTCCCAGTCGAAACGATGTCCGGGTGGATATGAGAGAGTGGATGTCATGTCTTTTGACGGCTAGTTTATGATCATAGATAGAAAGAAGACGAAGGGGATATCGTCTATTTTTACAGTTGTTGCAATTTATTTTGCAGATGATGTGTTGGTTTTATCTTCTTTCGTCATTGAGTCTTTCGGTTGACATAGAACCAGCTGAGTGAAATGATTTTGTTGGTTTTTGTGCTATATCAATTCCTGAAGGTGTTTGAAGAGTCCTGCAGTGATTTTTCATCTATTTTGTTTTTAAATATTGATTTAAGAATTAAACTTGGGTACTGTGGTAGAATGGTATAACTCCATTATGGATAAGATTTTATTTTAATAAAGTCACACAGTGGTGTTACACAGTAATATTAACTGATGACCACGTTTCGAGCACAAACTATTGCCAATCATAATCATGTCAAGTTACTCACACAACTTTTTCCCTTCATTTATATATTATTATTGCTTCCTTGGGTTCCTAGTGGAACATTGGGCTTCAACTGCACGTCTCCACTTGCCACTTCTGTCTTCCTTCTGCTGTACTTTTCACCTGCATCCATCCATGTTAGTCCATACTGTTTCAACTCCTCTTCACACGAGCTCCTCCATGTCACCCTTACACCGACGACCCGTTGGCCACTTCCCTTTCGGGTTCCACTCGAGGTCTTGACGCACGATGTCGCCCGGCGGTCTCTTCACCGAGTGTCCGATCCATCTCTTCACTTTCTTCTGCATATTTGTTGGTTGGCGATTGGTTCTTGTTTTGTTTGTTTGTTCCCATAGTTTCCTGTTACTGGTGATTATTTCCGGCCCGGCCATCTCATCTTCAGTATAGATCCAGCGAAGGCAGTTTTTGGTTGATAAAGGTCTGCAACAGGCTATCGGTGGAAATATTCTTTATGACCCGCCCGCCAAGTTTCTGATCCGTATAGAAGAACTGACTGACTTGACGTTGTTTGTATTGAAAATCCGATCGAATTTTGTTGTTGATGCTGGCTGAGTGACGAAGATTTCTAGATTGGTTTCAGGTTGATGAGTGAATGTGTTTCTCGCCTGCCTTCCCGATTTTTGATTTGACATGTGTGGAATCGATCAGATATTTAAATAAAAATCAATATAGGATATTGCACAATCAGAAATAATAATATGAGTGGTATTGATCAATTACAATCAGATGGGAAATAAGACGAGTGTTTTTATAGTCAAAATAAATAAGTAACTTGTTAGAATGCTATGATGTACGTGAATGGAAATAGAATGCAATTTGAGATTATTTATTATCCTCCTCTGATTTGACTGACTGACTGGTGGTAATAATATCTTCCATATTTCTGGTATTTGCATTGAGTTATTTCTGTTGCATGTGCTGTGTTGGGTGTAGATTCACTCGATGAACAAGGATTCAGTAATCAATCTCTCGGTCCACCTCCATAGATTACTTCTTGGAATTTTAACCCTCTCCCACCTTATTTTGTGATTGTGTGTTAGTGCATGCAGTGCAGTTGCTGGGCTTTCTTCTAAATTACTTATTTTCGTGGGGTCAACCGTTGTTACCTTAGCTAAATTTTTGTGTTCTGACAGGCAGTCTGACTACTCATGATCTACCAGTTTGACGTATGTTGTTGACTGAACTCACAGTCATTGGAGGGTATTTTGTAAATTTCATTATTTTGTCTAATTGGGTCAACCTACTGGGTCTTTTAACCTACAGAGTTTGTTCCTAAGTGAGTTTATAGGTTTAAATGCCACTCTGTTTCCTGCTATATTCGGAATCCTACATAGTGTCTCAGATGTCCCCTCCTTATATAGTATAACAGTGGATGACTTCTCTCTTGTTTATGTTATCATTACTGGTTTCACAATTATTTTTATTTATTTATTATTGTTATTATATCCTTTAATTCTTAGAGGAACATAGGGCTTCAGCCACGCGTCTCCATTGACTTCGGTTTTCTGCCAACTTTTTCACTCCGCTCCAAGTTTGCCCACATGCTTTCATCTCCTTTTTACATGACCTCCTCCAAGTCACCTTTGCACTGATGACCAACTCACCGCTTCCCTTTCGGGTTCCATTCCAGCAATGGCTTGTCTAGTGATGTCACTCACTTGATGGTTTCCCCAGCGTATGGCCAATCCATCTCCATTTATTCCTGCCTATTTGTTGCACAATCGGTTCCTGGTTTGTTTGCTCCCACAGATCCCTATTGCTGATATTTACTGGCCGGCCATCTGATCTTGATTATTGAGCAAAGACAACGGTTAATGGAGGTCTGAAGTTTGTTTGAGATGTTGTTTATAACGCGCCAAGTCTCTGATCCGTATAGTGATTAGCACTGACTGACTTCACATTGGAGTTGAAAATCCGGATGTTATTTTTGATGGTGAGTGGGGCTGTTAACCTCCACACAGACTTAAGAGTAATGAAAGCCTGTCTTGCTTTTCCGATCCTTGCTTTGATATCCTTGTTAGTTCCGCCTTTAGTTGAAACGATGCTTCCCAGGTAGGTAGGTAGGTAAAGAAGGTTGTTTCTTTCAGGTTCCTCCCATTTATGTTGGCTGATTGTTGTCTGTTGTTGTTGCTGTGACGTTTGGCTAGGAATCTTCATCACCTCTGTTTTATCTATGTTCACCTGAAGTCCTATCTTTGATGCTTCTTATGCCAGCTTGTTGCTTTATGGTAGGACGATTTGCTTTGTGTTTTCTTCGGGGGCTTTGATTTGATAGGTTGGCTTGAGGAACTGGGAAGACGTTCAGATATCACACAGATGGCTTTGGTGTTAATGTTACAACTTAAGTTTAGACACTTTGGTGATGAAATTATGTAAGTATTTATTCTTTTTGAATACACTTAGTAGGCATTTCTCTTCTTCAGTAGCGGAGTGCTACAGTATACTTTGTACTCTTTTATAAACAATGTCTGCACGCATAGTATCTTTCGTGAGTAATTGGATAGTTGGGTAATGTTATGTACTAGTTTTCCCCGTCGCCAAATTGTTATGTACTAGTTTTCCCCGTCGCCAAATTGTTATGTACTCGTCGCTGAATTATTGTTATGGACTGGTCGAGAAACTAATAGTCCTGACGCGAGAAGGCGGAAATCAGAAGACCACTAGGTTTGCGATGATACTTCTATTGTCCAAACACAAGGAGACGAAAATAAATGGTCTCACACCAAAGTGGTAAGTAAGTAAAGTAGTTGTAAAGTAAAGTAGTTCACACAAATTGTGAATGCGAATATATATAAATAATTCAGACAAGCGTGGGAAAAATCATTAGACAGTCTTAACATGAATGGCTAATTATAATGGAGTGTCGATCCAATTATACATAGCGAATATAGCAGACATGCCAACAAACATATATGGATATATGTCACCAAGCAACGGACTGTCAACAAACACTCATATTATATATAATATAATATAAGGAGAATACACATTATTAAAGGAGACAAGTCCATACAAGTGAAGTGGTCACAGACTAACCGAGCAAACAGAAAGAGAGACCAACATGCACACACACACATAAATATATATATGTGGATACATATCACCTCCCCTTTTGAGAAGATGGATGATTAGTAGGATGTTTACCTGGGGGTTTATCTGGGACCTTTGGGCTTGTTGTTGACGCCTGTCGTTTCGTCTGATTGTTGGGTTTGCGGCTTCGGCTCCGTCCGGAATTGTCTAGCATTTTATGCTTCTTCACTGTATTGCGTAGAGAATTTAGTGGGACATCAGCCAGATGCAAACGATCGAACCAATCAAGTCCCAAAACATTTAAATCATTCTTCGTGACGTAACAAATTCCTGTGAATTTGGTATTGCGGAAGGAAACAGAACATTTGAGTTCACCAATTAGTTTGAGCCGCCCACCACAGGCGCTGAGAAGAGACTGGGAAGTATTGGTGATAGGTGGTCTGCCAATATAATTCCAAAGTTTCTCTGATATAACAGTAATATCAGAGGCAGTATCTAGCTGCAGACGAGTATCATGACCATTCATCTGAAGGTCAATATATTTCCGCATAGCTGGTGTTGTGACTTGACAGGTTGCACGTAGACTCAGTGATCTTTTTGGAGATTTAGGACCGACATTTTGTTGAGCTTTTGCTGGATTATGATATCTGAGTTGGCGTGGCTGACAAAAACCATTTTTATGACCGATGATTTTGCACTTGCTGCAACGATGATTTTTGTATGGGCAAGACTTTACAAAGTGCCACGCGCCACAATGCCAGCATGGTGATGGAGGGGTCTTCTTTGCAGTATTTTGTGAAGTTGGACGAGTATGTATAGATTTCCGCGGGACATTAGGAGAAGTAGGTGGGTCAGGAGTAGCTGATGAGAGATTTTTGCTCTTGCGTAATGCACGAATATCAGAGCTTCTCGGAGGTGTTGATTCGACCAAGTGTGTGTCTTTCTGCAGATTAATCAGCCGTTGATATTCATCAGCTATGTCATGTAATGTTAACTTGGGATTTTGTTCTAGCTGATTGAGCAGTCGAGTTCGGATATCTGTGAAACGAGGAGATTGGAGACTGCATATGAGAATCAAGGCTTTGAACTGATCATCTGTTAAGGACCTGAGTCGAAATCTCTCACATTCTCGGTTGACTGTGCCAACGTGAGTAAGAAAATCATCATTTTCATTCATTGCCAGCTTGAGGCAACGATAACGTATACTGAATAATGAGGAGTGGTCTCCGAAATGTTCACGCAGCAACTTTATTGTATCATCGAAACAATTGTCACGTGGTTTCTGTGGTAAAATTAGGTTGCAGTACCGTTCATATTCTGCCGGACCCAATTTACGTAGCAAAACTCGCACCTTCCAGGCATCGTCTTGTGAGGCGAGATCAACAGTGAATAAATCCTCATAACGTTGATACCATGTGTCAAAAGTGACATTAGCCTCTGGGTCATAATTGAACTGTGAAATGCTGTTCACAATTCCGTCGACAGATGGTAGCATGGTATGATTGGGATTGCTTGAAGGTGGAGCTGGACCAGTCTGTTGGTTGACGAACATTTCCATTAATTTCATTTGTCGTTCAAACAATAATTCCAATTTAGAATAATCCATAGTAAATTGTTATGTTGCTGCTGCTGAGTGGTTAATAGTAGTTTTTCCCGTCGCCAAATTGTTATGTACTCCCCGTCGCCAAATTGTTATGTACTAGTTTCCCCGTCGCCAAATTGTTATGTACTCGTCGCTGAATTATTGTTATGGACTGGTCGAGAAACTAATAGTCCTGACGCGAGAAGGCGGAAATCAGAAGACCACTAGGTTTGCGATGATACTTCTATTGTCCAAACACAAGGAGACGAAAATAAATGGTCTCACACCAAAGTGGTAAGTAAGTAAAGTAGTTGTAAAGTATTTTTGTTCACACAAATTGTGAATGCGAATATATATAAATAATTCAGACAAGCGTGGGAAAAATCATTAGACAGTCTTAACATGAATGGCTAATTATAATGGAGTGTCGATCCAATTATACATAGCGAATATAGCAGACATGCCAACAAACATATATGGATATATGTCACCAAGCAACGGACTGTCAACAAACACTCATATTATATATAATATAATATAAGGAGAATACACATTATTAAAGGAGACAAGTCCATACAAGTGAAGTGGTCACAGACTAACCGAGCAAACAGAAAGAGAGACCAACATGCACACACACACATAAATATATATATGTGGATACATATCAGGTAAGCAAAACGGTTACTCGTTTATGACATTGGTTAAGGGTTGCGCTATACAAATATGTCATAAATCGGTAGAATTTGGAACTCGTGGGCTAGCCATTGGATGATCGGGTCCCAGTGGCTGCGTATTGATGAAGACTCCTCAACCAGGACACAACAGCTGTCCAGCACTCCTTGTTGGTTTTCCAGCACTTCTCTAACTAATCTCAACTAATGATCAACTTACATATTTACTTATCGATTTATTCCATTTCTTTTTTGTGTGTGTGGCTTCCTTATTAGCTCGATCGAGATGTCTGTCAATTGTCAGAAAGCCTTGAAGCTCGTGAAAAAGGCATCATCACTGGTGGTGGTGGTAATGGTTCAATGCGTCATTCAACTAGTTTAACATTTCGTAGTCCTTTTAACAGTCCAAAGAAAATTAATCCAAATCTGTCAGAATCAAATTCCAGCCGTAAACAAAAGTTAGCTGGTTCACAACAAATTGAAACAATTGTCTTATTAACTAGTCAAATTTCTGGTTTAATGTCTCAATGTGATGAATTATGCAAGCATTTGATGAGTACAATCAATAATCTTAACGAAACATTATCAAATTATGAATCTAATTTAAAAAATACATAATTTTTAAAATATTTGTAAACAATTTTTTTCATGACTTGATCTATACTACTTATTTTTGTCGATTGTGAATAATTATACTACTCTTATGTAACCAATTATTATTATTATTGTCATTCACTTTTGTGGTGGGAAATGTCTTTTTAAAAAAAACTTATTTCTATACAATTTTCAAACAATTCTATGGCGTTTTTTTAAAAATTCCTTTTTTAGTGTTCCCTTGGGTTTTGAGTGAAACATAGTGTGCTTTAGCACAGCACATCCTCATTTTTTTCTGTTGTTTGTGACCTTCATCAACTGAATACATAGTCTCTCATCTCTTCTTCGCCATACGATCTCCACCATTTCATCCGCGGATCCATATCAAACTTGTCGTTTACCTAATTACTTGGGTGCCGTTTGAGCGATGGCCTGCATTGCGTGCAATGTCATTCGGTGGTCTTCTTAGCATGGAGCCAATCCATGTCTATTTTTTTCCGTAATGGATTCTTGGTTGGTCCGTTGATTGATTGTCAGAGTATCTTGTTGCTAGTTTTTTTCTGGCCAATTGGTCTTGGTGACTTCATTCACTTATCTGGCTAGGGAGCATCGTCTCAACTATAGGCAGTCGGGACGGATGAGGATGTCAAATCGAGCGAGAATCGGGAAGTCAACTACATACGTCAAACTAGTAGATCATGAGTAGTCAGATTGCCTGTCAGAACACAAAAATTTAGCTAAGGTAACAACGGTTGACCCCACGAAAATAAGTAATTTAGAAGAAAGCCCAGCAACTGCACTGCATGCACTAACACACAATCACAAAATAAGGTGGGAGAGGGTTAAAATTCCAAGAAGTAATCTATGGAGGTGGACCGAGAGATTGATTACTGAATCCTTGTTCATCGAGTGAATCTACACCCAACACAGCACATGCAACAGAAATAACTCAATGCAAATACCAGAAATATGGAAGATATTATTACCACCAGTCAGTCAGTCAAATCAGAGGAGGATAATAAATAATCTCAAATTGCATTCTATTTCCATTCACGTACATCATAGCATTCTAACAAGTTACTTATTTATTTTGACTATAAAAACACTCGTCTTATTTCCCATCTGATTGTAATTGATCAATACCACTCATATTATTATTTCTGATTGTGCAATATCCTATATTGATTTTTATTTAAATATCTGATCGATTCCACACATGTCAAATCAAAAATCGGGGAAGGCAGGCGAGAAACACATTCACTCATCAACCTGAAACCAATCTAGAAATCTTCGTCACTCAGCCAGCATCAACAACAAAATTCGATCGGATTTTCAATACAAACAACGTCAAGTCAGTCAGTTCTTCTATACGGATCAGAAACTTGGCGGGCGGGTCATAAAGAATATTTCCACCGATAGCCTGTTGCAGACCTTTATCAACCAAAAACTGCCTTCGCTGGATCTATACTGAAGATGAGATGGCCGGGCCGGAAATAATCACCAGTAACAGGAATCTATGGGAACAAATAAAGAAAACAAGAACCAATCGCCAACCAACAAATATGCAGGAGAAAGTGAAGAGATGTATTGGACACTCACTTGGTGAGGAGGCCACTGGGTGACTTCGCGCGTCAGGCCGTCGAGTGGGACGTGTCGACGGGTGATATGGAAGAGATCATGTGAAGAGGAGTTGAAACATTATGGACTAACATGGATTGATACAGGTGAAAAGTACAGGAGAAGGAAGACAGAAGTGGCACGTTGAGACGTGCAGTTGAAGACCAATGTTCCACTAGGAACCTAAAGGAAAAATAATAAGAATAATTTGGTCTTGAAAACAGAGTGAAGGCAGTTGGTGATGAAAGTCTGCGGTGATGTGCAAAGCTTTGGACTCATATAGCAGAAGTTACTGACTTAACATTAGTGCTGAAAATCCAAATTTTGTTTCTTTATGTGGACTACAGAAGATTTTTACAGTGATTTCAGAATGACAATATCTGTCTCGCCTTTCCTATTCTGCTTTTGACATCGCCACCGTCAGTGGTGCTAACTGCCTGTATTTGGAACGATGCTGCGCGAATAATTGAGTGAAGTCGCCTTTTTGATGTTAATTCCGCTGGTAGTGATTGGTGCTTGTTCATGACAGTTAGCTGGCTCCCCGTTTCCTATCAGTTTGTTAGTTTTATCATGTAGATCTTAGAGCCTATGTAACGTTAGACGTCAGTCATCTACGAAATTCAGATATTCCAGAGTCTTCTTGTTGGTCGAACATGCTCCTGGCTCCCTAAAGTCTTCCCCATAATCCAGTCCATCACAATTAGGAGCATCATCGGTGATAGTAGGCGTCGATTGTTGTCTTACTTCTGTAGCCTCACTTTATTTTCCAATGGTACTTTTTTTCTAAGCAGTGGAAGTGAGCAAATACAGTGCCACCATGCTGACCAGCAACAGTCACACAACTGACAACTAGGCCATCATCATGCTAAACAGAGACTAAATCAAGTGTGTTTTTTATTCCTTTATATTCCCAGCGGAACATAGGGCTTCAAGTTACAGGCTTGAGGTTTCGGTAGCCAGTGGTGTTTTGTTTTTACGGAATAAGGTTGCTGGCCTCATGCACAACCTTTCCTCTTTACCAGCATTATTTCTGACTTAGCGAAGTAAAGGAGTGCGTTGGCCTGGACTCGAACCCCACAACATCTGAATGGCTGGCGAACATTCTACCGCTGTGCCACCAATTCGTTTTTATTAGACAGAAATGGTCGTTCACTGCTGACATATCAATGTTTTTGTGTGGATACTTTAGTATCCAAAGCCAATGGGTTCTTAGTTCGAGTTTCAGTAGGTACACGATCGCTCACTGAGGATAACAATAGTAAAAATATATCCCCATCTGTTTGTACATGTGAGGCGTCAGGTTGCAGGCATCATTAATATGTTCAATCATAAAATAAGAATTAGGCATGTACATAGTAGTTTTCAAAGTTGCAACGAATTATATGAGACAAAATTAATAAAACAATATAGATAAAGTTGCTCAACAGGGGTAGAAGTAGTGGCCACAGTATAATTCAGATTATCAGCGCTAGTTAAAACTTCACTAAAAGCGCGCAATAATTAATGGTTGCGGTACAAATGGTCAATATAGTACGTTATTCGTGAAATAGTGAAAGTGTATGTGTACAAAGTTAGTGTATGGAGAATAACGTCTGCAGGATTTTTTATTGAGAACAAATCACCAAAGAAGTCACTGAGCAGTTAGGCGTGGTAAAGAAGCACAATTAGTGGCACCAGACTCGGATGACCTAGAAGCAACTAATCAGATTCTTCTGGGTGAAAAGTGGCATTTAATTTATAAAATGGTGTAACTATGATGTATATGTAATAAAAATGAATTATTCAGGGTATATATGTCCCTAATATGCTGCCAAAACTAGTCTCAGTTGCTCATAGGAGGAGTTATAGACGTATCGAACTAATGTCTACTCAAAAACTCATCCAATTGGCTATGTACCAAATAATTTCGGGAACCGGTTACCATTCTAATACGTTTTTTAGTCGAGCCCAGAATCCTTCAATAGAACTGTATGGGTTTCATTTATAGGATCTCCTGATTCAGAAGAATGATTGACTTTATGATGAATGTAGCCTAATGATGACAGTTAAGAATAACCTCTGTGTGAATAGTAGTGCATGGGATTAAGACATCGGCAATTATGTTTAGGACACCTTCAACTAACCCTTGTCGAAGATGTGTATGCCAAAGTCCCAGCATCCAAACATGGTCTGCTTCCCTCCTACCATGGTGATTCCTTTTTCGTTCAATAAGTACTGCCTCGTCAATATGAAGGGCGACACCAACTCCTCCAAGTACAGAAGTAATCCCATTGATCTATTGTGGCACAGTATCCCGACAGTGCTGGTATCACTATACTGCTGATGTCATAGTATTGTCTGTTTCTGCAGCTGTATCAGATACTGATCGTTTCAGTAGCCAGTAGTGACATATACACGATATTTTCCCAGAGGAGAATTTCGATTTCGAGAAGAAGGTATCCAAAATATTACCGTAATGTACGACTTACCAACTGTTACAGACTTACGCATATAAAAATGACTGCATTTGAATACCTAACTATCGGCAGTAATTTTGCAGAATCATTATTCCTCAACAAATGCATGTTTTAGTTCTTCCTAACAACCAGTTTTCCACAGAGAAGTCGGAAACCAAATCCGGGGAAAACTTGCAACAACGATAATGGAGAGCGTCCACTTGTAATGCTGAGCGATTTGACTGGTCATTTGAATTTAGTGTCTGTTGTTTTCTCTTGCCCTGTGAGTTCAACTGTGACATATAATTTTCAGTTCATACGCAGTTAAGAATCCAAGTAAGTTCTAACCAATCCATATAAAATGACAAATCAATCACACAGAAGATGAAAATCAATGCCATATTAGTGAATGCTATTAAGATGTGAACTTTCTGCATATTCTCAATATTGGCCACACTTTTAGATATAATGGTGCCTCACAGACGGTGAAAGGCTTTGGATATTGGGATGGAGACAATAACCCAAAATCGCCATGAAAGATGTGTCAAAGGTGAAGGTTTGCAGTTTTTGTAAGGCGTTTCTCGAAATTCTGGCCAGTAAGAGTTTCAGATCTCCTTTGACTGTTATTGTAAGTCGCTAAATTGGTGCCATTTTGCCGTCTCCTAAAATCAAATAGGCGCCATAATGGTAATGAGAGGGGAAAGTGGACAGCTGGGATGCAGGTGCTTCTGATTGATGAGACTTGGATGGGGAGAAGCTGTAGTTATTTCACCTCTGGATAATATCAATGGAATAATAAGTGTTAGACTTGTCATCTGTGCATTTTGCTTTGATCACTTGTGGGAAGCGAATCTCTTAAGTCAATGAAGTTCCGCCATTCACCTTTATTACGGTTAAATAAGGACACCTAATCTCACGGTAAGAGTAACATAGTCATGTGAAGTGTGCTTGGAGTATTTGTAGTAGCATGCCTAGAAATAGTGTTCTGTATGCGGCAAATAAGGTTCAATCTTCCCATTAGTTCTAAAATTTGAGGAAGGGACTTCATTTTGGAGAAACTATGAAAGATCTTTTAGGTGTGAAAATCTTCTGTATAGGAAATCACATCAATACACCCAATAGATGTGCGAGTATCCTAGGCCCTGTACTCACTAACGACATAACCGCACATACCATGCAGTTAGGTATTATGGAATAGTTGCGTTATTCTACGGTTTTTCAGTAGAGTTATGCAAAGCCAAAGCGTCGGTGGCACAGTGGTTAGGACTCTCGCTAACCATGCACATGGTCCGGGGTTCGAGCCCACGCCGACGCACACCTGATATCTATGGTCGGCCTGCGAAATTTAGGCTACCGATATCCATGCTGAAAATTCCATACCTGTACCAAAAATACGGTGTGGAATCAAGCTGTAATCAAAAATAAAAAAAAAAGCTGGTTAACCACTTGAAAGTCTGTACACACATGTCCATTGGAATTTATAACACTATCTGAATGGGATCCATTCCGCACTAATGAATCCTCAAAGGAGGGGCTTATTAGTTTCCATGAAAGTATCAGTTGATGACGTCATCCTCCATCTCTGACTGAAGTTACTAAAGCTGTCACCAATCTGAAACTAGGCAAAGCAGCGGGACCTGATGGAATGACTCCAGAGGTATTTAAGTACGGTGGAGTCAGTTTACTGTCTGTACTGACTGAGGTTCTAGGCAGCGTCTGGGAATCAGAAGAAGTCCCATCAGGTTGGTGTAAGTCACTGATTACCCCCATATACAAGAAGGGAGAGAAGTCTTCCTGTGATAATCACAGAGGGATTAGCTTGACTAATACAGTATCTAAAGTCCTAGGCTCAATAATCATGCGTAGACTGAGTGGTGCTCGGGAGGAACAAACACGAGAGAGCCAAGCAGGCTTTAGACCAGGAAGAGGGTGTATTGATCATATCTTCACCCTTTGACAAATTCTAGAACATAGGAATTCCTACCGGCGTCCAACAGTCATTATATTTCTTGACCTAAAGGCAGCATTCAACTCTGTCGATCGAGAGGTTCTCTGCCGATGCTTGGCTGTAGAGGGAATTCCGAGAAAATATATTGCACTGATTAAAGCACTCTACTCGCACTCATGCAGCCAGGTGAAAGCTTACGGCGAGCTGTCATCTGAACTGGTGACGACCAGTGGTGTCCGTCAGGGATGCCCATTATCCCCATTCCTATTCAATTTCATCACAGATGTGTTAATGGACTTAACCCTAGGTGACTTCAGCGACTCAGGAATTAACTTGCTACCAGGGAATAATCTCGTTGACTTAGAATATGCAGACGAGATGGTCCTACTAGGTGAGGACGCTGACGAAATGCAGAGTCTTCTAAACACCTTGAGCTGAGCAGTAATCTACGAATGTTTTGCATGCGATTCGCTCCCGCCAAATGCAAGATGATGTTACCGGACTGAACTACAGCGACTCCTAGTTTAGAAATAGGAAGTGAAGTGGTAGAGCACGTTGACCGCTTCACTTATTTGGGAAGTGCCATCAGCCAATGCCAACGGGTTGATCTCTGACGAAATCTCAATACGGATACAGGGGGCTCGTTTCGCATTTGCCAGTTTACGCCGACTCTGGCGTAGACGAGATGTTCGACTATCAACCAAAGGGCGGGTGTACTGCTCATCAGTCCGCTCCGTCCTCTTTTATGGCTGTGAGACCTGGCCACTCAGAGTGGAAGACATGAAAAGATTAGCTGTCTTTGATCGTAGGTGCCTGCGTTCTGTCTCCCGTGTGAAGTGGCATAATAAGGTGAGCAACATGGAGGTTAGGCGTAGAGTTCTACGTAAGGAGGGGAAATCAATCGACGAAGTTGTGAAGTTACAAAGACTGAGATGGTTAGGACATGTGTTACGTATGACTAGTCATCGCCTTCCTCAACGGGCGATGCCAGCAGATATAGGGTCAGGCTGGAAGAAAGCTAGCGGCGGTCAAACAAAAACATGGCACGAGTTAATGAAATCCACAATAGTTGGTCTAAGCCACGTAGGAAGGTGTAGACTTCCTGGTTGGGGTCCACGGGACGGTAAAAACCAATCGTTGGAAGTAGTAAGTGACATGGCTCAAAATCGTTCTCAATGGCTGGCCTGTGCAGATGCATGTACTCCTCGTGACTTATGATTTCCAATGAAACTGTTTTGTTCTTCGTTATTACTCTTCCTATGTCTCACAGCTCTGCTCAGTCTCTCTATTATGCTTTTCTTGTACTTTCTTCTCTTGGTTTGTGTGCTACATGGAGTGGAGTTTGGCGACTTGAACTCCCGCGCATATGTGCAAAGTTCTATGACGAAAACAGACAGAGAGACGTCATCGCACCTGAAAACTTACTTTGCTTTATATTAACGTGAAGGGCGCTTATAGAAATGCAGTCTGAGAGGGGCTTACAAAAGAAACCCAATTGAGTACTAAAAGTACAGTGTCATGTGAGCATTATATTCCAACATTGCTGTCTTCAGTTAAGTTTAGAATTTTGGAATTTCGGAGAAATTTAGAATGGTTCTTTTTTTCCTCACTTGGGTTCCCAGTGGAACGTAGGGCCTCAGTAGCATAATTTATTTCAACCTGTTCCATAAAGTCTTTTCAGCTGGCTACACAGTTGTCCAAACGCTTCCATTTCCCACCGAAGCGACTGTCTGCACGTCATCCCAGGACATCATACCTAGTTCATTTTTTTCCGCACCCTGTGTCAATGGAGTTGAAGATTGAACGATCAATTCTTGGTTGTTTGCTTAAAATCAACTTCCCCAATTTTCGCGGAAGCATCAATACGACAGTCATCGTCTCATCGGTCGCTGTTCAGAAAGAAGATTGAAACATCGTCAGAAGTAATACAGAGATTTATTATTGTAATATTTGTTTTCAGACCTTAGTTTGCTTAGTTCGCTTATTCCTTTTATATGTTGGTGTAACAATAAACAAATATCAAACGGCAGATCGGTGTTTTGGTTTTTGCGTCCGTTATAACTAAGCGTTTCTGAGAAATCTTCTAAGAACAGCGTGGGCCCGAGCGTAGCGAGAGCTGGGCATTAACGGTTTATGAGACGTGATTGACAGTTTCTGACGATAGAAACAGATCTGGCGGATTCAAACAGTTGGTGAAAGTTTGGATAGTCGCCGTTCATTTTTCCTGGTGCCGGTCAAGTCCTCTTTGAACAAGCAATATCTGGAACTTTTTGGAATTGGGTCAAGTTCAACAATGCCTGGGTCAAAGAAGGGACAGAGTGTCTTGGATGCAAACAGGAAAGTAAGTCATGGTGACTTGTCTGTTAATTGTAACGATGTGTCTGATGTTAAGCATGATATGGTTGATGTTACTGTTTCGCCGTTCAGGGATAATAGGAACATCAAACTCCCTAAATTAGAACCACGATGTTTTGATGGAAACCCGGCTGATTATTTACAATTTGTAAAGGAGTTTGAGATCATGTTGAGTGGTTTTTTTTTAAATGATGAATTGAAATTGATGTATTTGATGAGATATTGCACTGGAGATGCTGCAAGAGCTATACAGTGTTGTAAGTTTATGAAGCCAAAGGAGGGCTACGATGAGGCTATGAGCATATTACGCCAAAGGTTTGGAAGACCTTCGATGATTGCAGGGAAATTATTCGAGGCTGTTAAGGGTAATGGTGGTCAATTACAGGATGACTCCCAGGCACTCACTGAGTTTTTAGATAATTTGCTAATTTACAAGAATGGAATGATTTCGATGAATCGCATGAGTGACCTCAACTCGAGTTTTATACTAGAAGTAATAGCAAGACGTCTACCTACTCGACTGCAAAGGAAGTGGGTGAAGATAAGCTCCCGTATGGAGGATGAGGGTATCGAGCCAAAGTTTGATGATATCCTGAAACTGGTAAATGATAGTGTCAATCAATCTATGAGCAAGTTCGCCAGTCTATTAGATCTCACCCCTAGAATAGAGCAGTCTGAGATCAAAATGCAATCATTGATGACGAGTAGGCCTCAGAGAGGTGGATATCGAGAAGGCTCCATGATGTCTAGTAATGCATATAGACCTAGTGAGTGTAACAGGTTTCGTAGTACATCCTCAACAGATAAGTTACAAGATGCAAGACAAACACGGTTGTGTTTACACGTTTGCAAGAGGTGCATACAGAAGTGAACTGTGAACCAGTGAGCAAGTTCAGTGATAAGCTAAATGTAAACTCCAGGCCTGACTCCGAATTGTGTGACGATAACGTTGTTGTGAAGAAGTCTGTAGTTGCAACTGGTAAGCCGTTGTTGAATAGAGTGTCACAGAATAGAGTTACTGCTTCAGAGTGGAGTTCTGACTCCAAAAGTTTACAAAGTATAACTAGTCAGAGTGAAGATATAAAACCTTTAATGATTTGTGAGGAGGAACCAAAATTGTCTACTTCTGTTATTAAAGAGTTTGAAAATGATGAAGTTGACGGTAAAGTGAATATTCGTGATAATGATCATGATACTTCACAGTTGTCTTTGGTTGATCATTATGAGATGAGGGATATGCCTACTACTGCTAAGTTAAATAAAGGTTCTGTACAACTACAACGTGAAGTAGAATTGAACGCAGATGCAGTTCCAGAAGGTGTGCATACTTGTGAGACAGTCAGTGTAATTGATCAGCGTGTAGCCCACCTATCATCAGATGATAGTGCTAAACCCGAACTAGTAGTGAAAGACAGCAGTGGTGGTAATCTTGCAGTTGGACAACTATCTGAGAGCCGAACAAGAACAGCTTCTGATCCACCACTAAGTTCATCACCTTGTGTCACTCAGTCATCGTTGGTGCTGTCATCCACAATGAAACAGACACCCATCAACTCAAGTATCTTGTGCAATGACTATGGTAGTATCAGTTCGTTTGAAAGGACGAATATCAATGGTCAGTTTAGTGTGGATAAGCCAAGTGTAAAGGAGAGAGTTATTGTTAAATTGACTTGCACGAATAAAGGCATTTCTAGTTTCAAGTTACTATTTGAATGTTATTATCTTTGGTGTAAATTACTCTGTTTCTATACTTGGTTGATGAGATATGTCGTGTGTTTGTTGGTCATCTATATTCTACGATACAATGACATGGGCGTGTTGCCGTTCAGATTTGAGGATATAGCTGATAGAAGGAAGTTAGCAAATGAACTCTGCGACGATTTTCCAACCTAGGGCGTCAACCTGAGAAGGGTTGTAGGCGTACTGCTGTAAGTCCTACAGTTCTTCAAAGGGTAGCGCATCAATGAGCAGTCCAATGTGCTTGGTGTATGATCTTGTACATATGTTCATATTGTATATACTGAATTGATATCATCTGTCATCTAGCTGTTGGTAATTCTGTTTGTGTCCGGACGACTTCCACTTGGATCATCAACCTGAGAAGGAATGTAGGCGTACTGCTGTAAGTCCTACAGTTCTTCAAGGGTAGTTTGTCGTGTCAGAATCCACAACATTTGATGTGTTGATTGTACATATGTTTGTGTTAAATAGTTGTGTGAGTTCCAATTGATGTAATTGTTGGTTAATCTTGTTTGTGTCTGGACATTCCACAACTTACAATCGTCAACCTGTGAAGGGTTGTAGGCGTACTGGTGTAAGTCCTGCAATTCTTCAAAAGAATTCCATCAAGACATGATCGCGAGTTTGTGTGTACTGTTTGTATATACGTGTGGTGTGTCATATCAATTGGTGTTTTTGGATTCATTGTGTTTACTTGTTGTTTTCGTATCTTGTTGTTATTGCGTAATTTTGTTAAAATTTTCGTCGTGATTACTTCTGAAGTTGTTTCGAGTCTTCTACATCCATGAATGAATTGATTGATGTTAAAGACAGCAGATGGGTCGTATACGCCGGGGAGGCTAGGCTATTGCTGAGAATGAAATGCACACGGAGATAATTGTTAGCTGCGGTCCGACACGCCGGGGAGAAAGAGTGTAAACGACTGAGGCTCGCATGCGTCACCGCTACTAGAACTGAGGCAGAATGAGTGACAAGCGATTTCAGTGGTAATTGGTAGTGAGTAGATAAGAGGATGTGCGTAGAGTATCATGAGGTGCTGCTATGGTCACGTTGCATTCTGCAAGAGTCATTCTAGCAAGTGGCGATTGTGTTGCAAGATGTCAAGAGGAGGTCTCTGTCTGGAGGCGCAGGTCGTCAGCGATGTGTGAGATTGTGCTGTGGGTATGCTTGTGGTGTGTTGGCTTTTCTGTTTGTTTTCCATTTCAGCTCTGTCCGTGTGACCCAGGTTCTCGCAATGGCATCCAAGTCAACGTGCATTGGTCGTGAAGGAAAAAAGGGTTGGATCCCTTTTTTGCCGGGGAGTGTCAATGGAGTTGAAGATTGAACGATCAATTCTTGGTTGTTTGCTCAAAATCAACTTCCCCAATTTTCGCGGAGGCATCAATACGACAGTCATCGTCTCATCGGTCGCTGTTCAGAAAGAAGATTGAAACATCGTCAGAAGTAATACAGAGATTTATTATTGTAATATTTGTTTTCAGACCTTAGTTTGCTTAGTTCGCTTATTCCTTTTATATGTTGGTGTAACAATAAACAAATATCAAACGGCAGATCGGTGTTTTGGTTTTTGCGTCCGTTATAACTAAGCGTTTCTGAGAAATCTTCGAAGAACAGCGTGGGCCCGAGCGTAGCGAGAGCTGGGCATTAACGGTTTATGAGACTTTGCTGACACCCTGGTTGGCTATAATATCCGCATCGATATCGCTTACGAAAGCGAAACTTAAGGCTTCTCTTAGACTTCTCCAGTTGATCACAAATAGTTGATGCTACAATCTTTCTTGTTTAACCTCGCCTAGATGAATAACTTGCTAGTTTTCTAGCCGGTCCCTAGCCTGGGTAAAGAGGGAGGGTTGGGGCGTGGTGCTAGCACAACTCCACCCCTGTTAAACAACCAAATCGCTACAGAAACTTCAACGAATAAATATATTAAAAGTTCCAAAAACATCAGCAATAGCCTTACTTTTCGCTGGAATCGGGGAAGTGAAATGACGCAGGCTGGTGAAAGCTAGCCTTCGGGAAGCCAGTCAGCCGATGTGCCTTCTTTCGATGAAAGCAAAAGTAAGGGTGGGTACTTGGAATGTTCGTACAATGTACGAAACTGGAATGGCTGCCCAGATAGCCGCTGAAATGAGAAGGTACAGAATAGAAGTGCTGGCAATCTGCGAGAGCAGATGGAACGGAACTGGAAGGTGCCAACTACCTAGTGAAGAGACAGTATTCTTTTCCAGTCACACAGAGGACAACCACGAGCACACCGAGGGAGTGGCCATCATGATGTCACCAACAGCAACCAAAGCTCTCATGCAGTGGGAACCAATCTCCTGCAGGATAATGACAGCCAGGTTCAACTCAAAAGGAAGGAAAGTTACAGTCATTCAATGCTATGCGCCTACAAATGTATCAGAACAAGAGAAGAAGGAGGTGTTCTACAGACAACTACAAGCAATAATGGACAACGTCCCAAATGGCGATATCAAAATCCTGATGGGCAACATGAATGCGAAGCTGGGAGGAGACAACACAGGAAGAGAACTCACCGTGGGTCGAGAGGCCTTCGGTGAAATGATCGACAATGGTGAACTCTTCTGAGACTTCTGCGCCTTCAGTGATTTGTTGATTATTGGCGATGTGTTCAAACACAAGGACATACACAAGACGACATGGATTTCACCAGATGGAAACACCAAAAGCCAGATAGACTTCATCTCAATTTCAAGAAAGTCGAGACGGAGCCTACTGGACACAAGGTTGAGGAGAGGAGCAGATATGGGTTCAGACCACTATCTATTAGAATGGCCTTTCAAGGTGAAGCTAAAAGCCTCGAGGATAGCTAGAGACTCTGCAAGAACTGACGAGGAATCATGGTCCTTTCGACGCCAAGTAAAATCCTGAGTCGCATCATCCTGGAGAGAATAAAGGAGGCAGTGGAGACAGAACTCTAACCAGAACAAGCTGGATTCAGGAAAGACAAATCATGTTCTGACTAAATTGCAACTTTATGCGTCATCATCACAGAAGAAAGAATGGAATGGCTATCAAACCTCTCTGTACCTCAAATTTATAGACTTTGAAAAGGCATTCGACAGCGTCGCCCCTGAAGTAATTTGGAAATTACTCGAGTACTACGGCCTACCCCAAATATTCATCAACTCTATTCAACAGCCGTACGACAACGTCACATGTCAAGTCATCCACAACGGAAAACTCAGCGAGGCGTTTCCATTAAACACAGGAGTCAGGCAAGGGTGCTTATTATCTATCACCAATGATATTCCTAATTGTGGTAGACTCACTGGATTATGCGTCAGACAGTGAGTGGGAAACGAGAAGACAGGGATATCCTGGACCGACAGACGTGAAGAACCTAGAAGACCTGGATTTCGCGCGTGGTTGATTTATGTTTGATGTCACTGTCACAAAATCGAAGACTTACAAGCGAAAACCGACAGATTGGTCGAAGAAGCAGCCAGGGAAGACAGGACACCCATGTGAACGGAGGTGTTGAAAATAACTAACTAACCAACAACAACAACAACAACAACAGGAGCACGAACATCCAGCGCCAATCACCATCAACGGGAGGGATTTGAAAGAGGTTACTTCATTCACTTATCTGGCTAGGGAGCATTGTCTCAACTACACGCAGTCAGAACGGACGACGATGTCAAATCGAGCGAGAATCGGGAAGGCGAGCGAGAAACACATTCACTCATCAACCTGAAACCAATCTGGAAATCTTCGTCACTCAGCCAGCATCAACAACAAAATTCGGTCGGATTTTCAATACAAACCACGTCAAGTCAGTCAGTTCTTCTACACGGATGAGAAACTTGGCTCTCACAAAGAATATTTCCACCAACAGTCTGTTGCAGACCTTTATCAACCAAAAACTGTCTTCGCTGGCTGTATACTGAAGATCAGATGGCCGGGCCGGAAAGAATCACCAGTAACAAGAAACTATGGGAAGAAACAAACAAAACAAGAACCAATCGCCAACCAACAAATATGCAGGAGAAAGTGGAGGTGTATTGGACACTTACTTGTTGAGGAAACCGCTGGGTGACATCGCGCGCGCGTCAGGCCATTCCTCGAGTGGAACCAGGCCAAAAGGGAAGCGGCAAGTGGGATGTCGTTGTAAGTGTGACATGGAGGAGATGGTGTGAAGAGGAGTTGAAAGAGTATGAACTGACATGGATGCAGGTGAAAAGTACAGCAGAAGACAAAAGCGATTGGAGACATGCAGTTGAAGCCCTATGTTCCACTAGGAACCCAAGTGAGCAATAATAATAATCTTTCTTGTCTGGGTATGTTCATCACCTCAGTCTCTCGCATGTCAATCTGAATTCCCGTACCTATTAACTCTTATGTCATCTTGCGGGTTTCTGCTTGTTTACCCTCAAATATGTGCAGAACAGAACATAAATCATGCGCAAATTCCAAATCCGTTATGTCCTTTTTCTCTCCCACGGCTTTTGTATGATTCGGTGTTATACAATAACTGAAGCCATCAATGAGATCAGGAAGCCTTGCGTTACTATTGCCTTCGCTTCGAAGTTTCTTGTAGGCCCCCATTTTTGAACCACTTGGCCTGTAGTTATTATGACGAGAATGGGTACTTTCACCAATGGCTTACCCTTGTGAAATGGTGCATAAATCGGATGAGGATTACTGAAGTAGTCCGTTCCAGTCATGTTGCTGTTGATTTTCTGCATGCTTCATGAATAATATGGGAGCGCATGCAGATAAATTTGACTGAAATATTAATGCACAATCTGTTAGGAGATTTGAAACATTTGGATCGGATCCCAATGGCTCAATGGTATACGAGCTCGCCTTGTAACCAGAAGGTCCTGGGTTCGAATCGCGGTGGGTGCGTACTGCTGAAGAGTCCCAAACAAGGACGAAACAGCTGTCCAGTACTCCCAGGTTTTCCAGTGGTTCTCTAACTGATGTCAGCTCATGATAAAATCCTCCATGCAATTTGCAAAATAACCAACAGTTTATCGCCAGAATGCAGAAAAGTATTTTCGATGTGACAGGCCCGGTGAATAATTACTTCTACTACTTAACTGTTCATCGAAACACATTTCTTTCTTCTGAATATTAATAACGCATATGGTCCAGGTCTATGAGAATCTTTAGCTTCTGTCCTCTGCATTCTGTAGTGTGGCTCGCAATTATTCAGCTATTTCCAGTTACCGGTGAGAGGGTTCATCGCGAATGTTTCACTTCTCACAATGCCTTTGTAGCCGGCATTCACAGGTGAGTGAATGGATATGTCTCCGCAGCATTTAGGAAAAAATGCGGTACTGGAATCCGCCAAAAATCCAGAACCGTTCCAGAAAAATGAGAAGCTGCGGTCAAAAAAGCATGAAGTCTGTGCACTTTTCTCAGAAATACTGCATATTATCAGTTTACTTTAAATGCAACATTACTATCGGTTTGCACTTAATCAATGGCCCAACTTTTCGGAAAACGTACAGAGTGTGTGGCTGTATACATTGTATCGAATAAGTTTTGCTACGAATAGAAAATTCATTAGTTGGGGGCAAGGAACCCCTTCGGAAACAAAACAAATAAAGCGAATTTTTTTTTTAGGGTATTTTTTAAAAAAAATAATAACCTAAATTTCTCCCTAAAATATACTACTCGCCCAGCCTATTGTTGAGATGCGACCATGTGGGATGTGCACAGTTTTATGGGGCATCTTATAAATTAGCTTGCTGTCCATTGACTGATCTTTAAATACCACTTAACAATGTCTTATCTCATTCATTTTCCAATAACGTCTTTACTTGATCCTCATTATATCCCATTAAACCTAACATTTTACAGCTCTTTATGACTCATTATATTCCTACTCTCTGAAGGGTACGGTTGTACATTAAATGCACAAAAAGGTATAAAACAAAAACAACTGGCACAGCTGAGGATAAATGTATTAAAACCAAAAGTGGACATCATGATAGTACGAGGTACACGTGTAGCATTATACATTGCAAATGAACGTTGTCAGCCTAGGGAGTTTATTTTATTAATGCATTTATTAATGATACTTGCACTTACCTATTTCATTACAATTTAATGATTCACCTCAGCACTTTTACTTTTCTAAAACAGCTTTCAATCCCTTGTAAACGTTGTACTTACCTCAATATTGGCTGGTTATCGTATGCCGACAACCACGGGATGAAAACGAAACGAAGTCGATTTTCCCGCTCAACCTGGAGGACAACTGTACAATTCAATAACTATACAGCCTAGTTCAGACAATGTGTATTTATATATATATCAAATCTTTAACTGTTGAAACATTATTAACTAGTAGACAATCTACGATTTGAGATGATATCATACTTGATCGTGCCTGTAAAAATGGCATGCATTTTCATGTAAATTTATATGTTTATATGAGAATATACATTATTATTATTATTATTATTATTATTAGCCCCATAGTTTTGTGGTGAGAGCTGTCTGCAAGACAAAATTGTAGACAACAATTGATGTCAACGTTTAAGTCCCAAATCATGGTCATGAGAAGAGAACAAGAACAAAGCCTAACCTTGGGGAACTCAACAACCAATCGCAGAGTGGGTGGGTACGATTCGCAGATATATCACCGGACTGTCTAAGTAACGACCACGGAAAGATGGCAGGGTAAGTTTCGGCGAGCAAATAACCAATCAGAAGACGTTCGTTCACCGCTAACTATAGTGTACACAAATATCCATAAAAATTTGTTGATTTTCTTAATAAACGATCTGTTGCCTGGCCATTGTCTTCTGTCGTTATAGTTTTACTTTGTGAACACGCCCTTCACGATCTCCATATTCAGAAATATTCCGTTGATGGTTGTTTGCTTATCTCTGGATTTCCGTGCTCATTGTGATGACTTTCCTTATGGGTTCGCCACCGCCTTCGTGAAACTGTAAACCTAATATTATAGGTCTCGAAAGGAACTACTGTAGAAATATGCAGTCTTTCACGGAACCGTAAAAGTGTTTAGTGTGCAAAATGCCATCACTCTTACTTTCAACACAATTGCGGAACTATTTTTCACTTCGTATATACAAGTGGTAATATAGTAATTGTCAATGTAGTTGAAGATTGAACGATCAATTCATGGTTGTTTGCTCAAAACCAACTTCCCCAATTTTCGCGGAGGCATCAATACGACAGTCTTCGTCTCATCGGTCGCTGTTCAGAAAGAAGAGTAGGAAACCGTCGGAAGTAATATTGTGATTTATTATTGTAATATTTGTTCACAGACCTTAGTTATAACATTGTTTATATGTTGGTGTAACAATAAAGAATCCTCGAGTCAACAGTTGGTGTTTTGGTTTTTTCGTCCGTTATTACTAAGCGTTTCTGAGAAACTTCAAGCGACAGCGTGAGCCCGAGCGTAGCAAGAGCTGGGCATTAACGATTTACGAGACGTGGCTGACAGAAATAGTTACTATACATACATCTTTTCGTTATATTTAGTATGGATGTTGTCTGTTTGGATCATCTGGAGTGGTACTGTAGTAATTCAAACTAGGACTCCTACAGTTAACTGGCTTTGGTTATGCAGCTGAATATCCATTCGGCCAACTTTCCCGATTCCATCGGAACCGGCCAACTGCTTCCAATATTAGGGCCTCTGCCAGCAGACAACGTAACGTTAACTACCCAGAAACATACTGAGGTAGTGAGACTCATTGTCAGCTGCCTATATAGCAACGTGAAAGGGCTTAAAGGAAAAGCAGGCGAACTTAGGAACCTCCATTAATATCTACACCTGAAAATAATCAACCTTACTGAAACCCGGCTAACCCCTATTATCGCCGACAATGAAATCACCATAAAAGATATGTTTCTGGTCATGAGAGGCAGGAATAACAAGGGATGTGGAGTTGCCATATTCTTTGGCAAGTAACTTAAATGTGTGCATGCAATGGACTCACCACTTACTGAACTCCCAGACTCCACATGGTGTCATTTGACCGTAGGCCGTACCAAGCATTTACTAGGTGGCATCCATCTATTACCCCGCTGTAAAGCAGAGCATAACCAGTTTCTGCTCAGCACCACTATGAGGATATGCACTTGGACTAAGACCAAATCACCACAGCTGAAAATTTTAATGCCACATCTCTGAACCTTGTCTCGGGGTATGCTCAGGGAAAATTTGTCCAAAATCTACCACAAACCATTAGGAATACAGGACTGACCGAGAGTGTTGGAGACGACACTAGGTGGATCCCTAGTGGAAATTCATCAAAACTGGATTATATACTAACTAGTCAGCAACCACTAGTTGAAAATGTCCAAACCATGACCTCCAGGGGAGTAGTGAATACTCAGTCATAGGATGGAAGACATAGTTAAAGAGATTATTCAGATAGCAACCTCGGATACAGTGCATTTATTCACAGCACAGCCGAAGAAAAGGTCTTCTTCGATGAAAAGAAGTACGCGATGCATTCTGCAAGCAAAGTGGAAGACTTGGTCTATGTAGCGAAAATCCAAGGGTCAGACAGACCAATACGAATAATTTGAACTCAGGAAACAGTGCAATGCAAGAGTCAGGAGTGATAAGGGGTCATTTTAAGCTGTAATAAAAAGCACTCTCCAAATTTCCATGATGAACCGTTAAAGCCTGAACCGATTTATGTCGGGAAGGAAACCAACCAAAAAAGGTTCATGCGCAGTAGTAGGCCCAGACAGCCAATACCGCACTAGTCTGAAAATAGCCAAAAAATTCATTTTGACCTTGGTCGAACATTTGAACTGCTATTTGGGTATCATTAGTTTGGACCAAAATGGCAGCACTAATACTTCGCCAGAGGAAAACCAAGTGGCTACTCTTCAGATAGACCTGGCAATAGTACTAGGAAAGCCCCAGTGTCAATCACGTCTCATAAACCGTTAATGCCCAGCTCTCGCTACGCTCGGGCCCACGCTGTTCTTCGAAGATTTCTCAGAAACGCTTAGTTATAACGGACGCAAAAACCAAAACACTGATCTGCCGCTTTAGATTTGTTTATTGTTACACCAACATATAAAAGGAATAAGCGAACTAAGATCTGAAAACAAATATTACAATAATAAATCTCTGTATTACTTCTGACGAGGTTTCACTCTTCTTTCTGAACAGCGACCGATGAGACGATGACTGTCGTATTGATGCCTCCGCGAAAATTGGGGAAGTTGATTTTGAGCAAACAACCATGAAGTGATCGTTCAATCTTCAACTCCATTGACACTCCCCGGCAAAAAAAGGATCCAACCCTTTATTCCTTCACGACCAATGCACGTTGACTTGGATGCCATTGCGAGAACCTGGGTCACACGGACAGAGCTGAAATGGAAAACAAACAGAAAAGCCAACACACCACAAGCATACCCACAGCACAATCTCACACATCAATAACAACCTGCGCCTCCAGATAGAAACCTCCTCTTGACATCTTGCAACAGAATCGCCACTTGCTAGAATGACTCTTGCGGAATGCAACGTGACCATAGCACCACCTCATGATACTCTACGCACATCCTCTTATCTACTCACTACCAATTACCACTGCAATCGCTTGTCACTCATTCTGCCTCAGTTCTAGTAGCGGTGACGCATGCGAGCCTCAGTCGTTTACACTCTTTCTCCCCGGCGTGTGGGATCGCAGCTAACAATTATCTCCGTGTGCATTTCATTCTCAGCAATAGCCTAGCCTCCCCGGCGTATACGACCCATCTGCTGTCTCTAACATCAATCAATTCATTCATGGACGTAGAAGACTAGAAACAACTTCAGAAGTAATCACGACGAAAATTTTGACAAAATTACTCAATAACAACAAGATACGAAAACAACAAGTAAACACAATGAATCCAAAAAACATCAATTGATAGAACACACCACACATATATACAAACAGTACAAACAACCTCGCCGATCATGTCTTGATGGAATTCCTTTGAAGAATTGCAGGACTTACACCAGTACGCCTGCAACCCTTCACAGGTTGACGATTGTAAGTTGTGGAATGTCCGGACACAAACAAGATTAACCAACAATTACATCAATTGGAACTCACACAACTATTTAACACAAACATATGTACAATCAACACATCAAATGTTGTGGATTCTGACACGACAAACTACCCTTGAAGAACTGTAGGACTTACAGCAGTACGCCTACATTCCTTCTCAGGTTGATGATCCAAGTGGAAGTCGTCCGGACACAAACAGAATTACCAACAGCTAGATGACAGATGATATCAATTCAGTATATACAATATGAACATATGTACAAAATCATACACCAAGCACATTGGACTGCTCATTGATGCGCTACCCTTTGAAGAACTGTAGGACTTACACCAGTACGCCTACAACCCTTCTCAGGTTGACGCCCTAGGTTGGAAAATCGTCGCAGAGTTCATTTGCTAACTTCCTTCTATCAGCTATATCCTCAAATCTGAACGGCAACACGCCCATGTCATTGTATCGTAGAATATAGATGACCAACAAACACACGACATATCTCATCAACCAAGTGTAGAAACAGAGTAATTTACACCAAAGATAATAACATTCAAATAGTAACTTGAAACTAGAAATGCCTTTATTCGTGCAAGTCAATTTAACAATAACTCTCTCCTTTACACTTGGCTTATCCACACTAAACTGACCATTGATATTCGTCCTTTCAAACGAACTGATACTACCATAGTCATTGCACAAGATACTTGAGTTGATGGGTGTCTGTTTCATTGTGGATGACAGCACCAACGATGACTGAGTGACACAAGGTGATGAACTTAGTGGTGGATCAGAAGCTGTTCTTGTTCGGCTCTCAGATAGTTGTCCAACTGCAAGATTACCACCACTGCTGTCTTTCACTACTAGTTCGGGTTTAGCACTATCATCTGATGATAGGTGGGCTACACGCTGATCAATTACACTGACTGTCTCACAAGTATGCACACCTTCTGGAACTGCATCTGCGTTCAATTCTACTTCACGTTGTAGTTGTACAGAACCTTTATTTAACTTAGCAGTAGTAGGCATATCCCTCATCTCATAATGATCAACCAAAGACAACTGTGAAGTATCATGATCATTATCACGAATATTCACTTTACCGTCAACTTCATCATTTTCAAACTCTTTAATAACAGAAGTAGACAATTTTGGTTCCTCCTCGCAAATCATTAAAGGTTTTATATCTTCACTCTGACTAGTAATACCTTGTAAACTTGTGGAGTCAGAACTGCACTCTGAAGCAGTAACTCTATTCTGTGACACTCTATTCAACAACGGCTTACCAGTTGCAACTACAGACTTCTTCACAACACCGTTATCGTCACACAATTCGGAGTCAGACCTGGAGTTTACATTTAGCTTATCACTGAACTTGCTCACCGGTTCACAGTTCACTTCTGTATGCACCTCTTGCACACGTGTAAAACACAACCGTGTTTGTCTTGCATCTTGTAACTTATCTGTTGAGGATGTACTACGAAACCTGTTACACTCACTAGGTCTATATGCATTACTAGACATCATGGAGCCTTCTCGATATCCACCTCTCTGAGGCCTACTCGTCATCAATGATTGCATTTTGATCTCAGACTGCTCTATTCTAGGGGTGAGATGTAATAGACTGGCGAACTTGCTCATAGATTGATTGACACTATCTTTTACCAGTTTCAGGATATCATCAAACTTTGGCTCGATACCCTCATCCTCCATACGGGAGCTTATCTTCACCCACTTCCTTTGCAGTCGAGTAGGTAGACGTCTTGCTATTACTTCTAGTATAAAACTCGAGTTGAGGTCACTCGTGCGATTCATCGAAATCATTCCATTCTTGTAAATTAGCAAATTATCTAAAAACTCAGTGAGTGCCTGGGAGTCATCCTGTAATTGACCACCATTACCCTTAACAGCCTCGAATAATTTCCCTGCAATCATCGAAGGTCTTCCAAACCTTTGACGTAATATGCTCATAGCCTCGTAGTAGCCCTCTTTTGGCTTCATAAACTTACAGCACTGTATAGCTCTTGCAGCATCTCCAGTGCAATATCTCATCAAATACATTAACTTCAATTCATCATTTAATAAAAAACCACTCAACATGATCTCAAACTCCTTTACAAATTGTAAATAATCAGCCGGGTTTCCATCAAAACACCGTGGTTCAAATTTAGGGAGTTTGATGTTCCTATTATCCCTGAACGGCGAAACAGTAACATCAACCATGTCATGCTTAACATCAGACACATCGTTACAATTAACAGACAAGTCACCATGACTTACTTTCCTGTTTGCATCCAAGACACTCTGTCCCTTCTTTGACCCAGGCATTGTTGAACTTGACCCAATTCCAAAAAGTTCCAGATATTGCTTGTTCAAAGAGGACTTGACCGGCACCAGGAAAAATGAACGGCGACTATCCAAACTTTCACCAACTGTTTGAATCCGCCAGATCTGTTTCTATCGTCAGAAACTGTCAATCACGTCTCATAAACCGTTAATGCCCAGCTCTCGCTACGCTCGGGCCCACGCTGTTCTTCGAAGATTTCTCAGAAACGCTTAGTTATAACGGACGCAAAAACCAAAACACTGATCTGCCGCTTTAGATTTGTTTATTGTTACACCAACATATAAAAGGAATAAGCGAACTAAGGTCTGAAAACAAATATTACAATAATAAATCTCTGTATTACTTCTGACGATGTTTCACTCTTCTTTCTGAACAGCGACCGATGAGACGATGACTGTCGTATTGATGCCTCCGCGAAAATTGGGGAAGTTGATTTTGAGCAAACAACCATGAATTGATCGTTCAATCTTCAACTCCATTGACACCCAGAGACTCACATCTGGAAAGTCCTCGGGGTATGTCTACATCATGGCATCTCTTCTGAAACACTGTGCTGAAGCTCACCATAGGCCCTTGTGCGACTACTGCCAACACGCGGTTGATTCGAGGAAACTGTTTAGTGAATGGAAAAGAGCCATCCTTTATCCAATTTTCGAGGGTGTGGACAGGCAAAATGCCACCAGTTATAGACCGGTAGCACTACTGACAGCCGTATCAGAAGTACGGGAAAGTATAATTGATGATCACATAAGAAAGCACCTTGGTAGGGCTAATAGATTCCATGATGCACACCGTGGTTTCACGAAAGGCGGATACTGTTTAACATACCTACTATCAGCTTGGAACGATCAGACAACATGGTCGGATATGAATATTCCGATTCATGTGGTCTTTCTAGGCATTCGACACAGTTCACCATGACCTCCTCTTACACAAAGTAAGTCTGGCAGGTATAGGTGAACCATTTCTGTCATTGTTGAAGGACTGCCTAGCTGGAAGACAATTTTGCACTCATTTCAATCGACTACGATCATCTTGGCACAGCTCATCATCGTGATATCACAGGGCTCTACCACAGGGTCACTGATGCTTTTGATTTTTATCAGTAACCCTACCATGCCATCTAGGTCGCCAGACTTTTCTTTACGCTGACGACGTAACGATTTGGAGAACAATAAAGCACTCAGAAGACTCAAATAAGCGCAGGCAGACCTAAAGCTTCTGGAAGACTTGGTGTTAGTCAATAGTATGACCTGCAACCTGAAAAACTGCGAACTAGTGAAATTACATATCGTTGGGCTAAAAAATGCAAGTTCCACCCTGTGCAACTACAGCTTGCCCAGCACAACGTCTAAAAGTGACTTAGGCCCAGTTCTGACGGAGAAAATGGACATAAGTGTGATTTATGCTGGAGATCCCTCGAGGGCATATGCGATCACACACTTAACACGCAGACATTCCTGAGCCCTTTCTAAGTTTGTACAAAACGTTCTTCAGACCATGCCACGAAGTGCACAAGATCATTGTACCCCCACTGCTTAGAAGAGACTCGAACCATTTGGAAATAGTCCAAAGAGGGCGATAAAAGGACTGATGAGTCTCTGAAACAAATCATATGAATAACAACTGAAGAAACGAGGTCTCTTTGCACCTAGCTACCGTCAACTTAGGGGGACTTGATTAATGCTAACAAGGTAACAGATGACCAGATTCACCCAAACAAAGGTGCACGTAGATGTGGGCTACCCCGTGAAAATCCCCAAAGGATAGATCACCAGAAGGCAAAGACTCGGATGCTCTCTTTTTTCACTGTGTTTTTGCCATCCATAGAAATCCTTACCGGTAGATGTGGCTACTCCACTTTAAACAGAGTCTCAACAGTCAAGCAGTGGCACAAGGACTGGGTCCAAACGGCTTATTCTCTTAAAATCCAAGAGACTACATCTAAACTCCTCGTTTCACTTATTTACATTCCCTCCTGTCTTTTACTCCTGACTACTCCAACTGTTACACTTACACTGATTATTACTATTGATATTATATATATATATATATATATACATCAACTTCAAACTTAATTGACTGTCTGGTTTTACGTTTCCTTGATTTCGTTTTCTGTCTTTTGGTTTGAATAACCTACACTACTTACATCTATTATTATCTCTTTTCTTTCGCCGAAGACACTGGAGGACTAACTGGTGAAAGGATCAACTCCCTTCCCAATAGCAACATGGTCTTAACAGACCGCATACTACAAACAACATATTATTAATCCCAGCACTACTCTTTTTGGAGTCAGACAAAGCTACGACAGTTGAGTGTCGGGACGAACTATGCAGAAGTTAGCCGGAGACTAGGAAACCGTATCTTACAACAAAGAAGCAAGCACAAAGAAATCAGATTGGTCTACACGATATTGGATATTGAAGTAGTCGACTCACGATATATAGTGTCATTGTAGTCATGAGCGCCAAGTTTGAAACTCCACCCATGAAAGCAGTAAATGTGCATAGTATTACAAACAATACCGTGCATTTAACACGTAAAGAAATCCTTGACTGGCTCGTAGTTTCTCTAGGTTTTAGTATTACTCGGTTGGAAGACCTTGCAAACGGTAAGATATATTTATTTGTAAGTTACTACATTAGGTTCTATATATTGCCAGATTATGGAGAAGCTATTTCCTGGTCAGTTCATAATAACTTACTTTAATTATGTGAAGGCAGTATTTGTGTTAATAGAATAAATTTCAGTGCAAAATCTGCTTATGAATCTTTTGGGAATTATAAGCTTCTGCTTAATGCTTTCAGAGAGTGTGAAGTTAGCAAGGTAATTGTCGCCTCCATCAGCTTTTTTAATTTCGGATTCACGCAAAAAGTCTTCATTTAATTCTTTCTTTACTTTTTATTCATCTGTAACTATCTGCTAACACTTCAAGAAGGAATATTAATATATAACTTGTAACTGAGAAAATAAGGCAAGAAGCCTTCATATATGAGAAGAATGCTGAAATTCTACAAACTAATGAAGCGTGTACTTTGTGATTTTGATAGCTTTTTAAAGCACTGACGAATGGATAAATTTATGGGGACTTGTTGCACTGATGATTTTAATTTCACTGTATGATTATGTCACGACGTTTTAAACACAATCGATAAATTTCACAACTAGCTGCGGTGAATTAACCACCCGACTAATCATTATTGCGGTTTGTGTTTTGCCCTCAGAACGTGTTGCTTATCTAGGTGTATAATTTTGTTGGGTTTAGTTTTAAGACTGAGAGTTAGATTGAAATTTTTTGATTGAGGATAGAAGGTTTCCTTTTCTAATAATTATCTGTGTTTGTCTAATCTCCTCTTAAGAGATCCCACTTAGGGAAATTAAAACCTCTTTTCCTGGGATTTGGTTCTAAGAGTTAATGATTCAGTGGGAAGATCGGTGTTCGGAAACCATATAGTTCCTCCTTGGCTTTTCAGACCCCCTGGAATGTCCTCTGAGGTATTGCGACTCGGTAACAAGAAAAAGTGACGGTAGACCATGTCTTAAGTCACTCCTTATTAGCTCGAATCTTGTGGTGAGATTTCCTCTCTGCGTACGATACGATAAAGAGAAAGCTACAAACTGCTAACTCTTTCCTTGTTTGATAAATTTATCATACCAGAAATCATATGAGCAGCCTTCTTCTGAACCATGTGTAGACGATAACTAGCTAACTGGATCCATTTTTTGAACCTTAACCTATCCAGAGGTGTACATAAAGTGCTGAATATTTCCCCGATATTTCTGGAAAAGGCCCTGAAGGTTGCCCATAATGATCTTAGACTTCAAGCAAGAGTTTGTCGTTGTCAAAACTGATTGGAGTTGTATTTTTTCCATGGTAAATAAGTTGATGCTTGCTAGCCTTATGTGCAGGATTGTGAACATCACTCTGCTGATTGAGAACATTCATTTTTTGTGTCACTTCAACAGTTTCGTAAGATCCTTTTTCAGCGCGAGGTTGTCATTTTCACCCTTAAACTCAAGGTTCAGGTTTACAGACTTTTGATAGATGATAGAATGCTTCAAGCCTATGTTAGTCTTTTTCTATTAAATATTTGTGCTCGTTTAATTCCACAATGAACTAACCGATTAAAAGGGCAGAAATAACTTCTTCTGGAAGCCTATTCCAGCTAGTTTTCTTGTGAATACACTTGATTTAAGTAGTTTCAGCGCTTTCAGTTGATTTCAGATTGTCCCATTATGTCAAGCCTTTGAAACTCGTCTAGGTGTGTACCAAAATCATTCTCGAAATTTTGCTTACAAACTGTGGTTCCAAAGCCATAGTAGATTATCAGCATACTTTGTTAATGGAACAACAGCATTGTAAAATATTAAGTTTACAGTGTAAAAATAAGCATACCGTACAGTTTAACTGCCTTATCAATTATGCAACTAGAGTTTCATGGCTGCAATCTGCATTACTGTAACAATGCCAAATAGTTTTGCGAATTTTCAGCGTTTGAATCCAGTGAAATAAAACGATAAGAAAGAATTCACTATAGGTATTGTTAAAAATATACATCAAAATTAATTACTCAAATTATGATGACCCATTCTAGTTAAACTTATGCTCTCTGTATAGCTCAGAAAAGTATTCCGTTACTTTACGGATTTAAACCACATTTTTTATCAGGCCAACTCTAGCTCTCTTCTAACACATTCCAACTTTAACTCATTATGAAGCACTAGGTAATTTCTGTATAGTTAAATCTATTAACCACTTCATGAGACTTAAGGGATAATGCCAAGGATAATACAACTTTAGTGTCCGCATCGATCTGTTGCAGTTTATCTTAGCCTACTTTCACATATGACTGCGTGCCAATCGAAAACTATGGTAGTATACTCGCCAGAGACGCATCTAGAATGGACTCGATTTCCAAACTATACAGTTCTAAACCTAACCCACTTTGCAAGATGATAGTAAGCTTGGAAATAAGAGAAGCCAATTGACCGGCTGACTTAGCTTGACGATAGAATTCTGCACAGAAGTGCAGAATTACAAGTTATCAAACGTTATGTAGCATAAATGTATGAGAAAAGGAACAGTGGCATAGGAAATCATGAAGGCCAAATGGACATGGGAGTTCACAAAGAGTGAATGCAATCGCGTTACTGACAACGACTTTCACTCATGTTATAAACAACATGCCGTCACTGGATCTTAGCATCCAGAGGGAACCTAACCATTCACGCAGTCTTATTATTATTTCCTTTAATTCCTATAGGAACATAGGGCTTTAGCCGCGCGTCTCCATTGACTTCGGTTCTCTGCTAAAGTTTTCACCTGACTCTAAGTCTACCCATATGCTTTGATCTCCTCTTCACAACACCTCCTCCTCCAAGACACCCTTGGACGACAAACTCCCCGCTTCCCATTCTGTCGGGTTCCACTCGAGTGATGGCCTGTCTAGTGATGTCACTTGATGGTTTGTTTTCTCAGAGTATGGCCAGCCAATCCATCTCCATTTATTCCTGCTTATTTGTTTCACAATCGGTTCCTGCTGTGTTGGTTCGCTCACTGCCAGAGATCCCTGTTGCTGATCTATTCTGGCCATCTGATCTCGAGTATTGAGCAAAGACAACCGTTAATGAAGGTCTGTAGTTTGTTCGAGGTGCTCTTTATGACGCGCTGGCCAAGTCTCTGATCCGTATAGTGAGTAGCACTGACTTCACATTGGAGTTGAAAATCAGGATGTTATTTTTGATGCTGAGTGGGCTGTTAACCTCCACACAGACTTAAGAGTATTGAAAGCTTATCATGCTTTCCCTATCCTTGCTTTGATATCCTCATCAAATCCGTTCGCTTGTAGCTGAAATGATGCTTCCCGGCTAGGTAGGTAGGTAAAGGAGATTGCTTCTTTTATATTCCTCCCATTTATTATGGCTGATTGCTGTCTGTTCTTGTTGTTGCTGTGGCTGTTGTTGTTGACCAGGAATCTTCATCACCTCTGTTTTATCTATGTTCACTTGAAGTCGTATCTTTGATGCTTCTTCTGCCAGCTTGTTGCTTTTTACTTGCACATCTTCCAGTTTGTGGGAAATCAGACATATATGTGTCATCGGCGAAGTCCAGATCCTCTAAGTTCTTTTTTGTTTGAGTCCATTTTATGCCTGTCTCCTCATTTCCCTTTGTCTGTCGCATTATCCAATCTACTGCAATCAGGAAAATCATTGGCGATAATAGACAGCCAGCTTGTCTTACTCCCGTCTTCACTCCGAAGGATTCCATGAGTTTGGATTATTTAGCATGCAGCATTGTCGTACATATGTTGGATGAGATGTATGATTGTCGGTGGCACCCTTTAGTAGCGAAGTAGTTGACAAATCACCTCTTGATCGACGCTGTCGAAGGCCTTTTCATAGTCGATGAAGTTGAGATAGAGAGGTGACTGCCATTCCACCAAGCTTTGTTCAGTGATGATACATAGTGTGGCGATTTGATCAGTGCACGACTTGTTTCTCCTAAATCCAGCCTGTTCCGGTTGAAGTTTTTCATCCAGGGTGGCGTGTTTGAATCTCTTCAGGATGATGTGGCTTAGTATTTTGTTTGGGAATTCACACAGTGATACCCCTACTGACTGGATATTGGTTTCCAGGAGAACCAAACACACCCATCTCTGCCTCTTGCGAGACGAGACCGGCATGCAGGATAATCCTGCGGCGTAACTACTCGAGAGCCCTCTCTCCCTCGGTGGACCATTCGGGCCGTCTACGCCTCCTTATATGGCTAGCTCAAACCATCTTTCAAAGACTTTCTGGGATTGATTCCTTGTATTGATTTGACCACCCTTAACTCTTTTCCAACCCACCTCTATGCCAGCTAATATTGCTCATCACCGAAGGTAGTATCTTGGCATGTGCAACACTCGTCTTAGTTATCACCATCTAAGCAGCTTCACAACTTCATTTATTGGCCTATTTGCATTGTTTAACAACTTCACATCTAAAGTTGTTAGGTTTGTATATATATATATATATATATATATAAAACAGAAAGATTGATTGCAGGAATATTTGCTTTCCAATTAGATCCTCATCTCACCCTGGCTCTAATCTAATATGCACCTTTATATGCATTTTTTATTACAATACACAACAGTTTACCAATCAGCTAGTGGCACTGATATCTTTCTTAACAATAATTAGTCAGTGTCAACATGTCAAGGCGACGGGTGATAATTAACGAAGAAAATCAACACACACAATTAAAAGGTAGAACTGGTTAGAATAAATTAATTTTACAAGGATAATACGTAGATTAAAGATGAAGTGGTCAGGAAAAATAAAATAAAGTAATTTGGACAATTATAATTTTTATAATTTTAAAGGTATATCTGGAGGTGGGTGAAGTAGTCCGGTTTATGCACTCATATGGTGATGGCCACGGTAAGGAAAGTGGCTGTATAGATTTCTTCTGAACACACGGGTTTGTTGGCTTCTTCAGGTGGATTCCTACTGCTTCAGCTGTATGTAGAAGACGAACTTGTAGAACAAAATTAAGATTAGTAGGAATGCGATAGATAATTTTAAATGCTGTATTAACACCAGCCTTATGCTCACTATCTACAAGGTGTGCTACAACAGAGCTACGAAGAGATCTTGTTTGTCCTTTGTTTAACCATGCTGCAGGATGATGTCCGGAAATACGATGTGATGAACCTGCCTAATTGTATGCCCAATGTAGAAGAGGGGTGGTTGTAAAGAGGCAACATACCTCTGCTACATAATAAGCTCTTTTAACTGCATTCTTCAGGCGCTGTGTTATCATCTCGCTGATGTTATCACCGAGGAACTGCTGTTTTATGAACATTGGTTTTTTCGGAACTGTTGGCATACTAACTCTCCTAGTTGCTGAATTCATATTTTTCTCAATGAATTTATTTGGATAACCATTTTTTGTAAGTAATTCTGAAATAATCTTAAGCTCCTCATTGAGGCAGTCGTCTATGCTATATATATTAGAGAAGAGCCAGATAGAGAGATGAGGATCTAATTGAAAAGTAAATATTTCTTCGTTCAATCTTTCTGTTTTTTTCTTAATGTCTAAATGGGGATTTTTCTATCTATATATATCTAACAACAGAAGACAAGGGCCCTAATTCTGCTCTTCTGATTCTTTATCCAACGTGGGAAGCGCCCGTCGAAGTAAATTCGTCAATTTCACCGCCAATACTAACGGGTCTCCATCAGGTCCCAGCTTCGTTGACCGGAACTGCTGCATTGCTAGCTGTCTGTCTGTTGCGCTGTCAAACTCCGACACCAAACTTTTAACCAATTTCTTCCAAGACACTGTGCCATTTGACCTGTCTACGCTGTCATATGCCGCCTTCGCTCCCCAGGACAACTGCCTTCGCCGCCTGCCCCTTGACACCCACCAGCTCAGCGACGGCCTGCAAGTCACGTAAGAAGCTACGTATGTCTCCTTCTTCAAACGCAGTTGGCCATGGGATCTTCATTTTTTGGAGGCAGCGACGCCAAATGTAACAACAGAAGACAAGGGTCAGGCAACAGATCGTTTTATTACGAAAATCAACACGTATTTATATATATTTTATGTACATTATTAAGGCTTATGCAAACAGAAAAAGGTGGTCTTCTGATTGGTTGTTTTCGATATTTCCCGAAAAGTAGAGCCATCTATCTGTGAATCATATTTGCCCACGTTTAAGTCTGCGGTGATTGGTTGTTGAATCAGCCTAGATTAATGTCTACCGATCAGCGTAGATTAATGTCTACCAATTGGCTAGCAGCCTGCTCTCACCACATATATATATATATATATATATATATATGTTTAAACAATCAAATGAACATTTATCAATTCTATCAATAGCTTTTTAAATATTTCCATCTTTTTTAAAATTTTTACTAACTAATAGGATATACCAATAGAAAGTCTTATTAGTGGAGCATTTTCAGAAAATTTTCGATTTGCACAATGGTTTCGACTGTTTTACGAAGCTAATATAAAAACACATCAGAGAAAAGACAATTTCAACAGCAAAAAGTTAAATTCAAACAAGAAATACAACAAAAGACATCAACCACCACCACCACAACAACAACGACAGTCTAACACCATCAAGAATTGTCTGTCACCATCAATATCATCCTCATTGTCAACAACAACAACAACCTCGGGATTGACGCCAGCATCCGGCACTCCTTTACATCGACGTGAACATAATAGCAGATCTTTGAAATCATCGTCTTATAGTAGTTGTAGTAGTAGGTCGAATGGATCATCCAATTCTGCAAGACCTCAATCATCATTACGAATGAAAACTGATCGATCAACTACATGTCATGTTAGAGCACAGTCTTCAACTGGATTTTATGAGAAAGCTAATGGGATGTGGAAAAGTGAAGATACTAGACAGGAATATGGAGGTTTGTGATAACTCATTTTGAATATTATTATTATTATTGTTCCCTTGAGTTTTGAGTGGAACATAGGGTTTCAGGAAAACACCTCCACTTTGTTCTACTCTCTGCTATTCTCTTCAGCTGGCTGGCTCCACAATTGCTCATAATTTCCAATCTCTTCCTCCCTCCCCCCAGACGATTTCCTCCATGTCATCCTCGCGATGACGAATCACTCGTCATTTCCACTTCACCGATCGCCTACACTGCACATGATGTCATTCGATGGACTCCTCAACGTATGCCCGACTGATCCATCTATCTTCAATTTCTCTTACATATTTATTAGTTGAGCAATCGACTCTTGCTTGTTGGTTGGTTGGTTTGTTCCGTTACAGAGTTACTTGCTGCTAATTCTTTCTGACCGGCTAGGCGGCTATTTGATCTTCAATGTAGAGCCAGCTAGGGAAGGTGCCAGCTATTGATAAAAGTCTCTGACTTGTTGGAAATGCTGTTCGTGACGCACACGCTTAGTTTCTGACCCATATCAAAGTACTGACTGACTTGACATTTATGTTGAAAATTAGAATCTTGTTCCACATGCTGAATGAGTCAATGCAGAAGATTTACGGACTGGTTTCAGGTTGATGAAGGTGTATCTTGCCTTTTTGATTCTAGCCGACTGACCTGCTTTGACATCTTAATCCGTACTGTTCGACTGTCTGGGGTTGAAACTGTACTTCCTGGCTGGATAAATGAAGGCAGGAAGTAACCTCTATCATATCTCTCCCGTCGATGGTGATTGGTGCTGGTTGTTGTTGTTGTTGTTGCTGTTGGTGGTGGTGGTAGTTCATTGCCTTCATCACCTTACACCTACGTTTTAAAACATTACGTTAACTAATCAATATATTTTTTTGGTAGATTGGTTGTTTATCAACCTTTGAATGTTACCTGAGAATATTTGAATGTTATTATTATTAATTAATTAATTTATTCTTTTACCTTCCACGTGGAGAATAAGGCTTCAAGCTGGAGCTTTGAAATTTCTATAGCAGAGGTTCTATTTTTACAGGGTAGGATTGCTAGCCTCAAACCTAACCCTATATCTTTCTCACCAGCCTCACTGCCGGCTTCGTAAGCTTCAGGAGTGCATCAAGCGAGGATTAAACTCTGAACCACTTGCGTGGTTGGTGAGCGTACTGCTACTAAACCATCAGCGCACAAGTGAGAATATGCTACCTTAAGCATACTGTGTAGAGTAGCAATGAAATGTGTAATAATAATAATAACAATAATAATAATCAACTACTGAGTTAAAAATATTTACAACTAGCAAAATCATTGGATATCTAAATTTAGTGTTAGAAAAGAGATTTCAGTTAGCGCTAATTAAGTGAGATTAACGATTACAAAAGAATGGATACTGAACAAATAGTACTCTTTTCAATAACCTCTTCATCATCATCAGGCTCTACAGTTATATATCCACATCATAGTGAATGAATAAATGAATTCGTGTTATGAACACCATTAATGCTGTTTAAATAATATCGAATCAATAATATTGATAGATTAAAGTTCAATAGCATCAACATAAAATAAGCTGAATGTCAGAAACATTAGGAAGGATAATATTACAAATTCATGAATTTCTAGTCTCTACTGAAGGCTGGCTGGCCAGGGCAGTAGTAGTGCCTAGCTGAACTTACTTCTTTTGCACACAGAGCACTATTTGTTTTGTTGGCGAATTACAATAGCCTCTGCTGTTCAGAGCATTCGGAGCTTCGATGATTTTAGCAATTTATTAGGCACCCGGTAGATAGTGATAGAGAAGGATTCTTCAATGATGGCTAGCTTTGTGGCCTGCACCAGATGGTGCACTATGGAACTGTTAATGGTTTTCACTACATCTTTACTTAGCCAAAGTGGGAGATGTTCTCGAGGTGAGCACGAAAAATCAAGTTCCTAGAGCAACGGCTGATATAACTTGCTCCACCGCAAGCGCAGTTGAGTGATACTGAAAACTATGTACGAAAACAAATATCGATTAATGATTACATAACTATTAAAAAAAGACGGTTGCAGTGAAGAAAATTTTCTTTTCGACGAAGTCACCAACTAGACAGTTGTACATTCGTATATTTCCATTAAATGTGTGAGAAAGTTGCAGAATTATTTCCGGACAGAGGTTAACTTAATAAAATTACTAAATGTAATAAACAGAAGATAGCTAGTAGTACTATTCTAGAAATATTTCAGGTCAAAGGTCAACTTCATCGACTTCGGAAAGGCCTTTGACAGCATCGATCAAGAGGTCATTTGGCAACTACTTCGCTACTACAGGGTGCCACCGACAATCATACATCTCATCCAACAGTTATACGACAATGCTGCATGCCAAGTAATCCACAACGGGAAACTTAAGGAAGCTTTCGAAGTGAGGACGTGAGTGAGGTAAGGCTGTCTATTATCTCCAATGATTTTCCTGATTGCAGTAGATTGGATAATGCGACAGACAGTGGCGGGCGATGAGGAAGCAGGTATTAAATGGACTCACACAAAAACTTGGAGGATCTGGACTTCGCCAATGACACATATATGTCTGATTTCCCACAAACAGGAAGATGTGCAAGTGAAAAGCAACAAGCTGGAGGTAGAAGAAGCATCCAGAGAAGGTAGGACTTCAGGTGAACATAGATAAAACAGAGGTGATGAAGATTCCTGGTCAACAACAACAGCCACAGCAACAACAAGAACAGACAGCAATCAGCCAGCATAAATGGAAGGAATCTAAAAGAAGCAATCTCCTTTACCTACCTACCTACCTTGGAAGCATCATTTCAACTACAAGCGAACGGATTTGATGAGGATATCAAAACAAGGATAGGGAAAGCATGACAAGCTTTCAATACTCTTAAGTCTGTGTGGAGGTTAACAGCCCCACTCAGCATCAAAAATAACATCCTGATTTTCAACTCCAATGTGAAGTCAGTGCTACTCACTATACGGATCAGAGACTTGGCCAGCGCGTCATAAAGAGCACCTCGAACAAACTATAGACCTTCATTAACGGTTGTCTTCGCTCAATACTCGAGAGCAGATGGCCAGAATAGATCAGCAACAGGGATCTCTGGCAGTGAGCGAACCAACACAGCAGGAACCGATTGTGAAACAAATAGGCAGGAATAAATGGAGATGGATTGGCTGGCCATACTCTGAGAAAACAAACCATCAAGTGACATCACTAGACAAGCCATTGCTCGAGTGGAACCCGAAAGGGAAGCGGTGAGTTGGTCGTCGCACGCTGGGGTGACTTGGAGGAGGTCATGTGAGGAGGAGATGAAAGCATGTGGGCAGACCTGGAGGGGAGTGAAAAAGTTGGCAGAAAACCGAAGGCAATGGAGACGCGTGGCTGAAGCCCTATGTTCCTCTAGGAACTATGGCATATAATAATAATAATAATAAATGTCAAGTTAAAAAAGTCCAGTGAGTAATAATCTGGAAGATCGGGTAGAAAAGACAAATTAGGATTATAATTACTGGAAAACTGGTCGGTTTGTATAATTACGGTTTACGGATGTAGTATTAACGAAATGGGTATGAGATTCGGACATACATAAAAATAAAAACAGTAACCAAATTTAATAATACAGTTGGGGATTTAAAAAAGTTAAATGTAACAAATAAACAAGAAGGTTGGACAAGAAAGGGTATAGGATAATCATTTTTGGTGAGACTGACTTTTCGTGATGGCCATGGAAGGATCAATGGTTGGACGTATTTCTTTTGGACACATAGAGTAGGCTTGAGTTTTGGATCACTATTCATATATGTCTTGATTTCACTCCCTTTGGTAGGTTGGATCGGATCTTGTATATGACTTTGAAGGACTTTTCAAATGGAGCTGAATGTTCAGAATTCACCAAATATTCTGTTATCGAACTGTACACCCGTTTACGTTCTCCCTATACTAACCATCCTAGATAGTGTTCTGGCGCTCGTTTTACAAGCGAACGCATGGCACGACCAATGTACTCAGCTTTACAAGAGCAAGTGAACTTGTATATACATGTCGAAGTGGCCAAATGCGACAGCTTGTCTTTCACGTGCTGGGTTATATAGCTGATTTCTTTGTTAAGCAGTGTAATTTGGAGATAAGATAGAAAATAAATAAATTTTAAGTTTCCAAGTGTTGATTGACCCCAAGTTTAATCACTGAAGACCAACAGGGCCAAATAGGCAGGTGAGTTTGGGACGTTTCAACATCATTTACCCACCACCTTACTAAAGATAGAACCTTAGACATCCAAGTTACGAAGTGAAGTTCTTTTGAGTTTGACCAAGGATTGATGTTAGTTAGGGAATCACTGAAAACCAGAGAGTACTAGACAACTGTTTCGTCCTAGTTCGAGAGTCATCAGCGATACACACCCAATGGGATTCCAACCCACTCGGAAGAAACAACTGTCTAGTGTTCTTTAAGTTTCAGTATTTCTCTATGGTCAAACTTGCGACGAGTCTAATCCCTACAAACTAACTCTTGGAAGCTGAGTTCTTTGATAAGACCTTCATTGAGATTAGTCTTAATGCCTAAAAAATACTCATAATCTAACTATCGACTTCCAACTTTTGGAAAAGTGTCTTGAAGTTGTGGTCGAATATCGTCGCCAACGGGTCCCAGTATGTCAGAATGAAGAATGTTGGTTGATGGCAGCACTTTAGTTAGAATTGACGGATTCCTGTCCAATTAACTGAATAGTTAACGAGCTTCGGGTCGTAACTTGAAGGTTGTGGATTCAATCTTTACTGGGATTATGGATACATGTTGCTAAACTAGGATGTGAATAGCATTCTTTTTAAAATTACGCAATCTCTAGTCTAAACTCACAACTTCTCGCACCCTTCTGAAGTGTTTTGACGATGTGAATAGTACTCCGCACTGGATGCTTTTGTTTATGCACTAAGTTTGACAATTTGAAGATATGCAAACACATACGGAAAATTTTTATGTACATAATAATGACTATTGTATAGTGATGGCCGACCGAGAGGTACTATGGCGATGCTTGACTGTAAAGGGAATGCCGAGAAAATACATTGCACTGATCAAGGCACTCACTCTACTTAAACTTAGGCAGCCAGGTGAGGGCTTATGACGAGTTGTCGTCTGAAGTGGTGACAACTATCGGTATCCGTCACGGATGCCCCACTGTCCCCGTTTCTATTCAATTTACTCATATATGTACTAATGAACTTAACCCTAAGTGACTTCAGCGACTCAGAGATTGACTTGTTACCATCAGTGGAATAATCTCGTTGATATAGTCCTCCTTTTAGGTGTAGGGACGCTGCCAAAATAGAGAAGAGTCTTCTGAACACCTTGAGCTGAGCAGCAATTTACAAATGTTTGGCATGCGATTCGCTCCTGCTGTCAAAGGTAAGATGATAAGACTACCGGGCTGGAATACATTGACTCCTAGCTTAGAAAATAGAAAGTGAAGTGGTTGTTGAGTGTGTTGACCACTTCGCTTATTTTGGAAGTTGCATCAGCTAACGCCAACAGGTTGATCACTGACAAAGTCTCAGCACGGATACAGAAAGCTAGTTTCGCATATGTCGGTTTATGCCGTCTCTGACGTAGACGTGATATCCGGCTGACTGTCGACTAAAGGGCATGTGTATTGCTTAGCAGTTTGCTCTGTCTGTCTGACTGTCGTTGAGACCTGGCCATTGAGAGTGGAAGATATGAAAAGGCTGGCTAGCTGTCTTTGATCATACGTGCCTGCGTTATATTTCCCGTGTTAATTGGTGTAATCGGGTGAGCAATATTGAGGTTAGGCATCGAGTGCTAGGTAAGTAGGGGGGTGGAAATCAATACACAAGGCTGTGAAGGTATATCGGCTGAGATGGTTAGGACATGTGTTACGTATGCCAAGTCATTGTTTTCCTCAACGGGGAATGTTAGCTGACATAGGGTCAGGCTGGGAAACAGCTAGCGGTGGTCAGCCCAAAACATGTCACAAGTCAGTGAAATTCACAACAGTTAGTTTAAGCCAGCCAGCGACGTAGGAATGTGTTAACTTCCTGGTTTGGGTCCTCGGAACGGTAAACACGAATAGCTGGAGACAATTGGTGATACGACTCAAAATCGTTTTCAATGGCACAGATGCATCCACTACTTGTGACTTATAATTCCCAGTGACACTATATTGTTCTTTGTTATTACTATTCCTTTTGTCTCATATCCCTGTCAACTGTCTCTATTATGCATTCCTTTTTGCGTTTTTCTCTTGCTTTGTGTGCGCTACATGGAGGGAGTGTGACGACTTGAACTGCTGCGCACATCAGTACAAAGTTCTATGGTGAAAATAGACAGATTGTACAGTGAAGTGAATGAAATCGCTGAAGAGTCTCTTTGTTGACTCACTTATTCTTATCTCTATGTCAAGATGTGTATCGATTTGTTTTTTTGGGCGTACTAAACTGTATCCGTCCACGAATATCTCCTTTTCTTTTTACAGAAGTAACTGATCCAAGTACTGACGAAACTATTGTCTCACACTGCAATAATACTATTCATAAAAATGCTTCAACATCACCTTCATTACAACCGAAAAATTCCTTAAATATTCAAAATTCTGATATAATAAGAAGAATATTACTAGAACAAATTATGGTGTTGATGTCTATAACAATGGTAACCACAGTAACGACAATATTGAACAGATAGATTCACTTCCACCTTGTCCAACTCGTCGTCATTCATCAACACACCACAGTCATTATCCCCATCATCATGACCATCATCAATTGCATCATTCAGAGTATCTTCAACACCCACCTCATGATCAGCAACACATTTTAAGCGACCAGTATACCGTCAGTTCGTCTTATGCATATTCAAACAAAACTGATGAAGATATCAATGACTGCGTTACATCTCAACAAGTATCATCAATTTCATCTTGTAAGCATAATCAATTCGATAATCTAGAACATTCAACCACCACAGATAGCATACATCAATATCATAGGATTCAAACTGCCTCCCCTGCTATCGATGTAAATGATAATTATGCCTTGAACATTGAAAATAATATAACTAAGAGTTTAAAACAAAATCTACATAGAACTGATGAAATACAACAATCATTCAATGAAATTTTAGCTAAAAATCATAATAGGCAGACAATGATAACGCCAACAACTTCTACTAGCCCAGAATCTTCGATGACAAATCAATCATTGCTTGAAAAATCAATAATTGGTAATAGAAATTCTAACAAAATAAAAAACATGAAGATAAATTAAAAAGACGAATTATTTCTTTAAATAAAGAGGTTAGTTTTTTTTAAACTGATGTTTTGTTTCTTTACAAATACCTTATCGCTTGTTATGGACCATTGGTCTGTCTGTCTGTCTGGATTCAACGTCGAACTTGGCACCAAAATGCGGCACTTCGAGTTGCCATATTCCAAATAGCACACAAAGGTAGACAAGAAGATGAGTGAAGAGAATCAGTAGAGTTTTGACAAGAATAAGAGTGAAACAAAATGGGTAATGGTAGAAAGGAATATGAAAGATTACAGAGACTGAATACATCTGCGCTGGCCATTGACAACGATTTTGAGCCATGTCACACCTATTGTCTCCAGCCATTGATTCTTAGAGTCAGTCCCGAGGACCCCAACCCGGGAGTCTGCATCTCCCTACCTGACTCAGTCTAACTGTCAGGGATTTCATGGATTGATGAGGTCATGCTTTTGTTTGGCCACTACTTACTCTTTTCCAACCTGCACCTATATCAGCTAGTAATGGCCGTCTACGGGCGAGGCGATGGTTAGGCAAGCGCAGCACGTGACCTAGCCATCTCAATCTATGTAACTTCATAGCCATTGGCGATTAAGGTTGGCATCAGTTTATAAGTAAAAACACAGATTTCTGATCAGCGAGGAAATTTCTTTTCAACGACTTCATTTTCAAGCTGTACAGTCGTATTTATATTACAGAAAAAGTTATTAAGTGGCACTAAATAATTGCACAGTCAATATACGGATATATGTGATAAAAGTTATAAGGGGTAGAGTTGAAGTGGATAAATTACAAAATTATTAAAGATTGTTTTGTAAGTGAATTGATATCGAAAATGTCAAGCGTTGTCTAAAAATTTTAAAAATTAGGAGTACGATTATGATAAGAATAAAGATGTGAAGTGAAGTGGAAACAATTTAAGTGGTACAATAAAATAAAACAAAATCTAGAAAGAACATTACTATGACCAAGGTAAAGAAAGCGGTTTGACAAAATGCTTTTGAACACATAATTTAGGTTTCTGTTCATGTATAGCTAAAGCTTCGGCTATGCATAAGTGAAGAAAACGTAAACTTTTGGATCGATTCGATTTTGCCACGTAGATAACTTTGAAAGATGAATTACATGGGGCTAAATGACCAGACTCTAATAGGTGATCAAAAATAGACGACTTTGCAGCTCTTTCTTCGCCTTTCATTAACCAAACCGGATAGTGTTCAGCTAGACATTTTCGGAGAGTACGCTTACAACGTCCAATATAATCAGCTCCACAGGAGCAGGTAAAAGAGTAAATGCACATAGATGTGGACAGAAGCGGTAATCTATCCTTGACGCCTTGTCTAATCATATTTCGGCTGGTAAAAACTAGTTGCAAGTCCGCTGCAGGAAAAGTGCGTTTAGTACATTTGGCGCTGCGACTTGTCTAGGGGCGGATTCTCTCTTGATGTTACATTTAATAAACCTTGTAGGATAACCATTGTTAAAGAGATTTGATCGAAGGTTATCTAGTTCTCTATCGGTCGTCTCTGCAGAGCAGATTTTACGAATTCTGGGGCATAAGGAATGAATAAGATTTCTCTTTCTCCCTAAAGGTACCCAACTGTTGAAGTTAGTTTACTGCCCAGTGAATGTTGGCTTTCGGTAAATCGACCTTAACAACGTGCCATTATCTCTTCTATCTAGCTTAACGTCAAGGAAGTGAAACGAGGAGTTCAACTCTTCTTCGACTGTGAAAAGCAAAGACAGGTGAGAACCATTAAAAGTTCCGAGAAGTTCGGCAGTTGAAGAGTTTTCCTCACAGACAATGAAGGTATTATCAATATATCTCCTATACATAAACAAACTATCCATGGTTTCCTTTAGTGGGGTGTTCTCTAAGCTTGCCATGAAGACATCCGCTTTGCTCTTCACAGTCGAAGAAGAATCGAATCTTAAGAGTTCGTTTACTAAATATTGCTGAGGCTAGCCGGTGGGATGCACACTAACAAGCCTAATTTATGCATCCAAAAGAAGCCAGTTTAGACATTATTCTTACCTTGGCTATCTAGGTCTGAATGATACTCAATTTCTGTAGAAATTTTCCTAATTTTATTTGATATTCTATTTGCTATTATATTATTATTATTATAACTTAAGCATCTTTAGTGAACTATAATTCCATTGTGATCTTACTTTTCAAATCGATATTATTTAAAAGCACACTAATATTGTTATTGACGAGACTATTCTAGAATATTCTATGTATATAAACATGCGTATATACAATTGTAGAGCCGGAAGGGGAGGAAATTATCGAAAAGGATATTCTTTGCTGAATTATTTTGTGCTTACTATGATAGTGGCTGTGCTTCAATAACTCAAAAAGGACCAGTTTTTCTTCTAAGATTTGAATCTGAGACAGCCGTTGCTATGGTAAGAGAAGTCACCATTGAGATATTTAGGCAAACAACTGACCTCTTGTAGAAGTGTAATCCATACATTGCTTGGTTACCAGGACGATGCCATTGCTAGTTGTCTAGTCATCACTAGTATAAATACTGACCGAATTTTATCGGTGAAAATCATCAAGTGATCATCAGGTTAAATGACTCAGTATTGTGGGTTCGAATCTCACAGGTGACATTAATTCTTTAAAGCCTTTGACATACCTTAATGACTGGTGTCAGTGAGCTTAAGGTGTGACTTTCGATTTTTACTTTTTGGGAGCAGGGAACTCCACAAAAAGTGATTATTCCCACTGGAATTGCGAAGCAACACCGTTGATAAAGAGATGGTTCTGCTATCTCAGTGACCATATGGATAACCGTTTTGGCGTTTGAAACAGTGGATGGTGGGTTTAAATTTTAATTGGAACACCATCATACCCAGGAAATCCAACTCACAGGCCTCAGATAGGATAAAATAAACCTTCTGGAACCCAACGTTAACAACACGCTTTATCTAAATAACATGGTTATGAATTCATCTGAAGGCATCACTGAAAGTGCCCATACTAGGAGCTGGCAGATCAACAAAGATGTCGCATTTCAGTTGAATATAAAGAAACAACTAATGGAATAACTGAAAATAATATCTTCAAGAAATAATTCCTCCTAGTAATATGATAGACTTTTACGGTGTTTATATCTCAAATTATTCGTTTTTCCATCTCTCCTCTGTGTAAATGCGTGTTTCCAGAGGTGATAGGTGAGAAGAAAGTAACCTCTTCAGTTCAACTTTTTATATTTCTCGAAGTAATTTGATGGTTGGTGACCTGGCAGTAGAATTCAGAATGTGCATTTCGTCCTATTTAGGACATGTTAAAAGAGGGTGAATATTCTACTTCAATTAGTTCATTTGAAAATTAATAATAATGACTGATGCTCATTGTACAACAAGTGACTCCCTTTAGCCCTTATCTTTAATAATAATAATAATTATTATTATTATTTGTTTTATTCCGAAACAGTACTTGTGATACAGAATCTAATTCTCAGAATTTTACTACAGTATTGCATCCAGTTAGTACATTAATAATAAATAAAATTCTACATAGATTAAAGGTTATCTCAGTTCGTTTTGACAACAACATATTAGCATGTCGGTAGCAAAGCCAAAATTTAAACAGAGTGTTTGAAGGTGTTAGAAAAGCAGATACTAGCATATTTACTGGCGTAAGCGATACCAAAATGGTCGAGGTATACAGGATGTGAAAGAACGAATAAAAGAAAAAGGAAAGAAAGAAAACGTTGTACCTATGTAAATGATATGAATTGGAAAGACAACATCCACTTGTTCTACTGACTATTTAATAAGTTATAGGTATCACGCCTAATTCTTCATTTATCGAACAGAACACGAGCTAGCCAAGTAGGGTATGGTTGAGTTTTTGTCCTTGCTAGTGCGAGTATGTAGTTTTCTATATATAGGCTTCTGGTTTTGCCTGACGAGATGATACAAGGGGAGAGTAGTGAATGAAGAGGGCTGGTGGTGTGAGTTAGATAGATAGAATGGATTTAGCCCATTTTTCACATGAGTCCAAGTATCTGTCGACCAGAATATTAACAAGCTGGTTAAGTGATACGTTGTATACGTGCTTTGCTGTAGTGGATAAAGATTTTACTCTCGAAACGGTGGATACTGACTGGGTTCGAGACTCTCTCTCTCTCAATGGAGACACTATTATTTACTTGGAATACAGATACACATATGAATGATGAGTCCCGAACGTGGTGAAATACGCATCTGCTAAATTCACTTGCGAATCACTACGCGACCGATAGCTGCTACCATTGACATGGTGGTCACCGGGCTTGCATATCGCAATCACCCAAAATGCTACACTGGCTGGAACGAATGTTCCTGTAGGTCCTACCATCTGAGGTAGATTGTTAGGATATTGATTAGATTAAAAGCGGTTACTAACATAGTGTAAGATTATTTTTTAAATTATGCTGGCAATCTGTCGACAAAGTCGTACTGCTGGGGAACAGGGATGTAACAGCTGCAGTAAGGTGTTTCCTTCAGATGACCATCGTGCCAACCAGCTGTGCTGTATCTCCACTCTGTAAAGAGAGGGTTAGAAAAGGTCGACCTCCAAAATTACACATGCTGACTTACCCTACAGTGGTGGTCCGTAACCGACGGTAAGTTTACTAATGCTGAACCGATCCAAAAAGCCAGTTCAAAAAGGCCGTGTGTGTGTATGTAACCGGTGGGTGTCAAGCAGTTGTCCCCTAGGCTTTGTGGTCACGCAGAGTGTAGATAGATGAAGAAAAATCAACTTCCAAGGTGTGGGCAGCCGGGAATTAACAACCATGCATATATTCCCGAAAGCAAACACGAAACCCTCCTGATCACCATCCATCCTATAAATCACTGTCTATCAAATATTGTCGAAACGTCTCTACTATGAGAGAGCCGACATGTCGACACAGAGGTCTAACATTTCGACAGTGTCAATCAACGGAAAAAACACATTGAAATCGACTTATTATTGTTCCATTGGGTTCCAGTTGGTACACAGGGCTTCAACTGCGCGTCTCCACTTGCCACGTCTGACTTCTGCTGCTGTATGTTTCATCTGCATCCATGTTAGTTAGTCCATACTGTTTCAACTCCTCTTCACACGATCTCCTACATGTCACACTTACATTGACGTCCCACTCACCGCTTCCCTTTCGGGCTGGTTCCACTCGAGGGCTTGATGCGCGATGTCACCCAGCGGTCTCCTCAGCGAAGGAGTGTCCAATCCATCTCCACTTTCTCCTGCATATTTGTTGGTTGGCGATTGCTTCTTGTTTTGTTTGTTTGTTCCATAGTTTCTTGTTGTTGGTGATTCTTTCCGGCCCGGCCATCTGATCTTCAATATAGATCCAGCGAAGACAGTTGTTGTTGATAAAGGTCTGCAACAGGCTGTTGGTGGAAATATTCTTTGTGACCCGCTCGCCCGCCAGGTTTCTGATCCGTATAGAAGAACTGATTGACTTGACGTTGTTTGTATTGAAAATCCGACCGAATTTTGTTGTTGATGCTGACTGAGTAATGAAGATTTCCAGATTGGTCTCAGGCTGATGAGTGAATGTGTTTCTCGCTCGCCTTCCCGATTCTCGCTCGATTTGACATCGTCGTCCGTTCCGACTGCGTGTAGTGGAGACAATGCTCCCTAGATGAGTGAGTGAATGAAGTAACCTCTTTCAAATCCTCCCGTTGATGGTGATTGGTGATGTTGCTGCTCCTGTTGTTGTTGTTGGTTAGTTGGTTATTTTCATCACCTCCATCTTGTCTATGTTCACATGGGTGTCCTGTCTTCACTGGCTGCTTCTTCGACCAATCTGTCGGTTTTCGCTTGTAAGTCTTCGATTTTGTGACAGTGACATCAAACATAAATCATCTACGTGCGAAATCCAGGTCTTCTAGGTTCTTCGCGTCTGTCGGTTCAGGATATTCCTGTCTTCTCGTTTCCCACTCACTGTCTGACGCATAATCCAGTCAGTTCACAACAGTTAGGAATATCATTTATTGGTGATAATAAGTACCCTTGCCTGACTCCTGTGTTTACTCCAAAGGCCTCGCTGAGTTTTTCGTTGTGGATGACTTGACATGTACGGTTGTCGTACAGCTGTTGAATAAGGTTGATATTGTACGCTGTAGTACTCGAGTAGTTTCCAAATTACTTGTCGGTCAACGCTGTCTGTCGAAGGCCTTCTCAAAGTCTGTAAAGTTTAGGTACAGGTTTGATTGCCTAGATTACTAGCTCGCTAGTTTTCTAGCCGGTCTCTAGCCTAGATAAAGAGGGAGGGTTGGGGCGCGGTATTGGCAACTCCACCCCGAAAACTTAGCCAAATCACCACAGAAACTTCAACGCACAAATATATTGAAATCGGTTTAATGACAAATAATTTCTATGTTTGTCTTTCTTTCCTTTTGTCTGTTGTATACATAGAATAGTCAACTTAAAGAAATACTGAATTGTATACAAAAGGAAACAGAGTTTTATCTAAAGAAAATGTGTCAAATTGAAGATTTCTGCCTACAATTAATTCATCATGATAATAGTAATTATGATAATGAAGAAGGAGGATTTCATCAAGGCGATAATCAAGTCAGTGTTGTTCATAATCACAACGATGAAAATCGTCATGATGTCGATGTTGATGGCATGAATCATCATTCTTCTATGGATAATTTATCACACACACTCATTCAAGAAATTTTAGCCATCCTTTATGATGGAAGTTATGTAAGTTCAAGTGAATGTGTGGTTTTTCCTTTTGCCTGTTACAAATAGTTTACATTTTTAAATCTCAGGCTTTAATTCCTTCTCACTGTCAAGAATGGAAGTTAATTGGATGATCATTAAAAAGCCAGGGAACATTCATACAAATCTAATGAATCGTGATCGCTTGATTCTATCTAGAAGTGGGACTTATGGGCGGGCGTTTCGTTCCACCTAGGACACATCGATGGGATGTACAGGTGTAACGTGAGAAGACAAGAAACTTTGTCAGATCGTGGAAAAAACACCTATAAGGATATTAGAAAGAAGAGAACACGAAGTTCAGCAAAGATGACGATCTTTTCGACGATTTCATTTTCAAAAGTAACTGTACAATCCCATTTAAACACACAGTTTTTACATAGATACAATTCTTATTTGATTCTACATAATTATGAAGGCGAATAAAAGGTGACAATTATTTTCAATTCTGTGTGGTTTACGAGGAAAGGCTTAGAAACAAAATTACACAGGATCAGAATGGATATCAAGTGTGTAAAAATGAATATGCAAACAAAATTGAAATAGTAATTTTCAACTTGAGATGGGAGTTAGGAGGTGTGAATATAAATTAAAAGAGTCTTAGAAACAAAAATTACACAGGACTAGGATATAATTGTAAAATAGTTATTATCCCACCCCTCTGAGATTCTAACCTGCTTCACCCAGTGCCGCCTTCAATCAGAAACGCTACCACTGAGCTATTGGGGCTCGTGATTGACCTCCTGTAGGACTCACTGTATTGCATACTTTGATTGGACACTAGTAACTAGTGTGATGTGTCTAATCCTTCCTTTGGTGCGGACTGAATTCTATCATTTATGTTTACAATGTGGCCACCATTCTAGGTGGCTCGCCATCAATCGCGACCACGAATAGCTCACTACTCACGTCTCTGACTGCAGTCAACACTTGGTGACGCGGGTTCGAATCTCAGAAGGGATATGAATTCCTTCAGGTTTGCAGATACGCCTTGCTGACTGCACCGGTGAGTGCCAACTAACACGAAATCTAGGTTCAAGGTGCCCGCTTCCTATAGCTGATTGCCTCCAACTATCTAATATCATCAAATCATTGTGCACTGTGATGACGAGCCACCTAGCGGAATGGTGGCCACATCACAAACCTGACTGACTGATAGAATTCGGTCTGCACCAAAGAATGGACTAGCCAGACATATCACACTAGTCACTGACTAGTGTCCAATCAAAAGATACTATTAAATGTCTGTAGAATCATACCACGAGCCTAACTGTTAAGTCAGAAAAAGTTGAGCAAATAAAGAGAATTCATGAATAGTAAGTAAATAACCGCCAACCAAAATTTATTCAAATGTAAATGATCGATTCGTGTACATACATACTGAAATGATTATGAGCAGTAATAAATTGTGCTCAAATTACTCTCGAGTTATTAAATGCCATCTCACTGTGTTTTATATTAAATGAATTTATCCAGTATAGAATTGAGTAAAACACCATCCTTGAATACTTTGAATCTAATTTCTTTTATCGTTTTTCTTCCCTGTCTCTCTATAGCAGGAAAATGTCGATATGACGGAAGAACGAGGATAATCTCACTTCACAAGAGTTCTAGGAAGCTAAGACAATCAATTTTATATATACATACAGTATTTCAAATGTGCTTCACCTTCAATTCTTCTCTGCTGTTGAACAGGAATCCTCTTCTGCTTCATCGACTGCTTCGCTGTCATTTCCATTCCAGTTTCCAGTTTCTTTTCTCTGTCACTTCAACTCCTACCTATCTCCTAGGCCGTCGGTTCCTGATAGACTAGTCGTTTTTTCTTTCAGAAATATATACTACTCATAGTAGTATGAGGCATTTAGTCAAAAAGGACTTATGCTTTAGAAGTAAAATACATCAGTAACCATGTATACACATCTATATATGTATCCTTATGTAATAAGCATTTTTATTGATATTACTTAGGTGACCAATGCTACTATTATTACTGCTCCTGATGACGATGAGTTTAGAGCTAAGCAATCTGTTAGCAAGATCTAATAGTAAAATATAAAATATGACTAACTTTCAGTCATCCTTATCAATACTGTATAGCATAGAACACATACTAGAGTTGTGTGGGTGTGTGTGTAGGTGTGTCTACATGTGTATATATGAGAATGCCCAGTATAATATGTACGTAATACACACATATATTTGTGTACTTGTGCATACGTGTCAATACCGCAAAATATACATTTATAACAAAAGCATGTAACCATTTTGTGTTGTGTTGTGTGTGGTTTTTTGTATTCCCTTTGCGTTTTGAGGGGAACAATAACAAAAACAAAAACAGAAACGGGTTTCAAGCGTGTACTTTGATTATTCAATACCACTGGTGCTTTTTTATGATATGAGGTGAAGCTGCTAGCCTTATATTAGCCAGACCCCTTTCGTTATTACCGGGATTACTATCGATCGGCTAAGTGTGATTCAGCAGTATGTTGGCTGGGAATCGAACTCAAGACCGATTGCGATATGGTTAGCGAGCATTTGACCAGTGGAAGGTTGACGCACTAATCCTTTATTACAGCGTGTGTGCCGGACAGTTAAAAGTTATGAAGTGACTGATACTGGAGGTTTACATATTTCACGAATCATATGAAAAAAGAGAAGACGTTCAGCGAAGAGACTATTTTCACCGGCGAATTCATTCACATAGCTGTACATTCGCATTTATATATAATTATTTGTGTGTGTGTGTGTGTACATGAGGTTTGTCAAGTTTAGATAATTGATCAGGTAATACAAGAATGATCTAATATAGAAACAAGGTTAATCAGACAGCAACTAAAGTAAGATTGAGTAGGTCAGTAAGTTAGATGACGTAATATAATTGACTAAAATGTTTCAACTTAGGTCAGGATGGCAACAGAGGTAATTACAGGTAGAGAGAGACTAAGTAGAAGTGGGGTAGAGAATAATACCATTTAAATAAGAACTGAAATTGAGCAAATAAGTTGGATGACGTAACATAAATGACTAGAAATTGAGCGATGGTCAAGTCAGTAACAGTGGTAGTGACGTGCAGAAATTAAATTAAATCCATCTTAAAACATCTGATAGAATCCGGACACCAAGCTACGCCCCAAACAAACTTCAAAGTAGTCTAGAGAGTAAGAAGTGGCCTTCCTTCCTAGTGTACGAATCCGACTTCTTCAAACTGCAGAAGCAATGGTGATTCATTTGCTAAGTCTGCATGAACTCTGCATACAGAAGAAGTTCGTTCAATCACTACACTTGCAATGGAAGTAATCTACATTATTACCCAATAAGTAAATTCTACCTAATCCTTTTTTTCTGTCTCTTCATTAGTATTATTTTGTCTTCTCAATTGTAATATTTTACATTTTCAACTTTCTTGTTCTCTACCCCCACCCGATTTAATTTATACACCTGACTACCACTGTTACTGACTTGACCATCGCTCAATTTCTGGTCATTTATGTTACGTCATCCAACTTATTTGCTAAATTTCAGTTCTAATTTAAATGGCATTATTCCCTAACCCACTTCTACATAGATTCTCTCTACCTGTAATTACCTCTGTTGCTACCCTGACCTAAGTTGAATGAATGATTTTAGTCAAATATATTCCATCATCTAACTTGACCTAAGTCTGTTTTTCTCAACTCTTACCTCTTTATTAATTTCATATATATTCCTATGACAAATCCGTGCGTGTGATCAGATTGTTCGAAATGTGTTGCACTAATACAGGAGTACACGAATGTCTTAATTCATTATTATTATTGCTCCCTCAGGTTCCTAGTGGAACATAGGGCTTCAACTGCACGTCTCCACTTACCACTTCTGTCTTCATTCTGCTGTACTTTTCACCGACATCCATCCATGACAGTCCATACTGTTTCAACTCCTCCTCTTCACACGATCTCCTCCATATCACCCTCGAACTGACGTCCCACTCGCCGCTTCCCTTTCGGCCTGGTTCCACTCGAGCAATGTCCTGACGCGCGCGCGATGTCAGCCAGCGGTCTCCTCAGCGAGTGAGTGTCCAATCCATCTCCACTTTCTCCTGCATATTTGTTGGTTGGCGATTGGTTCTTGTTTTGTTTGTTTGTTCCCAAAGTTTTTGTTGGTGGTGATTATTTCCGGCCCGGCCATCTCATCTTCAGTATAGAGCCAGCGAAAACAGTTTTTGGTTGATAAAAGTATGGTCTGCAACAGGCTGTTGGTGGAAATATTCTTTGTGAAGCCCGCCAAGTTTCTCATCCGTATAGAAGAACTCACTGACCTGACGCTTGCTCGTATTGAAAATCCGACTGAATTTTGTTGTTGATTCTGGCTGAGTGACGAAGATTTCCAGATTGGTTTCAGGTTGATGAGTGAATGTGTTTCTCGCTCGCCTTCCCGATTCTCGCTCTATTTGACATCCTCATCCGTTCCGACTGCGTGTATCTGAGACAATGCTCCCTAGATGAGTGAGTGAATGAAGTAACCTCTTTCAAATCCCTCCCGTCGATGGTGATTGACGATGGATGTTGTTGTTGCTGTTGTTTTTGTTGGTTGGTTATTTTCATCACCTCCGTTTTGTGTATGTTCACCTGGAGTCCTTTCTTCACCGCCTGCTTCTTCGATCAGTTTGTCGGTTTTCACTTATAAGTCTTCGATTTTGTGACAGTAACATCAAGCATAAATCATCCACGCGTGAAATCCAGGCCCTCTTGTTTCTTCACGTCTGTTGGGTCAGGATATTCCTGTCTTCTCGTTTCCCGCTCACTGTCTGACGCATAAACCGGTCTGTCCACCACAATTGGGAATATCATTGGTGATAATAGGCAGGCAGCCTTGTCTGACTCCTGTGTTCACTCCAAAGGCCTCGCTGAGTTTTCCATTGTGGATGAGACTTGGTTATCTGATATAGTGTCCTCAGGTCTCTTTTGCCTGCTGCCTTCTCAGGTTCAGTGGCCCGGTTGTTGTAGAATTGTCTTTTGTCCTTCCTACACTCTTCTTCACTTCTTTGTCCAGTGCTATGTAAGTTGAGCTCAGCGTCTCCTTCTCCTGTCCGTCCTTGCATTGGATCATTTTCTCTTTCACCATTCTCCTCTCTTCTATTAATTTCCAAGCGTCCATTGAGAGCCATTCCTTGTCTTGGATTTTCTTTCTTCCTAAAACCGTTGAACACGTTTCGTTGAGAATCGCCTTCAGAGACTTCCAACGTTCTTCCACGCATGATTCTTCCGTGATGTTGCGTAGTGTTACCTGCTTTGCTCCAGCTATCTACGGGGCCTTTAGTTTCACCTTGAAAGTCCCTTGTACTAGATAGTGGTTTGAACGCACACCTGCTCCTCTCCTCGACATTGTGTCCAATAGGCTCCTTCTCCACTTTCTTGAAATTGAGATGAAGTTTTTCTCGTTCTTGGTGTTTCCATCTGGTGAAATCCATGTCACAATGTGTATATCCTTGTGTTTGAACACACTGCCACCAATCACTAAATGATTGGAGGCGCAAAAGTCTGAGAAGAGTTCACCATTGTCGTTGATTTCGCCGAGGGCCTCTCGACCCATGGTGAGTTCTCTTCCTTTGTTTTCTCCTTCCAGCCTCGCATTCATGTCGCCCATCAGGATTTTGATATCGCCATTCGGGACTTTGTCCAATATTGTTTGTAGTTAATATAAGAATAAAACTTGTGCACTGTGGTAGAGTGTAATTCCATTATGGGTAAATTTTGTTTTGATAAAGTCTCACAGTGTTATACAGTAATGTTTACTGATGACGTTTCGAGCACAATTTATTGCTCATAATCATATCAAGGTAATCACACGACTTCCTAAATTCATTTATATAGTTCCATTGTTTTTCTCTTGACTTTCACTTGATTTGATTGGTAGTAGTATTTTCCATATTTCAGGTATGAGTGACGAGTCATTCCTATTGCATGTGTTGGGTGTAGACTCGATGAACAAGGATTCAGTAATCAACCTCTCTCTCCACCTACCTAGATTACTTTTTAGAATTTTAACTCTCTCCCACCCTATTGTGTGGTTGTGTGTTAATGCATGCAGTGCTAGTGCTGAGCTTTTTTCTAAATTACTTATCTTCTCGGGGTCAACCATTCTTACTTTAGCTAAATTCTTATGCTCTGACAATCTGACTACCCCTGACCTACTAGTTTGACCTATGTAGTTGACCTCACAGTCATTGCATGGTATTTTGTAAATAATATTATTTTGTCTAATTGGGTCAACTGGGTCCTTTAACCTACAGAGCTTGTCCCTGAGTGAGTTTGTAGGTTTAAATGCCACCCTAATTCCTATTTTATTCAGAATCCTACGTAGTGTCTCAGATGTCCCCTCTTTATATGGTATAACTGTGGATGACTTATATTCTTTCTTATTTATGTTATTATTACTAGTTTCACAATTATTTTTTTTTGTTTTTGGCCTTTAGTGATCTTCCTAATGAATTTTATAGGATAGTTATTCAACACCAACGCTTCTTCTATCTGTTTTAATTCATCATTTAGATCTTTTTTTGTGCTACTTAGTGCCACTGCTCGGTTTGTTAAACATTTAACTAAGCCTGCCTTAACAGTTAAAGGATGAGACGAATTAAAGTCTAAATATCTAAACGCATTCTAATAGATATTTAGACTTTAATTCGTCTCATCCTTTAACTGTTAAGGCAGGCTTAGTTAAATGTTTAACAAACCGAGCAGTGGCACTAAGTAGCACAAAAATGATCTAAATGATGAATTAAAACAGATAGAAGAAGCGTTGGTGTTGAATAACTATCCTATAAAATTCATTAGGAAGATCATTAAAGGCCAAAAACAAAACAAAAATAATTGTGAAACTAGTAATAATAACATAAATAAGAAAGAATATAAGTCATCCACAGTTATACCATATAAAGAGGGGACATCTGAGACACTACGTAGGATTCTGAATAAAATAGGAATTAGGGTGGCATTTAAACCTACAAACTCACTCAGGGACAAGCTCTGTAGGTTAAAGGACCCAGTTGACCCAATTAGACAAAATAATATTATTTACAAAATACCATGCAATGACTGTGAGGTCAACTACATAGGTCAAACTAGTAGGTCAGGGGTAGTCAGATTGTCAGAGCATAAGAATTTAGCTAAAGTAAGAATGGTTGACCCCGAGAAGATAAGTAATTTAGAAAAAAGCTCAGCACTGCATTGCACTGCATACATTAACACGTAACCACACAATAGGATGGGAGAGGGTTAAAATTCTAAAAAGTAATCTAGATAGGTGGGAGAGAGAGATTGATTACTGAATCCTGCTTCATTCACCGAGTCTACACCCAACACATGCAATAGGAATGACTCGTCACTCATACCTGAAATATGGAAAATACTACTACCAATCAAATCAAGTGAAAGTCAAGAGAAAAACAATGGAACTATATAAATGAATTTAGGAAGTCGTGTGATTACCTTGATATGATTATGAGCAATAAATTGTGCTCGAAACGTCATCAGTAAACATTACTGTATAACACTGTGAGACTTTATCAAAACAAAAATTTACTGTTTGTAGTTGTCTGTAGAACACCTCCTTCTTCTCTTGTTCTGAGACGTTTGTAGGCGCATAGCATTGAATGACTGTAACTTTCCTTCCTTTTGAGTTGAACCTGGCTGTCATTATCCTGGAGGAGATTGGTTCCCACTGCATGAGAGCTTTGGCTGCTGTTGGTGACATCATGATGGCCACTCCCTCAGTGTGCTCGTGGTTGTCCTCTGGGTGGCCGGAATAGATTATTGTCTCTCCAGTAGGTAGTTGGCACCTTCCAGTTCCATTCCATCAGCTTTCGCAGATTCCCAACACATCTATTCTGTACCTTCTCATCTCAACGGCAATCTGGTCAGCCTTTCCAGTTTCGTACATTGTACGAACATTCCAGGTACCCATCCTTACTTTTGCTTTCATCGAAAGAAGGCACATTGGCTGACTGGCTTCCCGAAGGCTAGCTTTCACCAGCCTGCGTCATTTCACTTCCCCGATTCCAGCGAAAAGTAAGGCTATTGCTGATGTTTTTAGAACTTTTAATATATTAATTCGTTGAAGTTTCTGTAGCGATTTGGTTGTTTTACAGGGGTAGAGTTGCTAGCACCACGCCCCAACCCTCCCTCTTTACCCGGGCTTGGGACCGGCGAGAAAACTAGTAAGCTGGTAGCCTAGCAAGCTAGCAATCTGGTGAGGTTACAGAAGGGACTTAATGACGGAATACTTATTCGCAATTTGATATACAGATGCAGGGAAAATTCCGTATGACGTATATTAAAATCGCTACTTGCACAGATCTCCTGTGGTGCACTAATTCTCACCTTCTTTTGTATCGTATTTCTCTGACTTATTTTCGTGTCTACCATGTTTCATTGATATAAGTATAAAACTTGGGCACTGTAGTGGTAGAGTATAACTCCATTATGGATAAGATTTTATTTTAATAAATCACACAGTGTTTGTTACACAGTAATATTAACTGATGACCACGTTTCGAGCACAAATTATTGCCAATCATTACCATATCAGGACACTACTCACACAACTTTTTTCTTTCATTTATATACATGAGTGAAACTGATGATTAGACATTTGAATAAAATCAATAATATGAGATAAAGTACATTCAAAAATCATTATATAAGTGTCATTGATCAATTACAATCAGATGGGAAATAAGACGAGTGTTTTTTATAGTCACAATAAATTACTTGTTAGAATGCCAGACTATTGACTTCTCCTTTAGGCATAAATGAGATCTACAAACACTAGTAATCACTCAAGAAGCCTGTAGCATTGAGGGGACTAAAATTGAAACTAAGTCTAATGCAAATTACCTCGGACTAGTTCTACCTTCCGACCTTACTTGGTCATCTCATATCCTAACGATTTCTGAGAAATGTGTTCCGTAATGTTAAGACTAACTGGAATCACTCAACCTCTGCTTTCACAATTTGTCAACTCTCGTATCCTACCTATTCTACTTTACTGCTCCCCATTAGTCTTTCCTGGCCTACTGAAAAAGGACTATACCATCCTGAGAAGGATGTTGAAGGTAGTTAGTAGGACTAGTGGTGTAAAACTCAGTCAGCTCGTCACTACATTAGTGGATAAGCATCTGAATACATGCGAAAATGGTCTAAAACCATACTCTCCGACCCCAACACCCCGTCTATTCCCAACTCTCTGCTTGCATCTCATCAGGTAGAACCAGAAATCAGTACAAAATAATATATATGCTCGTACAACCAAGTACAGGAACTCAACGATACCATATTTGGCCAGCCCGTGTTCTAAGTGACAGAGACAATATTAAGCGCGAAACCTGTGACTTTCTTTGTTGTTCATAACCTAATTTTGGCCATTTTATTTCTCCCTTATTCTCTTTTATTTGTATTCTATAGTGAACAACCTTCTTAAACATACTTAGCTACCTAAAATTATTATCATTCCCTTACTTTTTTATTATTTATTCTATTCCTTCTTTTGTGTATCTACTGGTTCCGACTATATTTATCACTATGAGTATTACAAAATTATCCTGCCAATAACCTTCAGGTGATATTAGTTTTGTGATTGTTTTTTGTTCGGCAATATTAAACTGACAATCTTGTTTGTGAACGCCGTTATCACCATCCTAAAATTTTTGTATTCTGCATGATTACTCACACTACCACAACAAACACTGCATTAGTGCTGACAATAAAAAATAAAAATCGGAGCGACGCAACTTAAAAAAAAAATAAAAAACCCTAAAATGTTTATTTTATGATTGTTTAGTGTTGTTCAATCAAATTAACTGATCATCTTGGCTATAAACATTCTTAAGAACATTTCATAACTTCTAGTATGATTATAGCTGTTACTGTTCACCACACGCATACACATGTCATAGCTCTCACTACCAAATACTGAGATATCATTCATTCATTCGCTTATCTTCCTTTCTACTTGGTATTTTTATTCGCATTTTTTTGTTATTTTTTGTGTTTCCTTTTGGCTTTTGTTGTTGTTTTTTAATATTTTTTTTGTAATACTCCTTTTAAATGTCGGATGAAATTAGATGCAATATTGTAGATATGTGCTGAAAATTCCACACTGTACCACTAGTACTGTTTCTGGAATTAAAGCAAAAATTATTATTATTATGTTGTGATGTGCTTGAATTGAAATATAATACAATTTAAGATTATTTATTATCCTCCTATGATTTGACTGGCGGTAATAATATCTTCCATATCTATGGCATTTGCATTGAGTCATTTCTGTTGCATGTGTTGGATGTAGACTCGGTGAATGAAGCAGGATTCAGTAATCAATCTCTCTCTCCCCACCTATCTAGATTACTTTTAGAATTTTAACCCTCTCCCATCCTATTGTGTGGTTACGTGTTAATGCATGCAGTGCAATGCAGTGCTGAGCTTTTTTCTAAATTACTTATCTTCTCGGGGTCAACTATTCTGACCTTAGCTAAATTCTGATGTTCTGACAATCTGACTACCACTGATCTACTAGTTTGACCTATATAATTGACCTCGCAGTCACTGCAGGGTATTTTGTAGGTTATATTATTTTGTTTAATCGGGTCCACCGGGTCTTTTAGCTTACAGAGCTTGTACTGTCTAAGTGATTTTGTAGGCTTAAATGCCACTCTAATTCTTACTTTATTTAGAATCCTACGTAGGAACGGTCTCAGATATCCCCTCCGTATATGGTATAACAGTAGATGACTTATATTCTCTCTTATTTATGTTATCACTAGAAGTTTCACCTGAATACTTATTCATTTCCTCTCTTCCACACTTCCCAAGTTCTACATCCAACTTCATTCCTGTTATTGAAAGCTCTGAAGAATTATCAGGCAGTGAGAGAATGTCCAACCTTCTAAAAGAGTGAGAGAAACAAAAAGGATGTCACGCATGTCACAACCAAAACTGACTGGTTGAGATCTAAACTGAGTAGACCGATCTCTGTGTCCTACTGTATAGCTGACAAACGTTTTTACTGAGACAATGGCAATCACAAAACGCTACAAAGATAGAATAAAAGCTGTTTTTGGTCTTCGATAAATCTGTGATTCTCAACAATGCCATTAGGCAGTTATACAGTCCAGTCTAAGTACCAAACGAGTACATAGAATCAAGTAGAATATTCCAAACATGTTTGTCAAAAACTCTCTCCACAAGAATCCCACACTAACGCTTCCTTTGGACAGTCCATTATCAGAATGACCTTGATTCACTCCAACGGAATCCCATCATATAAAAACACATTATTAATGTCATTATCACACAATCACAATGTGAAGCATTAACATTTAAAGATTGAACGTGAACAAAGACAACTTATAATAATAATGGATAATTATAAAGTTACTCGAAACGTTAAAAGGAGTATAAAAATTATGATCCGATTGTTCAGGATAGATTTTCTCTTCTTCTCTTCTCGTTATAACGAATCCTGTAAAAACAGTCTATAATCTAGTGTTAGGTAAGTCATAAGTGAAGTTACGAGTTTGCGAAATAGAAGATAAGTGTGACACTGTCTATGTTCCCTTCAGGTCTGTCCTCCAAAAGTCCTTTTAGAACTACATACAATGTCTTCCCTGCTCTCTAACTGGTTTACACGTAATCTTTGAGTAACCGCTAATTTGGTTGGATACACTTTGATTAGACACTAGTCGGTAACTAGTGTGTGTAATGTGTATTTGTGTGTGAATCTAGTCCTGTGCAATATCCAATACAGTCCCCAAGGGAGGTAAATCGCAAGTAGACCTGAATAGCTATCTCAGTGATAATGTCTGTGACTGCAGTGTGTAGAGAGTGATTCGGGTTGGAATCTCGGAAAAGAGATGAGAACTTTCGAGGTAGTTTCAGATACGCCTTGCTGACTGCTAAGTACCAACAGTTAAGAAACCTTGTTAGGGCAGGTTCTCCTGCCGATTGCCTCCAACCATCTACTACCGACAATTGGTTAGATGAATAACAGGTGAATACAAACCTGAAAGGTTACTACTACTACTGCGGTGAGAGCAGGCTGCTAGCCAATTGGTAGACATTAATTCACGTCAATGTCTAGTCGCTAATATTGGCCGTGAGAAAATATGAACAAGACTGATTCAACAACCAATCACAGCAGACTTAAACGTGGGCAAATACGATTCGCAGATATATGGCTTAACTTTCTGGGAAACCAGTCACAAGCAGTACAGAATAGCCTTGAGCAAGAAACAACCAATCAGAAGACTGTGTTTGTCTACTTGAATAAGCTATAATAATGTACATGAAATATATATAATATATATATGTATATATAATGTATAAATACGTGCTGATTTCCTTAATAAACGATCTGCTGTCTTGCTTTTGTCTTCTGTTGTTACACTACTACTGTGGTGGGAGCTGGCTGTTAACCGAAATTGGTGTTCAGTAATTTACGTCAACAATGTTCATGTCCCCAATATTGGTCGTGAGGAAAATGAGAACAAAAGTTTTGCGTAGGCGGATACAGTTAACATATAGATGATCTGACATTCAAGAAACAGTTACAAAGAGAGGCAAAGTTAACTTTCAGTGAGAAACAACCGCCAATCAGAAGACTGTGTTTTTCTGCTAACAATAATCTATAATAATGTACATGAAAATCTATAAATATGTGTTGATTTCGTAAATAAACGATCTGTTGACTGGCCCTTGTCTTCTGTTGTTACACTACTATTTCACGTATTTCTGCTGCAGGCGAGATGAATTATTTCATTTCCGACTATCTTACGATTCAATTTGAATACAGGTGAAGAATATACGTTGCAACTACAGGCAGGCGGGCTGCACAAATAAGGAGGTCAAAGTCACTCATGAATCGGTAAGGCAAGATTCACCTTCATTGTTCTCAAACCAGTCTGGAAGTTTGCCGCATAAATTATAAGATGCAGATCATCAATAGCCATGTCAAGCCAGTTAGTTCCTCTTTAGGGGTTAGAGATGGCACCAGTGAGAATTATCAAGAAAGAAGCAACCAACAAACTGCAAAAATGTAGACGGAAATTGAGAGAGATCGGACAGAGTGTGCTGATGAGACCATTGACTGTCATCACACTCCAGGGAAACCCACCAGTGAAACCTGAATAGGAAAGGTCATAATCCCCAGAGTGATGTGAAATAGATGGTACAAGGAGAATGTGACAGCTGGTGGTGGACAGTGGTTGAGTCAGCTACACAAAACTACACAGAACAGAATAACATGGATATAGGTCAGTGAATGTCATATCAGTGTTTGACAAAATATCCCCTAAATCGATGAAATGAAAATCAATAAAATATATAATATTTGTTTACAGATTGAAATTTTTTTCTTTTTGTTTTCCTCTCTGCTTTTGCACAAATTTCAATCCATATTTCAATCGATTAGTTAACCAATCAATCAATCGGATTGTTTGTTTATTCGCTTCCTAAATTTCTTATGTCTTTCGTTGATTGATTGGTGAATAACCCTCTCTTTGATCGCAAATCAATACTGTGAATCAATTATTTATTGATTATAGGAATGTTTATATACAACAATTCATTTGACATTTAACAATATCAAAATGTTTGTTGTATAATATTATCATTTCCTTTAATTTCTAGAGGAACATAGGGCTTCAGCCACACGTCTCCATTGCGTTCGGTTCTCTGCTAGAGTTTTCACCTGGCTCCAAGTCTGCCCACCTGCTTTCATCTCATCTTTACATGACCTCCTCCAAGTCACCCTACCATGGGACGATGTCAGCGACGTCACTTGATGGTTTGTTTCCTCAGAGTATGGCCAATCCATCTCCATTTCTTCCTGCATATTTGTTTCACAATCGGTTCCTGCTGGGTTGGTTCGCTCATTGCCACAGATCCCTGTTCCTGATCTTTTCTGGCCGGCCATCTGATCTTGAGTAGTATTGAGATGGGACAACTGTTGATGAAGGTCTGTAGTTTTTTTGAGGTGGTATTTATGATGCGCCAAGTCTCTGATCCGTGTAGTGAGTAGCACTGACTTCACACAAGAGTTGAAAATCCGGATCTTATTTTTGATGGTGAGTGCTGTTGACCTCCACACAGACTCTAGAGAAATGAAAGCGTGCCATACTTTTCCGATCCTTGCTTTGATGTCCTCATCAGTTCCGTCTGTAGTTGAAACGATGCTTCTCAGGTAAGTGAAGGAGGTTGTTTCTTTCAGGTTCCTCCCATTTATGCTGGCTGATTGTTGTCTGTCTTTGTTGCTGTGGCTGTTGGTGTTGGCCAGGAATCTGCATCACCATATCTGTTTTCTCTATGTGTACCTGAAGTTCTATCTTCTCTGGACATTTCTTCTGTCAACTTGTTGGTTTTCATCACTTGCATATCTTCCAGTTTGTGGGAAATCAGACATATGTCACATCGGCGAAATCCAGATCCTCCAAGTCTTTTGTGTGAGTCCATTTTATGCCTGTTTCCTCATTGCCCCCGTTGTCTGTCGCATTATCCAATCTACTGTATAATTATCATCTAATTGGGAATTACATTTTTATGTCAATGGCGTTTATATATGAGTCATTAAAATATAGCCGTAGTATAATAAACCTTGTATAGGTGAAAAGCTAGCTAGTGTTCTAGCCGGTGTCAAGTCTGGGAAATAGGGAGGTTCAGGCGGAAATCCGGCTAAACTACTACGATATATTCAGAGCACGAGAAAATATAAAACATCTAACCGCTGAAAGCCTTCAGGAAGCCAGTCAACTGATTTGTCTTCTCCTGATGAATGCAAGAATGGCGATAATAGCGACGTGTAATGTTCGTACAATCTACGAAGCCGTCTGGGAACGCTATTCAGGTTGCCAAAGAAATCGGAAGCTATGGCTTAGGAGTGCTGAGTGTCTGCAAGTGCAGATAGAATGGATATGGACTATCAAAATTGTCAACTGAAGGGTCAGTCAGTATTCTACTCTGGTCACCCACCTAGACGAGAATCGCGAGCATAGTGAGGTAGTGATTGGCTATCGTGTTATCAGCAGAAGAAGCTAAGGCTTTTATGTAGTAGGAACCAATTTCATCCCACAGGATAATGACAGAAAGATTCAACTCAAAAAGAAGGAAGGAAGGAGTTACAATTTTTCAATGCTACTCACACTACTACAAAACAACGCGAAACGAGAGGAGAAGTAGGATTTCTGTAGACAACTACACACAATGATGGACAACATCCCGAATGGTGACATCAAGGTCCTCATGTGATATGTGATGAATGCCAGCTGAACTTCAGCAGATAATACAGAAAAAGAACTCATCATGGGTTGAGAGGCTCTGGCTCGACGAAATGAATGAGAACGGAGAATCCTTCGCTGACTTCTGAGCCTTCTATAATTGATGGGTGATTGGAGGCATTGTGTACAAGCACAGGATGTACACAAGGAACCCAAGAGAAAAATAATGTAATATAATGTGACAGTATAATCGGAATAAGAAAATTTTCTGAGGAAATAACTATGCTTAACAATGATTTGTTGTCCACTCGGTAGAGTTATAAATCCATTATTATTATTGCTCCCTTGGGTTCCTAATGGAACATAGGGCTTCAACTGCACGTCTCCACTTGCTTCTGTCTGTCTTCTGCTGTACTTTCCACCTGCATCCATGTTAGTACACACTGTTTCAACTCCTCTCCACACGATCTCTTCCACGTCACCCTTTGACGTCCAAATCGCCACTTTCCTTTCGAGTTCCACCCAAGCAATAGCCTGACGCGCGATGTCACCCAGTGGCCTCCTCAGCGAGTGAGTGTCCAATGTGTCATCTCCACTTTCTCCTGCATATTTGTTGGTTAGCGATTGGTTCTTGTTTTGTTTGTTTGTTCCCATAGTTTCTTGTTGTTGGTGATTCTTTCTGGCCCAGCCATCTGATCTTCGGTATAGAGAGAAGACAATTGTTAGTTTATAAACGTTTGCAACAGGCTGTTGGTGGCAATATTCTTTGTGACCCACCCGCCAAGTTTTTGACCCGTATAGAGGAGCTGACTGACTTGACGTTTGTTTGTATTAAAAATCCAACCGAATTTTGTTGTTGATGCTGGGTGAGTGACGAAGATTTCTAGATTGGTTGTTTCAGGTTGATGAATGTGTTTCTCGCTCGCCTTCCCGATTCTCGCTCTATTTGACATCGTCGTCCGTTCCGACTGGCTGTAGTTGAGACAATGCTCCCTAGATAAGTGGATGAATGAAGTAACTTCTTTCGAATTCCTCCCGTCGATGGTGATTGGCGCTGGAAGTTGCTGCTGTTGTTGTTGTTGGTTGGTTATTTTCATAACCTCCATCTTGTCTTAGTTTTCGATTTTGTGACAGTAACATCAAACATAAATCATCCACACGCGAAATCCAGGCCTTCTTGGGTCTTCACGTCTGTCGGTCCAAGATATCCCCGTCCGCTCGTTTCCCTCAGTCTGACACATAATCTAGTCCACCACAATTAGGAATATCATCATTGGTGATAATAAGCCAGCCCCCTTGTCCGACTCCTGTGTTTGCTACAAAGCCCTCGCTGAGTTTTCCGTTGTGGATCACTTGACGTGTTCCGTTGTCGTACAACTGTTGAATAAGGTTGATGACTATTTGGGATAAGCCGTAATACTCGAGTCGTTTCCAAATTACTTGTCGGTCAACGCTGTCTGTCGAAGGCCTTTTCAAAGTCTATAAATTTGGGGTACAGAGAGGTTTGATAGCCATTCCATGCTTTGTTCGATGATGATGCTTAGAGTTGCAATTTGATCAGTACATGATTTGCCTTTTCTGAATCCAGCTTGTTCTGGTTGGAGTTCTGTATCCAGTGCATCCTTTATTCTCTCCAGGATGATGCAACTCAGGATTTTACTTGGCATCGACAGGAGCATGATTCCTAGCCATTTCTTGCAGAGTCGTAAGTCTCCCTTCTTTGTTAGTTTCACGAGGTAACCTTTTCTCCAGTCAGTAGGCACCTTTCCCTCATTCCAGACCTTTTGGAATAATGGAGTCAGCATATTTACTGTCGTCTCTGGGTAAATAAAATTGTGCGTAATACGATGAATAAGAAAAAGCTTTGCTTGAGAATACATTTATTTTTTTACAGCTTGATTCCACACCGTATTTTTGGTACAAGTATGGAGTTTTCAGCATGGATATCGGTAGCCTATCCATATTTTGCAGGCCAACTATAGATATCAGGTATGCGTCACGGCAGGGGATTGAACCTCGGACAATGTGCATGGTTGGCTAGTGTCCTAACCACTGTGCCACCGAGGTGATATTAGCGGTGACACACTAAGCCGTAAGTTGTTGAGATCAGTTGAATTAACTTTGAGTGCTGCATAACTGCACATCAATTTCTCAACCAGATAGTTACTGACACAGTGCAAACGACCTTGACCTTGGCGGCCTGTTGAATTTTTGGGCCTGCTAACAAAATATCTACATTTTGCATCCAGTTTCCCGTTTACCAGCATACACTTATCACTTAAATATGAATTCTAGCAGAATCATTTACTCTCGTAACTTTATTAATAATTTACGACCAAACGACTTTCATATTCCAAAGAAACCAAGGAGGAAACATCGTAGTGGTTGGCAGAGAGCTCTCAAACGTACACCAATACACTTAACTACGGTCCCCGTCATAATGAACTCAAACTGTCGCTCTCTACCAAATAAGATAATGTATCTACAATCCCTGATGTCAACTGATACGTATCATAACACTGCCATAATCGCATTACAAGAAACGTGGTTGCATGAACTGTATGATGACAACCTTATCTCACTAAAGGACTTTATTTTATTTCGACAAGACCGTCGCTGTTGTAATAAGAAAAATGGTGGTGGCGTTGCAACTTTTATTCACTCCAAATGGTCTGTCTCAAATAACATCTGCTTCACCTTCTCAAATGACTTCATTGACTGTATTACTGTCAAATGTCGCCCCAAACATATCCCCAAATACAAACAATTCTATATTACAAACATGTACATATCTCCTAGTTGCTCTCCATCTGATCTATCTAATTTTGCTGATGAATTCACCATGTTTGCTGCTGCCAACTTCGACAACTCTCTATCCGTTATTACTGGAGACTTCAACACATCAGATTGCTCCTTTCTTGAAGCTCTTGGTCACACAAATATAGTCAAATTTCCCACTCGACTTGACAAAACCCTTGACTTGGTTTTTACCAATGATGAAGGAGTATATGAAACACGTAGACGTTCACCGATACATAACTCCGATCACTGCATTGTCCGCGTTTTGCCAAAAATATACAGCAAAACACATATTAAAATCTTCTCACACCTGTCCACGAAGGCACAACAAAGAAGCTACACATCTGACAACTTACTCAATCTAAGATGCATGTTAAAAGATACCAACTGGGATTTATTTAATGAAAGTAAATTAGATGATACAATCGCCAATATAATGGACTATCTTAAGTTCTGCCTTGACATATGCTGTCCCAAACAAACACTGTTCAAACGCCTCGACCGCTTCTCGTCACCCCATCTCAAACAACTTCGCAGGCAAAAAGAAATGTTATATAAATGCAAAGACAAGTTAGGACTTAAAAAGATAAACGCTCAAATCAAATCTGAAATCAAAAATCTTAATGCTATCTATAACCAAACACTTTTATCATGCAAATCTCCAAACAGCATGTGGAAACTTTTCAATGAAATTACTGGCAATAGTAAGCGATGTAATGTTTTTCCCTCTTGTGATGTTAATGCTCTTAATCTGTCTTTTATACGCTCTCCTTCTACCATAACCACTTCTAATGTTACCAATCTTGTAGCTGATAACTTCCAGGACTTCAATACTCTCGATGTTTTGAAATGTCTTAAAACTCTTAAGCCCTCACATAGTCTTGGCCCTGATGGCATACCTGCATATGTCCTAAAACAATGTGCAGATGCTTTATGTTCTCCTCTAACTAATATACTAAATGCTTCTTTCTCCGAAAACGTTGTACCTGTTCCATGGAAAGACATTAAAATAGTCCCTGTCCCTAAACCTGGAAATAGCAAGAACGTAAAGTTCAGACCCATCGCCATCACTTCCCCGTTTCTAAAGCTCATGGAAAAACTAATACTTCTTAAACTCGAACCCTCCCTTAAAAGCTTCGAAGACCCCAAACAATTTGCCTACAGACAGGGTAGGAGTACTTTAGACGCTGCAGCCGTCTTACACAACAGTATTGTCTCATCATTAGACAAAGGTGCCAAATATGTCCGCTGCACGTTTCTTGACTTTACTTCTGCTTTCGACTCTGTACCTAGAAGTCTCTTGCTAAATAAGCTCTCCACGACACAAACCGAGTCTTGGGTCACTAAGTGGTTGCATTCCTACTTTTCAAACAGAATGCAGTACACCGTATACAAAGGTCAATCCTCCTCTGCTGTGCTCACTGAATCTGGTGTCCCCCAAGGTGCTGTACTCTCCCCACTTCTCTTTTCATTCTTCCTACATGACCTACCGTCTTCAAATGATATTAACTTTGTCAAATATGCTGATGACCTAACTGTATCTTTACCTGTCAAATGTCAAAATGACTGCTCTAAACTAAATGGCTTCTTATCAGAAATTAGCCAATGGTCCAAGGAAAACGGTCTAACCTTAAACCCCTCCAAATGCCAAACAGTTAATTTCACCTTTAGGCATAAATCTGACCTAAACAAACTGGTTAGCGCTCACGAGGTGTGCAACATAGATGGCACTGAAATAGAAACTAAGTCGGAAATTAAATACCTAGGCGTCACTCTATCTTCTGATCTTTCCTGGTCGTCTCATATCTTGACGATTTCCAAGAAAATATACCGTCTTACCTTCTACATCAAGAAGTTAAGACATTCTGGTGTAACCCAACCCTTACTACTACAATTTGTTAACTCCCGTATTCTGCCTATAATTCTCTATTGCTCCCCCTTAGTCTTTCCTGGGCTATTGAAGAAAGACTATACCTTATTACGTAGGATGTTAAAGGTTGTCAGCAGGGTAAGCAGCTTGCCACTTAGCCAGCTTGTTAACATTCTGGTGGACAGGCACATGGACTCATGTGAAAAATGGGCGAAGTCCATTTTATCTGACTCACAACACCCTCTACACTCACAACTCTCCCCATGTATCTCTTCAGGGAAAACAAGAAGTCTATATAGGAAACTATATGCCCGCACTAGTAAGTACAAAAACTCATCCATACCCTACCTAGCCCGTGTTCTGTGTGATAAAGAATGCATCAGGCATGAAACCTTTAACTTATTAAATAGTCACTAGAACCAATGAATCTCGTCTTTCCAACTCACATCATTTATAGGTACAACGTTTTCTCTCTCTTCATTCTGTATTTATTTTTGTTATGTGCTGTTTTGTTTCTCTCTTCCTTGCAAACTCTACTTAAAACATTCTTGTTCGTTCTTTTACACTCTGTATATCTCGACCATTTTGCTATCGCTTACGCCAGTAAATATGCTAGTAGTATCTACTTTTGTAACACCTTCAAACATTTTAATTTTGGCTTTGCTACCGACATACTAATATGTTGTTGAGATAATCTTTAAACTATGTAGAACTTTATTTATTGTTAATGTAAAAAAAAACTGGATGCAATATTGTAGTAAAATGCTGAGAATTCCATTCTGTATCACAAGTACTGATTTGGAATAAAGCTTATATAATAATAATAATAAAAAAATAATAATAAAGATAAATTACCAAAGATGTCGATGGTATTGTGTGTGTATTTACAAAAGCAATCGCTCATATGCATCTGGTTATGTAGGTAAATACTCAGTGGATAGTGAACACATTGCATCAAAAGAGATGAGTCATTTTGGATTGTGTATCGAGTACCAAATTATCTCCCCGACAGGTATACAATTACATCTTTTGGCCAAGGAAATGTGAATAGGAAGAAACCTGACCTACGTATGCAAAAACATATACTCATCCTATGTTCAGACCATGTTAACCATTAACAGTTTGGAAAATATTTCGAAATTGCTACTGTACAAAAAGTGCGTTGACGATACCTTTATAGTCTGCTACGGTGACTCGAACCTCAACTGTATCTTACAAGAATTCAATAATTCCCATCCTTCGATTAAATTCACAATGGAATTAGAAAACGATTCAACGATTCCATTTCTGTACATGGAATTAACAAGAAGATATTATGGAATCCTGAAGAGATCCATCCACAGAAAACCGACATGGAACGGTCAACTAACGCATTTGTATATTTGGATACCCTTGAGCTGAAAACGGGCTCTCATCATCTCACCAACTTATCGCATCAAAAGAAGACATTTTGCTCGAAACCTTGTCATCTAGTTATTAATATTGCATCATAGCTCTACGGTATTTACAATAAACTTATCTAAAATGGAATTACAAACACATTCTACCACAGTGCTCAAGTCCTACACTTATATTAATAGACAAACTTAGTAGTTCAAGATATTTTATGAAGAATCTCTGAAGCGTACTTCATTTAAAATTTGTTCTCCTCAACCCTGGTTTCTTCTTATTTTAAAATCTAAGCAGTTTATAAATAAGAGAGTCGTTTTGCATGCCACAGATGGATGATATTGGTATAGTGACGATCAATACAGACACAAATTAACAACCAATAACAAACGAAGGTTATCAAGAGAGACAGTTATATCATATATCCCTAAAACCAAGTTCATTTTTTGAAAAAGTTCACATTTTGAAAAAATTTGGACATTGAGTATATGATATTCATTATAATAGGGGATTTTTGTATTTCCCAATGAATGAATGTAAAAGTCAAAACGATAGTGTCGTTATTTCTACTGACATTTTACTAGGGAAACATCATCAGAGATGCGTAGTAGACACACCGTAGAATCAGGCCACAAGATTGATTTTTACAATATTGAAATCATCATCCACAAACAGAATTTCAGAAATCACAAAAAACGTCGAATATCAGTTAGAAGCTCTTCGTATCACCAAATGGAATCCAAATTGTGTGAACAGGAATGGTGGACTAAAATGGAATTTCACTTGGCTACAAAATCCTCTACGAAATGACAATATCAACCTGAATGTGACAAGCTATTACACTTTGTAAACACGCACTTTTCACACCTGACAGTCTACACCTACCTGATTTTGTTATCTCTACCGATTGGTGAATTCGACAAACACGTGAATAATCGCCTCGTGTTGAGGAGCGATGTCAATTATATAAGCTGAGTGGATTTTGTAAATTCTGATTTGATAATACTGCCACTTTGATAAAGCTATTAGCAGCAGCATTAAATAGCGAAATGTCAGTAAAAACCACAACAATATCGTTGTGTTTTTCATTCAATGGAAAATACAAGATCGCTTTATAATGGTGTACACTCATCGTCCTCTTTGTACATCGTCCCTGGCCTTCTATGACGTCATTCGGGATGTAATCACCTCGTGTTTTCATGCCATTCTCACCTTTTCTTTTTACCTATTTCACTTCACATCATTATTTTTAAGAAGATTATTAGTTATCCTCCGGATTTACACCAAGCGTATCTTGTTCCTGTTATTTTGATTACAGTTCACAATTTAACCTCTTTAATTCATCCTTACACTTGTTATTTGACAGCCTTTTGAATGTACATTCAGTGTGGATCATTTGCAGACATTTGTTTGGATATAATTGGTGGATGGTGACTAGCAGTGGAATCCAGGATAACGCGCATTTCGTCCTGTTTGGGACTTGTCAGCTAGGTGTACAAGAAGTCGACATGTCAACCTAAGACCGAGCACTTCAGTCCAATCAATCGACGGGAAAATCTAAAATTCAGTTAAGTTTGTTTGCATATTGTCTGTAGTAATCACGCTTCCCTCACACCATTAAATATTACTCTGCGCCCATTCACTGTGAAACTTCTATTCTTCTGACTATGAAGACATATGGTATTGAAATTTCTTCTTGTTGCGTCCTACTTTCAGACTCTTAAGCGATGCATACCCACCAGCTCACCACTAGTTACTGAACTCAGGTGTACTTGTCATGAGATCCAGGTCGTTGAACATACAGCCATTTAGATTGAAATTCAGTAACTCCTGTAAATTCTCACTTTATCAACTTGTGTCATATAACGCTAACCTCGGCTAGTGCTTCCAATCAACATCCATGTCACCTTGATATTGTGGACTTCACGGGTCACGACTTCCTACTGTAGTCACTAAGGAGCTGGAAAATGATATTCAGATTTTAGGATTTTTTTTATTTTTTATTTACAGCTTGATTCCACACTGTATTTTTGGTACAAGTGTGGAACTTTCAGCATGGATATCGGTAGCCCAAATTTTGCAGGCCGACCATAGATATCAGATGTGCGTCGGTGCGGGCTCGAACCCCGGACCATGTGCATGGTCGGCGAGAGTCCTAACCACTGTGCCACCGAGGCACATGATGTTCTCAGTGACCGTACCTTTCACTCAGTTGAAAACGTTAACTATCAGACTGCCATTCAATCTTGTACACTCATATCACAGTACAGTTTGTGATATATTTTCCATTTGCCTTAACTGGTTATCTGTGCGTTCCACAATTCATGTAGTACCTGGTTGACGATGTTGCTGAGAAAATTTTCTTGTTTTGATTATTACTAATATTTATTTAATTTTCAACCTCATGAATACTTTTCACACTTTCATTTCTTGATGAATTCAAATCTGATCGAATCCGGTAACTTGAACTAAAGATAAGCGTTAGATAGATCGATAACCTTGAACATCCTACGTTGATTGGTTGGTTGGTCGATTGGTGTTTCTGATTGGTTAATATCAACAACCAATAGGTGAACAATATTCTTTATCACTCACTGGTAATTCTACTAGGGGATAGATAAAATGGTATGCAAATTTTACGATCATTTGTGAAATCATTTCTGCCAAAAAAAACATTTCACATTCTAGTTGTCAGATGTCACTTCATCACTTTAGTTCTCCACGACAAATTTGATTTCTGCATATTTTCATTGAAAAATTCAATTAATCAAATATATTATTTAGTACGAGTATAAATATCACTAAAATACGAAACTAAAATACGTATATTTTCCCTATTGTCTGTTGGTGTTCATCCGTCAACCGAGACAGTATTGTTGATGTTATTGATTTTTTAATTGGGAATAATCATCATCATTTATTTCACATCATTCTCAAAACAATTAAAACAATAATTAAAAATTTATTAGTAAAATGTCTATTAAAACAAACCACCCACAGATAATTTTATACTGGATTGAATTAGTAAGTTAATTGAACTGTTTGTCTTTGTTTTACTGAAACATTTTTGACATTTCGTTTAAATATGAGGTTTTTTTATTTCTATTCCCATTTTCTCTCTGTGGCTTTGACATGACATCTTGGACTCATTCTGTGCGTCAGTGGTTAGGACTCTCACCGATCATGCACACGATTCGGAGTTCGATCCCCTACTACGAAGCACACCTGATATCTATGGTGGGCCTGCAAAATTTGGGCTATCGATATCACATGCTGAAAATTCCATACTTGTATCAAAAAATAAGGTGTGGAATCAAGCTGTAATCAAAAATCAAATCAAGTCTTGTTTCGCCGTCTCCACAACTGCCCATGAGCTGTCATTTCTTCCCTCCCCTTGCGACTTAAATTGATCTCTCACGTGTTACTCATGTATCTCCGCCCAACTCGTCGTTTCACACTCGTCGTCCGACAGAAGGTTTTCTCTGTCGCGTGACATCATTCAGCGGTCTCCTCCGTGTATGTCCTGTTTTATCTCCATTCCCTTCAGCATATTTACTGTGTAATCGGTTTTCGCTCGAATCATTCTTGAGCCTCTGATCTTCAATATCGAATGAAGTGAAGAGTTGTCGGTGAAAGTCTACAGTTGGAAATGTTTTCGATGATATGCATCACATACAAATCCCTGGACAATAAGGGAGAATTGACTGATTTGACGTTATTGTCACAAATGTCTGTTCAAATCTTGTATGTATGTCTTGTTTGCATTGTAATATAAACATCGATTGCAATGAGTCACACTGACAAATGATTTCCGAACGATTATTTATTTATTGATATTAACAATTTAAACCCACGCCTTTTGTGGAAAACAAAAGTTTAGGCATGCTTATAAATCTAATTAGCCAGTGATGACAACATATTTGTAAATTTATGTGAAATCAAATACGTTTTATTCGGAATCCTAATTGACTAACGCAAATAACAAGATAAACCTGATGGCGATCGTAACTTAGTGGTCTAAAGAATAATAATTTAATGGTTAGTGGATTAAAGTTTTAGTGAGAATACCACCACTCATTTGAAGTGCAGGTAAATAAGGCTGATGAATCCAAAATCGGACGAAATATATATCGTAAATTCCACTCCTAATCTCACTGTCAAAAAAAGCTATTGAGAATTCGCCTTCAATCTTGTTAAAATCAATATTCATAAAATCAATAATTCATAGGGAATATCGGCAAGAGCTGGCCAAACACAAGGCTGTCTTATATGGTGAAATCTAGAATATATGTGTTTATGGAGAGTTGTAATTTCTCTGAATATCAGGGAATAATTCTTTTTCTTCTAGGTTCGCCAGGATCAATGTCTAGATTTCGAAAGTTTCGAAAGTAGTCAACATCATCAGTGCTAAGCGCATTTTTAATGGTTTAACAACTGAACTATTCAGCTTAATGAAAATAACGCCTTCATACATTTGGTTCCCTGGTTAAATTTCGATAAAGATGATATCGCCATTCTATTTCACAGGTTCTCGTCAGCTGCACACACCTACTTCAAATTACAATGATTATACAGATGATAATAACATACTTGAATGTTTAAGTGGTAGTAGAGAAGAAATACCATATTAACCACTGTGCGTTGGTGGCACAGTAGTTAGGCCGCTCGTCGACCGTGCACATGGTCCGGGGTTCGCTCCCCTGTCGACGCACATCTGATCTCTATGGTTGGCCTGCAAAATTCGAGCTACCGATATCACATGCTGAAAATTCCATACTTGTACCAAAAACTACGGTGTGGAATCAAGCTGTAATAAAAAAAATCCAAAATGTAAGCATCATAATTTTTAGTTTACGTTTTCAAAGTAGAAAAGAGGGGAAGCGGTAAGACAGAAAACATAAAATATTTATTAATGGAATAGTGTTAGCTTTTAGTTTTAGTGTTAGGTTGTAATTTCACATAACAAAACGAAAAACAAAAGCGTTTACAGTTTATAACATTGAGATTTATTCAGTGAGTTGAGATCACTGAATTAGGTTGTGGTGAGAGCTGGCTGTTAATCAAAATCGGTGGACAGTAATTTACGTCAACAATGTTTATGTCCACAATGTTGGTCGTGAGGAAAATGAGAACAAAAGTTTTGCGTAGGCGGATACAGTTGGCATATAGACGATCTGACTTAAAAGAAACAGCCACAAAGAGATGACAGGTTAACTTTCTGCGAGAAACAACCAATCAGAAGACTGTGTTTTTCTGCTAACAATAATCTGTAATATGTACATGAGAATCTATAAATATGTTTTGATTTCGTAAATAAACCATCTGTTGACTGGCCCTTGTCTTCCGCCGTTACAAGATGACTAATTAATGTAATCAAAATCAAAATTTACTTACAAAGAGTGTAAGTGAGAGATTAACCACACTCTCTTTCTGTATGCATAATTCTGGTTGGTTTGAATCGTTTGATTGCGATCGCTTCGGCAAATCGTAGTAAATTTGCTGTCCTTTGTCTATTTAACATTTTGAAGGACTTAGAAATTTCTGCGAGATGACCAGTATCAACAAGGTGTGTCTGGTAATTTCACTCTGAGAATATTCGCTTCAGGCTTTCAGGCACAACTGGGAGTATGTGAAAGCAGATGCAACGGGAATGGACTCACCAAATTGTCAACCAGCGTATCAGTGGTCTTCTCCGGTCACCCAGAAGATAACCACGCGCACACCGAGGGCGTGGCTATCACGATGTCACCAACGGCAACAAACGCCCTGATGCAATGGGAGGCGATCTCGACTAGGATAATGACCGCCAGATTCAACTCCAAATCAAGGAAAGTGTCAATTATACAATGTTATGCACCCACAAACAACGCAGACCTCTAAAGGAAAGAAGAATTCTACAGACAACTACAGGCAGCAATGGACAGTACTCCAGCTGGTGACATTAAAATACTGATGGGAGACATGGAAACCAAACTGGGATCAGACAACACTGGAAGGGAACTCATCATGGGTAGAGAAGCTCTCGGAGAAATGAATGAAAATTGAGGAGAAAAAAACTTGGAGGATCTGGACTTCGCCGATGACATATGTCTGATGTCCCACAAACTGGAAGATATGCAAGTGAAAAGCAACAAGTTGGCAGAAGAAGCATCCAGAGAAGATAGAACTTCAGGTGAACATAGAGAATAGAGAGGTGATGCAGATTCCTGGCCAACACCAACAGCCACAGCAACAACAGACAACAATCAGCCAGCATAAATGGAAGGAACCTGAAAGAAACAACCTCCTTCACCTACCGACCTACCTGGGAGGCATCGCTTCAACTACAGGCGGAACTGACGAGGATATCAAAGCAGCGAGGATCGGAAAAGCGAGACAAGCTTTCACTACTCTTAAGTCTGTGTGGAGATCAACAGCATTCAGCATCAAAAATAAGATACAGATTTTCAACTCTTGTGTGAAGTCAGTGCTACTCACTACACGGATCAGAAACTTGGCCAGCGCGTCATAAAGAGCACCTCAAACAAACTACAGACCTTCATTAACAGCAGCCTTCTCTCAATACTGAAGATCAGATGGCCGGCCAGAAAAGATCAGAAACAGGGATCTGTGGCAATAAGAGAACCAACACAGCAGGAACCGATTGTGAAACAAATAGGCAGGGAGAAATGAAGATGGATTGGTCATATCCTGAGAAAACAAACCAGCTCTAGGCCATCGGTCGAGTGGAACCCGAAAGGGAAGCGGTGAGTTAGTCTTCAGTGCAAGGGCGACTTCAAGGAGGTCATGTGAAGAGGAAATGAAAGCATGTGTGCAGACTTGGGGCAGGTGAAAACTCTAGCAGAGAACCGAACGCAATAGAGACGCGCGGCTGAAGCCCTATGTTCCTCTAGGAATTAAAGGATATGGTAATAATAAATAATAATATAATTCAGGCGCAGGTTTCTTGGAATATGTTCAGAAAACAGGATAGAAGCCCTGCTTTCCATCCTTTGAATGTACTTGCGGTAGCAAGTACACGTAAATTCATAAACGCAGTTGAAAGCGTGTAAATTGATGATGCAAAAACTTGAACTAAAAATTGTAATGATTAAATTTTGGATGCATCACTTTTATAGCATCTCTTCTCTACTACCAATTAAACATTCAAGTATGCTTTTATCATCTATATATAACCACTATAATTTCAGGTAGGGTGTGCAGCTGATGAGGTACTGTGAATTCGAATGATGACGATATAATTTTATACTGCAAAAATCGTCTTCCTTTCTTTATCGAAGTTAACAACATTCAAATTATTATATAATAATAAGTTATAATTATCCTCAGTCAAAACACTCACTGGCCAATTGATATAAAATATTCCCTCTGAAGAAGAGAAAACCATTTTGAACATGGTAAGGAGAACACTCTGCTGATCGGGAGGGGGGGGGGCTATGGAGGTTGGAGGGGATCACAACACATCATTATATTTAGTTGGTTATTTTCAGTTGTGTACGCTTATTTTCAACTTTCTTTTATCCGATTAAAAATGCCCATTAAAATTTTCAAAAGACTGGATACTGAACAAAGAGTACTCTTTTCGATAACCCCTTCATCATCAGTCTCTACATTTATGCAAACATTATAGTGAATGAATGAGTTAGTGTTATGAACGATATCAGTGTTTAAATAACATCGAATTGATAATATTGATAGATTACAGCTGAATCGCATCAACATAGAATAAGCTGAATGTCAGAAACATTAGGAAGGATAATATTACAAATTCATGAGTTTATAGCTTCTACTGAAGGCCAGGGCAATAGTAGGGGTTGGACTTGCTTCTTTTGGACACAGAGTGCTGGTTGTTTGAGGCGAATCGCAATAGCCTCTGCTGTTTGGAGCCCGAGGTGCTTCGATGTTTTGGGCCACTTCTAATTGTATCTATGAATTCAACTGCGCTTATGGAGGCAGTTGTATTGGCCGCTGCTCTAGGAACTTGATTTTTCGTGCTGGCTCGAGAACATCTCCCAGCATGGCTAAGTACAGGTGTAGTGAAAACTATTAACAGCTCGATATTGGAACATCTGGTGCAAACAGGACACAAAGCCAGAGTAGATGAACCCTTCTCTATATTATACCGGGTGCCAAATAAATTACCAAAAACATCGAAGCACCTCGGGCTCCAAACAGCAGAGGCTATTGCGATTCGCCTCAAACAACCAGCACTCTGTGTCCAAAAGAAGCAAGTCCAACCCCTACTATTGCCCTGGCCTTCAGTAGAAGCTATAAACTCATGAATTTGTAATATTATCCTTCCTAATGTTTCTGACATTCAGCTTATTCTATGTTGATGCGATTCAGCTGTAATCTATCAATATTATCAATTCGATGTTATTTAAACACTGATATCGTTCATAACACTAACTCATTCATTCACTATAATGTTTGCATAAATGTAGAGACTGATGATGAAGGGGTTATCGAAAAGAGTACTCTTTGTTTAGTATCCATTCTTCCTTTTATCCATATGCTCCCTCTCACTTGGAAAAGTGGCCTACAAGCTTTGAGGTCTGAAATTTCAGTAGCATTGGAATTATTCTCTATGTAACAAGATGTATTTGCTACCCTCAACCCAAACCTTCCAGTCCCCTCTTCACCAGTCAGTCATATTACCGACTAAACGAAGACTTAGTAGTGAGAGCATCAGCCGACGACAGAACTCTGAATCAAGTGTGTGATAGGCGACAAATCCAACCAAGTGAACCATCCACGTTCACTCCCAAAACAATTTGGTATCAGTATGCTCAATGTCAAATACTTTAGTTATCATAGCTAGCTTGGATAGAACTCATAGAATTATGTCTTATAACATGCCTTCAATTCAATACTCAAATATATGAACATATATAAAAGGAACACCAATGGGATCATCACTCATATCAGGATTAATAGCTGAAGTCGTCATGCAAAGATTAGAATTAATAGCTCTATCTACCCATAAGTAAGCCGAAAATCTGGCTACCTTACGTTGATGATACATTTGTAATAATTGAGAGAAATGTGATTTAGAATATACCCATAAATTAATAGACAACATATTTGAAGACATAAAATTCACCAAGAGAGAAGAAGAATTAGACAACAAAATCCCATTTTTAGATGTGTTATTCAGGAGAAAAAACACAGGAAATTTAGAAACACAACTATATAGAATATCAACGCAGAAACGCAGATCAAATACTCAACTATACTAGCAATAATCCAATTACTCACTCACAAAAGAAACTGTATGCAGACATTGTTTAGAAGAGTTCAAACACATTGTAGCGCACCAGAGTTGAAGAGAATCGAGTGAAAATACTTACTAACCGTCTTGAAGAGGAATGGTCATCCACAAAATTTCATCAAAAAGTGTTTAAAGTTGAATTAAAACACCAAAAAGGAACCACCATCAAAGACCACAAGAAAACTCATCCTACCATATATAAGAGAAAATATCACTGAAATAACAGCTAGAATATTGAAACCGTTTGATATAGATAGATATAGCACACAAGCCAGTCAAATTGCTTAATTCGATATTGTACAAACCAAAAGATCCAACAGAAGAAGGAGATAAAATTAATACAATTTACAAAATAAATTGTATGAACTGTAACAGGCCTTGCATCGGCCAAAGTGGGCGTCCACTTCGAATCCAAGATCAAGAACACAAATCAGCCGTGAAAAGACACGATATATATTCTTCATATCGATCAAGGCATGTAGATAATTATGGACATCAGTTTGATGATTGGGATAATGTGGGAATCTTAGACAGAGGCAACACCAAAAGTGGTAGAGAATTCCTAGAAGTCTGGTACTCAAACGAATACCTTAGTTATCACTGATCAACGATAAAGGTGAAGGATATTCAGTAACGCCACATGATTAAGTAGCATCATATAAAGAAATAAAAATCGTTGTTAAGGCTGCAAGAATGAGTAGAAATGATTTAGGAGTATTCTAGAATTACGGGCGGATGTTACCAATAGAAAAGAGGCGTAAAATTGACAACAATACACTTATCTGTAAGGATGGAAAATATTAGTTGAAGGAAATAAAGTCTGGTGAATAAAAAAGACAAAGAACAGATTAAGGGTGAAAAATTAGACTCTGAAAACAATATATGACGGACTGGTTTCCATGTGTAACTCTGAACAGATGTGCAGCAGTTCGATTTTTCACGTATATAGCATAGAAAGCTAGAGAGAAGAGTAAAGAGAGGTTCAAAAGACAGACATAATAAACACAATTTTAGGGCAAGAAAAATAGTAATATGTAAAAACAAGAGAAGTTAATTGGGTATTATAAATCACAAAGAGTAAAGACATCTCTGCCAGCCGGGCATTGAGAACCACTGCTTTGAGCCAGCCATATCATCCACTGTCCCCAGCCGTCATTGGTTTATGCCATCCTGAGAACACCAAACAATCAATCAGTCAGGAAGTCTACACCTTCCTACGTGGCTTAAACGAACTGTGATAGATTTTATTTATTTATGAAGCAATTTTCTGCTTTGACCTACCTGTGCTAGATCTTCTGCAACATGTCAGAGGCTTACACTGCCTATTGTTGAGGGAAGCGATAGATGGTTAGGCATGTATGCGTAACACATGTGCCAACCATCTCAATCGATACAGCTGTTCCATAACCTTATCGATTGACTTTCCCTCCATACCTAGCATTCAAACGAATGCCTCACATCAATATTGTTCACCTGATTATACTGCACAAAACATGGGAGATAGAACGCAGATACCTATGATCAAAGACAGCTAGCTAGTCGGCCTTTTCATGTCTTCCACAAAATATAATTAGGATAACAAAATTAATAAAAATAGAGTAAAGTGTACTTCCCAGGATAATTTACGAATTAGAACAGTTTCATTCTGAATGCTTAAACTCGACTTTAATCGTTTATCGGTAATCGCTTCTATGGTTCGTAGCACATGGAACTATCTCGAACTTTAATTATCCTGAAGAATTCAATTATTTTATGACCTCGTCTAAGAAGTGTCGGGCAATTGCATTATTATTACTATTATTCCCTTGGTTTCAGATTGCCACATAGGGCTTCAATAACACATCTCGACTTTCTTCTATTTGCCGCTGTCCTCTTCAGTTGGCTTGCTCCACGACTGACCATAATCTATCAACTCTTCCTCCCTTCCACATGATCTCTTCCGTGTTACCTTCGCATAGACGACCCACTCGTCGCTTCCAATTCCACTGGAGTGTTGGCCTGCATCGCGCTTGATGTCATTTTGACGGCCTCCTTCGCCAACGTATGCCCAGCCGATCCCTCCCTCATTTCCACCTCATATTTGTTGAACAATCGAATCTCAGTTGGTTTTTCCACTGTCGACTTTCTTGTCGGACGGCCGTCCATTTGATCTTCAGTATGTAGCCATCCACCGAAGTGGGAAGTTGTTAACGAAGTTCTGTAGCTTGTCGGAAATGCTCTTCGTTACACTCTGGTCAAGTTTCTGGCCCGTTTAGAAGAAGTGACTGACTAATTTCACATTTGTGTTGGTAATCCGAATCTTCTTTATACTGACTGAGTCAATGCGAAGATTTCCAAACTGGTTTTTTAGGTTGATGAAGGCGTATCTTGCCTTTCTAATTCTGGCTGGTTGGTCTGTTTTGACATCTTCATCCGTGCTAGCTGGATTCCTTCAAAGTATTCTTCTGTCTCAATTCATGTTCATCAAAGCAACTGACTGCATGAAACAAGAAGGAATAATTCATTGAATCAACACTTCTGACTAACTTTCATAAAACCCTCATCTGTGATAGGTCAGACGCCAGTTGTTTTGCTTTATAGAAGTCTAATCGATTTTTTCACTCCAAAATCTACGATAACAGGTTAAGCAAAAAAGAACGTGCGTCGGTGGCACAGTGGTTAGGACTCTAGCCGACCATGCACATGGTCCGGGGTTCGAGCCCGCGCCGACGCACACCCGATATCTATGGTCGGCCTGCAAAATTTGGGCTACCGATATCGCATGCTGAAAATTCCATACTTGTACCAAAAAAATACAGTGTGGAATCAAGCTGTAATCAAAAAAAAAAAAAAAAAAATAAATAACGTTTAAAAGAGCAGTTTATGTTTTGCAACCCTTCATTTACATTTTTTATTTTTCATTACTATTATTATTATAATTAGGATTATTCTAAAACTGAAGATAAGTCACAATTTTTAAAAGTAAAATTGTCAATCATTTTTTATCACACTAGTAAATTTGTTTGTTTAAACTAATGATTATATCTACGTATCCATGACTAAGCGTTGGATAGGCGCTGGAAAATGTTTTTTTTTAAAACGAATAATTCATCTGTTAGTGAAATGATTTTTTTTTCATTTTCAATAACAATTAAATAAAAATATCGCGTGTTCAATTTTATCAAGAGAAATTGGTATCAATAAACTTTGTCTTTTGATTACTTAGTTATTGCTGATTTCAAGGAAGGTTTAGTCCGCCGAAAGCGCTCATCAACCTAGTCATCAGAGATCGTCAGATGTACTAGACTTTGTAAGCATTTCAAGTTAGACTACTGGATAACGTCATTAAGAGAATTACTGAAAAGCCGGCAGGGAGTACTGGATAGCTGTTTCATCCTAATTTGGGACTCATTGGCAGGACGCACCCACCTCACTGGATTTCGAACCCAGGACCTTCTGGTTACAAGGTTAGCGAGCTCGTATACCATTCAGCCACTGGGACTCGATTCAATGGCCATTGCATGAATTCTAAATTTTACCAATTCGTGATCAGCTCGTAAAAGTAAATCTAATCCTTACAAAGCAACTATTGAAAATTAATCTGATGCTCGCTAGTGACTTGCTACAGGACGGAGTTTCCTGGAGTTCTAGTGAGAAGTCGTGACCAGTGAGGTCCATCCAATCAAGTGTGAGGATGGAGTTCCCACCGATGAAATTGGTTGGTGGTAGCGTTATATCACGAACTGGTAGAGGTTAGAATTCATGAGCTGCAGATTTAATCGGCTCCCAGTGGCTAAGTAATGGTATACGAGCTTGCCTCGTAACTGGAATATCCTGAGTTCGAAGGCCATTGCAGTATGTGAGTACTGCCGATGAGTCCCTAATTAGACTGACTAAACAGCTATCCAGTACTCCCTGCTGATTTTCAATGATTCTCTAACTGATATCAATCTGTGATCGACTCGAAAAAACAATTCATTGTGCTTGTAATCCAACCACAAGCTGTAATTACACAGACTCGAACCTTGAGTTATATTAGTATTATTATATCCTTTAATTCCTAGAGAAACATAGGGTTTCACCTGCGAGTCTCCATTGCATCCGATTTTCTACCAAATTTTGCAACCCGCTCCAAGTCTGCCCACATGCTTTCATCTCCTCTTCACATGACCTCCTCAAAGTCACCTTTACACTGACGACCAACTCGCCGCTTCCCACCCGGTAGGGTTCCACTCAAGCGATGGCCTGGAGCTGGCTTGTTTTCTCAGAGTATGGCCAATCCATCTCCATTTCTTCCTGCCCACTTTTTGAACAATCAATTCCTGGTTGGTTCACTCCCAGTGGTAGCTATTATTGATCCTTTCTGGCCATCTGATCTTGAGTATTGGGCGAAGACAGATGTTGGTGGAGGTGTGTATTTTGTTTGAGGTGCTCTTTATGACGCGCTGGCCAAGTCTCTGGTCCGTGTAGTGAGTAGCACTGACTTCATAATGGTGTTGAAAATCCAGATCTTATATTTCATGTTGAGTGCTGTTGATCTCCACACAGACTTGAGAGTAATGAGAGCTTGCCTTGCTCTCCCGATCCTCGCTGCTTTGATATCCTATTCAGTTCGGTTGGCCTGTAGTTGAAACGATGCTTCCCAGGTCGGTTGGTAAAAGAGGTTGTTTCTTTCAGGTTCCTCGCATTTATGCTGACTGATTGTTGTCTGTCGTTGTTGCTGTGGCTGTTGGTGTTGGCCAGGAATCTTCATCACCTCTCTATTCTCTATGTTCACCTGAAGTTCTATCTTCTCTGGATGCTTCTTCTGCCAACTTGTTGCTTTTCACTTGCATATCTCAATTGTAAATTGAGTCATAGGTGTGACTATATAAAACAATAATAGTATGAAATGCAATTAAAATGTTTGTGATTAAAATCATAGTTAAATGTCAAGTGGCAAAGCAAATTAATGTCATATACATAGAATAATTCATAGGATGGATAGAACGTGAAAAAGGGTATGCAATTAAAGGATTAGTAGACAAATCGAATAAAACATAAATGTTACATAATATTGTGTGAAATTTGATAGCATGGAATTTAACGTTGTAAAAAGGAATTGATTTAGCATGACAAGTGGAACAAGTGAAATAATACCGGGGATAATTCAAAGTGAGAGTAGTAATAGTAACAATTGACGTAATAACGAAGAGATTGCGAAATGAATAGACAAAATGAAAAATTAGTAGAGCCGAAATATGATTGGGGATTATCATACTTTAGCATAGAGGGATTAAGACCATGAAAGTTGAAGTGTTTGAACAATGTTTATCTGTATACAGAGATCTAGCTTTTCTGTTTCGGTAGCCAAAGCTTAAGCGTTACCGATGAGTCGGATACGTGGTGATTTGGATAAATTACTTCTCACCTTATAGATGACTTTAAAGGCGAAGACTGCAGAGAGATAGAGTGTGATCATTATCGACCAGATTTTCAGTGATTACGCCTGTCATAGGTACACTTCCACCTCTTCGTAACCAGCATGCGGGATAGGGTTCTTTCACCCTCTTGGGTAAAACCCGAGTCGAAAGACTAATGTACCTGGCTCCACACGCCCACACAGTTGGTCAACTGCGGGATCTTGTCCTTCAGGTTATTGAACAGTCATGATTGACTGGAAAACGCTATCTTCAAAGATGCATCAGGGAATGCTCTTTTCAGGACTGTGGGATCCTCCTTTCGATGATATCGGAAGCGAAGTCACCTTTGAATTACAAGCTCATGTACAGTATTTTTTTGGTAACGGATGATAGGTCACATTTCGTAAGGTTTAACTGTATTTTCCTGTCGTTAAATCATGTAGGAAATCCATTTTTTGATTTGAATTCTCCTCAAAAGATTTAACTCTTCCTCCACAGTTTTTCTTTTTATTCTTTGCGCTCCCAGAGGAACATAAAGCTTAAAGCTTTTTAGGTTTCAGGAGGTATGGGAATGCTCCTTTCACGAGGTACACAGGTTGCTAACCTCATGTCAAACACTCCCTCTTTCCCGGGTTCACTATCGATTTGTCAACTAGTCGAAGTTTAGGAGTATACCAGTGACGAGTCTAAATCGGATACCTCATATATTTGGCAAGCATTCTATTATTGATTGCCTGTTGCATAAATCTGAAATAATCCAGTTAATGCTAACTCCACAGTCTCCCTCACTACTTTCACGTGGTTGCGGTGATCCTCGTAAAAACTGAAAAGGGTGAATGTGAACGTCTGGCACTGGCGTAAAGGGTCTCCAGAATTCCAAAACGATCGTATAGTGTATGAACCTGTTCCGGTCAACTTAAACTATCGTGAGGCAGATCACAATTCTTCTTCACTACCAAACGGATGGGACTTCAAGTCAAACGCCTTCAAAAGGGTGGCCTATTAAAATGACCATCCGCTTCATTCTGGGTTCTCGGTCAGTATTCTGTACCTCGCACAAAGTGTGATATTGTGTGTGTGTGTGTGTGGCGGGTCTCTCGGTGACTACAATGTACTAACATCGTCTTAATAAAATAATAAAAATTACAAAGTTATCCATGAGTTTTTCAGACGAAATAGAGTTGAGACATACAACTTTCCGGTCGTCTCATATATTGATGATTTCTAAGAAAATATTCCGTCTTACCTTCTACATAAAGAAGTTAAGATATTCTGGAATAACCCAACTCTTACTCCTACGATTCATTAACTCTTGCATCCTGCCTATTATTCTCTATTGTTCACCCTTAGTTTCTCCAGGGCTACTGAAGAAGGACTATACCTTATTACGCAGGATGTTAAAGGTTGTCAGCAGGGCAAGCAACGTGCCACTTAACCAGCTTGTTAGTATTCTGGTCGACAGGTACTTGGACTCATGTGAAAAATGGGCTAAATCCATTTTGTCTATCTAACTCACACCACTCTCTTCATTCACAACTCTCCCCTTGTATCTCATCAGGCGAAACCAGAAGCCTACATAGAAAACTATATGCTCGCACTAGGAAGTACAAAAACTCAACCATGCCCTACTTGGTTGGCTTGTGTTCTGTGTAATAAAGAAAGCATTAGGCGTGATACCTACAACTTATTTAATAGTCAGTAAAACAACTAGATTTCGTCTTTCCAACTCATCTCATTTACAATTACAAAGTTTTCTTTCTTTCTCTACTTAAAACATTCTTGTTCGTTCTTTCACACTCTGTATATCTCGACCATTTTGCTGTCGCTTACGCCAGTAAATATGCTAGTAGTATCTACTTTTCTAACACCTTCAAACAATCTGTTTAATTTTGGCTTGCTACCGATATGCCAACATGTTGTCGTCAAAACTAACTGAGATTACCCTTAATCTATGTAGAATTTTATTTATTGTTAATGTACTAACTGGATGCAATACTGTATGTAATGGAATGCTGAGAATTCCATTCTGTATCGCAAGTACTGTTTTAGAATAAAGCAAATTATTATTATTTTCTAAGCAAGTAGGTGACTTGAATACAAATGATGTTCAGCATGCCCCAAAATATGGCTTCTTATCTTATGATGGCGTTGTACTCTTCTATACATTTCTAGGGATATTTTTGTCTTCTTTGAGTCGAATGGTTTTATTACAAGGAGTTCTGATTATCCTCCTAGACAAAATATTCAGCGCTAAAGCGCTGATATTACTGTATGCTTGCTTCCGGCAATCTTCATGAAGTAGCTTGAACGACAAAGTTTGCTTTCTTCCATCCAAAATCTTAAGGTATCATAGTTCTGTACTGGTGAAACCAGTATACTAGTCTGTCTGTTGGCTAGTCTTATACTATGTAATTTATACGTTTTGAAATTTATTCAATATTCACTAGGTTTCTAAGTAACAAGCGTCTCTAACATCGATATCATTGTATTTCCTGAACCTAATGCTGCATTTGCGAAGATTCCATAGTCTTCCAAAGTAACATTTTCACTGTAGACGTTACTATGGAGTGGGCTTTTTCACGTTGAATCTTCTTTTTAAATGATATAATCGTCTTCATTATAATTAAGTTTTTTTTGTATTTCCCAATGAATGAATGAAAAACAAAACGATATTGTCGTTGTTTTTACTGACGTTTCGCTATTTAATGCTGCTGCTAATAGCTTTATCAACGTATTGGTATTATTAAACCAGAATTTACAAAATCCATTCAGCTTATACACATAACAACTTAATCATCGTTCCTCAGCTTCAAGCGATTTTTCACGTGTTTATCGAGTTGGCCAATTCATAAAGATAACAAAAGCAGGTAGTCGTAGATTGTCAAATATGATAAGCGCGTGTTTACATAATGAAATTGCTTATCACAAGTGTATTGATTGCGTCATTTCATGGCGGTGAATGACTGTGGGGGGAGGGTTTTACAACCAGGTGAAATTCTACTTTAGTCCATCATTCCTATTCAGACAATTTGGATTCCACTTGATGATACAAAGTGCTTCTGATTGAAATTCAACGTTCTTTGTGAATTCTGAAATGTTTCTGGAATATTTTAATATTGTAAAAATCAGTTTTGTGGCCTGATTCTATAGCGTGTCGATGACCTATGGCTGACGACTTTTCAAGATTTTCTAGTTCATTAACTGGATTTCTCGGTGGTGGAATAGATGCTGTATTCCGAAAACATGTATCTCAACAGTTGTCATTCCATATAGAGTGGAGATATCAGACGATTTCAGAAGAGTATTCAATAAGCTTGACATGAGAGTTTTCTTCAAAACATCAGACACACACAACGCGCAGCAACCTTGTACATATAAAACAACGAATCCCTACCGATTTTTTGTCTAATTATGTCTATAAAATAAAATGCTTGGGATGTGATTTGATATACATGGGAAAAAACTCGCCAGATGGAAATCAAAATCAGAAGAAATGAACATCGTAGAGCATCTGTTCAACCACCGAGAAATTCAGTTAGTGAACTAGAAAAACTTGAAAAATCATCTGCAATAGGTCGTCTATTCGCTACACTACAGAATCAGTCCACAAAATTGATTTTGACAATATTGAAATCATCACCCAGAAGAAGCATTTCAGAAATCACAAAGAATGTATAATATCCATCAGAAGCACTTCATAACAAATGGAATCCAAATTGTCTGAATAGGAATGATGGCTAATACAGAGCTTGACCTGGTTACAACACCTCCCTCCCCCATGAAATGACAAAATCAACACGAATGTGATAAGCAATTTCGTCATGTAAACACACTCTGCTTTTATAATTTAACACATTTATCAGATCCGACAATCTACACATGGTTTTGTTAGCATTACCAATTGCACAATTTGATTACGAAAAATGCCCCCATGCTGATGAATGATGATTAAGTTGTTATGTATATAAGCTGAATGGATTTTTTAAATTCTGGTTTAATAATACTACTACTTTGATAAAGCTATTAGCAGCATCATTAAATAGTGAAACGTCAGCAAAAACAAGGGCAGTAGCGTTTTGCTTTTTTCATTCATTGGGAAATACAAAAATTAACCATTATCATAATGAATATCATAAACCCAATCCCCAAATTTTTCATACTGTGAACTTTTTCGAAAAATGAACTTGGTTTTAGGGATATATGATATAATTGTCTCTCTCGATAACCTTCGTTTGTTATTGGTTGTTAATTTGCGTCTGTTGAGTTTGATCGTCACTACACCAATATCATCCATCTGAAGAATGCAGAACTCCTCTCTTATTTATAAACTGCTTAGATTTTAAAATAAGAAGAAACCAGGGTTGAGGTGAACAAATTTTAAATGAAGTACGCTTCAGAGATTCTTCATAAAATATCTTGAACTATCAAGTTTGTCCATTAATATAAGTGTAGGACTTGAGCATTGTGGTAGAATGTGTTTGTAATTCCATTTTAGATAAGTTTATTGTAAATACCGTAGAGTTATGATGCAGTATTAATAACTAGATGACAAGGTTTCGAGCAAAATGTCTTCTTTTAATGCGATGAGTTGGTGAGATGATGAGAGCCCGTTTTCAGCTCAAGGGTATCCAAATATACAAATGCGTTAGTTGACCGTTCCATGTCGGTTTTCTGTGGATGGATCTCTTCAGGGTTCCATAATATCTTCTTGTTAATTCCACGTCCAGAAATGGAATCGTTGAATTGTTTTCTAATTCCATTGTGAATTTAATCGAAGGATGGGAATTATTGAATTCTTGTGAGATACAGTTGGGTCATCGAGTCACCGTAGCAGACTATAAAGGTATCGTCAACGCACCTTTTGTACAGTAGTAATTTGTTCGATCGCCTGGAACCGACAGGACCAACGATTTTCTGAATCTACGGCTTACCAGACCTAACTTGCCACTTCGACCGATTCTAGAGATGTCAGTGTCACCAAACCGTTCAATCACCGAATGGTTCTGTGAAATGTTGGTGCCGGTAAGACAACACCTAAGCAAATACTGCCTTCGCGATGCTTTCGAGTTCATTGAATGCATAGAAGATTTCAATGTAAATGATAAACGGATGTTTTCACTTGACATCAAATCTCTCCTAATCAACGTGCCACTAACAGAAACTAACCACTGTGCCACCGACGCACAGTGGTTAGGACTCTAGCCGACCATGCACATGGTCCCGGGATTCGAGCCCACGCCGACGCACACCTGATATCTATGGTCGGCCTGCAAAATTTGGGCTACCGATATCCATGCTGAAAATTCCATACTTGTACCAAAAATACAGTGTGGAATCAAGCTGTAAATCAAAAATAAAAAAAATAAAAAGTAAACAACTTGCTTCCCGTGCAATTATATGGACAACTCCAATATAAGCGTCGGAGTACCAATATCATATCTGAAAGAATTGTTGTTGAGATGCACGCTGAATTTACAATTCACCTTCAACAGCGACATCTACAGACGGAAAGACGGAATTGCAATGGGATATCCTCTTGGCCCACTTTTAGCAGACTGCTTTATGGCACGTTTGGAGATTGGAGTTTCAAAATCAACAATAAACAAGTTACTACTGTACAAAAGGTGCGTTGATGATACCTTTATAGTCTGCTACGGTGACTCGAACCTCAACTGTATCTTACAAGAATTCAATAATTCCCATCCTTCGATTAAATTCACATTGGAATAAGAAAACGATTCAACGATTCCATTTCTGGACGTGGAATTAACAAGAAGATATTATGGAACCCTGAAGAGATCCATCCACAGAAAACCGACATGGAACGGTCAACTAACGCATTTGTATATTTGGATACCCTTGAGCTGAAAACCAGCTCTCAAAATGTATTCGTCATAGTCATGTTACAGCCACACGGGTTTATAATTTAGTTTATGGATGCATTTGTCTCTCTCTCTCCTCTTGTTGATTTTTGCCACTTTCCATATTTTCGGTAGAGGCGTTTGGTGTTGAATCGATAGACAAAGCTTCAATGATTACTCTCTCTTTCTCTCTCCACCTAACCACTATACTGCTTTTCAATACTCCCACCCTCTTTTTTTTCCTTCACGTTTCCCCAGTGGAACATAGGGCTTCAAGCCAGTGGCTTGAAGGTTCTGTAGCAGTGTTTATTTTACAGGATGGGGTTGCTAGCTAGCCTCATGCCTCAACCTTTCCTTTTTACTAGCATTATTTCTGGCTTAGTGAGGTAAAGGAGTGCGTCTGCGACACCGGGGATCGAACCCTGGACCACGTGTGTGGTCGGCGAGCGTCCTAACCGCTATGCCACCGATGCTTCTCACCCTTTTCCATCCACCCAATTTCGCGAATGCAATACAATCGCAGAGCTGTATTGTTTTCTAGATTATTTCACTTAACAGGTTAAATTATTCTAGGTCTAACTAAATGTTAATGTTCCAATAATCAAAATGACCTCTATCTATACTAGTTTGACCTATGATTTAATTGAGCTCACTAACAGTCATTACATGTATGGTATTTTGTAAGTTTAGTCAACATTTCAAAATTCTATGAGCATAAATATCCTAATTAGTGGACCTATAGACAGTGAGCTGTAGAACTTCAGTGGAATATACACCTCTTTGTTCGGCCACATAGTAGTAACTAATGGCATGTATCCACTCCTTCGTTTAGTGTAGACTGGATTCTGTCAGTCAAACTTTCAACATGGCTGCTAATTCATTGTGTACCGAGATAGTGAGTCACGTAGCCTATTGCTAAACATATTCTGAACTTTTCAAGTATTGGTTTTTAGGGATTTGATTGATTGGTTACAGGATTTCATCATGAGCTGACATTGGTTAGAGAATCATTGGAAAACCAACCAGGAAGTACTGCATAGCTGTTTCATCCTAGTTTGGGACTCTTCGGTAGTACGCACTCACTGCACTGGGGTTCGAACCCATGACCTTCTAATTACATGGCTAGTGAGCTCATAGACCATAAGGCCACTCACTGGGATCCGATCCAGTGACCAGCCCATGAATTCTAACTTCTGTCAGTTCACGACATGTCGCGACCGCTAACCAATCTCTATTCGGCGAATATTTATCCTTACAACCGACCTGCTTCACCGTACTGGTTACGACTTCCCACTAGAACTAAAGGTAACTACCTACCTACCTACCTGAATAGGGCAAGTCGGAAGTGAGCATCTCATAAATGTTCAACTTTATTGATAGAACGCAGTCTTCACCAGACACGCAAAGGACTAGTTACTGCCTAGTGTCCAATCAAAATTTACAATACAATCCTACAGGAGGTCAATCGTGAGCCTGAACAGCACAATGGTAGTATTTCTGACTGTAGTACTGCTTAAGCCGATTTCGAATCTCAGATGAGACATCAATACCTTCAAATTCTTAGATATAGTTTGCTATCACACCAGTGACAACAAACACGTACGCCAGGTCACTTGTTAGGTTTCCCATGAATTCTCTCCGACTATCTGATATCGATAAACTAATTTGTTTGATATTTAGTCACTTACACATTTTGAAAGTTATTCAGCATACGGCAAGTAACTGCGCAAGTTATATCTTGTGAACTATCTAAATTTGGAGAGAACAGACTATATACTACTTATATTCAACATTTATAAGTAGCGTGTATCACAAATGAAGTGATTAAGTAATTTAATGCCGATTCATCAATCAAATAACATAATTAAACAAAGTGGTAGGTAAAAGGCGTTAACTGAAAAACTCAAAAAATTAGTAAACGTGACTGATGAACGGAGAAAGCTATTCGCAAAGTGCGTGACTGTTAGAAATTCGTTACATTAATCATTTTGAGTCTTATTTGGAAGGACCTGTTTGGATTTCCGTGAGTATTAAGTTAAAGGCTATTTTCGGGAAAACGGAGAATAATCGATGTATTTCCATGTAATCATTTAGTTGATGATGATAGTTAGTTGGCAGTGAGACCTTGAGTGCTCATTTCATCCTGTTTGGGAATAGTCAGCTAATATATGTGTGTAACTTGGGCACTGTGGTAGTAAGTAATTCAAAAATAGTTTGTTTATTAGATGTATCACACAGTAATGAAACAGTATTATTATTTAATGGATGACGTTTCGAACACAATTTATTTTTCATAATCAAAGCATCATATAAAATCACACGACTTCGAAACTTGAGTTTTATGATTTTCTTTGTCCTCTCCTATTAGTCGTCGTAGGGGTAGTAGAATTTTCCAGATATCCAGGTGGGCAGGTGTTGAATCATTCCTATTACACGTATTCTCTCTCAGTTGATTAGATAAACATAGCTTCTGTTATCGATCTCTCCCTCCACCCTACTGTGACATTAGATTTTAAAACCGTCATCCTATCCCATCCCATCGTATTATATGGTTGCGTGTAATTGCATGTAGTGAGTGGTATGGCTGAACAATTCTCTAGATTTCTTATCTTATTCACATCAACTTATCTAGATTTTGCTGTCCTTTTGTGCTTTGACTGCACCTGTTCTACTAGTTCGACCTATGTATTTAACCTCACTGACAATCATTGCAGATAGGGTATTAGATAAACTAAATTGTATTGTTTTAAAGGCTTCACAGGGCTGATACTTTAACCGAGAAAGCTTGTTTCTAATTGAGTTTGTGGGTGGGTGGTTTGAATGCCAGCAGCCACTTTTATTCCTGCCCAACTTGTTAAGAGTTTTACGTAAGGTGGTTCCTTCCTTGTATGAAATTACTACTGTTGATTTAGATTTCTCACTGCTGATGTTGTCTTGCGCATATATGAAATGCATGTTGTCATTAATATTATTATGATTATCACTATCACTACTAACATTGTTTATTTTATTTTTACATTTCCCTTCTTACTTTCTGAGCAATTTACCAGGGTAATTATTAAGTTACAAGGCTTCTTTTATGTGTATCACTTCCAGTCTTAGATTTTCCTTGGTACTACTTAGTTTTTGTGCTCTGTCACTGAAACATTTCACCAATCCTTTTTTTACTGACATAGGATGGGTGGGATGATCGGAAGTCCAAATATCTGTTTGAATGTGTGGGTTCCCTGTAAACACACCAGTGTGTGTGTTTAAATTCCCATCTTCTTTCCTTTCTACGCTGCAATCTAACATTGGAAGCTCCCCTTTTAAGTGACTTTCCAATTCATAAGTGAATTGAATTGCTTCTACCTTCGAGTTGATTTGTTAGAAAAATCTTTGTATATCCTGTTATCCTAGTACAGTGAATGTGTCATCTACATACCTCCACCATAATTCTATGTGGGATGGGGCTGAAGGTTTCAATCGCTATGTTTTCCCACCTATCCATGAATATATCTGCTACAACTGGGGATATTGGTGATCGCATGGCAACTCCCTCAGTTTGTTTTTATATTTTTCCTTGGAATTTAAACACTGTGGAAGTCAGGCATAGCTAACCGCATTCCCAGTATTATGTCCTCGGATGTCACTTTCGTCCTATGTTCGAGTTCTCGGTTACAAATCAGTTAGTCAGATAGATGTGCCTGCATCTTACTGCATGACAATATTCCCAGTGAGATTCGAATTCAGCTTGTGTCCATCAATTAAACATGACAGCATTATCTAATGAGGCTAAAAGAGTCATCTCTTGTGCATTTGGTCATCAGTTATTACTTGTTAAAGTTATTTCTCAATTTTTCATTAAATCAGACTTTTAACTGGATCGAACTTCACGGGTTTTTGTACATGTACAGTCTCCAAGTTCCGCAGGCTTCAGAAATCTCAGTGGGAACACCATAACATACCCTCTAGATACGTAAAGTCAACTGATGAATACCAAAGAAGATGAAAGGTGTGTTCTGAAAGCTTCTTTTAGCGATTGAAGCAAAACACAATTCCAAAAATTTTGGCCTCCATACAAGAAGACGTTATGCCACAACACAATGAGTACTTCGGTTCCATAATCTTAATCAACGAAGGGCACAAATTAGTCAATTTATGTCCAGTGAAAATATGATGAAACACACAGAACTACGAAGCATTTAACAGCAACTTTCCCAAAATATCATGACTAATCAATAGTTCGAGATCGACAGAGGATAAAGGCTGGCAAAGTTTTACAACAGCCTCCAAAGGGATGCAAACTCATGAGTGACCTTGAGCTGACCAATGATAAAAATGGGGGATTTTTGCACGAAAATTGACATATATTTACATAAAAAAAGTATGAAAAACATTTAACAGGGAATTTTTCTCAGGAATATGAGATAAAAATATCTCCCTGTTATAATGGGGAGTGTCAGCTTTTAAATTAAATCAATTTCTATACATGTATTCATCGTGGTAGCTAAAAATAACTTGGTTTTTGAGAGCCTCTTTATTGCTCTTAATCTATTTTTTTAATCTCTTCCTAGAAACCTTATATTGAATAAATATGAGTGCTTGTTCTAGGATCGACGAAATCGTGCATGCATCTTGAATCCGATAATCGGTTATATCCTGCCTATTTTTATTGGTGTGTATAGTAGTTTCAGGGTTAGGCAGAAGAGTATCAACCCTTCTGTATGGAACAAGTTCAATGAAACCCTTCTGAATTCAGGTGTTATAAATTCAAAATACCCAGAAGTTGTTAGCTTTAGCACGTCCGCGATTGTATTTCATCTTTATCAGGCCTGTTGCGTCCATGTGAACGATAACACCACCTCCTCCCAACACTTGTGTGATATTGTACATTTTCCATGATACTAAATCTCGACAAAATTGAAACCACTGAAAAGTAGACGTCAATGTATTATCTGTTTGAGCGGCAGTTGACCTCACTTCGGACTTTAAAATCCATTAATGGCAAAGAAACAGTATAATTTTTCAAACAAAGTTTCGATTTCGCAAAAAGACAGTTCCTAGAAGACATTTAAATGAGAGTACCACTGACTAGTTCGAATATTCGTTTGTTTCCTACGCTCCATACGTCTAAATACATATATATCCATCAGTGACCTGTGAATACAGTTAGAGGCTCATTGAAGCACCATAACTACATATACGAGTATGTCCTATCAATCCATTATCCAGACAGTATTGAAATATGTCATCTGGGTGAAATTTGCATCTGAGCAGATGAACAGCGTTCATTTTCGCGCTAGAATAATCTTAGCATGCCTTTTAAGGTCATTTGAGCGTTTGCACTCCTCGGACGCTATTCTTCAACTTCGCCCAAAGGCTTTCAGTCCACTAGTCAATCGAGTATTATTAATCATCCGCTGACTTGAATTCCTCTTGTATCCTACACTTTCGAAATTCAATCAATTTTTGATAAAGTATTATTATCGTCTTGTGTAAACAGTAAGTGTCTGTCTCCAAAACTATTTTATTTTTGACTTTCTTAATGACAGTTCTGGCTTTGACTCTGTACCTAGAGGCCTTTAGTTAAACAAGCTTAGCCTTACACAAACTGAGTCCTGGGCTATCAACTGGCTGCACTCTTACTTCTCCAATAGGATGCAGTACACACAGTATATAATGGTGTAGCTTCCTCTCCTTTGCTTACTGAAGCTGGTGTTCCTCAGGGTGCCGTTCTCTCTTCGTTTCTCTTTTCCTTCTTCCTACATGACTTACCTCTCTCAGACGAAATCAACTTCGTCAAATATGCAGATGACCTGACTGTTTCGCTTCCCTTTAAGTCTCAGTCAGATTGCTTCAAATTAAACAGCTTCCTGTCTGACATCAGTCAGTGGTCAAAACTAAATGGCCTCATGCTGAATCCCTCAAAATGCCAGACTATCGACTTCTCCTTTAGGCATAAACGAGATCTACAAACACTAGTAAGCACTCATGATGCCTGTAGAATTGAGGGGACTAAAATTGAAACAAAGTCTAATGCAAAATACCTCGGATTAGTTCTATCTTCCGACCTTACTTGGTCATCTCGTATCCAAATGATTTCCAAGAAAGTGTTTCGTCTAACCTACTACATTAAGAAACTCAGACTAACTGGAGTCCCTCAACCTCTGCTTTCACAATTTGTCAACTCTCGTATCCTACCTATTCTACTTTACTGCTCCCCGTTAGTCTTTCCTGGGTTACTGAAAAAGGACTATACCATCCTGAGAAGGATGTTGAAGGTAGTTAGTAGGACTAGCGGTGTAAAACTCAGTCAGCTCGTCACTACATTAGTAGATAAGCATCTGAATACATGCGAAGAATGGTCTAAAACCATACTCTCCGACCCCCAACACCCCATCTATTCCCAACTCTCTGCTTGCATCTCATCAGGTAGAACCAGAAATCAGTACAAAATAATACATGCTCGTATAACCAAGTATAGGAACTCAACGATACCATATTTGGCCCGTGTTCTAAGTGACAGGGACAATGTTAAGCGTGAAACTTTTTTGTTCGGCAATATTAAAACTGACAATCTTGGTTGTGAACGCCGTTATCACCATCCAAAAATTTTCGCATTATGCAGGATTACTCACACTACCACAACAAACACTGCATTAGTGCTGACAATAAAAAACCCTGAAATGTTTATTTTATGATTGTTTAGTGTAGTTTAATCAAATTAACTGATCATCTTGGCTATAAACATTTTTAAGAACATTTCATAACTTCTTGTATGATTATAGCTGTTACTGTTTACCACACGCATACACATATCATAGCTTCCACTAACCAATACTGAAATATTTTTTCATTATTGGTGTTTATCTTCCTTTCTACTTGGTATTTTTATTTGCATTTTTTTGTTATTTCTGTGTTTCTTTTTTGTTTTTCTTGTTGTGTTTTTTATATTTATTTTTTTGTAATACTCCTTTTAAATGTACGATGAAATTAGATGCAATATTGTAGATATGTGCTGAAAATTCCACAGTGTACCACTAGTACTGTTTCTGGAATAAAAGCGAAATTGTTAAAAAAAATAGAACCCAACTGATGAATAATCCCTGTTCGATCATCAATGTAAACGCGACGTGTAGTTAAGCGAAGGGTCTCTTTTCGGTGAATCCATTTTCTCCTTCACATGTACAATCACAGTTATATACATTTTTCTCTCTTGTTAAACTGGATAATAGGAAAAAGGATCAATCATCATGTGAACAGTTGGTAACATTCACTGGGCAGTACATTAACTTCAACAGTTGGATACCTTTAGGGACAAAGAGAAATCTTATTCATTCCGTATGCTCAAGAATTCATAAAATCTGCTATGCAGAGACAATCGATAAGGAACTAGATAACCTTCGATTAAATCTCCTTAACAATGGTTATCCTACAAGGTTTATCTAGCGTAACATCAAGAAAGAATCCGCTCCTAAACAGATCACAGTTACAAAGAAAAAAACTGTTTATGAGTCTGGCATTCAAACGCGACACCATTTCGAATTGATTAAAAGTCGTTTATCTAAATGTATTAAACGTACTTTTCCTGCAGCTGACTCGCAACTAGTTTTTACCATCCGAAATATGATTAGACAAGGCGTCAAGGATAGATTACCGCTTCTGTCCACATCTATGTGCATTTACTCTTTTACTTGCTCTTGTGGAGCTGTTTATTTTGGACGTTGTAAGCGTAATCTCCGAAAACGTGTAGCTGAACACTATCCGGTTTGATTAATGAAAGGCGAACGAAGAACTGCAAAGTCGTCTATTTTTGATCACCTGTTAGGTTCTGGTCATTTAGCCCCACGTGATTCATCTTTCAAAGTTATCTACATGGCAAAATCGAATCGCTCCAAAAGTTTACGTTTTCTTCACTTATGCATAGCCGAAGCTTTAGCTATACATGAACAGAAACTTAAACTATGTGTTCAAAAACGTTTTGTCAAACCGCTTTCTTTACCTTGGTCATAGTAATATTCTTTCTAGATTTTGTTTTATTTTGTTTTACCACTTGAATTCTTTCCAGTTCACTTCACATCTTTATTCTTATCGTAATCGTACTCCTAATTTTCAAAATTTTTAAACAACACTTGACATTTTCGTTATCAATTCACTTATAAAACAATCTTTAATAATTTTGTAATTTATCCACTTCAACTCTACCCCTTATATCATTTTAATTATCGTTATTCTTAGGATGACTCACCATTTCTCATGGAAAATTCCCATTGTAACATACAGAAAATCAAAACAAGTGGTGATTTAACGAGGAGACTCTTTTCAACAACGAATTTATCATCAAGATGTAAAGTCGTATATGTACGTATGGTTTTTAAGAAGTTATATCCGGTGAGGGAATTGAATCATAGGTGTGAATGCATAAAATAATAATAATAGTATGAAATGCAAATAAAACTGAAGTGTTTGTGGTTATAATCATAGTTAAATATCAAGTGGCAAGGCAAATTAATGTCATATACATAGAATAATTCATAGGATGGATAGAACTTGAAAAAGGGTGTGAAATTATAGGATTAGTAGACAAATCGAATAAAACAAAAACGTTACGTAATATTGGAATTCAACGTTGTAAAAAAAGAAGAATTGATTTAGAATGACAAGTGGAACAAGTGAAGTAATACCGGGGACAGTTCAAAGTGAGAATAGTAATAATAACAATTGACTTAATAAGGAAGAGACTACAAATTGAATAGACAAAATGGAAAAAATGAAAAATTGGTAGAGTTAAAATATGATTGGGGATTACCATACTTTAGCATAGAAGGATTAACAACATGAAAGTTAACAACACGAACTTTTCCTGTACACAGTGATCTGTCTTTTCTGTCTCGGTAGCCGAAGATGGCTTCAGCAATACAGATGAGTCGGGTATGTAGGGATTTAGGTAAATTAATCTTTGTCTTGTAAATGACTTTAAAGGCGAAGACTGTAGAGAGATAGAGAGAGTGATCATTATGGACCAGATGTTCAATGATTGCATTTCTTATTGCTGCACTTCCACCTCTTCGTAACCAGCACGCGGGATAGTGTTCTTGCACCCTCTTGGACAAAACTCGAGTTGAACGGCCGATATACCTAGCTCCTCACGAGCAGGTGAATTGATAAACACACATAGAGTTGGTCAACAGTGGGATCTTGTCCTTCAGGTTATTGAACAGTAATGGTCGACTAGTAAAGGCTATTCTCAGAGATGCAGCAAGAATTTTTCTTTTCAGGGACTGTGATATCCTTCGTTTCATGATATCGGAAGATAAGTCCCCTTTGAATTCTAAGCTCATGTAAAGTATTTACTTGGGTACGGATGATAAGTCACGTTTTGTAGGCTTTGAATGTATATTCTTGTCTATAAAACGTGGTGCGAATCCATTTTCTATTGGGATTTTCCTCAAAAGGTATAACTCAGTATCAGGGCTACATATGCGCCGAATACGAGTGACGAGTGATCGGACCAGGTTTCGTTTTCGACCAAAGGGTAACCCAGATGTAAAAATTTGTCAGTTGACCATTCTGTGACAGCTTTCGATAAATCGATCTCTTCAGAGTTCCATCGATCCTCCTTGATAACTTCACATCATCCCTTTCTCACTCTTAAATAATAATAATAATAATCACTTTTTCATGTATTGGTTATTATTTTTTTTTTTTTTTTTTTTATTATTATATAAGCTTTATTCCAAATCAGTACTTGTGATACAGAATGGAATTCTCAGCATTTTACTACAATATTGCATCCAGTTTTTTGTTTACATTAACAATAAATAAAGTTCTACATAGTTTAAAGATTATCTCAACAACATATTAGTATGTCGGTAGCAAAGCCAAAATTAAAATGTTTGAAGGTGTTACAAAAGTAGATACTACTAGCATATTTACTGGCGTAAGCGATAGCAAAATGGTCGAGATATACAGAGTGTAAAAGAACGAACAAGAATGTTTTAAGTAGAGTTTGCAAGGAAGAGAGAAACAAAACAGCACATAACAAAAATAAATACAGAATGAAGAGAGAGAAAACGTTGTACCTATAAATGATGTGAGTTGGAAAGACGAGATTCATTGGTTCTAGTGACTATTTAATAAGTTAAAGGTTTCATGCCTGATGCATTCTTTATCACACAGAACACGGGCTAGGTAGGGTATGGATGAGTTTTTGTACTTACTAGTGCGGGCATATAGTTTCCTATATAGACTTCTTGTTTTCCCTGAAGAGATACATGGGGAGAGTTGTGAGTGTAGAGGGTGTTGTGAGTCAGATAAAATGGACTTCGCCCATTTTTCACATGAGTCCATGTGCCTGTCCACCAGAATGTTAACAAGCTGGCTAAGTGGCAAGCTGCTTACCCTGCTGACAACCTTTAACATCCTACGTAATAAGGTATAGTCTTTCTTCAATAGCCCAGGAAAGACTAAGGGGGAGCAATAGAGAATTATAGGCAGAATACGGGAGTTAACAAATTGTAGTAGTAAGGGTTGGGTTACACCAGAATGTCTTAACTTCTTGATGTAGAAGGTAAGACGGTATATTTTCTTGGAAATCGTCAAGATATGAGACGACCAGGAAAGATCAGAAGATAGAGTGACGCCTAGGTATTTAATTTCCGACTTAGTTTCTATTTCAGTGCCATCTATGTTGCACACCTCGTGAGCGCTAACCAGTTTGTTTAGGTCAGATTTATGCCTAAAGGTGAAATTAACTGTTTGGCATTTGGAGGGGTTTAAGGTTAGACCGTTTTCCTTGGACCATTGGCTAATTTCTGATAAGAAGCCATTTAGTTTAGAGCAGTCATTTTGACATTTGACAGGTAAAGATACAGTTAGGTCATCAGCATATTTGACAAAGTTAATATCATTTGAAGACGGTAGGTCATGTAGGAAGAATGAAAAGAGAAGTGGGGAGAGTACAGCACCTTGGGGGACACCAGATTCAGTGAGCACAGCAGAGGAGGATTGACCTTTGTATACGGTGTACTGCATTCTGTTTGAAAAGTAGGAATGCAACCACTTAGTGACCCAAGACTCGGTTTGTGTCGTGGAGAGCTTATTTAGCAAGAGACTTCTAGGTACAGAGTCGAAAGCAGAAGTAAAGTCAAGAAACGTGCAGCGGACATATTTGGCACCTTTGTCTAATGATGAGACAATACTGTTGTGTAAGACGGCTGCAGCGTCTAAAGTACTCCTACCCTGTCTGTAGGCAAATTGTTTGGGGTCTTCGAAGCTTTTAAGGGAGGGTTCGAGTTTAAGAAGTATTAGTTTTTCCATGAGCTTTAGAAACGGGGAAGTGATGGCGATGGGTCTGAACTTTACGTTCTTGCTATTTCCAGGTTTAGGGACAGGGACTATTTTAATGTCTTTCCATGGAACAGGTACAACGTTTTCGGAGAAAGAAGCATTTAGTATATTAGTTAGAGGAGAACATAAAGCATCTGCACATTGTTTTAGGACATATGCAGGTATGCCATCAGGGCCAAGACTATGTGAGGGCTTAAGAGTTTTAAGACATTTCAAAACATCGAGAGTATTGAAGTCCTGGAAGTTATCAGCTACAAGATTGGTAACATTAGAAGTGGTTATGGTAGAAGGAGAGCGTATAAAAGACAGATTAAGAGCATTAACATCACAAGAGGGAAAAACATTACATCGCTTACTATTGCCAGTAATTTCATTGAAAAGTTTCCACATGCTGTTTGGAGATTTGCATGATAAAAGTGTTTGGTTATAGATAGCATTAAGATTTTTGATTTCAGATTTGATTTGAGCATTTATCTTTTTAAGTCCTAACTTGTCTTTGCATTTATATAACATTTCTTTTTGCCTGCGAAGTTGTTTGAGATGGGGAGACGAGAAGCGGTCGAGGCGTTTGAACAGTGTTTGTTTGGGACAGCATATGTCAAGGCAGAACTTAAGATAATCCATTATATTGGTGATTGAGTCATCTAATGTACTTTCATAGAATAGATCCCAGTTGGTATCTTTTAACATGCATCTTAGATTGAGTAAGTTGTCAGATGTGTAGCTTCTTTGTTGTGCCTTCGTGGACAGGTGTGAGAAGATTTTAATATGTGTTTTGCTGTATATTTTTGGCAAAACGCGGACAATGCAGTGATCGGAGTTATGTATCGGTGAACGTCTACGTGTTTCATATACTCCTTCATCATTGGTAAAAACCAAGTCAAGGGTTTTGTCAAGTCGAGTGGGAAATTTGACTATATTTGTGTGACCAAGAGCTTCAAGAAAGGAGCAATCTGATGTGTTGAAGTCTCCAGTAATAACGGATAGAGAGTTGTCGAAGTTGGCAGCAGCAAACATGGTGAATTCATCAGCAAAATTAGATAGATCAGATGGAGAGCAACTAGGAGAAATGTACATGTTTGTAATATAGAATTGTTTGTATTTGGGGATATGTTTGGGGCGACATTTGACAGTAATACAGTCAATGAAGTCATTTGAGAAGGTGAAGCAGATGTTATTTGAGACAGACCATTTGGAGTGAATAAAAGTTGCAACGCCACCACCATTTTTCTTATTACAACATTGACGGTCTTGTCGAAATAAAATAAAGTCCTTTAGTGAGATAAGGTTGTCATCATACAGTTCATGCAACCACGTTTCTTGTAATGCGATTATGGCAGTGTTATGATACGTATCAGTTGACATCAGGGATTGTAGATACATTATCTTATTTGGTAGAGAGCGACAGTTTGAGTTCATTATGACGGGGACCGTAGTTAAGTGTATTGGTGTACGTTTGAGAGCTCTCTGCCAACCACTACGATGTTTCCTTCTTGGTTTCTTTGGAATATGAAAGTCATTTGGTCGTAAATTATTAATAAAGTTACGAGAGTAAATGATTCTGTTAGAATTCATATTTAAGTGATAAGTGTATGCTGGTAAACAGGAAACTGGATGCAAAATGTAGATATTTTGTTAGCAGGCCCAAAAATTCAACAGGCCGCCAAGGTCAGTGAGGATTTTGTAAGGATTTTGTATGAATTAGTTGGAGGATTTCGTTATAAGCTGATATCAGTTAGGAAATCTCTGGAAAACCTGCAGGGAGTAGTGGACACCTTCTTCGTTATAGTTTGAGACCCTTCAGCAGTACGCATCCCCTGTACTTGGGTTCGAACGCAGCACCTTCTATGTCGTGAATTGGCGGAAGTTAGTATTCATACCCTGGCCATTGGATCGGATCCCAGTGAGTTGCTTAATGGTCTACGAGCTCTCTAGCCTTGCAACCAGAAGGTCTTGGGTTAGAACTCTGGCGGTGAGTGCGTACTGATCAAGAGTCCCAAACTAGAACGAAACAGCTGTCCAGTACTCCTAGGTTTTCCAATGGTTCTCTAACAAATGTCAGCTCATGACGAAATCCTGTAACTAATCAATCAAATCCCTACAAACCAACACTTGAATATCAACGAGATGCTCACTAGCGACTTTCCGTATTCAGGTAGGTAGTTAACTGGAGTTTTAGTGAGAAGTGACCAGTAGGGTGCAGCAAGTTGGGTGTGAGGACAAATACTCGGCTCCGAAGACACTGGTTAGCGGTCACGCTAAGTTAGAATTCATGCACTGGCCATTGGATCGGGTCCTAATTGCTTACTGGTATACGAGTTCTCTGGCCTTGTAACACGAAGGTCCTGGTTTCGAACCCTGGAAGTTGGTGGGTGAGTACTGCTGAAGGATCCCAAAGATGGAGGACAAAACAGCCGTCCAGTAGTCTCCTGGCTGATTTTCCACTGGCTGTCTAACTGATCTTAGCTCATGGTGAAATCTTGTAACCAAATTTCAATTTATCAATGGTCTATGGGGTAAATAACTCACGCTCTCTTAAAGACTTTTCATTCATTTAGTTTGCATAAACAATGATTGCCCTTTACAGCTGTTTTGGTAAACTGTGTTAAACCAAATGCTGGTAATGTGCATAAATGTCAGAGTAATCGGTGCATATATTAAGAAAAAACAACAAAATATGCGGGTGTAGAGAAAGCGGGCAAGCGAGAGATAGGGATAATCAGAAGTTTCTTAAATAGGTCAACCGTTGATGCCTTGAACAGTACTAATAAAAAAATAAGATAATACATGCATACTTTGTGGGACATTTAACTACTGACCTTATACGTTTCTTTCTTTTCCCTGGTTTTGTTTACTTTATCAAAAGATGGAATATATTTTCGGGAGTGTAGGTGAAGCACAGGCCATTTTTCATTCTGTCATTTGCTTTCCGCATTTTGTTCTGTGTATTAAAATGGTCCTAAAGATTACCACGGGTGTGAGGTGTGGCGGAGGGGGTGGAGATAGATAACTCTATTATCATCTTGCACTAAATATGCGAAATGTTATTATTATTATCATTTTCAATGTAGATTCCCTTTCCAGCCAACATCATTTGATGAACTATTAAAAACAAACCGGTAAGAAGCACTGAACAGAGCTGTTTCATCCTATTCTGGAACTTTCCATTGTACCTTCTACAAGAAGAAGTTAAGACATTCTGGTGTAACCCAACTCTTACTCCTACGATTCGTTAACTCTTGCATCCTGCCTATTATTCTCTATTGTTCCCGGTTAGTTTATCCAGGGCTACTGAAGAAGGACTATACCTTATTACGCAGGATGTTAAAGGTTGTCTGCAGGGTAGGCATTGTTCCACTTAACCAGCTTGTTAACATTCTGGTCGACAGGTATTTGGACTCATGTGAAAAATGGGTTAAATCCATTTTATCTATGTAACTCACACCACCACCCTCTTCATTCACAACTCTCCCCTTGTATCTCATCAGGCAGAACCAGAAGCCTATATAGAAAACTATATGCTCGCACTAGTAAGTACAAAAACTCAACCATACCCTACTTAGCTCGTGTTCTGTGCGATAAAGAAAGCATTAGGCGTGATACCTATAACTTATTAAATAGTCAGTAGAACAACTGGATCTCGTCTTTCCAACTCATATCATTTATAGGTACAACGTTTTCTTTCTTTCTTCCTTTTCTCTCTCTTTTTTTGTTATGTGCTGTTTTGTTTCTCTCTTCCTTACAAACTCTATTTAAAACATTCTTCTTCGTTCTTTCACACTCTGTATATCTCGACCATTTTGTTACCGCTTACGTCAGTAAATATGCTAGTATCTACTTTTCTAACACCTTCAAGCATTCTGTTCACTTTTGGCTTTGCTACCGATATGCCAATATGTTGTTGTCAAAACTAACTGAGATTACCCTTAATCTATGTAGAATTTTATTTATTGTTAATGTACTAACTGGATGCAATACTGTATGTAGTGAAATGCTGAGAATTCCATTCTGTGTCACAAGTACTGTTTTGGAATAAAGCAAATTATTATTATTATTATTAATATTCAACAATGCCAACCCACGAATCCATCGCAGATGATTGAAACCGTGACTATTAGGTCTCAAGGTGAAGCTCGTTAATTAATCATTCATTAACCTATAAGTTCTAACATCTGGTTTGAAAATGAATGAGCTGATATCACTTGGAGAAATACTGAAAAACCAGGAAGTGCTGTATAGTTGTTTCGTCCCATGAGACTCTTCATCAGCGCTAAATTCCGATGGGTTCGAACTTCTTACTGCATTCAGCTCGTAATCGAAACTGTAGTCAATCAGATCGCTGTAAATCAACAGTTGGAAATGCAAACATCTGTTAATTCGCACTACACCGTTACCCTCAAAAATTCAATTCACCTGGTTCGTCACAAGATCTAAATTGAAATTATCTCAAATCCTGCAAAATATTCATAATCTTAATATTAAATTTTCAGTTGGCGATGGCTACTGGTTGGATGTCCTGAGGCTGTATTGTGAACACTGGGTTCCACCATGAGAAGGTAAACTAGTTGATGATGATATTACGTCAATAAATGACTAACTTCCAACCCAATAGAGTGAATAGCTAGGGTAATGATCTTGTAACCTGGTAGTGCTAGTTTCTCTGATTTGCGATGGACTCATGGCTTCTCGGTGTTGAAGAGTCCCCAGTTGGGACGAAACAATTATCCAGTCCTGTCACTCTCTTAATTAGTTTTCTATGATCTCTAATTGATGTTAGTTTCTAGCATCCCAGGTGGGACATAAATATCCAGTCTCTCACCTCCATTCCAATTGGTTTTCTGACATCATATTTCAACGGGTTTCACAATTGTCTAACATGCCTTCATGGCTTGTTCAAATAATCGTTTTCATTCCAGAAACTTTCTTCGGGTACCTGAAACAGAATGAGTGTTGTGTGACCGCAGAGCCCAGGGGACAACAGCTTGAGGCAGGTCACACATGGCCTGTATGAATTGGTTTCTGGGATTGGTTCCGTATTAGTAAACTTACCGCCGGTTACGGACCACCGCAGATAGGGTAAGTCGGGATGTACAGTTATTGAGGTCGACCTTTTCTAACCCCCTCTCTCTAGAGTGGAGAGACAGTATAGTTGGCTGGCATGCTGGTTATCTGACGGAAACACCTCACTGCTGTTACACTCCTGTCCGCCGGCAGTACGACTTCGCCCTCAGACCCCGAGCATAGTGTAAGAAAGATTCTTACACAATGCCGGTAACTGCTTTCAGTCTAATCGCTCTCATGGCATGGTAGGACCTGCAGGAGGAACATTGGTTCCAGCCAGTGCAGCTTGTTGGGTCATCGTTTTCATTCCACCCTTTGATGTCCCTTATCATTCAATTCTTAATAGTATATTGAATTGACACTTTATACAGACGACTCCTCAATTCATTATTAATTAGGGTTAATATTCTCAGTGATTAGTTGCAGATCTGATCGCGAGCTGAAATCAGTTAGAGAACCATTGAAAAAACGCAGCCAGGGAGTACTGGGCAGATGTTTCGTTCTAGTTTCCGATTCTACAGTAGTTCTCACCCACCAAGTTTCAGACTTTGGACCTTCTGGTTTTAAGTCGAGTTCCCTGACGAGTTAGCCACTGGGACCTGGTTCAATAGCCTGTGGTTCCAACTCCCGCTGATTCATATCATGATATATAGCGCAACCAGCAACCAATGTCTTCGGCGAGTAACGATATTCTCACCTTATTCGGTGGAACTAGCTAGTTACGACTTCTAATTGTAACATCAGGTAAATCCCTATGCGGAGTCAGTCACGAGTGAGATTCAGAGGTCCCTGTAAGCCAGGTGGGATGAAAGTCACTCACCAAAGACATGGACTGGTGACTGCACTACATACCGCGAATTGAGTTATTGGATTGGGTTCCAGTGGTTGAATGGTCTGCGAACTATCCTTGTAACTAGAAGATTTTGGGTTTGAAACTCGGCAGATGTGCACTGATGAAGTGTCCCAAACTGGGACGAAACAGCTGCTGTATACTCTAAGGTTCCTCAAATGGTCTCAGCTCATTATGAAAACTGATTCATATTAAGTGATATATATATATATATATATATTGCATGGAGGACTTCATCATGAGCTGACACCAGTAAGAGTGTAACAACAGAAGACAAGGGCCAGGCAACAGAAGGTTTGTTTAGGAAATCAACACATTCTTATATATTTTCATGTACATTATTATAGACTATTTTTAGCACAAAAACACAGTCTTCTGTTTGGTGGTTTCTCACTGAACGTTAATCTTTCATCTCTTTGTGGCTGTTTCTTGAATATCAAATCATCTATATGCTAACTGTATCCGCCTACGCAAAGTCTCCCGTGGTTTGTTGTTGAATAAGTCTTTGTTCTTATTTTTCTCACGACCAATATTGGGGCTGTAAACATTGACGTAAATCACTGTCTACCATTTTGGCTAGCAACCAGCTCTCACCATAAAAGAACCACTGGAAAACCTGGGAGTACTGGTTAGCTATGTCGTCCTAGTTTAGGACTCTTTGACTGTACGCGCACATCGAGTTTCGAACCCAGGAATCTGATCCAATGGTCCTTGAATTTTAACCTCTGTCAATTCACGCCATAGCGCGACCATTTCGCAATGTCTTCTTCGATGAGTTACTACCTCCCTTCAACCTGCTGTACCATACTGATCATGGCTTCCCACTAGAACCTCAGGTTAACTGCTTGAATAGGACCAGTCGCTTGTGAGCATCAGATTAATTTTCAATGAAATCCTCCATGCAATCAAACAAAATCCCTACAAAACTAATACTTGAATATACATATATATAACTAGAGTGCCTTTAGGTTTCGTTCGTGTTGGACCTCATCATTTGTTGTGTGTTATAATCAAGTTACTACGATCACTTGTTTGATACACTAGGTCTCAAGTTACACTTTTATTCAATGAAATCAGCTGAAGCATGATTTAAACATTAACAAACTCAAAATTTTAATATTATTATTCCCTTGGGTTCCGAGTGGAACATAAATCGTCTACAGCACATCTCCACTTTATCCTATTCCCTGCAGTCCTATTTAGCCGGGTTCACGACTGCTCATAGTCTCTGTCTGATCTCCTTATTGCACGACCTCCTCAGTATCATCCTAGAACAATTCACTCGTCATTCCCAATTTGAGTTCCAGTTGGGCACTGACTGGCATGAGACGCTATTCAGTGGGCTCCTCGGCGTGTTGTATCTGATCCATTTCCATTTCCTTCGGAATATTTGTTGAAGGATAAGTTCTTGGTTAGTTGGTTAGTTTCTTGTTGCTAGTTTTGCTGGCCGACCAGTAAAAGCCAGTGTAAATTGGGCAGCTGTTGACAAAAACAGTCTCCATTATTCAGCTGGAAATGCTAATCATGACGCGAGTGCTGGGTTCATGACCCATATTGAAGAACTGACAGACTGACTGATTTACATTGGTGTTGAAATTTCGAATCTTATTCTGAATGATTTCAGAAGAATTCCAAACTAAGTTCAGAATGCTGAGCAGATGAGCGCGGTAAGTGACTTTTGTTAAATTTCACTCGTTGACAGTGATTGATGCTACTTATTGTGGTAGATGGATGTTGTTTTTTTAATCACCTCCATCTTCCCGATCTTCCACTGAAGTTTTGTGTTCGGTATCTGCCTCATCTGACAACCTGTCGGTTTCCACCTTTATATGTTTGTGTGTGTGTGTGTGTGTCTTACTAGACATAAATATGCCACGAAGTCCGAATCTTCTTGAGTGTTCTCGCTATCCACAGTCTGATTTATGATGTAATCCACGATAATTAGGAGTATCATCGGTGATAATCCGCAGGAAGACAGCTTGTCTTACTTCTGTATTCACTTCAAACACCTCAATAAGTTTTCCGTTATGGATAGCCTGATATATTTGCAATTAATAGTGTTCTCTGAGCTGGTTGATTTATTTGCCGAGCTTTCGTCGTCCGTCTGGACAACATCTCCTTTCAGCACAATGTTTAGCATAAAGTGAAATGATTTAAATTTCTTCATGAGTGGTGATAGAATTGTGTCTCCCATCTGCATTGATCATTTTGTATTGACTTGGATTTTAAACTTTCTGGCCACCTGATTTACTTTTTATCAGATGGTATATTTCGTCTATATTAACATGTTTGTTATTTGCACATTCTTTGAGTACCAAGCAGGCTTCTAGGAATTCTCTTTCACTGCTTTTGGTAGGTCCTCTATCTAATATTTCGACACTATCCCAATCATCAAATTGATGTCCATAATAGTCTATTTGGCATTGATATGAAAGAATACAACATATCACGGCTGATTTGTGTTCTTAAATTCTGATTCGAAAGGGACGTCCATTTTGTTGACCGGTGTAATGTCTGTTACAGTTCATACGATTTATTTTATAAATGGTACTAATTTTATCTCCTTTTTCTGCTGGATCTATCGATTTGCACAATATCGAATTAAGTGATTTGACTGGTTTGTGTGTTATATCTATCTATCTATCTATCAAACAGTTTCAATATAATCTAGCTGTTATTTTAGCGATACTTTTCATGTATGGTAGGATGAATTTTCTTGTGGTCTTTGATGATAGTTTCTTGTTGGTGTTGTAACTCGATTTTAAGCAATTTTAGATGAAATTGTGAGGATATTCATTCTCTTTGAAGACGGTTAGTAGGTATTTTTCCTCGATTCTATTCAACGCTGGAGTGCTACATTGTGTGTTTGAACTCTTCTAAACAATATCTACGCACAGTTTCTTCTGTGAGTAATTGGATTATTGTTAGTATTATAGTTGAGTATTTGATCTGCGTTTGTGCGTTGATTTTCTATATACTTGTGTTTATAACTTTCCTGTGTTGGTTCTCCTAATTAAAACATCTAAATTAAAAAATTTTTGATGGGCCCCAAACATCACTGAAGAAAAAAAAATTAATAAAAATACCATCTGATAAAAAGTAAATCAGGTGGCCAGAAAGTTTAAAATCCAAGTCAATACAAAATGTTCAATGCAGATAGGAGACACAGTTCTATCACTACTCATGAATAAATTTAAATCATTTCACTTTATGCTAAACATTGTGCTGAAAGGAGATGTTGTCCAGACGGACGACGAAAGCTCGGCAAATAAACCAACCAGCTCAGAGAACACTATTAATTGCAAATCATCCACTTGAGCTACAAATCTTCTGTATTATTTCATAACCTGATATATGGCATTCTCATAGGCAGCTGTTAAATGAGTTTGATGAAGATTTCAGGTGCTGCACGACATGGTTTTTAAGTGGTGTACTTTGTTGAAGTGGACACTAACAAAAAGTGAATTTCTCGCTTAGATGTAAAGTATGACGTTATTTTCACAACACTGCCTACTGACTTAAACATATGGCTTAAAAACTTACTCTTTGAAGTTCGCTTTCGTAGGGTGGGATAGCTAGCCCCATTGTCAACATTCCCTCTTTCCCGCCCCTAATACCAGCTAATCAAGGTTTAGGAGTGCTTGGATCGGGAATCAAACTTGAACTAAATAAGCGGTTGTCGTGAACTCTGACATTTGACAACCACAACACCACTGAACACATTATTTTTTTTTTTTTTTTTTTTTTTTTTTGATTTACAGCTTGATTCCACACTGTATTTTTGGTACAAGTATGGAATTTTCAGCATGGATATCGGTAGCCCAAATTTTGAAGGCCGACCATAGATATCAGGTATGCGCCGGTGTGGGCTCGAACCTCGGACCATGTGCATAGTCGGCGAGAGTCCTAACCACTGTGCCACCGACGCACATGACTATGTTATCGTGATTTCTGAGCTGTGAGGTTTAATTGGATTATTTAACCTCTAATTACATGCCCAGACATCGTCTAAGCATCTGCACAAGAAGTCAACAGACATGTCAACTTGAGACTGAGCATTTCGGTCCAATGAATCGATAGGAAAATCTAAAATTCAATGATAAAATAAAATGATCCGTTGCACAAGAGATGGTGGCTCTTATGGCCCAAGTGGTCTAGTGGATAACGCTTAGGCTGGCGATTGAAACTATGGGCACTTGGTTCGAGCCTCGGTGAGAACATCACCACTCACTCACTGGGGAATGTGCAGGTACATCCTGATAGCTGACGAGTCTAAAATAGGGGAAATGCGATTTATCCTAGATTCCACTGTTAGTCATCATCTATCAAATAAGTTTTCATTTCTTCATTTCTAAAAGAAGGCAAAACCAACAGATTTACGGTCAAAGTGAACTTCTTCATGGTCTTTACAGTCACGAACATAAGTCAGTTTTCAAAAGGTATGCTATCCATTCTTGCATATCAGTGAATGCAGATAACTACGGTCACTAATTTGGCTGGAATAATGAATAATTCTTAGACAGAGGGAACGTCTATAATGTGCGGGAATCTCTGGAAGCCTGATACTCAGCTGGATCTGCATTCAACAGATACACACAGACAAAAGTCATACACATCAAACAATAAGAATGAAGTTCAATATTAGTTTGTTTATTCGATGTATCACAAAGTGAGTGAAACAGTATTATTACTCACTGGATGACACAGTTTCGTACAAAATTTATTCTTCATAATCATATCCCCAGTTATAATCACACGACGTCGAAACTTGAGTTTTATAGTTTTCCATGTCTTCTCCTATTTGTCGTCGTCGTTGTGGTAGTAGAATTTTCCAGATATCTGGGTGGACAGGTGTTGAATCATTCCTATTACATGTATTTACAGTTGATTCGATAAACAAAGCTGCTGTTACCAGTCTCTCCCTCCACGCACTCTGTGACATCAGATTTTGAAACTGTCATCCTTTCAAATCCAGCCTATTGTATGGTTGGGTGTGTAATTGCATGTAGTGAGTGGTATAGCTGAACTATTCTCTAGATTTCTTATCTTATTCGAGTCAACCAATCTAGATTTCGCTGCTAGATTTTTATGCTCAGCTAGTCTGACTGACTGTCCCTGTTCTACTAGTTTGACGTGTGTGTATTTGACCTAACTGACAATCATTGCATGTAGGGTATTAGATAAACTAAATTGTTTTGTTTTAAAGGCTCCATAGGATTGATACTTTAACCGAAAAATCTTGTTTCTAATTGAGTTTGTGGGTGGGTGGGTGGTTGGGTGGTTTGAATGCCAGCCACTATTATTCCTGTCTGCCTTGTTGAGAATTATGAGTAAGGTGGTTTCCGAGGTTCCTTCCATGTATGGAATTACTACTGAAGATTTAGATTCCTTATTGTTGGTGTTGTCATTATTATTATTATCACTATTATTAATGTCATCTCTATCAACAGAGATGGGGAAGAGGGTGTGGAAATCTCCAAAAACAAGCCATCACGTTCACCTTCATCAAATGAGGTGAAGACAGCTAAGAGTTCATTTCATACTGAAGTTGTCTAGAAAGACATAATCCCGCACTCCAGTGAACATAACTGCATAACTATATCTTCCACTTGAGCTATATATCTTCTCCTTCATCATATAATTTTAAACGACACTTCCGATCCTTACCATTACACCTGGAGAGGCAGAATCTTCGTCTGACAGACTACCAACCTCATTTCAGTATAAAACTCTCAAGAGGCTTAAATCATCATAAGATACGTGTTTGTGAGTATTGTGTCATATTGATACTAGCTTAAAATACATCAAAAACCAGTGTTGTTTTATTGAGATAACACCAAAAAATGGAAGTTTGAATGGCGGCTATTTCAAAAAATGACGTTACCTTACTAAAATCATTGAATAATCACATGCAGTCTGATAGAGAGACTGTTTAACATACCTCAAAAAGGGGTATTTTCCTTCAACATTTTCACATTTTTTTTCTCTCTATCCATTTCTCTTCTGTGTGACTACACGCTGTGAATAAGGAGCAAAATTCGTTTTGTCAGTCTTGTGATTAGTTTAATTGATCGACGATTTACAAGTGACTGACGGACATTTTGAACAGTAGTTTTACAAATAATTCAACTCGGTGTAAATATGCACAATTAAGAAATGCAGACATGACAAATTTAAGTAGAGACATTCACTCTACCATTTATTTAAATGTCGAACTTGGGCATCATTGTAGAATGTAATTCCATTTTGGATTGGTTCAATTTAAATATCACGCAGTGATGATTCAGTATTAACAACCTGATGTTTCCCACCCTATTTTTGTCATTACATGTATGTGAATGCAGTGCATTACAGTGCAGTGGCTGAGCTGTGTTCTCTCTAGGTTATTTAACTTAACAGGATCAATCGTTGTAAGTCTAGCTAAATTTTTATATTCCAATAATCTAGTTGATCCCGATCTGCTTGCTTCATCCCTATGCAGTTGACCTCAGCAACAGTCATTAATTGCATGCTATTTGATAGATTATTCATTAAAAATGCCCATTAAAATTTTCAAAAGAATGGATACTGAACAAAGAGTACTCTTTTCGACAACCACTTCATCATCAGGCTCTACAGTTATATGTACATTATAGTGAATGAATGAATTAGTGTTATGAACAACATTAATAAATAAATAAAATAAATAAATAAATTTTTACTTTATTCCAAAAACAGTACTAATGATACAGCAAAGAATTTTCAGCATTCAGTACAATATTGCATCTAATTTACTCAAAAACGACAAACAAAATTAAAAATACACATTACATAACAGTATTAAAACGATTGTTATAGCAGCTACATAGCAAAATACTGTATGCAATACGGTGAAAAATATGCATAAAGTACAAAATTGTAGTAATAATAGCAGAGTAACAATTAAACAATAGAAAGTGTGACACCATAAAATACAGAAAGATGAACGATGAAAGGGCCGATTCACTGTGCTAATTACATAGTAACTTGTAAGTTTCACGTCTAACAGAGTCTTCATCACATAAAGTACGGGCTAAATAAGGTATTGTAGAATTTTTGTACTTAGTGGTACGAGCATATAACTTTTTATATTGACTTCTCGTCCTACTTGATGAGATACAAGGGGATAGGTGTGAATAAACGGGGTGCAGAGGGTTTGACAGTATAGCCTTTGCCCATTTCGTACAGGAATTTATATACCTCTCGACTATAGTATTAGCGAGCTCATGCAGTGGCAGACCACAAGCCCTACTCACAGTATTTAATACCTTTCGTAATATGATATAATCTTTTTTGAGAAGCCCAGGAAAGATTAATGGAGAGCAATAGAGTACAATAGGTAGAATACAGGAGTTTAAAAATTGCAAAACTAAAGGTTGGTTGATACCTGATTGTCCTAACTTTTTAATGTAGAAGGTAAGACGAAACATTTTCTTAGAGATAGATAAGATATGGGATGACCATGAAAGGTCAGAGGAAAGAACTAATTCAAGGTATGCTACAGGGATCATGAGAGTTAACTAGTTCAAGTAAGTCACGTCGACGCTTGAAAGTAAAGTCAAGTGCCTGATATTTGGAAGGATTTAATATAAGACCATTTGACTTGGACCAGTTGTTGATGTCCAACAGAAAGCTATTAAGAAAAATGCTGTTTAAATAACATCGAATCAATATTAATATGGATAGATTACAGCTCAATAGCATCAACATAACAATAAGCTGAATGTCAGAAGAATTAGGAAACATAGTATTACAAACTCATGAATTTATAGTTTCTACTGAAGTCCGACCAGGTTAGTAGTAGTGCCTTGCTTCTTTTGAATACAGAGCACTGGTTACTTGAGGCGAATTTCTATAGCCTTTGCTGACTGGAGCATGCGGCGCTTTGATGATTTTGGCAATTTATTAGGCACCCAGTAGATAATAGAGAAGGATTCTTCAACACTGACTGGCTTTGTGGCCTGCTGGTTTGCACCACATGGTCCAATATCGAACTGTAAATAGTTTTCACCACACCTTTACTTAGCCATAGTGGGATATGTTCTCGAGCACGAAAAATCGAGTTCCTAGAGCAACGGACGATATAACTCGCTCCACAAGCGCAATTGAATTGGTCGATATAATTTGAAGTGGCTAGTCTAGTTCTAGGTACTTCATCTTTCAGTCGAGGTAGCACCATCGGTTGTGCAGAGAATAAGACGTGTGGTTCACTAGCATTAAAAGTTCTTTTAAGTGATTTTCTTAATTTCTTCGTAATTATCTCACTTGGTATATCGCCCTTGAATTACAGTTGTATATAAAGTGGTTTCTTGTTTACAGATAGTGAGGAGTCTCTTTCCGCTTTCTCTGTCATGTGTTGCTTGATCAATTTTTCGGGTTAGCTATTTTCATTCGGACCTGTTAGGTCCTTAAACCAACAAAGTTTATCTTGGATTGAGTAGGTTGGTCGGCTTAAATACCAACTTGATTCCAGCCTCATTGAGAATTCTACATAAGGTCTGCGATTGCGTTTCTCCTTTATACGGCAGCACTACAGATAGAGTACTTAAACCAATCAAGTAACTCTCACAGAGATCAAATTTGTCGGCTCACGGATATGATAGATCCAATTAAGAAAACAAATACTATATATATATATATATATATATATATATATATAAGTGTTGGTTTGTAGGAATTTGATTGGTTACAGGATATCATCATGAGCTGACATTGCTTAGAGAACCATTGAAAAACCAACCACGGAGCGCTGAACAGCTGTTTCGTTCTAGTTTGGGACTCTTCATCAGTACGCACTCACCGCCAGGGTTCGAACGCAGGACCATCTGGTTGCAAGGCTAGCGAGCTTGTAAACCATTAGGCCACTCACTGAGACCCGATCCAATGGCCATTGCATGAATTGTAACTTCTGCAAATTCGTGACATAGCGTGACCCTCAGCCAATGTCTTTGGGCGTGAGTTGTGAGAAGTCGCGACCAGTAGGGTTCAGCAGGTGGGGTGTAAAGACAAATACTCGCAACCGATGACATTGGCTTGTAGTCACGCTATGCAGTGAATTCGCAGAATTTAGAATTCATGCACTGGCCATTGGATCGGTTGGATCCCAGTGAGTGGCGTAATGGTCTACGAGCTAGCTCGCTCGCCTTGTAACCAGAAGGTCCTGGGTTCGAACCCCAGTGCAGTGGATGAGTACTGATGATGAGTTTCACACGAGGATAGAGAAAACAGCTATCCAGTAATCCCTGGTTTGTTTTTCAATGGTTCTCTAACCAAAACCAGCTAATGATGACATAATAATGACAGAAGACAAGGGCCAGACAACAGATCGTTTCTTGAGAAAATCAACAGGTATTTATAGATTTTTATGCACATCATTGTTAGCGTTATTGTAAGCAGAGAAGCAACGTCTTCTGATTGGTTGTTTTCTGGCTGAAGGTTATACTGTCATCTCTTTGTGGCCGTCTCTTAGAAAGTTAAGCCATACATCTGCGAATCGTGTTTGCACACGCTAACTGTTCTGTGATTGGTTGATGAATTCCTCAAGGTTAAGCTTTGTTATTGGTTTTTTTTCTCATGACCTTGATTTCGGGCGTAAACGCTGACGTAAATTGTTGTCTACAATTCTGGTTAACAGAGAGCTTCCACCACACTACTACTTCTACTACTATCGTTCTGCTGTCTGTAACTGCCGAAATCCCACCTTTATTAATATCACTTAAGTGGTAAATGCTCAACTGGCAAATTACATTAGCGGTTTTTGAGTTCCACTTTTCAAGATTAACTACAGCTGCATTTAGAAACAAGAAAACTATTCACATTAGACTATGTGGTCTACCTTATGGCATAAAAGGCAACTGAGAAAGCAAGGGTCAATGCACGACGATATATACACTATTAATTGAGAAACTACTGGTTATAAATTTGCCTTGATTCAGATTCTCGCTTCATTAAGAACCTGACAAACCAAGAGTGTCTAAGATATAGTTTCCATGAAAGGTCAGCCAACTACCTCGAGGATAGCAGATTATCCCTCTCGCAGGATTTCATCATGAAATAACATCAGTTGGAGAACCGCTGGAAGACCAACAGGGAGTACTTAAAATTATTTCGTCCTAGCTTTGAACTCTTCATCAATATGAACCTTCCGCTAGTGTTCGAACCCAGGACCCTCTTGTCACAAGACTAACGAGCTTGTAGACTATTAAGCCACTGGTCACTTCACAACGATAATAGTCAGTTAGACGCAGGTGTTTTGCTAATGAATGAAGTATAATCGATTATTTATTACCATGACTACCTAAATGGAAGTCATTTCTTTCTGTTACGTGCGGAACGAATAAGGATGTCGGAGGGAGGATGCAAAAAGCAAGATAGGCTGTCATTACTCTGAAATTAAGGGCGAAATCCAGATACTTGTCACGCGTACCACGACAAGTATTTCTAACAGGCTGATGAAGACATTTATACATTTTTTTACTACGGCTTGATTTCACACTGTACTTTTTTGGTAGAAGTATGGAATTTTCAGCATGTGATATCGGTAGCCCAAAATTTGCAGGCCGACCATAGATATCAGGTATGCTTCGGCCGGAGATCGAACCCCGGACCATGTGCATGGTTGGCGAGCGTCTCAACCGCTATACCACCGACGCTGCGTCCGATCGATACTGGAGATGAGATGACCTGGAACAACGATTAGCAACAAGTGATTGTGGTAATGAACCAACCAAGAACCCATAGCCAACAAATAAGCCAGAGAAAATGGCGATTCCTAGGACACAATCTGAGGAAACCATTGAGTGATATCACAAGTAGGATAGGCCCTTGGATGAGACCTGAATAGGCAATCAAAAGTTGGGTGTCTATTTTCAGAATGACATTGAGAAGATGCTGTACAGGGGAGGAGAGATGAAGACTTATGGTAATCATGGAGCCCTCTAAGTAGGCTTGGAGACAACAGGGTGAAACCTTTGAATCAGTCAGCAGCTCCTCATCTAATCTAATCACTGATCCAAATTCACCGACAAACCAGTTGAGCCTACTAGTAAGCAATGAAACGTTCACAAAATTCTCCCGGTTGCTTATATGAAAATTGTTTAACAGAGAAAATGTGTTGATTGGCGGCCGTTTAACTTCCTGTCATTAACTCTACCTCCATTTTTCAGTCAAAGTTACTTTTCCCTCTAGAATAGATTTTAGCAATGTTCATTATGAGGTTGATTCCAATGTATTAACTGGTATTCTGAAGAAAGGAGGTTATACAAATTAGATAGACAGATATAAGTTCTTTATAACAATATTCAATCAATTAATTATCTTACAATGCACCGACCAATCATGTGATAATTGATGTAGGGAATGTTGTAATTAATTGTTGAACAGAAAAGAAAATTCGAAAAAAATAACTACATATTGATGGATCAATAATTACAAATGTCATCAAAATAGGAGAGGCATATACCATTATTTCAAATTGTTATTCATTTCAGGTATTGGTTTTATAGGGATTTTGTTCAATTGGTTGAGGAGGATTTGACCATTCGTTAGCTGAGATCGGTTAGAGAACCATTGAAAAACAAACCAGGAATTACTGGATAGCTGTTTTCTCTATCCTCGTGTGGAACTCATCATCAGTACTCATCCACTGCACTGGGGTTCGAACCCAGGACCTTCTGGTTACAAGGCGAGCAAGCTAGCTCGTAGACCATTACGCCACTCACTGGGATCCAATCGATCCAATGGCCAGTGCATGAATTCTAAATTCTGCGAATTCATGACTGACATTGTGCCACCATTAGCAATGTCTTCTTCAATGAGTTACTGCCTCATCTTCAACTTGCTGTGATAGGCGCGTCCGCCTCCTCCCGCCCCTCGTGGTAGTTATGAGGAAGTTAGCAGATAAACTCTCAGGAGATTAGTTTTATTCTTCACTTTTGGAAGTGACTATTTACAAGTGACCACGGATGAAATGTACCTTCTTGTTATCACAGTGTAGAGGTTTGCTTATTCTCAACCACCTTGGCCTAGAAATTTTTAATTAATATTAATATAATTTCCTTTAATTCCTAGAGAAACATAGGGCTTCAGCCGCACGTCTCCATTGCGTTTGGTTTTCTGCTAGAGTTTTTACCTGGCTCCAAGTCTGCCCACATGCTTTCATCTCCTCTTCACATGACCTCCTTCAAGTCAACTCACCGTGGGACAACCAACTCGCCGCTTCCCTTTCGGGTTCCACTTGTTCCCACAGATCCCTATTGCTGATCTTTTCTGACCGACCATCTGATCTTGAGCTAAGTATTAGGCAAAAACAGCTGTTGATGAAGGTCTGTAGTTTGTTTGAAGTGCCCTTCGTGACATGGCTCCAAGTCTTTGATCCGTATAGTGAGTAGCACTGACTTCACATTGGAGTTGAAAATGTGGATCTTATTTTTTGATGCTGAGTGTTGTTGACCTCCACACAGACTTGAGAGTAATGAAAGCCTGTCTTGCTTTCTAGATCCTTGCTTTGATATCCTCGTTAGTTCCGTCCGCCTGCAGTTGAAACAATGCTTCCCAGGCGAGTAGGTAGAGGAGGTTGTTTCTCCCAAAATTCTCCTGTTTATGCTGATTGTTGTCTGCTGTTGTTGTCGGTGTTGCCGTTGGCCAGAAATCTTCATTACCTCTGTTCTCTCTGTGTTCACCTGAACTCCTTCCTATCCTTGATGCTTATTCTGCCAACTTGTTGCCTTTCATCACTTGCATATCTTCCAGTTTGTGGTAAATCAGACATAATATATCACATCGGAGAAGTCCAGATCCTCCAAGTTGTTTTTGTGTTGGTGGTCCAATTTATGCCTATTTCCTCGTTGCCCGGTCCGCTGTCTGTCGGATTGTCCAGTCTACAACAATCAGGAAATTAATCATTGGCGATAGTAGGCAGCCAACTTGTCTTACTTCCGTCCTCACTTCGAAGGCTTCCGTAAGTTTCCCGTTGTCGACTATTTGGCATGCAGCATTATCGTACAACAGAAATAATTCAAAAAAACCTTATCACTTGTATCACAGTCAGATATAATTAACCAAACTGATATCAAAATCATATACTCACTGATTTAAGCCAACTTCGACATATAAATCCATCAATACATACAATTATAAAAATTTTTAAATAATACCTGCTAATTGGACAGGTACACGATGTGCTAACAAACTGACTCTGAAAGATTTGCATTTTTCTGCATAATTTATGGTTTATATCGCAGAAACTGGAAAACATACCAGAGAAAAGTAACAAGCTGGTAGAAGAGACAGCCTGTGACAAGACTTAAAGTCAACATAGAGAAGATAGAGGTGATGAAGCTGTCAAACCACTAAAAGGATAAAAAACACCGATCACCATCAAATGAAAAAAAACAAAAACGAAAGGAAGTAATATCTTTCAGTAACCGGTGAAACACCGTTTCATCTGCAGACAACATGAATCAAGATATCCGAACCAGACAGGATTGGACTAAGAAAGCAAGACAGAAATTCATTTGCAATATGATCCAATTTTTCCAACACTAATTATTCTCTAGGAATCTGATGCTAGCAAATCACTAGAATCACTTCCAAGAAGCTATTGCAGACTGTTATAAATAGCTGACTTCTTTCAGGAGTGAGATTCACAAGATCGATCAGAAAGGATAAGGAACAAGGCAGCAAACGTATTTCCTGACAGATATGCGGAAGAATATAGAGAAGGATAGGACATGTGCTGAGTGAACACTCAAGTTACATTATGCGCCAAGCGGCAGTGTGGAAAACAATTAATAAGTGGTCAGTTTGACAAGGGTGATATCAAGCAGATTATGTGAGTAGGAAATAAAGGCTTGCGCGTAACTGTGGAAGCAACTTAAAGTAACAACAAAGAATATATTGAGCTGGAGATGTGCTACTTTGGTCGTATATTCCAAACAAAATGAAAAAAGAACAAATAAGGCAAAACTAGACTGAAGCACAGTGGTAGAGAACTTGACGACCACACAGGTGGTCCGGGGTTCGATCCCGGGTACCACAGATGCACTCCTTTTCCTCGCTAAGCTAGTAACAAGACTGGTAAAGAGGGAAAGTTGCGCATGAAGCTAGCAACCCCATCCTTTAAAAATAGTCGCCACTGCTACAGAAACTTCAATCCCCTAGCTGGAAGCCCTATGTTCCAGAATTGGGAAACTAAAGAATTTTTAAATAAAAACCGGATCAACATTGTGAATGAACTTAATCAACACAGTTTCCTCTGTTCAGGTGGCAGTAAGCACGATTAAATGAGAATCAGACGTTAGTGTGATGAGAGCTGGCTACTAGCTGAAACCGGTAGATAGTATTTTACGTCAATGTTTACGTCCCCAATATTGGTCGTGAGAAAAATAAGAATAAAGACTGATTCAACAACCAACCACAGCAAACTTTGCGTAGGCGGATACAGTCAACATATAGATGATCTGACATTCAAGAAACAGTCACAAAGAGATGCAAGGTTAACTTTCTGTGAGAAACAACCGCCAATCAGAAGACTGTGTTTTTCTGCTAACAATAATCTATAATATGTACTTGAAAATCTATAAATATGTGTTGATTTTGTAAATAAACGATCTGTTGACTGGCCCTTGTCTTCTGTTGTTACAATACCACCCATGCGGGACTGAGTCCAGGATGTTCTGGTTACAAGACGAACTCTTATACCATTCAGTCAGCAAAACGGAATCTAATGATCAATATCGGTTCTTAATGACACATTCACTGAAATTAATACAAATCGTTACAGAACCTCCTAATCCAATCACCAATCTCCCCCTTTTTGATGGCTACTGGATAGACGATTTCCTGAAGTTGTACTAAGAATTCGTGACCTCTGGGTCCACCATCGAAAGCATTCTCTAATAGCAGCACTATATATCTAATTGGAAGGTTTATAATCTCAAGACTCTTAATGAATTAATTTCAGTTAGAGAACGCTTGAAAACCATAAAATTGAGGGTCTGTAGAGGGGTGGAATCTAGTGACCCATCACTTCTAATTTCTGTCAATTTGTAATATATAGCCTGACCGCCAATCATTGTGATCGGTGAGTATCTGTCCTTACATCAAACTTGGTGAGTCCTACTGATACCGACCGCCCCCCTCCCGTAGAACTACAAGCAACTTCATCCGTGTATTCTTCTGTTCCGCTAAATTTTGTGCCATTTCAAGGTCTCAGCTAACCGGAGATTATTGATACCACGTGACCAGATTGAATATATATTGATCACAGATTATCCACAGGATCATTTAGATTGTTTAAGTTGTACAATCTGAGAGGAAAAGAAACAGTCAGTATAACACCAAACAACCTTTCAAGTGTTGGTTTGTAGGGATTTGATTCGTTATAGGACTTCATCATGAGCTGACATTGGCTAGAGAACCATTGGAAAACCTGGTCTATGAGCTCGCTTTTCAACCAGAAGGTCCTGGGTTCCAACCCTAGCGGTGGGTGCGTACTATTGAAGAGTCCCAACTAGGACGAAATAGCTGTGCAGTACTCCCAGGTTTTCCAATGGTTCTCTAACTAATGTCAGCTCATGACAAAATCCTGTAACTAATCAATCAAATCCCTACAAACCAACACTTGAATATCGATGAGATGCTCACTAGTGACTTGCCCCATTCAGGTAGGTAGGTAGTTACCTGGGGGTTCTAGTGAGAAGTCGTGACGAGTAGGGTTTAGCAAGTCGGATGTGAGAACAAATACTCGCCACCGATGACATTGGCTAGTAATCGCGCTGTGTTGTGAATTGGCAGAAGTTAGAATTCATGTACTGGATATTGGGTCGGATCCCAGTAGGTGGCTTAATTGTCTACAAGTTCGCTAGCCCTGTAACCAGAAGGTCCTGTGTTTGAACCCTGGTGGTGGGTGTGTACTGCTGAGGATCCCAAACTAGGACGAAACAGCTGTCCAGTACTCCCAGGATTTCCAGTGATTCTCTAACCAGTGTGTCACCTTATGATGAAATCCTGTAACAAAAAACCTTTTTTTCTGATTTCTTTTTTCACCTATTAATCTAATTTACAATAGATGAGCATTTCATATCACCCTATAAAACGTAAAAATTAATCAATTTTGGTGCAAAATACTCTCGGTTACTCTGTAACTCTGTATTTCTGTTTGTAGTTTTACCTCACAGCATTCCATTTTGCTTCAGGTAACACCAACGAATTCCTTATACTTACTCTGTAATTATAATAATTGGAAACCTTAAATTTCTTCACACGGTGAAGATGTGACCTTGAAATGGTAGATTTATTTAGGAAGGAAGAGTCGATTTTACTAAACCTAATAGTAATATGATTTAATTTTAGAATTTTTAGGTTTTGGCAAAGATTTGAATAGTTTTTAAGTTCTTTCATGACTTGATGTAAGTTGGAAAGCTGTTGAAAATGAACAAAGAATACTGGGCGGCTGTTTCTTCCTCTCTTGGGACTCTTCATCAGCATGCAGCTATAAATCCCGCCGTCAGAGATAGATTATAGTTACTTCAGGGTATAAAGCATCTGAAAGTTAATCTGGGGGTTGACTGGTGATTGACTTCAGGATAAAATTACCTGAGAAATTGTGAGCATCATAGTCCATCAAGTGTGGTAATGAGGACAGGTTGTTGTTGAAAACAATGACTGGCTACGACCCTACATTTCAGGAATCGATAGACTTTCGACTCCTAGAACTGGTTAATATACAAATTTGTTTTGTAATCTATAAGTTCCAGGTTCGATCCCTGGCAGTAGGATTGCTGGTTACGCACTGTTGAAGAATGTCAAACAATGACGAAACAATTGTCCAGTACTCCCCAGTTAGTTTTCAATAGTTCTCTAAACGAAGTCAGTTGGTGATAAATCTTGGAATGTTTATTCTACTTGAAAATACCTTCAGACGATTTTTTCTGACGTTGTCCATCTTTGTTGGTATAAGATGGTTGGAGGCCTACGGACTTAGGTTTCGTGCTAGTCGGTACTTACCAGTCAGCAAGGCGTATCTCCTTAACCGCCTTGAAGGAAGTCATGTCCCACTCCTCTGAGATTCGAACCCGTGTCACCCAGTGCCATCTTCAGTCAGAGACGCTACCAATGAGCTATTGAGGATCGCGACTGACCTCCTGTAGGAGTGTATTGGATATTTTAAATTGGCGACTAGTCAGTAAGTAGTGTAATTTGTGTGTCTATTCCTATCTTCGGTGCAGACTGAATCCTATTAGTCAAACTTACAATGTGGTCACCATGCCACTAGGTGGCTTGCTATCACAGTGGTGCACACTCTGAATTGTTGGTGTTAGATACTTGAAGGCAATCAGCAGGAAGCCTTGCTTGACGTAGGTTTCGTTCTTTATTGTTAAAAGAAAAGATAAAATTTTCAAATTTTGGAAAGCACCCATTGGAACATTAGATTGAAAAGAACAAGAAGTTTAGCAAAGATGGCCATCTTTTCGGCGATTTCATTCTCAAAAGCAACTGTAAAATCGCATTTATATACATTAGTTTACATGGATACAATTATAATTTATTCATTTAATTCCACCACATAGTAACGAAGATGATAATAATTTTCAACTTGTTATGAAAGTTTGAAGATACGAATATAGACTACAAGGGGCTTGGTGACATACAAGATTGCATAGGATTAGAAAACAGTTACAACGTATGCAAAATTAATATCTGATAACTAAAGAAGTAATTTTAAAGGCGAATAAAAGGTGATAATTATTTTCAACTTGATATGAATTACAAGGAGAGGCTTAGAAACAAAATATTACACAGGATTAGAATATAATTGTAAAATGGTTATTCTAAACGGATTACAAGTGTGATCAGGAGGAGCATGGAAACAAACTTTAAATAACTAATTTTATAACTGAAAAAGGAAATGGAACGAATTGAATGAAGGCGAAGAGAGAAAATTAAACACACACACATACAGATAACAAAACAAAAACTGAAGGATAAAGGAACATACCGAATTAGGTCCATGGCACTTGTAAAGGCTGGACTAGTTTCTTTTGAACACATAGCTCCAGCTTTTCGATGCATATGGCAAGAGCTTCTGCAGTACAAAGAAGTCAGAAACACACTGCCTTTGGTATATTTTTGGTTCACTTTGTAAATAACTTTAAATGACTTCTCCCTAGGAAACACTTTCCCTTCGTCCAAGTGGATGATGATTTATGGACTTCTGAAAACTATTGGACGTTTGACTTTAGCGCTGTTTTTGTTTGAACAATGTTATTCTGAATCGATATTTCATGTACTAGCCTTTGAGCAACAATAAAGATGAAACGCCTAGTCGATTAGGGTGTAAAGTAAGTGGAGTTGGACTTGAATCTGGGATTGAAAGTCGAATGCCTAAATCACTGCGTCAAGTCTCCATTTTTTTAAAGTACTTCTTAGTTTTGAACAGTTCCTCTCGATGATATGTCAGCAATGAAAAGTTGAAATTTTGGAATGCTACCCATAAAAATTCATAAAAAAAGCCGAAAAGTGAGAAAACTGCTTATTCTCATCTGGTGAGCTGCAAATGTGAAGACAAACGGGTAAACTAGAGAATATTACGAAGGAGACTGACTGGCTGACTGGTTTCAACGTAGAACTTTTCACAGGTGGCCACACTTCACTTAGCATACAAAACAAGCGAAGACAGTAAAGAGAGATTCATAGGAGGGACATAGCAAACAGAAATATGAGGGAAAAATTATACTAGTAATATGGAAGAACAATAGAGCTTTATTGAGTGTGATAAATCATAAAGTGTGAATGCATCTGCACCGTCAATTAAAACGATTTTGAGCTATATCACTAATTGTCTCCAGCTACTGTTATTTATCATCCCGAAGACCCCAACCAGTCAATCAGGAAGTCTATATCTCCCTAAGTCTCCGGCTTGCTAGCTGGCCTTAACTAACAGTTGTGGATTTCACTGTTTTCTTGTGACCACCATGTTCTAGCCCTTTATCAACTTGATCTATCCATCCTATGTCAGTGACTAAAACTGCCCATCGTCGAGGAAAGCGATGGTTGGTTAGGAATGCATGGATGCATAACACATATCCTAACCATCTGTATCAATCGGTGCAGCTACTTCACAACGTCATCGATTGATTTCTTCTCGCCTAACCAACTCAATACTGCTCACCTGATGATACAACCACGTAACATGAGAGATAGAACACAGAAGTCTATGATCAAAGACAGCTAGCTAGCTAGCAGGCCTTTTCATGTCTTCCACTTTCAATGGCCACGTCTCACTCACAGCCTTAAAGGATTACGGAGTGGACTGATGATCCCGATTCAGAAGGAGAATAAGGAATAACTGATATAAAACCTATTCAACTATCTCTACCGATAAATCTGAACAAAGTTAGTAGAACATACTAACCAGAACAATATCAAGCCACTATATTTTGTTGATTCTTGTTAGAGGAGTACAGTCATGAACAATTTTATCTCAGTATAAAAAATATTGAATTACTGTAGATATTATTGATCACAAAAGTGAAGGATATTCATATCCGTGTGACTAAATAGCAGTATATTGGAAAGGAATAAAGATAGTTATTGTTAAGCTCTTCAGTAATATATATATATATATATATATATAATATTTATTTATTTTATTTTTATTTATTTTTGATTACAGCTTGATTCCACACCGTATTTTTGGTACAAGTATGGAATTTTCAGCGTGGATATCGGTAGCCCAGATTTGCAAGCCGACCATAGATATCAGGTGTGCGTCGTCGCAGGGGATCGAACCTCGGACCATGTGCATGGTCGGCGAGAGTCCTAACCACTGTGCCACCGACGCACTAGAGGCAATCGGCAGGAAGCCTTGCTTGACCTATGTTTCGTGCTAGTTGACACTCACCAGTAAATAAGGTGTATCTTCAATTACCTTGAAGGAACTCATGTTGCTTCTGAGATTCAAACCCTCATCGCCCAGTGTTGCTTACTGCCGACTGCCTCCATTCATTATTATTATTATATCCTTTAATTCCTAGAGGAGCATAGGGCTTCAGCTGCGCATCTTCATTGCCTTCGGTTTTCTGCCAACTTTTTCACCCGCTCCAAATCTGCCCATATGCCTTCATCTCCTCTTCACATCACCTCCCCCAAGTCATCCCACCGTGGGACAATCAACTCGCCGCTTCCCATTCTGTCGGGTTTCACTCGAGGGTTTGTCTAGTGATGTCACTTGATGGTTTGTTTTCTCAGCCTATGGCCAATCCATCTCCATTTCTTCCTGCTAATTGTTTCACAATCGGTTCCTGGTGCGTTGGTTCGTTTATTTCCAGAGATTCCTGTCGCCAATCTTTTCTGGCTGGACATCTGATCTTGAGTACTGAGCGAAGACAGCTAGCTGTTGATGAAGGTCTGTAGTTTGTTTGAGATGCTCTTTATGACGCGTCAAGTCTCTGATCCATATATTGAGTAGCACTGACTTCACATTGGAGTTGAAAATCCGGATCTTACTATTGATGCTAAGTGCTGTCGACCTCCACACAGACTTGAGAGTAATGAAAGTTTGTCTTGCTTTTCCGATTCTGGCTTTGATGTCCTCGTCAGTTCCGCCGGCCTGTAGTTGAAACGATGCTACCGGGGTAGGTAGGTGAAGGAGGTTGTTTCTTTCAGGTTCCTCCCATTTATGCTGGCTGATTGTTGTCTGTTGTTGTTGCTGTGGCTTTTGGTGTTGGCCAGGAATCTCCATCACCTCTGTTTTCTCTATGTTCACCTGAAGTCTTTGATGCTTCTTCTACCAACTTGTTGCTTTTCATCATTTGCATATCTTCCAGTTTGTGTGAAATCAGACATATGTATCACATCGGCGAAGTACAGATCCTCCAAGTTGTTTTTGTGTGGGTGGTCCATTTTATGCCTGTTTCCTCGTTACCCGTTGTCTGTTGCATTTATACTGATAATTCATAGTGCACCGTGAGGGCAGGCCACCTGGTATTGCCAGAGTGGCCATATTGCAGACTTGATTGACTGATAGAAGTCAGTCTGCACTAAAGATAGAACTAGACACACACACACACATTACACTAGTCACTGACTAGTGTTCAATCACGTATATATCTTTATGTGTATATAATTAAGAAATACTTTAGAACTTTGAACGAATATTACAAATTGAACAGAGGCGTAAATTTAACAATATGTTTATGTAAGAGTTACATAATTTCATTCAACAGAGTTCAGAAAGGGATCCAGTCAAGAATTTAAGTAAAATAGGCAAAATCGGAGATGGGAAATTGCATTGCTTGAACAAAATTTAGTTAAAATAACAAAAAAAAATAATAGAAGTAGCGTAAAGCATATTTATCGAGTGAAAGCAGGCTTAGCAACGGCTTCCCAATAGACGTATAAATTTGATGTTAATCGGCTAGTCTTTCAGTAATAACTAGCCATTTGGAATTATCCTCGAGCTTTAATTACCTTAAAGAATACGCCAATTTCATGACTGCTGTCGAATAAGTGTGGCGTTCAATGATTCTACTAAGGATTTCTAAAACCTTTTAGACTCACTTTTCTTGGAATATGCAAATCATTTTTATTCTGTTCGTTCAGTGAATGTGCTCTTCCACATCCATGTAAACTGGTTTATTCAGTTAGGGGGAATGTGAAAGAGGACAGAATCGTCTCAGTGAGTATTTTATTCTGTATACCGTGATTAACGTGGCAGGTTACAAGTGTTACGCCTGCTCTAGGCAGTACTTTAGTAAAACCGGCCTCTTCAACTGCTGGATTTCAATAACCAATTGTTTACCAGGCCTCACTGTCAGGTTGATTGGACAGATTTCTTATTTGGAAAGATTGAGGGCCATTTAGTGGCCATTTCTAGACTTTAATTCATCAAAAATCCCCATCTGAACAATAATAGATAGAAGACCAGTAGTTTATCGAAGAGTCTCTTTACGCCAGAGAATTCATTTTCACAACTGTACAATCGCAATTATATATATATATATATATATATGGCTATTTTGTATGTGTGTGTGTACATTAAATTTGACCAACGAAAATACAATAAGTAATTTCAGGTTAATTGTATGTTAATACAAGACGGTGGCAATAAAAGCGATGAATTGTCACAACCGACTGTTAGAGAAGAGTTACGTAATAACATCAATAATTTGATTGAAGAGTTGTGCTCAAGGTGTACACAGAAACTAAATAACATACTGAATTACGCAAGAGAGTTAAGTTAAGTAAAATCAACAGAAATGTTACCATGATAGTAGAAGTGGTTGAATAATTTTCCTCTTTTGTATGCATAGTTCTGATTCTTCCAACTGAATGTCTAGGGATTCTGCAACGCAAAGAAGACGGAAACGTATTGTCTTTAGATAACTTTGAAGGAGGTGTTTGTTGAGATGCAATGACGAGTGCTGACGAGATGTTCGATTATTGCACTGCTTATATGGCCACTACTTTCTTTCCTGCAACCACGCTGGATAGTGTTCTTTGACCCTTTATGACAGGATGTGCGTCGCAAGACCTATGTACCTGGCTTCACAGAAACAAGTGAACTGATATATACACATAGAAGTGGTCAGGTGTGGGATCTTTTCCTAAAGGCTTCTGCAGATCAGCGGGTAATTGGAAAACACTACTCTCAGTGTTGCTACGTAGGAAGTTCTTCTTAAAGAAGTGGAGATTCTCCTCTTAAGGACATCGCTGAGTAGGTCACCTTTGAAGTCAAGGTTTATATAAAGTTAATTTTTTGACACGGATGGAGTCCCTTGCTCTTGGATTTTCTGTTTGATGTTTTTGTCTATGAATCTTTGTGGAAATCCGTTTTGTATGTAGATTTCTTTCAAGAAGTGTAGTTCTTCTTCCACGGTATCAGAGCTACAGATGCGCCTACTTCTAGACTATCCAGTGTATAAGTCGTTGCATTGTCTAATCGACTCTGGTCACCTTTCCATTTTGAGTCGATATACAAATATCACCAGTAGTATTACCACTATTATGGTTCAGAGTTTTCTGGAGCACACTACCAGCCAATTTATTGGAAGGTTTAATCTCACAGTGCTTAGGAAAAATGAAAAGTTTCAAGGAAGAGCATATGCTTCCTCTGCATGACATGTATTTGGAAAGCCAAACAAAAGTCAAGCAGATTTTCTTACTTCTAGCGTGCTAATCACACCGTAGCAGGTTTGAAATGACACATTAAATATGCATGTTGTTGGCTAATTAACTCATTAAAACAACACCAACGGCAACAGTAATAGCTGTTTCTATTGATCACTAAACTCCTACAAAAAATGGTTTAAATTAGTTCTGCTTCATTTTTATTTTGGTGGTTTTCTTTCTCTTTATATCACGCATAGATCATCGGTATCATCTGTATTGCTCTAGCTGGTAGAGGTTACAATGAAGTTGGATTCCAGTATTTAATAACAATTGGGGCAGTCTCTGCTATCATTAATATCATTTTCCTTTTAATGTATGGATTTGCTACAACACGACCAACACCAGGACGTTCAATTGTAAAGTTAATTGTAAGTTTATGATTGTTTTAAATGCTTTTGATAAAATATTGATAAATTCAAAAATGCCGCTTGTATGAAAACGACAGTTAACTAAGAACAAAGACGTGTGTGTCTCTGTCTTCATTACTGTGAGTGTATTTTTTTAGTGTCTAAGTGTTAGTTTCCAGGAATTCGGTTAGTTTTAACTTTGATCATGAAGTGATATCAATTAGAGACCCATATTGGAAACCACATAGTACTAGACAGATGTTTCGTCCCAGTTTAGGACTCTTCATATCGTCAAAATATATGGTAAAACAAGTAGGACTAAATGGTACTCTTATAATTTCCTCCTGCATTACATATTTATTCATCCTTTAATCAATATCTTAATTACTAAAGTAAGATTTCTGGTTCGTACATATACCAGCGGTATATTGGATTCCCTAGGAGGTGTGACTACACCCGTCCATACAGGATGAAGCTAACTAACTAACTAACTAACTAACTAACCTGTGACTGACTAACTAACTAACTAACTAACCTGTGACTGACTAACTAACTAACTAACTAACTAACCTGTGACTGACTAACTAACTAACTAACTAACTAACTAACTAACTAACTAACTAACTAACTAACTGACTGACTGACTGACTGACTAACTAACTAACTAACTAACTAACTAACTAACTAACTAACTAACTAACTAACTAACTAACTAACTAACTAACCTGTGACTGACTAACTAACTAACTGTGACTGACTAACTAACTAACTAACTAACCTGTGACTGACTAACTAACTAACTAACTAACCTGTGACTGACTAACTAACTAACTAACTAACTAACTAACTAACTAACTAACTAACTAACTGACTGACTGACTGACTAACTAACTAACTAACTAACTAACTAACTAACTAACTAACTAACTAACTAACTAACTAACTAACTAACTAACTAACTAACTAACTAACTAACTAACTAACTAACTAACTAACTAACTAACTAACTAACTAACTAACTAACTAACTAACTAACTAACTAACTAACTAACTAACTAACTAACTAACTAACTAACTAACTAACTAACTAACTAACTAACTAACTAACTAACTAACTAACTAACTAACTAACTAACTAACTAACGTGACTGACTAACTAACTAACTAACTAACCTGTGACTGACTAACTAACTAACTAACTAACCTGTGACTGACTAACTAACTAACTAACTAACTAACTAACTAACTAACTAACTAACTAACTAACTAACTAACTAACTAACTAACTAACTAACTAACTAACTAACTAACTAACTAACTAACCTGTGACTGACTAACTAACTAACTAACTAACTAACCTGTGACTGACTAACTAACTAACCTGTGACTGACTAACTAACTAACTAACTAACCTGTGACTGACTAACTAACTAACTAACTAACCTGTGACTGACTAACTAACTAACTAACTAACTAAATGTTCAAGCTATCTGCTTACCTATCTACTCACTCACCCCATGCCTCTTTTAGTTAATCCTAAATGAGGCATGTTGCATAAGGTTTTCAAGGAGAGAGAAAATGCATACAAGAATCTTTCAAGTCTTCACATCGATAGTTCTGTCCATTCGAAATGTACTTTATTCGTGTACTTGTTTTAAAATTGAGCATGTGTGTTCAGTAAACCATAAAATATACAAATTATTCCTTTACTCAGTGTTAAAAGAGGATATATATATATATATATATATATATATATATATATATATATATATAGTTATTCTTTTATTGTTTAAAGTTTTAGTGAGCGTAAATTTGAATTTTTTTCTACCTGAAGTGAATTTTGAAATGTCCAAACTTAAATTTCACTTTGTAAATTAACACACACACACAGAAATAATTAGTATGCAAAATTAACTATGCATGCAAAGCAAATTTTTCTTATCATGGCCATTTTTGAAATTATCCATGTACACACACACATTCCAAAAAATCAATTTGATTCAGTTAAACAAAAGCGAAAAATAATCAAGTACAATTTATTGAAACCATTGAATAGTGTTTACAGTAGTATAGAGATTGAACAAATAATAATCTAAATGGACAGTATAGTATTGGAAAATTTTTATTTTTTGAGCAAAAATGTATGATTACGGTTGGAATGTACTCATACTTAGAGCTATTCTTCACAAATGTACTTTTGTAGTGAAATTCAAAACGATAGGTTTTTTCAAAGTTCAATTGTAGCGCATTTTACGATTTCTTTAAAGTTACTGTAAGGTATAAACAATATGTGGGCAGTAGGCATGAATTCTTGCAACTAGGTTTCGTGTCAACTTGCACTCGTCAACAAGCCATATCTCCAACAGTCAAGGAATTGACATCCTGTCTGTCATCAGTTGCATTTGCTATCCTAGTACATTGGACTTGGAAAAGGGGCTGTTGCTTTCTTCTGTCATATTATGTGGGTGTATGTAACTACATGTAATGTCATACCTGAAATATTGCATAGGTCTTCTTTTCGCGGTAAACTGTCTTCGTGAAGATCACTCATGTAGCGGTAAATAATTTCCAAAAATTATTGACCACAACACTCATCAGCGAACATTGGATGCTGACCATCTCTGTTTAAGTCGACTTGTTTAGCTGAAGGCTTCCAGTCAATCATCCAAGCCATTTGGTAATCCGTTGTGTCACGTTCGTTCGTTCGTTCGTTAGTTCGTGTACGATCCCTAGTCAGCTAAGAAATCCCATCATCTTGCACTCCGATTCGGCCCCGAAATATATCTCGTAATTTGGACGATCAAAATATTTTCTTTTGCTTTGTCTTTGGTCTACGCGGAACGAATACTATAGAAGTTGTAGGTATTAGATCTTGCGTTAGTCTACTTCGTACTATCCGTGAACGTCAATATCGTCAGCCTCTAAACTAGTGAACCCAATGTGATCTACCGCTGATGGGGAGGTAGAGGGAAAAACAAACTCACTTGGCAGTCGCGGTGTTGTGCATATACTAACTCGGCGGTAGTACAACCAGCATCGGTTTTCAAGGCGTTTTTATGCCTAGGAGAACGAATGCAAGTGATTCACCCCAAATGTGCATTGTTTACAGTTGATAACCCAGCCTTCAACTGTCTGTGTAGACACTCTACCATACCATTAGCCTGAGAATGGTAGGCTGTTGTTTTAAAGAGCATACAGCCTACGATTTTAGTCAGGGCGAAGAATAAGCCACTTTCGAATTGCCGCCAACGATCAGTTGTTATGGAGGATGGGCATCCAAAGTTTGCGAACCATCTTACGAGAAAGACGCGTGCAACTGTCTCAGCTAATACATCCTTGAGGGGTACTGCTTCAGGCCATTGTGTGAAATGGTCGATGCAGGTTAAAATATAAGTATATCCATGGGATTCCGGAACGGGTCCAACCAGATCTATATGGACGTGTTCGAAACGAGCGTCAGGGATAAGAAAGGTGCCAAGAGGGATTTTGGTGTGTCTTGCTACCTTTCACTTTTGACAGGCTAACTAACAAAACCGACTAGTTACGAGCTTGAAGGTAGTTCGAATACCTCAGTGGGATAAGCTATGCAACTTATTGAAGACGTTACGGCGACAGCTTTTAGGCACGATGGGACGAGGAGATCTCGTGGAAATGTCACATAGAATAGTATCTCTTCACATACCTAAGGTTTCTCGGCGAATTGCAGAGTTGTTTTCGACAACTCATGTAGAAGCTCAGTATCTTCTTTTTGAAGACGAGCCAGTTTCACAAGGTCTATGCCATCTATTTGAGTGAGGGTACTAATTCCCAACAAGGCATCTGCCACAGTGTTGTTCACTCCGGATACATGGCGAATATCCGAAGTAAACTGTGAATCGTAGTCCAGTTGTATCGATTCTCTAGGTGAATACTTATCTGAAGTCCAGTTCAGAGAGTACGTCAGAGGTTTGTGGTCAGTGAAAATTATAAATTCACGACCCTCCACTGAATGTCGAAAATGACGTATAGCAAAGTACATATCCAGAAGTTCTCCACCGAATGTGCTGTACTTCGTTTCTGCTAATTAAAGGCGCCTCAAGAAAAAGGCGAATGGTTGCCACTGGTGTAGGGATGTGGCCTATTGGCTTAATATTCTGATGCTAACCAGTGGGTACCAATTTTGAATTCCATTCCATCTAATTAAACTTCGAAATCTAGATGGTATCATCAGCCCTTCTCATAGCCTGTCAATATGAGAAATCACACCTTGGTGACTAACGTCACACACTGCTGATCCCACCATTCTATGATGAAGTATCAATTTAACTCTTATTTATTGCACGGTATATTTGCCACTCTTCTGAGTACAAACTTGAACATATGGAGTTTGAAGCTGTGAGTTCTGTAGTTTCACCAGATATGGTGTTTTATATTTTCACGAGGTTAGGTCGCCAGCCTCATGATCGACTGATATATATATCCTTATAATATGTGTGTTTTGTTTGACAGTCTGATATATTTTGCTATGTATATATGGATCGATATTCCATTATAATTAGCCAATCATGTTAAGACTGTCTATTGATTTGTTCATTTTGAATATTCGCTCACACTTGTTCGGACATTCTTATATTTTTGCTCTCACACTCTTGTGTGACACAGTGATTCTCCTGGTGTTTTGGAAAATAGAAGTATCATCGCAAACCTAGTGGTCTTCTGATTTCCGTCTTTCTTGCGTCAGGACTATTAAATTCTCGACCAGTACATAACAATAATTTGGCGACGGGGAAAACTATGGACTTTTCTAAATTGGAATTACTATTTGAACGACAAATGAAATTAATGGAAATGTTCGTCAACCAACAGACTGGTCCAACTTCACCTTCAAGCAATCCGAATCATACCATGCTACCATCTGTCGACGGCATTGTGAATAGTATTTCACAGTTAAATTATGATCCAGATGCGAATGTCACTTTTGACACATGGTATCAACGATATGAGGATTTATTCACAGTTGATCTCGCCTCACAAGACGATGCTTGGAAGGTGCGAGTGTTGTTACGTAAATTGGGTCCGGCAGAATATGAGAGGTACTGCAACCTAATTTTACCCCAGAAACCACGTGACAAGTGTTTCGATGATACAATAAAGCTGCTGCGTGAACATTTTGGAGACCACTCTCATTATTCAGCATACGTTATCGTTGCCTCAAGCTGACAATGAATGAAAATGATGATTTTCTTACTCACGTTGGCACAGTCAACCGAGAATGTGAGAGATTTCGACTCAGGTCCTTAACAGATGATCAATTCAAAGCCTTGATTCTCATATGCAGTCTTCAATCTCCTCGTTTCACAGATATCCGAACTCTACTGCTCAATCAGCTAGAACAAAATCCTTAGTGAGGGCAATGGCTGGAAGTGAAATCTGAAGCATTCCAGTACTGAATTACTGATGCAGTTTTTATGCTGTTATACAAATCAACCTATTTAATTTTATGGACTGAACAAGGCCTTTTAAACATTCCGGGCTCAAACTGTTGGCATCCGGTTTACTAGTCTAGTGCTCTACCAGCTGAGATGTGAAACCTATGCTTCCCATGTGGCTGGTAAAACTAATCAGCGCTCTACAGTATACAAACTATAAAATGAAAGGGAACAGTTCAGAGACAGACAATGAGAGACTGTTAGTCGGACGATATTATAAACGCTGAACACTTACACGATTATACAGTTAACGCCAATGAACGATTTACAATTCGCTGATGGATTTCCCCGCGCTAAGCCAGTGATTTGTAAGATTTTGCCATTTTCTAAAACGTTTACTGGCAGTAAGACTCATTCGAGTACTACTAACTGACAATTATGTGGCATTCACAAGCTCCTTCAAGTACGTCTACAAGAAGAAATCTTTCAGTTCAACTTTGAACGACAAAGTTCATCATTAATGAGACCAGTTTGCTTATGCAATCAGAATAGGAACGATTCAAAGATTGTGTTTGAAAATTACTGGGGAATAGTGTGAAAGTGTTGAGTATTTCGTTTCTCATCGAAAACGTGTGTAGTGATATTGTAATTCAATGGGGATATATTGGGTATTCCACTGTAGCTACACCAGGGGATCAAACTGTGTGCTAAGCATATTTTGAAAAATTCCAGGATCAAGACGGAAAGTTTCTTCTCAACTAATCAATATATCATACATTCAGTGTATGATTTTCCTCTCTGCATTTATTAATTTTGCACACATTCTCCTGACTCTCTGATATGAACAGTTTCCAGTTACTCCATTATGTTAATAAGTAGTCTGTATCGTGTAATATGAATTGTGAAGTTATATTTACAGCTTTGGGTAGGCAAAGTTATTATTTATTTTCTTATTGAGGTATTGTTTAAATAAATGGCTGACGTGAAAATTTCTGAATTGTTAACTGCATATTCTGCATTGTACAGCATTGTTTTCATATGGTTGTATTTATTGAGATAAGATACGTCACCAACCAGAGCATATCCTGCAGCTAAGTTGGTTCCCGTCTACCTGACAAGGCGATGAGGTTAAGCTAACGATTGCGTAATCAAATGAAAGAGAGAATACAGACATTGAGTTACCAGGAAAAGGACAACATGCTCTTTATTACTGTTATTATTATTGCTCCTTTGGGATCCTGGTGGATCATAGGGCTTCAACTGCACGTCTCCACTTGCCACTTCTGTCTTCCTTCTGCTGAACTTCTCATCTGCATCCATCCATGTTAGTCCATTCTGTTTCAACTCCTCTTCACACGATCTCCTCCATGTCACACTCGCACTGACGTTCCACTCGCCGCTTCCCTTTCGGCATGGTTCCACTCGAGAAATGGCCTGACGCGCGAGCAATGTTACCCAGCGGCCTCCTCAGAGAATTAGTGTCCAATCCATCTCCACTTTCTCCTGCATATTTGTTGGTTGGCGATTGGTTCTTGTTTTGTTTGTTTGTTCCCATAGTTTCTTGTTGGTGGTGATTCTTTCCAGCCCGGCCATCTGATCATCAGTATACAGCCAGCGAAGACAGTTGTTGATGAAGGTCTGAGTTAGCCTGTTGGAAATATTCTTTGTGACCCGCCCGCCCGCCAAGTTTCTCATCCGTATAGAAGAACTGACTGACTTGACGCTTGCTCGTATTGAAAATCCGACTGAATTTTGTTGTTGATGCTGGCTGAGTGACGAAGATTTCCAGATTGGTTTCAGGTTGATGAGTGAATGTGTTTCTCGCTCGCCTTCCCGATTCTCGCTCGATTTGACATCGTCGTCCGTTCCGACTGCTTGTAGTTGAGACAATGCTCCCTAGATGAGTGAGTGAATGAAGTAACCTCTTTCAAATCCCTCCCGTTGATGGTGATTGGGGGTGATTGGATGTTGCTGCTCCTGTTGTTGTTGTTGTTGTTGTTGGTTAGTTGGTTATTTTCATCACCTCCGTCTTGTCTATGTTCACATGGGTGTCCTGTCTTCTCTGGCTGCTTCTTCGACCAATCTGTCGGTTTTCGCTTGTAAGTCTTCGATTTTGTGACAGTGACATCAAACATAAATCATCTACGTGCGAAATCCAGGTCTTCTAGGTTCTTCACGTCTGTCGGTCCAGGATATCCCTGTCTTCTCGTTTCCCACTCACTGTCTGACGCATAATCCAGTCAGTCCCCACAATTAGGAATATCATTGGTGATAGATAATAAGCACCCTTGTCTGACTCCTGTGTTTACTCGAAACACCTCGCTGAGTCTTCCGTTGTGGATCACTTGACATGTGCCGTTGTCATACAACTGTTGAATAAGGTTGATGAATATTTGGTCGCTGCACGCCGTAGTACTCGAGTAGTTTCTAAATTACTTCGCGGTCAACGCTGTCTGTTGAAGGCCTTCTCAAAGTCTATAAAGTTGAGGTGCAGTCAAAAGGTCAACAGATATCCTTCTCATGTTAACTTCAAATGTGTACACAAATTTACATGTATCTGTGGGAGTAGTTATATCGGAAAAACAAAAAGAAGTGCCTAACTCGGATTTTCTGAACATCTATAGAAAAGCCTACGTCTCAAGGGAACAAACTCTTATAATAGCGCTATTACCAGGCATCTTCTCTATATAGGCGTTATGAGGTGGAAATCGCGAATTCCTTTTAAATTATCAATAGACAACAAAGCTCAAATCTCCTTAAGTTTGCCAAATCAGTCTACATCAAACGCCTGAAACATAATTTACCTGCTCAGAAAGAAGCAGTTATCAGTCTTTCTCTGCCCATCCTGGTAACTAGATGTCTTCACTCTCCCTCCCTTCCATTTGATTGCGTAATCTTTGGATCTAACCTTAGACCCTTGATATATAGTGTAAGTTTGCTTACTTCTTGTTTCTGTGATTTGAGTTGAACTCAATACATTGTCGCCTAATTTATTAGTTACGTACCTCTCGTCCTTATAACGTAACTCCCTTACCACTATATGCAAACATTTACTTTTGTGACTAATAGTGTTCTCTGAGCTGGTTGGTTTAGTTGCGGAGCTTTCGTCGTCTTTCTGGACGACATCTTCAGCGCAGTATTTAGGATAAAGTGATGAAATATATCAACTGATATCAATCCATGATCAACCCGTAAAACATAACTAATCCTTACAAAGCCAAACTATAGAAAGTTAATCTGATGCTCGCTAGTGACTTACTACAGGTTGGAGTTTCCTGAGTTCTAGTGAGAAGTCGTGACCAGTGAGGTCCAATTAGATGTCACGTGTGTGGATGGATGTCCCACCAACGACAATGGTTGGGGTCGCGCTAAATCACGAATTAGTAGAAGTTAGAGTTCACGAGCCATTGAATCGGGTCCCAGTGGCTGAATGGTATACGAGCTTGCCTTGTAACTGGAAGGTCCGGGTTCGAATCCCAGTGGGTGCGTACTGACGATGATTCCCAAACTAGGATGAAACAGCAGCTGTCCAGTACTCTCTGGTTTTCAATGGTTCTCTAACTGATATCAATCCGTGATCAACCCGTAAAACATAACTAATCCTTACAAAGCCAAACTATAGAAAGTTAATAAAAAGTAAATCAGATGACCAGAAAGTTTAAAATCCCAGTCACTAGAAAACTGTCAATACATACCTAAAGATTGTTACCGGGAGACGCAATTATATCACTCATGAAGGAATTTAAATCATTTCACTTTATCCTAAATACTGAGCTGAAGATGTCGTCCAGAAAGACGACGAAAGCTCCACCGCAACTAAACCAACCAGCTCCTCAGAGAACACTATTAATTGCAAATCATCCACCTGAGTTACAAATCTTTTCTATTATTTCAAACATTTACTTTGTTTAAACTTGGACTCCCTTTGCAGAAACTATATAAGCGCAATTTTCGGAGCACTGTTTACTAATTGTGGAACCTTCTGTCAACTGACACTTTATAAAATTCGCAAGTATTTTATAACTTTTCTGTACATAAAACTCATAATTTATTTAGGCTGTAAGCAGGTAGTTGAGCTGATGAAAAGCCAACAAACGAAATAAACACTGATGGTAACATATTATTCTGCACAAACCGTCACTGTTGTTCTTGCTTTATTCAAAGAGGCAAGAAGTATTATTGTGAACCTTCCATTGTCCTCCTAGAAAAAATCTTCAATGCTTACTTCAATGTGAAGTAAGATTTTCCAAAATCTTCCATGAATTGTCTTGAGTGTATTTTTGCGTTGCGTTTAAATTTGTGTAGATGTCAATTTTCTTTTTTTTGTCGACTTGATATTTGGATTTGATTTGGCAGTGAAACTTGTTCTTTGTTGATTTACGAATTCAGTCGGTGTTAAAATGTCTTCTGAGTAAAAAATCTAACTGAGTATTTCAGGCCTCTAGGAATTTTTTTGACATAGTTTTAGTTATTCCGTTGTAAATTTGTATTTTCAAATATGTAACACTTTTCGCATCAGACAAAATGTACTCCAGAGTTTGTAAACTTGATCCTCCGAGCATAAAGTCGTTGACATGGTTGCTTCTAGTCCTACCCATTTTGATGTAAGTGGACAGTTGTGTATAAATATGATCTTCGCTAATCTCCTGCGTATGAGTTAAAACGCCTGTCTACAACAGTAGTAAGCTTAGAATGAGCTTAGAGACATAGCAACCATTTTACCGATAGCATATAAACAAAAGTTAAGTCAAATAAACGGAGTTGTTATCATGAGAGCAGAAGTGGTAACAACTTTGTATGCTTATTTTTCTAACTACTTAAAACCATTGCGTAATTTCGTATGTTATTTTGTTTCCGTGTACACCCTGAGCACAACTCCTTCATCAAACTATTCATGTTATTACGTAACACCTCTCTAACAGTCGGTTGTGACAAGTTATCACTTTTGTTACTTCCCTCTTATATCAACATCCAATTCATCTGAACTTACTAACTGTATTTTCGTTTGTCAAGTTTAATGTACGCACACACATACAAAATAGGCATATATATTTGTGATTGTACAGCTATGAAGAGGAATTCGCCGCCAAAAAGAGACTCTTCGTTGAACTACTGGTCTTCTGTCTATATTTTATTAAAAAACAATATTGGTGAGATGAAAAGGAACGATTACTCATTGATATGGATGTTAGTGAAAGTGCTTATGTACTGAGAATTCGAGATGTCGAACAAAATATTAGATAACCTCCCAGTTTATTGTTTCTATTATTGTATGAGAGGAAAACAGGTTTTCGAGCTTGAGTTTCGAGGCTTCAGTAGAACTAATGTTTGTTTATCCATTACGGGGTAGAGTTCCATATTAGTTTGTTTATTAGATGTATCATACAGTGAGTGAAACAGTATTATTATTTACTGGATGACGAGGTTTCGAAAAAAATTTGTTGTTCATAATCATTTCATCAATTATAATCAAACGACTTCGAAACTTGAGTTTTATAGTTTTCTTTGTCCTCTCCTATTTCTCTTCGTATGGGGGTAGTAGAATTTTCCAGATATCTGGGTGGACAGATGTTGAATCATTCCTATTACACGTGTTGATTTGCAGTTGATTCGATAAACACATCTTCTGTTATCAATCTCTCCCTCCACCCTACTGTGACATTAAATTTCAAAACTGTCACCCTATTGTATGGTTTTGTGTAATTGCATGTAGTGAGTAGTTCAGCTGGAATATTCTCTAGATTTCTTATCTTATTCGGGTCAACCAATCTAGATTTTGCTGCTAGGTGTTTATGTTCAGCTAGTCTGACTGACTGCCCCCTTGTTCTGCTAGTTTGACCTGTATGTATTTGACCTCACTGACAATCATTGCAGTTAGGGTATTAGGTAAACTAAATTGTTTTGTTTTAATGGCTCCACAGGATTGATCCTCTAACTGACAAAGCTTGTTTCTGATTGAGTTTGTGGGTGGTTTGAATGCCAGCAGCCACTTTTATTCCTGCCTAGGGTGGTCTCCGAGATTTCTTCCTTGTATGGAATTACTACTGATCATTTAGATTCCCCGATAAATTAATCAGAAAATATGTAAGGAAATGTAAAAATAAAATAAATAGTGATAGTAGCGATAGTGATAATAATAATAATAATGGTAACACTAATAATGATAATAATATTAGTGATAATAATAATAGTAATGGCGACACCAACAATAAGGAATCTAAATCATCAGTAGTAATTCCATACAAGGAAGGAACTTTGGAAACCACCTTACTCAGAATTCTCAACAAGGCATGAAGGAATAAAAGTGGCTGCTGGCATTCAAACCACCCACCCACCCACAAACTCAATTAGAAACATGCTTTTTCGGAAAAAGGATCAATCCTATGGAGCCTTTAAAACAAAAAACAATTTAGTTTATCTAATACCCTGCCTGACTGCAATGATTGTCAGTGAGGTCAAATACACACAGGTCAAACTAGTAGAACAGGGACAGTCAGTTAGACTAGCTGAACATAAAAACCTAGCAGCGAAATCTAGATTGTTTGACCCGAATAAGATAAGAAATCTAGAGAATAGTTCAGCTATAGCACTACACTACATGCAATTACACACAACCATACAATAGGATGGATGGGATAGGATGACAGTTTGAAAATCTAAGGTCACATGGTATAGGGAGAGATTGTTAGCTGACTGACTGAAGCTTTACTTATCGAATCAACTGAGGAGAATACGTGTGTAATTGGAATGATTCAACACCTGTCCACATGGACATCTGGAAAATCCTACTACCCCAATGACGACAAATAGGAGAGGACTAAGAAAACTATAAAACTCAAGTTTCGAAGTCATGTGATTATAATTGATTGATATGATTATGAACAATAATAATAAATTTTGTTCGGAACTGTGTCATCCAGTATGTAATAATACTGTTTCACTCACTGTGTGATACATCTAATAAACAAACTAATATGCAATTACTTACTACCACAGTGCCTAAATTTAACATACATATTAACGGAGTAGAGTTGTTAGACTCACACTTAACCTTCCGTCTCTTCCTGACTTACTTCTTTTGTGGATTGAAGCTCGGATCAAATTTGCAGCTGTTGAGAGTTCTAACTCTGAACCACTGGCTTACAAATATCTGGATGTTGGAGGTGATCCTTTAAATCACTTTAAGAACACAGACCACTAATGGCGGTGAGGAAACTCTCGGTAATTAACACAAATAACAGCCATTCATCCACAAAATACATGATAATAATATATTATTATTATTATTGTATTTTTTAGTTCCTAGAGAAACATAGGGCTTCAGCTGCGCACCTCCATTGACTTCGGTTTTCTGACAACTTTTTCACCCTGCTCCAGGTCTGTCCACATGCTTTCATCTCCTCCTCGCATGACCTCCTCCAAGTCACCCTTGGACGACCAACTCGCCGCCTCCCTTTCGGGTTCCACTCGAGGGCTTGTCTAGTGATGTCACTTGATGGTTTCCTCAGCGTATGGCCAATCCATCTCCATTTCTTTCTGCCTATTTGTTTCACAATCGGTTCCTGATTGGTTCGCTCCCAGAGATCCCTGTTGCTGATCTTTTCTGGCCATCTGATCTTGAGTATTGAGCGGAGACAGTTGTTAATGAAGGTTTGAAGTTTGTTTGAGATGCTCTTTATGACTCGCCAAGTCTCTGATCCGTATAGTAGCACTGACTTCACATTGGAGTTGAAAATCCGGATCTTATTTTTGATGCTGATTGCTGTTGACCTCCACACAGATTTGAGAGTAATGAAAGCTTGTCTTGCTTTTCCGATTCTGGCTTTGATGTCCTCGTCAGTTCCGCCTGTAGTTGAGACGATGCTTCCCAGGTAGGTGAAGGAGGTTGTTTCTTTCAGGTTCTTCCCATTTATGCTTATTGTGGTCTGTTGGTGTTGTTGATGTTGGCTAGGAATCTTCATCATCTCTGTTTTATCTATGTTCACGTGAAGTCCTATCTTTGATGCTTCTTCTGCCAACTTGTTACTTTTCACTTGCATATCTTCCAGTTTATGGGAAATCAGACATATATCATCGGCGAAATCCAGATCCTCCAAGTCTTTTGTGTCAGTCCATTTTATGCCTGTTCCCTCGTTGGTTGCCGTTGTCTGTCGCATTATCCAATCAATTGCAATCAGGAAGATCATTGGTGATAGTAGACAGCCTTGCCTCACTCCCGTCCTCACTTCGAAGGCTTCCGTAAGTTTCCCGTTGTGGATTACTTGGCATGCAGCATTGTCGTATAACTGTTGGATGAGGTGTATAATTGTCGATGGGACCCCGTAGTAGCGAAGTAGTTTCCAAATGACCTCTCGATCGACGCTGTCGAAGGCCTTTTCAAAGTCGATGAAGTTGAGATAGAGAGGTGACTGCCATTCCAAGCTTTGTTCAATGATGATCCGTAGAGTGGCGATTTGATCAATACATGATTTGTTTCTCCTGAATCCAGCCTGTTCCGGACGAAGTTTTTCATCTAGGGCTTGTTTGATTCTCTCCAGGATGATGCGACTTAGTATCTTGCTTGGAATGGACAGAAGCATAATTCCACGCCAGTTTTTACATTGACTTAAGTCTCCTTTCTTTGGAAGTTTGAATAAGTAACTGTTCTTCCAATCCTCGGGTACTTTGCCCTCTTTCCACACCTTCTCCAGTAGTGGTGTCATCAAGTCCGCTGTTGTCTCTGGGTCTATTTTCAAAGCCTCTGCTGGGATTCCATCTGGTCCCGGTGTTTTCCCAGTTTTAAGCATCTTGATTGCATTCAGGACTTCTGATTTCGTCGGGGGGTCAGTGTTCACTGGTAGTTCTGCTTCCGTTGTTGGTATTGCTGGACGTGTTGTAGGTGGCGGACGATTTAGAAGTCTTTTGAAGTGTTCAACCCAGTGCTTTCTCTGTTCCACCTCTTTGGTGATTGACTTTCCATTGTCGTCCTTTATTGGCTTAATCTGTGTCGAACGTTTGCCCGAAAGGTTCCTAGTTGTTTGGTAGAGTGTGGCGAGGTCTCCTTTGCCTGCAGCTTGTTCTGCTTCGTTTGCCATGGTTTCATAATATTTTCTTTTGTCTTCCCTGGCACTTTTCTTCACTCTTTTGTTCAGTGTATTGTAGCTTGCATTCAGCTCCTGTTTTTGTTGCTCGTCAGTGCACTGGATAATCTTTTGCTTCACTGTCCTTCTCTCTTCTATTAGTTTCCAAGTGTCCGTAGTGAGCCACTGTTTGTCCTGTCTCTTTTTTCTGCCTAGAATTTCTATGCAGGTTTGGCTCCACACCGTTTTCAAGTTGTTCCAGTGCTTTTCAACGCCGACCTCTTCGCTAGTGTTGATTTGTGTCTCGGCTTTGTCCTTTATGCTTGCAATGAAGATGTCCTTTGTAGCCTGGTCCTTCAGCTTTTGAGTGTTGAACTTGGCTTGTGGTCTATCTGCAGCTCCTGATTCCCTGAAAGCTTTTAATTTGATTTGGATTGTCCCTTGTACGAGATAGTGGTCTGAGCCAACGTCTGCTCCTCTTCTTGCTTTTGTGTCCAGTAGGCTGCGCCTCCACTTCCTTGAGATTGAGATGAAGTCGATTTGGTTTTTGGTTTGCCCGTCTGGTGACACCCATGTAGCCTTGTGGATATCTTTGTGCTTGTATACACTGCCACCAATCACCAGTTCGTTGAAGGCGCAGAAGTCGGCGAAGAGTTCTCCGTTTTCATTCATTTCTCCTAGAGCTTCTCTACCCATGATGAGTTCCCTTCCCGTATTGTCTGGTCCCAGTTTGGCGTTCATGTCTCCCATTAGTATTTTCATGTCGCCAGCTGGAGTATTGTCCATTGTTGCCTGTAGTTGCCTGTAGAATTCTTCTTTCTTCTCGAGGTCTGCGTTGTTTGTGGGTGCATAACATTGTATGATTGACACTTTCCTTCCTTTGGAGTTGAACCTGGCGGTCATTATCCTGGACGAAATCGCCTCCCATTGTATCAGGGCTTTCGTTGCCGTTGGTGACATCATGATAGCCACGCCCTCGGTGTGCGTGTGGTTATCTTCTGGGTGACCGGAGTAGATCACTGACTCACCTGTTGACAATTTGGTGAGTCCACTCCCATTCCATCTGCTCTCACATATTCCCAGCACTTGTATTCCGTATCTTTTCATCTCGTTGGCGATCTGGGCAGCTTTCCCAGTCTCGTACATAGTTCGGACGTTCCATGTTCCTACACAGACTTTTTCTTTTGGTGCAAGGAGGTTCATCATACTGAAGTTTCTGTAGCAATTTTGTTTACAGGGTGGGGTTGCTAGCCTCACGCCTGAGAAAAGAATGATTACATTAAGTAAAAGTTTAGAGAGAAGCAACTTTTTGGGTTGCTCCCCTCAAAATCAGAAAATAACGGACAAACAATGAGAACAACATCAACAAAGGAAACAGTTCACAGAAAAAAGGGCAAAAAGCGACGACAACTATACAATAAGACAACATGCAATATAGTTCAGTACAGTTAACTAAAATGATATCTTAACCATAAACTCACTGACTTGGAGCAACTTGAACATATAAATCCAACAATATATACAATTATAGATGTGTTTATGTTTAAAAATTCCACAAATCCAAACAGTGAGTTATGTGTATTATCTGTCAATAAGATTGTATTTTTTGGATTCAGTGTTCGAAAGGTTAATAATTGTGATAATTTCCGCAAACTCTTGCATAAAATTTCACAGTAATAAGAGTGAATTAGCGTCAGACTAGAATGAAGTACATCTATCCAATGAACATCTGCTTTGTTTCCTTTAAAATGTAGCCTCTGTAGTAAGTAGATTTCTAATCATAACTGAAATCCACTCAATTATTCATTTATCCTTTCTTCCTGTCTACTTTAGAAAGATTATTAAATTCTTTCACAATCTAACACAAACATAAAATCACAAATATGCATTAGTGAATAGAATTTAAACACCTGACATAAATCAGAATAGCACAATAAAATTAGGGAAATAGTCATTTTTGTGCACTTCCTCAGATAAACTAACAATCGTTTGAAACAAAACGTGAGTGTGGAACAGAAATCACCATTAAAAAAGCAATAAAATTAAGAAAAAAAGTACTTGAGAGTTTAAAAAAAAGAATTTTGTTTGATTCTAGTAAGATCTGAATGAAAGACAGAACTTCAAATTTTTGAAATTTTGATGGAAATTGTATCTTTTATAGTTGGTTTGTAAGGGTTAGTTTTTGCTTTTACGAGTTGATCATGGATTGATGGATGGATGGATGGATGTCCCACCGACGATACTGGTTGGAGGTCACGCTAAACCACCAATTGGTAGAAGTTAAAATAAATGGGATAACCATTCAGGAGTCGAGTCCCAGTAGCTAAATCATGGTATACAAGCTAGCTCGACTTTTAACGGGAAGGTTCTGGGTTCGAACCCTGGTCGTGGGTGCCTACCGATGAGGAGCCCCGAAATAGGACGAAACAGTTGTCCAGTACAGCCAGGTTTTCCAATGTTTCTTTAACCAACATTACATCTCATGGTGAAAGCCTGTTACGAATACAAAAGAGCTTTCAAATGAGTCACCCTATTCTGTTTATTACCTAGGCAACACCACCTCAACTACAGGCGGCACGGATGAGGAAAAGCAATACAGACCTTCATTAAATCAGTTCGAAAACTCTCCCGCATTCAACATAAGAAATGATATCTGAATTTTCTACAATGATGTCAAGTCAGTAAATTCTTCTAAGTGGTTCATCGGCTTGACATCTGCGTCACCGAAGGCATTAACAACAAGCTGCTTCGGACTTCTATTAACACCTGCCTTCGCTCAGTACTAAGTATCAGACGGCTAGTCAGAAAAAGTAAGCAATACGGGAGGGACTCTGTCAACGAACCAACCAATCATCTATTATCACCCAAGAAGCATGCTGGAGTAAATGGAGATGGACTAGACATAAGCTGAGAAGACCAGTGAGAATCACCAGTCGCTGGAGAAACCTATCATAAAACACCTAAGTGGAAACTGATGAGCTGTGTGTGTGTGTGGGTTAAAAGGTGACATAGAGGGTGTAGTGTTTGGAGGGAATGAAAACTTATTGGCGACCATCATTATTGTTATATCCTTTAGTTCGTAGAGGAACATAGGGCTTCAGCCGCACGTCTCCATTGCTTTCGGTTCTCAGCTAGAGATTTCATCTGACAAATGGAAACAATTCAGAGTGAGAATAATAATAATAATACATCAAGTCAAGTGTGTGAGGATGGATTTCCCACCGATGACTTTGTCTGGTTTTGTTCACGCTAAAATCACGAATTCATGAGCCGCTAATTTGGGTCCCAGCAGCTGAGTAATGGTAAATGAGCTTACCTTATTACCGGAAGGTCCTCGGTTCGAAGCTTACTGAGGTGGGTGCGTACTGCAGATGATTTCTTGTCTACTCATGAAGTCACAATTTTAATCCTAACCTTCGTTTTGTATTCTGACTGTAGATTGTAATCATTATAATAAAGGTTTTTGTATTTCCCAATGAATGAAAAAACAAAACGAGTATGGCCGAAAATGCATTCCGAAAACATGGACTTCAACAGTCGTCATTCCATATAGAGCAGAGACGTCAGACGATATCAGAAGAGTACTTAATCAACTCGACATTAGAGTTTTCTTCAAAACATCGGACACACTTCAAAACAACCTTGTCCATATAAAAGACCAAATCCCGAAAGATTCTCTATCTAATTGTGTCTACAAAATAAAATGCTCGGAATGTGATGCGATCTACATCGGACAAACATCTCGAGAAATCAAAATCAGAAGAAATGAACACCGTAGAGCTTCTCTTCGACCACCAAGAAATCCAGTTGAACTGGAAAAACTTCAAAAATCATCAGCCATAGGTCTACATGCTATAGAATCAGGCCACAAAATTGATTTTGACTATATTGAAATCACCATCCAGAAAAACCTCAGAAACCACAAAGAACGTCTAATATCAGAAGCACTTCATATCAAGTTGAATCCAAATTGCCTGAATAGGAATGATGGACTGAAACAGAATCTAACCTGGCTACAACACCCTCCCCCATGAAGTAGCAAAATCAACGCAAATGTGGTGAGCAAGTTCACTATGTAAACGCACACTACTTTCATAATTCTACACACTGACAAAATCCAACAATCTACACTTGGTTTTACTATCTCTACCAGTTCGCTAACTTGACAACAAAAAACGACCCAGACTGATGATTGATGATCAAGTATTCACAGACTACACTTAGTTTGGTTACCTTTACCTATTCTCGAACTTGACAACCAAAAATGACCCCAGACTAACGAATGATGATCAAGTTAGTAAACTTTATTTTGATATAATAACAGATATTGAATTGAATTTTGATTTTCCCGTCGATTGATTGGACCGAAGTGCTCGGTCTCAGATATACTATTACCTTTGATATTTGGTTTGAACGATCTTCATTGTTATTTTGACTTTCAATATGTCCTTTTAAGTTGAACTAAGTCTATATTCTTCTCACCCCTAATTCTTTGTTATATATATGCTGAGATTTTGTAAATTCCGGTTTGATAATACTTTGAGAAAGCTATTAGCATTAAATAGCGAAACGTCAGTAAAAACAATCTCGTTTTGTTTTTTCATTCATTGGGAAATACAAAAAACCTCTATTATAATGAATATCATATACCCAATGCCCAAATTATTTCAAACCGTTAAAAGTGAACTTGGTTTGGATATATATAGTAGATTGTAATCTCTTAGCAAAACTATTACCATTGATATTACAACCATTACTATTGATATTACTCTGTTTGCAATTCTTGTTATATTCTCTAATGTCTAATAGCTTATTTAAGTGATGTAATTGAAGTGTAATGCAATTTATCTTAATTTTGATCTGTCATACTCTCTCTCCCCTTATCTATTTGAACATGACCTGGAAAACACTCGCACTTGTCGTCTTTCTACATGACTAATTCAATGTAGTTTGTTTACTTATCAGTCTTATATCTCCCTATGTAATTTCAAAAGTATATATATCCGTGTATGTAGAGTACTGAGCAGCTGACGAGTTCTACCGAAATTTGATGAATCCATCATTTAATCCTGCTTTATTGCTTGTTTTAAATTCGTATCTGGAAATAAATGTTTTCAGTTCTTAGCAAAACATTAAAACTAATGAATCTTCATAGAAGAGTTCCACCTCCAACCCTCCTCCGTCTTTTAACAAAACTAGACTTCAATGAACGAAATATTCCCATATACAGTCATAAGAAAAAGGCACAAACAGCGAAGAAAATTTTCCCTTTATCGACTATTCATTTTCATGAGCTGTACAATCGTAATGATATCAAAAATTATAACAAAAATCTTTAGACCAATCAGATACTGGGGAACTTTGTCCTTGAAAAAATGTACTACATAATGCAAGGTGTAAGAAGGGATAACTAATTAATTTTCAAGTATTGATTTTGTAAAGATTTTGTTTGGTGGCATGGAGGATTTAATCATGAGCTGGCATCATTTAGAGAACTACTGGAAAACCTGGGAGTACTGGACAGCTGTTTCGTCCTAGTTTGGGACTCTTCATCAGTGCGCACTCACAGGTGTTCGAACCCAGGACCTTCTGATTACAAGGCGAGCTAGCTCGTAGAACATTGGGCCACTGGGACCCGATCCCTGGTGGGTGCGTACTCTCTAGTACTCCCAGGTTTTCCAGTGATTCCTTAACTAATGTCGGCTAATGGTGAAATCCTCTAAACAGTCAGACTAATTGATTGTTAGTAAGTCATTATCTCACACTGATTACGTCATGCTAACTTCTGTCTCTTTTCTGACTTACATTCAGTCATCGCTTCTTACGCCTTGCATTATGTAATACAACTTTTCAAGGACAAAGTTTACCAGTATCTGATTAGTCTAAACACTTCTTTGTTAAGTATAGTTGCGATTGTACAGCAGCTCATGAAAATGAATCGTCGAAAAGGGGTAGAATTTTCTTCGCTGTTTGTGCCTTTTTCTTAAAGAGAAACTTACACATTCACTATACAGCTTAGATTTGTTTGACCTGCTTTTAGTTATATTATCGCTTAGTTACTGCCTTCAAGTCCAAAGGCGCAGATTTTTAAAACAAGTTTTCCTTACACATACAGTGGCATAATTATAACCCCCGATACTGGAAAACCAGCCTTTTTTTTCAAACTCTAGTCCCTTTTCTAACTGAAAACACTCTGTTACGTCTTTTTCTCTGGTAATAAAGAACTTCTTCATCTAGAAAGCGAATTCACCTTATACGACATTTTGAGTCGTATATGCATTGTGTGAAGTTTGGTGACACTATACAGTTGCTTAGGCTGAAGTAGTCGAAGTGAGATTTGAACCTGTCAGCCATCAACTGAAATTTGAGTGTTTCGACCAATCAGCCATATGTCCGTCATTTCATATCATCCAGTCTTAGTCTGTAGTAATTTGATTGGTTCCCAACTGAATCACAGAATAATATCAGCTAAAAAAACCAGAAGTTTCGTCCTAGTCTGTAGCTCTTCATCAGTATGAAATATTTACCTCACCACACGATGTCAAAGCCATGATCTTAAGGTCACGAGGCAAGCTTGTCGACGATTCCATCACTGCAATGAAGCTCAGTGACCAAAGAATCCTAACTTCTCTCAGTTCGCGATATCTATGGCCCCACTGCTCACCGATATCATCAACGATTAGTTGTTCTCACGCATGACTTCACTAGAACTCTAGGTAACATCATCCTGCAGTCAGTTACTAATCAGGTGAGTAGTGAACAGGCTTGCTTAGTAAATTCATTTAGATCTCCAGAGATATGTTGACGATATCTTTATCATCTGTGAGGACAGTCACGATCTCAATCAACTACTGCAAATATTCACCTCCTGCCATAAAGTTCACTTTGGAAACTGAAAATGAATCTAAAATCCCTTTTCTTGATGTTGAGCTTACAAGGAGAGATGACGGAACTTTAAGAAGGTCAATCCATAGGAAACCGACTTGGAGCGGACAATTAACAAGTTTCTACAGCTGGGTACCAATCAGTCGGAAAAGAAACCTAATGAAATCCCTTGCCACTCGCGCCAGACGAATCTGCAGCTCCGACATCATGGAAGAAGAACTAAACTTCCCGAGAGAAATCTTCATACAAAATGGCTACGCACCAAGATTCGTAGAGAAAAACATCAAACAGAAAAACCAAAAGCAAGAGACACCATCCGTGCCAAAAAAGATACTTTATATGAACCTAGACTACAAAGGAGACCTACTTAGTGACGTCCTCAGAAGGAGAATTTCCACCTCTTTAGGAAGAACTTTCCCTGCGGCAACACTAAGAATAGTGTTCTCCAGTCGCCCGCTGATCTGCAGAAACCCAAAGGACAAGATTCCGCACATGACCACTTCTATGTGTATATATCAGTTCACCTGTTGCTGTGGAGTCAGGTACAACGGTCGTTCAACGCGCATCCTGTCAAAAAGGGTCAAAGAACACTATCCAGCGTGGCTACAGAAAGGAAATAATGGCCATATAAGGAGTGCAATAATCGAACATTTCGTCAACACTGGTCATTCCATCTCAACAAACGCCTCCTTCAAAGTAATCTACAAAGTGAAGAACAACCTTCCAAAGACAGTACGATTCCGTCTTCTTTGCATTGCAGAAGCCCTAGCCATCCAGTTGGTGGAACCAGAGCTATGCATACAAAAGAAAATTATCCAACCACTTCTACTCGCATGGTAACAACTCCGTTGATTTGACCTAACTTTTCTTTCTTTGTTTGATTTGACCTTACTTCTGTCTGTATGCTTATTTTTCTAACTTAAAACCCTTGTGTAATTCTGTATATTATTTTGTTTCCGTGTACACCCTTTGAGCACAACTCATTCATCAAACTATTCATGCCATTACGTAACTCTTACTCAACAATCATTTATGACAACTCATCACTTTTGTTACTATCCTCTTATAAACATCCAATTCATCTGAACTTACTAATTGTATTTCAGTGGGAAGTCGTGACCAGTAGGGTGCAGCTGGTTGGGTGTGAGGACAAATACTCGCCGAAGACATTGGCTAGCGGTCGCGCTATGTCGTGAATTGGCAGAAGTTAGAATTCAAGGACCATTGGATCGGGTCCCAGTGGCTTAATGGTATACGAGCTCGCCTTGTAACCGTAAGGTCCTGGGTTCGAATTCCGTGGGTGCGTACTGCTGAAGAGTCCCAAACTAGGACGAAACAGCTGTCCAGTACTCCAGGTTTTCCAATGGTTCTGTAACTAATGTCAGCTCATGATGAAATCCTCAGACCAATCAAATCCCTACAAACCAACACTTGAATTGTATTTTCGTTTGACAAATTTACTGTATACACACACACATACAAAATAACCATATCTATTTGTAATTGTCCAGCTATGAAAATGAATTCGCCAAAAAGAGACTCTTCGCTGAACTACTTGTCTTTTGTCGATCTCCAGAGTATTGTTAAAAAGTCCCAGACTAGGATGAAAAAAGCTCTCCAGTACTCCCTACTGGGTTTCAACGGTTCTTACAATGATGTTTGGTGTTGACTGTCAAAGGAATAGTTTTTTTCATAAATACCAAATTCTTAATACAATTAGTTCCCTTTTCGAATTTAGTTAGATCAACCAATATGAAGACGTAATTTGTAAGGATCGTGTACTCTTGTATTTGCGTAACACATTTCGAACAATCTGATCCATCACACACCGACATGTCATAGGAATATATATTAAATTAATAAAGAGTTATGAGGTGAGAAAATAGACTACTTAGGTCAAGTTAAAAGGACATATTAAAGGTCAAAATAACAATGAAGATCACTCACTAAACAAAATAAAAGAGGTAACAGTACATCTGCACTGACTGGTATCGAAACAGAGTTTCCCAAAGAAGGCAGGTTTAGTGTGATGACAAATTGTTGCTTTGATCAAATAAAGGTGGTTTAAACTTCCTAACTGCCAGCTAGGACTTCCACAAACTTTAGGATACGCCCTCCACCTAACACGTTTTATAGATAGGTTTAAAAGATGTGTTGATGTCAGTTCTATGTCCTGTCTCTAAAGTATGTTCCACAAAATAGGAGCTGGGTCTCTTCTCCTAGGGATTCTGTTTTCTTCTGAAGCCAGGCCTTACTTGCAGAGATCGATGAGTCCTCCCTCCTATGTATATGTGTCCACACGTACATTCAAATCGGTAAATACAGTAGGATGTGACATCATTTTTCACATTTTCTAAGGGCTTGGATGGATATATCGGCTTCACATTCTCAATTATCATGATACTAGCTGCATAAGAAGTCTTTTTACCCCAAAAACAGCGTTCAATCTTTGTCTAGTTATCAAGCTGCCTGCTATGATGCCCCATATAAGGTAGCTTCATGTACACATCCTTCTTAACGGCAAGTTGGAGAGTGGATCTGGGTGTTCCACTGACTACTTTATATCTCCTTTTGAATTTGTCTGGATAATTATTATGGCAACTAGAGTTTTGTCAACTTTCTTTCTTCTTCATCAAGTGTGTCTGTCTTCCGTACATATTCGTTGGATTTTATTGAACAGGCACCGCACTAACTAAGGCTGTTTTATACCGAACAGGGCAGAAACTTTGGTAATTAAAATATTGTTCTGTTCAGGTAAGTAGGTTTTCTATAAATAGATCTTTTTATTGACCTATCAAGTCATTGACTAAGCAATATGAATGAATACATGAATTCTTAATTAAGTTTATATTGACTAACATATCTGACACTTTCATGGATGAGTTGATTTCTCCAATGACACATGAAATGACAGAATGACACTATCCCATTACTGATGTCTTTCTGTGTGTGCGTGCGAGAGCGCGCGTATATTTTTGTACCTTCTTGTGTATACAACACATTTCTACCTTTGCAGATTGATATTGTACAGTCTACAACTGCAAGTATCCATTACATTTCTTGACCATATTGATCAATGTTCAATCTATTTTTATGTCAATATATATGTGTATACACTTTGTTTATATCATTGACATGACAACTAATAGTGTCATTTATTTGTTTCTTTGTTTATTTTTTTTTAAATTTGTATATTTATTTCCATCTGCACAAGGAAACGGTTTACCAGTGTATTCTGACTCTACTATATTGTATTGCTATTGGTGTCACTTTCAATCATTTGGAGTATTTACAATATTTCATTGGACCAATCACTGTGAGTGTGGTGTCATTTTTTCTGACTAATTTTGCCTAATTTTGATTTGATTTTTTTATTTTTTCATATTTTGATCGTTTTATATTTGAATAAGGCATTAAGAAGACAAATTTCGCAACGAGATGATATCGTCATTTCGTAGTTTCTTTACAACCGCTTTACAACTAGCAACATGGTTAACAATGATAAAATAAAGTTCATGAAAAATACTCAGTTAAATAAAAAACACAAAAGTACATGCTAATGACCAATCATATTTAGATAGGTCATGCAGTCCAGGGTAGGCGAAGATTGAAGTCTATTGATTTTTGTATACACAGTCTAGGCTGTATGTGATTAATCCCCGAAAAGTGCTTCCATCACCTTCAATAACCTTGAATTAGAGTTATGTGAAATAATTGTGAAACAGTCATTAATATTTATTTTGTGACCAGACATTAATAAGTGTTTTGCAATAGATGATGCTGGATTTCTATTAAGATTAATCGCATTGGGATTTTCTATGTAGTTTAGTAGCCATTTTGGAAACATGTTCTTTTCGACGACATTGGAACATTCTGTTAGTTCTACCTATATAGGTGTCACCGTAGCTGCAGGTGAACTTGTAGATACAGTTTGAAGTAGAGTCCACAGAATTTCGTCCTTTAATCGTAGGTACAGGGATCGAAAATGTTCGGCAAGTGAGAAAAAGAGATGCGGCGTAGAGCCCTCTGGGGCCCCTGTTAGCAGATATATTTATGTCGAAATTAGAGAAACAAATGCGAAATTTGTCTTCTTAATGCCTTGTTCAAATTTATCAAAGGGACTAATTGTTTTAACGTTTTATTTTTGTTAGTTTTTCTTTCGATTTCCTTAGCGTCTATCTATCTATCAACCAACACGCTTTGAAAATGTTTGTATCTATGCAGCTGTGAATGATTCCATATTAGTTTGTTTATTAGATGTATCACACAGTGAGTGAAACAGTATTATTACACACTGGATGACACAGTTTTGAACAAAATTTATTATTATTGTTCATAATCGTATCAATCAATTATAATCACATGACTTCGAAACTTGAGTTTTATAGTTTTCTTTGTACTCTCCTATTTGTCGACATAAGGGTAGTCGAATTTTCCAGATGTCCGTCTAGACAGGTGTTGAAACATTCCAATTACACACGTATTCTCCTCAGTTGATTCGATAATCAAAGCTTCTGTTATCCATCTCTCCCTCAACCATGCTGTTATATTAGATTTCAGAACTGTCATCCTATCCCATCCCATCCTATTGTATGGTTGTGTGTAATTGCATGTGGTGTAGTGCTATGGCTGAACTATTCACCAGGTTTCTTATCTTATTCGGGTCAACCAATCTAGATTTTGCTGCTAGGTGTTTATGTTCGGCTAGTCTGACTGACTGCCCTCTTGTTCTGTTAGTTCCACCTATGTATTTGACCTCACTGACAATCATTGTAGTCAGGCAGGCTATTAGATAAACTAAATTGTTTTGTTTTAATGGCTCCACAGGATTGATCCTTTTTCCGACAAAGCATGTTTCTAATTGAGTTTGTGGGTGGTTTGAATGCCAGCCACCTCTATTATTTCCTGCCTGACTTGTTGATAATTCTGAATAAGTTGGTTTCCGAGGTTCCTTCCTTGTATGGAATTACTACTGATGATTTAGATTCCTTATTGTTTGTGTCGTCATTAATAATAGCATTATTATCACTAATATTATTATTATTATTATCAATATCACTACTATCATTATTTATTTTATTTTTACATTACCTTACATATTTCCTGGCTAATTTATCAGGGTAGTTATTAAGTTTCAAGGCTTCTCTTATACGCCTCACTTCTTGTCTTAGATTTTCCTTGTTACTACTTAGTTTTTGTGCTCTGTAACTTAAACATTTCACCAATCCTATTTTTCCTGACATACGATGAAATGATGGTAGATTGGCGGAACCGAATATTTCAACTATAGCACTACATGCAATTGCTCACACAACCATACAATAGGGTGGGATGGGATAGGATGACACTTTTAAAATCTAATGTAACAGCATGGTTGAGGGAGAGATTGATAACAGAATTGGGCTTTATTTATCGAATCAACTAAGGAGAATACGTGTGTAATTGGAATGATTCAACACCTGTCCTTCCAGATATCTGGAAAATTCTACTACCCTTACGATGACAAATAGGAGAGAACAAAGAAAGCTATAAACTCAAGTTTCATAGTCGTGAGATTACAACTGATATGATTATGAACAATAAATTTTGTTCAAAACTTCGTCATCCAGTAAATGATACTGTTTCACTGTGTGATACATCTAATAAACAAACTAATATGGAATTACTCACTACCACACTTCCGAAGTTTTACACATATATTGAGCTGTGAATGATCTTTATTAACGCCTATTGAAGATGAATCAATCAGCTGCTCTATCTCTCTCTCCCACCTTATGTGTTGTTTCAGCATTTTGAGACATGAAGGATATTTCCAAAAACTAGAATACCCCTCTAAGCAAATAATGTTGTGAAAAGAAATGAATAACCAAAGATGGCCAGTAATTACCAATCAGGGAACGAACTTCAACGAACCAATCACATGAAAGAAGGATTTTTGGTTATGGAAAATATATGTTTATGAAAGAACAGCATAATAAAACTTCAGTGACACTCGAGATATTAGTAGTCTTTGACCAATTAGCGACTCATTTGACTGAGCGTATCTTTTACCCAGAGAGTGACAGTGATAGAAAGGAAGTGAAGCTGAGTAAAAACAGGTGATCAGTTCAGAGATATCAAGCTATACAATCGCACATATGTATATGCATAGTGAATTGTCTTAGTAACAAAATGGAGGAATATTTCCAGAAATGTATCATTCGATTTGTAAATATTTTGGGATAACAAATTACGTCACATGAAAAAGCCACCTAGAATGATGGCCACATTGCAAACCTGGCTGACTGATAGAATTCAGTCTACACCAAACACCAAGAAACTAGACACGTCACACTAGTTAGTGACTAGTGTCCAATCAAACTACCCAATACAGTCCTACAGGAGGTCGATCGCGAGCTCAAATACCTGGCTCAGTGGTAACGTCTCTGAATGCAGTCAGCACTGGGTGACGCGGGTTCGAATCTCAGAGGAGTGAGACATGAGTTCCTTCAAGGCAGCTGCAGATACGCCTTGCTGACTGGTGAGTGCCAACTAACACAAAACCTAGGTCCTGGCAAGGCTTTCTATGGCCGATTGCCTCCATCCATCTAAAGCGTTAATCCAGTAGAAACTAAAATGTAATTATATAAGTAGTTTGAGTAGCGTAGTATAATTGACGGGTTTGAGTACAATTCAACTAGACTTTTAACGACAGTCAAGTTAAAAACATTGATAACAAGAGATAGAAATTCAATAGGGAGTGAGGGACGATAATAATCCAAGTGAGAAACGAAAATTACGTATTCGGTGTCAAGACAGATCAGGTCAATTGCAGATTTAATGACTGAACAAACTTCTTTATTATGAAGAGTTCAGGAGACCTGGCCACTGAGAGTGGAAGACATGAAAAGATAGCTAGCTGTCTTTGATCATAGGTGCCTGCACTCTATTTCCCGTGTAAAGTTGCACAATAATTTGAGCAACACTGAAGTTAGGCGTCGAGTTCTAGGTAAACAGGGGAAATCAACCGACGAAGTCGTGAAGTTACAAAGACTGAGATGGTTAGGACATGTGTTACGTATACCTGGTCATCGCCTCCCTCGACGAGCAATGTTAGCGGATATAGGTTCAGACTGGAAAAAAGCTAGTGGCGGTCAAACCAAAACATAGCACCAGTCAATGAAATCCACAACAGTTAGTCTAAGCCACGTAGGAAGGTGTAGACTTCCTGGTGGTCCTCGGGACGGTAAAAATCTATGGTTGAAAACAATTGGTGACATGGCTCAAAATCGTTCTCAGTGGTTGGCCTAGATGCATTCACTCCTTGTGACTTATGATTTCCAATGAAACTGTTTTGTTCTTCGTTATTACTCCTCCTTTGTCTCACACCTCTGCCCGTTGTCTCTATTATGCTTTTCTTGTACTTTCTTCTCTTGCTTCGTGTGCTACACGGAGTGTGGCGACTTGAACTTCCGCACATTTGTGCAAAGTTTTATGTCGAAAACAGACAGACAGAAGAGTTAAGGATGTAACATGTCAATTTTCATGACTACAGAGCTTTGAAGAAGTTTGATTCCTAATGTTTTAGCGAAACCTTTTCATCACAAAATCTATGAAATCTAGACCATTATAACCACCCACCTTAATCTACAGTTCAATGCATACTCATCAGCAGAAGTATTAAGAAACCACCTACCCCGCCCGCTGATTGAAGAAAGCCTTCTTCGCGCAGAACTTCGACTAACTTTCTCTATGAAATCAAATGATTCACACAGACGTGAAGGCTTAGCCTACGACTGTCGGCCTTATCAATGAGTGTCTATGAATTCACTTGCTTATGTGGAGCTAGGTCAGCCACCCGTAGCCAACGTTTACTATCCAAACGTATCATCGGACATTTACCCATACTTATTTTTTATAAAGGAGAAAGTAATAATAATAGTATCAATGCACACTGACAATTATGGACATCAATTTGATTGGGATAATATCAAAATCTTAAACAGAGGAAAAACCAAATGTGCCAGGGAATTCCTAGAAGCCTAGTATCCAAACGAAAATGCCGTTAATAAACACTTTAATACAGATGAAATATATCAACTAATAAAAAGCAAATCAGGTGACCAGAAAGTTTAAAATCCCAATCAATAGAAAACGGTCAATGCACACATATGTAAAGATGGTTGGTCACCACGAGACACAATTGTATCATCATTCATGGAGATTTTAAATCATTTGACATTATGCTAAATACTGCGCTGAAGCTGTCGTCCATAAAGACGACGAAAGCTCCGCAACTAAACCAAACAGCTCAAAGAACACTATTGATTGCATAGGAGAAAAAAGATCTCCTATGCCTATGCAGCTCTATCCTAGAACACCTGATCGAATCTGGACACCAAGCTAACCCAACCAAAAGAGTAAATTCAAAGTCGTCTACAGAATGCTTGGGAATCTCGTCAAAAGAGTTTGAATCAAACTTCTTCAAACCTCTGTAGTCATGACAATTCACATGTTGCATCTTGAACTCTTCATAATAAAGAAGTTTGTTCAGTCATTAAATCTGCAATTGACCTGATCTGTCTTGACACCGAATACGTAATTTTCGTTTCTCACTTGGATTATTTTCGTCCCTCACTCCCTATTGAATTTCTATCTCTTGTTATCAATGTTTTTAACTTGACTGTCGTTAAAAGTCTAGTTGAATTGTACTCAAACCCGTCAATTATACTACGCTACTCAAACTACTTATATAATTACATTTTAGTTTCTACTGGATTAACGCTTTAGATGGATGGAGGCAATCGGCCATAGAAAGCCTTGCCAGGACCTAGGTTTTGTGTTAGTTGGCACTCACCAGTCAGCAAGGCGTATCTGAAGCTGCCTTGAAGGAACTCATGTCTCACTCCTCTGAGATTCGAACCCGCGTCACCCAGTGCTGACTGCATTCAGAGACGTTACCACTGAGCCAGGTATTTGAGCTCGCGATCGACCTCCTGTAGGACTGTATTGGTAGTTTGATTGGACACTAGTCACTAACTAGTGTGACGTGTCTAGTTTCTTGGTGTTTGGTGTAGACTGAATTCTATCAGTCAGCCAGGTTTGCAATGTGGCCATCATTCTAGGTGGCTTTTTCATGTGACGTAATTTGTTATCCCAAAATATTTACAAATCAAATGATACATTTCTGGAAATATTCCTCCATTTTGTTACTAAGACAATTCACTATGCATATACATATATGCGATTGTATAGCTTGATATCTCTGAACTGAGTAGCTCTCCGCTGAACGTCTTTTCTTTTATGTGACTCAGTCGGAAATGTATAATAATGGCATTCCTTCACAGAGGTGTATCAGTGGTAGAAGTCAACATGTCAATAGAGACCAATCATCAAAGATCAATAGCCGGAAAGACATCATAACTAAACAGAAGTATCTTTTGTGAGAGCTGTGTGCTAGCCAAAACTGGTAGACACCAATTCACGTCAATCTTAATTTCCCAAATCTTGGTCAGGAGAAAAGAACAAGAACAAAGACTAACTCAGCAACCAATCACAGCAGACTTAACTCGTGCAAATACGATTCGCAGACCTATAGCTGAGCTTTGTAAGAAACGGCCACAAAGAGATGACTAATTAGCCCTCAACAAGAAGGCAACCAATCAGAAGACGCTGTTCATCTGCCAATAATAACGAATAATAATGTACATAAAAATCTACATTACCTCTTCATTTCCTCAATAAACGATCTGTTGCCTGACGCTTGTCTTCTGTCATTACACTAACGACTGATCTCTGTTCCACAAGAAGTGATTCTTATGACTAGGCAGTTTATTCAATAGCATCTTTGGGTTTGTAACGAGGGAGGCTAGGTTTGTGTTTCACGATTATTATTGTTATGGCTCCCTTGGGTTCCTAGTGGAACATAGGGCTTCAACTGCACGTCTCCACTTGCCACTTCTGTCTTCCTTCTGCTGTACTTTTCACCGACATCCATCCATGTTAGTCCATACTCTTTCCAATCCTCTTCACACGATCTCCTCCATGCCACCCTCGAACTGACGTTCCACTCACCGCTTCCCTTTCGGCATGGTTTCACTCGAGAAATGTCCTGACACGCGCGATGTCACCCAGTGGCCTCCCCAACGAGTGTCCAATCCATCCCCACTTTCTCCTGCACATTTGTTGGTTGGCGATTGGTTCTTGTTTTGTTTGTCCCCATAGTTTTCTGTTATGATGATTGTTTCCGGCTCGGCCATTTGATCTTTAGTATAGATTCAGCGATGACAGCTGTTGTTGATAAAGGTCTGAGTTAACCTGTTGGAAATATCCATTGTGACCCGCCCGCCAAGTTTCTGATCCGTGTAGAAGAACTGACTGATTTGGCGTCGTTTGTATTGAAAATCCAACCGAATTTTGTTGTTGATGCTGGCTGAGTGACGAAGATTTCCAGATTGGTTTCAGGTTGATGAGTGAATGTGTTTCTCGCTTGCCTTCTCGATTCTCGCTCGATTTGACATCCTCGTCCTTTCCGACTGCGTGTAGTTGAGACAATGCTCCCTCGATTATAAGTCAAAGAAGTAACCTCTTTCAAACCCCTCCCGTTGATGGTGATTGGCGATGGATGTTGCTGCTGCTGTTGTTGTTGTTAGCTGGTTATTTTCATCACCTGTGTTTTATCTATGTTCACCTAGAGTCCTGTCTTCGCCGGCTGCTTCTTCGACCAGTTTGTCGGTCGGGTTTCTTTTGTAAATCTTCCATTTTGTGTGACATCAAACATAAATCATTCACGCGCGAAATCCAGGTCTTCTAGGTTCTTCACGTCGGTCGGTCCAGGATATCCCTCCCTGTCTTCTCGTTCCCCACTGTCTGACTCGTAATCCTGTCCACCACAATTAGGAATATCATCGTGGGTGATAATAAGCACCCTTGTCTGACTCCTGTGTTTACTCCAAACTCCTCGCTGAGTTTTCCATTTTGGATCACTTGACATGTGCGGTTGTCGTACAGCTGTTGAATAAGGTTGATGATTATTTGGGGTACATCGTAGTACTCGAGTAATTTCCAAATTACTTAGTGGTCAACGCTGTCTGTTGAAGGCCTTCTCGATGTCTATAAAGTTGAGGTAGAGGTTTGATAGCCATTCCATGCTTTGTTCTGTGATGATGATGCGTAGAGTTGCAATTTGGTCTTTGATTCGCCTTTCTTGAATCCAGCTTGTTCTGGTGGGGCGGAGTTCTGTATCCAGTGCACACGATAAATGCTATTAATCATAGCAGATACGCATATATATATATATATATATATATATATATATATACAAAGCTAACGAGTGTCATTAAGGAAGAAACTTGAATCTTGAATTCGATTACTAGTCATCAACAATCAAGTGATATCTATATACTGAAATTTCTCTTTTTATTACTGACTATTATAACATTTTTGAACTTCATTTAACCTTACTTAAATATAAACTCTATCGATTTTTTCTTCTTGTTTATTTCGTTCACCATAGATATTTACATCGGCTAATTTTGGTGTTTACATATTTGGCAGTATGGTCGCTTTAACTGAGTTGGTTTGTCGACATCCAGAGGTGAATAACACTAGTCAAGGGAATACATCAACTACGAATCCCCGGCATCAACTGATCAAGTCAAGTAAAACAAAAACAAAAGCAGAAAAAAAGTGCACAGTATACTCCCATAGTGTATATAATTACCAAAAAAAATATTTAAATCCTCTTTAATCACAAAAATCACTACGCACAATATACTTTCTCAGATCTTCTTATGATATATGATAACAAAATATTCAATTTTTTATGAGAGATAGAAAATCAACCAATCAGAATGCGTGGCAGTTGACCTTGAGCACACGAGGGAGACTTAAAAAATTAAAGGATCTGTTGCAGTGTAGGATTTAAACATTCAACTAATAACGCCTTTCACTATGGAATGTTGTTTATAGTGAAGGCGGGTTTTTTTAAAATTTAATTATTATTTATTCTCTTTTGTTTTTATTTTACTTAGTTATTTTATCAATTAATTAATGAATTAATTGGTGATTGTTTAATTTGTGATTTTTATTTTAGTGAGTGGTATAATAATCTATAAAATAGATTTATATACAAATATATATGAATTCGGGGAATGATTTTTGGTAGATTTGTAAATGTAGTTCAATATGTTGTTTTGTTGACTAGAATAAAGTTAATGAATTTCTATTGCAACGTCAGACGATAAGATAATTGGGAGTGGACTATATTTACAAATTATTAGACACATTGAAATTCGGCTAGGTTAGCGAACAATGAAGTGTTCTGATTGGTTAACGATCGATCTAAGGTGTAGCAATGAGACGAAGAGTTGTCCAATAAGATTATTTCCTGACCACAACGTAAACTAAATCCAGATTTGAGAAATAAACACTTCTCTGAATTGGGTGGATAATTTATTGGCGAAGCTTTCATTGCCCGACTAGGCAACATTTTCCGCGCATACTTGAATTTGAATTGAATTGAGCTTTAGGATTTCTCCACAAGTTTATTAGTCGTCTTTCCTGGTGGGTGACCTTGAATGTGAGTGATTGTTTTCGTGTGTTTTCACACCCTCTAGACTACTTGTATTGGTACTGATTGCTTCCTTGATCTGAAGTTTGACCGTTTGTGCATTATGAGATTTCCTTTTTATCGAGTGGTAAATTTTGTCGGTGTTAATGTGTCTGTTGATTGACGATTTACTGGAACACCAGGCTGCCTTCTAAAAGTTCCCCAGCATTCTTGGCGTTTTCTGTGTCTATTATTTGAACGCTAGTTGTCCCAGTCAAATTGATGTCTGTGGTTGTCTGTATGCAGCGATATGAAGGAGCGGATATTATTTTTTTTTCTGATGGACGGCCAGTTTATGTTCGTGGATAAGAAGACGACGAAGGGGACGTCCACTTTGGTCAATGTAGTGTTTTTCAAAGTCGTTGCAATTTATTTTGTAGATGATGTTGGTTTTATATTCTTTCGTTGCTGAGTCTTTTGGATGACTCAGAGCGAGCTGAGTAAAGTGATTTTGTTGGTTTGTGTGCAACATCAACTCCTAAAGTTTTGAAGAGTCTTGTAGCGATTTCTTACATGTCCTTTATACATGACAGGGCGATTTTCTTTGTGCTTTCCTTGAGGACTTTTGATTCGATAGACTGGCTTGGGGGTAAATATCTCTTGAAGAAGTTTTCTGGATATCTATTCTTTCCATGAGATGTCTTTCTTCAATTTTGCTTAAGGTGGGAGTGCTGCAATGAGTCCTTGCCCTCTTGAATAGTGTTTGTATGCAATTCCTTTTGTGTGATATTGGATTGTTGCTGTTGAAATTCAGGATTTGGTCTGTGTGAGTTGATTTCCTAAAAACTTGAGTTTCTAATTCCCCTGTAGTTGTTCGCTTGACTAAGACGTCCAAAAATGGGATTGGTTCTCGGATTCCTCTTCTCTTGAGCATTCGATGTCGTTGAAGACGTTGTTTATTAAGTTTTGAGTTTTATCCAATTCGTTTCTCTTGTTATGGGTAAAATTTATTTTGATAAAGTCTCACAGTGTTTGTCACACAGTAACATTTACAAATGACCACATTGTGAGCACAATTTATTACTGCTCATAATCATATCAAGGAACTAATCACACAACTTTCTGACTTTGTTTATATAATTCAGTTATGCCTCACATCTACTATCTTTAAATTCCAGGCAAAATATATAGACAGACAGAAGGTGTAGCAATGGCATGGATCACCAGTATTACCTATCGTAGCAGACATATTTATGGACAGTTGGGAAAATAGTGCCCTCAATACATTTAATGCTACTCCAAAATATGGTGGAGATATGTGAATGACACTTTCACACACAGTGTTAAAAACAGAACATATTTCTCTCTCTCTAGCATCTTCACACACACATATATAAACTCACTAGTAGAGGGAATAAAATTCACATTTGAATCAGAAAATGAACAAGGAGAATTAGCTATGTTAGATTGTGAATAAAACGAATAGAAGAAGGTAAACTGCACACTGGCGTTTATAAAAAGCCAACACTTTCTGCTTATAGATATTTGGACTTTAATTCATCTCATCCGTTATCTGTCTGTGAAGGCAGACAGGCTTAGTTAAGTGTGTCTAACAAACCGAGCAGTAGCACTAAGTAGGACAAGAAAAGACCTAAATGACGAAATGAAACGGATAGAAGAAGAGGCGTTGGTGTTAAATAACTAACTGTACTATAAAATTCGTTGGGAAGATCAGTAAAGGCCAAAAGCAAAATAAAAATATGGTGAAACTAGTAATGATGACATAAATAAGAGAGAATGTAAGGCATCTACTGTAGTCTTACCATATAAGGAGGGGACATCTCGGATCCTCCCTACGTAGGATTCTCAATAAAGCAGGAATTAGGGTGGCATTCAAACCTACAAACATACTCAGAAAGGAGAAGGTCTGTAGCTTAAAGGAGCCTGTGGGTTGACCCAATTAAATAAAATAGTATAATTTACATAATACCTTGCAATGAATGTGACTGAGATCAACTACTTAGGTTAAACTAGTAGATCGGGAGTAGTCAGATTGTCGGAACATAAGAATTTAGCTAAGGTAAGATTGGTTGACCCTGAGAAGATAAGTAATTTAGAAAAAAGCTCAACAATTCCCCTACATGCATTAACACACAACCACACACAACAGGGTGAAAGAGGGTTAAAATTCTAAGAAGTAATATAGGTAGGTGGAGAGAGACAGGGAGAGAGGTTGATTACTGAATCCGTGTTCATCGAGTGAATCTACACCCAGCACGTGCAATAGGACGACTCATCACTCATACCGAAATATGGAAAATACTACCAGGAATCAAATCAAGTGATGGAAAATGATGGGATTATATAAACGAAGCTAGAAAGTTGTGTGAGTGAGTACCATGGTATGATTATGAGCAGCAGTAAATTGTGCTCGAAACGTGGTCATCAATAAATATATAACTGTGGAACACTGTAAGACTTTATCAAAATACGTTTTACCCATAATGAACGAACTATACTCTACCACAGTGCACAAGGTCTATTCTTATATCGTTTCTTTTGATTATTAAAAATATTTCATCTACGTAATCTATCCAAATTTTGAGTTTGATCTTTAGTAGGATTATGTTTTCGAGGCTTTGCATCACTGCTGCCGCGTCTACTTCTGTCTCTCTCTGGATTCAACATAGAACTTGGCACCGAAGTCCAGCAGTTCCAGTTGCCGCTTTCCAAAAGAACACAAATGTAGACAAGTAGATGAGTGAAGAGAATCAATAGAGTTTGACAAGTATAAGAGTGAAACAGAATGGGTAATGGTAGAAAGGAATATGAAAGATTACAGAGACTGAATACATCTGCGCTATCATTGACAACGATTTTGAGCCATGTCACCTATTGTCTCCAGCCATTGATTCTTAGAGTCAGTCCCGAGGGCCCCAACCCGGAAGTCTGCATCTCCCTACCTGACTCAGTTTAACTGTCAAGGATTTCATGGATTGATGAGGCCATGTTTTTGTTTGGCCACCACTTACTCTTTTCCAACCTGCACCTATATCAGCTAGTAATGGCCGTCGAGGGAGGCGATGGTTAGGCATGCGCAGCATGTGACCTAGCCATCTCAATCTATGTAACTTTATAGCCTCGTCGATTGATTTCCCCTCTTCGCCCAACACTCTACGCCTAACGTCAACATTACTTACCTTATTATACCACCACCTAACGTGAGACAGAGATCGCAGACATCTATGATCGAAAGCTGTCAACCTTTTCATGTCTTCAACGCGTATTGGCCATGTTTCAGAGCCATATAGAAGGATGGAGCGAACTGCTGAGCAGTACACACGTCCCTTGGTTGATAACCGGATGTCACGCCTACGCCAGAGATGGTGTAAGTCAGCGAAAGCAGCTCGAGCTTTTCGGATCCGTGCTGAGATTTCGTCGCCAATCAGTCCGTTGGTGCTGATACAACTTCCCAAATAGGTGAAGTGGTCAACATGTTCTATCACTTCACTCCCTATCACTAAGCTAGGTAGTTGACGTAGTCCAGTCCTGCAGCAGCATCTTACATTTTATAGGGGCGAATCGCATGCCAAACATACGAAGATTGCTGGTCAAGGTGTTCAGAAGACTCTGCTATTTTGTCAGCATCCTCCCCTAACAGGACTATGTCATCTGCATACTCTAAGTCCATAAGACTATTTCCTGGTAACAAGTCGATTCCTAAGTCGTTAAGTTCAGTTAAGGATACTTCCATTAGCGTATCTATGATGAAGTTAAACAGGAATGGGGAAAATGGACATCTCTGTCGGACACCACTGGTTGTTATCAATTCAGATGACAATTCCCTATAAGCCCTTACACGACTACGTGAGTTTGAATAGAGTGCCTTGATTAGTGCAATATATTTTCTTGGCACTTGCCTTTACTTCTGCATCACCTGTGCAGCTATTCCAATTTTGGCAGCATCCTATCAATGTATGTCTACCTGTGCTACTGATGAATATTGCCCAAAACACACTCCACATTATAAAATTAGAATGTCTAATCCCCACTAGAAGTTCAAGTGAATTTATCCTGCAGTCAGTCACTAGATCAGTACTCCTTACTGGATTTCAGTGCTTCTCTATTTGAAGTCAGTCCATGACTAATTTTGACATCATTAATTTTAGTTTGTATGGTCTCCGAGTACATTTATGCATGGTTATAACGATAACGAAATGTATTAGGCAACTCTGCTGAATAATGAATACTATTGTCTTCCCTTATATGTATATAGCCATTCATAGGAAGCTTTTATATTGATACTTAAGAGTAAGGGGAATTCATTAATTAGTGGGAACTATGTCCGATTCTGTCAGCTGCAGCAGTTAAGAAGTCTTGGTGGTGTATTGTACATGTGTGTCGCATTCCCTGTTGAACAGTGTTAAATGACATAGGAGTGAGTTGGTCAAGAGTTTAGAGCGATCAGAACAATCGTGTAATAAATCCAGGAAGTCTTTGTTTGCTGGTTTCAGCCATATTGGCTAGTGTAGAGTGATATTCTTGAAACCCTAAAATCCAGATTTGATCCACAGATTTGAGAGTAATGAAAGCTGGCTTTGCTCTCCCGATCCTCAATGCTTTGATATCCTCATCAGCTTTGTCTGCCCGTAGTTGAAACGGTGCTTACCATGTAGTTTGGTGGGTAGGTAAAGGAGGTTGCTTCTGTCAGACTCCTTCCATTTATGCTGGCTGATTGCTGTCTGTTATTGTTGCCGCTGCTGCTACTGCTTTTGGCCAAGAATCTTCATCACCACCTCTGTTTCCTCTATGTTCACCTGAAGTCATATCTACCTTTGATGCTTCTTCTGTCAACTTGATGCTTTTCATCACTTGCATACCTTCCAGTCGTGTAGGAAATCAGACACATGTCATCGGCAAAATCCCAATCCTCCAAGTTTTTGTGTGGGTCCACTTCATGCCCCGCTGTCTGTCACATTATCCAGTCTACTGCAATCAGGAAAATCAGATCAAATATTGTGCTACATTTTCTGCAAACCAGTTGTGTTTGTTTGATGCAATTTGATTACTTACAGGTTTAGTGAACAGCTGACATCAGTTAGAGAATCATTTGGAAGCTGCCGTTTCGTCTCAGTTCTGCATTCTTCAGTAATTTCTGCCGTTTAGGGTTCAAACCTATGGCTTGCTGGTCACAAGGCAAGTTAGCTGACCGTTCAGTGACTGGGATCCAAGTCAGATAAGAGAACATTTGCCCACCTATAATACTGTCCTGCGGTTGCAATAAATATTGCGAAATGGCAAAAACTACAGCTCATCGGTCACTGAATTCCATCCCATTGTCTAATTGGTTAACGAGTTCATGTTGTAACACGAAGCTCCTAAGTCCGACCACAGGTAGGCAGGGTGATGGATGCGTTTTCTACCGTCAATTTTTCCAATTAATGACACCTTGTGAACTGACTTTCGAGACCCCGGCAAGATTTTCATAGCACTAATATCGATAAACTGTTGACACAAACAAAAATAAATATATTTTTTAATCACTTTATTTTATTTTAATTTAAAATACAAAAATGTTCATTATTTTGAAATAAAAAATAACGATTGATTTTATGTTTTTGTTATTTTTTCTTCGAATTTCAAACCGCTAAATTTGAATTTACTTCCAGTAGGACGTCTATAAATTAGAATAAACACACTTTTGGTTAAAAGTCATCGTGTGAACAGTTTTTCTTTTGGATTTGACGGGGGAGGGAGGTTCTTTGAAGAAAGGTGATTATTCCTCTTGAGATTTTTGTTTCCATTTTCTTTCTTCTTCTTTTTCATTGAATACAAAAATTGAAATGCTTGAACACATTGAATGCTTTAATCAATTTTCCCGCCTATATTTCATTTTTGTTTTGCATTAGTCTAAGTTTCAAGTGTGGTGCGATGATTCACACTATTATTGTTTACTGAACTGTGTTAATCAATGTTCAATGTTGCTTGTTTTCATTTATTTTTAATCCAAAATACAAATAGTTTTGAACAAATATCGAAATGTTTGCTTTACAGATGAAGCATATCGTTGGACAAGACAAAGCTGTATCCTACCACCGATGATATTCTTGATTTCAGTGGACTTCATCATGCGTTAGACCGTATGTGAAGAGGAAGAAGATAGGAATACGTTAGATGGACAAAAAGCCTCTAGAAGATTTGAATTTCTTGAAAGATTTTTGGCAAAGTTAAACTTTAAGCACCATTGACTAGCTACCAATGGAGTGTGACTTTTTCTTTTGGTGCAAGGAGGTTCATCATACTGAAGTTTCCTTAGCAATTTTGTTTACAGGGTGGGGTTGCTAGCCTCACGCCTGAGAAAAGAATGATTACATTAAGTTAAAGTTTAGAGAGAAGCAACTTTTTGGGTTGCTCCCCTCAAAATCAGAAAATAACGGACAAACAATGAGAACAACATCAACAAAGGAAACAGTTCACAGAAAAAAAGGCAAAAAGCGACGACAACTATACAATAAGACAACATGCAATATAGTTCAGCACAGTCAACTAAAATGATATCTTAACCATAAACTCACTGACTTGGAGCAACTTGAACATATAAATCCAACAATATATACAATTATAGATGTGTTTATGTTTAAAAATTCCACAAATCCAAATAGTGGGTTATGTGTATTATCTGTCAATAAGATTGTATTTTTTGGATTCAGTGTTCGAAAGGTTAATAATTGTGATAATTTCCGCAAACTCTTCGCATAAAATTTCACAGTAATAAGAGTGAATTAGCGCCAGACTAGAATGAAGTACATCTATCCAATGAACATCTGCTTTGTTTCCTTTGAAATGTAGCCTCTGTAGTAAGTAGATTTCCAATCATAACTGAAATCCACTCACTTATTCATCTATCCTTTCTTCCTGTCTACTTTAGAAAGATTATTAAATCCTTTCACAATCTAACACAAACATAAAATCACAAATATGCATTAGTGAATAGAATTTAAACACCTGACATAAATCAGAATAGCACAATAAAATTAGGGAAATATTCATTTTTGTGCACTTCCTCAGATAAACTAACAATCGTTTGAAACAAAACGTGAGTGTGGAACAGAAATCACCATTAAAAAAGCAATAAAATTAAGAAGAAAAGTACTTGAGAGTTTAAAAAAAAGAATTTTGTTTGATTCTAGTGAGATCTGAATGAAAGACAGAACTTCAAATTTTTGAAATTTCGATGGAAATTGTATCTTGTATAGTTGGTTTGTAAGGGTTAGTTTTTGCTTTTACGAGTTGATCATGGATGATGGATGGATGGATGGATGTCCCACCGATGATACTGGTTGATAGTCGCGCTATATCATAAATTGGTAGAAGTAAGAATTCATGGGATGACCATTCAGGAGTCGAGTCCCAGCAGCTGAGTAATGGTATACAAGCTAGCTCGCCTTGTAACGGGAAGGTTCTGGGTTCGAACCCTGGTCGTGGGTGCCTACCGATGAGAAGCCCCGAAATAGGACGAAACAGTTGTCCAGTACAGCCAGGTTTTCCAATGTTTCTTTAACCAACATTACATCTCATGGTGAAAGCCTGTTACGAATACAAAAGAGCTTTCAAATGAGTCACCGTATTCTATTTATTACCTAGGCAACACCACTTCAACTATAGGCGGTACGGATGAGGAAAAGCAATACAGACCTTCATTAAATCAGTTCGAAAACTCTCCTGCATTTAACATAAGAAATGATATCTGAATTTTCTACAATGATGTCAAGTCAGTAAATTCTTCTAAGTGGTTCATCGGCTTGACATCTGCGTCACCGAAGGCATTAACAACAAGCTGCTTCGGATTTCTATTAACACCTGCCTTCGCTCAGTACTAAGTATCAGACGGCTAGTCAGAAAAAGTAAGCAATAAGGGAGGGACTCTATCAACGAACCAACCAATCACCTATTATCACCCAACAAGCATGCTGGAGTAAATGGAGATGGACTAGACATAAGCTGAGAAGACCACTGAGAATCACCAGTCGCTGGAGAAACCTATCATAAAACACCTAAGTGGAAACTGATGAGCTGTGTGTGTGTGGGTTAAAATGTGACATAGAGGGTGTAGTGTTTAGAGGGAATGAAAACTTATTGGCGACCATTATTATTATTATATCCTTTAGTTCGTAGAGGAATATAGGGCTTCAGCCGCACGTCTCCATTGCTTTCGGTTCTCAGCTAGAGATTTCATCTGACAAGTGGAAACAATTCAGAGTGAGAATAATAATAATAATACATCCAGTCAAGTGTGTAAGGATGGATTTCCCACCGATGACTTTGTCTGGTGTTGGTCACGCTAAAATCACGAATTCATGAGCCGCTAATTTGGTTCCCAGCAGCTGAGTAATGGTAAACGAGCTTACCTTATTACCGGAAGGTCTTCGGTTCGAAGCTTACTGAGGTGGGTGCGTAATGCAGACAATTTCTTGTCTACTTATGAAGTCACAATTTTAATCCTAACCTTCGTTTTGTATTCTGACTGTAGATTGTAATCATTATAATAAAGGTTTTTGTATTTCCCAATGAATGAAAAAACAAAACGAGTATGGCCGAAAATGCATTCCGAAAACATGGACTTCAACAGTCGTCATTCCATATAGAGCAGAGACGTCAGACGATATCAGAAGAGTACTTAATCAACTCGACATTAGAGTTTTCTTCAAAACATCGGACACACTTCAAAACAACCTTGTCCATATAAAAGACCAAATCCCGAAAGATTCTCTATCTAATTGTGTCTACAAAATAAAATGCTCGGAATGTGATGCGATCTACATCGGACAAACATCTCGAGAAATCAAAATCAGAAGAAATGAACACCGTAGAGCTTCTCTTCGACCACCAAGAAATCCAGTTGAACTGGAAAAACTTCAAAAATCATCAGCCATAGGTCTACATGCTATAGAATCAGGCCACAAAATTGATTTTGACTATATTGAAATCACCATCCAGAAAAACCTCAGAAACCACAAAGAACGTCTAATATCAGAAGCACTTCATATCAAGTTGAATCCAAATTGCCTGAATAGGAATGATGGACTGAAACAGAATCTAACCTGGCTACAACACCCTCCCCCATGAAGTAGCAAAATCAACGCAAATGTGGTGAGCAAGTTCACTATGTAAACGCACACTACTTTCATAATTCTACACACTGACAAAATCCAACAATCTACACTTGGTTTTACTATCTCTACCAGTTCGCTAACTTGACAACAAAAAACGACCCAGACTGATGATTGATGATCAAGTATTCACAGACTACACTTAGTTTGGTTACCTTTACCTATTCTCGAACTTGACAACCAAAAATGACCCCAGACTAACGAATGATGATCAAGTTAGTAAACTTTATTTTGATATAATAACAGATATTGAATTGAATTTTGATTTTCCCGTCGATTGATTGGACCGAAGTGCTCGGTCTCAGATATACTATTACCTTTGATATTTGGTTTGAACGATCTTCATTGTTATTTTGACTTTCAATATGTCCTTTTAAGTTGAACTAAGTCTATATTCTTCTCACCCCCTAATTCTTTGTTATATATATGCTGAGATTTTGTAAATTCCGGTTTGATAATACTTTGAGAAAGCTATTAGCATTAAATAGCGAAACGTCAGTAAAAACAATCTCGTTTTGTTTTTTCATTCATTGGGAAATACAAAAAACCTCTATTATAATGAATATCATATACCCAATGCCCAAATTATTTCAAACCGTTAAAAGTGAACTTGGTTTGGATATATAGTAGATTGTAATCTCTTAGTAAAACTATTACCATTGATATTATAACCATTACTACTGATATTACTCTGTTTGCAATTCTTGTTATATTCTCTAATGTCTAATAGCTTATTTAAGTGATGTAATTGAAGCGTAATGCAATTTATCTTAATTTTGATCTCTCATACTCTCTCTCCCCTTATCTATTTGAACATGACCTGGAAAACATTCGCACTTGTCGTATTTCTGCATGACTAATTCAATGTAGTTTGTTTACTTATCAGTCTTATATCTCCCAATGTAATTTCAAAAGTATATATATATCCGTGTATGTAGAGTGGTATTCAGCTGACGAGTTCTACCGAAATTTGATGAATCCATCATTAATCCTGTTTTATTGCTTGTTTTAAATTCGTATAGGGAAATAAATGTTTTCAGTTCTTAGCAAAACATTAAAACTAATGAATCCTCATAGAAGAGTTCCACCTCCAACCCTCCTCCGTCTTTTAACAAAACTAGACTTCAATGAACGAAATATTCCCATATACAGTCATAAGAAAAAGGCAAAAAGAGCGAAGAAAAATTTCCCTTTTTCGACTATTCATTTTCATGAGCTGTACAATCGTAATTATATCAAACAAACAAAAATCTTTAGACCAATCAGATACTGGGGAACTTTGTCCTTGAAAAAATGTACTACATAATGCAAGGTGTAAGAAGGGATAACTAATTAATTTTCAAGTATTGGTTTTGTAGGGATTTTGTTTGGTGGCATGGAGGATTTTATCATGAGCTGGCATCATTTAGAGAACTACTGGAAAATTGGGAGTACTGGACAGCTGTTTTGTCTTGGTTTAAGACCCTTCAGCGGTGCGCACCCACAGGTGTTCAAACTCAGGACCTTCTAATTACAAGGCGAGCTAGCTCGTAGAACATTGAGCCGCTGGGACCCGATCCCTGGTGGGTGCGTACTCTCTAGTTTTCCCAGGTTTTCCAGTGATTCTTTAACTAATGTCGGCTCATGGTGAAATCCTCCATACAGTCAGACTAATTGATTGTTAGTAAGTCATTATCTCACACTTATTACATCATGCCAACTTCTGCCTCTTTTCTAACTTCCAATTAGTCAGCCCTTCTTACACCTTGCATTATGTAATACAATTTTTCAAGGACAAAGTTTACCAGTATCTGATTAGTCTAAACACTTCTTTGTTAAGTATAGTTGCGATTGTACAGCAGCTCATGAAAATGAATCGTCGAAAAGGGGTAGAATTTTCTTCGCTGTTTGTGCCTTTTTCTTAAAGAGAAACTTACACATTCACTATACAGCTTAGATTTGTTTGACCTGCTTTTAGTTATATTATCGCTTAGTTACTGCATTCAAGTCCAAAGGCGCAGATTTTTAAAACAAGTTTTCCTTACACGTACAGTGGCATAATTATAACCCCCGATACTGGAAAACCAGCCTTTTTTTTCAAACTCTAGTCCCTTTTCTAACTGAAAACACTCTGTTACGTCTTTTTCTCTGGTAATAAAGAACTTCTTCATCTAGAAAGCGAATTCACCTTATACGACATTTTGAGTCGTATATGCATTGTGTGAAGTTTGGTGACACTATACAGTTGCTTAGGCTGAAGTAGTCGAAGTGAGATTTGAACCTGTCAGCCATCAACAGAAATTTGAGTGTTTCGACCAATCAGCCATATGTCCGTCATTTCATATCATCCAGTATTAGTCTGTAGTAATTTGACTGGTTCCCAACTGAATCACGGAATAATATCAGCTAAAAAAACCAGAAGTTTCGTCCTAGTCTGTAGCTCTTCATCAGTATGAAATATTTACCTCACCACACGATGTCAAAACCACGATCTTAAGGTCACGAGGCAAGCTTGTCGACGATTCCATCACTGCAATGAAGCTCAATGACCAAAGAATCCTAACTTCTCTCAGTTCGCGATATCTATGGCCCCACTGCTCACCGATATCATCAACGATTAGTTGTTCTCACGCATGACTTCACTAGAACTCTAGGTAACATTATCCTGCAGTCAGTTACTAATCAGCTGAGTAGTGAACAGGCTTGCTTAGTAAATTCATTTAGATCTCCAGAGATATGTTGACGACATCTTTATCATCTGTGATGACGGTCACGATCTCAATCAACTACTGCAAATATTCAACAAATGCCATCCAGCCACAAAGTTCACTTTGGAAACTGAAAATGAATCTAAAATCCCTTTTCTTGATGTTGAGCTTACAAGGAGAGATGACGGAACTTTAAGAAGGTCAATCCATAGGAAACCGACTTGGAACGGACAATTAACAAGTTTCTACAGCTGGGTACCAATCAGTCGGAAAAGAAACCTAATTAAATCCCTTGCCACTCGCGTCAGACGCATCTGCAGCTCCGACATCATGGAAGAAGAACTAAACTTCCTGAGAGAAATCTTCATACAAAATGGCTACCCACCAAGATTCGTAGAGAAAAACATCAAACAGAAAAACCAAAAGCAAGAGACACCATCCGTGCCAAAAAAGATACTTTATATGAACCTAGACTACAAAGGAGACCTACTTAGTGACGTCCTCAGAAGGAGAATTTCCACCTCTTTAGGAAGAACTTTCCCTGCGGCAACACTAAGAATAGTGTTCTCCAGTCGCCCGCTGATCTGCAGAAACCCAAAGGACAAGATTCCGCACATGACCACTTCTATGTGTATATATCAGTTCACCTGTTGCTGTGGAGCCAGGTACATCGGTCGTTCAACGCGCATCCTGTCAAAAAGGGTCAAAGAACACTATCCAGCGTGGCTACAGAAAGGAAATAATGGCCATATAAGGAGTGCAATAATCGAACATCTCGTCAACACTGGTCATTCCATCTCAACGAACGCCTCCTTCAAAGTAATCTACAAAGTGAAGAACAACCTTCCAAAGACAGTACGATTCCGTCTTCTTTGCATCGCAGAAGCCCTAGCCATCCAGTTGGTGGAACCAGAACTATGCATACAAAAGAAAATTATCCAACCACTTCTACTCGCATGGTAACAACTCCGTTGATTTGACCTAACTTTTCTTTGTTTGTTTGATTTGACCTTACTTCTGTTTGTATGCTTATTTTTCTAACTTAAAACCCTTGTGTAATTCTGTATATTATTTTGTTTCCGTGTACACCCTTTGAGCACAACTCATTCATCAAACTATTCATGCCATTACGTAACTCTTATTTAACAATCATTTATGACAACTCATCACTTTTGTTGCTATCCTCTTATCAACATCCAATTCATCTGAACTTACTAATTGTATTTTCGTTTGACAAATTTAATGTATACACACACACACAAAATAACCATATATATTTGCGATTGTCCAGCTATGAAAATGAATTCGCCGAAAAGAGACTCTTCGCTGAACTACTTGTCTTCTGTCGATCTCCAGAGTATTGTTAAAAAGTCCCAGACTAGGATGAAAAAAGCTCTCCAGTACTCCTTGCTGGGTTTCAACGGTTCTTACAATGATGTTTGGTGTTGACTGTCAAAGGAATAGTTTTTTCATAAATACCAAATTCTTAAAACAATTAGTTCCCTTTTCGAATTTAGTTAGATCAACCAATATGAAGACGTAATTTGTAAGGATCGTGTACTCTTGTATTTGCGTAACACATTTCGAACAATCTGATCCATCACACACCGACATGTCATAGGAATATATATGAAATTAATAAAGAGTTAAGAGGTGAGAAAATAGACTACTTAGGTCAAGTTAAAAGGACATATTCAAGGTCAAAATAACAATGAAGATCACTCAATAAACCAAATAAAAGAGGTAACAGTACATCTGCACTGACTGGTATCGAAACAGAGTTTACCAAAGAAGGCAGGTTTAGTGTGATGACGAATTGTTGCTTTGATCATATAAAGGTGGTTTAAACTTCCTAACTGCTAGCTAGGACTTCCACAAACTTTAGGATACGCCCTCCACCTAACACGTTTTATAGATAGGTTTAAAAGATGTGTTGACGTCAATTTTATGTCCTGTCTCTAAAGTATGTTCCACAAAATAGGAGCTGGGTCTCCTCTCCTAGGGATTCTGTTTTCTTCTGAAGCCAGCCCTTACTTGCAGAGATCGATGAGTCCTCCCTCCTATGTATGCGTGTCCACACGTACATTCAAATTGGTAAATACAGTGGGATGTGACATCATTTTACACATGTTCTAAGGGCTTGGATGGATGGATATATTGGATTCACATTCTCAATTATCATGATACTAGCTGCATAAGAAGTCTTTTTACCCCAAAAACAGCGTTCAATCTTTGTCTAGTTATCAAGCTGCCTGCTATGATGCCCCATATAAGGTAGCTTCATGTACACATCCTTCTTAACGGCAAGTTGGAGAGTGGATCTGGGTGTTCCACTGACTACTTTATATCTCCTTTTGAATTTGTCTGGATAATTATTATGGCAACTAGAGTTTTTGTCAACTTTCTTTCTTCTTCATCAAGTGTGTCTGTCTTCCGTACATATTCGTTGGATTTTATTGAACAGGCACCGCACTAACTAAGGCTGTTTTATACCGAACAGGGCAGAAACTTTGGTAATTAAAATATTGTTCTGTTCAGGTAAGTAGGTTTTCTATAAATAGATCTTTTTATTGACCTATCAAGTCATTGACTAAGCAATATGAATGAATACATGAATTCTTAATTAAGTTTATATTGACTAACATATCTGACACTTTCATGGATGAGTTGATTTCTCCAATGACACATGAAATGACAGAATGACACTATCCCATTACTGATGTCTTTCTGTGTGTGCGTGCGAGAGCGCGCGTATATTTTTGTACCTTCTTGTGTATACAACACATTTTTACCTTTGCAGATTGATATTGTACAGTCTACAACTGCAAGTATCCATTACATTTCTTGACCATATTGATCAATGTTCAATCTATTTTTATGTCAATATATATATGTGTATACACTTTGTTTATATCATTGACATGACAACTAATAGTGTCATTTATTTGTTTCTTTGTTTATTTTTTTTTAAATTTGTATATTTATTTCCATCTGCACAAGGAAACGGTTTACCAGTGTATTCTGACTCTACTATATTGTATTGCTATTGGTGTCACTTTCAATCATTTGGAGTATTTACAATATTTCATTGGACCAATCACTGTGAGTGTGGTGTCATTTTTTCTGACTAATTTTGCCTAATTTTGATTTGATTTTTTTATTTTTTTTCATATTTTGATCGTTTTATTTTGAATAAGGCATTAAGAAGACAAATTTCGCAACGAGATGATATCGTCATTTCGTAGTTTCTTTACAACCGCTTTACAACTAGCAACATGGTTAACAATGATAAAATAAAGTTCATGAAAAATACTCAGTTAAATAAAAAACACAAAAGTACATGCTAATGACCAATCATATTTAGATAGGTCATGCAGTCCAGGGTAGGCGAAGATTGAAGTCTATTGATTTTTGTATACACAGTCTAGGCTGTATGTGATTAATCCCCGAAAAGTGCTTCCATCACCTTCAATAACCTTGAATTAGAGTTATGTGAAATAATTGTGAAACAGTCATTAATATTTATTTTGTGACCAGACATTAATAAGTGTTTTGCAATAGATGATGCTGGATTTCTATTAAGATTAATCGCATTGGGATTTTCTATGTAGTTTAGTAGCCATTTTGGAAACATGTTCTTTTCGACGACATTGGAACATTCTGTTAGTTCTACCTATATAGGTGTCACCGTAGCTGCAGGTGAACTTGTAGATACAGTTTGAAGTAGAGTCCACAGAATTTCGTCCTTTAATCGTAGGTACAGGGATCGAAAATGTTCGGCAAGTGAGAAAAAGAGATGCGGCGTAGAGCCCTCTGGGGCCCCTGTTAGCAGATATATTTATGTCGAAATTAGAGAAACAAATGCGAAATTTGTCTTCTTAATGCCTTGTTCAAATTTATCAAAGGGACTAATTGTTTTAACGTTTTATTTTTGTTAGTTTTTCTTTCGATTTCCTTAGCGTCTATCTATCTATCAATTTTCCAACACGCTTTGAAAATGTTTGTATCTATGCAGCTGTGAATGATTCCATATTAGTTTGTTTATTAGATGTATCACACTTTTAGTGAGTGAAACAGTATTATTACACACTGGATGACACAGTTTTGAACAAAATTTATTTATTGTTCATAATCGTATCAATCAATTATAATCACATGACTTCGAAACTTGAGTTTTATAGTTTTCTTTGTACTCTCCTATTTGTCGACATAAGGGTAGTCGAATTTTCCAGATGTCCGTCTAGACAGGTGTTGAAACATTCCAATTACACACGTATTCTCCTCAGTTGATTCGATAATCAAAGCTTCTGTTATCCATCTCTCCCTCAACCATGTTATATTAGATTTCGAAACTGTCATCCTATCCCTCCCATCCTATTGTATGGTTGTGTGTAATTGCATGTGGTGTAGTGCTATGACTGAACTATTCTCTAGATTTCTTATCTTATTTGGGTCAACCAATCTAGATTTTGCTGCTAGGTTTTTATGTTCCACTGGTCTGACTGTCCTTGTTCTACTAGTTTGACCTATGTATTTGACCTGACAATCATTGCAGTTAGGGTTAGGTAAACTAAATTGTTTTGTTTTAAAGGCTCCACATGATTGATCCTTTGACCGACAAAGCATGTTTCTAATTGAGTTTGTGGGTGGTTTGAATGCCAGTCACCTCTATTACTTCCTGCCTTGTTAATAGTTCGGCGCAAGGTGGTTTCTTAGGTTCCTTCTTTGTATGGAATTCCTACTGATGATTTAGATTCCTTATTGTTGGTGTCGTCACTAATAATAGTATTATTATCACTGATATTATTATTATTATTCAATATCACTATCATTATTTATTTTATTTTTACATTTCCTTACGTATTTCCTGACTAATTTATCAGGGTAGTTATTAAGTTTCAACGCTTCTCTTATACGCCTCACTTCTTGTCTTAGATTTTCCTTGGTACTACTTAGTTTTTGTGCTCTTTAACTTAAACATTTCACCAATCCTATTTTTCCTGACATACGATGAAATGATGGTAGATTGGCGGAACCGTATAGTTCAACTATAGCACTACATGCAATTGCTCACACAACCATACAATAGGGTGGGATGGGATAGGATGACAGTTCTGAAATCTAATATAACAGCATGGTTGAGGGAGAGATGGATAACAGAAGCTTTGATTATCGAATCAACTGAAGAGAATACGTGTAATAAAAATGATTCAACACCTCTCCAGCTGGATATCTGGAAAATTCTACTACCCTTACGATGACAAATAGGACAGATCAAAGAAAGCTATAAAACTCAAGTTTCATAGTCGTGTGATTACAACTGATATGATTATGAACAATAAATTTTGTTCAAAACTTCGTCATCCAGTAAATGATACTGTTTCACTGTGTGATAAATCTAATAAACAAACTAATATGGAATTACTTACTACCGCAGTTCCGAAGTTTTACACATATATTGAGCTGTGAATGATCTTTATTAACGCCTATTAAAGATGAATCAATCAGTTGCTCTATCTCTCTCTCCCTCACTCTCTCTCTCTCCCACCTTATGTGTTGTTTCAGCATTTCGAGACATGAAGGATATTTCCATAAACTAGAATACCTCTCTAAGCAAATAAGGTAGTGAAAAGAAATAAATAACTTAAGATCACCAGTAATTACCAATCAGGGAAAGACCTTCAACGAACCAATCATATGAAAGAAGGATTTTTGGTTATGGAAAATATATGTTTATGAAAGAACAGCATAATAAAAACTTCAGTGACACTCGAAATATTAGTAGTTTTTGACCAGTTAGCGACTCATTTGACTGAGCGTAACTTTTACCCAGACAGTGATAATGTTAGAAAAGAAGTGAAGATGAGTAAACACAGGTGATCAGTTCAGAGATATCAAGCTATACAATCGCATATATGTATATGCATAGTGAATTGTCTTAGTAACAAAATGGAGGAACATTTCCAGAGATGTATCATTCGATTTGTAAATATTTTGGGATAACAAATTACGTCACATGAAAAAGCCACCTAGAATGATGGCCACATTCCAAACCTGAATGACTGATAGAATTCAGTCTACACCAAACACCAAGAAACTAGACACGTTACACTAGTTAGTGACTAGTGTCCAATCAAACTACTCAACACAGTCCTACAGGAAGTCGATTGCGATCTCAAATAGCTGGCTCAGTGGTAACGTCCCTGAATGCAGTCAGCACTGGGTGACGTGGGTTCGAATCTCAGAGGAGTGAGACATGAGTTCCTTCAAGGCAGCTGCAGATACGCCTTGCTGACTGGTGAGTGCCAACTAACACGAAACCTAGGCCCTGGCAAGGCTTTCTATGGACGATTGCCTCCATCCATCTAAAGCGTTAATCCAGTAGAAACTAAAATGTAATTATATAAGTAGTTTGAGTAACGTAATATAATTGACGGGTTTGAGTACAATTCAACTAGACTTTTAACGACAGTCAAGTTAAAAACATTGATAACAAGAGATAGAAATTCAATAGGGAGTGAGGGACGAAAATAATCCAAGTGAGAAACGAAAATTACGTATTCGGTGTCAAGACAGATCAGATCCATTGCAGATTTGTTGACTGAACAAACTTCTTGCTTATGAAGAGTTCAGGAGACCTGGCCACTGAGAGTGGAAGACATGAAAAGATAAGCTGCCTTTGATCATAGGTGCCTGCACTCTATTTCCCGTGTAAAGTGGCATAATAAGGTGAGCAACACTGAAGTTAGGCGTCGAGTTCTAGGTAAATAGGGGAAATCGATCAACGAAGTCGTGAAGTTACAAAGACTGAGATGGTTAGGACATGTGTTACGTATGCCGAGCTATCGCCTCGCTCGACGAACAATGTTAGCGGATATAGGGTCAGGCTGGAAAAAAGCTAGTGGCGGTCAAACCAAAACATAGCACCAGTCAATGAAATCCACAACAGTTAGTCTAAGCCACGTAGGAAGGTGTAGACTTCGTGGGTAGGGTCCTCGGGACGGTAAAAATCTATGGTTGGAAACAATTGGAGACATGGCTCAAAATCGTTCTCAGTGGCTGGCCAATGCAGATGCATCCACTCCTTGTGACTTATGATTTCCAATGAAACTGTTTTGTTCTTTGTTATTACTCTTCCTTTGTCTCACACCTCTGCTTACTCTCTCTATTATGCTTTTCTTGTACTTTCTTCTCTTGCTTCGTGTGCTACATGGAGGAGTGTGGCGACTTGAACTCCCGCACATTTGTGCAAAGTTTTATGTCGAAAACAGACAGACAGACAGAAGAGTTAAGGATGTAACATGTCAATTTTCATGACTACAGAGCTTTGAAGAAGTTTGATTCGTAATGTTTTAGCGAAACCTTTACATCACAAAATCTATGAAATCTAGACCATTATAACCACCCACCTTAATCTACAGTTCAATGCATACTCATCAGCAGAAGTATTAAGAAACCACCTACCCGCCCGCTGATTGAAGAAAGCCTTCTTCGCGGCAGAACTTCGACTAACTTTCTCTATGAAATCAAATGATTCACACAGACGTGAAGGCTTAGCCTACGACTGTCGGCCTTATCAATGAGTGTCTATGAATTCACTTGCTTATGTGGAGCTAGGTCAGCCACCCGTAGCCAACGTTTACTATCCAAACATATCATCGGACATTTACCCATACTTATGTTTTTATAAAGGAGAAAGTAATAATAATAGTATCAATGCACACTGACAATTATGGACATCAATTTGATTGGGATAATATCAAAATCTTAAACAGAGGAAAAACCAAATGTGCCAGGGAATTCCTAGAAGCCTAGTACCCAAACGAAAATGCCGTTAATAAACACTTTAATACAGATGAAATATATCAACTAATAAAAGCAAATCAGATGACCAGAAAGTTTAAAATCCCAATCAATAGAAAACGGTCAATGCACACATATGTAAAGATGGTTGGTCACCACGAGACACAATTGTATCATCATTCATGGAGATTTTAAATCATTTGCTAAATACTGCGCTGAAGCTGTCGTCCATAAAGACGACGAAAGCTCCGCAACTAAACCAAACAGCTCAGAGAACACTATTGATTGCAAAGGAGAAAAAAAATCTCCTATGCCTATGCAGCTCTATCCTAGAACACCTGATCGAATCTGGACACCAAGCTAACCCAACCAAAAGAGTAAATTCAAAGTCGTCTACAGAATGCTTGGGAATCTCGTCAAAAGAGTTTGAATCAAACTTCTTCAAACCTCTGTAGTCATGACAATTCACATGTTGCATCTTGAACTCTTCATAAGAAAGAAGTTTGTTCAGTCAACAAATCTGCAATGGACCTGATCTGTCTTGACACCGAATACGTAATTTTCGTTTCTCACTTGGATTATTTTCGTCCCTTACTCCCTATTGAATTTCTATCTCTTGTTATCAATGTTTTTAACTTGACTGTCGTTAAAAGTCTAGTTGAATTGTACTCAAACCCGTCAATTATACTACGCTACTCAAACTACTTATATGATTAAATTTTAGTTTCTACTGGATTAACGCTTTAGATGGATGGAGGCAATCGGCCAAAGAAAGCCTTGCCAGGACCTAGGTTTTGTGTTAGTTGGCACTCACCAGTCAGCAAGGCGTATCTGAAGCTGCCTTGAAGGAACTCATGTCTCACTCCTCTGAGATTCGAACCCACGTCACCCAGTGCTGACTGCATTCAGAGACGTTACCACTGAGCCAGGTATTTGAGCTCGCGATCGACCTCCTGTAGGACTGTGTTGGTAGTTTGATTGGACACTAGTCACTAACTAGTGTGACGTGTCTAGTTTCTTGGTGTTTGGTGTAGACTGAATTCTATCAGTCAGTCAGTTTTGCAATGTGGCCATCATTCTAGGTGGCTTTTTCATGTGACGTAATTTGTTATCCCAAAATATTTACAAATCAAATAACACATTTCTGGAAATATTCCTCCTTTTTGTTACTAAGACAATTCACAATGTATATGCAAATGTGCGATTGTATAGCTTGATATCTCTGAACTGAGTAGCTCTCCGCTGAACGTCTTTTCTTTTATGTGACTCAGTCGGAATTGTATAATAATGGCATTCCTTCACCGACGTGTATCAGTGGTAGAAGTCAACATGTCATTAGAGACCAGTCATCAAAGAGCAATAGCCGGAAAGACATCATACCTAAACACAAGTATCTTTTGTTAGAGCTGTGTGCTAGCCAAAATCGGTAGACAGCAATTCACGTCAATCTTAATTTCTTAAATCTTGGTCAGGAGAAAAGAACAAGAACAAAGACTAACTCAGCAACCAATCACAGCAGACTTAACTCGTGGAAATACGATTCACAAAACTATAGCTAAGTTTCTAAGAAACGGCCACAAAGAGATGACTAATTAGCCCTCAACAAGAAAGCAACCAATCAGAAGACGCTGTTCATCTGCCAATAATAACGAATAATAATGTACATAAAAATCTACATCACCTTTTCATTTCCTCAATAAACCATCTGTTGCCTGACGCTTGTCTTCTGTCATTACACTAACGACTGATCTCTGTTCCACAAGAAGTGATTCCTATGACTAAGCAGTTTATTTAATAGCATCTTGGGTTTGTAACGAGGGAGGCTAGGTTTGTGTTTCACGATTATTATTGTTATGGCTCCCTTGGGTTCCTAGTGGAACATAGGGCTTCAACTGCACGCCTCCACTTGCTTCTGTCTTTTGCTGTGCTTTTCACCTGCATCCATGTTAGTTAGTCCATACTCCCTCAACTCCTCTTCACACGATCTCCTCCATGTCACCTTTGCACTGACGTCCCACTCGCCGCTTCCCTTTCGGCATGGTTCAACTCGAGAAATGGCCTGACGCGCGAGCAATGTTACCCAGCGGCCTCCTCAGCAACTGAGTTTCCAATCCATCTCCACTTTCTCCTGCATATTTGTTGGTTGGTGATTGCTTCTTGTTTTGTTTGTTTGTTCCCATAGTTTCTTGTTGTGGTGATTCTCTCCGGCCCGGCCATCTGATCTTCAATATAGATCCAGCGAAGACAGTTGTTGTTGATAAAGGTCTGCAACAGGCTGTTGGTGGAAATATTCTTTGTGACCCGCCCGTCCCAAGTTTCTGATCCGTATAAGAGAAGTGACTGTCTTGACGTTGTTTGTATTGAAAATCCGACTGAATTTTGTTGTTGATGCTGACTGAGTGACGAAGATTTCCAGATTGATTTCAGGTTGATGAGTGAATGTGTTTCTCGCTCGCCTTCCCGATTCTCGCTCGATTTGACATCGTCGTCCGTTCCGACTGCGTGTAGTTGAGACAATGCTCCCTAGATGAGTAAGTGAATGAAGTAACCTCTTTCAAACCCCCCCCGTTGATGGTGATTGGCGATGGATGTTACTGCTGCTGTTGGTGGTAGTAGTTGTTTTGTTATTTTCATCACCTGTGTCTTGTCTATGTTCACCTAGAGTCCTGTCTTCGCCGGCTGCTTCTTCGAGCAGTTTGTCGATCGGTTTTCTTTTGTTAATCTTCGATTTTGTGTGATATCAAACATAACTCATCCACGCGCGAAATCCAGGTCTTCCAGGTTCTTCACGTCTGTTGGGCCAGGATATCCCTGTCTTCTGGTTTCCCACTCACTGTCTGACGCATAATCCAGTCCACCACAATTAGGAATATCATCGTTGTCTGAATGAGTCCTGTGTTTACTCCAAAGGCCTCGCTGAGTTTTCCGTTGTGGATGAATTGACATGTGCGGTTGTCGTACAGCTGTTGAATAAGGTTGATGAATATTTGGGGCACGCCGTAGTACTCGAGTAATTTCCAAATTACTTCGTGGTCAACGCTGTCTGTTGAAGGCCTTCTCGATGTCTATAAAGTTGAGGTGGAGGTTTGATAGCCATTCCATGCTTTGTTCTGTGATGATGATGCGTAGAGTTGCAATTTGGTCTTTGATTCGCCTTTCTTGAATCCAGCTTGTTCTGGTGGGGCGGAGTTCTGTATCCAGTGCACACGATAAATGCTATTAATCATAGCAGATACGCATATATATATATATATATACACAAAGCTAACGAGTGTCATTAAGGAAGAAACTTGAATCTTGAATTCGATTACTAGTCATCAACAATCAAGTGATATCTATATACTGAAATTTCTCTTTTTATTACTGACTATTATAACATTTTTGAACTTCAGTTAACCTTACTTAAATATAAACTCTATCGATTTTTTCTTCTTGTTTATTTCGTTCACCATAGATATTTACATCGGCTAATTTTGGTGTTTACATATTTGGCAGTATGGTCGCTTTAACTGAGTTGGTTTGTCGACATCCAGAGGTGAATAACACTAGTCAAGGGAATACATCAACTACGAATCCCCGGCATCAACTGATCAAGTCAAGTAAAACAAAAGCAGAAAAAAAGTGCACAGTATACTCCCATAGTGTATATAATTACCAAAAAAATATTTAAATCCTCTTTAATCACAAAAATCACTACGCACAATATACTTTCTCAGATCTTCTTATGATATATGATAACAAAATATTCAATTTTTTATGAGAGATAGAAAATCAACCAATCAGAAAGTGTGGCAGTTGACCTTGAGCACACGAGGGAGACTTAAAAAATTAGAGGATCTGTTGCAGTGTAGGATTTAAACATTCAACTAATAACGCCTTTCACTATGGAATGTTGTTTATAGTGAAGGCGGGTTTTTTAAAATTTAATTATTATTTATTCTCTTTTGTTTTTATTTTACTTAGTTATTTTATCAATTAATTAATGAATTAATTGGGTGATTGTTTAATTTGTGATTTTTATTTTAGTGAGTGGTATAATAATCTATAAAATAGATTTATATACAAATATATATGAATTCGGGGAATGATTTTTGGTAGATTTGTAAATGTAGTTCAATATGTTGTTTTGTTGACTAGAATAAAGTTAATGAATTTCTATTGCAACGTCAGACGATAAGATAATTGGGAGTGGACTATATTTACAAATTATTAGACACATTGAAATTCGGCTAGGTTAGCGAACAATGAAGTGTTCTGATTGGTTAACGATCGATCTAAGGTGTAGCAATGAGACGAAGAGTTGTCCAATAAGATTATTTCCTGACCACAACGTAAACTAAATCCAGATTTGAGAAATAAACACTTCTCTGAATTGGGTGGATAATTTATTGGCGAAGCTTTCATTGCCCGACTAGGCAACATTTTCCGCGCATACTTGAATTTGAATTGAATTGAGCTTTAGGATTTCTCCACAAGTTTATTAGTCGTCTTTCCTGGTGGGTGACCTTGAATGTGAGTGATTGTTTTCGTGTGTTTTCACACCCTCTAGACTACTTGTATTGGTACTGATTGCTTCCTTGATCTGAAGTTTGACCGTTTGTGCATTATGAGATTTCCTTTTTATCGAGTGGTAAATTTTGTCGGTGTTAATGTGTCTGTTGATTGACGATTTACTGGAACACCAGGCTGCCTTCTAAAAGTTCCCCAGCATTCTTGGCGTTTTCTGTGTCTATTATTTGAACGCTAGTTGTCCCAGTCAAATTGATGTCTGTGGTTGTCTGTATGCAGCGATATGAAGGAGCGGATATTATTTTTTTTTCTGATGGACGGCCAGTTTATGTTCGTGGATAAGAAGACGACGAAGGGGACGTCCACTTTGGTCAATGTAGTGTTTTTCAAAGTCGTTGCAATTTATTTTGTAGATGATGTTGGTTTTATATTCTTTCGTTGCTGAGTCTTTTGGATGACTCAGAGCGAGCTGAGTAAAGTGATTTTGTTGGTTTGTGTGCAACATCAACTCCTAAAGTTTTGAAGAGTCTTGTAGCGATTTCTTACATGTCCTTTATACATGACAGGGCGATTTTCTTTGTGCTTTCCTTGAGGACTTTTGATTCGATAGACTGGCTTGGGGGTAAATATCTCTTGAAGAAGTTTTCTGGATATCTATTCTTTCCATGAGATGTCTTTCTTCAATTTTGCTTAAGGTGGGAGTGCTGCAATGAGTCCTTGCCCTCTTGAATAGTGTTTGTATGCAATTCCTTTTGTGTGATATTGGATTGTTGCTGTTGAAATTCAGGATTTGGTCTGTGTGAGTTGATTTCCTAAAAACTTGAGTTTCTAATTCCCCTGTAGTTGTTCGCTTGACTAAGACGTCCAAAAATGGGATTGGTTCTCGGATTCCTCTTCTCTTGAGCATTCGATGTCGTTGAAGACGTTGTTTATTAAGTTTTGAGTTTTATCCAATTCGTTTCTCTTGTTATGGGTAAAATTTATTTTGATAAAGTCTCACAGTGTTTGTCATACAGTAACATTTACAAATGACCACATTGTGAGCACAATTTATTACTGCTCATAATCATATCAAGGAACTAATCACACAACTTTCTGACTTTGTTTATATAATTCAGTTATGCCTCACATCTACTATCTTTAAATTCCAGGGCAAAATATATAGACAGACAGAAGGTGTAGCAATGGCATGGATCACCAGTATTACCTATCGTAGCAGACATATTTATGGACAGTTGGGAAAATAGTGCCCTCAATACATTTAATGCTACTCCAAAATATGGTGGAGATATGTGAATGACACTTTCACACACAGTGTTAAAAACAGAACATATTTCTCTCTCTCTAGCATCTTGACACACACATATATAAACTCACTAGTAGAGGGAATAAAATTCACATTTGAATCAGAAAATGAACAAGGAGAATTAGCTATGATGTTAGATTGTAAGATAAAACGAATAGAAGAAGGTAAACTGCACACTGGCGTTTATAAAAAGCCAACACTTTCTGCTTATAGATATTTGGACTTTAATTCATCTCATCCGTTATCTGTCTGTGAAGGCAGACAGGCTTAGTTAAGTGTGTCTAACAAACCGAGCAGTAGCACTAAGTAGGACAAGAAAAGACCTAAATAGTGAAATGAAACGGATAGAAGAAGAGGCGTTGGTGTTAAATAACTAACTGTGCTATAAAATTCGTTGGGAAGATCAGTAAAGGCCAAAAGCAAAATAAAAATATGGTGAAACTAGTAATGATGACATAAATAAGAAAGAATATAAGGCATCAACAGTAGTCTTACCATATAATGAGGGGGCATCTCGGATCCTCCTACGTAGGATTCTCAATAAAGCAGGAATTAGGGTGGCATTCAAACCTACAAACATACTCAGAAAGGAGAAGGTCTGTAGCTTAAAGGAGCCTGTGGGTTGACCCAATTAAATAAAATAGTATAATTTACATAATACCTTGCAATGAATGTGACTGAGATCAACTACTTAGGTTAAACTAGTAGATCGGGAGTAGTCAGATTGTCGGAACATAAGAATTTAGCTAAGGTAAGATTGGTTAACCCTGAGAAGATAAGTAATTTAGAAAAAAGCTCAACAATTCCCCTACATGCATTAACACACAACCACACACAACAGGGTGAAAGAGGGTTAAAATTCTAAGAAGTAATATAGGTAGGTGGAAAGAGACAGGGAGAGAGGTTGATTACTGAATCCGTGTTCATCGAGTGAATCTACACCCAGCACGTGCAATAGGACCGACTCATCACTCATACCGAAAATATGGAAAATACTACCAGGAATCAAATCAAGTGATGGAAAATGATGGGATTATATAAACGAAGCTAGAAAGTTGTGTGAGTGAGTACCATGGTATGATTATGAGCAGCAGTAAATTGTGCTCGAAACGTGGTCATCAATAAATATATAACTGTGAAACACTGTAAGACTTTATCAAAATACGTTTTACCCATAATGAAACGAACTATACTCTACCACAGTGCACAAGGTCTATTCTTATATCGTTTCTTTTGATTATTAAAAATATTTCATCTATGTAATCTATCCAAATTTTGAGTTTGATCTTTAGTAGGATTATGTTTTCGAGGCTTTGCATCACTGCTGCCGCGTCTACTTCTGTCTCTCTCTGGATTCAACATAGAACTTGGCACCGAAGTCCAGCAGTTCCAGTTGCCGCTTTCCAAATAGAACACAAATGTAGACAAGTAGATGAGTGAAGAGAATCAATAGAGTTTGACAAGTATATGAGTGAAACAGAATGGGTAATGGTAGAAAGGAATATGAAAGATTACAGAGACTGAATACATCTGCGCTATCATTGACAACGATTTTGAGCCATGTCACCTATTGTCTCCAGCCATTGATTCTTAGAGCCAGTCCCGAGGGCCCCAACCCGGAAGTCTGCATCTCCCTACCTGACTCAGTTTAACTGTCAAGGATTTCATGGATTGATGAGGCCATGTTTTTGTTTGGCCACCACTGGCTCTTTTCCAACCTGCACCTATATCAGCTAGCAATGGCCGTCGGGGGAGGCGATGGTTAGGCATGTGGAGCACGTGACCTAGCTATCTCAGTCTATGTAACTTTATAGCCTCGTCGATTGATTTTCCCTCTTCGCCCAACACTCTACGCCTAACATCAACATTACTTACCTTATTATACCACCACCTAACGTGAGAAAGAGATCGTAGACATCTATGATCGAAAGCTGTCAACCTTTTCATGTCTTCAACGCGTATTGGCCATGTTTCAGAGCCATAGACAAGGACGAAGCGAACTGGTGAGCAGTACACATTTCCCTTGGTTGATAACCGGATGTCACGCCTACGCCAGAGATGGTGTAAGTCAGCGAAAGCAGCTCGAGCTTTTCGGAACCGTGGTGAGATTTCGTCGCCAATCAGTCCGTTGTTGCTGATACAACTTCCCATTTAGGTGAAGTGGTCAACATGTTCTATCACTTCACTCCCTATCACTAAGCTAGGCAGGAGTTGACGTAGTCCAGACCTGTAGCAGCATCTTACATTTTGTAGGGGCGAATCGCATGCCAAACATACGAAGATTGCTGGTCAAGGTGTTCAGAAGACTCTGCATTTTGTCAGCATCCTCCCCTAACAGGACTATGTCATCTGCATGTTCTAAGTCCATAAGACTATTTCCTGGTAACAAGTCGATTCCTAAGTCGTTAAGTTCAGTTAAGGATACTTCCATTAGCGTATCTATGATGAAGTTAAACAGGAATGGGGAAAATGGACATCCTTGTCGGACACCACTGGTTGTTATCAATTCAGATGACAATTCCCTATAAGCCCTTACACGACTACGTGAGTTTGAATAGAGTGCCTTGATTAGTGCAATATATTTTCTTGGCACTTGCCTCTACTTCTGCATCACCTGTACAGCTATTCCAATTTTGGCAGCATCCTATCAATGTATGTCTACCTGTGCTACTGATGAATATTGCCCCAAAACACACTCCACATTATAAAATTAGAATGTCTAATCCCCACTAGAAGTTCAAGTGAATTTATCCTGCAGTCAGTCACTAGATCAGTACTCCTTACTGGATTTCAGTGCTTCTCTATTTGAAGTCAGTCCATGACTAATTTTGACATCATTAATTTTAGTTTGTATGGTCTCCGAGTACATTTATGCATGGTTATAACGATAACGAAATGTATTAGGCAACTCTGCTGAATAATGAATACTATTGTCTTCCCTTATATGTATATAGCCATTCATAGGAAGCTTTTATATTGATACTTAAGAGTAAGGGGAATTCATTAATTAGTGGGAACTATGTCCGATTCTGTCAGCTGCAGCAGTTAAGAAGTCTTGGTGGTGTATTGTACATGTGTGTCGCATTCCCTGTTGAACAGTGTTAAATGACATAGGAGTGAGTTGGTCAAGAGTTTAGAGCGATCAGAACAATCGTGTAATAAATCCAGGAAGTCTTTGTTTGCTGGTTTCAGCCATATTGGCTAGTGTAGAGTGATATTCTTGAAACCCTAAAATCCAGATTTGATCCACAGATTTGAGAGTAATGAAAGCTGGCTTTGCTCTCCCGATCCTCAATGCTTTGATATCCTCATCAGCTTTGTCTGCCCGTAGTTGAAACGGTGCTTACCATGTAGTTTGGTGGGTAGGTAAAGGAGGTTGCTTCTGTCAGACTCCTTCCATTTATGCTGGCTGATTGCTGTCTGTTATTGTTGCCGCTGCTGCTACTGCTTTTGGCCAAGAATCTTCATCACCACCTCTGTTTCCTCTATGTTCACCTGAAGTCATATCTACCTTTGATGCTTCTTCTGTCAACTTGATGCTTTTCATCACTTGCATACCTTCCAGTCGTGTAGGAAATCAGACACATGTCATCGGCAAAATCCCAATCCTCCAAGTTTTTGTGTGGGTCCACTTCATGTCCCGCTGTCTGTCACATTATCCAGTCTACTGCAATCAGGAAAATCAGATCAAATATTGTGCTACATTTTCTGCAAACCAGTTGTGTTTGTTTGATGCAATTTGATTACTTACAGGTTTAGTGAACAGCTGACATCAGTTAGAGAATCATTTGGAAGCTGCCGTTTCGTCTCAGTTCTGCATTCTTCAGTAATTTCTGCCGTTTAGGGTTCAAACCTATGGCTTGCTGGTCACAAGGCAAGTTAGCTGACCGTTCAGTGACTGGGATCCAAGTCAGATAAGAGAACATTTGCCCACCTATAATACTGTCCTGCGGTTGCAATAAATATTGCGAAATGGCAAAAACTACAGCTCATCGGTCACTGAATTCCATCCCATTGTCTAATTGGTTAACGAGTTCATGTTGTAACACGAAGCTCCTAAGTCCGACCACAGGTAGGCAGGGTGATGGATGCGTTTTCTACCGTCAATTTTTCCAATTAATGACACCTTGTGAACTGACTTTCGAGACCCCGGCAAGATTTTCATAGCACTAATATCGATAAACTGTTGACACAAACAAAAATAAATATATTTTTTAATCACTTTATTTTATTTTAATTTAAAATACAAAAATGTTCATTATTTTGAAATAAAAAATAAAAAATTACGATTGATTTTATGTTTTTGTTATTTTTTCTTCGAATTTCAAACCGCTAAATTTGAATTTACTTCCAGTAGGACGTCTATAAATTAGAATAAACACACTTTTGGTTAAAAGTCATCGTGTGAACAGTTTTTCTTTTGGATTTGACGGGGGAGGGAGGTTCTTTGAAGAAAGGTGATTATTCCTCTTGAGATTTTTGTTTCCATTTTCTTTCTTCTTCTTTTTCATTGAATACAAAAATTGAAATGCTTGAACACATTGAATGCTTTAATCAATTTTCCCGCCTATATTTCATTTTTGTTTTGCATTAGTCTAAGTTTCAAGTGTGGTGCGATGATTCACACTATTATTGTTTACTGAACTGTGTTAATCAATGTTCAATGTTGCTTGTTTTCATTTATTTTTAATCCAAAATACAAATAGTTTTGAACAAATATCGAAATGTTTGCTTTACAGATGAAGCATATCGTTGGACAAGACAAAGCTGTATCCTACCACCGATGATATTCTTGATTTCAGTGGACTTCATCATGCGTTAGACCGTATGTGAAGAGGAAGAAGATAGGAATACGTTAGATGGACAAAAAGCCTCTAGAAGATTTGAATTTCTTGAAAGATTTTTGGCAAAGTTAAACTTTAAGCACCATTGACTAGCTACCAATGGAGTGTGACCGCACCAATGACCTTGAAACGCTCACTGAGCAAGTTAGTGAAACCTGGCAAATTATGTTGTCATCATTAGTAAAATACGCTTATCGAAGTGTTAGGTTATTAAATGAGATATCTGAAAAGTTTCAGCTTAGGTTTGGGAGACATTAAGTTACGCTCTAAGCGCCAAGGACAAGTTAGGGTTAGGTTAACCTAATAAAGGCGATATTAGGGTTGGTTCGAGTTAGATTACAGTTAGGGTTAGGGATATTTTCGCGTTAGGGTTATTGTTAGGGTAAAAAGACCTATATAATAATAACTGCATGCATAGATTGTGGTTAAATTACTCTCTTGATTTAAGAATGTAATTTGTGCACTGTGGCGGTAGAGTATAAAATTCCATTGTGGGTAAAATTTATGTCGATAAAATCTCACAGTGTGTTAGACAGTAATATTTACTGATGACCACGTTTCGAGCCTAATTTATTGCTCAGAAAATATAACTGTATTACAGTGAGACTTCATGAAAATAAGTTTAACCCACAATAGAATTATACTATGTTGATACCGCAACATTAAAACTGAGAGCTATTTTTATCACATGTGAGACATGTAACATTTTTCTACAGTTTTTCGTATTTTTATCGTAATTATACGTATTTCATACACAATAATTCCTCCTATACATGACGGATGCTTTCGAGGTCATTTGCTGACTGGTAGTTAGTGGTGCTTAAAGTTTAACTTTGCCAGGTTTATCTTTAATGCCATACAAACTCAAAGACTTAATGGCGAAAACCATCCATAGCAGCGAAAATAGGTGTTGATAAAATTCTACAGCCGGGTGTTGAAAAGTTGTTGGTGACATGGACGCCAACTTACCGAATTCTATAGCAGCACTGATTGAACACTAATGTTGAATAACTGAATCTGGGTTCTTTGTAGTGAGTGCAGCATATTTTTACACTGATTTCAGACGAATGGTGATCGGTCTTGCTTTTTCTATCCTGGCTAGATGTGACATCCTCATTTGTGTCTCATGTAGTTTAGCGGAAGCAGCGGTAATACGCGGAAATAGTGACTTCCTTAAAATTTCATCCAACGATAGTGATTGATGCCTTTATCTCTCCTATTTTCACTTGAAGTTTTGTCTTCGATACCTTTTCTGCTAATTTGTCATCTTCAGCCTGCAGTTCTTTGATTTTGTGTGAAATTAGACATCAGTCATCTGCAAAATCCAGTAACTCAATGGTATACACGCTAACCTTTTATTCCGACATTCCTAAGTTCGATCCCTTGGATGGGGAGTCAAAGCTGCATCCTGATGAAAAGTCCCAAACAAGGACGAAATAGCCATCTACTTCCCCTTAGTCGTCTAGCTAACTGACCGGTCCTGAGACCAGAAAAATAAAAGGGAAATTTGAACATGCGGCTAGCAATTCTACCCTTGAAAATCAACCCATTCACTAGGCTAATCAATTTCTTTGTCTAATTAATTATCAGTATTTCAGACAAGTTCACTAGATCGACGACAATGGTGAATAAATCAGCCATACTAAGTATCTAATTTACACAACACGGAATAATTATCTTAAAAAAATTTGTTAATTCATAATCGGTACAGTAGTTGTGGTGGTCGAATAATTAATGCCAAGGATAGTTATGAATGACCTTTGATCAAACATTCACCTAATATACTGTGTAGTTAATTATATATCGCTCGCAAGTGAAATATCCAATAATATTATTTTCGTTTTACACATTCATTGACTACGTCAGTGGCACAGTGGTTAGGACTCTCGCCGACCATGCACATGTTCCGAGGTTCGATCCCCTACCGCGACGCACACCTGATATCTATGGTCGGCCTGCAAAATCTGGACTACCGATATCGCATGCTGAAAATTCCATATTTGTTCCAAAAATACGGTGTGGAATCAAGCTGTAACCAAAAATAAAGTAAATAAATATTAGTGAGATGAAATTACATCAGTTTACAAGAAATACTCGAATCAATAATATTCACCACCAAGTTAATTGGACAATGATATAGTATAGTCCTCGGACAGAATTCCATCTCTGTAGTTGATCTGTAAGCCTTTCGATTTGTTCCGCATGAAGCCGTTAATGGATATCGTCGAAGAGTACCATACTTTATTAATGTTATTCACTTGCTTTATGCGTGGAACATAGGGCTTCAACAGAATGTCTCCATTTTGTCTTGTTCTCTGTACCCATTTTTAGCTATCACCTCGTGATCTGTCACAGACTCTTATCTTCTCCTCATAATATCCTCCCCATATTTCTCATTTCCCTTTCGGGTTCCACTCGAACGATGGCCTGATGTGCAATATCACCCAACAGTCTCCCCAGCGAGTAACCCGATTCATGAGCCATCAGGTCGGGTTCCAATGACTTAATGGCCTACGAGCTCGCCTTGTAACTAGAAGGTCCTGGGTTCTAACCCAAGTGAAGTGGATGCTTACTGCCAATGAGTCCCAAACTGGGGCGAAACAGTTGTCCACTACTACTGTGGTGAGAGCAGGCCGTGAGAAAATATGAGCAAGGCTGATTCAACAACCAATCACAGCAAAGTTAACGTGGCAAAATATGATTCGCAGATAGAGAACTCTATTTGTCGAGGAATCCCGAAACAACCAATCAGAAGCCTGCGTTTGTCTGCCTAACTTCTGATAAACAACCAATCAGATGACTGCGCTTGTCTACTTGCATAAGCTATAATATGTATAAATACGTGTTGATTTCCATAATAAAACGATCTGTTGCCTGGTCCTTGTCTTCTGTTGTTACACTACTACCAAATGGTTCTCTAACTGATACCATCTCATGATGAAATCCTCCAACCAAACAAACTAAATCCTTACAAAAATCGATACTTGAAAACAAAGAAATCTGTTGAGTACGTTTTTTGTGTCGATCAGTCGCATTTATTATACTATTAGTTTTTCCCCATCATTCTTCGTGTGGATAACTGAACTGAGTTCATTCAAAGCAGTGGAGAGCTTGCTGTACACTGTAGGTGTTCTGATGAGGTAGATTAGGGAAATATTAGTGTCATGAATCACAAATATATATATTTTCTGTAAGAACAGATATTTGAAACTTTTCAAATTCTTCTCAGTGAATATCAAAATATGAAAAGGTATCGGACAAGAAGAATCACTTTAAACGAGGGGGCATTGCACAGGTATTTTATCCAAGTTTACAACTGATCAGCCTTACATATCAATGTCTTCCAAGAGAATAAACACCATAATACTGACAGCACAATATGAGTAGGTTACTATTCAGAGAGTTGGCTGTGAGGACAGATACTCAGTAACAATATTAGATGAATATAATGCCCTAGCATGAAATGAAAATTTAAATTTTATGGATCGCTGTATATATAAAAACAGTGACGTCGTAGTGCTCTTTGACTTTTAACCTTCCTACAGGTGATGCCAGTTCTCGATTACACCTGCACTTAAATCAGACAGAAGTGTTCTAGCATAGCGTTTCTCCCCTATATGAAGTCACTTAAACTGGCAGCCATATTTCAAGCCATTGGCTACAGAAGAAGAACAAGAGGTTTGAGTACAATGTGCATTAACCCTGAAAAATCAAAAGAAGGCGAAGTCAAAATTAACAACATCGGAAAGACTAGCTCTGATTAGTCTAAAACAAGATAAAAACATTATCATCACAAAAGCTGATTAAAGCGAACTCTACAGTAGTTTTGGTTGGGTTATTCTGACTATATCGAGAAAGCAACACAGGCTGAGAGCTGGATAAATAAGTGGTTGCATTCCTATTTTTCTGATAGGAAGCAGTACACCGTCTACAATGGGAAGTCCTCCACTACCTCACTTACTTTAGCTGGTGTTCCTCAAGGTGCTGTTCTTTCTCCCTTTCTGTTTTCGTTTTTCTTACATGACTTGCCTAATTCTGATGTAGCCACTTTTATTAAGTATGCTGATGACCTCTCTGTTTCTATGCCTGTCAACTCTCAGACAGATTGTTCCAAATTAAATAACTTTCTGTCGGAAATTAGTCAGTGATCCTCTTCAAACGGTCTTAAGCTTAATCCGTCTAAATGTCAGGTGGTCAATTTCACTTATAGACGTAAACGTGACCTACAACAACTAGTTAGCTCACATGGCTCCACTATCATTGACGGCACAAAGGTTGAAAATACATCTAATGTCAAGTACCCCTGGGCTGAGTTTTTCCACCGATCTTTCCCATGTCCTCCCACATCTTGCTAGTTACTAGAAAGATGTTTCGCTTAACGTTCCACGTTAGGAAATTTAAGAAATCTGGTATAAAGCAATCTTTACTTTCTCAGTTTGTAAATTCTTGTATTCTACCCATCCGCCTTTACTGCGCCCCATTAATCTTTCCTGGACTACTTAAGAAAGACTTTGCTTTGCTGAGAAGGGCAGGCACTAAAAGCCGTTAATAGGGCAAGTGGGATATCGTTAAACCAACTGGTTAACACTATTGTGAATAGACATATAATGTCATGTAAGAAACTAGCGAATACAATATTGTTGGACCCCGAGCATCCTCTCTATACGCAGCTGTCTCCTTGCATTTCATCTGGTAGAACTAGAGGCAGCTACAGGAGGCTATATGCTGGGACTACCAAATACAAAAACTCCACAATACCATATCTGGCACAGCTGTTATGTGCGTGATGAGAAATCCGTTAGGTATGACACGATAAACTTACTGCGGCACTCTAACAAATAGTCTCATTAGTTTTTGTTTTCCTTTCCTCGTTACTATTACACTGTTGTTCTCATCTTCTATCACACATCAACTTTATATTTCATATCCTGTGGTGCATTGTTTAAAATGTAAACACAACGCTGTTTCTAATTTTTATTTATCTTTTTTTTGGCTTGGTTGTTTTTTTATTTTTTTGATTTTAAAAATCTAGTAAAATTTATGAGGTAATTAGATGCAATATACTGTAATGCACACTGAAAATTCCATACCTGTACCACAAATACCGTTTGGAATAAGGCTGTTAATATTATTATTATTATTAAGTCACTGGATACATTAAAACGGATACATATGAGGCAATCAGGAACTCTGTATATGGATGCAGTAATGAATAAGATTAAGAAATCCTTAGCGGTTTTAATACGCAGAATGAAGCCGTCATTGGGTCAGTCTAAATGGTTTGATTTAATGCCTAAAATTAACTAATCATGCTAGTAGAATATATGGTAATATTAAAAACCTGAGCCAAGTTACCCCATACGACCAATTGTAGATTTCAGGAATACCCCTACTTATGAATTATTAAAACACACTTAGCTGTAATATTATGCCCCATTAGAAATTGTTCAAATTCTAGGCTAACTAACTAATTCATATGAGATGAAAAATAAACTAAATGAAATTCAACTAGAGAATCATGAAACAATATACCCATCAATATGGCAGCCTTAGAAGCAGTTAAAAAAAGAGAATTAACTGCAGATCCTAAACTCACTCATGGCATGAAGCTGCCCACTGAGAAAATTATTTTAGGAATTCAGTTATGCCTCACATCTACTATCTTTAAATTCCAGGGCAAAATATATAGACAGACAGAAGGTGTAGCAATGGCATGGATCACCAGTATTACCTATCGTAGCAGACATATTTATGGACAGTTGGGAAAATAGTGCCCTCAATACATTTAATGCTACTCCAAAATATGGTGGAGATATGTGAATGACACTTTCACACACAGTGTTAAAAACAGAACATATTTCTCTCTCTCTAGCATCTTGACACACACACACACATATATATAAACTCACTAGTAGAGGGAATAAAATTCACATTTGAATCAGAAAATGAACAAGGAGAATTAGCTATGGTGTTAGATTGTAAAATAAAACGAATAGCAGAAGGTAAACTGCACACTGGCGTTTTTAAAAAGCCAACACTTTCTGCTTATAGATATTTGGACTTTAATTCATCTCATCCGTTATCTGTCTGTGAAGGCAGACAGGCTTAGTTAAGTGTCTAACAAACCGAGCAGTAGCACTAAGTAGGACAAGAAGAGACCTAAATAGTGAAATGAAACGGATAGAAGAAGAGGCGTTGGTGTTAAATAACTAACTATCCTATAAAATTCGTTAGGAAGATCAAAAAAGGCCAAAAGAAAAATAAAAATTATGGTCAGAATAGTAATGATAGCATAAATAAGAGAGAATGTAAGGCATCTACTGTTAAACCATATAAGGAGGGGACATCTGAAGCCCTATGTAGGATTCTCAATAAAACATGAATTAGGATGGCACTGAAACTTACAAACTCACTCAGAGACAAGCTCTGTAGATGGAAGAACCCAATTGACCCACTTTGACGAAATAATATAACTTATAAAATACGTTGCAACGACTGTGAGTGAGGTCAACTACATAAGTCAGACTAGTAGATCGGGTCGTAAGGAGATTTTATTTTTTTTTTCATTTTTGATTACAGCTTGATTCCACACCGTATTTTTGGTACAAGTATGGAATTTTCAGCATGCGATATCGGTAGCCCAGATTTTGCAGGCCGACCATAGATATCAGGTGTGCGTCGCGGCAGGGGATCGAACCTCGGAACATGTGCATGGTCGGCGAGAGTCCTAACCACTGTGCCACCGACGTACATAAGAATTTAGCTAGGTATTAGAATGATTGATCCCACGATGATAAATAATTTTGAAAAAAATCAACAATCGCACTGCTTGCATTAACACACAACCACAAAATAGTGTGGTGGGACAGAGTCGAAATTCTATAAAAATAAATATAGATAGGTGAAGAGCCAGAGAGGTTGATTACTGAATCCTGCTTGGTTCATCGAGTCTACACCCAACACATGCAACAGGAATGATTCATCATTCATACCTGAAATATGGAAAATACTTATTCCAATCAAATCCAGCGAAAATCAAGTGAAAAATAATGGAACTGTATAAATGAAGTTAGCAAGTCGTGTGAGCACTTTGATATGATTATAAGCGGCAATAAATTGTGCTCGAAATGGGGTTATCTGTAAATAATACTGTATAACACGATGTGAGACTTTATCACGACAAATTTTACCCACAGTGGAATTACAGAAGAAGACTTTGAGTTTCAAATTTAAATTTATGGTTTTTATTCGGACGTGGTAAATTTATTAGAAAACATTTGATTGTATAAAAACAAACGAATTAATTTACTTAACCCCTGATGTAGCCTGTCCAATAAAGTCATACAAATTTTTTAAGTGTTGGTTTGTAGGGATTTGGTTGGTTTCAGGATTTCATCATGAGCTGACATTAGTTAGAGAACCATTGGAAAACCTGGGAGTACTGGACAGCTGTTTCGTCCTAGTTTGGGACTCTTCAGCAGTACGCACCCACCGGAATTCGAACCCAGGACCTTCCGGTTACAAGGCGAGCTCGTATACCATTAAGCCACTGGGAACCGATCCAATGGTCCTTGAATTCTAACTTCTGCCAATTCACGGCATAGCGCGACCGTTAGCCAATGTCTTCGGCGAGTATTTATCCTCACACCCCCAATGTTTTCACAGCTTAATGCAGCAAGTGTATTTGAGGGAAGACAGTCGTATTCGGTATTCAGTCAAGTTCCCTGTTGCATTCCTGGATTCTTATACTCATGAACTAACCCACTCGTAGACCACAGTGGATTCGGAGTTTACTCCAGCCAAAGGCAGTCGCCCAATGACGGGCTCAAAGCCCTGACGGTCAGGATAAATATCTAATGCCCACCGACTGAGTTAACTGGGGGGTATGTGGCCTGTCATACTCCCTGATGATAGTGTTCCCGTGACTTTCTCACCAGACTTTTCGTGGATGATGGGATAACACACGACCTAACAGTTGTGTGAGAAGTTGGAAGAGTGTTGTGTGCTATAATTATGCGCCCCACTTTGGTAATGTTTGAATTATTTCCCGGCGAAGAGGGCACCTGAGTGGTTGCATCACATGATGACGATGTATATAGTTCTAGTCTTGCAAGAGGCTGCAATAAATGTGTTTGGTTTTCCTGAAAATCTTTCGATGAGTGTGTCATTGTGTGAATAGTGTTTTGGTGTGGTTCATCGATCGAATGCTTGATAACCATGTACATAGTCTGAGGTTTGACTCACCACCGATGTACTCCTATGGATTGATAACCTAGTAGCAATCTGAGAAAAGAGAGCAAGTGGAGCTTGAGTCTAGCAACCTCACCCCGTAAAGGCGAAAACACCGTCAATATTGAAAACCCAAAGCCCCAGGCCTGAAGCTCTCCGTTCCATACTAAGAACACAAGGAATGAGAATAAAAGGCAATAGAAGTTTATCTTAAATGAGTTAGATTTATTGATTTTCCAACTGGTTAAAAGTTAATAAACAAAATTATCCTTTATCTCTAGGAGATTGTGTTATTACAAAGAGAACAAGGAATGTAGCATAAAACTATTATGATATCAAGCATCATTACAGACAGTTTCACATGATACGGCAACGTGACATGTGTTACTGACAAGATTTATCAGTAGTACATAGATGGAGAGTGACAGGTAATTAGCCAGAAGTGATAATAACATTTTAAATCGTGGCTACGAGGGTAGAAGTGTTTATTCCCCCAATCTAGATGTAGTTTACGTTGTGGTCATGAAATAATCTCATTCGACAACTTTCTGTCTCAAGTTGTAACCTTCAGATAATGAACAACCAAGCAGAACAGTTTATCATTTGCTGACCCAGTCATACTTAAATAATTGTGACTAAAAATGAATAAAAGTGGTGAGCTTGACTTTAATAAGAAATTCCGATAACAAGTCACTTGTCTTCACTGTCACATTAATACAGAGTTTTGTTCAGAGAAGAAATACTATTTCTTTTCAACGACTTCATTTTCAGGCTGTACCTTTGTATTTATATTTGAGAAAAAGGTATTAATTGAGACTAGACGTTTATTATTATTCATTATTGTTCCATTGGGTTCCTAGTGGAACATAGGGCTTCAACTGCACGTCTCCACTTGCCACTTCTGTCTTCCTTCTCCTGTACTTTTCACCTACATCCATCCATCTTAGTCCATACTCTTTCAACTCCTCTTCACACGATCTCCTCCATATCACTCTTGCACTGACGTCCCACTCACCGCTTCCCTTTCAACCTGGTTCTTCTCGAGAAATGGCCTGACGTGCGCGCGATGTCACCCAGCGGCGGCCTCCTCAGTGAGTGAGTATCCAATCCATCTCCACTTCCCTGCATATTTTTTGGTTGGCGATTGGTTCTTGCTTTGTTGTCTTTGTTCCCATAGTTTCTTGTTATGATGATTGTTTCCGGCTCGGCCATTTGATCTTCAGTATAGATCCAGCGATGACAGCTTTTGTTGATAAAGGTCTGAGTTAACCTATTGGAAATATTCTTTGTGACCAACCCGCATGCCAAGTTTCTGATCCGTATAGAAGAACTGACTGACTTGACGTTTGTTTGTATTGAAAATCCGATTGAATTTTGTTGTTGATGCTGGCTGAGTGACGAAGATTTCCAGATTGGTTTCAGGTTGATGAGTGAATGTGTTTCTCGCTCGCCTTCCCGATTCTTGCTCGATTTCGCAACTTCGTCCGTTCCTCCTGTAGTTGAGACAATGCTCCCTGGATAAGTGAGTGAATGAAGTGACCTCTTTCAAATCCCTCCCGCTGATGATGATTGGTTGGTTATTTTCATAACCTCCGTCCTGTCTATGTTCCCCATGGAGTCCTGTCTTTGTTGCTTCTTCGACCAGTTTTTCGGTTTTCGCTTGTAAATCTTCGATTTTGTGACAGTGACATCAAACATAAATCATCCACGCGCGAAATCCAGATCTTCTAGGTTCTTCACGTCGGTCGGTCCAGGATATCCCTCCCTGTCATCTCGTTCCCCGCTGTCTGACTCGTAATCCTGTCCACCACAATTAGGAATATCATCATGGGTGATAATAAGCACCCTTGTCTGACTCCTGTGTTTACTCCAAAGGCCTCGCTGAGTCTTCCGTTGTGGATGACTTGACATTTGCGGTTGTCGTACAGCTGTTGAATAAGGTTGATGAATATTTGGGGCGATGTACGCCGTAGTACTCGAGTAGTTTCCAAATTACTTCTCGGTCAACGTTGTTTGTCGAAGGCCTTCTCAAAGTTTATAAAGTTAGGGTAGGGGTTTGATTGCCATTCCATGCTTTGTTCGATGATGATGCGTAGAGTTCGGAATTCTGTATCCAGTGCGTCTTTTATTCTCTCCAGGATGATGCGACTCAGGATTTTAATTGGCGTTGACACGAGCATGATTCCTCGCCAGTTCTTGCAGAGTGAAGCGTATGTCGCACTTCTTTGTTAGTTTCACGAGGTAACCTTTCCTCCAGTCAGTAGGCACCTTTCCCTCCTTCCAGACCTTTTGCAATAATGGAGTCAGCATGTCTGCTGTAGTCTCTGGGTCCGCTTTCAGTGCTTCAGGGGGTATTCCATCTGGTCCAGCTGGTTTTCCAGCTTTCAGAAGTTTGATTGCATTCAAGACTTCAGCTCTCGTTGGAGGATTGGTGTCAACTTGCAGTTGTGTGCTGTTGCTGTTGGTATTTCTGGACGGGTTGCAGGTGGTGGTCGGTTCAAGAGTCCTTTGAAGTGATCCGCCCATTGTTTAATCTGTCTATCCTCCTTGGTAATTGGGTTCCCTTGGCTCTCTTTTGTATGTTTCCCTTGTGTTGATCTCTTCCCGGATAGAGATTTGGTTATCTGATATAATGTCCTCAGGTCCTTTTTGCCTGCTGCCTTCTCAGCTTCAGTGGCCGGTTGTCGTAGAATTGTCTTTTGTCCTTCCTAGCACTCTTCTTCACTTCTTTGTCCAGTGCTGTGTAAGTTGAGCTCAGCGTCTCCTTCTCCTGTCCGTCCTTGCATTGAATCATTTTCTCTTTCACCATTCTCCTCTCTTCTATTAATTTCCAAGTGTCCGTTGAGAGCCATTCCTTGTCTTGTCTCTTCTTTCTTCCTAGAACCGTTGAACACGTTTCGTTGAGAATCGCCTTCAGAGACTTCCAATGTTCTTCCACGCATGATTCTTCAGTGATGTCGCGTAGTGTTTCCTGCTTTGCTCTGACAGTTGCAGTGAAGTGTCCTTTGTGGTTGTGTCCTTCAGTAATTGAGTGTTGAACTTGCATTGTGGCCTATCCCCAGCTATCCTCGAGGCTTTTAGTTTCACCTTGAAAGTCCCTTCTACTAGATAGTGGTCTGAACCCACATCTGCTCCCCTCCTCGACCTTGTGTCCAGTAGGCTCCGTCTCCACTTTCTTGAAATTGAGATGAAGTCTATTTGGTTCTTGGTGTTTCCATCTGGTGAAATCCATGTCGTCTTGTGTATATCCTTGTGTTTGAACACACTACCGCCAATCACCAAATCATTGAAGGCGCAGAAGTCTGAGAAGAGTTCACCATTGTCGTTCATTTCACCGAGGGCCTCACGACCCATGGTGAGTTCTCTTCCTGTGTTGTCTCCTCCCAGCTTCGCATTCATGTCGCCCATCAGGATTTTGATATCGCCATTTGGGACGTTGTCCATTATTGCTTGTAGTTGTCTGTAGAACGCCTCCTTCTTCTCTTGTTCTGAGACGTTTGAAGGCGCATAGCATTGGATGGTTGTAATCTTCCTTCCTTTTGAGTTGAACCTGACTGTCATTATCCTGGAGGAGATTAGTTCCCACTGTATGAGAGCTTTGGCTGCTGTTGGTGACATCATGATGGCATTAGAAATTGCTCAGTCAATATTACATGTATAATAAGAATAAAGATAATTAAAATCATGTATTAAGAGGGCGGGATAGAGTTGAAGTGGATGAATTACAAAACTTTTAAGGATTATTAAATATGTGTGAATTGGTATAAAGAATTGAAAAATTGTAGATTAAGTGCTGTCTAAAAAAAATTGAGAGTGTAATGACGACGATTACAGTAAAGACGGCGAAGGTGATGTGAAGTGGAATGAATTCAAGTGATAAAATAACAAATAAAGTAAAACAAACACATTACTTCGACCCCAAGGTAAAGAAAGGGGTTTAAAAAAACGTTTTTAAATACACAGTAGAGATTTTTATCCATGTATAGCTAGAGCTACGGTTATACATAGATGGAGAAAATGTATACTTTAAGAGCGACTGAATTTAGCCCTGTAGATAACTTTGAAGGATGAATCTTGTGGGCCTGTGTACTACCTGACTCTTGAATCTGTTACAGATGGAAGACTTCATAAGCTTATGCTCACTTTTCATCAGACAAACTGGGCAGGTTTTCTTGGACGAGCCCACTCTTTAATGTTAACAGATGAGAAAGAAAAAGAAGGTTAGAAATATCAAACATTGCTGAGACTCTCAAGTAAAACAACTACCCAAAGGACTTCATCATTAAAAATCAATACTAATATTAAATATGGTCAAAAAGGTATTCCAAAAACATGGGCCTCAACGGTTGTCATTCCATGTAGAGTGGAGAGGTCAGATGATATCAGAAGATTTCTCAGTAAGCTCGACATCAGAGTTTTCTTCAAAACATCAGACACAGTGTGAAACAGCCTTATCTGTATAAAAAAACCAAATCCCTAAAGATTCTCTATTTAATTGTGTCTATAAATTAAAATGCTTGGAATGTGATATCCGATATACATCGGACAAACACCGCGAGAAATCAAGGTAATTAGAAGAAATGAACACCGTAGAGTATCTATTTGACCGCCGAAAAGTCCGGTTGAACTAGAATAGCTTGAAAAATCATCAGCCATAGGTTGTCTACACTCTATAGAATCAAGCCACAAAATTGACTTTGACAATATTGAAATCGTCATCCAGAAAAAGCATTTCAGAAATCTCAAAGAACGTCTCATATCATCATCAGAAGCACTTCATATCATCAAATGGAATCCAAATTGCCTGAATAGTCTGAATGATGGACTCAAACAGAATTTCACTTACTTGCAACACCCTCCTCACATACCACTCACCGCTATGAAATGACAAAATCAAGACGAATGTGATAAGCAATTTCATTATGTAAACAGACACTGCTTTTATAATGTCAAACGCTTATAAAATCCAACAATCTACACACCAAGTTTTGTTATCTTTACGAATTGACCAACTTGACAGCGTAAAAATGCCCCCATGCTGATGAAGTATGACTAGGTTGATATATATATATATATGTGGTGAGAGCAGCCTGCTAGCCAATTGGTTGACATTAATCTACGTCAATGTCTAGGTCACTAATATGGGCCGTGAGAAAATATGAACAAGACTGTTTCAACAATCAATCACAGCAAACTTAAACGTGGGCAAATATGATTCGCAGATAGATGGCTCCACTTTCCGAGGAACTCTAAAACAACCAATCAGAAGACTGCGTTTGTCCACTTGACTAGGCTATAATAATATATGTGAAATTTATATAAATACGTGTTGATTTCCGTAATAAAACGATCTGTTGCCTGGCCCTTGTCTTCTGTTGTTATATATATATATATATATATATATATATATATATATATATATATATATATATATAAGCTGAATGGATTTTGTAAATTCTGGTTTAATAATACTACTACTTTGATAAAGCTATTAGTAGCAGCATTAAATAACGAAACGTCAGTAAATACAACAATAATATCGTTTTGTCTTTTTCATTCATTGGGAAATACAAAAGAACAACCTTTATTATAATCGGTAGTATTCAGTTAGGCTTTCACGAGAAACATGCTTCAATGTGTAGTGTAATGTAATCAGTTCCACAAGAGTATATTTGAGTGCAGATGTCCATAGAGATGGACATTAATAGTCATCTCGTGGAAAATACCCATTGGAAAGTTATAATGAAAAGAACAGGAAGTTCAGCAAAGATATCTTGGGAATATGAAAGTTATTTGATCTTAAATGACTAATAAAGTTACGAGAGTAAATGATCCTATTAGAATTCATATTTAGGTGATAAGTAAATGTGAGTAAACGGTAGATTGGATGTAATATGTAGATATTATAATTTTAAAGGCGTATAAAAGGTGATAATTATTTTCAACTTGATATGAATTACAAGAGGCTTAGAGACGGAGGGATAGAACGAATTATAGGTGTGAACAAAATGAGCATGGAAGCAAAATAAAATCAAAATTTTTTCAACTTGAAATGTAAGTTAGGAGGATGTGTGAATATAGATTACAAGAGGCATAGAAAAAAAGTGCAAAAGAAGACACTCTATTTGAATCTAGAATTCAGGGAAGACCTAGCAGCAGATGTCCTTAAAAGGAGAATCTCCAATTCCCTGAAGAAGACTTTTCCGGCAGCAACTCTAAGAGTGATATTCTCTAGCCGCCCACTACTTCGGAGCAACGGGAAAGACGGAGTTCCGCATATGACCACTTCAGTGTGTATATGTCAGTTAACCGGCTCCTGTGGAGCTAGGTACATAGGTCGTTCTATGCGGGTTTCATCAAAACGTATTAGAGAACATCATCCAGCATGGCTGCAAACAGGAGGCACTGGTTCAATCAGAAGCGCAATAACTGAACATCTCGTCAATACCTGCCACAGAATCTCAACTGACTCATCATTTAAAGTCATTTACAAAGTGAACCAAAATCTACCAAAGGCAGTCAGTGTGTTTCCGACTTCTTTGTACTAAGGAAGCTCTCGCCATATGCATCAAATATTCGGAGCTATGTGTTCAAAAGAAATTAGTCCAGCCTTTACAACCACCGTGGACCTAATTCGGTATCTTTCCTTATCCTTCATCTTTGTCGTTGATGTTTTGCTCTCTCTGTGTGTAATTTTTCTCTCTTTGCCTTCGTTCGATTCCTCCTATTTTTTTTAGTTATAAAATTAGTTATTTGAAGTTTGTTTCCATGCTCCTCCTGATCACACTTGTAATCCGTTTAGAATAATCATTTTACAATTATATTTTAATCCTATGCAATCTTGTCTCTAAGCCTCTTGTAATCTATATTCATACCTCCTCCTAACTAACATTTCAAGTTGAAAAATTTTGATTTCAATTTGTTTCCATGCTCATTTTGTTCACACCTGTAATTCATTCTATCCCTGGGTCTCTAAGCCTCTTGTAATTCATATCAAGTTGAAAACAATTATCACCTTTTATTCGCCTTTAAAATTAATTCGCCAGTTATCAAATATTAATTTTGCATACGTTGTAATTGTTTTCGAATCCTATGAAATCTTGTCTCTGAGCCCCTTGTAATCTATATTCGTAACTTCAAACTTATCTCCTTCGTTACTATGTGGAATTAAACAAATAATAATTGTATTCATGTAAACTAATGTATATAAATGTGATTGTACAGCTGATTTTGAGAATGAAATCGCCCAAAAGATCAACATCTTTGCTGAACTTCTCGTTCGTTTCAATCTAAATAGTCATCAGCGTCACTTAAAAAGACGATTTTTTAATCTCTTCACTCAGAGCTTTGTATTCCCTTTATTATTATTAAACTCGAATTTACTCTGTTGAAATTACCGCTAATATCATTCACAATGAATAGTAATCGACTACATGCCATAAGTTAAAATTCAATATTCAATAATCTCAACATTTGTTTCTTTTTTCAAAAAAAAATCAAATACTATGACAACATGGAGTAAATAAACAAAAAAATAATAATTTGATCAATACACTGGCGTAGATTTATTTCAATGGAATACAAGAACAGAAATTGAAAGTAATATATATTTTGTTTTGCTTTTTTTCAAATTTATGTTGAAAGAATCGAGAAAAATTGAAAAACAAAACAGTGGAAGTGTAGATTTTCGAAAAAACAAAATAAAGGGAAAAAAATTCACATAAACTGATCTATCATTTTGATTCAAAGTTGCAGTGTATGAAATCAGTAATCCTTGTTTAATGCTTTCAATCATTTATGCATGACCTTGAGAATTAGTTTAAATATTGATTGGCTGATAGTTAAATAACTAATAGAGAAGATTTGTAGCTCATGTGGATGAAACCGTGTGTGCAGACATTGTTTACAAGAGTTCAAACACACTATAGCACAAAAGCACTTCAGTGTTGAAAAGAATGGAAGAAAAATACCTACAAATGGTCTTCTAAAAGAACGATTATCCACATAATTTCATCAAAAAGTGTTTCAAATCGAATCACAACACCAACAAGGAACTATCATCAAAGAACACTAGAAAATTCATCCTACCATATATAAAGAAATATATCTGAAATAACAGCTAGAATATTGAAACCGTCTGATATAGATATAGCACACAAGCCAGTCAAATCACTTAACTTGATATTGTGCAAACCGAAAGACACATCCAACAGGAAAAGGGAATAAAATTAAAACCATTTACAAAATAAATTGTATGAACTGTAACAGACATTACATCGGCCAGAGTGGGCGTCCTCTTCGAATCAGAATCCAAGAACACAAATCAGCCGTGAAAAGACATGATATGTATTCTTTCATATCAATCAAGGCATGTAGATAATTATGGACATCAGTTTGATCATTGGAATAATGTCGAAATCTTAGACAGAGAAAATACCAAAAGTGCTGCCAGGGAATTCCTAGAAGCCTGGTTCTTTACTCAAACGAATATGCAATTAACAAACACATTAATATAGACCAAACATACCAGCTAATAAAAAGTAAATCAGGTGACTAAAAAGTTTAAAATTCAAGTCAATAGAAAATGACCAATACATATGTAAACATGGTTACCGGGAGACGCGATTATATCACTCATGAAAAAGAAATTTTGAATCATTTCACTTTATGCTAAAAATTGCGCTAAAAGGGGATGTTGTCCAGAAGGTGGACGATGAAGGCTCCACCGCAACTAAACCAACCACCTCCTCAGAGAACACTATTAATTGCAAGTTAAATAACTAATTATAACAACTTTTTTTAAGATTTGTTTATTATTATTATTGTATCCTTTAGTTCCTAGAGGAACATAGGGCTTCAGCTGCGCACCTCCATTGACTTCGGTTTTCTGACAACTTTTTCACCCCACTCCAGGTCTGTCCACATGCTTTCATCTCCTCCTCGCATGACCTCCTCCAAGTCACCCTTGCACTGACGACCAACTCGCCGCCTCCCTTTCGGGTTCCACTCGAGCGATGGCTTGTCTAGTGATGTCACTTGATGGTTTGTTTCCTCAGCGTATGGCCAATCCATCTCCATTTCTTTCTGCCTATTTGTTTCACAATCGGTTCCTGATTGGTTCGCTCCCAGAGATCCCTGTTGCTGATCTTTTCTGGCCATCTGATCTTGAGTACTGAGCGGAGACAGCTGTTAATGAAGGTTTGAAGTTTGTTTGAGATGCTCTTTATGACTCGCCAAGTCTCTGATCCGTATAGTAGCACTGACTTCACATTGGAGTTGAAAATCCGGATCTTATTTTTGATGCTGATTGCTGTTGACCTCCACACAGATTTGAGAGTAATGAAAGCTTGTCTTGCTTTTCCGATCCTCTCTGCTTTGATATCCTCGGCAGTTCCGCCTGTAGTTGAGACGATGCTTCCCAGGTAGGTGAAGGAGGTTGTTTCTTTCAGGTTCCTCCCACTTATGCTGATTGTTGTCTGTTGTTGTTGTTGCTGTTGATGTTGGCTAGGAATCTTCATCATCTCTGTTTTATCTATGTTCACGTGAAGTCTATCTTTGATGCTTCTTCTACCAACTTGTTACTTTTCACTTGCATATCTTCCAGTTTATGGGAAATCAATGAAATCACCTTCAGCGGATATACAAGCATATTTATATTTCATGTAAAATACCTATTGTAACATGTAGAAAAAATCTAAACAAGTGTGGATTCAGCGAAGAGACTCTTTTCAACAACGAATTTATTATCAAACTGTACAACCGTATATTTATGGTTTTCTTTAAGAAATTATATCCGGTGAGGAAATTGAATCAAAGATGTGAATACATGAAATAATAACAGCAGTAGTAGTAGTAGTATGAAATGTAATTAAAATATTTGTATTCATTCTTTTAAAATGTTTGTTTACAATAGTTGGTTTGTAAGATTTGATCATGGATTGATATCAGTTAGAGAACCATTGAAAACTATGAAGTAATTGAAGTGTCACCAAAAGGTCCTGAGTTTGAACCCCCAGAGCAGTGGGTATGTACTGTCGATGATTAACAAAAATGGCGGGATGAAACAGCTGTCCAGTACTTCAATGCTGGTTTTCAATGGTTCTCTAACTGATATTAGTCGGTGGTCAACTCGTTAAAATGTTTATGATTATAATCATAGTTAAATGTCAAGTGGAAAAGCAAATTAATGTCATAATATTCTATGGCCGAGTCTACGAGCGGTAACCGGCTCCAACGAACCTGGTTTTCAATGGTTCTCTAACTGATATCAATCCGTGATCAACCCGTAAAAAATAATGTCATATACATAGAATAATTCATAGGATGCATAGAACTTGAAAAAGGGTGTGCAATTATAGGATTAGTAGACAAATCGAATAAAACAAAAACGTTACGTAATATTGTGTGAAATTTAATAGCATAGAATTTAACTTTGCGAAACAGAAGTGATTTAAAATGACAAGTGGAACAAGTGAAATAATACCAGGGACAGTTCAAAGTGAGAATAGTAATAGTAGCAAATGACACTGTAATAAAGGAAGAGTATACAAAATGAATAGACAAAATGAAAAAAAATCAGTAGAGCCAAAATATGATCACGGGGTTATCATGTTTTAGCAGGTTTTCCAATGGTTCTCTAACTGATATCAGCTCATGATGAAATCCTCTAACCAAACATCTCAACAAAAACCAATACTTGAAAATTCGTCTGGTGCTCACTAGCGACTAACCCAATTCAGGCAGTAACCTGGGGTCCTAGTGAGAATCCGCGACCAGTAAGGTACAGCAGGTTAAACGGGAGGCAGTAACACATTGAAGGAGACATTTGTGAAGTGGACGCTCTATGTCATGAATTGGTAGAAGTTGGAATTCGTGGAATGGTCACTGGATCGGGTCCCAGTGAGTGGCTCAATGGTCTACGAGCTCGATAGCCTTGTAACCAGAAGGTCCTGAGTTCGAACCCCATGTGGTGTGAGTATGCACTTTTGAAGAGTTCCAAACTAGGACGCAGGGAGCATCTGTCCAGTACTCTCTGGTTGGTTTTCCAATGATCCTGCAACTGATGTCAGCTCATGATGAAATCCTCTAACCATGGAAGGGATTAAGATCACGTTATCAAATTTCACATAATGTTAAGTAACGTTTTTATTTTATTCGATCTTCCTACTAATCCTCTGATTTCACACACCTTTCAAGTTCTATCCATCCTATGAATTATTCCATATGTATGGCATTAACTATTTTACGACACTTGACACTTAATATATAGCTGTGATTATAATCACAAATATTTTAATTGCATTTTATACTAATATTATTATTATTTTATATATTCACGTCTTTGATCTAATTACCTCACCCGATATAATTTCTTTAAAACCATAAACATACCTATATATATATATATATATATATATAAACTTTGACCGGAACAAGCTGGATTCAGGAGGAGCAAGTCATGTATTGATCAAATCGCCACTCTACGGATCATCATTGAACAAAGCTTGGAATGGCAGTCAGTCAGCTCTCTATCTCAACTGCATCGACTTTGAAAAGGCCTTCGACAGCGCAGTGTCGATCGAGAGGTGATTTGGCAACTACTTCTCTACTACAGGGTGCCATCGACAATCATACATCTCATCCAACCGTTATTTATACGACAATGCTGCATGCCAAGTAATCCACAACGGGAAACTTACGGAAGCCTTCGAAGTGAAGACGGGAGGGAGACAAGGCTGTCTACTATCACCAATGAACTTCCTGATTGCAGTAGATTGGATAATGCGACAGACAGTGCGGGAAATGAGGAAACAAGCATAAAATGGACACACACAAAACACTTGGAGGATCCGGACTTAGCCGATGATATATGTCTCATTTCACACAAACTGGAAGATATGCAAGTGATAAAAGCAACAAGTTGGCAGAAGAAGCATCAAAGAAAGATATGGATTCTGGTGAATGCAGAGACCACAGAGGTGCTGATGTAGATTCCTGGCCAACAGCAACAGTAACAACAACAGACAACAATCAGCCAGGATAAATGGGAGGAACCTGAAAGAAACAACCTTCTTTACCTGCCTACCTGGGAAGCATCGTTTCAACTACAGGCGAAACTGACGAGGACATCAAAGCCAGAATCGGAAAAGCAAGACAAGCTTTCATTACTCTCAAGTCTGTTTGGAGGTCAACAACAGTTAAAATCAAAAATAAGATCCGAAATTTCAACTCCAATGTGAAGTCACTGCCCATCATAAAGAGCATCTCAAACAAACTTCAGACCTTCTTTAACAGTTGTCTTTGCTCTATAATCAAGATCAGATGGCAAGCCGGAGAAGATCAGCAACAGGGATCTCTAGGAGCGAACCAACTCAGCAGGAACCGATTGTGCAACAAGTAGGCGGGAATAAATGGAGATGGATTGGCCATACACTGAGGAAACAAACCATCAAGTGACATCACTAGACAAGTCATTGTTCTAGTGGAACCCGAAAGGGAAGCGGCGAGCTGGTCGACCAAGAGTGACTTGGAGGAAGTCATGTGAAGAGGAGATGAAAGCATGTGGGCAGACTTGGAGCGGGATGAAAAAGTTGGCAGAAAACTGAACGCAATGGAGACGCGCAGCTGAAGCCCTATGTTCCTTTAGGAATTAAAGGATATAATATATATATATATATACATATATATATACATATATAAATATATATACATTTGTACAGCTTGATAATAAATTCATTGAAAAAAGTCTTTTCGCTGAATCCCTTGTTTTGATTTTCTAAATTTATTTTTACCGAAAAAACAATAATATAATTTACAAAATGCCCTGCAATGACTGTGAGGTTAACCATATAGGTCAGACTAGTAGATCGTGGGTAGTTAGATTGTCCGAACATAAGAATTTAGCTAAAGTAAGAATGGTCGACTTCGAAAAGGTACGTAATTAAGAAAGAACTCAACAATTGCACAACATGCATTCACACATAACAACACAATAGAGCGATTTGGAGCAGGTTAAAACTATAAAAGGCAATCCATGTAGGTAGAGAGAGGTTGATTACTGAATCCTGCCTGGTTCATTGAGTCTACACCGAATACATGCAATAAAAATGACTCAATGCAAATATCAGAGATATGCATGGAAGATATTATTACCACCAGTCAGTCAGTCAAATCAGAGGAGAATAATAAATAATCCTAAAATTGTATTTTAATTCACGTATATCATAACATTCTAACAAGTTACTTATTTTCACTATAAAAACTTTCACTTGTCTTATTTCCCATCCGTCTGTATTGGATGAATAACACTCATATTATTTCAGGATTTCATCATGAGCTGACAGTAGTTAGAGAACCATTGGAAAACCTGGGAGTACTGGACAGCTGTTTCGTCCGCCTAGTTTGGGACTCTTCATCAGTACGCACCCACCGGGATTCGAACCCAGGACCTTCCGGTTACAAGGCGAGCTCGTATACCATTAAGCCACTGGGACCCGATCCAATGGCCAGTGCATGAATTCTTACTTCAGCCGATTCACGACATAGTGCGACCGCTAGCCAATGTCTTCGGCGAGTATTTGTCCTCACACCCGACCAGCTGCACCCTACTGGTCACGACTTCTCACTGGAACCCAGGTAACTACCTACCTGTATAGGGTCAGTCGCCAGTGAGCATCTTATTGGATTTCAAGTGTAACCGGAAGGTTCTGGGTTCGAATCCCGGTGGGTGCGTACTGCTGAAGAGTCCCAAACTAGGACGAAATAGCTGTCCAGTACTCCGAGGTTTTCTAATGGTTCTCTAACTACTGTCAGCTCATGATGAAATCCTGAAACCAATCAAATCTCTACAAACTAACACTTGAATACTCATATTATTATTTCTGAATGTACATCATCCTATATTGATTTTTATTTAAATATTTAATCATCGATTTCACTCATGTGTATAAATGAGGCAAGAAACTTGTGTGAGTGAGTGAGTGGCTTGATATGATTATGAGCAGTGATAGTTTGTGGTCGGAACGTGGTCGCATCAGTTAATATTACTGTATGAAAAAACTGTGTGATTTATCAAAGCAAAAATTTATCTATAACGGAGTTATACTCTACCAATACAGTGCCCAAGTTTTAAACTTGTACCGAAAGAAGTATTATTATTATTATTATTGTTCACTTGGATTCCTAGAGGAACACTAGATTTCAAAAGCAAATTTCCACTTTATGCTGCTCTCTGTGATCCTCTCTAGTTAGCTCCACGATTCCTCATAGGCTTTCACTTCCTCCTCGCACGATTTTCTCCATATCACCCATTAACCAGTACTTTTCTATTAGAGTTCTACTTGAGCGATGACCTGAAGAGCAATATCACTCGACAGTCTCCCCAGTGTAGGTTCTAGACTAGTTCTTTCTCAAAGTTTCTTGTTGCTATTTTTTTCCTGGCTGGCCATCTGGTCTTCAATAAGAAAAGAAGACAACTGTTGATGTAAGTTTGAAGTATGTAGCAAATACCCTTTGTGATGTCGCTCTTGCCGAGTTTCTGTCCCATGTAGAAGAACTGAATGTGGATGGGATGGAAATGGGCTCCCCATTGGGTCCCATTCTGGCTGATTTCTTTCTAAGTAAGCTAGAAAATTCACCTTCGAACAACCTTATCAGTAAGCTCTCATTTTATTGCTGATACATAGATGATACTTTCATTCTTTGTGATAATGATTCGGATAGGAGTACAATAATTATTGAATTCAATGAAGTACATTCTCCGCGATGAAATTCATATGCGAAGAGGAATCCCAAGACAGAATTAATCGCCTTCCTGGATGTCTTACTTACAAGAAAACCAGATGGCAGCATAAAAAGATATTTGCATAGAAAAAGTACTTGGACAGGACAATATACATGTTTTCACAGCTTCGTTCCTATCAAGTACAAAAGAAATTTAGTGAAGACCCTCAGCCATAGAGTTAGTTAGAGCTATATGCTCAGAAGAAGTAACTGAAGATGAATTAAGCATTGTATATGATACTTTGATTGAAAATAGCTATCCGGAAAAATTTATCAAGAAACACATGACAAAGAAAGCGGCGGAAAAGGACTACTCACTATCTGTAAACAAGAAGCCTCTTTATATACGATTACAATTCATGGGCGATATACCAAGTGAGATACTTACGAAGAAATTAAGAAAATCAGTTCAAAGAACTTTTAATGCTGGCGAACTACACGTCTTATTCTGTACACGACCGATGGTGCTGCCTCGACTGAAAGTTGAAGTACCTAGACTAGCCACTCCACATTGTACCTACCAATTCAACTGCGCTTGTGGTGGAGAGAGTTATACTGGCCGTTGCTGTCGGAACTTGATTTTTTGTGCTGGAGAACATCTCGTTGTATGACTAAGTAAAGGTGTAGTTCGATATTGGACCATCTGGTGCAAACCGGTCTGCCACAAAGCCAGCCAGTATGGAAGAATCTTCTCTGTAATCTACCGGGTGCCTAATAAATTGCCAAAATCATTGAAGCACCACATGCTCCAAACAGCAGAGGCTATTGCGATTTGCCTCAAACAACCAGTGATCTGTCTGCAAAAGAAGTAAGTACAGCCAGACACTACTACTGCCCTGGCCAGCCTTCAGTATAGACTATAAATTCATGAATTTGTAATATTATCTTTCCTAATTTTTCTGATATTCAGTGTGTAGTGTTATGTTAATGCTATTGAGCTGTAATCTGTCAATATTATTATTGATTCGATGTTATTTAAACAGCAACATTAATGTTGTTCATAACACTAATTCATTCATTCACTATAATGGATGGATATATAACTGTAGAGCCTGATAATGAAGGGGTTATCGAAAAGAGTATTCTTTGTTCAGTATCCATTCTTTTGAGAACTTCAAATTTGTGTTGAAAATTCGAATCTTCTTTTTATGCTGACTATGCCAATGCAGAAGATTTCCAAACTGGTTTCACGTTGATGAAAGCATATCTGGCTTTTCCGATTGTGACTGGTTTTGACATCTTCATCCATTCCGCTACCCAGGTAAGTGAAAGATATAACCTCTATTAAATCTCTCCCCCGTTGATGGTGATTGGTACTGGTCGTTGTTGTTGTTTCTGTTGTTTGGTTGGTTAGTTAATTATCTTCATCACGTCTGTCTTCTTTATGTTTACCTTGAGTCGTGTCTTCACTGACTACCCCTTCATCCAACTTGTTGGTTTTCACCAGTAAATCTTCAAGGCTTTATGACATTAGATATAAATCATCCACATGCGAAATCCAGATCTTCTAGAATCCACTATTGATTATTAAGGGTTTATTATATAGTTGATTGAATTACTCGGAGGTGGTTTCTAAAGATACGAAGAAATTACACAGTAGTCAGTGACACAATGGAGGTAAGGCATAGAAATTCGATGTGGTGAGAATTTCCATTTTCATGAGAGACACGTTTTACTGACTACCCATTTGACAAGAAGGTGAGAAAATGTACCGCAGAAACATTTAGAAGTGACCAATACAGAAGAGACTAAGACCACAGTAGAAGAAGAAACTGATCGAACGTTTTCTGTACACTGAGTTTGAAGTTGCGCTGACAAACCTCTAGCACCTGCGTCATACACAAATGTCGAAATATAACACCCCTAATACTATTCGGGTTTTGTCTTGTCGATAATATTATAAGATAACTCCAGTGGAGCTGACTAACCTGAGTTTGCTAGGAGCTTGAGAAATGAACTGATAACTGTCTTGTATCAACCTCTCAATAACCATAACGGATAGTGTTCATAAAAGCGTTTGAAACGTGTGCACATTTTGCAGCCAATGTTACTACCAGCTGCAATGAAGCAAATGAACTTGTAAACGCACAATGAAATAGCCTGAAGCATCAGTTCGTCTTTCACACATCCATTGATCATTTGTCAACTGTAGAAATGGATTCGCAGTTTGGTGGGAAACAGTGCTTTACTCAGTGATCAGGATAAGCAGTTGTTCAATGTGTCAGCAGTAATAAATGGTGATTTCTTCCGCACCATGTGGATTGTCCCAGGCTTCTCTCTTAGTTTCATGCTCTTCTTGATGAATCTCGTAAGACATCCATTTTCGTAGGATTTTAAACACGACAATAAGTACTTCAGCAGTATAGTAGAAGTGTAACATTTGATACGATTACAGTATGCCTTTAAACACAATCCAAATAATAGTCATAATAATCACAGCTTTATCCTCCTGTGGTGAGAGCAGGCTGCTAGCCAAATGGTAGACATTAATTTACGTCAATGTCTCGGTCACTAATATTGGCCGTGGGAATATATGAACAAGATTGATTCAACAACCAATCACAGCAGACTTAACGTTGGCGAATATGATTCGCAGATATATGACTTAACTTTCTGAGAAACCAGTCACCTTGAGCAAAAAACAACCAATCAGAAGACTGTGTTTGTCTGTTTGAATAAGCTATAATAATGTACATGATATATATATACGTGCTGATTTCCGTAATAAAAAGATTTGTTGCCGACCCTTGTCTTCTGTTGTTACACTCCTACTCGAATTGTTTATCCACTACACAGAATCCTCAGTGTAGTTGTAAGGATGTACAAACTTCTTTGTTCCTCCATTACGAATAAGACTTTATTTTTGATACAACTTTACAGTGTTATACAGGAAGTAATATTTACTGATGACAAAGTTTCGAGCACAAATTGTTGTTACTCAGAATCATATCAAGGTACTCACTCACACAACTTTCTTACTTCATTTATATACATGAGTAAAAATTGATGAATAGATGTTTGAATAAAACCAATATAAGATGAAGTACATTCAGAAATAATAATAATATGAGTGTTATTGATCAATTACGATCAGATGGGGAATAAGACGAGTGTTTTTATAGTCATAATAAGTTACTTGTTAGAATGTTGTGATGTGCTTGAATTGAAATAGAATACAATTTAAGATTATTCATTATCCTCCTCTGATTTAACTGACTGGTGGTAATAATATCTTCTATATTTCTGGTATTTGAATCGAGTCATTTCTGTTGTATGTGTTCGGGGTAGATTCACTTGATGGACCAAGATTCAGTAATCAATCTCTCTCTCTGCACTTACATAGATTACTTTTTAGAATTTTAACCCTCTCCCACCCACCCCCTATTGTGTGGTTGTGTGTTAATGGATGCAGGGCAATTGCTGAGCTTTTTTCTAAATTACTCATCATCTTGGCGTCAACCATTATTCCATTAGCTAAATTCTTATGTTTCGACAATCTGACTACCTCCGATCTACTAGTTTGCCCTATTTAGTTGACCTCACTCACAGTCACTGCAGGGTATTTTGTAAATTATATTATTTTGTTTAATTCGGTCAACCTACAGGGTTCTTTAACCTACAGAGCTTGTCTATGAGTGGGGTTGTAGATTTAAATACCACTCTAATTCCTTCTTTTTTGGGAATCTTACGTACGGTATCACATGTCTCCTCTTTATATGGTATCACAGTTAATGCCTTATATTCTCTCTTATTTATGTTATCATTACTAGTCTCACAATTATTCTTATTTTGCTTTTGGCCTTTTCTGATCTTCCTAATGAATTTTATGGGATGGTTAGTTATTTAACACCAACGCTTTTTCTACCTTTTTCATTTCACTATTTATGTTTTTAGCTGTACTACTTAGTGCTACTGCACGGTTTGTTAGACACAGTTAACTAAGCGTGCCCTTGCATATCTATCAGAATGCGTCGACTTTTTAATAAACGCCAGTATGTTCGCCTTCTTTTACAATCTAACATGATAGCTAATTCTCCGTGTTCATTTTCTGATTCAAATGTGGATTTGATTTCCTGTACTAGTGAGTTTACATATGTGAAATTGTCATCTGCATATCTCCATCATATTTTTGAAATAGGATTAAATGTATTAAGATTAATATTTTCCCAGTTGCCTCATTGCAGCACCTTTTGTTTGTCGATATATTTTGCCTGTGTGATTTATTAAAATAAAACCTTATCAATTATGGAGTTATACTCTACCATGGAGCTAAAGTTTTATACTTCTTATATCAATAAGCTTCTTTATTACCTGTAAATTTGTGACTTGTGCATGTACCAATATGGCAGCCTTATTGGACAGTTTCGATTCGTTTATTTATGGCTGTATTTTCTGAGGGTTTGTAAATACAATATATCATATAGCTTGTTTCTAACAACAGAAGGCAAAGGGCCGGAAACAGATCCTTTTATTATGGAAATCAGCACGTATTTATATATATATTTCATGTGCATTATTATAGCTTATTCAAGCAGACAAACACAGTTTACTTATTCGTTATTTCTGGTTTCTCGGAAAGTTACGCCATATAGCTGCGAATCTTATTTGCCCATGTTAAGTTTGCTGTGATTGGTTGTTGAATCAGTCTTGTTCATATTTTCTCACGGCCAATATTAGTGACCTAGACATTGACGCTAGTTAATATCTGCCAATTGGCTAGCAGCCTGCTCTCACCACATGTTTAATAAAGGATGTTGTGATTGTGTTTGTCGGCGTTATTCCGGTCGTCATTTTTCCCAAGTCTGACTGTTATGTTTATTTCAATGTAGGAGATAAATTCAAGTGGTCATTTGGTTATAGCCTTATGTTCTGAAAGTGCATACTAGTCAAGTTAGAGGAACCCACAATTCGGTATCACTCTGGCATAACAGTAGTTCACTGTGAAGTGTTTCGTCTTCATCCAGGATCTGTGGGTTAAACTAAAGTGCATCACGTGACTCAGTGCTATTCTATCTGAACCACAGACTAATCTCTTTTTATATTTTTCACTTTATTTTCGAGAAATTCTCACCGGCAGTTTCAAAGCCAATAAAAAATGTTCGTGAGTACATCTTGCGACTCAAGGATTAGAATTGAAAACATTTATTTCCCGATACGAATTTAAAACAAGCAACTGTGCGTCGGTGGCACAGTGATTAGGACTATCGCCGACCATGCACATGGTCCGGGGTTCGAGCCCACGCCGGCGCACACCTGATATCTATGGTCGGCCTGCGAAATTTGGGCTACCGATATCCATGCTGAAAATTCCATACTTGTACCAAAAGTACAGTGTGGAATCAAGCTGTAAATCAAAAAAATAAATAAATAAAGCAGGATTAAATGATGGATTCATCAAATTTCGGTAGAACTCGTCAGCTGCTCAGTACTCTACATACATGGATATATATACACTTTTGAAATTACATTGGGAGATATAAGACTGATAAGTACACAAACTACATTGAATTAGTCATGCAGAAAGACGACATGCGCGAGTGTTTTCCAGGTTTTGTTCAAATAGATAAGGGGAGAGAGAGTATGAGAGATCAAAATTAAGATAAATTGCATTACGCTTCAATAACATCACTGAGATAAACAATTACTCATTAGGGAATATAACGAGAATTGCAAACAGACTAAAATCAATAGTAATAGTTATAATAACAACAATAATGATAGTGTTGAAGTGAGTTAAGATAATCCTACTGATAAAGGATAGTTTTAAATGAATCAAGAATAATAATAATAAGAGGTAGAATAATAAGTAAAACGTATTACCATGGTAGATTCAGAGTGACAACCATCTCCTTTTGTACACAGAGACCTGGTATATAAACTCGAATTGCACAAGCCTCCTCGGCAATTGCAAGCATCTTCTTGTTTCTTTGTCTGCTGACAAAAGTGAATGTCTTGACCACGTCGATATCATGTCCATAATCCACAAGATATTTTGTTATTGAAGATTTTGACACTTTGCTCTAAGCTGTTTTCAACCAACCATCTACTCGCATGATGGAGCATTTGCCAAAATGGTACGAACGGTGAGAAGTTTCTATTTGACGATAACTTATAGACGAATCAAACAGTATGAAGGAGAGTATAAACAGAGAGTATTATGAAAAGTGGTTACTGCAGAGAATTCTACGATGTCCTGACATTGAAAATTCAGTTCGCACAAACAGTTCATCTTCTGCTTATTCTTCATTCTATCCTCCCACGCGTTCCATATTCATGATCAATTTTCTTTCATTTCTCTTGTCTTAAAGTTCACAGATCCTTTATACATTATTATTATTACTATTATTCCTTAATGTTTCAAGAGGAACATAGGTCTTCAACAGCACGTCGCCACCTTACACTGTTCTCTGGGGCCTCGTGACGGTTAAAACCAATGGTTGAAAACAATTGGTGACATGGCTGAAAATCGTTCTCAGTGGCTGGCTAGCTTGTGCAGATGCATCCACTCCTTGTGACTTATGATTTCCAATGAAACTGTTTTGTTCTTTGTTATTACTCTTCCTTTGTCTCACACCTCCGCTTATTGTCTTTATTATGCTTTTCTTGTACTTTCTTCTCTTGCTTTGTGTGCTACATGGAGGGAGTGTGGCGACTTGAACTGGTGCACATCAGTGCAAAGTTCTATGTCGAAAACAGACAGACAGTGTAGTTCTTTTTAGTTGACTGTATGATTGCCCTTAAGCTCTCTCACTCAGTTCAGTCACTAAATCCGTTAGGTATGACACGATCAACTTACTGCGGTACTCTAACAAATAGTCTGATTGGTTTTTGTTTTCCTTTCTTCGTTACTATTATATGGTTGTTGACATCTTCTATTACACACTAATTTTATATTTCATATTCTCTGGTGTATTGTTTAAAATGTAAACGCAACGCTATTCTTTTTATTAATCTATCTTTTTTTGGTTGTTACTTTTTGATTTTAAAATCTTATAAAATTTATGTGGTAATTAGATGCAATATATTGTAATGCACACTGAAAATTCCATACCTGTACCACAAATACTGTTTGAAATAAAGCTGTTATTATTATTAAACTTACAAGTAACCTAATATGTCTGAACACTTGATACATCATTTCTGTGAGTCCTAACCTTTCAAGTATTGATTAGTAAGGATTCGATTGATTGGTTACAGGAATGGTTTCATCATGAGCTGAATATAAATAAGATGCTCACTAGCAACTGGTCCTATTCAGGTAGGTAGTTACCTGAGATTCTAGTGGGAAGTCATAACCAGTAGGGTGCAGCAGGTCGGGTGTGTGGATAAATACTCGCCGAATAGACATTGCATGGAGGATTTAATCATGAGCTGACATCAGTTAGAGAACCACTGGAAAACCTGCCGGGGAGTACTGGACAGCTGTTTCGTCCTAGTTTGGGACTCTTCACAGTACGCACCCACCGGGATTCGAGCCCAGGACCTTCTGGTTACAAGGCGAGCTCGTAGACCATTGAGCCACTGGGACCCAATCCAATGGTCCTTGAATTCTAACTTCCGCCAATTCACGACTTTGGATCGGGTCCCAGTGGCTCAATGGTCTACGAGCTCGCCTTGTAACCAGAAGGTCATGGGTTCGAATCCCGGTGGGTGCGTACTGCTGAAGAGTCCCAAACTAGGCGAACGAAACAGCTGTCCAGTACTCCCCGGCAGGTTTTCCAGTGGTTCTCTAACTGATGTCAGCTCATGATTAAATCCTCCATGCAATCAAACAAAATCCCTACAAAACCGATACTTGAGAATTGACATTGGTTAGCAGTGGCGGCATATCGTCAAATGGCAGAAGTTAGAATTCATGCACTGGTCACTTGATCAGGCCTCAGTGGCTTAATGGTTTACGAGCTCGCTAACCTTGTAACCAGAAGGTTGTGAGTTCAAATCCTGGCGGTGGGTGCGTACTATTGAAGAGTCCAAAACTGGGACTTGTAATGGTTCTCTAACCGATGACAACTCATGATGAAATCCTCTACTGCACTGTATTCCTCCTCATGTTATGAGTATTACATTTCTACCCTTTATGAGACTGATCTGAACTTGGCTCTCTTCCGATGTTAATTGAGTTCTACTCATCGATTATATCAGTTACATTGAATCATTCAATTTGTGTATTTTGTCTTAGTTTCTACGGATTAAGCTTCAGAATGATATCGTTGATTCGCTGAACACTTCTCCATTTACACAAATTAATGAGAATTTTTAAGCCTCATCTTCTCCTAACATAATGTCCTCTATGTCACCATAGAACCCACACCTGAATCATTATTCTTATTTGCTTCCCATTTGCGGATTTTCCTCTAGCGTCATGTCACCAAATGGTCTCCTCAGGAGATGTTCACTTCATCTAAACTTCCGTCAGCATATTTGTTGGGATAGAATTTCTTTGTTGTATCTTTGCTAGAATTCCTTAATGTGGCTGTCAATAAAAGTCTGACATAGACTGTTCGAGATCCTTTTCGTGACGCGTCATGTCCCTGAAGCATATAGACTGACTAATTATTATGATTATTATTATTATTATATCCTTTAATTCCTAGAGGAACATAGGGCTTCAGCTGCGCATCTCCATTGTTTTCGGTTCTCTGCTAAAGTTTTCACCTGGCTCAAAGTCTGCCCGCATGCTTTCATCTCCTCTTCTCTGCATGACCTCCTCAAAGTCATCCAACCGTGGGACGACCGACTCGCCGCTACCCTCTCGGGTTCCACTAGAAGACTTGTCTAGTGATGTTACTTGATGGTTTGTTTCCTCAGCGTATGGCCAATCCATCTCCATTTATTCCTGCCTACTTGTTACACAATCGGTTCCTGCTGTTGGTTCGCTCCTAGAGATCCCTGTTGCTGATCTTCTCCGGCTTGCCATCTGATCTTGATAATTGAGCAAAGACAACTGTTAAAGAAGGTCTGTAGTTTGTTTGAGATGCTCTTTATGATGGGCAGTGACTTCACATTGGAGTTGAAATTTCGGATCTTATTTTTGATTCTAACTGTTGTTGACCTCCAAACAGACTTGAGAGTAATGAAAGCTTGTCTTGCTTTCCCGATCCTCTTGCTTTGATATCCTCGTCAGTTCCGCTTGCCTGTAGTTGAAACGATGCTTCCCAGGTAGGCAGGTAAAGAAGGTTGTTTCTTTCAGGTTCCTCCCATTTATGCTGGCTGATTGTTGTCTGTTGTTGTTGTTACTGTTGCTGTTGGCCAGGAATCTTCATCACCTCTGTTGTCTCTATGTTCACTTAAAGTCATATCTTCCTTTGATGCTTCTTCTGCCAACTTGTTGCTTTTCATCACTTGCATATCTTCCAGTTTGTTAGAAATGAGACATATATCATCGGCGAAGTCCAGATCCTCCAATTTGTTTTTGTGTGAGTACATTTTATGCCCGTTTCCTCATTGCCAGCCACTGTCTGTCGCATTATCCAATCTACTGCAATCAGGAAGATCATTGGCGATAGTAGACAGCCTTGTCTCACTCCCGTCCTCACTTCGAAGGCTTCCGTAAGTTTCCCATTGTGTAGTACTTGACATGCAGCATTGTCGTATAACTAACGGTTGGATGAGGTGTATAATTGTCGATGGGACCCCGTAGTAGCGAAGTAGTTGCCAAATCACCTCTCGATCGACGCTGCGCTGTCGAAGGCCTTTTCAAAGTCGATGAAGTTGAGATAGGGAGGTGACTACCATTCCAGGCTTTGTTCAATGATGATCCGTAGAGTGGCGATTTGATCAATACATGATTTGTTTCTCCTGAATCCAGGCCTGTTCCGGTCGAAGTTTTTCATCCAAGGTGGCGTGTTTGACTCTCTCCAGGATGATGCAGCTTAGTATTTTGCTTGGGATGGACAGGAGCATAATTCCGCGCCAGTTTTTGCATTGACTTAAGTCCCCTTTCTTTGAAGTTTGAATAAGTATCCTCTCTTCCAATCCTCGGGTACTTTGCCCTCTTTCCACACCTTCTCCAGCAGTGGTGTCATCAAGTCCGCTGTTGTCTCTGGGTCTATTTTCAAAGCTTCTGCTGGGATTCCATCTGGTCCTGGTGTTTTCCCAGCTTTAAGCATCTTGATTGCATTCAGGACTTCTGATTTCGTCGGGGGGTCAGTGTTCACTGGTAGTTCTGCTTCCGTTGTTGGTATTGTTGGGCGCGTTGTAGGTGGCGGACGATTTAGAAGTCTTTTGAAGTGTTCAGCCCAGTGCTTTCTCTGTTCCACCTCTTTGGTGATTGACTTTCCATTGTCATCCTTACTGGCTTAATCTGTGTCGAACGTTTGCCAGAAAGTGCCTAGTTGTTTGGTAGAGTGTGGCGAGGTCTCCTTTGCCTGCAGCTTGTTATGCTTCAATTTCCATGGTTTCATAATATTTTCTTTTGTCTTCCTTGGCACTCTTCTTCACTCTTTTGTTCAGTGTATTGTAGCTTGCATTCAACTCCTGTTTTTGTTGCTCGTCGGTGCACTGGATAATCTTTTGTTTCACTGTCCTTCTCTCTTCTATTAGTTTCCAAGTGTCCGTAGTGAGCCACTGTTTGTCCTGTCTCTTTTTTCTGCCTAGAATGTCCATGCAGGTTTGACTCCACACCGTTTTCAAGTTGTTCCAGTGCTTTTCGACGCTGACCTCTTCGCCACTGTTGATTTGTGTCTCGGCTTCGTACTTTATGCTTGCAATGAAGATGTCCTTTGTAGCCTGGTCCTTCAGTTTTTGAGTGTTGAACTTGGCTTGTGGTCTATCTACAGCTCCTGTTTCCCTAAAAGCTTTTAATTTGATTTGGATTGTCCCTTGTACGAGATAGTGTTCTGAGCCAACGTCCGCTCTCTTCTTACTTTTGTGTCCAGTAGGCTGCGCCTCCACTTCCTTGAGATTGAGATGAAGTCAATTTGGTTTTTGGTTCGACCATCTGGTTTGACTTGTTTATTTTTTTGACTTCATGGGCAGGATCCTTTAACCAACAAAGCTTGTTTCTGGTTGATTTTTGGGTTTGAATGACACTTTTATTCCTTCCTGCACTGTTAAGAATTCGGCGTAAGCTTTCCGAGGTTCCTTCTTTGTGTGGAATTACTACTGATGATATAGATTCCTTATTGTTGGCGATGTCTTGCGCATGTTCGACATCCATGTCGTCATTAATATTACTATTTTTACTATTATCACTACTATCAATATTTATTTCATTTTTACATTTCCTACATATTTCCTGACTAATTTATCAGTGTAGTTATTAATTTTCAAGGCTTCTCTTATACGCCTCACTTCTTGTCTTAGATTTTCCTTGGTACTACTTAGTTTTTGTGCTCTTCACTTAAACATTTCGCCAATCCTATTTTTACTGACATAGGATAGGATGAGTGGAAATCCAAATATCAGTTTAATATGTGTGGATTTCTGTAAACCCTAGTGCCTAACTTCCCTTCTTCTTTCTTTTTTACTCTACAATCTAACACTGCAAACTCCCCTTCTCAAATTTCCAACTCATAAGGTAATTGAATTGCCTCCACCTATTAGTCCACACGATCAAAAAATTAATTTATGTCCTCTGTTCCAAGTATAGTGAATATCTCACAAACATACCTCCACCATAATTTTGGGATTGGCCTGAAAGTTTCAGTCGCTACATTTTCCCACCTATCCACGAATACATCTGCACAGTGTCGGGATATTGGTGACCTCATGAAAACTCTCTCAGTTTGCCCTTATACTTTCAGTTCCACTCCAAAAGTAGGATGTAGGTATGCAGTTAGATTTCAAAGTCGTGTGGTTATAACTGATGCTGTGATTATGAACAACAAATTGTGTTCGAATCCTAGTCACCCAGTAAGTAGTAATACTGTGTCACTAACAGTGTGTGTTCTATTAATAAACAAATTAATATGCAATTATGTGACACTTTTATTGAAAATTCGAATCTTCTACGTCTGTTTGTGTGCAATAGACTCATAGACTGACTTCACATTCATGGAGATCTGTCTTGCTTCTCCCACCTGATTATCAATCCTTCATGTGTACATTCAGTTTGCCGTAAAACATCACAACACCGTATACTACTTACAAATTGTTGTCAGTAGTAAGATTCTGATTCTTGCAATTTTCTAGTCGAAAATAACGGAATAATTGTCAGAATAGCTAACGGTAACAAATAATAGTGACAGGTGAGAAAAAATAACAGGTGTAACTTGAAATCATAATTGGCGTAACATAAAAAAGGTATCTGGTCAATGGATCGTTATCAAGAGCACAGGAACTCATAAAAAATAATACTAGGCATAAGAAGAGGACATGGTTGTGAAACAATCAAAAGGATGTACCATTTGAAATGCTAATGATCAATGCAATGAAAGAAAGAAGAGATTTGTGAAGATTTATACCAACTCAAAAGTCACCCGTTTTAGGTCCTTAGCTTCAACCCCAACTTCATCTTTCCCAAACATAACCAGAGACCCACGAGATATCCGACTTTTTAATACAACACTTCATTAGGCATATTTCATTCATGATTACGATATCACTTAAAACTTTGCACTAACTTACTCACTGAACACTGGTGCACTCACACTTCATTAGTACTAACTGGTGCCCATAGTTTAACTTCGTCTATGAATGTTTGTTGCCTGTAACTGCGTCTGCTCCAAATGGAGTCTGGGAAATAGAAGTGGTGTATTTTTGTGCACAGGTCAAAGCTGAAACTCAACCAATTAATTGTCAATAACTGCAATCCATGTATCTATGTACCAGCTGATCTGCTTCACTGAAACTAGGATTTTCAGCTGGTTGACAAATTTATGTTTCGAAAAGTTCCACACTCCTATGCTGAGCCTATATGAAGGCTTAAAAGTGAAAGTTTAATAATTGATATCCCTGAATGTCTATTCTAAGGTATAGTAAGCAACCTTCATACAATTCTTCCCATTTATAAATTTGAATAAAGCGATAACGGCAAATCATGTTTTCATGTTTATTATTTCGTGGATTCTTTTCAACTGGTTACAACCTGAACAATACCGAAATTATAAATTAAATTAAACATCTGAACATACCATTTTACAATGATAGAGATTAATTGATCAGAAGTAAGTGTAATTTTTTGGTCACGACTCGTGTAAGTTGTTGAGCAATTAAGAGAAGTGAAAAGTACCGACTATTTGCAGAAGAACTGTATGACTAAGCTTGGAAACACAACGACATGGTCCAACAGTTATGTTTGCAAGTAGAAATATAGTTTAACTAGAAACAGACCTCGACTTTGGCACCGAAAGCCATAAAACGGTAAAATCGTCAGATACATCTATAGAATGGAGACCTGGAGGATAATTTATCTGAACTTCAATAGCTTTTGCCTTGTTAGTTACATAACACTGTTTGATCGTGTAAAGAGGCATTCTGCAGAAGAAAACAATGAGGAAGATATATCCACCGTTGAAAAATTCTTCCATGATAATGATTACCCACAGAATTTGATCAATAAACATGGAAAAATTAGTGTTAACAAGGTGAAGTACAATGCAGTAGAGAAAAAGCCCATCTTTGTACAGTCTGCCTTCAAAGGTGACTATACTGCTAGTGGAATAAAGTGCACACTGAAAGCTTCCCTGAAAAGAACATATCCAGCCGATAAGCATGCATGTGTTTATCGAACGACCAGTTGTTTAAGACTGTCAAAAGTGGGCAAACTCCCATCTCCAACTGAGTATACAAGGTTACATGTACGTGACCAAGCACATAAAGTGAAAGAACACAGAGAAGATATATTGTTCGAATCTCTGAGAGCATACTAAAAGATATGGATGAAACAACAAAACCGCAAGCATTAACACCGCGACTGAACACCAACTGCTGGAGATTGGTTGTCAGTTAAATTTGATAAACCGTCAATGTCCAGCTCTTGCTACACTGAGCATCACGCTGTCCGCCGAAGACCTTCAGAAACACTTAGTATTAACCGATGCGAAAAACAAAACACTGTTTGGCGACTCAAGAATCCTATATACTTACGCCAACATATAACCAACAATACTGTTATTACAGATGAAGGTCTAAGAAGAAAATGTTATAATGATAAATCATGATCATTCTTCTCATAGGTTTTAAATTCCACGGAACAGCGAAAGAGGAGACGATGACTGCTGGAATGATGATGCCCGCGAAAAATATGAAGAAGTTGAGTTTGAGCAAACAACCATGAATTGATCGTTCAATCTTCAACTACACTGACACTCCCCAGTAACAAACGGATCCATCCATTTTTCTATCACGTCCAATACACGTTGACGTGGATTCCAGTGCGAGAACCTGTCCCACAAGGACAAAGCTCAAATGGAAAACAAACAGAAAAGCCAACACATCACAGGCATACACAAACCACAATCTCACTCATCGATGACGACCTACGCCTTCTTCCAGTTAAAGGCATCCTCTTGACACATCCCCTTGCAACACAATCGCCACTTGCTAGAATGTCTCTTGCAGAATGCAACGTGACCATACCACCACCTCATGATACTCTTCGCACATCCTATTATCTATTCACTACCGATCACCACTGAAATCGCTTGTCACTCATTCTGCCTCAGTTCTAGTAACGGTGACGTATGCAAGCCTCAGTCGTCTACACTCTCACTCCCGGCGTGTGGGACCACAGCTAATCATCATCTCCGTGTGCACGTCATCCTCGGCACTAGCCTCCCCGGCGTATACGACCCATCTGCTGTCTTTAACATCAATCAATTCATTCACGGATGTAGAAGACTCGAAACCACCTCAGAAGTAATCACGACGAACAATTTAACAAAATTATGCAATAACAACAAGATACGAGAACAACACGTAAACATGGTGAATTCAAGAACACCAATTGATATGATACACCACACACTTATACAAACCGTACAAATAACCTCTCCGATCATGTCTCGATGTAATTCCTTTGAAGAATTGCAGGATTTACACCAGTACGCCTGCAACCCTTCTCAGTTAGGTTGACGATTGTAGGTTGGAGAATGTCCGGACTCAAACAAGATTAACCAACAATTACATTAATTGGAACCCAATCGATTACCTAACACAAACATAAAGATGGTAGAAAGAGGTCAGAAAATAAACTCTCCGATGATTTATCAACTTGAGATGTCAGCCTGCGCAGGGTTGTAGGTGTACTGCTGTAAGTCGTACAATTCTATACGGGTAATAAGTCGAAGAGCAGTCAACCGTACTTGGTGCGTTATTTTGCACATATGTTCATGTTGTATATATTCGTTTCGTATCAACACTCACGTATTTATACGTTAATCTTGTTTGTATCCGGACATTTTATCCTGCTTCAAGGCTTTTCAGCAGTACACTTGTAGAATCCACGAGAAATTGTAGGCGGTTTTAAGGTTATGACTTCGTTCAAGAATTATGATAGAAAGCCGGACTCGTTGTATTTGATCATGTACTGAAAAAGCTGCCTACTATCACGAACGATATTCCTGATTGTAGTGGACTGGATTATCCGGGAAATTGTGAATGAGACCAAGAAGATAGGCATACATTGGACCAATGAGAATACGCGAGATGATTTGAACTTCAGTTACATCAGCCGTCGTTGATCATCATCAATCTCGAACCCTGTGTTTATTATGTTGGCCGAAATCAGTCAGTTAATCGAAATGATTCTGAGAGAAATCAAACTGAATACATGTTATATCACTGACAATGGAGTGAATGTATTTCTCAAATGAGTCACTCCTAAGAATTATTGAAAGTGCCTGTCAGCCACGTCTCGTAAACCGTTAATGCCCAGCTCTTGCTACGCTCGGGCTCACGCTGTTCCTTGAAGTTTCTCAGAAACGATTATTAGTAATAACCGACGAAAAAACCAAAACAACGAATGGCGACTCGAGAATTCTTTATTGTAACACCAACATATAAACAATGTTACAACTAAGGTCTGTGAACAAATATTACAATAATAAATCACAATATTACTTCTGACACTTGTCTCCTGACTTCTTTCTGAACAGCGACCGATGAGACGATGACTGTCGTATTGATGCCTCCGCGAAAATTGGGGAAGTTGATTTTGAGCAAACAACAATGAATTGATCGTTCAAACTTCAACTAGATTGACAGCGCCTTTCTTACATATGTCACATATATATGGATATATATATATATGTGTGTGTGTAAAACTTGGCAACTCTCGTAGTAAGTAATTCCGTATTACTTTATTTATTAAATGTATCTATCATACAGTGACACATTTAATAAACAAACTAATATGCAATCGCCTTTCCTACCTTCTGGTGCATGATCACACCAATCAATGAGCATAAAATGCATGAACTGTTGTAATTGGTGAGTGAGGACACTGTAACAAAAGTATACTGCATAACGTCATTTACCAATGATGATATTTGAATGATATGCATGGTCGCTTAATTCACTTATATAAGTAGTACAGTGCGTGTGTGTATGCGATACAGTCTCATCGGTATGTATTGTAGCGAAAATGGTGAAATACAAGATTTTGTGACAGCATTCTTCTAAAAATGACGAATTTAGCATTGTAATCGTATTTTCTCGTAATTTTCTATCATTTTTCCAAAATGGATATTTATGGTATGGTAGTTGATTTTATTACAGGTAATGACTGCTGCCTTCGATCAATTGGGCTTCTAGAGATTGCTGTCAATTTTTGGAAGTCGCCATGCAATTATGTTCATGATGGCTCAAAAATAACAAAATAGATTATTCGGTGGTATTCTACTTGCCTACAATGAGAGATAGATAATCTCACTGTGTACAAACCAATCACCATGTATAGACTACTTGCTGTAAACAAGGCGTTAACTAGCCAGAGTTCTGTGATAATAAATATACTTAGTACTCTGGTATCTGCCCTTGTGAAGAGATGACGGAACATGTAGCGATCACTACATTTATATTAATAAGTTCTCTCAAGGTAAAGTATAGCCAAATTAATCAGACTTCAGTGTGTCTGGTCTCACTCATGATTTTCATTTGTTTTTTACCACTGAGTGAATGTCTCTCCATTCTCCCACATCCTGTTTCAGATGATTGATAAGCAGAACAAAAATGAACAGTGTAAGACTGTTTTATGACTAACTTGTCGGCTGTCACTCTCTGTAACTTTCCACTATCCAACAGATTTGTTTTTTTTCCCTTCACGTTCCCCAGTGGAACATAGGGCTCCAAGCCATTGGCTTGAAGTTTCTGTAGCAGTGTTTATTTACCAGGATGCGGTTGCTAGCCTCATACCCAACCTTTCCTCTTTACCAGAATCATTTCTGGCTTAGCGAGGTAAAGGAGTGCGTCTGTGGCCGGGGATTGAACCCCGGATCATGTGCATGGTCGGCGAGCGTCCTAACCGCTATGCCACCGACGCCAATAGATTTGTAGTCCATAACAATCAGACTTCAAATGTTTATCATCATCATCATCATTAATAGAATTCATTCATTGCTCGAGTGGAACACTGATCAACGTTGGAACATATCCTTTCCACACGATTGACTGCCTGCACTTCTATCCGGCTTCACTACTTCACGCGAGCTTTCGGTTCATCTTCACATAATATTTTCCATTTTTACATCATACCGAACTCGTGTTTGTCGCTGATTGTTCAGGTTGCATTCGAGTAGTAGAACAGTGTGTGTGGTGTCACTCGATGATAATATCCGTGTATATCCGGTCAACATTCATTTCCTATTGGACATTCATTAGTGGAACAATAGATTGTTGTCTGGCTCTATTTCATGTCTCTCCATCTCTCCACCTCAACTGATGCCGTTTTAGTCGTCTGGAGTAACATTTTATCAGATCATCAGGTGCAAAATATTGTACTAAACATTCCACCTGAAATCAATTGCTTCTCACATACTTTATCTGTCAATAAGTGACTAGTAACAAGCTCCGATAAGGAGCAATTGAGAAAAGAGAAGGAGTAACATCAGAGATTATTACATGACAACAAGTACGTGTTACTCGAAGTGAATTACAAAGTCTACAAAGTCATACTATTCCACTCGGTATAATTGCTTTCAGCTGTACATCATGTTTACTTACAAGAATTTCGCGTCATGGTTGAAACATACTGGTGACTGATTTTAGGCAAACTGATCATCATTGCTACTGGCTAGATGCTACTAAGCCTAATGACCAGTTGAATGAACAATCCACCATCATGAGAGTAGATCTACGACCAACATTGGTGAATGCACAGAGACGATGCAGTCTTTTCACAAAATACTTTTTATAAGCGTCACTGATGACCTGATTAGCTTGGTGGCAACGGTGGTGGACCAGCGTCCTTATTCGATCACCTGATAATTTAAAAATACTGCATTATTTATTCTGCACTGAAACCCACATTCCTGTGTTAAGACTTTCACTGACAATGCATCCAAGGCAATAACAGAATTAACATGCTCCTTAATAAAAAATATTAACATCAGTTGGCTGTTACTAAGAACTGAATTCATCACAAGGATATTTCATCGATATTGAGTGCCTCCTGCGAAGTATGCAAACTCCAACGTGATGCAGAATTCATTTCAACACTATGAACTCCTGCAGTGAGTTCGGTTCACACGACAGGTTGAAGCTAACTAGTTCTCCTAATATGATTCCTAGATGCAATTTGTCGTGAAACAACATCAGTAGTGAACATCGAAGAGTTAATTCATCCTTATTCTTCTTCTTCTTCTTCAGAAATTTCTCCACAATACACAACTGTAATACGAAAGGTATTCTAGACGAGATTTCAAGTCACAAACTAGAATGAAACAGCTCCCCAGTGTGCTCACTTGTATTCGATGATCCCTTCACCAGCCATGTTTCGTGATGAAATCGAAGTTGAAAGCAAATCACGTGCGTTGGAGACAACATTTCAGAGAGAGATAACCAATGTTATTACTATCCATTCCTTTTGTTTCGTGTGGTATATACCCATTCCAGACGAAATAGAATGTGATAGGATAGATCCCATCATGGCGACCTGTGTCAACGAGTACTGAGAAGCACGCTATCTCTTCAAATGTTACAGTGTCCTCACTCACCAATTACAACAGTTCATGCATTTTATGCTCATTGATTGGTGTGATCATGCACCAGAAGGTAGGAAAGGCGATTGCATATTAGTTTGTTTATTAAATGTGTCACTGTATGATAGATACATTTAATAAACAAAGTAATATGGAATTACTTACTACGAGAGTGCCCAAGTTTTACACACACACACACATATATATATATATATATATATCCATATATATGTGACATATGTAAGTAAGAAAGGCACTTTCAATAATTCTCAGGAGTGACTCATTTGAGAAATACATTCACTCCATTGTCAGTGACATGACATGTATTCAGTTCGATTTCTCTCAGAATCATTTCGATTGATTGACTGATTTCGGCCAACATAATAAACACAGGGATCGAGATTGATGATGATCAACTACGGCTGATGTAGCTGAAGTTCAAATCATCTCGCGTATTCTCATTGGTCCAATGTATGCCTGTCTTCTTGGTCTCATTCACAATTTCCCGGATAATCCAGTCCACTACAATCAGGAATATCGTTCGTGATAGTAGGCAGCTTTTCCAGTACATCATCAAATACAACGAGTCCGGCTTTCTATCATAATTCTTGAACGATGTTATAACCTTAAAACCGCCTACAATTTCTCGTGGATTGAATGGGTGTACTGCTGAAAAGCCTTGAAGCAGGATAAAATTATGTCTAATAATCCTTGGTTGTCAGTGATTCTGTGACTAATGGTGATTCGGAGTGAAATCCAACTTGAATTTTTCTCAATCGGATCTCTGCTTCTTGAATTGATTACGGTGTTGCAGCAATTGTTATTCTTCTGATTCCACAATACTTAATTACGTCACTTTAAGGTAACTTACTCCATAAACCTCCTATATGTCCAGTGACAACTATTACCAAAGGTCACAGACTATTATACATTCTTTGCGTTCTCTGTGAAACAGAAGGCTCATTTACAACATTGACATGAACTTCTGTTTCCTGATGACTTGAAGGCTAACTCCACGGCTGTCAGTAAGCTTCCGCTCCTTGTTCACATTAGCTCTCTCGTGTTATCATGAGGTCCATTCACAGAACTTCAATTACCATTAACCCTGAAATCGAGGGCGTTCATGGTGAATGGTGTTACCAGAAATGTCTGATCACTATACATCCACTTCATCTCCACTTCCTTCTGAATATTCGTTAGTTCAGCAATATGGTACTGACTGGTTTGATGCATTGCTACAGCTAGCTTCTTGTCTCATTGCTTATCCTCTATGGTGGGTCACCTGTTCCTTAGTATCTTGGGAAGGCAGATGTTGATGGTAGTCTGCAGCTGGTTATTGGAAATCTGTTTTCTACATTTGCTACACTAATTCAACTTGAATCCCGTCTTCGTTGTAGCTCTTACCAACTTGTTTGTTTGTGTTTGTCAATAGTAACGGCACAGATCATCAGCAAACTTTAGATCCTCTACTTGTCTTCTTTTTAGTCGTCCAGTGTATAGCGGTTTCAATCACAATGAAACGCCAAAATTTTGTCGAGTGTGATGCAAGCACTATTATCCATCACTTATTTTGTTTTCAGACAATCATGTTCTTTGATAAAACATAAACTCACGAACATTTTCATTTCAATTTCAAATCTTTTTTTGTTCTGCCAATCTTGAAGAAAATGTTGGAAAGATGTATGTAGTGGGGAGATTAGATGATAGTTGAGTTCGAACTATATTATATCACATCATATGCCATAGATCGTAATTTCATTCGGATTCCGCGAGAAGGATCAATGGGTGTCAATATCCAGGTCTAACTACACTGGACTTCACAATGTCCCTATAACACTTGCAGCAACTATGTGTAATAACTAACACAAATATCCAGAACACAGATTGGTGACTCAAAAACCCTTCATTCTTGCACCAATATAGAGCCAAGCATTAGGGGATTCAATACAGGTCTAAGAATAAATGTTATAACAATAAATCACAATAATACTTCTGATAGTATTTCTCCGTCTTCTAACGAACAGCGAACGATGGAACGATGACTGCAGTATCGGTTACTCCCGCAAAAATATGGAGGAGTTGAGTCTGAGCAAACAACCATGAATTGATCGTTCAATCCTCAACTACACTGACACTACTCGGTAACAAACGGATTCATCCATTTTTCTATCACGTCCAATACGCGTTGACGTGGATTCCAGCGCGAGAACCTGCGTCACAAGGACAAAGCTCAAATGGAGAACAAATAGAAAAGCCAACACATCACAGGCATACACAAACCACAATCTCACTCATCGATGACGACCTACGCCTTCTTCCAGTTAAAGGCATCCTCTTGACACATCCCCTTGCAACACAATCGCCACTTGCTAGAATGTCTCTTGCAGAACGCAACGTGACCATACCACCACCTCATGATACTCTTCGCACATCCTCTTATCTATTCACTACCAATCACCACTGCGATCGCTTGTCACTCATTCTGCCTCAGTTCTAGTAACGGTGACGTATGCAAGCCTCAGTCGTCTACACTCTCACTCCCGGCGTGTGGGACCACAGCTAATCATCATCTCCGTGTGCATGTCATCCTCGGCACTAGCCTCCCCGGCGTATACGACCCATCTGCTGTCTTTAACATCAATCAATTCATTCACGGATGTAGAAGACTCGAAACCACTTCAGAAGTAATCACGACGAACAATTTAACAAAATTATGCAATAACAACAAGATACGAGAACAACAAGTAAACACGGTGAATTCAAGAACACCAATTGATATGACACACCACACATATATACAAACCGTACAAATAACCTCGCCGATCATGTCTCGATGTAATTCCTTTGAAGAATTGCAGGACTTACACCAGTACGCCTGCAACCCTTCTCAGGTTGACGATTGTAGGTTGGAGAATGTCCGGACACAAACAAGATTAACCAACAATTACATTAATTGGAACTCAATCAATTACTTAGAACAAACATATGTACAATCAATACGTCGAATGTTGTGGATGCTGGCTTGATGATCTACCCTTGAAGAACTGTAAGACTTAGAGCGGTATGCTTGCAGCCCTTCTCATGTTGACGCCCTAGGTTGGAAAATCGTTGCAGAGTTCATCTGCTGACTTCCTTCTATCATCTATATCCTCAAATCTGAACGGTAACACGCTCATGTCATTGTATCATAGAATATAGATGACGAACAAACATACGACGTATCTGGTCAACCAAGCGTAGAAACAGAGTAATTTACACCAAAGATAATAACATTCAAATAGTAACTTGAAACAAGAAATGCCTTTATTCATGCAAGTCAATTTAACAATTACTCTTTCGTTTACACTTGGCTTATCCTCTCTAAACTGAGCAATATCTTTCGTCCTTTCAAATGCACCAATACTATCATAGTCATTGCAGAAGATACTTGAGTTGATGGGCGACTGTTTCATTGTGGATGACAACACCAACGATGACCGATTGATATCAGTTGATGAAGTTAGCGGTGGATCAAAAGCTGTTGTTGCTCGACTTTCAGAAATTTGTCTACCTGCAAGACCACCACCACTGGTGTCTTTTACTATCAGCTCAGGTTTAACACTAGCATCTGACGATAGGTGGGCTACATGCTGATCACTCACACTGACGGTCTGACAAGTATGCATGCCTTCTGCAACTGCATTGCATTTATTTCCACTTCACGTTCAAGTTGTACAGAACTTTTGTTCAACTCAGCAGTAGTAGGCATATCTATCATGTCATCATGATCAACCAAAGACAACTGTGAAGTATCATGATCATTATCACGAATATTCACTTTACCGTCAACTTCATCATTTTCAAACTCTTTTCTAACAGAAGTAGAAAATTTTGATTCCTCCCCGCAAATCCTAAAAGGTTTTATAACTTCACTCTGACTAGTAATACCTTGTAAACTTGTAGGGTCAGAACTGGACTCTGAAGCAGCAACTCTATTCTGTGACACTCTATTCAACAATGGCTTACCAGTTGCAACTACAGACTTCTTCACCGCACCGTTATCGTCACACAATTCGGAGTAAGGCCTGAAGTTTACATTTAGCTCATCACTGAACTTGCTCACTGGTTCACAGCTCACCTTTGTATGCACCTCTTGCAAACGTGTAAAACACAACCGTGTTTGTTTTGCATCTTGTAACTTATCTGTTGAGGATGTACTACGAATCCTGTTACACTCACTAGGTCTATATGCATTACTAGACATCATGGAGCCTTCTCGATATCCACCTCTCTGAGGCCCTTTCGTCATCAATGATTGCATTTTTGTGGTGGACCTTTTCACTCTATTAGCTTAGTTACCCAAATTCAAGTAGAAAATAAAATACCAAATGAGTTTAGTTACGGGAAGAATGTATTAAAGTTTGATTACTTGAGTTTACAAAGGTCCACAGTCCACAATAAACGGAATAGACTCCAGGTGCTGCGGAAAGACTGCTCCAGTAGTAATTCTCCAATGTTAACGTTGCCGGAGGTCGACCAAAGTACGTAGGAAGAAACTACGGTGCTCCTGCAAGAATCAGAGATAGAAAGCAGGTGATTAGGATTGATCGACGGCAGTTGAGATGGTGGAGAAGACGGAGAGTCGAAGGCACAGCTGTATATTTATTCAAAACCCGAGGTAAAGTTAAAGTACAGAGTTTCTGGTTAAAACAAAGTGGTGTACAATATGTTCATTATTTACATAGTAGTAAAATTTGGATAAGTTTCTTTTTTGAGGACTCCACAGGGCTCCCCCTCTTAGAGGTCCGGAGGACCATCAGTACTGCCCTCGTGGACGATTACATGAATACAAGCAACATAAATAAGGGATAGTGTCAACAATATGGATAACAAAAAATAACAACAACAATAAAGATACAAAGTTAGATCAGGATGTATGGCATGCATCCGAGTCGTATAAAGTTTAGCACATACAGGAATTTAAAAAAAAAATCAAAATTTGTTATAATTTTAAATAAAAATTTATGTACGTAATAAACCATGACATGTTCGTTAACATTTGGGAAATTCATATATAAATAGATATATACATATACTTGGTGAATGCGTGTGCTTGCAGTACAGTTGACGAACAGCAAATAATACTAATAAATATTAATGGTTATAATGAAGTGAATGTTAACAACAATAGTAAATAATAATAGTAATAGCAACTTTTGGATAAAAATAGGGATATATTACAACATGCATGAGCACGAGAAGATATGTGAGTCATATAAAGTCTGAAAGCATATACAATTGGTTCAGCAATGAAAATTGAAAGAGAAAGTCATGTCACTTAAATTTGCACTAACCATGAACATAGATTTTTAATGTATAAAGAAAAATATGTAAATACACAGTAATTAAGGAGGGGAAAGAAAACATTAAAAAAATATGGATTAAAGATCAATAGTTTTTGAAAAGGACAATACCTGTTTTTTTAGGTGAGGTACATATAAATAAATAATAGTGATAGTAACATCAAAGTTTACGACGAAATACTAACCGTCATGATGATAATGTCTAAACGAAAAAAAAAAAAATAATTTTTAATTATTTTTCTTTTGTTAGTCCTCAAAATGAACGTAGCGAGCCGGTTTACTGATTTGCCGACCACTACGTGTGTGATATGGAGGGAGGATAAGACTTGGTGCCGGTGGAGTGGAGTCGGATGTTTGATTATTTGATTGCGCAGCTGCCGATGTAGATTCAAAGTCGTTGTCGGTGTATGCGGGTTTGATTCGATCAATTGAAACAGTCTCTCGTCTTCCATTCTTGTTCACTGTAAAGTGTTTGTCTGAACGTTTAATAACTTGAAAGGGTCCTTCGTATGGAGGTTGCAATCCTTTTCTGATGGCGTCGACTCGAATGAAGACGAATTTGCAAGTTTGTAGATTTTTGTTGATCTGATCTCTTCGGGGAGATTGTCGAGGTGCTGTTGGTTGAAGTTGAAGCATTTGTCTAGTTAATCGGTTAGTGAAGTCGGCAATGTTCACGTCTGTGGAATCGGCTGAGGGGACTAGCTGTCCAGGCAAGGTTAGGTTGGTGCCATAGACAAGTTGAGCCGGTGTACATCCTAAATCTTCTTTGATAGTAGAACGGATACCAAGTAAAATCAAAGGTAAGTATTCACTCCACTTAGATGTATCATTCTGCGCCATCAGGGAGCTTTTCAGTTGTCTGTGGAATCTTTCCACTAGACCATTCGCTGCCGGATGATAGGCTGTTGTGGAGATATGTTTCACTCCCAGAAGTCTCGTCAGTTCGCGAAAGAGTGTCGATTGGAATTGAGGACCGCGGTCGGATGTAATAGTAGTTGGTACACCGTAGTTTGACACCCAGCGGTCAAGAAAAACTAAAGCAACGTTTTCAGCAGATATGTCGTTTAAGGGGCATGCAATAGCCCAACGAGTAAATCTATCAATCGCTGTCAGGATATGTGTATATCCCCTTGATGTTGGCAATGGTCCCACGATATCTATATGGATATGCTGAAATCTCCTTTCGGGTAATTCAAACGTCTTTGGGGTGGTAATAGTGTGGCGGTGTACTTTGGAGCATTGGCATTGGATACATTCTCGTGCCCATCTCCGAATGTCAGAGTTCATTTTAGGCCACACGAAGCGTTCGCCGATCAGCCTGACCGTGGCGCGTACTCCAGGGTGGGAAAGCGAATGTAAATGTTCGAACAATGCTTTTCGGCAACTGAGAGGGACAAATGGACGATTAGTGCCGGTAGATACATCGCAGACTATGGTTGCATCTGATAAGGGGATAGGCACATCTTTGAGCTGTAAGGAAGAGTTTCTGCGGCAGGTTTGGAGTTCAACGTCATCTTTTTGTAATTGAGCCATACGATCAAGACTGATGTCTACCGACGTTTGGAGCTGGTTAATGTCACTTCTTGAAAGAGAATCGGCTACGATATTAGAATCTCCTTTGATGAACTGGATGTCTGTGGAGAATTGTGAGATGTAATCCAGTTGTCTGGCTTCTCTCGGAGAGTGTCTGTCCAACGAAGTGGTGAAAGCATAACAAAGAGGCTTATGGTCGGTTAAGATAGTAAAATGTCGACCTTGTAGTAAGAAGCTGAAATGTTTCACTGCTAGGTAGATGGCTAACAGTTCTCTGCCAAAGGTACTGTAACGAGTTTGCGCAGGTTCCAACTTCTTGGAGAAGAAAGCAAGTGGAGTGGTGTCATTATTGAACTTTTGTTGTAAAACTGCTCCCACTGCTACCTGCGATGCATCTGTACATAAAATGAGTGAAGCTTCTGGGTTGATGTGAGATAACATTACGACGTTGGATAAGGCATCTTTTGCATTATTAAATGCTGCTTTTGCTTCTTCAGACCACTGAAATTTCTTCGAATTGCATCTAAGTAGGTCGGTCAGTGGCTGAACTATGGAGGCACATGATGGAATAAAACGTCGGTAGAAGTTGAACATCCCGAGAAAACGTCTAAGTTTCTTTAAGGAATCAGGTTCGGGAAAGTTCTTAATAGTTTCTATCTTATCTTCGGTAGGTCTGATGCCTTCAGCAGTTATTCGATGTCCTAAGAATTCAATGGAAGGGGAACCAAAAATACATTTCTTTGGATTGATAACAACTCCAAATTGTTCAAACCTTTGAAATAACAGGCTTAAGTGTTGCATATGTTCTTCCATCGATGAGCTGGCAATTAAGACATCGTCGATATATACAAAGACAAAATCAAGACCTTGGGTAACTTGGTCCATAAAACGCTGAAATGTTTGAGCAGCATTCTTTAGTCCGAAAGGCATTCTCAAGAATTCGAATAATCCAAAAGGCGTAATAATTGCTGTTTTTGCAATGTCTTCTGGAGCGACTGGTATTTGATGATATGCCCTGACCAAGTCAACTTTGGTAAAAACGGTCTTTCCATGTAAGTTCAAGGAGAAGTCGTGGAGATGAGGTATAGGATAACGATCTGGGACCGTAGCGTTATTCAAAGCGCGATAATCTCCACATGGTCGCCAGTCATGATTAGTTTTAGGTACCATGTGCAGAGGTGAAGACCATGGGCTGTTAGATGGTCGTATGATACCTAACTGCATCATATGTTCGAATTCCGACTTAGCTGCTGCTAGTTTATCGGGTGGTAACCGTCGTGGACGTGCCTTCACAGGTTGTCCTGTTGTGATGATCTTATGCGTAACTGTATGAGATATATCTTCGGAGTTGTATGATGGTTTAAGGATTTTAGGAAATCGTTTCAATAAAGCAGAAAACATTTCACTCTCCGGCTTTTCTATACAGATGCTATGAACCGAGTAGTCACATGTAATACCGTGGATCTTGAGTTGGGTGCAATTGTCAATCAGTTTTTTCTTGCTGATATCAACTAACAGATTGAAGTGACTTAGGAAGTCTGCACCTAGTATAGCGTGACGTACGTCAGCTACTATGAAGATCCATGTGAAACGTCGGCGTAGTCCTAAGTTTAAAATCATTGACTGTTCGCCATACGTCTGTATGTTGGTTTGGTTGGCAGCACGGAGTGAAAGTTTTCCAGGTATTTTGGCTGATCGCCTGGATAGTGAGGGGGGAATAACACTGACCTCGGCGCCTGTATCTACCAGGAATAATGTGCCGGTAGTCAAATCCCTCACATAGAAAAGGCGACTGGGGTGATTGCCATTAACAGCCGTCGCCATTACTGTCTGGCTGGGGAGTTTCCCTGAGATGAGTTACTACTGTTGTACATACACGGTCGAATACACTTCAGGGCATTATGCCCATACCTCCTATGATACCAACAAATGTTACGGCTTTGAGACGGTGTTCTAGAACGTCGTCTAGATCTTGATCGCCGTTGCTTGGATACCGTATGTGACTGGTTCCTTTGTGCTCGAAGCTCGGACACTTCCAGTCGTAAATCTTGCATTTGAGATGTTAACTGGGAAAGTAACCAAAACATTGGTGCGTCCTTCATAGATGTGGAAGGGCTTGGTGGTACTGCCTCGGTAGACACGCTATTTATGCCATTATTTGATAACACATCCATGATATCGTCTGCCATTTTAGCTAATTCTTCAAGGTCTGTCGTCCTAGAAGATATTGTTAGGATTTGTTGAACATTTTGTGGTAAACGTTGTAAGAACATCTGACGTAGAATTAACTCATCTACTTTGTGTGACCCAATCAACTGGCGCATATGTCTAAGTAGTTGAGATGGCTTTTTTGTACCTAGATCACACGAAGTAAGTAGTTGTTGTATGCGTTTCTCATCGGAGAGAGTGGTCCGCTGGATGAGTGCAGCTTTTAGTTTGTCATATTGAGAGTCTGTAGGTTTGCTGTCTATGACATCGATAACCTCTCGTAGTACTTCCGTGGGAATTGCTGCTAATACGCAACCATACATGGCGATCTGCGACGTAATACCTCGAGCTGCAAACAACTGTTCAATAATTGTGAACCAGACACGTGGTTCAGCCAGATCAAATTGAGGTAGTCTTAAATCCGGCAAGGCGTTAACAGCAGAGTTCTGTGTCTCTTCGCCTTTATTACCTTCTTCAGCAACAGTGGTACGTTTAGGTGGAGCCATTGTCATATAATATGTAAGTATATAGATATACAAAATAGAAAAACTTGTGGTAACAAAAATTAAAGCAGTGCGAGTTTATAAGGACAAAATAGCAACAAAAATGTTCAAAACGAGGTAACTATCGAAACAAAAAGGTTCGAAAACGGGTTAACCATAAAAAAAGGGTTCGAAACGGGCTCACCAATTATTGTGGTGGACCTTTTCACTCTATTAGCTTAGTTACCCAAATTCAAGTAGAAAATAAAATACCAAATGAGTTTAGTTACGGGAAGAATGTATTAAAGTTTGATTACTTGAGTTTACAAAGGTCCACAGTCCACAATAAACGTAATAGACTCCAGGTGCTGCGGAAAGACTGCTCCAGTAGTAATTCTCCAATGTTAACGTTGCCGGAGGTCGACCAAAGTACGTAGGAAGAAACTACGGTGCTCCTGCAAAAATCAGAGATAGAAAGCAGGTGATTAGGATTGATCGACGGCAGTTGAGATGGTGGAGAAGACGGAGAGTCGAAGGCACAGCTGTATATTTATTCAAAACCCGAGGTAAAGTTAAAGTACAGAGTTTCTGGTTAAAACAAAGTGGTGTACAATATGTTCATTATTTACATAGTAGTAAAATTTGGATAAGTTTCTTTTTGAGGACTCCACATTTTACCCTCAGACTTCTCTATTCTAGGGGTGAGATTCAATATACTGGCAAACATGCTCATAGATTGATTGACACTAGTATTTACCAGTTTCAGTATATCATCAAATTTTGACTCGATACCCTCATCCTCCATACGGGAGCTTATCTTCACCCACTTCCTTTGCAGTCGAGTAGGTAGGCGTCTTGCTATTACTTCTAGTATAAAACTCGAGTTGAGGTCACTCACACAATTCATAGAAATCAAGGTATTCTTATAAGTCATAAGATTATCTAAAAACTCAGTAAGTGCCTTGGAGTCATCTTGAAGTTGACTGCCGTTACCTTTGACAGCTTCTTATACGTTCCTTACAATCATCGAACGTCTTCCAAACCTTTGACGTAATATGCTCATAGCCTCAGCGTATCCCTCATTAGGGGGAATGAGCTTACAGCACTGTATAGCTCTTGAAGCATCTCCAGTGCAATACCTCATCAAATACATCAATTTCAATTCATCACTTAATAAAAAACTACTCAGCATGATCTCAAACTCCTTTACAAATAGTAAACAATCAGCTGGGTTTCCATCAAAACAACGCGGTTCAAATTTAGGGAGTTTGATGTTCCTATTATCCTTGAACGGCGAAACAGTAACATCAACCATGTCATGCTTAACATCAGACACATCGTTACAATTAAGCGACAAGTCACAATGGCTTACTTTCCTGTTTGCATCCAAGACGCTCTGTCCCTTCTTTGACCCAGGCATTGCTGAACTTGACCCAATTCCAAAAACGTTCCAGATATTGCTTGTTCAAAGAGGACTTGACCGGCACCAGGAAAGATGAACGGCGACTATCCAAACTGTCACCAAATGTTTGAATCCGCCAGATCTGTTTCTATCGTCAGAAACTGTCAGCCACGTCTCTGAAACCGTTAATGCCCAGCTCTTGCTACGCTCGGGCTCACGCTGTTCCTTGAAGTTTTTCAGAAACGCTTAGTAATAACGGACGTAAAAACCAAAACACCAATTGTTGACTCGTGGATTCTTTATTGTTACACCAACAAATAAACCACGTATGACTAAGGTTTCTGACGGTGTTTTACTATTCTTTTTGAACAGCGACCGATGAGACGATGACTGTCGTATTGATGCCTCCGCGAAAATTGGGGAAGTTGATTTTGAGCAAACAACCATGAATTGATCGTTCAATCTTCAACTACATTGACATGGCTTCAAACTTCTTTACAAACTGTGGATAGTCAGCTGGGTTTCGGTCGAAACATCGGGGCTCATATTTAGAGAGTTTAAAATTCCTATTATCCCTAGACGGCGAAACATTAACATCAACCTTATCATGCTTAACATCACACACATCATTACAATTAACAAGCAACTCGGCATTACTTACTATCCTAACTGCTTCCAAGATGCTTTGTCACTATGGCCCAGGAATCATTGAACATGACCAAAAAATCCAGAAAAGTTCCAGATAACACTTGTTCAAAGAAGACAGATAGACACGAGGAAAGACGAAGAGGAACTATCAGAAACTGTCAGCCAACTCTCAGAGATTGTCAGTCTCCAGCTCTTACTACACTGGACCTCACGCTGTCCCTGGAAGACTATCAGAAACATTTTGTAATAACCAACGCGAAAACCACAACACAGATTGGCGACTCGACAATCCTTTATTCTTACGCCAATATGTAACCAACAATAAGGTCATTATACACAAGGTCTAAGAATAAATGTTATAACAATAAATCACGATAATACTTCTGATAGTTTTCTGTTTTCGACTGAACAGCGAACGATGAGACGATGACTGCTGGATTGATGACGCCCGTGAAAAATATGGAGCAGTTGGGTTTGAGCAAACAACCATGAATTGATCGTTCAATCCTCAACTACAGCGACAAACACCACGATAAAAATGACAGAAGTTTACTTCGCCATTCTTCACAAGAAATTTGCCAGAAGACATGGAATCGGATGTCATTACGCTACAAGAAGACGGAATGTAGAGGAACATGAAAAACAATTGGAAACAGTGGATGTTATTTAGAGCTCTTCAGGCAGTCCGCAGGCTACATGGTCTGTCTCTTCAATACAGTCTTCAGCATACACATCTCACAATGTTCAGTCGCTCATTTGGAAGATTGCACTAATGGTTTCTACACATAAAACAGTATCTGAGGACTATCCTTATAAATAAAGGTCTGTCGACCTCACTACCTCGTTAATTAAAGTGCCATGAAGGACCATCGGTGAGGTGTATTGAGTGGGCATACACGTGGGTTGTGGGAAAGGCAAGTGCTTATTCTAACCATCGAGGGTTTTCCCAATTGGTTGAAAAGGTGTAAAAACCAAGACATCAACGTTCAAAAACAGTGCATCTTATCGACCACGAACATATCGAATCAAATAATAAAATTTTTAAAAAAATAAAAAAAAAAAAAAAAAGAAAATCAAAAAAACAAAAATATTTCAAAAAAATAAAAAAAAAAAAAAAATATTTTTTTTCCGTAACCCCCAACGTTTTTTTGTTAATGCGAAGACAATACTTCTGTATTTCCTGATGTGTTGCACTCACTGACAATCTAGCGGATTTTTCCAACTATACACAGAAACGATTGTACATAAGTGAAAAGGATGTTTTATACTATTGGGATTAACATTTATCAAGTGTATGTATAATCTCCAGTGTACATGTTAAACATATTTTGCTATCGACTGTAAATTGTGACTGAATAATATGGTCCTATTTCTGTAACAATTTGATGATGCCTGTAAACTAGCGTCCCTCATGTACTGCATCATGAGAATAAATTTATTTATTTATTTATTTATCAATTTTGTCGGCACAAAGCAAAATGTGAGGAGCCTGCAGCTACAGAGGTTTATGCAGTTGATGTCTAATATCCCAGTCTTTGCGCTAGGAAGAAAATGCTTAAAGGTCTGAGTCTATCACGGTAATGTCTTTGACGATTGTGCAGATCCATTTTTTGGCGTATTATCCTTATCACGACTAAAATGACACTTTGTCCCATTGCAATCGAACTGCGTAACACTTGAAATGTCAGGCGTTTTCAAAACTCACATTCAGATGATAAGACTACCGTATTTTATTTATTAGCCGCAAATTTCCCCATGTATTTTTCACAGAATGTATGCGGCATAGTACTGAGAGTATTCAGCTGAAGTTTTGATAAGATTTGCTCAATTCACGACAAACCAAAAGCTACCCATCTAGACGGATCCGAAAAGCGAAGTGTAACGGAGCTTTTGAAATGAGGGATCGAGTGGGGTAAGGCTGCCTACGACCACTAGTGATATTTCCACTTGTGGTGAACTGGATTATGTGGCAAACCATGGTATACTCAACGGGAGGTATATGTTGGATGGGTAAGAGGGCTCCGGAAAAATCCATACTCTGCAGTAGATATGCATGCAGTGTCGCGTAAAATGAAGCTGCGCAGACAGTGGCCACTAGTTTGACGTTTACATGTGACACATGTGAGGATGTCAGAGGCAGGATCAGGGAAGCAAGACAGATCTTCATTAGTCCGAAATCGGCTTGTAAACCTTCTGCATTCAGGATACAGAACAAATCTCAGATTTTCAACTCTAATGTCGGATGAGTGAAGAGAGACTTGATGTGACATGGAAAGTATGTTTAATGGGCTGCAGGGTTTCATCAACGGCCATCTTGTCTCCATAATAAAAATCACATGACCATCCTCAAGCGGATTTACCAAGTGCCTGTTACGCAAGAAATATGCAGAAGAAAATGAAGACAGATTGTCCTCAGTTGAGAAGACTACTAAATAGCATTACGCACATGGCAAGCCCTCAAGCGGAAACTGAATGAAAGACAACAATTCGGGAATAAATCCGTGTTTGATTTGAAGGAAATCGTGTGGGGAGGAAGTTGTGACTTTCGGGGAATTTAGGGGCCGAGTACAAAAAAGGAAGTGGAGACGTAGTGAAACGATGGTATGTTTCACTCGGAATCCGACGGCGTAATTATTTGACGATGACCTACTACATGTCTTTCTAGAAAGACTCCAGCAGGCTTGAGTCGGTGACGCAGATATCGATTCAGACAGTGAAAGATCCAATAGGCAGGTAAGGTGGAAAAGGCCTCGGCTGATGAACAGTTGCTAGAAAAACCACGGACTAGGTACTCAACAATATATGCCCTCATGAACAGGAAGTTTCGGTGAATTCGATTTGCTTCCTAAGCCGACTGCGAATATGCCTTGAATCCATTGTCAGTCACGTCTCGTAAACCGTTAATGCCCAGCTCTTGCTACGCTCGGGCTCACGCTGTTCCTTGAAGTTTTTCAGAAACGCTTAGTAATAACGGACGTAAAAACCAAAACACCGATTGGCCGCTTTGGAATTCTTTATTGTAACACCAACATATAAAAAATATTTCTACTAAGGTCTGTGAACAAATATTACAATAATAAATCACAAGATTACTTCTGACGGTTTAATGCTGACTTCTTTGTGAACAGTGGCCGATGAGACGATGACTGTCGTATTGATGCCTCCGCGAAAATTGGGGAAGTTGATTTTGAGCAAACAACCAAGAATTGATCGTTCAATCTTCAACTCCATTGACACTCCCCGGCAAAAAAGGGATCCATCTCTTTTTTCCATCACGACCAATACACGTTGACTTGGATGCCATTGAGAGAACCTGGGTCACACGGACAGAGCTGAAATGGAAAACAAACAGAAAAGCCAAAACACCACAAGCATACCCACAGCACAATCTCACACATCAATGATGACCTGCGCCTTCTTCCAGTTAAACGCATCCTCTTGCAACACAATCGCCACTTGCTAGAATGACTCTCGAAGAACGCAACGTGACCATAGCAGTACCTCACGATACTCTACGCTCATCCTCTTATCTATTCACTACCAATTACCACTGAAATCGCTTGTCACTCATTCTGCCTCAGTTCTAGTAGCGGTGACGCATGCGAGCCTCAGTCGTTTACAGTCTTTCTCCCCGGCGTGTCGGACCGCAGCTAACAATTATCTCCGTGTGCATTTCATTCTCAGCAATAGCCTAGCCTCCCCGGCGTATACGACCCATCTGCTGTCTTTAAGATCAATCAATTCATTCACGGATGTAGAGGACTCGAAAAAACTTCAGAAGTAATCACGACGAAAATTTTAACAAAATTATGCAATAACAAGAAGGTACGAAAACAACGAGTAAACACAATGAATCCAAAAACACCAATTGATATGACACACCACACATATATACAAACAGTACACACAAACTCGCAGTTCATGTCTTGATGGAATTCCTCTGAAGAATCGCAGGGCTAACACCAGTACGCCTACAAACCTTCACAAGTTGACGATTGTAAGTTGTGGAATGTCCGGACACAAGCAGAATTACCAACATCTAGTTGACAGATGTCATCAATTCAGTATATAAAATATGAACATATCTACAAAATCACACACCAAGCACATTGGACTGCTCATTGATGCGCTACCCCTTGAATAATTGTAGGACTTACAGCAGTACGCCTACAACCCTTCTCAGGTTGAGGCTCTAGGTTGGAAAATCGTTTAGTGTTTAATCCTCTGACTCTGTACTCTCAGCACCTTCCAGTAGACACAGTTTTCTAATATCACGAACCAACATGCCACAACTTGTTCTCACCTAAACCGTCCTCACCAAACCATCACCACTACAGATTAGCCTTACTACCACTCTAAAAGGCCACCTACCTGTGGCACATTTATCCGCTACTAATACTATGTCACCAACATTTAAGTTTCGGCACAACTTTTTCCACTTGTCCCTGGTTTGCAGTGTTAGAACATACTCCTTTAACCATCTTTCCCAAAATATATTTTTCATGTGCCTGGCTTGTTTCCATCTTTTAATCGTAGGTATTCCTTCCCCGCTTGCGTCCTCTATGCCAGGGTTGCTTCTCAATAACAATAATTTGTTTGGGGTTAACACATCAAAATCCTTGACGTCATCCCTCACAGGTGATAACGGCCGGTCATTTAATATTTGTTCAGCTTCACAAAATAATGTCTCCAGCGTTTCAGTTTACAATTTATTTAGGATAGTAGGCTATATGCCTGTGTTAATCCTTTCGATTTATTTCATACAGGAGGTCCAATCTCGCCTTGAATGAATCAACGGATGGCGCTGATACGACATGTTCCGGTAGGGAGTTCCAATGGTTCACAATTCGATGCGAAAAACGGATTTCCAGACGCAGACGATTCGACCGTGGTTTTTGAACCTTGAGGTGATGTCCTCGCAATTGGTTGGTGCTAGAAGGAAGAAATAATTTAGATAAATTAGCTCCAAAATCATTTCTTAGGATACGGTATGCTAGTATTAGGTCACCCCTAAGTCGTCTGTATGACAGTGGAAATAAACCCAGTCGACTTAACCTCTCCTCATATGACAGGGTTGAGAAACCCTTTATTAGCTTAGTTCCTACTCTTTGCACCCTTTCTAATAAGTCTATTTCGTATTTGAAACACGGGCTCGCTGCCTGGATCCCATATTCCAAATGAGGTCTGATATAAGTCGGATATAATATACGAAATATATCAGCGTCAAAGTTCGCAAAAGCCTTGCGTATGGCCCATAACATTCGAAAACCCTTAGTGGCTGCAGTTCTACAGTTTGTTGCTGTTTTCAAGTCATGCTGCACAACCACTCCCAAGTCCTTGTACTCAGTGACCACTGGGAGAGTAATGCCATTCATTGAGTAATTGTGCACGTGACTATGGGATACATGCATAACTACACTCTTGCTTAAGTTAATCTCCAAGGCCCAGTGCTTACACCAATCACTTAACAAGTTTAAATCTTCCTGCAAAGCAAGTTGATCACTGTCATCGTGCAAAGCCCTCCATATCTTGATGTCATCAGCAAACAGTAAGCAGGATGACTTAACTACCGATGGAATCTCATTAACATAAATCAGGAAAAGAAGTGGGCCTAGAATTGTACCCTGAGGAACGCCACTCTTAACCGATTCCCATGTTGATAAAACCCCGTTAACTCGTACTCTTTGTCTTCTGTCCTTTAGAAAGTCTTGAATCCAGTCGGTAACCACTTTATTGATTCCCAGACTACCTAACTTTACTAGAAGACCTGAATGAGAAACCCTGTCAAACGCCTTGCTAAGGTCTATGAATATGGCATCCACCGGTATATTAGCATCAGCTGAGCTTGCCCAACTTTCTCTGGCCAAAAGAAGGTTGGTCAAGCAAGAATGACCTGCTCTAAAACCGTGCTGTTCCACAGCGAAAAGTTTGTTCCCTTCAATGAACTGAATGATAGCATCACGAATTATTCTTTCTAGTAGTTTAACAACAATACTGGTCAAACTAACAGGACGATAGTTCTGAACTAAGTTTCTAGATCCGGTTTTGAAGACCGGACTAATGATGGCATCTTTCCAGTCTCTTGGACATTTAGACTGGTCCAGAGACATATTGAAGATTACCGACAATGGCTCGGCTATGCTTTCAGCCAATGCTGTTAATATACGTGGGTGGAGTTCATCAGGGCCACTGGACTTACCAGGATTGAGCCTTAGAAGCCACTTTAGGACAGTATCCTTTCCAATGTATAAGGGTGCCATTTTCAAGTTACCTTCTGGAAAATTTACAAAGCTGGTATCAATATTATCAGAGAATACTTGACTAAAGTGCTTGGACAAAGCCTCAGCCTTGGTCAAGTTATCCTCAGCCATGTTTGTCTGGTCATCTTCAAGCATAAGAGGTGGGATAGCATCACTCTTACGTGTTCTTCTCTTGATATATGAGAAGAGTCTTTTTGGGCAGCCTGGTGAACTTTTAACTAACTGGGTTTCGTAAGCTATCCTTGACTGGTGGATCAAAGTTTTACACTGGTTTCTGGTTTCACAGTATTTCAGCCGGAACTGCTGTAGCCCAGTAGAAACAAAGAGATTCCAGAACCTTTTTCTCCGTCTCAGGAGTGTTATAGCTTGTCTATTTATCCATGGTGGCCGATTTGTTGGCCTTTTAGGAACCCTCCAGGGGATGAGATCAGTGGTAACCCTCTCAAGTGTATTCTTAAATCTATCCCATTCATCTTCAATGGATGAGACAATGTTGACTGACCAGTCGGCAGTTGAAGCACGCTCCTTTATAGCCACTATGTCAGCATGCCAAACACTAGGCCGGGATTTGGGTTGAAAACTGACTAAATTGCCAGCCCTTAAGTTAAAATCTAACACCCCATGATCACTGTTTGCTAGAGGTGGATGAATAACTAGACCATCCACGTCGTCGTTGTCATGAGTAAGCACTAAGTCCAGCAAGGAAGATCCTTGGGTAGAACCGAATCTTGTACTACCTAAGACATGTTGTGTCAGGGCATTTTCCATGGTTGTCAAGAGTAACCGGCTGTCAAACTTATCAGCGGATCCTGGAGATGTGACAGCTACCCAGTCTATATGAGGTGCATTAAAATCACCTAGAATAAGACAGCTACTGTGTTTACTCCATTGTTTGAGGTGATCTAAAATGAAGTCATCACACTGACAATAGGGACTTCTATACAGAACTCCAATGAGTAGAGTGCCGGTTGCAAAGCTTACTTCACAGCTAATTACCTCACCTGTCCCACTGTCATGAGCTTCAGATTTCACGGAACGAACATGTAGGGAGTTGTTGATGTACAGAGCAACCCCGCCACCTCTACGACCCTTAACTCTGTCGCTGCGCAAGCAACTAAATCCGCATAGCTCAGGTGTGTCATCTAATCCCGAAACCAGCCATGTTTCAGTAATGGCCACAATACCTGGGCTAAGGTCTTCTACTAATACACCTAGCTCGTGAAATTTGTTCCCGATACTACGTATATTAGTGTACACTACCTTCAGGCTTCCTATGCGGTCTGGCTTATCCACACAGGTCTTGGAAGCATACGTTTCCAAGACCTGACTATTTGAAAACCCACCAGTTTAAGGTTAGTCTCACCATTTTTACGTCTTGTTTCTAGCTGGGACAAAACTTCTTTTCGTTTAAGTCTGTCTTCAAGAGATAAATCAGGTCTGGCTGAAATTCCTGACCCGGCAAGGTTGTGTACATTAGCCAGTAGATGATTCCGTTCATCAGGAGAACCTAAGACTACTTTAAGCAACCTACGCTGACTAGAACATTCATCATCTCTTTTGCCTATTCTAATCAGCTTTTTAATCGATACTCCAGGGAAATTCGCTGGGAGCATCTTCCTTATAATACTACTCACTAATTTAAGGTCGTGATCGTGCCTTTTCACGGGATCAGATTCTTTGGACTCTTCCAAATTTCCAACAATTATGTTAGAGTCTAAGGAGAGCTTGTCGTATTTAGCAGTGGCTACGTCCTTTCTCACCACTATTAACAATAACAATAACAATAACAATTTCGCTTTATTCCAGAAACAGTACTTGTGGTACAGTGTGGAATTTTCAGCACATATCTACAATATTGTATCTAATTTCTTCATGCATTTAAAAGGAGTATTATAAAAAAAATAAAATATTTAAAAAAAAACAAAATAAAAGACAATAACAACAAAAAAACCAAAAAGAAACACAGAAATAACAAAAAAATGCAATATTGATGCAGCCTGGCTACAGGTGACAGACGTTTGCCTACCATCAATATTACTATATTTCTTCCGACTGCTTATTTTAGTTACCCATTTATCATCGTCATTCAAACTCTGGTTTTTAATTATGGGGCTTAAAATACGCTTGATAATTCCTATAAGTCTTTCCCATAGCCCACCTCTATGGCTGGCATGTGGTGGGTTGAAGTGCCACTCGATGTTCCTTTTCAGTAACTCTTCCTGAACTCTCGTTTGGGGACCTTCGAAGTACTCTTTAAGCTCGGTGTGACAGCCAACAAAATTAGTCCCTCTGTCGCTGAACATCATCTTCGGTACACCCGGTGATTTATAAATCTATGTAATTCTAGCACGAATGAATCAGTAGTTAGCGTATGGACCATCTCAATATGCACAGCTCTCATTTTCAAACAGGTGAATAAACAGCCATATCTTTTACATAGGGTTCTGACTCTCTTTACCACAAAAGGTTCGAACAAATCCACCCCAACGTACTCAAATGGATAATTCCCTTCAGAAGCCTGCCACGCTGGGAGTGGTGCCATCATCTGCTGTACTGGACGAGCATTTCGGAGTTTACATTCCATGCACTTATCAATTATTTTACGGACAGCAGCACCTCCCTTCACCATCCAGAACTTACATCGAATACTTGATAGTACTTGCAAAGTACCCATATGACCTTCAAGAACATGGTAGTGTCTTATAATGAGATCAGTGACTGTATGCTAGCAAGGTAATAAAGCCGAGTGACGGGTCTCATATGACGATTCTAACATTTGTAGACGTCCACCAACTCTAGCGATCCCTTCGGAAAATATCGGAGATAATCTATCTAACCGCACCTTGAAATCTGCGAATTCAGGACTATGCTCCTTGGCAATCTCACCCCACGCTTCCCACTGAGCAGCCCTCAAAATCGCTAACTCTGCATTTCCAATATCTTCGACTCTCAAAGGTCCCACATTCATATTTTCGTATCCCGCAAGATGCATGAACTTTAAATACGTAACATATAGTGTCAACCACGCAACAGCTTTCAGTAGTTTGTACCAAAAAGAATAATATTTAAAAAGTGGATGTAAGCCCGAATGTCCTTCTTGAGTAGATGTTAAACTGACACTTGTCTTCAACTCCAAGGCGCACTCGTTTATCGGTGGTTCATCTTCTCTACTAGGCCACATAATATCAGCCCTTAGCAAGAACTCTGGATTTTTCCACCACTTATTTTTAACCACATTCATATCAATAACTCCTCGCAATGCTAGATCAGCTGGATCTTTTCCAGAAGGTACGTACCTCAACTGCTCGACGGCTGTTAGTTCACGTGCCTAAAACCACGGGATGAAAACGAAACGAAGTCGATTTTCCCGTGAAACCTGGAGGACAACTGTACAACTCAATAACTATACGGCCTGGTTCAGGCAATGGGTGTATATTTATGCATTTATATGTAAATTTATATTCATATGAAAGTAAAATTATTATTATTATATATATCAAATATTTAACTGTTGAAACATTATTAACTTGTAGGCAATCTAAGATTTGAAATTATATCATACTTGATCGTGCCTGTAAAAATGGCATGCATTCTCATGTAAATTTATATGTTTATATGAGAATACACATTATTATTATTATTTGAGACACTGTGTTAGCTACAAAACATGCATATCTTGCTGACTCGTTGCGTATATAATATATCACAGACATCGAATCAGTCCAACACGCTACAGGTTACTTGGGGTAATCCAACTCTTTACACACCCCTGTGAATAACTGCGCCGCTAGCAGGGCTGCAGTAAGCTCTAACCTCGGAATCGAAATCGTCTTTACGGGTGCAATCCTAGATTTACTCATTACTAGGCAAACATCTATATCATCCTTTAAGGTGGTTTTGAAGTAGATGGCTGCTCCAAATCCAACTTCAGAGGCATCAGAAAAAACATGGAAGTCAATTATATCATGATTTCTCGACGGCTTAAGTGGACGTGAGACGGAATGTAGATTCAGCATTCTTAAACTGTTAACCCACCCCTTCCACTCTTCTCTCTGCCTCTCATTTAATGGTTCATCCCACTGTAACCCTGTCCTGCATGTCTCTTGAAATAACCTCCTAGCCGGAAGTAGATAAGGTGCTACTAATCCAAGTGGGTCAAACACGGACGACAACACAGAGAGCACACCTCTCCGAGTAACTGGCTTATCAATATCACCAACACTAAATCCAAAGGTATCAGAGTTCACATCCCATCGTATACCGAATGTGCGTTCAACTGGTAGAGTATTAACAGGCAAATCTCGTACGGTAGGTGCTCTGTCTTCTGGATCTATATGCTTCAAAACGTCTGGCTGTTCGAGACCCACTTAGTTAGACGAAAGCCGGCCTAAGCTAACACTTCAGTGATGCTTGTTGCAAATCTGACTGCAGACTTATCATCATCGAAGGAGGCTAAACAATCATCCACGTAGAAGCAACAATCCATGACGTCCAGCAAATCATTAGAACCAAATGTGGACAGTGCCTTCCGTAGAGCAAAATTAGCACAAAACGGGGAGGACGTGGACCAAATGGATGCACTGTCATCCTATATTCTGACACCTTACCACAAGGACCGTCATCAAACCACAAAAACTTCAAGTGATCTCTGTCACACTCTGGCACCTTCACCTGTAGGAACATTTCCTCAATATCCACCGCGACAGCAACTGTAAACTTTCTGAATCTCAATAGCAGTCCCACTAATGAGCTCACGCAATCTGGGCCACTATACAGATTATCATTTAAAGAGACTCCTTCATGTTTCGCAGAACAATCAAACACCACACGGAGTTTACCTGGCTTCCTCGGGTTAAAGACGGGATGATGGGGCAAATACCACTTTCCTGGCTCACTCTGATCAACTAGTCTTTCAACGTAACCCTTCATTATATGTTTATCGACGACTTCCTTATATTTGGACCAGAGTTCTGCATCTGACAGAAATTTCTTCTGTAAACCCATTAGTCTCTTAAGAGCAACTTTCCTATTACAAACCAACTGTCTATCTTTGAATCTCCACGGTAGGCCAACGCTGAAACGCCAGTTTTCGTATTTACAAGAGTCCTCGGCTATTTTAACTGCTTTTAAGTCTTCTGCAGAACGACCCTTCCCTGGGACACCACAGTCACAAAACTCCTTGTCATATATATTTTCAATCACAGTTTCTAGTTTGTCCCCATCGTTTGTAACTAATGATGATATGTGGACTATGGGTATAGGTCCTCTCACTGTCCATCCCAGTGGTGTTTTCGTCGCAAACAGATCATCTCTACCTCCAAATCTCTCTTCTAATACCTTGTGAGCTTCTGGCACACTACATCCAATGAGTACTCTCACTCTTCCCTCTTGCAATGTTGGAAGAGGTATGTCACACAGGTATGGCTTACCGACAACCGTTTCACGACTAGGTTCTATAGCTTCGCCAAGTTTCATACTGGAGGTAGTGTAAGCAGTATCCACTTCCATGGTCTCCCCAGTAGCCAAGGATTCTAACTGGAATGACACTCGCTCACATACTACTGTTTTCGCAGAATTGAAGGTATTTACAACCAAGGGTTGCTTTGGGCCTTTAATAACCAAGCAACCAGCCAGTTCAGCATCTATCAATGTAACGTCTGAACCATTGTCCAACAATGCATAAGTCTCTACTGAAGATTTCGGTCCTTTCAACTTAACTGGTAATACCCCTAAGGAAACTTGTGGGGTGTCAAGGGGTCTAGAGATACTATTACAATTAACCGAATTCCCAGGTTCGTTCACTGTTCTCAGAAGTGGTTGCATATCCGTTAAACCACTACTTCTTTTATTTGTTGCCTTACAATTCCACTTTGTATGCCCAATCTTTAAACAACTAATAATAATAATAATGTATATTCTCATATAAACATATAAATTTACATGAAAATGCATGCCATTTTTACAGGCACGATCAAGTATGATATAATATCAAATCGTAGATTGTCTACAAGTTAATAATGTTTCAACAGTTAAATATTTGATATATATATAAATACACATTGTCTGAACTAGGCTGTATAGTTATTGAATTGTACAATTGTCCTCCAGGTTGAGCGGGAAAATCGACTTCGTTTCGTTTTCATCCCGTGGTTGTCGGCATACGATAACCAACCAATATTGAGGTAAGTACAACGTTTACAAGGGATTGAAAGCTGTTTTAGAAAAGTAAAAGTGCTAAGGTGAATCAATAAAGTGTAATCAAATAGGTAAGTGCAAGTATCATTAATAAATGCAATAATAAAGAAAACTCCCTAGGCTAACAACGTTCATTTGCAATGTATAATGCTACACGTATATCTCGTACTATCATGATGTCCACGTTTGGTTTTAATACATTTATCCTCAGTTATGCCAGTTGTTTTTGTTTTATACCTTTTTGTGCATTTAGTGTACAACCGTACCCTTCAGAGAGTAGGAATATAATAAGTCATAAAGAGCTGTAAAATGTTAGGTTTAATGGAGTAAAATGAGGATCAAGTAAAGACGTTATTAGAAAATAAATGAGTTAAGACATTTTGAAGTGGTATTTAAAGGTCCGACAATGGACAGCAGGTTAGTTTATAAGATGCCCCATAAATCTGTGCAGATCCCACGTGGTCGCATCTCAACAATAGGCTGGGCGAATGGTATATATTTAAAGTAGAAGCATGATCTGTTTAGGCGTTCATTATTATCTTTTTCAAGATAAAGATCTAAGCCCTCATAAAAATCAGAAATATCTCGAGCCTTTAATTTGTATATTGCAGCTCCTGCAGAATGGGGAGACCCCACCATATCTACTGATCAGTCAACGCCACCCTCCCTCCTGAAACACAGCCGCTTCTGCTTTGCCATTTTTAACCTTTCTACGGGTGACATAGCGATAAAGCGATTACAATCACTCAATTAATGGATGTTATGGCAAACAATACACTCATCCTATCTCGTTGTGTCTTGAGACTTCACCACAAATGCCTTCCTTATATTCACTGGCTCCTTAGGTTCTACCTTAGAATGCAAAATGCTGACGAATTTGCCCATCGCCTGATTGACACTGTCCTTCACCAGTCCAAGAATATCATCAAACCTTGGCTCGATACCCTCATCCTCCATACGGGAGCTTATCTTCACCCACTTCCTTTGCAGTCGAGTAGGTAGGCGTCTTGCTATTACTTCTAGTATAAAACTCGAGTTGAGGTCACTCCTTCACGTAAACATAGATAAAACAGAGATGATGAAGATTCCTTGCCAACATCAACAGCAACAACAGACCACAATAAGCATAAATGGGAAGAACCTGAAAGAAACAACCTCCTTCACCTACCTGGGAAGCATCGTCTCAACTACAGGCGGAACTGACGAGGACATCAAAGCCAGAATCGGAAAAGCAAGACAAGCTTTCATTACTCTCAAATCTGTGTGGAGGTCAACAGCATTCAGCATCAAAAATAAGATCCGGATTTTCAACTCCAATGTGAAGTCAGTGCTACTATACGGATCAGAGACTTGGCGAGTCATAAAGAGCATCTCAAACAAACTTCAAACCTTCATTAACAACTGTCTCCGCTCAATACTCAAGATCAGATGGCCAGAAAAGATCAGCAACAGGGATCTCTGGGAGCGAACCAATCAGGAACCGATTGTGAAACAAATAGGCAGAAAGAAATGGAGATGGATTGGCCATACGCTGAGGAAACCAACAAGTGACATCACTAGACAAGCCCTCGAGTGGAACCCGAAAGGGAGGCGGCGAGTTGGTCGTCCAAGGGTGACTTGGAGGAGGTCATGTGAAGAGGAGATGAAAGCATGTGGGCAGACCTGGAGCAGGGTGAAAAAGTTTTCAAAAAACCGAAGTCAATGGAGGTGCGCAGCTGAAGCCCTATGTTCCTCTAGGAACTAAAGGATACAATAATAATAATAATAATGAGGTCACTCACACAATTCATAGAAATCAAGGTATTCTTATAAGTCATAAGATTATCTAAAAACTCAGTAAGTGCCTTGGAGTCATCTTGAAGTTGACTGCCGTTACCTTTGACAGCTTCTTATACGTTCCTTACAATCATCGAACGTCTTCCAAACCTTTGACGTAATATGCTCATAGCCTCAGCGTATCCCTCATTAGGGGGAATGAGCTTACAGCACTGTATAGCTCTTGAAGCATCTCCAGTGCAATACCTCATCAAATACATCAATTTCAATTCATCACTTAATAAAAAACTACTCAGCATGATCTCAAACTCCTTTACAAATAGTAAACAATCAGCTGGGTTTCCATCAAAACAACGCGGTTCAAATTTAGGGAGTTTGATGTTCCTATTATCCTTGAACGGCGAAACAGTAACATCAACCATGTCATGCTTAACATCAGACACATCGTACAATTAAGCGACAAGTCACAATGGCTTACTTTCCTGTTTGCATCCAAGACGCTCTGTCCCTTCTTTGACCCAGGCATTGCTGAACTTGACCCAATTCCAAAAACGTTCCAGATATTGCTTGTTCAAAGAGGACTTGACCGGCACCAGGAAAGATGAACGGCGACTATCCAAAACTTTCACCAAATGTTTGAATCCGCCAGATCTGTTTCTATCGTCAGAAACTGTCAGTCACGTCTCGTAAACCGTTAATGCCCAGCTCTTGCTACGCTCGGGCTCACGCTGTTCCTTGAAGTTTTTCAGAAACGCTTAGTAATAACGGACGTAAAAACCAAAACACCGATTGGCCGCTTTGGAATTCTTTATTGTAACACCAACATATAAAAAATATTTCTACTAAGATCTGTGAACAAATATTACAATAATAAACCACAAGATTACTTCTGACGGTTTAATGCTGACTTCTTTGTGAACAGTGACCGATGAGACGATGACTGTCGTATTGATGCCTCCGCGAAAATTGGGGAAGTTGATTTTGAGCAAACAACCAAGAATTGATCGTTCAATCTTCAACTCCATTGACATCCATTATTTACATGAATGAGCCAATCCTTCTTGTTCGTGTAAGACACACATATAAATTCATAAAAGAATTGAAATGTAAAAAGTGTTTCCATATGTTCTGGGTGTTCAGACGGATTTGTGCGTCGGTGGCACAGTGGTTAGGATTCTCGCCGATCATGCACATGGTCCGGGGTTCGATCCCCTGCCGATGCACACCTGATATCTCTGGTCGACCTGGAAAATTTGGGCTACCGATAGCCATGCTGAAAATTTCATACCTGTACCAAAAATACGGTGTGTGGAATCAAGCTGTGATCAAAAATAATCAAAAATGAATAAATGAATTTAAAGGGTCCATATTTTTGGAGCTTAGCCACCAATATGTGTTTCAGAATACGTATGAGTTAATGGTACAATAATCTAACAAGAGCTACCATGTCTGGATTCTTTAAAATAAAGGAAGACCTTGTTTTTATAACTTGTAAATAAGTGTTAGAGCATCGTCTTGTGAAACCTAGTGTTTCCCTTTTTTCCTACATAGCTTCACACAACATCAGTTCATTTTTGATACCGCAATAGAAAACATTTCGCTGAATAAATGATTTCCGATTTTGTATTTTTAATGGTTTGTCGGGTGGAGGTAAGCCTTGTAAGGAGAGATATTCGTTGCGAGGCTAGCAATCAACTTCCCCCCCCTAAAATAACACTAATGGTGCAAGAGCTTCAGGGCCCAAAGACATCTGTCTCGTTTATAAGTCGAAGCGATGAAAACTACTAGGCAGCTATCTAATGCACTCCCATATACATACACAGAAACCAGTCAAATCTCTGTTATTAAAATTAAAGTTGGATTTAATTTGGGTGACATGAATGGGCTAGAACGAGAAGCGAAAATCGAACCAACCCAAAATAGCCCTGCTGGAGGAGTAATGTGGGGGTCAAAGAACTTCTCCATTTCAGTCGAACCCTCAACGACCACTTTGTTATCCGTGTGCGTTGGAACATGGGGTGGACTGTTGAATTTTAAAGAGACAAGAAAATAGCGGCTTCTGCGTGATTTGATTGTGTATGACTACCATTTGCGGATTTTCAACTCCAATGTAAAGTCAGTGCTACTATACGGATCAGAGTCTTGGCGAGTCATAAAGAGCATCTCAAACAAACTTCACATCTTCAGTAACAGTTGTCTTCGCTCAGTACTCAAGATCAGGTGGCCGGTCAGAAAAGATCAGCAACAGGGATCTCTGGAAGCGAAGCAACACAGCAGGAACCGATTGTGAAACAAATAGGCAGGAAGAAATGGAGATGGATTGGCCATACTCCGAGGAAACCATCAAGTGACATCACTAGACAAACCATCGCTCGAGTGGAACCCGAGAGGGAAGCGGCGAGCTGGTCGTCCAAGGGTGACTTGGAGGAGGTCATGTGAAGAGGAGATGGAAGCGTGTGGGGAGACTTGGAGCGGGGTGAAATAGTTGACAGAAAACTGAACGCAATGGAGACGCGCAGCTGAAACACTTTGTTCCTCTAGGAATTAAAGGATGTAATAATAATAATGCCTACAATTTCTTCAAATCATCGTCCCTAAATACACCTTTCAGTAGCAGCGATTCTTATGTACTCCTTTTCCTGGTTGAGGTGATGTTAAGAACAGCCTAGTTAACAGGTTATGCTAGCCAGGCTAAAGAGTCAGAGGGTAGTGAAGCCAGAGCTCCGGTCAAGTAAAATGGATATTCAGACATCATTTGTGAGCGTTATTCCTAATAGAAAAGAAAAGGTAGTGAGCTCGAAGTCTTTCAAGCAGCCCAACCAATTGGTTTGTTAGAAGGCTTTTCATTATCCAACATCGGTCAACAGATAAAGGGGCTCTGCAAACCATTATGAAGATACATTCCTCATTTGGTTACCAATTTCATCCTTCTGAATCCTGTAAACTCCAAAATCTCTGACTGACTGCGGAGTTTTGTGTTGGTGGAAAATTACAACTCCACCTGCTGCCAGCCTTATTTTTGTTCGATGACTTCGGGCAAGGATAAAGAGGCTTCTGTCCCTATAGAGGCACTCAGACAAGCAAGGAGTGTTGTAGATGTCATACATAACTGACAAAAAACGGAACATTGCGATGTTAAACTAACAAACAAACAGCGTTTTTAGAAACCAAAACGCAATGAATGATATATATTTCTTGTAGTATACATCGATTCGCATTATACCCAGACGGTAACTACCTGACTACCGTAAAATGATTCAGAGACGCCCTTTCCAGAACTGTCACTGTTCGCAGCACCTTTCCCCCGAGGTATGGGCAGAGAAGTAGACTTTCTTACTGTACACTGATATTATTGTTTACACGCCTCAAATGATTTGGCTACTGTGAGATTTACTTCGTTGCAGAAACCCCTTCATTAATGTCACCGGAGCATATACAGGAGACATGTTCGCTTCCCATGGAAATATATGACGACTGTTCGTTGTTTACTTCAACTCTGTGAGCAATAAAACCCCGAATTAACTAGAATTACCAAATTCCAGAAGTTAATGAGATGTGATACAAATTTAAATGATGGTTGTTCTGGTAGGTCACGTACAGTTAGTGACGATGAAAATGTTTGCAGCAGTACAACTCTGACGTTTGAAAGTACATTATTGGAAGTAACAGGCTGCTTATTGTCAATTAGATTCTACCGTGCCTTCATTAAGCCTGTGGACTTGAAAAGTATATCTACACTGCCATCCGTTAACTGTGTCTTTAGTATATGGCATTTTATATGTAACTGAATTGGTGACGCCTGTAAACCGACGTCCCTCACATACACACATTGTTAGCTGAAGATATTCGTAAATAAGGCAGAAAATAACTCAGTGCGGAGTCCTTCAATTTCTACAATGAGATAGTCAAAACCATGAGTGATTTGGGGCTAATGAGAAGAAAAGTAAATCAACTCACGAAATGGCTGCGATTTCGATTCGGAATAATACGAATTATCCAAGATCTTTTCTGTAGAAAGCACCAAATTCGCAATACAAATTTCGTGGAATTGATGACAGAAATTATTCGGAAAGGCAGCCGATGATTAAAGCCATCACAGTTCCTACGATAATTGACCTTTTGCAGACCTAAAAACCCGCATCTCACCAAACACATCTCTCATGCTCATGTGGGGCTATGAAGTCACTCTCCTTCAAGGAGTGTGAATTCGCGTACTGGTTTGACGTGTAACGCATCAGTCCTAAGTTATCGGTGTTTTAAATGGAGTTAGAATATGCGACTAACATTACTCAGCTACTATCTGTGGCTCGCAAACGTTAGAGAGCGTGCAACAGACGGCCTAAATTCAGGGGTAGGTTAATAGCAGAGTTCACAATTGCCAATAAGCCCACATCCTGCACACATTAAAATGTAATCTGAGCCCTTTAAATAGTCCTGTTTATTGTTGAGTATATGAAATGGTTTCCCCTCTTACACCATGGGTTATCTTCAGACAACCTTCCTTAGAGAAGAGAAAACAGGATACCTACGGGTGTTTCCCGGATACATTTTTCCATTTCATTATTAAAATCAAAAGATCTCTGGTGAAGATGCAGGTGGTATTGACCACATTAATAGCAAAATCGCAACCAATACTAACTTCCATTTATTTAAATGAAGCAAAACAATCGTCTTTTGAAATAAAAATGAGTGAAATAAATTAATTAAGTAATTTTGTTAGTTTTACTTTACTAATCGGTGTCTATCAATGTTCACCGCGGCTATCTGTAATGTCCTTGAGGGTGGGAATTTTAATGTCAATATGTAGGGTTTCGTTTTGGTGAGTTTCCTGTTTATTCCCCTTTTAAATAGCGTCGTGCTTTATGCATCTATCCTTTATTACTTGGTTTAATTATCGTTTTTCAAATGACTGACATAGTTGTCAGTAAGTATACTTGTGTCCACTGTGATTGTATATGATCTGAGTGATGTGCAATTTTCGCGTCCTTGTGTGTTTGACAATTAAAAAAGACAAGCAACTAGTATGAAGAAACAGATATGAATATGTCTCGAATCCAGCATGATTCTGGATGCTTGGCTTACCAAAATACCGTGTCGTTATCTAATGCGCCATAAAGTCCTTTGTTTGCGGCTTCCTCCTTTTGATTATCGATTTTTCTTAGTAATCTCTCAGTTTTGTTGACAACCACCTCACTAAGGGTAAGGAGTGGTTATAAAATGGGGTGATTAACTGACTTTTGGGGGTTCCAGATGCTTTCATTCGTGTAGAAAACTTCGTGCATACCTTTCTTGACGCAATGTTGTTCATCGATTTCAGGTAGTGGCCTTGATGTATTTATCTAAAGATAACCACAAACTAGCGCTATAGGATTTTAGTTCGAGACTGGAAATTATAGTAACAATGATGTGATCCTTAGCCATTTGCATTCACATCCACTTAACAATTGCACAAACTATTCGAAAGCTTTTGGTAACATCTGGCATCATACAATGTAGTGTTCGAATTCGTGATCAGATAGCTAAAAATTTGAGAGCCTAAAAAATGTGCAGCATCTGCATTCGACGTACTTGTAGTCCTAATCTTAGCAGCTTCAAGTAATGAAGTGTAATCGTAATCTTTGTGTTACATTATCTTAATTATGGGATTTTCTGACTATAATCTTAGATAATAAATTTTGTGACCTTTCTTTCATTGAAGGTTGTACACATCTTTCACGTATAACATGCAACTTCATAGATCATAGAAACTGCCTACGTCAGTATTGAAACCCTCCTAGAAATTCAGCCCTCAACCATTTCGGTCTCTTTCATATTTACTTATTAGGTTGAGCTTAGACATGCACAACTTTTGTCAGTATTTGTCAATACTAATTAGTCTGTTCCAGTTCAGTACATTGTATTCAAAATTTGAAATCCTTTCATTGTATCGGTCACTCAGTCATAACAGTTGGCTAAGGGAAGTCGAGACGAAAATTCAGATTCAAGACACGAGAAGCACAAACGATTATGAAATTATTACTCAGTGATATAGATACTTCCTGTTGCCATCATTATCTAATTTGACTGGTTTGGTAAAAGATTCCCCGCAAAATCAGTCACTGTAAAATTCAAACCGTACAATAAAGGCCTTATTAATAATGTTTGAATGGAAATAGTGAGAATCTTGGGGAATCGCAACACTACAGAAATTAAAGAGTCATTCAACAACAAATTGCACTTTCATGCTAAGTTGAAAGTGAGCCACACCTATTGTGTATGAGAGCTAGTGATACTAATTGCCTGCGCAAACCTTGGTAGGTGGAATCGGATTCAGACCCCTGATACACTTGTGGGAAGTCGAGTGCCTCTATCAATGAGCGACACCTCAACATCACCACACAACTCAATGTAGCATTAAAAATTGATAACCTTGTGTGTAGTTTTGAGGTCTAACGAAGAGTGAAACTTGAGTTTGTCGTGATTTATTTTTCATACCATATTAAATCGGTGTTATTACCATGGTCATTGTTGTTATTTTTGTTGTATAACTACATCAGTACTTCTGTTACCATGCTCCAGTTTCTATAAGATAAATTTAGGTGTCAGTACTACTTGTGTGTATTATGTTCTGTACGAATTTCTTTAGGGTGACTCGGCACAGTAATTACTAAATTTGTATTTTTAAGGTAGACATTTTAAGAATAGGCCTGGGAAATAATGTACAGTGGTTTAAGCTATAATATCACGTATGTGTACAAAGTGTGAAAAAGTGCAAATACTATGATTTAACGGTGTACAGCGAATAAGACTACAGGAAAGATGGTTAATTGTAACTATGAACCACACGTATTGTCTGTAGTCTGATTATAGTATTGTATCTCCTAGACGGAAGTGAGCAGAGAAGGACTCGAAACTGGCAGAGAAGTAGAACACTTATATCGATAGGTGGTTTAGTGCAATTCACATAGTGTTTGAATACATCTGCACTATGAGAGTCAATTCTATACCATATTACAGTCTCTGAAAATAGATTTCTATCGCCATACAGATTCCAACTGGGTAAACTGCAGGATTTTCACCAAATGACTTGGCTGCAGCACATGATTTTCTGCCAGTAAGTTCAGGTTTGACATCCCTATCTTCTTCAAATTTGGGGACTAGGTAGCGTCATTAATCCTTAAATAATCACTGCAAATAGTAGTCTGGGTGGGACAAGGGAAATCTTTTTTGTGGGTAACTAATACTGCTTGTCCTAGTTCAAGATTGTGTTACATTTGAATCGCTCAAATCAAGTATGAAGATGCTATGAAGATGAAAGTGGTGAAATACTTATGGGTGGTTTGTGTGTGTGTATGTGTTGAATAAACTTGGCTTTCAAACCTTAGAACCTATTAAGTGAAAGTCGACTGCCTAAGCCAATAGGCCTCCGTCCCTAACTGAGGCTACTAAAGCTGTCACCAATCCGAAACAAGAGACCTGATGGAATAACTCCAGAGGTACGGTGGAGACAGTTTACTATCTGCATTAAATGAAGTACTAGACAACGTGTGGGAATCAGAGGAAGTCCCGTCGGGTTGGTGTAAGTCACTGATTATCCCCATACACAAGAAGGGAGAGAAGTCTTCCTGTGATAATCACAGAGGGATTAGCTTGACTTATATAGTATCTAAAGTCCTAGGCTCAATAATCATGCGTAGACTAAATGGTGCTCAGGAGGAACAAACACGAGAGAGCCGGGCAGGCTTTAGACCAGGAAGAGGGTGTATTGACCATATCTTCACCCTCCGACAGATTCTAGAACATAGGAATTCCTACCGGCGTCCAACAGTCATTATATTTCTTGACCTTAAGACGGCATTCGATTCTGTCGACCGAGAGGTTCTCTGGAGAGGCTTGGCTGTAAAGGGAATTCCGAGAAAATACATTGCACTGATTAAAGCACTCTACTCGAACTCAAGCAGCTAGGTGAGGGTTTACGGCGAGTTGTCATCTGAAGTGGTGACAACTAATGGTGTCCGTCAAGGATGCCCATTATCCGCATTCCTATTCAACTTCATCATAGATGTACTTATTTTGCGGGGGAGCCGGCTTCATGAACGTCTCGAATCATCGATGCCCAGGCGCGGCAATTTGTAAGAGAGTTCATGAAGTTTCATGGGAATTTGGTACGAGTGATGTCCCCAGCATCGCTCGGCCTTTTGTTTGAGAGTGCAGCTCTAGCCTTTATACAGCCAAGTGTGACCTACAAGGCAGTAGGAGTGGAGTAAGGAGTCCACTATCCATTGGCAGCCGGTGACCGGAGTTCGGTTCATACGCCTTTTTGAATGGGGCCAGACATCCAGGACATCCAACAAGCCCTTTGTCCATACGTCTGCCGGTGAGCTCCAGTGAGCTTCATACGCCAGTCGTTGAAGGTTTGGAATCAGGGTTTAGCCATCTCCCCTAGACTGTCATCCAATGGACAGTCAACCCGGTGGAGAGCGCCGGGCATCCGCTTTCGCCCTCTCACTTTGGTGAGAAACACCTCCGCCACGTGAAGGCAGTGAGTAGGACTTCCTCAGGAGAGGCTATGTAAGATGCCCGGTCATATGGGAGCATTTCAAGAGGTGTGCGGAGGGGTGGCCGACCCGCAGCGCAAGGCACCCACCCCCGACCATCCTGAGGCTTTGGAGGCATCATAGATGTACTGATGAACTTAACCCTAACTCACTTCAGAGACACAGGGATTAACTTGCTACCATCAGTGGAATAATCTCGTTGACTTAGAAGATGCAGACGGTATAGTCCTTCTAGGCGAGGACGCTGACAAAATGCAGAGTCTTCTGAACACTTTGAGCTGAAATCTACGAATGTTTGACATGCGATTAGCTCCCGCCAAATGCAAGATGATGTTACAGGACTGGACCACACTGACTCCTAGTTTAGAAATATGGAGTGAAGTGGTAAAGCACGTTGACCGCTTTACTTATGTGGGAAGTTGCATCAGCCAGTGCCAACGGGTTGATCTCTGACGAAATCTCCGCACGGATACAGAGGGCTAGTTTCGAATATGCCAGTTTACACCGTCTCTGGCGTAGACGTGATGTCCGGATATCGGTCAAAGGGCGTGTGTACTGCTCATCAGTCCGCTTCGTCCTCCTTTATGACCGTGAGACCTGATCACTGAGAGTGGGAGACACGAAAAGATTAGCTGTCTTTGATCATAGGTGCCTGCGCTCTATCTCCCGTGTTGAGTGATGTTATAATAAAGTGAGCAATATTGAGGTTAGGCATCAATGGAATGTCAGGTAAGGAGGGGAAATCAATCGATGGGGCTGTGAAGCTACATCGACTGAGATGGTTAGGACATGTGTTACGTATGTATGTATGTATTCCTAGTCATCGCCTTCCTCGACAATTGGGGCAATGTTAGCTGATATAGGGTCAGGCTGGAAAAGAGCTAGTGGCGGTCAAACCAAAACATAGCACCAGTCAATGAAATCCACAACAGTTAGTCTAAGCTACGTAGGAAGGTGTAGACTTCCAGGTTGGGGTCCTCGGGACGGTAAAAATCGATGGTTGGAAACAATTGGAGACATGGCTCAAAATCGTTCTCAGTGGCTGGCCAATGCAGATGCATCCACTCCTTGTGACTTATGATTTCCAATGAAACTGTTTTGTTCTTCGTTATTACTCTTCCTTTGTCTCACATCTCTGCTCACTGTTTCTATTATGCTTTTCTTGTACTTTCTTCTCTTGCTTCGCGTGCTACACGGAGTGTGGCGACTTGAACTGGTGCACATCAGTGCGAAGTTCTATGTCGAAAACGGACAGACCTAAAATGGTGGCTACATTGCTAAAGCTGACTGATAGAATTCAGTCTGCACCAAAGAAAGGATTAGATACGTCACACTGGTTACTGGTGTCCAATCAAGAACTTTCGATTATTCTCGGTTGTATCTTTACGTGTACCCACACTAAACATCGATAAACATACCCAGTTACCCTAGCACAGTAGATCAAAATCCACTGGTTTAAAGTCGAGTACCTTTACGTTAAACTACAGTCACTTTTTAAGCGAATGCATTGGTTTCCTCCACGTTATGAAGTGATGCCTTCGCTAAACGACAGCAATATGCACTTCTTATTCAAATTATTCTTCTACTCTGTGGGTGTTGTTTTTAGCTGTCTCTCGCGCTGTAATGCTACTGTATTTCAGAATCAACCTTTCAAAAGCATATATATGTCTCATCTCTTTCAATTGATTGACATGGTAGATAAGCAGAGGAAGTCAATGGACGAGACTGAATTATAAAGCTACATCGATTGAAATGTCTAGAACACATGCCATACATGTGAAGCCATCTCCATCAATGCAACTTCACAATCGGTTTTATCAATTGATTTTCTCTGCTTACCAACCCTATCACATCAACCAAATTGAAAGAAATCAGATTTGTATGTATTTTTGAAAGGTTAATTCTGAAATACAGCAACATCACAGAGCAGGAGAGTGTGAAGAAACACGCACAGTGTAAAATGATCATTTGTGCATGCTGAGCGCCATCGCCTTCCTGGGCCTGCACTATTCGCCAATATTGGATCAAGTTGGAAAAGGGTTAAGGAGTGTCAAGGAGTCCTTGATAGATGATTTGAGCTAGCCACGTAGGGAGGTGTAGACTGCCTATCTGGGGGAGTTGCATCAGCCAGTGCCAGCGGGCTTGATGGCTGACGAAAACTCACCACGCATACAGAAGGCTCGTTTGGCATATGCCTGCCGACTTACGCCAATTCTAGCTTAGTAGACGTGATATCCAGCTGGCTGTCTACCAAAGGGTGTGTGTACTGCTCAGCAGGAGTTCGCTCCATTCTCCTTTATGGCTGTTAGTGAGACATGACCATTGGAAGTGGAGGATAATAAATGCTGGCTAGCTGTCTTTGATCACAGGCGTCTGAGTTTTATCTCCCGTTTTGAGTGATGGTATAATAAGGTGAGCAATATTGAGGTGAAGCATCGGTCGAGTGAGCGCTGGGTAAGGAGGAGGGGAAATCAATCGACGAGGTTGTGAAGCAGATACATCGATTGAAAGAGATAGTTAGGACATGTGTTACGCATGCATTCCTAGCCATCGCCTGCATCGACAATGGGTCATATTAGCTGAGATAATATGGATCAGGTTGGAAAAGTGCTAGCTAGTGGTAGTCAAACCAGAATATAGCTTTATCAGTCCATGAAATCAATAACAGTTAGTTTAGGTCACGGTCGGAAGTATAGACTGGCTTCCTGGTTGGGTTCTTCGGGATGGTAAACACCAGTTTCTGGAGACAATTGGTGATGTAGCTGAAAATTGTTCTCATTGATGGTGCAGATGCATTCACTCTTTGTGATTTGCCGTATCCAATAAAGCTATATTGTTCTTCCATATCACTGTTCGTTTTCCCTCATTCACGCTTGTATTGATTATCTCTGTTTTGAATTTCTCTGTTTACTCTCTTCTCTTGTGCTTTGTTCATTTTACATGGAGGGTGACTGGGGACTCAAACTGCTTGACATCTGTGCAAAGTAGTTTTATGTTGCAAATCAGTCAGTCAGTCACACTTTCGTGTATACTTTTGCGTTGAAAAAATTTTTGTTCAGGTTGTGTGCTCTATTACTGTCATCATTAATTTATATTGTATGAATCGTGTAATGTGTTTTATTCGCGCAACACATATCGAACAATCTGACTACACACGGACTTGTTATCAGAATATATATGAAGTTAATAAAGAGTTAAGGGAGGTGAGAAAATAGACAAGTTAGTTCAAGTTAAAAGGCCGTCATATTGAAGGTCAAAATAACAATGAAGATGAATGACTAAACCGAATAGCCTAGGTATCAAAACAAAATTTACCAAGGAAGGTGGTTAAGTGTGATGATGAATTGTTGCTTTGAACGCATAAATGTGGTTTAAACTTTCTAATTACCAGCTAGGGCTTCCACAAACTTTAGGATACGTCCTCCTCCTAACACGTTTTATAGATAGGTTTAAAAGATCTGTTAACGCCAAGTTTATATCCTGTCTCTATAAGATATTTCGCAAAAGAGGAGCTAAGTCTCCTGTTCTCACCATTAATGAGTTCTGAGGATTCTATTTGCTTCTGGAGCCATTTAGGAATATGCTCTGAAGTCCTTACTTGCAGAGATATGAGTCCTCCCTCTTGTATATGTGTGTTCACACGTACATTCAAATCGGTAAATACAGTAGGATGTGACATCATTTTTCGCATGTTCTAAGGGCTTAGATTGATGGATATATTGACTTCACATTCTCAATTATTATGATGTTAGCTGCATAAAAAGTCTTATAAACAGCAGCGTTCAATTTGTGTCTAGTTGTCAAGCTGTTATGATGTCCCATATAGGGTAGTTTGATGTACACGGCTTTCTTAGGGGTGATTTGGAGAGTGGGTCTTGGTGTTCCACTGACTACTTCATATTTCTTGATGAACTTGTCTGGATAATTGTTATCAACCAGGGTTTGTGTCAACTTTCTTTCTCCCTTATCAAGTGTGTCTGTCTTCAGTGCATATTCGTTAGATTCTATTGAAGAGGCACCTCACTCACTAAGGCTCTTTTATACCGAAAAAGGGCAGATACTGTGGTAATTAAAATATTGTCTTGTCCAGGTAGGTAGGTTTTCTATAAATAGATCTTTTTATTGACCCATCAAGCCGTCGACTAAGCAATATGTCTAGGAAAGGTTAACAATTATCTTCCTCTTCTACAGACAGATGTAAGTGATATGCTATTCTGAACTTCATTCATTCGATTTAAAATTGAGGTGGCAGAATAAGACTTATCACTGATGATTACAATATCATCTACATACCTTTTATAAAGTGGCACGTTTTCGATTTAATACTCCGATAAACTCTCAATGTACGACATATAGATATCTGCTGAAAGGGGCCTCTAACGGACTTCCCATAGCAACACCATCAAAATGGCGCCTTCAAATGTAAACCTAACATTATTACATAGAAGTAATAAATCCCTTAAATAAGATATGGGGAACGGAATGAAAAAAATGTTTGTGAAAATGTAATCACACAAAATGTCAACTGTTTTGAGCTAAGGTACCATTAGTGAATAACGAGTTTACATCAAAAGAGTACATATTCTTATTCATAATATTAATATCGTCAAAAAAAATTAACCAATTCAAATGTATCTTTTAACACATACTTACAGAATTGTGTTTTGACTGGATGCAATAATTCTACTAACCATTTAGCAAGTTTATGCGTTGGGGATCTACACAGTGACAATATAGGACGTAGACGATTATTGCGTTTATGTATTTTTTGGCAAACCATACATATGCGGGAATTTACAGTCTGATGGCTTTAAAGAGTCAAATTTATCTTTACTTATAGCATTTAGGCCATGAAGCTTCACTCGGTTAACTGTCACTGTGCCGTGCAACAACTGAATATCTTCCAAGGAGGGGGGGGGTACAGCTAAAAATTTGCTTTTATCATCAAGAATCGACATCATTTTAAATTTGTAGTCACTTTTATTCACATAATGACAACTCCAGAACCTTTATCAGGTTTCGTAATTGTGTTATATTAGAATTCTCCCGTAGCTCTTTCAAGGCTTTGAAATGCTGAGAATTTAAAATACTTTTCTCCTTTGGGTTGTTGTCCGTGTGTGATGGATCAGATGTTCGAAATGTGTTGCACAAATACAACATTACACGATTCAGACAAATTACATCTTATTGCGATAACCGACAAACTGGTCGAAGGAACAGCCAGCGAAGACAGGACTCCATGTGAACATAGACAAGACGGAGGTGATGAAAATAACCAAACAACAACAACAGCAACAACAACATCCAGCGCCAATCACCATCAACGGGAGGGATTTGAAAGAGGTTACTTCATTCACCTTACTTATCTAGGGAGCATTGTCTCAACTACACGCAGTCGGAACGGACGAGGATGTCAAATCGAGCGAGAATCGGGAAGGTGAGAAACACATCAACATCATCAACCTGAAATCAATCTGGAAATCTTCATCACTCAGCTAGTATCAACAACAAAATTCAGTCGGATTTTCAATACAAACAAACGTCAAGTCAGTCACTTCTTCTATACGGATCAGAAACTTGGCGGGCGGGTCACAAAGAATATTTCCAACAGCCTGTTGCAGACCTTTATCAACTGAAGATCAGATGGCCGGGCCGGAAAGAATCACCACCAACAAGAAACTATGGGAACAAACAAACAAAACAAGAACCAATCACCAACCAACAAATATGCAGGAGAAAGTGAAGAGATGGGTTGGACACTCGCTGAGGAGGCCGAGTGTCATGCCGTCGAGTGGAACCCGAAAGGAAACTGGCGAGTGGGACGTCCAAGGGTGACATGGAGGAGATTGTGTGGAGAGAAATTGAAACAGTATGGATTAAGATAGATGCAGTGAAAAGTACAGCAGAAGTAAGACAGAAGCAAGTGGAGACGTGCCCTATGTTCCACTAGGAACCCAAGGGAACAGTAATAAATAATGATAATAATAATATTGCTTTATCTATATTTATTAAGGGAACTAATTGTTTTAAATATTTATATTGTGTTATTTGTTTTAGTTATCTGTATACGTTTGCTACACTTGTTTTGCGCATACAACACGATTGCCGTAATAGTGTGATTGATGCTCTATAAACTGTCATTGTATTTTTGTGTGTTTTAGAAGCCTTCATTATCGTCGACGTCATCAACATTCTCATCCTCATCATCGTCGACATCATCACCATCCCACTGCTTTTTTTTCGAATAAAACATGAATTATTGTGATTATTATTTAGTTATCCAATTATTCACGCTTGAGACAATAACTGCTAGCCAGCCATACTTTCGATTCTCTGTATTTTTCACCAATATATTCTAGAATGAGTTATCCACCGGACGCTTCACGTTCATGTCATGAAGCTGATGGACGAAGTGACAGAAGTGGAGGTAGTGGTGGAGGTGCAACAAGTGGAAGCGGTGGTGGTGGAGGTGTCTATGGAACATTATGCAGTGCATTGGGGGGTGGTGGTTCTGGGGGTACTACTACAGGCAAATGGTCAACTACAACAACTAACAGCACTACTGTCACTACACCATCTTATACAGTTAATCCTGACCCACTGTTCTGTCTGTCTTCATCAACTAATCCAACTGATAATGACCGGATCATGTGTAATTGGAAAAAATGGTCATTAGGCCTGGATTATTTACTACAAGATAGTGAAGGTGTTGCTCTATTCAAAGCATATCTACAATATGAAGGCTGTGCTAATCTTCTTGATTTTTGGTTTGCATGTCAAGGTTTTCGTAGTAAAGTTGATCCTTCAGATCATCGAAAAATTACTCAGCTGATTAAAGCTATTTATCGGACTTATATAAGGGGGGCTGGTGGTGGTAGTAGTAGTAATAGTAGTGGTCTTAACTCTCAACCACTCATGTATTTAGGCAAACAACACCCCCACCCCCATCAACAACAACAGCGGCAGCAACAACAATCTACATCTTTACTACATACTCGAAGTGAACCGATCCGTCTGAGATCAGAGACTCGGCATGCTATCACTGAAAGAATATCACGAAAGCATGGTTTAGATCAGACAGTGTTCGATTCAGCTCAAGCTGAAGTGGAACACTTTCTACGGACAACAGCCTATCCGGCATTTTTAAAATCAGATATTTATGTTGACTTTCTACAGACAACATTAGTAGAAGGCGGCGGCGGCGGTTGCATTACGCGTAAATTTCCTGCCTGGTGGGAAGAACAGTCCACATCGTCTACCACCGCCTCGTTTTACCAGTTTACTACTAATGTGGATAAACAATTGGCTACAATTGCTGCCGGTGGTGGTCTATCCGATTATCAGACGAATAATTTAACGCTAGCTGGAAAAGTTCTTCCTACACTGGATGAAGATCGTGAATTACAGTCTGAAGAATTGTTGTCGTCATTATCAGATCCTACAAGACAACTGCGTAGACCATGTTGTTGTCATATGATGTCACCTGGCAGTGGTGGTGATCCAGTTGTTATGCCACCTGCAGATCATAGTCATTGTCAACATTGTAGCAAGTGTCATATGTATAATCCATGTATGCCAATGGATTGTAGCCAGTCTGGCTTAAGACCTCCATGGTGTTATCAACAGTCGTCACCAGGTGGTGTTCCTACTAGTGGGTCAGCGGCGGCGGCAGCAGCGGCAGCTCCTTTAACTATGGAAAATTTACAAATGACTAGATTTTATCGAACGGAATTATCGCTACAACGTCCCTATCTGAGCAGTAGCAGCGGTACAGGTAGCAGCAGTCTGCATGCAACAAAGTCAAGTCAAGAAGGCGAGCAGCCTACAGGGCATACTCATGTATCACGGGGTTGTGGTTCAACAACAACACCCTGGCGTTTTCATACTCGTCCCAATTATGTTTACACACATTGGGCGGATGCTATGTGGTAAGTTTATCAAAATGTGTTTTTTTAGGTTGAATGTATCAATTAGTAGGGTTTTCTGAGTATGGTATGTGTTTTGCGCCGTCTAAGTGCAAAGTACTGTTACAAGATTGGCAGGAGCCTGTACCTGTACTCACTCTTGCAGGTGAACCGCTTCAAGTTGTTGATAAGTTCGTGTATCTGGGTAGTTGTGTGAGTGCTGGCGGAGGGGTGACGGATGAGATTTCCAACCGTATAATGAAGGCTAGGGTGGCATTCATCAACTTTTGAGCCACCTATGGCGCCGTCGCGATGTTAGCTTGGCTATCAAAGGTCGGGTTTACAATGCTTCGGTGCGGGCTGCCCTGCTCTACGCCTGTGAAACCTGGCCTCTCCGAGTAGGCTGAGGATGTGCGGCGACTCTGCGTGTTCGATCATCGCTGTCTTCGCAGGATTGCTTGCGTTCGTTGGCATCATCGTGTGAGTAATTCTGACGTTCGGCGGCGTGTGTTTGAACACAGTGGAGATCACCATTCATTGAGTGTCGTCATCTAGAAACACCGGTTCCGGTGGCTTAGACATGTGCTGCGAATGTCATCCCAGAGGCTTCCGTACAGGTCTGTGTTCGCTAGCCAGCCCTGGGACGGGATGGAAGAGGTGGTCAGTCCGTGACGTGGCGTCGTGGGATGAAGGATTTTTGTGCTAGATTAGCATCGATTGGTGTGTCACGACTCCCTGAGTTGGGGTCCGAGAGATAGCTCAAATCGATGGCTCGAAACGTTATCGGATATGACCAAGAATCACAGTGATCAATGGCGAACGTGTTGCAATTTCCTTCTTTCTTCCCTTCCCGACGATAGTTAACGAATACTGTTTGAACTTGTTAATTCAGCATGACTGTTTTCCTTCCAGATGAAGTTCTTTATCCGTTGTCTACTTGTATTTATTTCTTTTTTTGATCTATGTTGTTTTATTATTATTGTGTGGCGCATCCTTCTTGGTGTCATATTGTACCAAGTTTTTTATGCGTTTAAATAAATAAATAAATAAGTTTTCTGAGGAGCTGGTTGGCTTAGTTGCAGTGGAGCTCTTGTCATCCACCTTCTGGACAACATCACCCCCCCCACTTTCAGTGCAATTTTTAAACATAAAGCGAACAGATTTAAATTCTTTTTTTTTCATGAGTGATAGAATTGCGTCTCTTGGTAACCATTTTTGATTTTAAACTTTCTCGGCACATGATTAACTTTTTCTATTAGTTGGTAGATTTGGTCTATATTAACGTGTTTATTAATCGCATATTCGTTTGAGTACCTAGCAGGCTTCTAGGAATTCTTTGGCATTGCTTTTGGTGTTTCCTCTGTTTAAAATTTCGACATTATTCCAATCATCAAACTGATATCCATTATTATCTACATGCCTTGATTGATATGAAAGAATGTATATACCATGTCTTTTCACAGCTGATTTGTGTTCCTGGACTCTGTCTGATTCGACGGCGGGGGGACGTCCATTTTGTTGACCAGTGTGTAATGTCTGTTACAGTTCATACATGCGATTTATTTTGTAAATGGTATTAACTAATAGAGAAGATTTGTAGCTCAGGTAGATGACTTCCAATTAATACTGTTCTCTGAGCTGGTTGGTTTAGTTGCGGTGGAGCTTTCGTCGTCTTCCTGCTGGACAACATCCCCTTTCAGCGCAATATTTAGCATAAAGTGAAATAATTTAAATTTCTTCATGAGTGATATAACTGCGTCTCCCGGTAACCATTTTAGATATGTATTGACCGTTTTCTACTGACTTGGATTTTAAACTTTCTGGTCACCTGATTTAATTTTTATTAGTTGATATATTTGGTCTATATTAACGTGTTTGTTAATTGCATATTCGTTTGAGTATTAAGCAGGCTTCTAGGAATTCACACCTGACAGCACTTTTTGTGTTTCCTCTGTACAAGATTTCGACATTATCCCAGTTATCAAACTGATGTCCATAATTGTCTATATGCATTGATTGATATGAACGAATGTATATATCATGTATCATGTCTTTTCACAGTTGATTTGTGTTCCTGGACTCTGTCTGATTCGACGGCGGGGGACGTCCATTTTGTTGACCAGTGTGTAATGTCTGTTACAGTTCATACATGCAATTTATTTTGTAAATGGTATTAATTTTATCTTACTTCTTTTTCTGTTAGATGGTTCTTTCGGTTTGCACAATATCGAATTAAGCGATTTGACTGGCTTGCGTGCTATATATATATATATATATATATATATTTCAAACGGTTTCAGTATTCTAGCTGTTATTTCAGAGATATTTCTCATGTATGGTGCGATGAATTTTCTTGTAGTCTTTGATGATGGTTTATTGTTGGTGTTGTGATTCGATTTGAAACACTTTTTGATGAAATTTTGTGAATAACCATTCATTTTTGAAGACCGTTTGTTGGTATTTTTCCCCCATTCTCTTCAACACTGGAGTGCTACAGTGTGTGTGTGTGTGTGTGTGTGTGTGTTTGAACTCTTTTAAACAATAATATACACACAGTTTCTTTTGTGTGTAATTGGGTTATTGCTACTATAGTTGAGTTGAGAAGGACGACGAAAGCCCTGCAACTAGACTAGACCAACCAACCAGGTCAGAGAACACCACTAATTTCAAATCATCCACTTGAGCTACAAAACTTCCCTATTATTGAATGTATCACTTGACACTGGAAATGTTTTATTGCGCTGCTGTGTGCCAGTGACACTGAGCAAGTGGTCTGGATTCTAATACCGGACAATGTGCACTCCTAGACGTTGTCTAGCCAGTCAGCCAGCCAGTTGGAGGTGGTAGTAAGCTTGGTAAGGAGGGATGGTTGGGTGTGTGAGGCTGGTGGGCTCCTCCATCAGCACATTACGGAAACTTCATAGCACATTAAGCTTTATGTGCTCCCCTCGGAATGCAAAATAAATGGTAGTGAGATAAGTTGTTATAGCATATCATAGCAGTATGAGAACTTGCTGCATCTGTATTTAGTGTTTCTTACAATATTGCATCCAGTTTTTTACATTAACAATAAATAAAGTTCTACATAGATTAAAGTTATCTCAAACATATTTATGTGGGAGCAAAGCCAAATTTAAACAGTGTTTGAAGGTGTTAGAGATAGAAACTACTAGAGATGAAAATGTAAGATCTACTTTAAAAGAACGGTTATCAGCTATGCGATGGGACTATAGTCATCAGGAAGGGCTAAAGACATTGTCCGACCGCGTTGTTTGTTGACTAAGTATATATATATATATTTGATAAAATATAAGCTTGGTACATTATGGTACCAGGAGGTGGTGCGCCACACGAAATGCCATAGTTTGTGTGAGGTCTGTGATACTGCCTTGATACTCTGAACGAGGCACCTGTTCGTCTCAAGGGGCCACTCTCTTCCCTGTCCTTTGACTTGTATTCTGATCCACAAGGCAGTGGAACAGCGTCAAGAGCCATGTTCTTTTGGTTTCTGGGCTCTCAAAAAGATCCATGTATGTTATAAGTGTGAAATCAGAGTTTCCCAGGTTCCCCTAGGTGTGTAGACCTGCGCATTTCCACCAGTCCAGTTGTAAGCTCCAGATGTTCGTACTCATCCTTGGATCTTGTGGGGCCAGTTTACGCCGTCTCTGGCGTAGACGTGATATCTGACTGGCTATCGACCAAAGGCCGGGTGTAATGCTCATCAGTCCGCTCCGTCCTCCTTTATGGCTCTGAGTGAGACCTGGCCATTGACAGTGGAAGACATGAAAAGACTAGCTAGCTGTCTTCCACCATAGGTGCCTCACTCTCTATCTCCCGTGTGAAGTGGAATAATCAGATGAGCAATATTGAGGTTAGGCGTCGAGTTCTAGGTAAGCAGGGGAACTAAATTGACGAGGTTGTAAAGTTACATCGACCGAGATGGTTAGGACATGTGTTACGTATGTATGTATGCCTAGTCATCACCTTCCTCGACAGTGGCGGAAATGATAGCTGATATAGTGTTAGGCTGGAAGACAGCTAGCTAGTGGTGGTCAAACCAAAAAGTGGCTTCATCAGTCAATCAAATCCACAACAGTTAGCCTAAGCCACTTAGGAAGGTGTAGATTGGCTTCCTGGTTGGGGTCCTCGGGACGGCATAAACCAATGATGGCTGGAGACAATTGGTGATATTACTGAAAATCGGTCTCAATGGCGCAGATGCATCCACTCCTTGTGACTTATGATTTCCAATGAAACTGTTTTGTTCTTCGTTATTACTATTCCTTTGTCTTACACCTCTGCTTACTCTCTCTATTATGCTTTTCTTGTAGTTTCTTTTGCTTTGTGTGCTACATGGAGGGAGTGTGGCGACTTGAACTGGTGCACATCAGTGCAAAGTTCTATGTCGAAAACAGACAGACAGGGGGAACACCTCGCCGTACAAAGAAAGTGAACAGGGACCTATGCGGCGGTGACAATGTGCGCGTGTTCACACGATGAGAGTACTTCGAGAGAAAGACTGAAATTCACTCACCTTCTTAGCCGTACCAGGTCCTTTATGAGGGCGGACTAAATATTCATCTCTAACCTACGTGAAAGTTTGTGTGATCCAGTCTTTATACACTAAACTGGGTAGTTACTAGTGGCATTTTTTTTCTCCTGGCTAAAGTAGGCCCGTCGGGAGTCGAATCTTGGGACCCCACTGACTGAGGAGAGTTCGACTATGGAATAATTTGTTGAGATATGCGAATCACACTGTCACATTACGGGGGGGGTAGCATCTAGAGAGTTTGTCCCACTTCACTCCAGGATTCATCTGCAAGTTGTGTGAACTAAGGACGCGCTTTAGGTCTGTCTCTGTCCTTTTTTCGACATAGAATTTCGCACATATCTGCAGCAGTTCAAGTCACCACACTACCTCCGTGTAGCACACAAAGCAAGAGAAGAAAGTAGAAGAAATGTATTATAGTGACAGTAAACAAACATGTGAGACAAAAGGGATAGTAATAACGAAGAACAATACAGCTTGATGCGAAATCATATGTCACAAGGAGTGGATGCATATGCACCAGCCAGGTATTGAGAACGATCACTTTGAGCCATATCACCGATAGTCTCCAGCCTTCATTGGCTTTTACGGTCCCGACGACCCCAACCAGGAAGCCAGTCTACATCCTCCTGTGTGGCTGACTTAAACTAACTGTTGCGGATTTCATTAACTGGTGAAGCAATGTTTTGGTTTGACCACCTCTAGCTAGCTCTCTTCCAGCCTGACCCTATATCAGCTAACATTGCCCGTCGAGGAAGGCGATCACTAGATATATGTAATAATTGTCGTAACCATCCCAGTAGGTGTAATTTCACGGCCTCATCGATTGATTTCCCTTCCTCCTTACCTAGCACTCCACTGAGGCCTAACCTCAATATTGCTCACTTTATTATACCACTTCACACGGGAGATAGAGCGCAAGCACGTATGATCAAAGACAGCTAATCTTTTCATGTCTTCCGCTCTCAATGGCCACCTCTCACAGCCAATCGTTAAAGGAGGACTGAGCAGACTGTTGAGGTGGCTCAAATCCTCATCGAATCTCTCTCTCCACTGGCATATTGCCATTTATTCTGTTCTACATAACTGACCTATATCAGTCATAACTTCAATTGTACATATGTGTATGTATCATTCGCATAGTGATTGATCTGATGTTGTTGTTGTTGGTGGTGTTTTTCTTTTCCAGTCCACCGTCTATGGATCCACGTTTAGGAAATCTGCCCAGTCAACCACCGAATCCATATCATATTTCATATGCACCAGTTTCAGCACGTGATTCAGAGCATCATAGTTTATCAAGTGATGCACGAACCGATGATACACATTCACACACGGATAGTAGTCAGTAAGTTTAGACTATTCTACTGTTTTCGTTTTGATAAACATTTTTTAAAAATTGTTATCATCATCTTTATTGAAACGCATTTTTTAGCATTATTATAATAATATTATTGTTATTATTACTATCATTATTATTATTATTATATGCTTTAATTCCTAGAGGAACATAGGGCTTCAGATGCACGTCTCCATTGCGTTCGGTTTTCTACCAACTTCTTCACCCCGCTCCAAGTCTGCCCACATGCCTTCATCTCCTCTTCACATGACCTCCTCCAAGTCACCCTTGGACGACCAACTCACCGCTTCCCTTTCGGGTTCCACTCGAGCGCTTGTCTAGTGATGTCACTAAATTGTTAGTTTCCTCAGAGTATGGCCAATCCATTTCCATTTCTTCCTGCCTATTTGTTGCACAACTGGTTTCTGATGAGTTGGCTTATTTACAATAATAAGGTGGGAATAGATTTATGACTTTCGTCTATGCCTTTAGGCATAAATCTGACCTAAACAAACTGGTTAGCACTCACACGAGGTGTGCAGCACAGATGGCACTGAAACAGAAACCAAGTCGGAAATTAAATACCTAGACGTCATTCTATCTGCTGATCTTTCCTTCCTGGTCGTCTCATATCTTGATGATTTCTAAGGAAATATTCCGTCTTACCTTCTACATCAAGAAGTTAAGATATTTTGGAATAATCCAACCTTTACTCTAACGCTTCGTTGACTCTTGCATCCTGCCTATTATTCTCTATTGTTCCCCCTTAGTTTTTCCAGGGCTACTGAAGAAGGATTATATCTTATTAAGTAGGGTGTTAAAGTTGTCAGAAGGGTGAGCAACGTGCCACTTAACCAGCTTGTTAACATTCTGGTTGACAGGCACATGGACTCATGTGAAAAATGGGCGAAATCCATTTTATCTGACTCACAACACCCTCTTCATTCACAACTCTCCCCTTGTATCTCATCAGGCAGACCAGAAGCCTATATAGAAAACTATATGCTCGCACTAGTAAGTACAAAAACTCAACCATACCCTACTTAGCTCGTGTTCTGTGCGATAAAGAAAGCATTAGGCGTGATACCTATAACTTATTAAATAGTCAGTAGAACAATTGGATGTTGTCTATCCAACTCATATCATTTATAGGTACAGCGTTTTCTCTCTTTCTTTCTTTTCCTTTTCTCTCTCTTTTTTCTGTCATGTGCTCTCTTGTTTCTCTTTTCCTTACAAACTCTATTAAAACATTCTTCGTTCTCTCACACTCTGTATATCTCGACCTTTTTTTTACCGCTTACGCCAGTAAATATTCTAGCATCTTCTTTTCTAAAACCTTCAAATACTCTGTTGAGTTTTGATTTGCTACCGACATGCCAATATGTTGTTGTCATAATGAACTAAGATTGTCCTTAATCTATGTAGAATTTTATTTATTGATAATGTGCTAACTGGATGCAATACTGTAGTATTCCATTCCGTATTACAAGTACTGTTTTGTAATCAAGCATATTATTATTATTATCTCTGTGACAAGGCTGCCTACTGTCTCCAGCGATTTTCCTGATTGCGGTAGACTGAATAATGCGGCAGACAACGGACCGGGCAGTGAGGAAACAGGCATAAAATGGACCACCCACACAAAAACTTGGAAAATCTGGGCTTCGCCGATGTGATATATTATGTCTGATTTCCCACAAACTGGAAGATATGCAAGTGATAAAAAGCAGCAAGTTGGCAGAAGAAGCATCAAAGATGGGAAGGAGTTCAGGTGAACATAGAGAAAACAGAGGTGACGATGAAGATCCCGGCCAACAGCAACAATAACAGGCAACAATGAGCCAGCATAAATGTGAGGAGTCTGAAAGAAGCAACCTCCCTTACCTACCTACCTACCTGGGAAGTATCGATTCAACTGCAGACAGATGGCACTCATGAGGATGTGTGTGTGTGTCGGTGGCACAGTAGTTAGGACTGTCGCCGACCATGCACATGGTCCGAGGTTCGATCCCCTGCCGACGCACACCTGATATCTATGGTCGGCCTGCAAAATTTGGACTACCGATATCCATGCTGAAAATTCCATACTTGTACCAAAAATACAGTGTGGAATCAAGCTGTAATAAAAAAAGGATATCAAAGCGGGGCTCGGAAAAGCAAGGCAAGCTTTCATTACTCTCAAGTCTGTGTGGAGATCAACAACACTCAGCAGGAGAAATAAGATCCGGATACTCAACTCTAATGTGAAGTCAGTGCTACTCACTATACGAATCAGAGACTTGGCGCGTCATGAAGATCACCTCAAAAAAAACTACAGACCTTCATCAACAGCTATCTTCCCTCAATACTTTGCTCAACATCAGATGGTCAGCCAGAGGAGATCAACAACAGAGATCTCTGGGGGCGAAACAACCCAGCAGGAACCGATTGTGCAACAAATCTACCGTATGAAATGAAGGTGAATTGGCCATAATCTGGGAGCATAAACCATCAAGTAACATCAGATGCCAGGCCGTTGCTCGAGTGGAACCCGAACAGGAAGCGGCGAGTTAATCGTCCAAGGGTGACTTGGAGGAGGTCATGAAAAGAAAACATTTGGACAGACTTCTACCCAGATGATGAAAACGTTGACAGGGAACTGAACGCAACGGAGACGTGGGGCTGAAGCCCTATGCTCCTCTAGGAATTAAAGGAAACAATACTAATAATGGCTTTATTCCAAACGGTACTTTTGATGCAATATGGGATTTTCAGCATGTAATACTGGTAACAACAGAAGGCAAGACGCGGAAGCCAAGTTATATTTTTCATTGATCAAAACATCGACTGAGATGGTTAGGACATGTGTTACGTATGTATGTACGCCTAGTCATCGCCTTCCCCGACAATGGCGGCAATGTTAGCTGATATAGTGTTAGGCTGGAAGATAGCTAGCTAGTGGTGGTCAAACCAAAACATGGCTTCACCAGTCACTAAATCCACAACAGTCAGTTTAAGCCAGCCAGCCACATAGGAGGGTGTAGACTGGCTTCCTGGTTTGGGTCCTCGGGACGGTAAAAACCAATAGTTGAAAACAATTGATGACATGGCTCAAAACCATTCTCAATGACTGGCCAATCCAGATGCATCCACTTCTTGTTACTTATGATTTCCAATGAAACTGTATTGTTTTTCGTTATTACTATTCCTTTGTCTCACATGTTTTTTGTTTACTGTTTCTATTATGCATTTCTTCTACTTTCTTCGCTTGCTTTTTGTGGTACACGGAGTGGAGTGTGGCTATTTGAACTGGTGCACATATGTGCGAAATTCTATGTCGAAAACAGACAGACCCTAACTGACTTCAGAGACTTAAGGAATACCACGGAATAATCTCATTGGATTAGAATATACGGATGGATATACTCTTCATAAGTAAAGTCACTGATAAAATGTAGAGTCTTCTAAACATCTTGAGCAGCAGCCATCTTTGAAAGTTTTGGCATGTGATTATAATGAGAGCTGTCTGCTAGCCAAAATTGGTAGACAGAAAGAATAACGTCAATGTGTACGTCCAAAATCTTAGTCATGAGAAAAAACACAATAACAAAGACTAACTCAACAGACAATAACAGCAGACTTTGCGTGGGTGGATACAACTCGCAGATATATCACCGGACTGTTTAAGAAACGGCTAAAGAGATGACAGAATAACCTTCAACAGGAAATTAACCAATCAGAAGACGACAACTTCCTGTTAACAATGACGCTTATTGAGAATGGTTTTGAGCCATGTCACCAATTGTTTCCAACTATTGGCTTTTGCCGTCCCGAGGACCCAAACCAGGAAGCCAGTCTACACCCTCCTATGTGGCTGGCTGGCTGGTTGGCTTAAACTGACTGTTGTGGATTTTAGTGACTGGTGAAGTCATCATGTTTTGGTTTGACCACCACTAGCTAGCTGTCTTCCAGCCTGAACCTATATCAGCTATCATTTCCGCCACTGTCGAGGAAGGCGATGACTAGTCATGCATACGTAACACATGTCCTAAACCCCTCAGTCGATGTAACTTCACAACCTCGTCGATTGATTTCTCCTGCTTACCTAGAACTCGACGCCTAAACTCAATATTGCTCATCTGATTATACCTACCACTTCACACGGGAGATAGAGAGTGAGGCATCTATGATCAAAGACAGCTAATCTTTTCATATCTTCTAGTCTCAACGAGTACTGGGCTCGAGCCTTGGTGGGAACATCATCACTGACTCACTGGGAAATGCAGGTACATCCAGACGACGAGTCCCAAGTAGGACGAAACGCGCATTCTGGATTCCACTGCTAGTCACCATCCACCGATTAAAATTGTATTAACGGGGGTTTTGTCAAAGCAGTACAAAGAATCAATATTAGCTGGCTGGTTAATTGGCAGTTAGAATCACATAATGCGCTTATATATTGTTTCAATATGAGTCTTGTCTTCTTTTTTGTTTAACTATTATCGTGAAATTCTCAACCCCTTGTAAAAATAGATGATGTAATATGATATAATAATCACAGCTATGGTGAGGAGAGGCTTAAAACATCACTAGGGTGAGAAGAAAGCACAGCAACACAATAGCACCACCAGGAGTAGTAGTAGTAGTAGTAGTAGTAGTAGAGCTCTGCTAATCATTAGAGTGTTCTTTGATGATGTGTTGCTTTGTTTTTCTTTCTTGTTTTGCTTTTTTCTTTACTTCTTTTTACTTTTCGAGGTTAATCATCAAAGAAAAGACCCCCGTCTTTTATCATCATTTACAACCACTTAGAGAAAGATCAATTAAAAATCACCACCCCGGCTAACACACGTGAAAAAATGTTTAGCGGAAAAAAACAAACAAAGTTTTATTTTATTTTTAGTGTTTTTGATGTATGGAGAAGGCACACAAATGCGCAAGCACGTACGCACGCACACACACACAAGCAAACATGGATATAGATACACAGACAGACACATGTACACACACACAGATGAAGGGAATGGCTCCGGCCTTTACTTTGAAGATATATAAGTGTGGAATTCATTGTTTGCGTCTGTGTGTGTGTGTGTGTGTGCTGTATGTGCTGCACACATACACACACACGCGTCTTTGTTCTATTTTATAAAATAGAGTAGCAACGTCATTGAGCTAGGCAGTGAGTGAGTGAGTGACTGGGTGCTTGAGTAAAAAGATGAAAGGTCTTTTTTCTAAAAAAAATGATAATAATATTCATCTATTTTTCAATATTATTTTAAAAAACAATACTACCAGTACTGCTAATAATAATAATATTAATAATAATAGTAATAGAAGTCATGCTAACTTGACCGCCGTCATCATTGATCATGATCACATCATAATCACCCTGTATATTATTTATGTATGTATGTGTGTGTGTATATATATGTTGTACTGCTTTTGCTATACTACTCAGAGGAGGAGAAATCGATTATTCACTCTCTTTGTCTCTCTGCATCTCATTTGGAATGTTATTTTTGAAAATTATGTTTTGCTAGAGAGGGTATTCAACATCGTGCCAAAAATCAAGCCTATCTCTATTGTCTCACTAACGTCTAACTGACTGACTGGGTTTTAGCGTAGAGAACCACTGCACAGAAGTGGAGCACTTTAAACTGCCACATTTCATGCATGTGTGTGCGTGTAGCACACAAAAGTGTACAGAAGTGATTTTGAACTGTATATCACCCCAATACCTCAGCTCCACCCGTAGGCATCCAGAGTATCCTAACTAGACAGTTGACACTCTTTTCCATCCTAATCTGATGTCAGTTAACATCATTACTCGTGGAAGAAGACCGATGGTTCTGATATGTGTTCTAGTCATCTCAATCGATTCAAATTGACAACCTTATCGGTTCGGTTGATTTGTCTTCTTTACCTAGTACGTCTCGCCTCAATGTTGTTCAACGTATATTGTATACCAGTTAACATGTGAGAGATAGAAACGCAAATATCTGTGTTCGACAATAGTTGAGCTTTTCATCAATGACTGGGTCTCACATCCATAACGCAAGACAGAACGACGTATCGCCGGGAAGTACACAAGGTCTATGAAGGATATCTGAATATCATTGATATAAGGATAAGACTTGGGCACTGTAGTCTGTCTCTGTCTGTCTAGATTTAACATAGAACTTGGCACCGAAGTGCACCAGTTCGAGTTGCCACGTTCCAAATAGCACACACAAAGGTAGACAAGAAGATGAGTGGAGAGAATCAATTGAGTTTGACAAGTATAAGAGTGAAACAGAATGGGTAATGGTAGAAAGAAATGTGAAAGATTACAGAGACTGAATACATCTGCGCTGTCATTGACAACGATTTTGAGCCATGTCACCTATTGTCTCCAGCCATTGATTCTTAGAGTCAGTCCCGAGGGCCCCAACCCGGAAGTCTGCATCTCCCTACCCTACCTGACTCAGTTTAACTGTCAAGGATTTCATGGATTGATGCCATGTTTTTGTTTGTCCACCACTTACCCTTTTCCAACCTTCACCTATATCAGCTAGTAATGGCCGTCGACGGGGGAGGCGATGGTTAGGCATGCGCAGCACGTCACCTAGCCATCTTAGTCTATGTAACTTTATAGCCTCGCCGATTGATTTCCCTCTTTGCCTGACCAACACTCTACGCCTAACGTCAACATTACTTACCTTATTATACCACCACCTAACGTGAGAAAGAGATCATAGACATCTGTGATCAAAAACAGTCAACCTTTTCATGTCTTCAAGTCGTATTGGCCATGTTTCAGAGCTATATAGAAGGACGTAGCGAACTGATGAGCAGTACACACTATTCCCTTGGTTGATAGTCGGATGTTACGCCTACGCCAGACATGATGCTAGTCAGCGAAAGCAGCTCGAGCTTTTTGGATTCGTGCACTGTAGTGGTAGAGTAGAACTCCATTATAGATAAGATTTTATTTTGATAAATCACACAGTAAAGAAAAAATCCCCATTAAGACATTTAGAAAACAGAAAGATTGAGCGAAGAAATATTTACTTTTCAATTAGATCCTCATCTCTGACTCTACTCTAATATATATAGCATTTTAATTACAATACAACAGTTTGCCAATCAAGTGGTGATAAGTTTGTTAACAATAATTAAACAGTGTCAATGGGTTAATAGTTAACGAAGAAAATCACTACAGATTTAAAAGGTGGAAATGGTTAGAGTAAATTAATTTTACAAGAATAACACGTAATTAAAGATGAAGTGTCAAAATAAATAAAATAAAATAAATAATTTAGACAAATATAATTTTATAGGTTTAGGGGGAGGGGGCGACGCAGTCCTGTTTATCCATTCTTGTGACGATGGCCACGGTAGGGAAAGTGGCTGTGCAAATTTTTTCTGTACACACAGGCTTGGCTTCTTCAGATGAATGCCAATCTCCTCAGCCGTCTGTAGAAGACGAACTCGCAGAGCAAAATTAAGATAAGTCGGAATGCGATAAATAATTTTAAATGCTGTATTAACATCAATCTTATGCTCAGTATCAACGAGGTGGGCTAAAACAGAGCTACGAATAGATCTTTTTTGTCCCTTACTTAACCACGTTGGATGATGTTCGGAAATACGACGATGAACTTGCCTAATTGTACGCCCAATGTAGCTGGCTCCGCAGGTTCAGTCAAACTGGTAGATACACATAGAGGAGGCGAATTCAGGTAGTTTATCCTTATTTCTCGAACATAAAATAGGTGTGGTTGTAAAGAAAAGTAAAGTAGTTGAAAAGTAAATATTTCTTCGCTCAATCTTTCTGTTTTCTAAATCATACAGTGTAGTGTTTTACAGTAATATTAACTGATGACCACGTTTCGAGCACAAATTATGCCTGCTCATAATCATCTCAAGGCAATACTCGGTGGCACAGTGGTTAGGACTCTCGCCGACCATGCACATGGTCCGGGGTTCGAGCCCACGCCAGCGCACACCTGATATCTATGGTCGGCCTGCAAAATTTGGGCTACCGATATCCACGCTGAAAATTCCATACTTGTACCAAAAATACAGTGTGGAATCAAGCTGTAAATCAAAAATAAAAAAATACAAAAATTTCTAACTTCATTTGTATACATGAGTGAAACTGATGATTAGATATTTGAATAAAAATCACTATGGGATAATGCACATTCAGAAATAATAATAATGATATGAGTGTTAATGATCAATTACAATCAGATGGGAAATAAGACGAGTGTTTTTTTATATTCAAAATAATGTAATGTACTTGAATTGAAACACAATTTTAAGATTATGTATTATCCTCCTGTGATTCGACTGACTGGTGATAATAATATCTTTCATGTATATCATTGGTATTTGCACTGAGTCACTTCTATTGCATGTGATGTGTGTTGCGTGTAGACTCAATGAACCAGGATTCAGTAGCTCGGGGGGTAGGCAGATTGTCGGAGCACAAGCTAAGGTAAGAATGGTTGACCCGAGAAGGTAAGTAATTTAGAAGAAAGCTCAGCTCTAGCACCGCATGCATAAACACACAACCACACAATAGGATGGGAGAACGTTACGATTCTAAGAAGTAATGTATAGGGGTGGAGAGAGAGATTGATTACTGAATCCTGGTTCATTGAGTCTACAGTCAGCACATGCAACAGAAATGACTCACTGCAAATACCAGAAATAATATGGAAGATCTTATTACCACCAGTCAGTCAGTCAGTCAAATCAGAGGAGAATAATAAATAATCTTAAATTGTATTCTATTTCAATTGATATTCTATCAAGTTACTTGTTTGACTCTCTGTCTGTTTTCGACATAGAACTTTGCACAAATGTGCGGAAGTTCAAGTCGCCACACTCCGTGTAGCACGCGAAGCAAGAGAAGAAAGTACAAGAAAAGCATAATAGAAACAGTGAGTAGAGGTGTGAGACAAAGGAGTAATAAAGAACGATTTTGAGCCATGTCACCAATTGTTTCCAACCATAGATTTTTACCGTCCCGAGGACCCCAACCAGGAAGCCAGTCTACACCTTCCTACGTGGCTTAGACCAACTGTTGTGGATTTCATTGACTGATGCCAAGTTTTTGTTTGACCGCCGCTAGCTTTTTTCCAGCCTGACCCTATATCCGCTAACATTGCTCGTCGAGGGAGGCGATGGCTTGGCATGCATACGTAACACATGTCCTAACCATCTCAGTCTTTGTAACTTCACGACTTCGTCGATTGATTTCCCCTGTTTACCTAGAACTCGACGCTTAACCTCAATGTTGCTCACCTTATTATGCCACTTTACACGGGAAATAGAGCGCAGGAACCTATGATCAAAGACAGCTAGTCTTTTCATGTCTTCCACTCTCAGTGGCCAGGTCTCACAACCATAAAGGAGAACGGAGCGGACTGATGAGCAGTACACCCGCCCTTTGGTCGATAGTCGAACATCTCGTCTACGCCAGAGTCGGTGTAAACTGGCAAATGCGAAACGAGCCCACTGTATTCGTGCTGAGATTTCGTCAGAGATCAACCCGTTGGTACTGGCTGATAGTACTTCCCAAATAAGTGAAGCGGTCAATGTGCTCTACCACTTCACTTCCTATTTTTAAACTAGGCGTCGATGTATTCCAGTCCTGTAACATCATCTTGCATTTGGCGGGAGCGAATCGCATGCCAAACATTCGTAGATTGCAGCTCAAGGTGTTTGACTATGGGGCTTTAAGCTAGACTGCCCTCAAGTTTCAGTAGCAGTGGTGATTATTTTAACAGAATGGGGTTGCTAGCCACCTCATACCCCCCTAGACTTTCCATCTTTTCCAGTCCTATTACTAGCTTAATGAAATAAAAGAGTGCATCGGTGGTGCCGGGGATCGAATCCTGGACTACATGGTGTGTGTGGTGTCATTGACGCATTGCGTCTAGATACTATTGGTTATTCTTGTTAGTCGCATACACCACAGCAGCCATGTATATGTACATAATATGTGATCTCCTTTTTTCATTTTACAGTGATGGTGCTTGCAATCGTTTACGTGCCCTAAATCATCGTTATCCAAGTCCATTCCAACTCTCTCGTTCGCATACCAACAATAATAATAATACTGCTACTAGTAACACCAACAACAATAAACATCAGAGTCAGTTATCTCTTCGTCATCCTCAACAATATCCCCACCACCATCACCATCATCATCATCAACATGGACCATCAGCCAGTAATCCTAATGAACCAACAGGATTACAATGTACTTCACCGAAATCCTCCTCTTATCCAATAGCATTTCATCAAGGCTTACAACAGCAACAACAACAACAACAACAGCTGCAACACTCGAATCCATTTTGTAGAAGTCCAAGTGGTTTAGGAGGCAGCAGTGGTGTGACTGGAGGTAGTCATATCCAACATTATCCAACAGGAAATATCCCTATCAATCCACCGACAAGTGGTACAGCGAATCTACTCATCCCTAATATTACCACCACCACCCCAACAACAACAACAACAGCGACTACTACTACTAATAATAATAATCTGAGTAGTATTCAAACAAGTGGAGAAAAAACTATCCAACAATCATTTGATTATAATTCTAATAATAATAAATTACAGCAACAACAGAAACATCAACGTCGTCTAGGCAGACGTGGTACAAGTTCACGTCCATTTACTAGTGATAAAACAAAGTCTTATCATACTGGAAGTGGTGGTCCTGGTGGCGTCGGTGTGAGTTCAACTGGCGTTGGCGGCGTACAACAAGTCAATAAGTCTAGTAAATCAAATAATCGTTCATACAGTATGGCAGAACATGATCCTAAAGGATTTGCACAAATTTTAACAGAAAAGCTACAACGTTTGTTAGAAAATCAATTGGTTACTGAACGACTAGATAGTCTTATGACTGAGGTGAGTGTAAATCACTTTGTATTGTATGCATTTCCCCTGTTTTGTATGTTATCCTTTTTTCTGTCTGTTTGTTACAATCCTGGTGGCATACTGATTTGGTTGTGTGTGTGTGAAGCTCTGACACGCTTGAAGAGAACTTGTTGTTTGACATGGGAGAGTTTGGCATCAGCTTGTAGTCATGAAGCACCTAACTCAGATTTCTTTGGTTGGGAAACAGGCGTTGCACCATCTAGGGGACGTAGAGTTCGATCAGTGATATATTTTTGGTGAACTGGTTCTAACTGAGGACAGTGTCTGTGGCGACTTGTTAAAGAGGGTCGCCGTGTGTGCTTGTTGCTGGTTAAAACCATCTCTGGCACCGGTGTTGCTTATACAGACAAGATTTGACAAGATATCAGGCACCATACTGTCAGCAGTATGATGGAGGTGTCGTCTTTGCGTGTCGATTAGTATTGCATGAGTAAGTGAGACGATAGATGTTTGATGTAGAAAGGGGACCACGAGGTGTGTGGGGTCCGAGGTTGTTGGGATGGGAAGTCTGGTGAACTTTATGTGTTTCAAAACCATCTTGGTGTGTCTAGATTTTACTAAAATTGGTTATTCTCGAGAATTTTGTCTAACATTGAAGAATTCAACAAACCTGTTTTTTCAATGTTTGGCAATACGTTGAGTTAAAATAGAGACACACTGAGTTGGATACAGACGTTCTGGTAGCGAATCCCGCTTTATACGACAACTACTTGTTTCTTCTCTGTGTACTCTACTTTAGCGAGAACACATAACGATGTGAGCCGGAAAGTATATTTTCAAGCAGCCTACTTATTATAATGATGTTTCAAAGCTATATTGTACGGCATCTGTCTCTTTTCGACATAGAACCCTGCACAAATGTGCACCAGTTCAAGTCGCCACACTCCGTGTAGCACGCGAAGCAAGAGAAGAAAGTACAAGAAAAGCATAATAGAGACAGTGAGCAGAGGTGTGAGACAAAGGAGTAATAAAGAAAAACAAAACAGTTTCATTGGAAATCATAAGTCACAAGGAGTGGATGCATCTGCTCCAACCAGTCATTGCGAATGATCACTTTGAGCCATATCACCGATTGTCTCCAGCCATCATTGGCTTTTACCGTCCCGAGAACCCCAATCAGCCAGTCAAAAAGTCTACACCATCCTATGTGGCTGGCTGGGTTAAACTGTCTGTCTGTCTGTCTGTTTTCGACATAGAACCCTGCACAAATGTGCACCAGCTCAAGTCGCCACACTCCGTGTAGCACGCGAAGCAAGAGAAGAAAGTACAAGAAAAGCATAATAGAAACAGTGAGCAGAGGTGTGAGACAAAGGAGTAATAAAGAAATACAAAACAGTTTCATTGAAGATCATAAGTCACAGGGAGTGGATGCATCTGCATTGGCCAGCCACTGAGAACGATTTTGAGCCATGTCACCAATTGTTTCCAACCATAGATTTTTACCGTCCCGAGGATCCCAGCCTGGAAGTCTACACCTTTCTACGTGGCTTAGACCAACTGTTGTGGATTTCATTGACTGGTGAAACCATGTTTTTGTTTGACCGCCGCTAGCTTTTTTCCAGCCTGACCCTATATCCGCTAACATTGCTCGTCGAGGGAGGCGATGGCTTGGCATGCATACGTAACACATGTCCTAACCATCTCAGTCGATGTAGCTTCACAGACTCGTCGATTGATTTCCCCTCCTCCTTGCCTAACACTCCATTAAGGTCCAACCTCAATATTACTCACCTTATTACACCACCGCCTAACACGGAAGACAGGACGCAAGCACCTATGATCAAAGACAGCTATCTAACCGTGCTTTTCAAGTCTTCCACCCTCAATGGCCACCTCTCATAGCCACCCATAAAAGAGGACGAAACGGACTGCCGAGCAGTACACACACCCTTTGCTTGATAGCCAGCCGGATATCACGTTTACTCCAGAGAGGGCGTAAACTGGCATATGCGAAACTAGCCCTCTGTATCCATGCTGAGATTTCTTCAGGGATCAACCCGTTGGCGCTGGATGATGAAACTTCCCAAATAAGTGAAGTGGTCAACGTACTCTACCACTTCACTTTCTATTTCTAAGCTAGGAGACTCAGTGTAATCCAGTCCTATAACATCATCTTACATTTGGCGGGAGCGAATCACATGCTAAACATTCGTGGATTGCAGCTCAAGGTGTTCAGAAGACTTTGCATTTCGTCAGCGTCCTCGTCTGGAAGGACTATGTCATCATCTGCATATTCTCAGTCAACGAGATTATTCCACTGATGGTAACAAATCAATCCGTGAGTCACTGAAGTGAGTTATGGTTAAGTCCATTAGCATATCTATGATGAAATTGAATAGAAATGGGGATAATGGGCATCCTTGACGGACACCACTAGTTGTCGCCACTTCAGGTGACAACTCGTCATAAACCCTCGCTTGGCTGCATGAGTTCGAGATTGTACGGCATACTTTATTTTTTTTACGTCGGTCAGATGAAGAACTTCAGAGACGCCTAAACTCCCTGTGTTTCGTTGGTTGGCTGGTTTGCTAGTCCATTCACACAAGCATTCAGAAGATGGTATCATTCTGCATTTTTTTTACAGTGGCTTTACAACAGCAGCAGCATGGTTTACAATAATAAAATAAAGTGTTTAACAAAAGTGCTTACTTCATATCCAAATCATACTTTATCTTGTCAAATTGTCCATAGTAGGTAAATATTGAATTCTATTGTTTACTGTACACAAAGTTTTGGCATGCATGTATGTGTGTGTTTACTCCTCAAAAATGTGTGTGCTTTCATCATCTTCCATTGAACCCTTGGATTAAAATTATATGTGAAAAAATAATTCAGGAGTGTTCATTAATATTGATTTTGTCACCAGATATCAATAAATGCGCTCTACAATAGACAATGGTGTTGATGCTCGACTTTTATTCTATGTTTGACTGCATAGAGGATTTCATCATGAGCTAACATCAGTTAGAGAACCATTGGAAAACCTACTAAGGAGTACTGAACAGCTGTTTCGTCCGCCTAGTTTGGGGCTCTTTATCAGCACGCACCCACTGCACTGTGGTTCGAACCCAGGACCTTCTGGTTACAAGGCTAGCTAGCTAGTAGACCATTGAACCACTGGGATCCAACTGATCCAATGGTCCTTGAATTCTCACTTCCGCAAATTCACGACATAGGGTGACTATTTCTCCTCAATGTCTTTTTCTTTTATTCTATATGAATGACCTAATAACCATTTAGGACCATGTTCCTCTTAATGACATTCTAACATACTCTATTGGTTCTACCAGCATATATATATTACCGATACTGCAAGTGAACCTGTGGATACGCAGTGGGAAGTCTAGTTCATATAATTTCTCCCTTTAATCGTAGACACTAGAATTGAAAAATATTCGAGTTTATTGATGAAAGAAGATCCAGCGTAGACTGCCTACTTCATAAGTCATTGGAAAATTTTATCTATCAACTGCTTAAATTAGCCATCATTGATTCATGCCGAGGAGCATAGTCAGAGGTAGATCAAATGACACTCCTAATCATAATACAAATCATATATCGCATGTGATTTGAACCCATCGTTTATCAATAATATTGATGTTATGCTCTATATTTATATATCTACCTATTGGATGGAGGCAGTCGGCAGAAATCCTTGGACCTAGGTTTCGTGCTAGCCTGCACTCATCAGCAAGGTATATCTGCAACTTTGAAGGGACTCATATCCGTCAGGGATGCCCATTATCCCCATTTCTATTCAGTTTCATCATAGATGTACTGATGGATTTAACTGTAGCTCACTTCAGGGACTCAGGGATTGACTTGTTACCATCAGGGAATAATTTCGTTGACTTAGCATATGCAAATGATGACATAGTCCTTCTAGACGAGGATGCAGACATAATGCAGAGCCTCCTGAACTCCTTGAGCTGCAATCTACGAATACTTGACATGCGGTTCGCTCCCTCCAAATATAAGATAATGTTACAGGACTGGACTACACTGACTCCTAGTTTAGAAATATGCAGGAGTGAAGTGGTTGTTGCGCTTATTTGGGAAGTTGCATCAGCCAGCGCAGACGGGCTGATCTCTGACGAAATCTCAGCACGGATACAGAGGGCTAGTTTCGCATATGCCAGTTTACTTCGTCTCTGGCTTAGTAGACGTGATATCCGGCTACCTGTTGACCAAAGGGTGTGTGTACTGCTTAGCAGTTCGCTTCATCCTCCTTAATGGCTGGCTGTGAGACCTGGCCATTAAGAGTGAAAGATATGTAAAGAATAGCTGTCTTTGATCATAGGTGCCTGCGTCCTGTCTTCCGTGTTAGGCAGTGGAGTAATAAGGTGAGTAATATTGAGGTTAGGCCTCAATGGAGTGTTAGGTAAGGAGGAGGGGAAATCAATCGACGAGTCTGTGAAGCTACATCGACTGAGATGATTAGAACATGTGTTACGTATTCATGCCTAGTCATCGCCTTCCTCGACAATTGGGGCAATGTTAGCTGACATAGGGTCAGGCTGGGAAAGAGCTAGTAAGTGGTGGTCGAACCAAAACATGGTTTCACCAGTCAATGAAATCCACAACAGTTAGTTAAGCCAGTCACATAGGAAGGTGTAGACTTCCAGATTGGGGTCATCGTGACGGTAAAAGCCAATGATGGCTGGAGACAATCGGTGATATGGCTCAAAGTGATCATTCGCAATGGCTGGTTGGAGCAGATGCATCCAATTCTTGTGACTTATGATTTCCATTCAAACTACATTGTTCTTCGTCATTAGTATTCCTTTATCTCACATCTCTGTTTACTGTCTCTGTTATGCTTTTCTTGTACTTTCTTCTCGCTTTGTGTGCTATATGGAGGGAGTGTGGCGACTTGAACTGCCGCACATGGGTGCACAGTTCTATGTCGAAAACAGACAGACAGATAGACCCTTCTGAGATTTGAACTGGCGTCATCGAAGGCTGCAGTAGGAGACGCTGGTCAATGACTAGTGTTCAGTCAGAGTAGGTATCAGTCTGTGTGTGTGTGTGTGTTCAACAAAGCGTTTCTGTATTTCTTAGCGAAAACACACTCGTATCTAAATATATAATCTCGTTCAAAATGGGTGAGATATGAATGACAATAATATACCCTTATTTCATTGATCCGTGGACTAGACAAGACACATGGCACATAATGTCTTCTCAGATAATAATGATGTTGATCGTTAACCCCACCCCACGCCACACGCCACACCACCCCTTTTTCCGCCGTTCAGATGACCGAATGTTTATAAAATACACAATAAACGAGCAAACAAGAATATCCTTTTCGATAATTTCCTCCTCTTCTGGCTCTACAATTATATCTACATGTTATGTTTATATACACAGAATATTCTAGATTAGTAGTCAATAACAATATTAGTGTTTTTAAATAATATCGATTTGTTAAGATCACAATGGAATCACCACAGTTCATTAAAGATGCTTAAATAATAATAATAAAGATATAATAGCAAATAGAATATCAGCTAAAATTAGGGAAATTCCACCAAAATTCAGGATTATTCAAACCTAGATGGCCAACGGGGTGAGGACAATGTCCGAACTCGTTTCTTTTGAACGTATAATTTAGGCTTTGTAATGTGGATCCCAACGGTCGGTCAACCTCAGCAATATTTAATAGTCGAACTCTTATAGCAAAATTGAGATTTGTAGGTATGTGGTAAATGACTCTGAAAGCCGCCTGGTTAACATCAATCAATCTTGTGTTCTGTATCCACAAGATGAGTGAGATAGAATAGCGCCATGTGAATAGATTTTGTTTGTCCTTTGCTTAACCGACCACTGTGCAGGGTGATGTTCGGAAATTCGACGAGAAACCCGTCTAAGTGTACGGCTTATGTAAGTAACTGGCTCACTCTACAGGAGCAGTTAAATTGGTAGATACACATGGAAGAGGCGAAATTAGGCATAGACTATATGTTTAACAGGTTCTTCTCGTAACCTCAAGGTTCTAGGTTTCAATGTGCAAACAGGATGCATAGGTGTCTACTGTTAAAGAGTCCCAAACTAGGACGAAATAGCTGACACCGGTTTTCAATGATCCTCTCTCACTCATGCTGAATTATTATTATTGCTCCCTTGGGTTCCTAGTGGTACATAGGGCTTCAACTGCACGTCTCCACTTGCCACTTCTGTCCTCTTTTTGCTGTACTTTTCACCTGAATCCATGTTAGTCTATACTGTTTCAACTCCTCTTCACACGATCTCCTCTATGTCACCCTTGAGTCGACGTCCAACTCACCGCTTCTTTTCGACCTGGTTCCACTCGATGGCCTGACGCGCGATGTCACCCAGCGGTCTCCTCAGTGAGTGTCCAACCCATCTCTTCACTTTCTCCTGCATATTTGTTGGTTGGTGATTGGTTCTTGTTTTGTTTGTTTGTTCCCATAGTTTCTTGTTGGTGCTGATTCTTTCCGGCCCGGCCATCTGATCTTCAGTTGATAAAGGTCTGCAACAGGCTGTTGGAAATACTCTTTGTGACCCGCCCGCCAAGTTTCTGATCCGTATAGAAGAAGTGACTGACTTGACGTTTGTTTGTATTGAAAATCCTACTGAATTTTGTTGTTGATACTGGCTGAGTGATGAAGATTTCCAGATTGATTTCAGGTTGATGAATGTGTTTCTCGCTCGCCTTCCCGATTCTCGCTCGATTTGACATCCTCGTCCGTTCCGACTGCGTGTAGTTGAGACAATGCTCCCTAGATAAGTAAGGTGAATGAAGTAACCTCTTTCAAATCCCTCCCGTTGGTGGTGATTGGCGCTGGATGTTGTTGTTGCTGTTGTTGTTGGTTGGTTATTTTCATAACCTCCGTCTTGTCTATATTCACCTGGAGTCGTGTCTTCGCCGGCTGCTTCTTCGACCAGTTTATCGGTTTTCGCTTGTAAGTCTTCGATTTTGTGACAGTGACATCAAACATAAATCATTCACACGCGAAATCTAGGTCTTCTAGGCTCTTCACGTCGGTCGGTCCAGGATATCTCTCCCTGTCTTCTCGTTTCCCACTCACTGTCTCTGACGCATAATCCAGTCAGTTCACCACAATTAGGAATATCATTCATTGGTGATAATAATAATAGTCTAACTTTAAGTCTTCATAAAGACTTGCTTTTGTGTATACACATTCATGTTGGCAGCAACTCACCTTCTCTTGTTTTATCTTTGGTTTTTTTACTTTTTGGTTTCTTGAAAATAAAACATTGTTGTTAACAAACAGACTAGTCCAAATGTTCAAGAAAGTCAAGAGCATACAGATGAAATAACTGGAGAAGTCGGGGAACGAGGTGTAAATGAAACCTGCACTACACATACAACTAGTACAACTTCAATGACGACTAGTGTACCAGTTTGTGTATCGAATACCAGCAGTACGACTGCCACTAATACAACAACAACGACAACTACGACTACTACTTCTACCAGCAGTCGAGTACTTGGTGTCGGGTCATCAGCTCCTCCTTCAATACTTCAACGTCCATGGGCAGATAAATTGTTAGCGGCTGCACGTGTTCAGCATGAAAATACTCGTGAAAATGCACAGGTTAGATAAATGATTTTTTTTACTAAATAACTGATCGATATACTTTTACAATACATCTAAAAGTTTTGGTGAGCTTGTTTAAAGTCCTTTGAATGCGGTTGTCCAATGTTTGTATGGGATTTGTTACGAGTTGTTGATATATATATATTATATATATATATACCCTCGTCTTTGAGTAGTCCTTCAGCTTTCTTGGTTTATTCTTCTCTGTCCATGACTACTGTTGTTCTTCCTTTGTCGACCGATTTCAAATTGTAGTATGCGTGCTGAAGATGTCGCCTGGTAGTAAGGCGATGAAAGCTTCGCAAATTAACTATCCGGCTAGCTCAGAGAACACAAACACCTAACAAAAAACATCTAAAAGTCTCTGGGCGAATCAGTTCGAGAATTGTTTAAATTTATGATCGTATTGTAATGACAGTAGACAAGGCCAGCCAGCCAGGCAATAAATCGTTTATTGAAAAAATCAACAGATATTCATAGATTTTTTTATGGACATTATTGTCAGCGGAGAAGCAACGTCTTCTGATCTGTTGTTTTCTTGCTGAAAGTTATTCTTTATTGCTTGTGACTGATTTCTCAGAAAGTTAGGCCATATATCTGCAAATCGTATTTGCACATATTCAGTCTGCTGTGATTGGTTGTTGAGTTCTTCAAGGTTAAGCTTTATTACTGTTTATTTTTCTCATGAGCTGGATTGTGGACGTAAACATTGTCGTCTACAATTTTGGCCTGGAGACAGCTCTCACCATAGTATCAGTTGCTTGTCTACTAGTATTTTGCTCTGTAGGATCAGTTAACCTAGTTAACGTATCTTCACGAGCGGGTTTACTGAAGAGGACTTGAAGTAACAAAACAAAGTACACCAGATCTAGTTTATTCTTTTTTCATCGAGGAATAAAAGGCAAAATTCTCATGTCGCACCGACTACTTGTATTTTCATGCAACTGACAATAAGCCACGCCTATTGTGTAAGTTCTAGTGATACTACTGGGTTGTCCAAATTGTGGTATGGTTGAGTTTTGGTAGTTTCCGGTCCACCTCTCTAAATGTCCTCATATAGCCAGGCGTTCATATCCTCTGCACACACACCTTCACTCAGTGGGAGTCCTCCTCTGGGGCTTACAACCTGGCTGATGAACATCCAGATCTACCTAGAGAAGCTAGGAAACCCTGGTTTTAAGTATTTGATGTACATGGCCTCCAGAATTTGGAAGGATAGGAAGACGTATGATCCTGTTTTGCTCCCCTGGGAACTATGGGGACGTAGCTCTACACCACTTCACTGCCTTGTGGATGAGACATCAAGTCAAACGTTCGAGAAATGGCTGCTGTTTAAAGCAACCAAATGATTCAGTTTTGGCAGTATATCTGAACCCATACGCAAACACTGTGGGACTTTGTGTAACACTAATAATGTGCCAAGTTGTTGTTTTAACAGTGTGTGTAAATGGGGTTCGAAGTTGTAACCGACTAGTCGACTGCCTAGACGAGTGGTCCACAATCACAGGAATATCCTACTACCGTGATGGCGAGCTACCTAGTGGCATGGTGGCCACATTGCAAACCTGATTAATAGAATTCAGTCTGCACCAAAGAAAGGACTAGACACATCGCACTAGTGTCCAGTCAAAGTATCCTCTACAGTCCTACAAGAGGTCATTCGCGAGCTCGAATAGCCAAAGTGGTAATGTCTCTGACCATACTCTGAGGAAACCATCAAGTGATATCACTAGACAAGCCCTCAAGTGGAACCCGAAAGGGAAGCGGCATGTTGGTCGTCAGTGCAAGGGTGACTTGGAGGAGGTCATGTGAAGAGGAGATGAAAGCATGTGGGCACACTTGGAGCGGGGTGAAAAAGTTCGCAGAAGACCGAACGCAATGGAGACGCGCATGTGAAGCCCTATGTTCCTCTAGGAATTAAAGGAGATAATAGTAATATAATAAACGTCTCTGACTACAGTCAGCACTGTGTGACGCAGGTTCAAATTTCAAGGGGTAGGGCATGAGTTCCTTCAAGGTTGCAAATACGCCTGTCTTGCTAACTGGTGAGTGCCAGCTAGCACGAAACCTAGGTCCTGGTAAGGCTTCCTGCCGATTGCCTCCAACCATCTAGTATCCTACCACCTTGAGATAATATTAGTGCGGTGAGAGCTGGCTGGTAGCCAAAATTGTGGTAGACATTGATTTACATCGATGTTTACGTCCTCAATATTGGTCGTAAAAAAATATGAACAAAGACCCATTCAACAACCAACCACAGCAGACTTTGCGTAGACGGATATAGTTAACATATTGATGATCTGACATTCAAGAAACAGCCACAAAGAGATGAAAGATTAACTTTCAATGAGAAACAACCAAACAGAAGACTGTGTTTTTCTGCTAACAGTAATCTATAATAATGTACATGTAAATCTATAAATATGTGTTGATTTCCTTATTATTCAAGTATTGGTTTTGTCGGGATTTTGTTTGATTGTATGGAGGATTTCATCATGAGCTGACATCAGTTAGAGAACCATTGGAAAACCAACTGGGAATACTGGACAGCTGGATGAATTTGTGAATTCGACATATTTTATTGTCAACTTATTTATTGCCTATCTCATTATTATTATTATTATTATTATTATTATCTAGGCTATACTTGAAGATCATTGTTCACGTATCTGGGCAGCTTCAGCGGATCGTACACCCAGTAGTGGTGGTGGTGGTGGCGGGGATGGTAGTGGTGGTGGAAGTGGAAGTGGAACTGGAACTGGCGGGGGTAGCGGTAGCGCTGGTGGCGGTGGTGAGATGAGACCCCTACAGGATCCTTGTACTGGCAATAGTAGCATGAATGACAATCAATCACAAAGAAATTTATGCTTAAATAATAATAATAATAATAGAAATGAGCATTCATTCATTTCATCACCACTAGTCGTAGGCATTGATGAAGCTTGTGAATGTGAATCATGTCGTCATCAGCAGCATCAACATCCAGCGTATAATAGATCATGTGGAGGCGACGGTGCCGCCAGTGAAAGTTGGTCACATCCATCCAATGTAGTAGAAAATTCAGGTTCATTTAAAAAATACTTAGAAGATATTACAATACCACAGCAAACAGGACAACACAAACAACAGCAGCATAACTCCAGTGAATGGACGACAACTGATCAGCAACAGCATACACGATCGATCATGCATCATGCCTCTGTGTATGTGTACAGTAAATCTGGAAGGTAAGTAATATATTATGATGGCAATAATCATAATAATAATAATATGCTTAAACCTTATCAGGATGTTTTATTTTTTCAAGTCTTGGTTTACAAGGATTTGATTGGTTACATTGTAACAACAGACGACAAGGGCCAGACAACCGATCGTTTATTAAGGAAACTAACATGTATTAATATATATATTTCATGTCCATTATTATAGTTTATTCAATCAGACAAACACAGTCTTCTGATTGGTTGTTTCTTGCTCAAGGTTATTCTGTACTGCTTATGACTGGTTTCTCAGAAAGTTAAGCCATATATCTACGAATCGTATTTGCCCACGTTAAGGCTGCTGTGATTGGTTGTTGAATCAGCCTTGTTCATATTTTCCCATGGCCAATATTAGTGACCTAGACATTGACGTAAATTAATGTCTACCATTTGGCTAGCATCCTGCTCTCCCCACAAAACGACTTCAATCCTTCCCGCCAAATGTAAGATGATCAGAATACAGGATTGGACTGAACTACACTGACTCCAAGCTTAGAAATAGGCAGGAGTAAAGTGGTTGTTGAGCATGTTGACCACTTCACTTATTTGGCAACTTGCATCGGCCAACGTCAACGGGGTGATCGCTGACGAAATCTCAGCACGGATACAAAGGGTTACTTTTGTGTATGCCAGTTTACTCCGTCTCTGGTGTAGACGTGATATCTGACTGGCTATCGACCAAAGGGGCGGTTGTACTGCTCAGCATCATTTCGCTCCGTCCTCGTTGATTGCTGGCTGTGAGACCTCGCCATTGAAAGTGAAGGACATGAAAGAGAAGCTTAGCTGTCTTTGATCATAGGTGCCTGGGTTCTGTATCCCGTTTTGAGTGATGGTATAATAGGGGAGCACAATATTGGAGTTAGGCGTCGAGTGCTAGGTAGGTGGGGGGGCTGTGAAGCTACATGTGTTACGCACGCATGCCTAGTCATCGCCTTCCTCGACAATGGGGGCTATGTTAGTTGACATATGGTCAGGCTGGAAAACAGCCAGTAATGGTCAGAGGAAAACATGGCTTCATCAGTTAAATGAAATCTACAACAGTTAGTTTAAGCCACATAGGAAGGTGTAGACGTCCTGGTTGCGTGGTCCTTGGGATGGTAACACCAGTGGCTGGAAATAGTCGGTGATATGGCTCAAAATCGTTGTCAATGTCTGGCGTAGATGCATCCATTCCTTATGACTTATAACGTACAACGAAACTATATTGCTCTTTGTTATTACTATTCCTTTGTCTCACACGTTTGTTTAACTGTCTCTATTATGCATTTCTTCTACTTTCTTCTCTTGCATTGTGTGACGACTTGAACTGTTGCACACCAATGCAAAGTTATATGTCGAAAGCTTATTTATTTATTTATTTAAACGCATAAAAACTTGGTACAATATGGCACCAAGAAGGATGCGCCACACAATAATAATAAAACAACATAGATCAAAAGAAAAAAAGAAAGAAAAGAAGAGAAGGAAAACAGTTATGCTTAACAAGTTCATACAGAATTCGTTAACTATCATCGGGAAGGGAAGAAAGAAGGAAATTGCAACATGTGTAATAATACGCGATAAGTTTCATTGATTGTTTGTTGCTTCATTCAATTCATTATGTGTGAGGGCTGAGATACTGTCCGGGCGCCCAGACCGAAGCAGGTGGTTTTATTAAGGGACCACCCCCGAGCCTTTGACTTGGAGTCTAGTCCGCAAGGCAGCGGACCAGCGTCAGGAGCTGCATTCCTATAGTTTCCGGTGACCCATATGGGTTCATACGCCATTTGATCCGATTGGATACTGGAGCCCATGTACCCCGTGGTAACTGCTTTTAGTTCAACCGCTATCCAGAAAACCTTCCTGACATGGTAGGATCTGCAGGCACACAGAGTCTCAGTCAGTTTAGCATGTTGGGTCATTACGGTATATAAGCCCGACCACCACGACAAGGTAGCAGTTGTCGGCCGGGATGTCGAAAACAAACAGACACTTCAATCCTGAAGTCGTAATCAGTCTCATCGATTGATTTGCCTTTCCTTAACACTAACCCTCTCTACACCTCAGAAACAGTCACAAGCCATGTGGATTATAAATGGTGTGTAACGGAGTGTGTTAGTGATTTTTTGGTTGTTGTCTGTCTATCTTTGCAACACAGTGCTGTGCCTGTAGACAACTGATCACATGAAAAATATTCCCAACACTGAGGTAGGTGGGTAGGTAGGTAGGTAGATAGACACAGAAGTCAGATTCAACTGCCGACAACCACGCAAAGAACAACAACAACAGCAGCGACAACTTTTATTCTTCACAATACAAAGTCTGTATCATTTACACATGAACAGGCAATCTGTATCTGATTTCGATGGCATGACCTTAGGGATCCTCCAAAATAAATCAGTTGAAAATTGTCCATTGAGGTTATTATGTTGGCGTATGTATTCCTTTAGGTTCCTAGTGGAATATAGGGGGCTTCAAGCCAGAGAGGCTTGAAGTTTTTGTAACAGTGGTGTTAATTTTTACGAGATTGGGGTTGCTAGCCACCTCATGCCCAACCTTCCTTCTTTAGCATTCTTAATACCGGCTTGGCGAAGTAGAGGAGTACGTCAGTGATTGGGGATCGATCCTCGGATTACATGGGGGTGTGGTTGGCGAGGATTCTACCGCGGTGTTACTGACGCGCTAACGAAGATAGATACTTGGTCCTCGTTTTTTAATAGGTTTTCAATTGGAAGACCTTCGGTAGGGTTTGTGGTTTGAAGTATTCTCCGTCTATTGCTTGGTACCCACAGTTGACTATATCAGCAAAATGTGAAGGTCTTAGAATTAAACATTTGCAGTGGATATTGAATACTAATGCACATGTTCCCCAAAACGTTTTCGAAGAATTTGCATCGTTTCATTTAAATCGTTGTGACGAAAAAGTATTTCTCAAAAGTGATGGTTTATCAATCGAATCAATGCTGAATACTGTAAATATCATCCAGGAGGCTTCCTGGGACGAGAAGTAAAAGGCGGAGAGGTGATCAGTCCTTGACGCGTGGCCTCGTGGGATGAAGGATATTCGTGTGTTAGTTTAGTGTCGTTTGGTGCGTCACGACTCCCTGGTTGGAATCCGAATGAGATAACTCGAATCGATGGCTCGAAACGTTATCGGCTACGGCTAAGAATCGTAGTCATCAGTGTCGGACATGCTGCAGTTTCTTCCTTTCTCGCCTTCTCGACAATAATTGACGAATGCTGTTTGAATTTGTTAAGTATGACTGTTTTCCTTCCAGATGAAGTTTTTTATTCGTTCTCCAACTATAATTTTTTCTCAAGTGATGGTTTGTAGGGATTTAATTGGTTTCAGGATTTCATCATGAGCTGACATTAGTTAGAGAACCATTGGAAAACCTGGAGTACTGGACAGGTGTTTCGTCCTAGTTTGGGACTCTTCATCAGTACGCACCGGCTGCACCCTACTGGTGCACCAGTAGGGTGCAGCGGGTCGGGTGTGAGGACAACTACTCGCCGAAGACATTGGCTAGCGGTCGCGCTATGTGAATTGGCAGAAGTTAGAATTCAAGGACCATTGGATCGGGTCTCAGTGCTTAGTGGTGTACGAGCTTGCCTTGTAACCGGAAGGTCCTGGGTTCGAACCCGTTTAGTGGATGTATACTGCTGAAGAGTCCCAAACTAGGACGGGGGAAACAGCTGTCCATCTCCCTGGCAGGTTTTCCAATGGTTCTCTAACTGATGTCAGCTCATGATGAAATCCTATAATTTTTTTACTTGTTATCTATGTTGTTTTATTATCATTATTGTGTTGCGCATCATCTTGGTGTAGTGCCATACCTCGCTGAACCAGTAATAGGACTGGCAAAGAGGGAAAGCTGGGCATGAGGCTAGCAACTGAAACTGCTACCGAAACATCGAGCCTGTACCTTGAAGCCCTATGTTCCACTGGGCACGTAAAGGAAAAAATACTAATTTATATATATCACCAATTGTCTCCAGCCACTGGTTGTTACCATCTCGAGGACTCCAACCAGGAAGTCTACGTCCTATGTGGCTTAAACCAACTCTTATGGGTTTCATTGACTAGTGTCATATTTTGGTTTGACCACCACTAGCTAAGTCTCTTCCAACCTGATCCATCCCTATGTCAGCAGCTAACATTGCTCATTGTCGAAGAAAATGATGGATGACTAGGAATGCGTGGATGCGTAACGCATGTCCTAACCATCTCAATTGGTGTAACTTCACAGCCTTGTCGAATGATTTCCCATTCCTTACCTATCCGGGAAATTCCAGTTAGAGCTTTAAAGTTTCAGTAGGAGCAGCGGTGATGTTTGTTTCACTCTTCCCCTCGCCGCTCCCATCAGCCTTCCGTCTTTTCACACCGGCCTTACTACCCCGGCAGCTGGATGAAGTAAAGGTGGGTGTAGGCCGGACATCGAACCCTGATGAACTACCGAACAACCACTCCCCAGATGCCTAGCTCAAATCACAACAGCCAAAGACTCCACCTTTACACAATTGTAAAGGTGGATTCCCTTCAAAAGGAAAACAAACTGATGATTTCTCATTATTTATTATTTCCTCCAATTTTTTTGTGTGGGTGGTCCATTTTATGTCTGTTTCCTCATTGCCCGCTAACTGTCTGTCGCATTATTCAATCTACTGCAATCAGGAAAATCATTAGCCATAGTAGACAGCCTTGCCTCACTCCCGTCCTCACTTCGAAGGCTTCCGTAATTTTCTCGTTGTGGATTACTTGTCACGCGCAGCATTGTCGTATAACTGTTGGATGAGATGTATAATTGTCGATGGCACCCTTTGGTAGTAGCGAAGTAGTTGCCAAATCACCTCTCGATCGACGCTGCGCTATCGAAGGCCTTTTCAAACTCGATGAAGTTGAGTGAGGTAAAGTGGTGACTGCCATTCCAAGCTTTGTTCAATGATGATCCGTAGAGTGGCGATTTGATCAATACATGACTTGTTTCTCCTGAATCCAGCTTGTTCCGGTCGAAGTTTTCATTCAGATTGGCTTGTTTGATTCTCTCTAGGATGATGTGGCTTAGTATTTTGCTTGGGATGGACAGGAGTATAATTCCTCGCCAGTTCTTGCATTGACTTAAGCCTATTTCCTTTCTTCCAGCCCTCCGGTACCTTGCCCTCTTTCCACACCTTCAGCAATGGCGTCATCAAGTCCGCTGTTGTCTCTGGATCCATTTTCAATGCTTCTGCTGGGATTCCATCTGATCCTGCTGCTTCTCCAGCTTTTAGCATCTTGATTGCCTTTAGGACTTCTGTTCTCGTCGGGGGTGGGGGTGGGGTTGATGTTCACTGGTAATTCTGCTTCCGTTGTTGGTATTGTCGGGTGCGTTGTAGGTGGCAGTCTATTTAGAAGTCGTTTGAAATGGTTAAGCTCAAGTGTTTCCTCTGCTCCACTTCTTTGGTGATTGACTTTCCATTGGCATCCTTCACTGGTTTAATTTGTGTCAAACTTTTGCCCGAAAGGTGTACCTAGTTGTGTTTGGTAGAGTGTTGGATTTCTCATTAGAAATATTGTTGTTGTTTTTCCCGTCTGCGTTTTGTATGGAAAACACAGCATGTTGTAAAAAAAAACTTACTTGGTCGATAGTGGTGGTAATATATATGTACACAAAATTAGTGACGTGTATACATCCACGCACACGCACACACATACGCAAACAAAAACAAACAGACTATATACATTTTGGACTACCTGGTGTCATTATCATTATGATTATTCCTATTGATTTGTCACGTTTTTACCAGTTTTTCATGTTTTTTGTTTTTGTAAGATTTGTCTCCTTGATTATTATTATTATTAGCATTACCATTATTATTATTATTATTACTATTTTCCTTGTGATCGTTATTGTCAATATTGTTATTAGTGGTAGTAGTAGGTCGCCAGTATAGAAGTGAACAGTGCTGCCATTATTCAGTCAACCAGCCAGTTTCTGAAACTAATGCTTAACTTCTTTCTACCTGTTGGTTGTTACTTTTGTTGTTGTTGTTTTTGTCATTCTCTACCTTTTTCTCCCCCTTATTTTGTTGATGGATTTATGTTTTGCCATGATTTATGAAGAGACGGATTGGCGAGCGAGGGGTGTATGTGTGTCGTCGAGAGTGAGAGTTTTCCCGATGTCTGCATATCATTTTTTTCTACTAATGTGTCATCTACTTGCCAGTTGTTTTGTGTGTGTGTGTGTGTGTGCGTGCGTTTGGGCAGTAGTCCAAATAAGTAACAATGTTGTCGTACCATATTAATCATACTAGCTAGCTATGTGCCTCATCATTATGCCTCATTTTGTAGTACAGTAATTCCTCCTTTTTGTGTGTCTATATATATATATATATATATATATATATATATATTATTGTGACATGTTCCCATTATTCCTACGGTTTAGGGATATAGAAAAGGTGGAGGAAATATAATGGCTGTGTTTAGTTAGTAGTATAGCTAACAATCAACTTTGTGGCATCGACTACCTTACTCTCTCTCATTGTCTTTCTTCAACTTCCGTCCCTCCTCTCTCTCCCTTCCACCTTCCTTCCTTCCTTCCTTCCTGCCTTCCTATGTCATATTTTCTATCAATTCTGGGGATAGTCGTAGTCGTAGTGGTGTAGTATGATTGGTTGTTTTGTTACAATCCTAATCGACGTTGTTGTTGTTACAGGATTTCATCATGAGCTGACACATTAGTTAGAGAACCATTGGGAAAACCTGCCAGGGAGTACTGAACAGCTGTTTCCCCCGTCCTAGTTTGGGGCTTTTCAGCAGTACACACCCACTAAACGGGGTTCGAACCCAGCACCTTCTGGTTACAAGGCTAGCGAGCTAGCTCGTAGATCATTAAGCCACTCACTGGGACCTGATCCAATAACCAGCCCATGAATTCTAACTTCTGCCAATTCATGACTGATATAGCGCGACCCCTAGATCGGGTCCCAGTGGCTTGGTGGTATACGAGCTCGCTGGCCTTTTAACCAGAAGCTCCTGGGTTCGAACACAGTGCGGGCGTGCGTAATGCTGAAGAGTCCCAAACTAGATTGACGAAACAGTTGGCTGTCCAGTACTCCTTGTTGGTTTTCCAATGGTCCTCTAACTAATGTCAGCTCATGATGAAATCCTGTAACCAATCAAATTTCTACAAACCAACACTTGACGTTGTTGTTGTTGTTGTTAGCGGTGGTGTTGCCATTGATGGCCCTGGCATCTCTCTGTGGTTATTTCGTTTTAATTATGCGTGTGTTGCTAAAGTGATTCCAAGGCAGGCAGGCAGGTGGGAGGGAGCGTTGTTACAAAACCTCAGAATTCTTTAATGTTCACTAATATAAGCATTTAGTTCACTATGTCAATATGTTTGTGTGTATGTGTGTGTGTTTATCTTTGCTGGATTTGTTTTTTCCTTTTATCCCTCGCCCTAACCACCCCACGTTTGTTTGTTTTACTGACCTGTGTGTGTGTGCCTCTATGATTGACTTTCCAGCTAGTGACTTTCTAATTCACTTTGAAATTCATTATTGCTCATAGAGTGGTTTCTTTACAGGGTTTCGATTGGCAAATGGTGTCCGATCACGAAAGCTGACAGCAGTTAGAGAACCACTGGAAACCAACCGTCAAGGAGTACTGGACAGTTGTTCCGTCAGCCAAGTTTTGGAACTTTTTGGTAGCACACACTCAACTTAGATTTGAACTCAAAATCTACTAGTTACAAAACGTGCTCCATCCAGTGACCATCCAGTCATTGGTTGCAGTTCACATGGCTGATTGGTCTGTCTGTCTGTCTGTGTCTGTGTGTTTTTGACAGTGAACTTTGCATCGATGTGCAACAGTTCAAGTCACCACACTCCCTCTATGTAGCACACAAAGCAAGAGAAGAAACTAGAAGGAATGCATAATAAAATGATATCATTCTATATCACAGGTTCTCATCAGCTGCAGACTACCTGAAATTACAATGGTTATATAGATGATAATAACATACTTTAATGTTTGAGTGGTAGAATGGCATAATAGAATGATATCATGTTATACTGCAAATTTCGTCTTCCTTTCTTTATCGAAATTTATCAAGGGAACCAAATGTATGAAATGCATAATAGAGACAACAGGTACGCATATGGGACAAAGGAATAGGTAATCACGAAGAACAACATAGTTTCATTGGAAATCATAAGTCACAAGGAGTGGATACATCTGCATCAGCTAGCGATTGAGAGCGATTTTGAGCCATATCACCAATTTTCTGCAGTCATCGGTGTTTACCGTTCCGAGGACCCCAACTAGTCAGTCAGGAGGTCTACATCTTCCTCATCTAACATTGCCCATCAGTCGAGTAAGTCGATGACTAGGCATAGGCAACACATGTCTTAACCATTTCAGTCAATGTAGCTTCACAGCCTCGTCGATTGATTTCCCCTCCTCCTTATCTAGCACTCCATTGAAGCCTAATCTCAATATTGCTCACCCTATTACACCATCGCGTAACACGGAAGATAGTACGCAAGCACCTATGATGAAAGACAGGTGGTCTTCGAATATCTTCCACTCTCAATGGCTATGGCTCACTCACAGCCATTAAGGAGGACGGAGCGGACTGATGAGCAGCACATATGCACTTTGGTCGATAGTCAGTCGGATATCACGTTTACCAAGCCAGAGACGGCGTGAACTGGCCTATGCGAAACTAGCCTTCTATATATTCGTGATGAGATTTCGTCAGTGGGCAATTTGCTGGCTCTGGTTGATGCAACTTCCTAAATAAGTGGAGTGGTCAATGTGCTCTATCACTTCACTCTCTATTCTAAGTGATTGGTCTACAACCTCGTATTGTAACCGGAAGGTCCTGCACTAGTCGAACCCTACTGTGATTATGTATACTGATTGAACCTTTAATTAACATGGAGTAGTGGGCTGGTGAGAGAATAGAAATGAAAGACTTGAATGTGCGCGACGAAATGTGTTTTAGTGGCAGGTGTTGGACTAACCAGCTAATTTCTAACTGTGTCTTTTTGTTTTGCATCCCTTTGTGTTCTCTTAGCGGAGCATAGGACAGGATAGCCGTCAAGCCTTGAATTTTCAGTAACCATGGTGCTACTTTCTGTACAGGGTGGGCTTTGCTAGTCTCATGGTTAATCTCACATGTTTTTCCAGACTTTATTGCTGGCTGCGGCTAAGTGAGGCGAGGAATAAAACGTTGGGCCACTTTGGGGGGGTGGCGTGGCTGAGACGGGTGCATTCTGCCATTGAACAATCGACGTGAACTTTATGCGTTTATGTATACATATTTCCGATTATGATGTGTTGTAGTGTTTTCTTTCTAAAAGTTAATTGAGTTATATTATAACGGTGCCATTGACAATTATACATCTCATCCAACAGTTATACGAAAATGCTGCGCGTGACAAGTAATCCACAACAGGAAACTTATGGAAGCCTTCGAAGTGAGGACGGGAGTGAGACAAGGCTATCTACTATCGTCAATGATCTTCCTGATTGCAGTAGATTGGACAATGTGACAGACAGTTAGCGGGCAATGAGGAAACAGGCATAAAATGGACTCACACAAAAGACTTGGTGGATCTGGACTTCGCCGATGTGATATATGTCTGATTTTCCACAAATTGGAAGATATGCATGTGAAAAGCAACAAGCTGGCAGAAGAAGCATCAAAGATAGGACTTCAAGTAAACATAGATAAAACAGAGGTGATGAAGATTCCTGGCCAACAGCAATAGCAACAACAACAACAGACGAGAATCAGCATAAATAGGAGGAGCCTGAAAGAAACAACCTCCTTTACCTACCCACCCACCTAGAAGCATCGTTTCAACTACAGGCCAACGGAACTGACGAGGATATCAAAGCCAGAATCGGAAAAGCAAGGCAAGCTTTCATTACTCTTAGGTCTGTGTGGAGGTCAACAGCACTTAGCATCAAAAATAAGATCCGGATTTTCAACTCCAATGTGAAGTCAGTCAGTGCTACTCACCATATGGATCAGAGACTTGGCGTGTCATAAAGAGCATCTCAAACAAACTTCAGACCTTCATTAACATTTATCTTCTCTCAATACTATTCAAGATCAGATGGCCGGTCAGAAAAGATCAGCAACAGGGTGGGATCTCTGGGAGCGAACCAACGAGGAACCGATTGTGAAACAAATAAGCAGGAAGAAATGGAGGTGGATTGGATTAGCCATATTCTGAGAAAACAAACCATTAAGTGACATTACTAGACAAGCCATTGCTCAAGTGGAACCCGAAAGGGAAGCGGCGAGTTGGTCGTCCCACGGTGGGGTGACTTGGAGGAGGAAAGTATGTGGGCGGGGTGAAAAATTTGGCAGAAGACCGAAGGCAATGGAGGTGCGCATCTGAAGCCCTGTGTTCCTCCAGGAATTAAAGGTCATAATAATAATAAAAAATAAATAACGGTAGAAGACACAAAAGACTTGATAACAGAATGTTGGTATCGCCATATAATATAGCCAAATGATGTACACCTTATCTTCAATGCACCATTTGCATAGATTTTCCGTGTTGTGTGCTACTTCTGCCCATCATATTGTGTGTGTCTGTGTGCGTTTCTTTGTGTCCCTTTCAGGTCGTCTCCCTTGTCTCTTCAAGACTCTATCGTCATTTGCTTTCTCTGACATCGTCAAATCTATCTCCCTGCTACTTGAATCTTTTATGCCGATGAACATATCTTTATATATATACTACTGATAAATCTTATCAATAGCACACGCGATAATGTAAAATAAAATAAATTTCAAGACTTAGCACGTTAGCAAGCCTCCCATTTTCAAACAATAGTGTAACAACAGAACAAGGGCCAGGCAACATATCGATTATTATGGAAATCAGCACGTATTTCAGTATATTTCATGTACATTATTATAGCTTATTCAAACAGACAAACACAGTCTTCTGATTGGTTGTTTCTTGCTCAAGGTTATTCTGTACTGCTTGTGACTGGTTACTCAGAAAGTTAAGCCATATATCTGCGAATCGTATTTGCCCACGTTAGGGCTGCTGTGATTGGTTGTTGAATCAGTCTTGTTCATAGTTTCTCACGACCAACATTAGCGACCTAGACATTGACGTAAATTAATGTCTACCAATTGGCAGCCTGTTCTCACCACAATAGGATATGAAACACTACACTGTATATCTAAATGAATGTCTACTATTACTTCACTTACTCTAGCTGATGTTCCTCAGGAAGCTGTCCTTTCTCCTTTTCTGTTTTCTTTCTTCCTACATAACTCGTTGCCTCATTTTGATAAATCCAAATTACATGGAGGATTTCATCATGAGCTGACATCAATTAAATAACCACTAGAAAACCTGGGAGTACTGGCCAGCTGTTTCGTCAGCCTAGTTTGGGACTCTTCAGCAGTAGGCACTCAGCGGCTCAATGGTCTACGAGCTAGCTCGCCTTGTAACCAGAAGGTGCCGGGTTCGAACCACAGTGCAGTGGGTGCGTGCTGCCGAAGAGTCACAAACTAGGACGAAAGAGCTGTCCAGTACTCCCAGTTGGTTTTCCAGTGGTTCTCTAACTAATATCAGCTCATGATGAAGACCTCCATACAATCAAAACAAATTCCTTACAGAAACCAATACTTGGAAATCCAAATAAGTTAAGTATGGCGATTGTGTCTGACTGTTTCTAGACTGGATTCCTTTTCACTTGTATTGTTTCAAAATGAATAACTTTTTATCTGAAATCGGTCAGTTCTCCTTGGTCTTCAGCTACAGCCCTGTAAGTGTTAGATTTTAAATTGCACTTTCAGATACAAGCGTAAATTTACATGATGAACTGAATTGTTTCGTTCCCATGATTTCTTGTATTATAGAGAACCTAATAATATAATAATATAATTTTCCTTCACGTCCCCAGTGGAACATAGGGCCTCAAGCTAGTGGCTTGAAGTTTCTGTTGCAGTGTTTAATTTTACAGGGTGGGGTTGCTAGCCCCATGCCCAACCTTTCCTCTTTACCAGCATTATTTCTGGCTTAGTGAGGCAAAGGAGTGCATCTGTGGTCAGGAATCGAACCCTGGACCATGTGCATGGTCGGCGAGCGTCCTAACGCTATGCCACCGACGCACATAGAGAAGCTAGTGAAGTTTTAAACTAATTGAGGAAGTTAAGATAGTGCAGTATCCCTCAGTCTCTACTTACTAAGTTTGACTAACTGATTTCAATGTAGAACTTTGCACAGATGTGAAGCAGTTCGTGTTGCCATACTCCCTCCATATAGCACACAAAGCAAGAGAAGAAAGTAAAGTGAGATTCATAACAGATGGAGCGATAATAAACACAAAATGTGAAGTAAAAAGAATAGTAGTAAGAAAGAAAAGCAGTTTTTTTATATTGGATAATATCAACTACAAAGAGTGAATGTGCATCTGCGTCAGACATGGCCACGAGGATGTTGATCCATATCACCAATTGTCTCCAAACTTGATTGGTTTTTACCATCCTGAGGATCCTAACCAGTCAGTCAGGAAGTCTACACCTCCCTACCTGACTTGTTTAAGCTAACTGTTGTGGATTTCACTGACTGATGAAGTCATAATTTCCTTTGACCACCATTAGCTAACTCTTTTCCAACCTGATCTATTCATTCTATGTCAGCGGCTAACATTGCCCATTGTCGAGGAAAGCGATGGATGTCTAGGTATGCTTGTGTACCACATGTTCTAACCATCTCTTTCGGTCGATGCATTTGCTTCACAACCTCGTCGATTGTTTCGCTCCCGCTCCCCCCTCCTTACCTAGCACTCACTCGACCGATGCTTCACCTCAAATCCTGAATTACAATAGCAACAACCCAATAATACACAAAAGGAATTGCATAGAAACACTATTCAGGAGAGCAAGGACTCATTGCAGCACTTCCACCTTAAGGAAAATTGAAGAAAAGTATCTCATGGACGTCTTCCAAAACAATAGATATCCACGGAATTTCATCAAAAGACATATATCCCCCAAGCCAACCTATCAGAGCAAAAGCCACCAAGGAAAGCACAAAGAAAATCGCCTTACCATATATAAAGGATATCTCAGAAATCACTACAAGACTCTCCAAGCCTAATTTGTGTATCCAAAAAAGTTTGTTCAGACATTATCCTTACCTTGACCGTCAATCAAGGTTTGAGTGATCTTGAATTTTTGTGGAATTTTCCTGATTTTAGTTGATATTCTATTTGCTATTATTATCTTTATTATTATTATTATTTAAGCATCTTTAATGAACTGCGGTGATTCCATTGTGATCTTACTTAACAAACCGACATTATCTAAGCAAACACCAATATTGTTATTGACGAGACTATTCTAGAATATTCAAATGTATATAAACATAACATGTAGATATAATTGTAGAGCCAGAAGAGGAGGAATTTATCGAAAAGGAGATATTCTTTGCTCCCTCAATTATTTTGTGTTTTGTGTTCAAATTGTTTTTGTATATATATATATATATATATATATATATACTTAATAATGTCTTTGGCCTGTAAGCAGCTGAGCTGATGCGAAGCCAACGAAATAAACAATGTGGCGATACCACTTTATTCTGCAAAACACACACACTGTAGTTCTTACTTAGTTCAAACAAGTCAACTGTTGAAAGATTATACACATTATTGACATTATAATGAATGTTTCTATGCCTGTCAACTCTCAGTCAGATTGTTCCAAATTCTGTCAGAAATTAGTCAGTGGTCCTCTTCAAATGGTCTTAAACTGAATCCGTCTAAATGTCAGGTGGTCAATTTCACTTTCAGACGTAAATGTGACCTACAACAACTAGTTAGCTCACATGGCTCCACTATCATTGACGGCACAAAGGTTGAAAATACATCTAATGTCAAGTACCCCTGGGCTGAGTTTTTCCACCGATCTTTCCCATGTCCTCCCACATCTTGCTAGTTACTAGAAAGATGTTTCGCTTAATGTTCTATGTTAGGAAATTTAGGCAGTCTGGTGTAAAGCAGTCTTTGCTTTCTCAGTTTGTAAATTCTTGTATTCTACCCATTCCCCTTTACTGCTCCCCATTAATCTTTCCTGGACTACTTAAGAAAGACTTTGCTTTTCTGAGAAGGGCATGCACTAAAAGCCGTTAGTAGGGTAAGTGCGACATGGTTAAACCAACTGGTTAACACTATTGTGGATAGACATGTAATGTCATGTAAGAAACTAGCGAATACAATATTGTCAGACGCCGAGCATCCTCTCTATACGCAGCTGTCTCCTTGCATTTCATCTGGTAGAACTAGAAGCAGCTATAGGAGGCTACATGCTAGGACTACCAAATACAAAAACTCCACAATACCATATCTGGCACAGCTGTTGTGTGCGTGATGAGAAATCCGTTAGGTATGTTACGATAAACTTACTGCGGTACTCTAACAAATAGTCCCATTAGTTTTTCTTTTCCTTTCCTCGTTACTATTACACTGTTGTTCTCATCTTCTATCACACATCAACTTTATTTGTCATATCCTGTGGTGTATTGTTTGAAATGTAAACTCTACGCTGTTTTTTAAAAAAATTTTTGATTTTAAAAATCTCATGAAATTTATGAGTCAATTAGATGCAATATATTGTAATGCAGGCTGAAAATTCCATACCTGTACCACAAATACTGTTTGAAATAAAGCTGTTATATTATTATTATTATTATTACTATAATTATTATTAGATGCCTGGCTAATTATTTCCCCGCCCTCCCCACATACAATGCCTTGTAAAGAGGAAGTTAGATGCGATAGTGTACTAAATCCTGACTAATTCCACACTATTTCAAGAGGGATCTTTAGCATAAAGCCATTATTATTACTATTATTATTATTATTATTATTATTAGACGGAAATAGTGTGACATTTTCTAATAGCAGCATGCCTCATTCATTATTCATCATTAGAGTTGGTTGTGACACACACACACACATAGTAGAATTCATCACACCACAACAATAATACAATAAAAGAAGATAAATGGACACATACTTCAAGTCTTATTGTCAATATCATCTAATGAAAGCTGGAAATGGGAATAATAGCGATGATAATAATAATAATAATAGTCTTTCAAAAGATAGGAGAAGCAAAATTATAGTAAGAACTTTACTCTGGCCACGGTAGGACGAGAGAATGTATGTATCGTTTTTGAATGCTGAGGTCCGGTTTCAGATGGCGAATAGCCAATGTCCGGAGATGACAAGGTGTTCGAGGATAGAGTTGTTGCTATTCTTTTCTCCTTTGGCTAGCTCCCTACCGATAGTTGCTACCTTAAAGTAGTGGTCGGGCTTGCACATTGCGATGACCCAACAAACTGCTACACTGGCTGGAACCAGTGTTCCTGCATGTCCTAACATGGCAGGAAGGTTGTTAGGATAGCGATTAGACTAAAAGCGGTTACCAGCATTGTGTAAGAATTGTCTTTCTTACACTATGCTGAGGGTGAGAAGTCGTACTGGTGGGGAACAGAGGTGTCACCGCAGTGAGGTGTTTCTCTCAGATGACTAGCATACCAGCCAGCTATGCTGTCTCTCCACTCTAGAGAGAGGGGTTAAAGAAAGTCGACTCCAAAAATTGTACATCTAGACTTATCCTACGGTGGTCCGTAGCCGTTAAAGCGGAACTAAACCAAAAAAGCCAGTTCAGACAGTCCTTGTGAAACCTGTCTGCCTCAAGCAGTTGTCCCCTGGGCTCTGAGGTCACGCAACATATATTCTTTCTCAGGTACTCAAAGAATAGATCAACTTCGACAGTGTGGGCAGTCGGGAAGTAACAACCGCCTTCCTACTTCCTAAAGCACACGAAACCCTCCTGATCATCATCATTTATCCCTGTCAGACTGCAGCCTTCTCGGTGATAGGCGCTCTTGTATTGTCTTCATCTGTGAAGTTGTCTGACGTTAACACGTTACTGTTTGTTAACGAATCGTAGGAGTAAGGGGTGGGTTATGCCAGTATATCTTAACTTCTTGATGTAGAAGGTAAGACGGAATATTTTCTTAGAAATCATCAAGATATGAGACGACCAGGAAGGAAAGATCAGCAGATAGAATGACTCCAAGATATTTATTTCATTTCCGATATGGTCTCTATTTTAGTACCATCTTGTTGCACACCTCATGAGTGCTAACCACCAGTTTGTTTAGGTCAGACTTATGCCTTAAATGGGTGAAATTGACTGTTTGACATTGAGAGAGAGGGATTTAAGGTAAGACCGTTTTCCTTGGACCACTGTCTGATTTCTGATAAAAAGCCATTTAGTTTGGAGCAGTCACTTTGACATTTGACAGGCAAAGATACTACGGGACTGTGTCTTTTACTGACAGTGTATAATCCTTCCCACACTTTGTAATTAATTTCCACGAACCTGATCTTCGTCTAACAGTGTACCTTATTATTATCATTATATCTGCGACTGTATATTTATATTTATTTTTTTTTACAGTACTGGTGAGTCATCTGTCACCAAATCCCTACCAGTTGTCCCACCATGGTATGCAGCATTCCCAGAGTCAAGTTATACGCATAAAAAATCTGATATCCAGTCGAAACATTGTGTGATGGAACAGGTAACCGATACAACTGGTGTTACTGGCGCTGATGATACTACTACTACTGCTATTACTACTACGACTACTATGACGACGGCAACAACGCCATCAACATCAATAACAACAACAACAAACACATCAGGAACAACTGGTCAACTATCTACTCGTACAGACAACAGTCCGCCTACATCTTCATCGCATGAACATCAACGTTCTGCACCGACAAATACAACTTCACAATCGTCAACAACACATTCATCATCAGCTACTTCAGCTGTTTCTGCTGGCACTACAAATTCTACACCTGGAAGTTCTAGTCTCCTCTGTTCAAATTCCTTAGTTATAGGCTATTATATGGGTGATGATCCTGTACCGTATAGAAGTTTATGGCCATCATCAGAAATTACTCTCGGTCAATTTAAACAGTTAATCCCAAAGAAAAAAGGTTTATTCAGGTAAGTTTTGTTGTGTATAAGATTGAGTAGAGTGTGGGATAAAACCCAACCTTTCTCTCTCTCTTTTTCTCTGATCTTTTCTCTGGTTGGAAGCAATTCATCAGAATGCCTTGTGATGGCGAGTAACGTAGCCTGTTTGGTAGCAGCCACACTGCCGACCAACTTGACTGATAGAATTCAGTGGAGTTGTAGTCGTGAACCTGAATAGCTGACTCAGTGGTAAGATCTCTGACTGCACCCACTAGAGGTGGTGACACTGATTCGTATCTTAGATGGGAGATGAGTTCATCCAAAAAATGTAGATACACCTTCCTCTGATAGAAGATTGCCAAGAAGCACAAGACCTTGGTCTGTCTATCTGGTTCCAACATAGAACTTTGCACCGGAGTGTAGCAGTTCGAGTCGCCACACTTCACTCAGCACACAAAGTCAGAGAAGAAAGTAGAACGAAATGCGAAATAGAGACAGTAAACAGAGGTGTGAGACAAAGGAATAGTAATAACGAAGAACAATATAGTTTTATGGTAAATTATAAGTCACAAAGGAGTGGATTTATCTGCACCAACCAGCCATTGACAACGATCACTTTGAGCCAAATCACCGATTGTCTCCAGCCTACATTGGTTTTTATCGTCCCCAACACTCCAACCAGACAGTCAGGAAGTCTGCACCTTCCTACGTGACTGGCTGGCTGGCTTAAACTAACTGTTGTGAATTTCATGGACTGATGACATTTTTGTTTTAACAGCCGTTAGCTCTTTTCCAACCTGATCGATCCTGTGTCAGCTAACATTGCCTGTCAGTCGAGGAAGGCGATGGATGTCTAGGCATGGATGTGTAACATATGTTCTAGCCATCTCAATCTATGTAACTTCACAGCCTCGTCGGTTGATTTCCCCTCCCACGTACCTAACACTCGACGGCTAACTCCAATAATTTGCCATCACTCATCACGGGATAGAGAACGCAAGCACCTATGACCAAGGACAACTAGCTGGTCTTTTCATGTCTTTCACTTTTAATGGTCAGGTCCCACAGGGAGGCGAAAAGGAGGACGGAGTGGACTGCCGAGTAGTAAACCCACCCTTTAGTCGATAGCCGGTCGGATATCACGTCTACTAAGCGAGAGACGGCGTAAACTAGCATATGCGAAACTAGCCTTCTGTATCCGTTCTGAGATTTCTTCAGCGATCAACCTGTTGGCGCTGGTTGATTCAGCTTCCAGAATAAGTGAAGTGGTCAACGTGCTCCACCATCCACTTCACTCCCTATTTCTAAACTAGGAGTCAGTGTAGTCCAGTCCTGTATCCTGATCATCTTACATTTGGCGGGAGCAAATCGCATGCCATCTCTAAGTCCTGCCAGGGCTTTTTGCCAGTTACCTTTAATCATCTAATAACAACTATTCACCGTGCACATTGACGGCGGCTAACCATCTAGCTCATGAAGATAAATATTCGACAATAGCAATCAGAAATAGCAAATTGCTAAGGCAGGTTAAATCCATCGAGTTGTTAATGAATTCCACCTCAGTGTGGCTGATGAATGAATGGTCAATAGACTCACCGTGTAACCATGAAAGTCTTGGGTTCGATCCTCACCGGTGGGTGTTGAAGGTAGTGTTGGATTTATAATCGCTTACTGTTGCTGTAGAGTTCCAAACAACAAGGATGGGTCAAATGATCCAGCCTCTGCCCGCTGGTTTTCAATAGTTCTCTTCAAATAATACCACGATTGATATCAGTTAGAGAACCATTCAAAGCCAGCAGCGATTAACTGGACAGCTATTTCATCCCACTAGTTTGGGAATTTTCAGCAGTACACCACCCACTGCGTAGGGGTTCGAACCCAGGATCTTCCGGTTACAAGGCGAGCTAGCTCGTATGCCACCATTCAGCCACTGGGACCCGATTAAATGGCCAGTTCATGAATTCTAACTTCTACCAATTCACGATTTTACCGTGACCATCAACCAATGTCATCGGTGGGCCGTTGAAGAGTCGGGTCCCAGTGGTTGAATAGTGGTATACGAGCTAGCTCGCCTTGTAACCAGTAGGTTCTGGGTTCGAAGCCCCCGTAGTGGGTGCGTATTGTGTGTGGATGATTCCCAAACTATTGGGATGAAACAGCAGCTGTCCAGTACCCTAGTGCTGGATTTCAGTGTGGTTCTCTTACTCATATATGAATCCTTGCGTCAAACTCTTATAAACAAATCTAATCCATACAAACCACACTCCTGAAGATTTATTTAATGTTTTTTTGCAAACAGAGTGAGTATCGCCACCCTCATTGCATTATATTGTATTATATTGGTGAATGGTCAAAGTGGTAGAACAGGGGTCAGTGAGTCAGACTAGCCGATCATAAAAACCTAGCAGCAAAATCTAGATAGGTTGACCCGAATAAGATAAGAAATCTTGAGAATAGTTCAGCTGTAGATAGCACTCACTACATGGAATTACACAGAGAGTCATACACTATAGGATTCGATAAGATGACAGTTTTTGATTTGACACTAGTAACTAGTGTGATGCGTGTAGTCCTCTGATTGGTGTAGACTGAATTCTATCAGTCAGTTTCAAAATCTAATGTAACAGTCTGTCTGTCTAGATTTAACATAGAACCTGGCACCGAAGTGCACCAGTTCGAGTTGCCACGTTCCAAATAGCACACAAAGGTAGACAAGAAGATGAGTGGAGAGAATCAATTGAGTTTGACAAGTATAAGAGTGAAACAGAATGGGTAATGGTAGAAAGAAATGTGAAAGATTACGGAGACTGAATACATCTGCGCTGTCATTGACAACGATTTTGAGCCATGTCACCTATTGTCTCCAGCCATTGATTCTTAGAGTCAGTCCCGAGGGCCCCAACTCGGAAGTCTGCATCTCCCTACCTGACTCAGTTTAACTGTCAAGGATTTCATGGATTGGTGACATGTTTTTGTTTGGCCACCACCTGCACTTATATCAGCTAGTAATAATGCCCGTCGGGGGAGGCGATGGTTAGGCAGGCATGAGCAGCACGTCACCTAGCCATCTCAATCTATGTAACTTTATAGCCTCGTCGATTGATTTTCCCTCTTTGTCTGCCCAACACTCTACGCCTAACGTCAACATTACTTACCTTATTATACCACCACCTAACGTGAGACAGAGATCATAGACATCTATGATCGAAAACAGTCAACCTTTTTGTGTCTTCAAGTCGTATTGGCCATGTTTCAGAGCCATAGAGAAGGACGGAGCGAACTGATGAGCAGTACACACGTCCCTTGGTTGATAACCGGATGTCACGCCTACGCCAGACATGATGTAAGTCAGCGAAAGCAGCTCGAGCTTTTTGGATCCGTGGTGAGATTTCGTCGCCAATCAGTCAGTCCGTTGGTGCTGATACAACTTCCCAAATAGGTGAAGTGTTCAACATGTTCTATCACTTCACTCCCTATCACTAAGCTAGGTAGGAGTTGACGTAGTCCAGTCCTGTAGCAGCATCTTACATCATCTTTACAGGGGCGAATCGCATGCGAAGATTGCTGGTCAAGGTGTTCAGAAGACTCTGCTGGATTCTGTCAGCATCCTCCCTTACGCAGGACTATGCTATCTGCATGTTCTAAGTCCATAAGACTATTCCCTGGTAATGTAACAGTAGGTTGCAGGGAGAGATTGATAACATAAGCTTTGTTTATCTAATCAACTAAGGTGGAATACGTGTCCATTCGGATATCTGGAAAATTCTACTACCCCTACGACGATAAATAGGAGAGAACAAAGAAAACTATAAAACCCAAGTTTCCAAGTCGTGTGATTATAATTGATAATATGATAATGAACAGTAATAAATTTTGTTCGAAACCTCATCGTCATCCAGTATGTAATAATACTGTTTCACTCACTGTGTGTGTGTGTGATACATCTAATAAACCAATTAATATGGTATACGAGCTTGCCTTGTAGCCGGAAGTTGCTGTGTTTGAACCTCGACGCAGTGGATGATATATCAATCCATGGTCAAACTCTTATATACCACACTCTTGAAGATTTATTTATGTTTCTTTCTGCCAACAAAGTGAGTATCACCACCCTCATTATATTATATTATATTGGTGAAGGGTTTATTGAATTACACTACGTGATTGTATTTCTCTCTCAGTTAGGTGGGTGGTGGTGGTGGTTTAATTGCGTCGTTATTTTAAAAAAAAATATATGGAGTACTTTTAGATCCAAGCATCTTCCTTCAGTCAGAGTGTTGTGGTAAGTAGTAGTAGGTTACTTCAACGAAAACTTTGCAATTATAAACCGCACCGAAAAACCCACCCACTCAGCTGTGTACGCTGTGAGAGGAGAAATACACACACACACACAACCACACACACGAAAAGGACAATCTACTTTCATTCATCAACTGTGTTTATATTTAAAACAATTAATGTTCTTCAGATTTTTTAGCTTAACAAGACTCATACTGTGTTAAATTATAATAGTAATAAAGATATAATAGCAAATAGAATATCAACTAAAATTAGGGAAATTGCACAAAAATTCAGGATAATTTAAACCTCGATGGCCACTGGAGTAATGATGATGTCTGAACGAACTTCTTTTGGATGCATAAATTAGGCTTGTTAATTACGGATCCCGACAGCCAGCCTCGGCAATATTTAGTAGTCAAAATCTTAGGGCAAAATTAAGATTCGTAGGTATGCGGTAAATGACCCTAAAAGCCGCCTTGTTAACATCAATCAGTCTTGTGTTCTGTCTCTACACATGATGAAACAGAATAGCGCTACGAATGGATTTTGTTTGACCTTTGCTTAACAAACCACTGTGCAGGGTTATGTTCGGAAATTCGACGAGAAACACGCCAAATTGTGCGGTCTATGTAACTGGCTCCACAGGAGCAGTTAAATTGGTAGATACACATGGATGAGGCGCAATTAGGCAGTTTGTCTTCTACTCCCGAACGCAGAGGAGGAGTGGTCTTAAAGATACAACTTAATTCAGCAGCAGGGAATACTCGTTTTACCGCCTCATTTCTAATGCGCTGTCTTAGTATCTCGCTGGTGTTGTCCCCAAGGAACTGCATCTGTAAGAATAAGGCCTTTTTTGGAACTGTTGGTAACTTCGGCTGCTTTGGTTTCAAATTCATATTCTTATCAATAAACTTTTCAGGATAACCATTCTCACTTAGCAACCGTTTAATATTATTCACTTCTTCATCAAGACATTCCTTCGAGCGAATCGTTCTTGCTCTGTGAACCAGGCACTTTATCAAATTGCGTTTGTATTTCAAGGGCACAAAACTGAGAAAATGTGTGTACTGGCCCGTTGATGTAGGTTTTCTATAAACACTTCTTATTATGTCATCCTCTTTTCTGGTCATAGAAACGTCTAAAAATGGAATACTAGATTCTTCTTCTGTCTCGATGGTAAAATTTATTGCAGGATGTACCTCATTAAATTTATCCAGGATGCTCTTTGCTCCCTTCTCGTTTTTCCTAATCAAAAAAGTATCATCCATGTACCGACGAGAAGGAGGCAAACGAGCATCCCCTGCTGCTGAATTACGTTGTATCTTTAAGACCACTCCTCTTCTGCGTTCGGGAGTAAAAAATAAACTCCCTAATTTCGCCTCATCCATGTTTATCTACCAATTTAACTGCTCCTGTGGAGCCAGTTACATAGACCGCACAATTTGGCGTGTTTCTCGTCGAATTTCCGAACATAACCCTGCCTGATTAGTTAAGCAAAGCAGAAGTTAGAATTCATGGGCTGGTCGTTGGAACGGGTCCCAGTGGCTTAATGGTCTCCGAGTTCGCTCGCTAGCTTGTAACCAGAAGGTCCTGGGTTCGAATCCCGGTGGGTGCGTACTGATGAAGAATCGCAAAGTAGGACGAAACAGCTGTCCAGTACTCCCCGGCAGGTTTTCAATGATTCTCTAACTAATGTCAGCTCATGATGAAATCCTGACACCTTGCATTTTTTCCCCATGAATATATCTACTAACAGGGGCCGAAGAGGGAGCTCCCATCGCAACACCATCGATTTGTTTGTATTGCCTTTTCTTGAAAGGTGAATCTAATATTTTGCTTAATAATGCCTTATTCAACTGTGTTAATATTTATTTGTGTTTTTGTTTTTTTTTCATTTCATTTTTCCGCTCTTTTTTCAAGATACTTTTTCAAGAAAGCTTCTGATGAATTCGACTCAGGCGTGGTTCATCAAGAGATAACCAATGAAGATGCTATTCTACCATTATGGGAGGGTAAAATTGTTGCTAAAGTGGAACGAATCGATTAGAATGTCATTTATTGTTTTTACGCCTCTTTATTCGCGTGTGTGTGTGTATGTTCGTGTCTGTAGGCTAATGTGATGATAAATCAGAGTGTTTTGTTTGTCAAGCTCCTCTTCGTTTTCAACAACCTCTTTCTCATCATCATCATCACCACTCACAGTGTGTGAATCGTCAATATTGACACACACAAACACACACCCACAGTAACTGTCAGCTATATAATATGCCTGCTGTATCAATCATTCATTAATCTCCAGTTTTTCTCCCCTCCTCTTCCCTGTCTCTTGTCTCACTTGTCTAATTTATGCATCTCTGTTCTCATTTATTCAGTAATTCAATTCACTGAGTCCATTCATACTTCTTTCTAAGCAAGCGCCTCAAAACTCCAAAACCTCCAATAAAATTGAAGAATAATCCCATGGTGTGTAGTAGTGGTTATGTTCCACCCCGTCCCCTTCTCCCTCTTTACATCCATCAGTATTTTATTTCCAATATCCGGTTACTGTTCACTGTACACTGCTGTTAAAAACAATCATGAGAGTAGAGTAGAGTACTCTGTGCCTTGCCTACCACTAGCATCCTTCATTCACTCCCCCATCCATCCATCCATCTCCAAGCATCCCAATCTTCCTACGATTATTTACTCTATTATGTCGGTGTGTTTGTGAATTATTATTATTATTATTGTTCAGTCGTGGTTTTAAAAATAACCAGCCAACTCCAATCTGATGATCTAGTGTAGTCCGATCATAAATTATTAATCCATCAGTGTGTGTGTTATGGGCTAAACAGGGTATAATATTACTAATATGGATCACATTATTATCATTATTATTAATACCGAATAATATCAGTTGTTTTTTTGGAGGGTTTTTTTATCTTTCCTTTGTTGTGTTGCATTGATGATGTTCCTTTTTTTTTGTTTTTCTTTCGTACATTTGAGATGATGTATCTATGATAAAATTGTCTATGCGTCTGTTTCTCTCGTCGACGTAATGCTTTTTTGTCTGTTTTTACTGTTGACTACAACAATCCAATACTACATGAGGGGAGTGTTCATTCATTCTTTCCCTTTTATTTTCTAAAATACAAAACTGTTTTATAAAAACCCAGTGTGTGTGTATGTGTGCGTGCGTGCGTTCGTGGGTGTGTGTGGTTGAGTATTACGTAACTCTGTCGCTTTTGGTTTCTATATTATCTCTCTCTTCCTCCCTGTCTCCTTATATATTTGTAGAAATTGACCAGGACATAGAGACAGAGAGAGAGAGAAAGTGAGACCGGGGGGGTTAGGTAACTGGGCAATTATGTGATCGTGATGATCGTTGATCATTTAAAAGCCTCTTGCCTCTATTTATACCTTTTTCTTTAAAAAAAAATTACTTTTCAATTCTTCCCACATATATCTGCATATACACACATATAATATGATTTTAATTCTTTTTGGAGGGGGGGTATATCCTCTAGTACCTCATACTCCGCTGGATTTTTACTCTCTGTCGTTCTTGTCTCTTCTTCCCCTGTATTTTTTTGTTCTCGACCGGACAATATGATGAATGCAAACAAGTTGACAGGTGAGTTATTAAAACACATCAACATCATCGAGTTCCATCGGCGGCGGCGGCGATGGCGACGACTGGGGGGAGTTTTGTTTTTTGCGCGAAAAATATAAATCATGACAACACACACATACACACACCACCTCATTTGTCTCTATAATTAAGTGTTGTAGTAAATTCTTTCCTGGTAACCCGTCCTCCTGCTCTCTTTTCTTTTCTTTCTTTCTTTCTTTGTCCTGACTTCAAGTCTTTGTTTCTCTTTCATGATGAGTATTTTATCTAATATTATTATTGTTATTATTATTATTACTGCTAATATTTTTTTCATTATTCAGTTAACTTTTGATAATTTACTAATGAATGCGAGAAAATTCCACTGATCATCCAACTATTTCTTTGAATAGTGTTTCAAGTGACTGTATGTTGTATGTAGGCAATGGGAGATGATTCATGTTGTGTGTGTGTATGTATGTATGTATATAAATGATACGTGAAAGATATGTGAATTATAGTCATCATAGGGGCACATTTTTTTAAGCAAAAATAAAATCAATAAATGAGTAAATCAGGAAAAAAAATGTTGGTTATTCTTTTCGTCTTCTCAGCGTCTCTGTCTGTGTGTGCTTGTGACAAATGTGCACCAAAAATTTTGAACTGTCAGTTGAATCAGCACTGTTAAATGTCCCAGGTGGTAACTTACACACTGTCCTTAGAAGACTTTCAGCAACAATCTGAGCAATAATGAACGAAATATATTCCCATATTGAGTCATAAGAAAAAGGCACAAACAGCGAAGAAAATTTTCCCTTTTCGACGATTCATTTTCATGAGCTGCCGTACAATCCTAATTATAATTAAACACATAAGTTTTTTGAACCAATCAGATACTGGTAAACTTTGTCCTTGAAAATTCTGCCACATAATGTGAAGTGTAAGAAGGGAGGACTAATTGTAAGTTAGAAAGAAGACAGAAGTTGTCATATCTTAACAATTATGAGATAATGACTAATCAATAAGCTAGTGTAGAATGAACAGGGACTAGTGGAAAGGCTATAAAGTGTTTTTGTATAAAATCTGTATGAAAAAGCAATGTTATTAATAAACAGTAATAGAGTGGTAATAAAATGTGGATGATGGGAATAATAATGATAATAAAAGTATTATTATTATTATTATTGTATCCTTTAGTTCCTAGAGGAACATAGGGCTTCAGCTGCGCACCTCCATTGACTTCGGTTTTTTGACAACTTTTTCACCCTGCTCCAGGTCTGCCCACATGCTTTCATCTCCTCTTCACATGACCTCCTCCAAGTCACCCTTGGACGACCAACTCGCCGCCTCCCTTTCGGGTTCCACTCGAGGGCTTGTCTAGTGATGTCACTTGTTGGTTTCCTCAGCGTATGGCCAATCCATCTCCATTTCTTTCTGCCTATTTGTTTCACAATCGGTTCCTGATTGGTTCGCTCCCAGAGATCCCTGTTGCTGATCTTTTCTGGCCATCTGATCTTGAGTATTGAGCGGAGACAGTTGTTAATGAAGGTTTGAAGTTTGTTTGAGATGCTCTTTATGACTCGCCAAGTCTCTGATCCGTATAGTAGCACTGACTTCACATTGGAGTTGAAAATCCGGATCTTATTTTTGATGCTGAATGCTGTTGACCTCCACACAGATTTGAGAGTAATGAAAGCTTGTCTTGCTTTTCCGATTCTGGCTTTGATGTCCTCGTCAGTTCCGCCTGTAGTTGAGACGATGCTTCCCAGGTAGGTGAAGGAGGTTGTTTCTTTCAGGTTCTTCCATTTATGCTTATTGTGGTCTGTTGTTGCTGTTGATGTTGGCAAGGAATCTTCATCATCTCTGTTTTATCTATGTTCACGTGAAGTCCTATCTTTGATGCTTCTTCTGCCAAAGAACAATAATAATATTAATAGTGAACTTACATAATAAAGGAAAGAAGCGAAATTGTAGTAAAAACTTTAGTCTGGTCATCGTAGGGCGAGTGAATATATATGTATCGCTTTTGTATGCACAGGTCCGGTTTCAGGTCTCGAATAGGTAATGCTTCAGCTATGTACAGATGTCGTATCCGGAGTCCTTTCGGATGATATTGAGGGACTCTGTGTGCCACTGTGAAGCATTCATGCAAGTGGGGGGGTGTTTGATGTCCGGAGATGACAAGGTGTTCGAGGATTGAGCTGTTGCTATTCTTCTTTCCTCCTCTGCCTGGCTAACCAAGCTGGGCAGTGTTCCAGGATACGTTTGTGGACTTGACGTTGCGTACGACCGATATACTTTGCTCCACACGAGCAAGTAAATTGATAAATACACATTGAAGTGGCCAAAAACGGTATCTTGCCCTTAACGTTAGACTGGATCAACTGTCTGCAGGAGAATGTTATACGTAGAGTGGCTGATGGGAATGTCTTCTTCAGACTTTTTGAAAGGCGGTTTCTGAGAATTTCCGCTGTGATGTCACCTTTGAATTCTAGGTCATGAAGAGAATCTTCTTAGAAACCGTCGTGATATTTGACACCGGAGGATTCTTCATGTTTTTGTCGATGAATCTTGGTGGATACCTATTCTCTAGTAGGGTTTCATGCAATAAATGTGCAACAACCGAAGCGAAAATCTAGAACACAGATTGATGACTCAAGAATCCTTGCACCAATATAAAACCAAACATGAGGTTATTATGTGCGTCGGTGGCACAGTGGTTGGGAGGCTCTCTGACCATGTACATGGTCTGGGGTTCGATCCCCGGTCACCGGTGCACTCCTCCCTTACCTCACTAAGCCAGAAATAATGCTGGTAGATAGGAAAGGTTGTGCATGAGACTAGCAACCCCCACCTGTAAAAAAGAACACTGCTACAGAAACTTCAAGCCACTAGGTTGAGGCCCTATGTTCCAGTGGGGAACGTGAAGGAAAAAACATACACAAAGTCTAAGAATAAATCTCATAACCATTCATCACAATAATACTTCTGATAGTATTTCCTCGTTTTCTAACCAACAGCAAACGATGGAACGATGACTGCAGTATCGGTGGCTCCGGAGAAAAATATAGAGTTGGGTTTGAGTAAACAACCATGAATTGATCATTTATTCTTCAAGTACATTGACAAGCACAGTTCTTCGACTTGTTGTTTTTCTATGTTAAAAGGGTTTTTAGGTTGTTGAGATGGAGTTGGCTTCAAGCTTGTTGACAAAAATACACGGGACCCCCCCCCGCACAAACACGCACATACCCTATTGAAGAAGACTACGTGAGAATTAGAGAGAAGTTATCCCGACGTAGGTGTTAATGGCCTAGTCTGTGTTATTTTCTGGTGTTGAGTGTTACTGAGTTGTGGAATGCTGTCCAACCGAGCAATTGCATCAGGTTTCACTTTAAGCCGTTGCTTTCCCAATCTTCACTTCGTTGGTACTAAGTAAGCCAAATGAAGGGCAGAAGTGGATGTTATGTACTGGTCGAGAATTTAATAGTCCTGATGCAAGAAAGACGGAAATCAGAAGACCACTAGGTTTGCGATGATACTTCTATTTTCCAAAACACCAGGAGAATCACTGTGTCACACAAGAGTGTGAGAGCAAAAATATAAGAATGTCCGAACAAGTGTGTGAGCGAATATTCAAAATGAACAAATCAATAGACAGTCTTAACATGATTGGCTAATTAAAATGGAATATCGATCCATATATACATAGCAAAATATATCAGACTGTCAAACAAAACACACATATTATATGGATATATGTATCAGTCGATCATGAGGCTGGCGACCTAACCTCGTGAAAATATAAAACACCATATCTGGTGAAACTACAGAACTCACAGCTTCAAACTCCGTATGTTCAAGTTTGTACTCAGAAAGAGTGGCAAATATACCGTGCAATAAATAAGAGTTAAATTGATACTTCATCATAGAATGGTGGGATCAGCAGTGTGTGACGTTAGTCACCAAGGTGAGATTTCTCATATTGACAGGCTATGAGAAGGGCTGATGATACCATCTAGATTTCGAAGTTTAATTAGATGGAATGGAATTCCAAATTGATACCCACTGGTTAGCATCAGAATAATAATCCAGGTCCCTACACCAGTGGCAACATTCGCCTTTTTCTTGAGGCGCCTTTAATTAGCAGAAACGAAGTACAGCACATTCGGTGGAGAACTTCTGGATATGTACTTTGCTATACGTCATTTTCGACATTCAGTGGAGGGTTGTGAATTTATAATTTTCACTGACCACAAACCTCTGACGTACTCTCTGAACTGGACTTCAGATAAGTATTCACCTAGAGAATCGATACAACTGGACTACGATTCACAGTTTACTTCGGATATTCGCCATGTATCCGGAGTGAACAACACTGTGGCAGATACCTTGTTGGGAATTAGTACCCTCACTCAAATAGATGGCATAGACCTTGTGAAACTGGCTCGTCTTCAAAAAGAAGATACTGAGCTTCTACATGAGTTGTCGAAAACAACTCTGCGATTAGCCAAGAAATCCTTAGGTATGTGAAGAGATACTATTCTATGTGACATTTCCATGAGTACTCCTTGTCCCATCGTGCCTAAAAGCTGTCGCTGTAACGTCTTCAATAAGTTGCATAGCTTATCCCACTCACGTATCCGAACTACCGTCAAGCTCGTAACTAGTCGGTTTTGTTAGTTAGCCTGTCAAAAGTGAAAGGTAGCAAGACACACCAAAAGCCCTCTTGGCACCTTTCTTATCCCTGACGCTCGTTTCGAACACGTCCATATAGATCTGGTTGAACCCGTTCCGGAATCCCATGGATATACTTATATTTTAACCTGCATCGACCATTTCACACAATGGCCTGAAGCAGTACCCCTCAAGGATGTATTAGCTGAGACAGTCGCACGCGTCTTTCTCGTAAGATGGATCGCAAACTTTGGATGCCCATCCTCCATAACAACTGATCGTGGGCGGCAATTCGAAAGTGACTTATTCTTCGCCCTGACTAAAATCCTAGGTTGTATGCTCTTTAAAACAACAGTCCACCATCCTCAAGCTAATGGTATGGTAGAGTGTCTACACAGACAGTTGAAGGCTGGGTTATCAACTGTAAACAATGCACATTGGACTGGATCACTTGCATTCGTTCTTCTAGGCATAAAAAACGCCTTGGAAACTGATGCTGGTTGTACTATCGCTGAGTTAGTATATGGCACAACACCGCGACTGCCAGGTGAGTTTGTTTCTCCCTCTACCTTCCCACCAGCGGTAGATCACGTCGGGCTCACCAGTTTAGAGGCTGACGGTATTGACGTTCACGGATAGTACGAAGTAGACTAACGCAAGATCTAATACCTACAACTTTTATAGTATTCGTTCCGCGTAGACCAAAAGCAAAAGACAATATATGATCGTCCAAATCACGAGATATATTTCGGGACCAAATAGGAGTGCGAGATGATTGGATTGATTAGGTGGCTAGGGATTGTGCACGAACTAAAGGATGAACGAACGTGACACAATGGAGTACCGAATGGCGTAGATGCTTGGCGGGAAGTCTCCAGCTAAGCAAGTCGACTCTAAACAGTGAGGATCAGCATCCCAAATTCAGTGATTAGTGGTGTGGTCAATAATTTTAGGGAATTATTTATCGCTACAACCTTTATCATTTTGAAATCTTCTGCACTCAGCATTAAACAACGCCAATATGTGTTAAGGCAGTTAATTCTTTTACATGAGTGAGAAATTTGGCGTTAGCGTCACGAAAATCATTTTCGATAGATTGCTTGAGACTACTATCTCAACATCTGGCTTCGTTGATTCCACACTGGAAATCAAACGACCGACTAGAATGTGTGCAAACAAGCAACTCTGGCGAGCAATCCACCAAATCAACAGAACCCATTGCCTAACAATTCCGCCGAAGAAAATGAATTACTCATCGGTCTGTCTCTCCGTTTTGGACATAGGACTTTGCATCGATGTGCGGCAGTGCAAGTCGCCACACTCCCTTCATGTAGCACACAAAGCAAGAGAAGAAATGCATAATAGAGAGAGACAGTAAACAGAGGTTTGAGACAAAGTAATAGTAGTAACGAAGAACAATATAGTTTGGTTGGAAGTCATAAGTCACAAGGAGTGGATGCATCTGCAGCCAGCCAGTCATTGAGAACGATCACTTTGAGCCATATCACCGATTGTCTCCAGCCTTCATTGGTTTTTACTGTCCCGAGGATTGCAACCAGAAAGTTTACATCTTCCTACGTGACTGGCTTGAACTAACTGTTGTGGATTTTATTGACTGGTAAAGCCATGTTTTGTTTTGACCACCACTTACTAGCTCTTTTCCAGCCTGACCCGCATATCAGCTAACATTGCCCCCATTGTCGAGGAAGGCGATGACTAGGCATACGTAACACATGTCCTAACCATTTCAGTCAATGTAGCTTCATAGCCTCTTCGATTGATTTCCCCTCCCTCCTTACCTAGCCTCAATATTGCTCACCTTATTATACCACTTCACACGGGAGATAGAGCGCAGGCACCCACGATTAAAGACTGCTATCTTTTCATGTCTAACAGCCATAAAGGAGGACGGAGCGGAGTGATGAACAGTACACCCACCCTTTGGTCGATAGTCGGATGAAAAAAAGACTCATGGGACACACATACCAAGGAAGCCTTTTCTGGTAACATCGCCTGCCAAGCAAACTCTCAAATGAGAAAGGATGCCTAAGGGCATATATGTATACAAGGTTGTCATGGAGAAAGTTGTTCAAGAAGAAGATGAGAAGAGCCTAGGAGCAATCGTCAGGTCAGCTAAATGAGACGTCAGTGATTAGGATAAATTAGCAATGTACTGTTGAAGTCCTATGCTATATTCCACTCAAAACTCATTCGAACAATAATAATAATAATAATAATTTCATACATACAGTATTGCAAAAGATTAAAAAGAGGATGAAAGGAGCAATATGAAAAGATGCTTCTCTGCAGCCAATCTGTGACACTATACAGCACTACATGCTTGCTCTATAAGCCACTCGAAACTGGATAAGTACCCTGTTGATGATGTTACCTCCAACTGCATTTATAAATTTACGTGCACCGGCGGCAGCAAGTACATTAGAAGGATAGAAAGAAGACCTTCTATCTGCTGTTTTCAGAGCATATTCCAAGAAACTTATGCTTAAAAAGAAACAGATATTTACAAAGTGCAATTGCCAGACACCCATACTGTGGATACGGGTCATTTTGTCGAGATTTCCAAATTTCCTTCGAAATATTAAACATACAAAGGACAGCGAATCCACTACAATTTACTGTCGAGGTAATTACAATCAGTCGTCTCAGATCAAACTTATGCACACAAACAGAGAGTATGTAGTCAATCTCTCACTCCCTTGGTAACGAACCATATCACCTTCATTACATTGACTAGTCATACACACCAGTGGGCTCAACTCACTAAGCAAGTTTTCAAATTGATGAACTTTGACCTTCTTGATTTGCCATGTTGACGTACCAGCTAACACTGTTTATTAGATTCTTCTGTCTTCTCTCACCCCGTTTTTCTTTTCATACTTTGATTTTATATAAACTGATGTTAACTTAAACTAAAAATAATTGGGCCAAGTTAAACTTTCGACACCACTAACTACCAATCAGCGAACGACGTCAAATTATCCAATGAGATTCACGAACGTAGTTCAATGTTGTATAGCGCTTGATTTATTTCTCACATGCGTGACCTTACAAAGTTACGGTTGTATTTTGAGGAGGACAGTGTTTTCCAGTATTGCCTGGATTTAGGGTTACTCCGGAAGGAGCGAACTTGTTCGTGTGGCGGTATAGCTATAGCAGACCAACTCATGGATTTGTTCATCGTTGTGTTAGGTGTTTGAAGCGTGCTAAGGGTGAGCTGATAATTTTAATATTTCGTGGGGACTTTTTCGCTAGGTCGCATCTCTCCCTAACCCAGATTTTGTATATCTGCAACTATTGGGTGTTGAAACAGCCGGTGAGAGCAGCAGCAGCTGTCGAGTCGGAGAATAACCTCGTCTTAACAATTCAGTGGTACCAGCATTGCAGAGACATTGCTTCGTGGAAAATATAAAAAATCACTTGTTCGCTAGGTGGATCCCGTTACGAGGACTCATACGAATTCCATTGAAGGGTTTTGGGGCCGCTTGAAAAACAGGATAAGGGGCTATAAATGGATCTCATTTAGCGTCATTTCGATGAATATATGTACAGGATGTAGTGTGACATCTCCATTGACAGTCCTATGCTAAAATGGGAGATGTTTTTTTCTCACATGTTCGAGAAAGATACCCCTTGTAATCGTTTATCCTTTTTTTTAATGCTTTTTACAATAAATATACGTTTCCATTTATCATAAATGCCTCTTTAATGTGATTGGTCCGTTCAAGGTCGTTTGCTGATTGGTTGGTTGTTAGTGGTGTCGAAAGTTTAACTTTACCGAAATGTTATTATAGATGACCATTGTAATTTCAGGCATTGGTGTGCAGCAGCAGCTGATGAGGGGAACCTGTGAAATAGAATGATGATGGCATCATTATTTTATACTGTAAATCTGATCTTTCTTTCTCTATCGAAATAATAGTAATACCCAGATACTTTTTTTATTTTGATTACAGCTTGATTCCACACCGTATTTTTGGTACAAGTATGGAATTTTCAGCATGGATATCGGTAGCCCGAATTTCTCAGGCCAACTATAGATATCAGGTGTGCGTCGGCGTGGGCTCGAACTCCGGACCATGTGCATGGTCGGCAAGAGTCCTAACCATTGTGCCACCGACACACATATTGTCGAAGCTTCCTTGCTAGGGACCGACCGACTTGTCAACAGACAGAGGTCGAACATTTCTGTCTAATCAATCAGTGTGAAAAGAAAAACATAAGGGCATTATAACTTAAATCTTTTTTAAGGTTGTTTTAATAATTCAATTCATTATTTAAGAACAATAAAATCAAAATTGTATACATACAAGTGAATCTGTGTGTGTGTGTGTGTGTGTACAATATCGTGAGTGAATAGAAGGAGGAAGTATTAAGGGGAAATCAAGGCCAAAAAAGGAAAGCAGCTTCATTTTCTCTTTCAAAAAAAAGAATAGTTACAGTCAGACCCCAATGAATAACCTCATCAACTACACTTATTCATAGAAGCAGAGAGAATAGAGAGAGGACGCCAGTAGAGAGGAAGGCGGGGGCGGGGGGACTATACACACACACACACCTCAGTGGTCAAAAAACAAAAAAAAATAAACACAAACATAGTAACCATGAATGTCATGATGATGGCCGTGTGTTATATCGGGGTGAGAAAAGAAAATGCACCGTGATGATGAAAGTGATGTGGAACAATAACAGAGGAGAGGGAGAGAGAAAGAGAGTACAGAAAGACACGATCAATGAGGAGAGATACAGTTCTTATGAGAATACTTACTACTCACATTTACCATATTTCATACATTTAGTGAAGACTCCTTCAGTGCAGAAAGGGAATCACTATTCTGTTGGGATGTAGTTATTGACTCTTCAGGTATAATGGTCGGAGTTGTAGTATTGTTTAGCTAATTTAAGAGAAATTTGAAAAAAAATAATTATGATAACTGGTTAGAAATTTCAAAAGATTATTGACTAAGCAAAGATAACATTTGTTGAAGTTTCTGTAGCGATTTGGTTGTTTTACAGAGGTGGAGTTGTTAGCACCAAGCCCCAACCCTCCCTCTTTATCCGGGCTTGGGAGCGGCTAGAAAACTAGAAAGCTAGTAGCCTAGCAAGCTAGTAATCTGGCAAGGTTAGAGGGAATTGTCTCAACTACACGCAGTCGGAACGGACGAGGATGTCAAATCGAGCGAGAATCGGGAAGGCGAGCGGAAACACATCAACATCATCAACCTGAAACAACCAATCTCGAAATCTTCCTCACTCAGCCAGCATCAACAACAAAATTCAATCGGATTTTCAATTCAAACAACGTCAAGTCAGTCACTTCTCCTATACGGATCAGAAACTTGGCGGGGCGGTCACAAAGAATATTTCCAACAGCAGCCTGTTGCAGACCTTTATCAACAACAACAACTGTCTTCGCTAGCTCTATACTGAAGATCAGATGGCCGGGCCGGAAAGAATCACCACCAACAAGAAACTATGGCTGGGAACAAACAAACAAATCAAGAACCAATTGCCAACCAACAAATATGCAGGAGAAAGTGGAGACGACACATTGGACACTCACTCGCTGAGGAGGCCGGTTGGTGATATCGCGCGTCAAGCCATCGAGTGGAATTAGGCCGAAAGGGAAGTGGCGAGTGGGACGTCAGTGTGAGGGTAACACGGAGGAGATCGTGTAAAGAGAAGTTGAAAGAGTATGGACTAACATGGATGGATAGAGGTGAATAGTACATCAGAAGTGGCAAGTGGAGACGTGCAGTTGAAGCCCTATGTTCCACTAGGAACCCAAGGGAGCAATAATAATAATAATAAAGATAACATTACCCTTAATAAGGTTCTACAGAGTGCCAATCAAGCCTTCGTCTCATCGACTTTGACAAACAGTGTTGACATGAGAAGTACATTGGGAACTATTTCGACTCTACCATCAGTATCGGGACATACGGCTTCAACCTAGAGAGGCTTGAAGTTTTCGTAGCAGTGGGATGTTGATATTTTACTACGGAATGGAGTTGCTAGCTAGCCTCATGCCTAGCCAACCTTCCCTCTTTACCAGTCTTATTATACTGACTTTGTGCGAGGAGTGGCGCCGGGGATCGAACCCCGGACCACACGACGCGTGGTTGGTGAGTATTATACCTCTGTGTCACTGACACTATTCAGAATTATTAGATATTCATTCATAATATAAATAGCAAATAAAAATCAAAGCAACACTTGAATAACAATGAGATGCTCACTAGCGACTCGCTCTATTCAAGTAGGTAGTTACCTGGGGTTCTATAGTGAGAAGTCGTGACCAGTAGGATGCAGCAGGTCGGGTTGAGTGGACAAATACTCGCCGAAAACGTTGGCTAGGGGTCGCGTTATGTCGTGCATGAATTGGCAGAAGTTAGAATTCATGGGCTGGCCATTGGATCGGGTCTCAGTGAGTGGTCTAATGGTCTACGAGCTCGCTAACCTTGTAACCAGATGGTCCTGGGTTCAAACCCCGCCGATAACTGCCACCTTGTCGTGGTGGTCGGGCTTGAATACCGTAATGACCCAACATGCTAAACTGACTGGGACTCTGTGTACCTGCAGGTCCTACCATGTCAGGAAGGTTTTTTGGATAGCGGTTAAACTGAAAGCAGTTACCATGGGGCACATGGGCTCCAGTATCCAATCGGATCAAATGGCGTATGAACCCATATGGGTCACCGGCTGCAACCATGGGAATGCAGCTCCTGACGCTGCTCCGCTACCTTGCGGATTAGACTCCAAGTCAAAGGCTCGGGGGTGGTCCCTTAATAAAACCACCTGCTTCGGTCTGGGCGCCCGGGCAGTATCTCGGCCCTCACACAATGAATTTAATGAAGCAACAAACAATCAATGAAACTTATCGCGTGCTATTACACATGTTGCAATTTCCTTCTTTCTTCCTTCCCGATGATAGTTAACGAATACTGTTTGAACTTGTTAAGCATGACTGTTTTCCTTCCAGATGAAGTTCTTTATCCGTTCTCTACTTATATATACACTTTTTTCTCTTCTTTCTTTTTTTCTTTTGATCTATGTTGTTTTATTATTATTGTGTGGTGCATCCTTCTTGGTGCCATATTGTACCAAGTTTTTATGCGTTTAAATAAATAATAAATAAATAAATGATGGATGCGTACTGGTGAAGAGTCCCAAACTAGGCGGACGAAACAGCTGTCAGTACTCCCTGGCAGGTTTTCCAATGGTTCTCTAACCAACTGGTGTCAGCTCATGATGAAATCCTGCAAACCAATCAATCAAAATCCCTACAAACAACCAACACTTGAAAAATCAAAAAAATCTCCTGCATAAAAATAAAATATTTTTTGAAACTTACTGATTCTGAAAAGCGATTGCATACATAATTGTCTTCATTTTCATCACCATGGTGGTCATGATCACCGTCATCATCACCATCATCAGCTGCATCATGACCAATGATGATTTTTCGACAATCGGCGTCATTTTCATCAATTGTACTACTAATACTACTGGTACCATCTGCTTTATCCTGCTGTTGAACATTAAATGTCCTATGATTCATTGAATTTTCAATCTCTTCATTTCCCATTGGATGTAAATGATGATAACGACAGTTTTGTTGTTGTTGTCGTGGTTGTTCCTGCTTATATTCATCGATTTGTTGTCGCCTTTTTTGTTGACGTTGATAATTTTGTGATTGTTTCTGTTGGTGTTGTTCTCGTTGTCTTTGTTGACATTTAAGAAATGATTTAAACTTCACAGATGTGCTTATTATACTACCAGTATCTAAACGATCTGTTGATGAATGTCTTGTTCCTGAAATACCACTGTTGCCACCTCCATCAGAACCAGTACCAGCACCGCCAACAGCACCAGCACCAAAAATACCTTGTGCTTGTTCTTGTAATATATGCCGATCTGGTCGTGATTCATCTTCTTTAAATATTGACGATTTTGGATCATAATTATGCTGACATACAAAATGCCATAAGGGTGAATCATTTGGACGTCCACGAGAGTTTTGCATATCCTGACATGATATGAATCAAAAATACATAGGTCAGCGTAAAAAAAAAATCAACCAAAACAAAACAAAATTACCTAACAAATAATTCCATATTAGTTTGTTTATTAGATGTATCACACACACACACAGTGAGTGAAACAGTATTATTATTTACTGGATGACACAGTTTCGAACAAAATTTATTCTTCATAATCATATCGCCAAGTATAATCAAGCAACTTTGAAACCTGTGTTTAATAGTTTTCTTTGTTCTCTCCTATTTGTCGTCGTATGGGGTACTAGAATTTTCCAGATATCTCGGTGGGGATAGGTGTTCAATCATTCCTATTACACACGTACTCTCCTCATTTGATTCGATAAATAAAGCCTCATTTCGTTGTAATCAATCTCTCCCTCCACCCACCCTGTGACATTAGATTTTAGAACTGTCATCTTATCTCATCCCATCGTATATTGTATGGTTGTGTGTAATTGCATGTAGTGAGTGATTATAGCTGAACTATTCTCTAGATTTCTTATCTTATTCGGGTCAACCAATCTAGATTTTGCTGCTAGGTTTTTATGTTCAGCTAATCTGACTGATTGACCCTGTTCTAGTAGATTGATCTGACAATCATTGCAGGTAGGAAATTAGATAAACTAAACTGTTAGATTCCTTATTGTTGGTATCGTCACTAATATTAATATTATTATTATCATTATCAATAATGATATTAATGACGACACCAACAATAAGGAATCTAAATCATCGGTAGTAATTCCATACACGGAAGGAACCTCGGAAACCCTTTACGCAGAATTATTAACAAGGCAGCCAGCAATAAAAGTGACTGCTGCCATTCAAACCACCCACCCACCCACAAACTTAATTAGAAACAAGCTTTGTCGGTTAATGGATCATCCTGTGGAGTCTTTAAAACAAAACAATTTAGTTTATCTAATACCCTACCTGCAATGATTGTCAATGAGGTGAAATACATAGGTCAAAGAAGTAGAGGGTCAGTCAGACTAGCCGAACATAAAAGCCTAGCAACAAAATCTAGATAGGTTGACCCGAATAAGATAAGAAATCTAGAGAATAGTTCAGCTATACCACCACACTACATGCAGCTACGCAAAACCTTACAATAAGATGACAGTTTTAAAATCTAATGTAACAGCAGGGTGGAGGGAGAGATTGTTAACGGAAGCTTTGTTTATTGAATCAACTGACTAGGGTAAGTGTAATACTGAATGATTCAACACCTATCCAGGATATCTGGAAAATTCTACTACCCCTAATGACGACAAATAGGAGAAAACAAAGAAAACTATAAAACTGAAGTTTCGAAGTCGTGTGATTATAATTGATTGATATGATTATGAACAATGATGAATTGTGTTTGAAACTGTGTCATCCAGTATGTAATAATACTGTTTCACTCACTGTGTGTATGATACATCTAATAAACAAACTAATATGGAATTACTTACTACCACAGTGCCCTGCCAAGTTTTACACATATATACTACCTAACAAATATAGTGCCGAAAAAATGAAGATGGATCGCAGACATGCTGAAAAGACCGTCAGGTGACATCACACACACACACACCCTAGCCAAGCTGTCAAGTGGAACTCAAATAGCAAATTTGACCTGTTAGACAGCGGTCTCAGGGTGACAAGGTGACGATGACAGATTATTGGCAATCGTGATGCAAGCTAAATACGTTTACAGAGAAATATTTCTCATTTAGGGAGCATAGGCATACTTACCGGTGGCATCCAGCAATCCTTATACTTCTTGACCTAAAGGCGGCATTCGATTCTGTCGACCGAGAGAGCCTATGGTGATGTTAAGCTGTGAACGGAATGCCGAGGAAATACATCGCACTGATCAAGGCACTGCACTCGAACTTATGTAGTCAGCCAAGTGACAGCCTGTGCAGAGAGTTGTCATCTGAAGTGGTGTCCGTTAGGGATGCCCACTGTCCCCATAACTTCTGTTTAATTTCATCATAGATGTATTAATGGAATTAAGCCTAATTCACTCCAGAGATTCAGGGATTGACTCGTCATCAGCAGGGTATAATCTCGTTGACTTAGGATATGCAGATGATGACATAGCCCTTGTAGGCGAGGACGCTGACAAAATCAAGCAGAGTCTTCTGAACACCTTGAGCTAAGCAGCAATCTTCGATTGTTTGGCATGTGATTCGCTCCCGCCAAATGTAAGATGATGAGGCCACACGACTGGACTACATCGACTACTCCTAGCACAGAAATAGGGAATGAAGTGGTAAAGCGTGTTGACTATCGTTCACTTATTTAAGAAGTTGTTGCATTAGCCAGCACCAACGAGTTGATAGCTAACGAAATCTCGAAATGGATACAGAAGGCTTGTTTTGCATATGCAGTTTACGCCATCTCTGGCGTAAATGTGATATCCAGCTGGCTATGGACCAAAAGACGTGTGTACTGCACAGCAGTGGCTTTATGGCTTTGAGACCTGGTCATTGAAAGTGAAAGACATGAAAAGGCCAGTTATCGTTGATCACAGGTGCCTACGTCCTGTCTGCCGTAATACGTGATGGTATAATAGAGTGAGCAGTATTAATATTTAGATGGTTGGGACATGTGTTATGCATGTATACCTAGCCATCGCTTTCCTCGACGGGTAATGTTAGCCGCAGACATAGGAACTATCAGGTTGGAGAGGAGTTACCTAGTGGTGGGTCAAACCAAAACATGGCTTCACCGGTCGATGAAATTCATAACTGTTAGTTTAAGTCAGCCACGTAGGGAGGTATAGACTTCCTCATTGACATGACAGCTCAAGACAATCGGTAATATGGCTAGCTAGAAATTGTTCTCAGTGGCTGGCACAAATGTATCCAGTCCTTGTAACTTATAATATCCAATAAAACTTCCATATTAATATTCTTTCCGCTTCATATCTCTGTTTTGAATCTCCTTTAAAATTTCTTCTCTTGCTTTGTGCGTGTGGTGAGTGAAGTGTGACGACTCGAACTGGTTCCTATCGGTGCAAATTTCCATGTTGAAACCAATCAGTCAGTCATTCAGTCAGGGTGACGTAGGTTCGAATCTCACATACGGGCGATGAGTTCCCTAAGAGAGAGAGAGAGAGAGAGCAGATACGCCTTGTTGTGTGTGCGTGTGACATCACAAGTGCCTACAAGCACAAAGTCTAGATAGATCAGACAGTGAGTGCTTCTTGCTGATTACCTCCAATCATCGAACATAAACTCGGAAGTATCTGTCACTGCCAGCCGTCATCATACCTTACAGTATAGTAATGATAAGGACTCTAGGTGAACATAGACAAGACGGAGGTGATGAAAATAACCAACCAACAACAACAGCAGCAGCAACATTCACCACCAATCACCATCAACGGGAGGGACTTGAAAGAGGTCACTTCATTCACTCACTTATCTAGGGAGCATTGTCTCAGCTACACGCAGTCGGAACGGACGAGGATGTCAAATCGAGCGAGGATCGGGAAGGCGAGCGAGAAACACATCAACATCATCAACCTGAAACAACCAATCTGGAAATCTTCCTCACTCAGCCAGCATCAACAACAAAATTCAATCGGATTTTCAATTCAAACAACGTCAAGTCAGTCACTTCTCCTATACGGATCAGAAACTTGGCGGACGGGCGGGTCACAAGGAATATTTCCAACACCAGCCTGTTGCAGACCTTTATCAACAACAACAACAACTGTCTTCGCTGGCTCTATACTGAAGATCAGATGGCCGGGCCGGAAAGAATCACCACCAACAAGAAACTATGGCTGGGAACAAACAAAACAAGAACCAATCGCCCAACAACAACAAATATGCAGGAGAAAGTGGAGACGACACATTGGACACTCACTCGCTGAGGAGGCCGGTTGGTGACATCGCGCGCTCAAGCCATCGAGTGGAATTAGGCCGAAAGGGAAGTGGCGAGTGGGACGTCAGTGTGAGGGTAACACGGAGGAGATCGTGTAAAGAGGAGTTGAAAGAGTATGGACTAACATGGATGGATAGAGGTGAATAGTACATCAGAAGGAAGACAGAAGTGGCAAGTGGAGACGTGCAGTTGAAGCCCTATGTTCCACTAGGAACCCAAGGGAACAATAATAAATAATAATAACAAAATTCCCCTCAGTAATACTCACCTTTACTTCTTCATATGCTTCAAATATAATTGTTACAAATAAATTCAAGACAACATAAATAAACAGTGTTATAAAAAGATAAAGAAATAATCGACTGAATAGATAAATCCCAATTGGATCATTTTCATTAATGATTGTAAATGTAACAAACATATCATCTCCATTGATTAAACTATACAAGCATTCAACAGTTGACATAAATGTACGAAATTTCAAGTTATACGGTCCAAGTACAACCCAACCGCATAGACTGAAGCGAAGAACAGGATGAGAGCACAAACGCAGAATCTTAACAGACCAGGTATTGATCGTGAAATAGTCCGTATTAACAGCTAAAAAAAAGGAAAGAGGCACGGGAGAAAAATGAGCTAAGATGACAACAACAACAACGACATGATTGACACAATATGCATAAAAGAGAAGATTAAGGTGAATTTTAGAATCACTCCGTCGATTGATTGGATTCAAGTGCTCGGTGTCAGGTTGACATGTCGGCCGGCTTCTTGTCCAGCTGCTCCTTCGACGATGTCTGTGCATGCAATTAGAGGTTAATTGGTGAATGGTGAGACTAGCAGTGGAATCTACCAGGATAACGAGCATTTCGTCCTATTTGGGACTCGTCATCTGGATGTTTGAGCCTCGGTGGGAACATTATCAGTCAGTCACTCACAGCGGAATGCAGGTACATCCAGTAGGATGACGAGTCCCAAATAGGACGAAATGCGCATTCTACCAATTAAATAATAATAATGATCTGCTTTATTCCAAAAACTGTACTTATAGTATAGCGTGGAATTTTTTTCTTCTTTCGTTCTCTTTTATCTTTTTGATCTTTTTTCGTTCGCTGTGTGCGTGTGTGTGTGTGATTCTTACTCCCTCTGTTTTCATTCGATTCATCCCATTTCTGTTTTCAGTTATAAAAACAGTTATTTTAAGTTTGTTTCCATGCGCTTCCTGTTCACATTTATAATTCGTTAAAAAAAATTAACTATTTTACAATTATCTCTTAATCCTGTGCAATTTTTGTGTTTCTAAGACTCTTGTAATCTATATTCGCACCTCCTAACTCCTACCCATTTCAAGTTGAAAATTATTATTATTTCAATTTTTGTTTCCACGCTCATTTTTACACACTTAATATCCGTTCTAATCCTGTGTAATTTTGTTTCTAAACCTCTCGTAAAAACCATCCATGTCTAGTTGAAAATAACTGTCACCTTTTATTCGCCTTTGTAATTACGTATCCATGTGAAACCATGCATTTAAATGCGATTGTACAGCTACTTTTGAAAATGAGGTCGCCGAAAAGATCGCCATCTTTGATGTACATCGTGTTCTCCTCCTTCAAATAGCATGGATTTCTCAGCAGTTGTGACAATATTGTCGATACAGTATGGAAATCTTAGCAGTTATAAAGTATTGAGTCTAATGTTCTCTTGACATAGGAGGGTGAGGGGAGAAACAACCATTCAACTGCGTCTGCAGTGGAGCGAGTTTTATTGTCTGTTGCTCTAGTAACTTGATTGTTCGTGCTCACTCAGGAACACCTCGCCCTGTATGGCTAAGTAAAGGTGTTGTGAAAACCATTAACAGTTCAATGTTAGACCATCTGGTCCAAACTGGCCACAAAGGCAGCTAGCATTGAAGAATCCTTCTCTATCACCATCTACTTGGTGCCAAATAAGTTTTGATAGAGTTATTAGAAGACGGAGATTATCTGAAAAATGTGATGTTATGTGATGTATTTGCGCTATACATTTCGAACAATCTGATCTCTCACACACTTACTTGTCAAAACGGTAGATATATATGAAGAAGTTAAATTGAACAAAGTGACAAAAAAGAATTAAGAATAATGAGCACAACGTTTGGTAATCCAATCAAATAAGGATCACCAAGGTAGGTTAAGAGTGATAACAAACTGTTTTTGAGTGCACAAGGGTTGGGGGGCTTAAGTTTATGAATAGCTATAGCCTCAGTGTATTTCAGTAAACGCCCTTGACCGTTTTTATAGATGACCTTAAAGGCTGAGTTAACATCAATCTTATGGTTCATCTCGATTAGATGTTTAGCTATAGACGAATTTGGTAGTCTGACACCTGCATCTATTGGCTTGTCACAATTCATCTGTTTTTCTAACCATTTTGGGATATGCTCTCCCACCCTCACGTGCAAAGCGCGACTACTCCTCATTATGTATGTCTACGCACACACACGAAAATTGGTAAATTGTGTGGGATGTGATATAATCACTTGTGCACTTTTGAGGTTTGAAGTTTTTTTTCCTTCGCGTTCCCAGTGGAACATAGGGCTCCAAGCTATAGGCTTGAAGATTCCGTAGCAGTGTTGATTTTTTACAGGATGGGGTTGCTAGCCTCATGCCCAACCGCTCCTCCTTACCAGTCTCACTACTGGCTTAGCGAGGTAAAGGTGTGCGCCGGCCGGGGCTCGAACCCCGGACCATATGCATGGTCGGCGAGTGTCTTAACTGCTGTGCAACCGACGCACACGAGGTTTGAAGTGAAGCATATTTTTTAGCTTTTTCCACAATCATAAGCTGGGATGTATAATAGGTTCTATGGATGATCGAATTCAACCTTTGTCTCACAATCCTACTGTTTATTTCCCCATTATATGGTAATTTGATGTAAAAACCTTTTGCCAAAAAAAAACATCCAAGTTCCGCATGCTCCAAACAACAGAGGCTATCGGAATTCGCGTGAAACAACCAATGGTTTGTGCGCAAAAGAAGCAAGTCCAGCCACTATTAATGCCCTAGTAGGCCTTCTTCAGTGGAGACTATAAACTCATGAATTTGTAATATTATCTTTCCTAATTCTTTCTGACATTCAGCTTATTTTATATTGATGCTATTGAGCTGTAATCCATCAATATTATCAATTCGATGTTATTTAAACAACAACATTAATGTTGTTCATAGCACCAATTCATTCATTCACTATTATGGATGGATATATAACTGTAGAGCCTGATGATGAAGGGGTTATCGAAAAGAGTATTCTTTGTTCAGTATCCTTGCTTTTGAAAATTATTATAGAGCTGTAAAAGATGTTTAAACTTATGAGAAAATAAACAGCAAAATTGAGAGGATTTATAAATACACAAAGAACAATAACAACAAAACTTGGTGGTATAAGGATGGAGAAAATGGTTTATTTACTAACGCAAAGAAGGTTAGTTAGTTAGTTAATTAGTTAGTTCATGCTTGACACACTATTTTCATTACATAAACTACGTGCCGGTAAATATAATATCGTGGAATTGTTATACTAAGACGTGTACGCATAAAGTCTTTTAATGAAATGACTTTTTTTGTTCTACCTTAGAAGGAGATGATGCAATCTGAAAGCCGCCATTAAAGTGGATTCTCATGAAATCAAGTGCTTATCAAATGACAATGTCAACGATATGGCCCAATAAGATACAACCACTCGTTCTATTGACAAGTCTTCAGAGTTCTCCAAAGTATGACATAGTCTTTCTTTTAAGCAATCCAGGAAAGAATAAGGGTGAACAAGTAAGGAAGAATAGGTAAAATACACGAGTTGATAAATTGTAAGAGGAGTGGTTCGGTTATGCCTGAGTGCATCAACTTCTTAATGTAAAAAGTCCTACGAAATATACTTTTAGAAATCGCTAGGACGTCTGGGAAGACCAAAATAGGTCAGAATAAAGAATTAATCCACGATATTTAACGTCAGACGTCAGAGTTGGAAGGCCTTGAAACAATATATAAGTATAAAACTTGGGCACTGTGGTTGAGTATAACTTCATGATGGATAAGATTTTATTTTGATAAATCACACAGTGTTATACAGTAATATTAATTCATGACCTTTCGAGAACAAATTATTACTCATAACCATAACATGATATGATTATGAGCAATAATTTGTTCTCGAAACGCGGTCATAAGCTAATATTACTGTATAACGAACACAGGGTGATTTATCAAAATAAAATTTTATCCTTAATGGAGGCCTTGCTATCTACTATCACCAATGATCTTCCTGATTGCAATTGATTGGATAATGCGACAGACAACGGCAACCAACGAGGGAACAGGCATAAAATGGACTGACACAAAAGACTTGGAGGATCTGGATTTCGCCGATGATATATGTCTGATTTCCCATAAACTGGAAGATATGCAAGTGAAAAGTAACAAGTTGGCAGAAGAAGCATCAGAGATAGGACTTCAAGTGAACATAGATAAAACAGAGGTGATGAAGATTCCTAGCCAACATCAACAGCAGCAACAACAACAGACAACAATCAGCATAAGTGGGAAGAACCTGAAAGAAACAACCTCCTGGGAAGCATCGTCTCAACTACAGGCGGAACTGACGAGGATATCAAAGCCAGATTAGGAAAAGCAATGCAAGCTTTCATTGCTCTCAAATCTGTGTGGAGGTCAACAGCACTCAGCATCAAAAATAAGATCCGGATTTTCAACTCCAATGTAAAGTCAGTGCTACTATACGGATCAGAAACTTGGCGAGTCATTAAGAGCATCTCAAACAAACTTCAGACCTTCATTAACAGCTGTCTCCGCTCAATACTCAAGATCAGATGGCCAGAAAATATCAGCAACAGGGATCTCTGGGAGCGAACCAATCAGGAACCGATTGTGAAACAAATAGGCAGAAAGAAATGGAGATGGATTGGCCATACGCTGAGGAAACCATCAAGTGACATCACTAGACAAGCCATTGCTCGAGTGGAACCCGAAAGGGAGGCGGCGAGTTGGTCGTCCAAGGGTGACTTGGAGGAGGTCATCTGAGGAGGAGATGAAAACATGTGGACAGACCTGGAGCAGGGTGAAAAAGTTGTCAGAAAACCGAAGGCAATGGAGGTGCTCAGCTGAAGCCCTATGTTCCTCTAGGAACTAAAGGATACAATAATAATATAATAATGGAGGCCTTGAAACAGTTAGATCGTCCACACACTTAACAAATGTAGCTTGTTGCGGGCTTGATGATTCGGTTTCAAGTTTGACTAACAGAATCATATCAGTCAGAGAAATATTGCAAAACACCAGAGAGTCCTGGACAGTTGTTTCTTTTTAGTTTGGGACTCTTCAGTAGTAGCTAATCATCTCGCTGCCTGGGATTGAACTCAGGACCTTGATGGAAGTTAACATTCATAGGTTGATCATTGGATTCAGCCATCCCACTGGCTGCTGAATAATCCTGTTTATTTGTTGCACAATCGGTTCCTGCTAAGTTAGTACATCATTCTAAGAGATCCCTCATTAGTGCTAATGTTTTCTGCCCCACCATCTGATCTTCAACGAAGACAGCTGTTGATGAAAATCTGTAGTTTGTTTGAGGTGTTCTTTATGACACGGCGCCAAGTCTCTCTCTGATTCATAAAGAGGTACTGACTTCACAATGGAGTTGAAAATCTGGATCTTATTTTTCATGCTGAGTTCTGAGTGTTAACCTCCACGCAGACTTGAGGGTAATAATAATAATGATTTACTTTATTCCAAAAACAGTACTTGTGATACAGGATAAAATTTCCAGCATTCATCACATTATTGCATCTAATTTCCTCAAATTATAAATAAAAATTAGTCACAACGAAAATTTTCCACATTTACAATAGGAGTAATGTCAAAAACATGCAACATATAAAATGGAAACAATGACAACAGCTAAGGTAATAATAATAATAATGCAAGTGAAAATTGCTGTGGGCTTGTTCCACACAGTATTGTCGATGCGGTATAGAAATCCTAGCATGTTTAAAAATATTGAATATAATGGTGAAGGGAAAAACAAAGATTACAGCAGTAATATAGATAAGTTGGTGTTTGCGATTATGAGAGTAAAACAAAGAAGCAGCAGGACCATAAATATAATAGAAATAATAAAAGTAAAACTTGAAGGTATATAAGGAAGGATGGATGGAGGAAATTGTTTATTTACTAGATGAAAAAAGGTTAGTTATTTCTTGCCTGACTCTAGGTGAAGGCTGAGGGTAAAGTGGTTACTCCAAGTCAGACAAAATTACTCTAGCTAATTTATTGCACGAAGTCAAGTGCCTATCGACAACAACATTAACTATGTGGTCCACTGGGACACCACTCACCCTACTGACCGTCTTCAGCATTCTAAGAATTGTAACATAGTCCTTTTTAAGCTAACCAGGAAACCGGGGTGAACAATAAAGAAGAATAGGTAGGATGCAAGAGTTTATGAACTGTAGGAGGAGGGGCTGAATTATGCCCGAGTGCCTTAACTTCTTAATGTAAAATGTCAGGCGGAATATTTTACTGGAGATCGATCGCTAAGACATGGGTAGACCAGGAGAGAGAGATCAGAAGAGAGAATAAGTCCAAGATACTTAATTTCTGATTTAATTCCTATATCATTGTCGTCAATTTTACAACTGTCATGAGAATCGGCGACTCCTTTTAACTGTCTTTTACATCTTAAACTGAAATTACTCGGTTTGACATTTAGAAGGATTCAGTTTAAGACTATTAGACTCAGACCATTAACTGACTTCCGATAGAAAGCTATTTATTTTAGTACAATCATCTAGCTTGGAGTTAACAGCCATTGAAACTGTTAAATCAACATCAGCGTACTTCACAAAGTTTATTCTTCATCAGAGTGTGGCTTTCCTTGCTTTCCCGATTCTTCCTTTGTTATACTCATCAGTTCTGTCACAGCCTGTAGTTGAAATGGTGCTTCCCAGGTAGGTAGGTAAAGGAGGTTGCTTCTTTCAGATTATACCAGTGAACGATCACACACCCACATCCATACACCTTTATTTACATTAATTATTTTAAAGTCTGTAAAATTAATTATGTTCTTTGTTTGCTTTTTGTTAACCTAAATTTTTATTCACAAATAGGAAGGAGGAAGAAGACCAACAATCAAAATTACATGTGTACAGATAAACTTGTCAATCTTCAAGTTCGCAATATATTCACTTCACCAGACATATATATATATATATAAAAATTAAGGTTGAATAATAAACAACCTTGTATGATTGACCTCTTTCGAGTTTTGTTCAATTTTTCTGGCTTTACATAAAATGTAGCTAAATTAAACCATTTTTTCAGTGTCCAACGAAAATATCCGCTTAAACCTCTCATTTATTTATTGATTTAAAAGCACACGTCGTATGTACACTCTGGCCCTACCTATCTGGGAAGCATCGTTTCAAAGGGCAAAGGCTATACTGTCAGACCCTCTGCATCCCCTTTATTCACAACTATCCCCTTAACTCTCATCAGGTAGGACGAGAAGTCAATATAAGAAGTTATATGCTCGTACCACTAAGTACAGAAATTCTGCAATACCCTATTTAGCCCGTACTTTATGTGACGAAGACTCTGTTAGACGTGAAACACATAAGTTACTAAGTAATTAGCACATTGAATCGACCCTTTCATTGTTCATTTTTCTGTAATTTTATGGTGTCACCTTTCTATCGTTTAATCATAACTCTTCTATTTTATTCAAGTGTTAGTTTGTAGGGATTTGATTGGTTTCAGGACTTCATCATGAGCTGACATTAGCTAGAGAAGTTAGAATTCAAGGACCATTGGAACGGGTCCCAGTGGCTTAATGGTATACGAGCCCGCCTTGTAACAGAAAGGTCCTGGGTTCGAGTCCCGGTGGGTGCGTACTGCTGAAGAGTCCCAAACTAGGACGAAACAGCTGTCCAGTACTCCCAGGTTTTCCAATGGTTCTCTAGCTAATGTCAGCTCATAATGAAGTCTTCTATTTTATTTTAGTTGGTATTACTATTATTACTACAATTTTATACTTTATGCATATTTTTCTCCGTATTGCATACATTATTTTGCTATGTAGCTGCCATAATATTAGTTTTATTATTATTATGTGTGTTTTTAATTTATTTTGTTGTCGTTTTTGGGTAAATTAGATGCAATACTGTACTGATAGCTGCAAATTCTTTGCTGTATCATTAGTACTATTTTTGGAATAAAGCAAAAATTACTATTATTATTGTTATTAATACAGGCGGGCGGAACTAATGAGGATATCAACAAAGCAGCGAAGATCGGGAAAGCAAAGCCAGTTTCCATCTCTCTTAAGTCTGTGTGGAGGTCGACAACACTCAGAATGTACAAATGAGATGCAGATTTTCAACCCCTATGAGGAAGTCAATGCTACTCACTATACGGATCAGAGAATTGGTACCGTGTCTCACGAAGGCCACTTCAAACAAACTACACATCATAATCAGCTGTCTTCGCTTCAAGATCAGATGGCAAGTAAAGATCAAGAAGAGTAGGTGATTTCTGGAAACTACGAACCACCCCAGCAGTAACCAATTTTGCAACAGATATGCGGGAAGAAATGGAGGTGGATTGGCCAGCTTAGTCCTTCTAGGCGAGGACGCTGACAAAATAGAGCGGAGTCTTTTGAACACCTTCAGCTGCAATCTACGAATGTTTGGCATGCGATTCGTTCCTGCCAAATGTAAGATCATCAGGATACAGGACTAGACTACACTGACTCCAAGTTTAGAATTAGGGAGTGAAGTGGTAGAGCGTGTTGACCACTTCACTTACTTAGGAAGTATCATTAGCCCCAACGGGTTGATCACTGACGAAATCTCAGCACGGATACAGAAGGCTCGTTTCGCGTAGTCCACTTTAAGCTGTCTCCGGTTTAGTAGACGTGATATCCGGCTGGCTATCGACCAAAGGACGTGTGTACCGCTCAGCAGTTTGCTCCGTCCTCCTTTATGGCTGGCTGTGACATCTGGCCATTGAGAGTGGAAGACATGAAAAGGCTAGCCAGCTGTCTTTGATCATAGGTGCCAGCGTTCTATCTCCCGTGTGAGGTGATATAATAAGGTGACCAATATTGAGATTAGGTCTCCGTGGAGTTCTAGGTAAGGAGGAGGGGAAATCAATCGACGAGTCTGTGAAGTTACATCGACTGAGATGGTTAGGATATGTGTTACATATGCCTAGTCATCGCCTTCCCTTAAGTTACAAATTATCATTGTCCAAATCGTTTTATTTTCTTTAACAATCTGTTACGTAATCAACCTGTCTGTGCACACACTTATTGCTTAGTTGCTCTTCATTTTTCCAAAATTGTGCATTATGCAATCCACTTGTTGTAACCATTTCCACCTTTTAATTATACATATTAATTTTCTTCGTTAATTATCACCCCACTGCTTGACAATTTGACACTGACTAATTATTGTTAACAAAGCCATCAGTGCCACTTTATTGGTAAACTGTTGTGTATTGTAATAAAAATGCTATACAGAATATATTAGAGTAGAGCCAGAGATGAGGATCTAATTGAAAAGTAAACATTTCTTCGCTCGCTCAATCTTTCCGTTTTCTAAATAATATATGTGTTAGAAAAGTGTTGTGAAATTACATGGGATAGCTGGTAATTTTTAGATTAGGTTTGGCCTATCCCTTAAGGACAAATTAGTGTTAACTTAACCAAATAAGGAAGACATTTGAATTGGTTCGAGTTAACATTTGGGATATTTTTTGTGTTAGGCTTAGGTCAAGGACAGTTAAAAAACTTAAAAGCACACGTGCATAGAATATAGTTTAATTACCGTAATAGCCCTCATAAATACAAAACTGAAAGGCATTTCGGTTCTACGTTAGAGAATGGCATCCTGTGAAACAGTTTCATGCCTACTTGTTCATTATTTTTCATATATATATATATACTTGGCCGACCGAAAGCTGCTACCTTGACGTGGTGGTCGGGCTTGAACACCGCAATGACCTAATCAACCTATACTGGCTAAGACTTATGTCTCTTAAGGTCCTACCATGCCAGAAAGGTTGTTTGGATAGCGGTTAAAACAAAAAGCAGCTACCCAATCCACCATTATGATACAAACAAAATTACAAAATTTCATGCCAGATCAGTCGGGGCCCGGATTAACAACGACCGCGCTTCCTGCTGCCATGTCACAGGGCAGGATTGATAAATATGCTGCTGAGACACACCAAACAATAAAGAACGAACAAAATCAGGCCGTGTGTGACCGGCTTCAAGCAGTTGTCCTCTGGACTCTGCGGTCAATAGCAACCAACTTCCACGGTGTGGGCAGCCGGGAAGTAACAATCGCCCTCACAATCCGAAATATATATGTATTTTACACGTCAAAAACTCCTTTTTCATGTGATCGGTACGCTCAAGGCCTTTTGTTAGTTGATACTTTTTGGCGCAGAAAATTAAAAGCCTCCTACCTTCGTAAACTCAACAGTACTTATATCCTGTCATAGGTTTCAAGTCGTGTCATTCGATGATACAGTCAGTGATGTTATCACTAAATTATTCAGGGTAACGACTCACTTCATGTAGGACTGTGATGGATAAATTGACCTTGATATTATGATTAATACTTCTATCAGCTCTGAGTGGAATACAGAGATTCAAAAACACATCGCCATTTTGTTCTGTTAGATGCTGGTCCTCTTCATCAGCTGGGTCCACGATTGCCCATAATCTCGCGCATCTCCTTGTACGATCTCCTCCAAAACATAAAATGGCAGTCAAACATCTACTGAACAACTTCATCAAATTGGAAAAGGCCTTCGATAAACAGAGTTAACCAAGAAGTAGTTTGGAAATTACTTCAACACTACGGCGCGTAGCACCCCCCCCCCAAAGTCTTTATCAACCTTATTCAACAGCTGGCTGGCTATATGACAATGCTGCGTGTCCGGTGATCCACAACGGAAAGATAACGGAGGCGTTCGAAGTGCATACAAGAGTAAGACAAGGCTGCCTATTATCACCGATGACATTTTAAATTGTGGTGAACTGAATTATGCGTCAGACTGCTTGTATGAGCGGGGGGGGGGGGGGTGGAGGCAAGAAGACAGGAATACGCTGAACCAACCGACAAGACGACTCTAGAAGATCTGGATTTTGAGCATCGATGATTTATGTTTAATTTCACAAAAAAAAACGAAGACTAGCAGGCAGGCAGGCGAAAACCAGCAAAAAACTGAAAGAAGAGGCTGGCTGGCTGGCATTGAAGACAGGACTGCACGTGAACATACAGAAGATGGAGGTAATGATGAAGGTAACCGACTACCATCAACAACAGCAACAACAACAACAACAACCAGTGCCGACCATCATCAACGGGAGACATTTGACAGAGGTTACTTCCTTCACTTATCCAGCCAGTCGGACAGCACGGATGAAGATGTCGAAACAGGCCAGCCAGGGTCGAAAAGGCAAAATACGACTTCACTAGTCAACACCTACAACAAGTTTGGAAATCTTCTGCATTGACTCTGTCAGCATAAAGAACAAGATTCGGAGTCTATTCAACACAAATGTGAAGTCAGTCAGTGCTTCTATACAGGTCAGGAAATTTTGCCAGTATGTCAAGAAAATGATTTGTGACAGCCAGTTGCAGACTGTCATGAACAACTGCCCCTTCGCTGACGCCATACTGAAGATCAAATGGTCGACTGGCTGGCCAGAAAGAATGAGCAACAAGAAACTCTGCGGTGGAACAGACTAGCTAACATCCGATTGTTCAACAAATATGTAGGAGAAATTGGAAATGGATCGGTTGGGCATACGTTGGGGAGGCCGTCGAATGATATCGCATGCCAGGAGGCCATTGCTCCATTGGAATCGCAATGAGAAATAACAAGTGAGTAGACATACTGAGGGTGACATGGAAGAGATCAGACAAGGAGATGAGAGATTATGAGCAGTCATGGACCCCCCTGAAGAGGAGAGCAGGATATAGAGAAGGAAGGAAGCTACTTGACTGACTGGTTATTCCAGTGTACTCTACAAACCGATGTCAAGTGACTGGAAGGCATAGTTATTCAATAGGAAACCCTAGATCTAGGTTTCATGGTTGTTAGCTGTCTGATGATCAGAAAATAACCCTGATCGATTAGTTTGACTTGGAAATGATTGTTACGCAATTCTGGTAGACCAGATCATTTTGTCTTTGTGTGTCGGTGGCATAGTGGTTAGGACTCTCCCCGACCATGCGCACATGGTCCGGGGTTCGAGCCCACGCCGATGCACACTTGATATCTATGGTCGGCCTGCGAATTTTGGGCTACCGATATCCAAGTTGTAATCAAAAAAATTTTTAAAAAATAGAAAAAATAAAAAAATTAATAGGTTAAAAACTTGTTTGTGTTGCCAACATTCAGATTTAGATGCCACCCAGTGGTTCTACTCCTTAATTTTGTTTGTAACTTCACAAATAATCTTTCATTCCATTTCTTTGCGTTTCAAGAGAAACACAGGGTATCATGCTTTGAAATTTCAACATTTGTGGCGTTATTTGTAGGCATAAGATTGCTAGGTTCAAACAACCCACATTCCCACTTTTCCAGGCTGACTAACAGACAGTAAACTAGCGTAGATTTTGGAGTCCGTTTGTAGGAAATCATACCCTGACTACCTGCATAGCTTATGAGCATTCTATAGTTGAACCACACACCCTATATGACGTATTACACAAACTATTCTATTCAACGATGGAATTACATCATACGACAGTGCGTGAAAGTTCAATTTTTTCCCATTAATAAATCCTACTACTCACAAGTAGTTTATATTAATAATAAACATTTATTTGTATATATAAAATCAACAAACGTTGTATTACTTACACTATTGTCGTACGAAAATCCCACATAGTAGAGTATGCCAATCCATACTAATAGGGCGCCAATTCCCATTGAATACGTGAGTGGTTCGTATTTCATTTGAATCTATAACATATGTATATACACAGAATAAAATTTTTTTTTTTTAATAATAATCATAATTTTTGCTTTATTCTAAAAACAGTACTAATGACACAGCAAGGAATTTTCAGCATTCAGTACAATATTGCATCTAGTTTACTCAAAACGACAAAAAAATAAAAATAACATGATAATAATATTAACAAAGCGGTGTTATAGCAGCTATGTAGCAAATTCCAGTATGCGATAAGCAGAAAAATATACATAAGGTATAAAAATGTAGTAATAATAGTAATAACAACTAAAATAAGTAGCTAAGTTATAATTAAACGATAGAAAGTGTGACACCATAAAATTACAGAAAGATGAACAATGAAAGGGTCGATTCAATGTGCTAATTACATAGTAACTTATAAGTTTCACGTCTAACAGAGTCTTCATCACATAAAGTACGGGCTAAATAGGGTATTGTAGAATTTCTGTACTTAGTGGTACGAGCAAATATAACTTCTTATATTGACTTCTCGTCCTACCTGATGAGATACAAGGGGATAGTTGTGAATAAAGGGGGTGTAGAGGGCCTTTGCCCATTTTGTACAGGAATTTACGTGTCTCTCGACTATAGTATTGGCGAGCTCACACAGTGGCATACCACAAGCCCTACTCACAGTATTTAATACCTTTCGTAATATGATATAGTCTTTTTTGAGAAGCCCAGTAAAGATTAATGGAGAGCAATAGAGTACAATAGGTAAAAAATACAGGAGTTTAAAAATTGCAAAACTAAAGGTTGGTTGATACCTGATTGTCTTAACTTATTAATGTAAAAGGTAAGAAGAAACATTTTCTCAGAGATAGATAAGATGTGGGATGACCATGAAAGGTCAGAGGAAAGAACTAATCCAAGGTATTTAATGCTTGACTTGGTTTCAATTTCAGTGGCATCTATGCTACAGGCATCATGCGAACTAACTAGTTCATGTGAGTCACGTCGATGTTTGAAAGTAAAGTCAACTGCCTGACATTTGGAAGGATTTAACATAAGACCATTTGACTTGGACCAGTTGTTGATGTCCAACAGAAAGCTATTAAGTTTGGAGCTGTCAGACTCGGAAGTGATAGGCAGTGATACAGTCAGATCATCTGCATATTTGACAAAGTTAGTTTCGTTTGAATGAGGCAGGTCATGTAGGAAAAAAAAAGAAAAGGAGAGAGGACGGAACCTTGAGGAACACTGGATTTTGTAAGCGGGGTAGAAGAAGATTTGCCATTATATACAGTATACTGCATTCTATCAGAAAAATAGGAATGCAACCAACTCTTAGCCCAGGATCCTGTTTGCGTCAACGAAAATAAAACGCCCCTAGGTACATAGTCAAAAGCAGACGTGTAGTCTAGGAAAGCACTACGAACATACTTGGCACCTTTGTCAAAACAAGAAACAACATTGTGATATAAGACAACCGCAGCATCCAAGGTACATCTGTGGTGAGAGCAGGCTGCTAGCCGATTGGTTGGCACTAATCTACGTGAAGGTCTAGGTCACTAATATGGGCCGTGAACAAGCCTGAGTCAACAACCAATCACAGCAAAGTTAACGTGGCAGAATGTGATTCGCAGAGAGAACTCTATTTGTCAAGGAATCCCGAAACAACCAATCAGAAGCCTGCGTTTCTCTACCTAAACAACCAATCAGATGACTGCGCTTGTCTATAATAATGTAGTTGAAAGATGTATAAATACGTGTTGATTTTCATAATAAAACGATCTGTTGCCTGGCCCTTGTCTTCTGTTGTTACATTTGGTGTCGCTGCCTACCGAAAATGAAAAGCCTATACCCTGCAGTTTTTGATGGAGACATATGGATCTTCGGGCAGGACTTCAAGGCTTCTGCGCAGTTGAGTGGCGTTCAAGATCTGTCAGCGATGGAGCTGCTACTTGAGACGCTGCTGGGAGGTCGGGCGAAAGCAGCATATGAAAGTGTGAGCCGAAGTATGGACGAATGTTCGACAGGGTCAGGCAAACAGTTTCCAAAGTGGGAAGGACCATATATGGTCACTTCGAGATGGGGTTACGCAGGCACAGTCGCAATGGCGAACAATGAGAGGCGCGTGAACGTCAGCGAGCTCCAGAAATGGATACAGCGAGACAAGCCAACGATGACGCCTGCACCAATCAGATCAAGCCGACTTCAGTCGCACGTATTTGACGGGGGGACGAGTGTGGTGAGAGCAGGCTGCTAGCCGATTGGTTGGCACTAATCTACGTGAAGGTCTAGGTCACTAATATGGGCCGTGAACAAGCCTGAGTCAACAACCAATCACAGCAAAGTTAACGTGGCAGAATGTGATTCGCAGAGAGAACTCTATTTGTCAAGGAATCCCGAAACAACCAATCAGAAGCCTGCGTTTCTCTACCTAAACAACCAATCAGATGACTGCGCTTGTCTATAATAATGTAGTTGAAAGATGTATAAATACGTGTTGATTTTCATAATAAAACGATCTGTTGCCTGGCCCTTGTCTTCTGTTGTTACACATCTACCATGTTTGTATGCAAATTGTTTAGGATCATTAAAAGGTTTCAATGAAGGTTCAAGACGAAGTAAAAGTAATTTTTCCATCAATTTTAAAAAAGGAGAAGTAATTGCAATAGGCCTAAATTTAATAACACTACCAGAAAATGGTTTTGGTATGAGGATAATTTTAATGTATTTCCATGCGAAAGGTAGAACATTACTGGTAAAGGAAGCATTAAAAATGTTAGTAAGAGGGTAACACAAAACTATCTCAGCACAGTTTCTGAGAACAATAGCAGGTACACCATCAGGACCAAGGCTTAAGAGACCGGAGACATTTAAGCACATCAAGGGTATTAAAACCATTAAAATTGTTGTCTATATGATTTGTAACATTAGGAAGGATATCAACAGAATATTAAAAGGAATATACGATTACAAGAAACTATCGAAATGAATTGTATTCACAAGTGTAGCAAATAACACACTAGTTGTTATGCTAAATCGATTCCAGTATTAAAATACAACTCACGTTTGAAAGAACTGTTTTATTTTTGCTATTCGCATTAAATGCACACCAGAGCAGTTTTAGAAGAGCACAACGTCTAATCGGCGTCGGCGATTCTACATTTATTTATATAAATCATATAAGTTGAGATTGATGTAAGTAGTTTCGGTACAGAAACAGTTTTGATTTACGTCTGTCAAATTTAACCTCAACTAGTGAAAAGGACGATGCGCGGCGTCACTGCTTCCCCGCCCCTCCTCTTTAATGGTTTTGATAGCTTGAGAAAGTGATACGAATGTCATCCCACCAGCGGCTCATATACTGCCGGTTGTTGGCTATCCTAGGAACTAGGTTTCAGCAGTAGAGGGATGGTCATCAGTGCATGATGTGATAACGAGGGATGAAAGAGGTCATGTTAAGTTAGCATCTTTCAGATCAAACATCTGGTTGATGAACTACCACTAAAATGACTGACTGATGAGATATTTGTGATCTTACACACAGATCCCAGTAACATGATTGAACTTCTATCGTTCCTATCCCCGTCGGCAACACTCACCCACCCACCTGCTGGTATCTCTACAATACCATAAACAGACAGTTTCAGACAGATTGAATGAAATTAAATTCATTCAACCCTGGGCAACACCAACAGCAGCAACAACAACAACAGACAACAATCAACCAGCATAAATAGAAGGAACCTGAAAGAAACAACCTGCCTTACCTACCTACCTACCTGAGAAGCATCGTTTCAACCACAGGCCGACCGAACTGATGAGGATATCGCCAAAGCAGCGAGGATGGGGAAAGTAAGACAAGCTTTCATCTCTCTCAAGTCTGTATGGAGGTCAACAACACTCAGTATCAAAAATAAGATCCGGATTTTCAACTCCAATGTGAAGTCAGTCGAAGCTACTATACGGATCAGAGACTTGGCGCGTCATAAAGAGCACCTCAAACAAACTACAGACCTTCATCAACAGCTGTCTTCGCTCAAGATCAGATGGTCAGCCAGAAAAGATCAGCAACACAGATCTCTGGGAAGGACGAACCAAACCAGCAAGAACCGATTGTGAAACAAATAAGCAGGAAGAAATGGGGATGGATTGGCCATACTTCTCAGGAAACCATCAAGTGACATCACACGCCAGGCCGTTACTCGAGGCGAACCCCAAGGGGAAGTGGTGGGATGACTTGGAGGAGGTCATGCTGAGAAGAGGAGATGAAAGCATGTGGTAAGACTTGGAGCCAGCTGATGACAACTTTAGCAGAGAAACGAACTCAAAGGAGACGCGCGGCTGAAGCCCTATGTTCCTCTAGGAATTAAAGGAAACAATAATAATAATAATTACAATAACCCTCTTTTAAAAAAAACAACTTACACGATGTAGTGTACTCAAAGCATATAATGATGTTATAATGATAATGAGATCATTGACAATGATGAATAGAATCCATGGTCGTACAAATTCCCAGAATACACCATTCAATTGTATACCAAACCAATGTTTGAAAAATCTAACTGTCTCCTGTACGAAAGAAAGTAATAAAGGCATATACAGATAGATGCATGCAGAGATATGTAAAATCAATAAAAGTGGATGTACCACGAACGTAAATTTCAAATTTAACGGCATACTTTACAGATAAGTGGATGGGGTAGCTATGGGCTCCCCATTCTGGCTGATTTCTTTCTAAGTAAGCTAGAAAATGGACCTATGAACAACCTTATCAGTAAGCTCTCATTTTATTCCCGATATATGAATGACACCTTCATCCTTTGTGATAATGGTTCTGATAGAAGTACAATAATTATTGAATTCAATGAAATACATTCTCTGCTATGAAATTCACATGCGAAGAGAAATCCTAAGACAGAATTAATTGCCTTCCTGGATGTCCTACTTACAAGAAAACCAGATGGTAGCATAAAAAGATATTTGCATAGAAAAAGTACTTGGACAGGACAATATACACATTTTCACAGCTTCGTTCCTATCAAGTATAAAAGAAATTTAGTGAAGACCCTCAGCCACAGAGTTAGTTAGAGCTATATGCTCAGAAAAATTAATTGAAGATGAATTAAGCATTGTATATGATACTTTGATCGAAAATAGCTATCCCGACAAATTTATCAAGAAACACATGACAAAGAAAACGGCGGAAAAGGACTACGCACTATCTGTAAACAAGAAGCCTCTTTATGTACGATTACAATTCATGGGCGATATACCAAGTGAGATACTTACGAAGAAATTAAGAAAATCAGTTCACAGAACTTTTAATGCTGGCAAACTACACGTCTTATTCTGTACACTACCGATGGTGCTACCTCGACTGAAAGATGAAGTACCTAGACTAGACTAGCCACCTCAAATTGTATCTACCAATTCAACTGCGCTACAGGTAGAGCGAGTTATATTGGCCGTTGCTCTAGGAACTTGATTTTTCGTGCTCACTCGAGAACATCTCCCCCTGTATGGCTAAGTAAAGGTGTAGTTAAAACTATTAACAGTTCGATATTGAACCATCTGATGCAAACCGGCCACAAAGCCAGCCAGAGTGGAAGAATCCTTCTCTATCATCATATACAGGATGCCAAATAAATTGCCAAAATCATCGAAGTACCGCATACCTCAAACAACAGAGGCTATTTCAATTCACCTCAAACAACCAGTGCTCTGTGTTCAAAAGAATCAATTCCAGTCCCTACTACTGCCCTGCCTGGCCTTCAGTAGAGACTAGAAATTCATGAATTCCTAATATTATCTTTGCTAATTCTTCTGACATTCAGTGTGTGTATTGTTATATTGATGCTATCGAACTGTAATCCACTCATATTATTATTGACTCGATATTATTTAAACAACATTAATGTTGTTCATAAAACTAATTCATTCATTCACTATAATGTGTATATATAACTGTAGAGCCTAATGATGAAGGGGTTATCGAAAAGAGTACTCTTTAATCAGTGTTCCATTCTTTTGAAAAGTGGAAATTCAAAAAAAAAATTTTTTTTCCTCAAGTCTGAGATCATGAACTAACAGAATGAGTTGGAGAACCAGGTAGAAAAATTGTCAGGGAGTGCTACTGGGTAACTAACTCTGTTTTATAGCCTATGTTCGGGACTCTTCAGGCGGCACACACCTGCGATTTCATTGACGTGATCAACTTAGGAAAAACAGATTACGAGGTCAAGTTTGTTGATGAAATCCATATTGAAACAGATATTAAAAGACAATTCAGCGAAAAAAATTTTCTTTATAAACGAAATCATCTCATCAGAGGCTGCTGTACAGTCGTATTTATATTTACCAAAAGATGTATAGTAGTCCATTACTGAGTAATAGTGGGTGGGGGTGGAGTGACATAAGTGATATATATATATATATATATTTATTATTATTATTATTGTATCCTTTAGTTCCTAGAGGAACATAGGGCTTCAGCTGCGCACCTCCATTGCCTTCGGTTTTCTGACAACTTTTTCACCCTGCTCCAGGTCTGTCCACATGCTTTCATCTCCTCCTCGCATGACCTCCTCCAAGTCACTCTTGCACTGACGACCAACTCCCCGTTTCCCATTCTGTCGGGTTCCACTCGAGCGATGGCTTGTCTAGTGATGTCACTTGATGGTTTCCTCAGCGTATGGCCAATCCATCTCCATTTCTTTCTGCCTATTTGTTTCACAATCGGTTCCTGATGGTTCGCTCCCAGAGATCCCTGCTGCTGATCTTTTCTGGCCATCTGATCTTGAGTATTGAGCGGAGACAGCTGTTAATGAAGGTTTGAAGTTTGTTTGAGATGCTCTTTATGACTCGCCAAGTCTCTGATCCGTATAGTAGCACTGACTTCACATTGGAGTTGAAATTCCGGATCTTAGCCAACTCCTCATGGAAAATGAATATCCTTTAAGATTCATCGAGAAAAACAGGGAGAGTAAAGATAAAAACCCGAAAGAATCCAGATGGTGCCGAAGAAACGTTGAATTTAAATGTGATACCACAGCTGAAATTCTAAAGAACCGCCTATGCAGATTACTAAGAAAAGCCTTCTATTCGGCTGAGCTACGAATCAATTTCTAGAGCTACTTTAGGTCACTTCAATGTGTGTTCATAAATTCACTTGTTCCTGTAGAGCTACTTATATTGGCTGCACAAATCGCAAACTTTCTAGACGCATCTCTGAACACTATCCGGCATGGTTAGCAAAAGGACAATGTAAGACAGTTAACCAGCTCAATTTTCAACTATTTGATGAACTCAAGACACTTAGCTCCATCAGAGTCGTCTTTCATAATTATCTACAATATGAGGCCAAATGGTACAAAGGATGTCAGGTTTTGAAATTTGTGTATGGCGGAGACTCTGGCGATTCGTTAATACAACCCCAAGCTCTGTTCAGTCTCTTATTCCAACATGGTCTTAACCTCTTCACTAGTCGTTCCCTGTAAAAAAAAAATTCTAATTTTAATTTTCAATTTTACTTTTGGTTTGTTTTTACTTTAATAATTAATTCACCTATTATCACTCTCATATGGTACTTTTGTACATTTTCACACCCTCTTTACACTTGTTAAATTGACATTCAACTACCACCTTTATTCTCACTCAATAGCAATTTTAACCTTATGAAATTTCTATCTTTCTACCGTTGAGTACTATGTAATTTCTAACTTTTATTTTTACCTGTAAAGGCACTTTTGAGTAGTTGTATCACTTATGTCGCTAACCCCACGCCCCTGTAGCTCAATAATAGACTGCTATACATTTTTGGTAACCATAGTTATGACTGTACAGCCTCTGATGAGATGATTTCATAGGTAAAGAAAATTTCCTTGGCTGAATAATTGTTTTATATTTCCTCCATGACTCAATGGATATCTCCGGTGATTTGAAGCAGTTACCTCATCAATCAATAGCCTTCGAACATCAGCACATTCTCAGTATTCAAGTTTTCCGCTTACATTATTACTTATCGATTGTAAGGACTGTCCACTACAGAGGTCATACAAGACAAGGTCAAAGACGATTAGGATTACGAAGGTGAAAGAGAGATTGTTGTGTGTGAAGACCCAGTCACTCACTTGTGATACAGAATGGAATTCTCAGCATTTCACTACAGTATCGCATCCAGTTAGTATATTAACAATAAATAAAATTCTACATAGATTAAGGGTAATCTCAATTAGTTTTGACAACAACATATTGGCATGTCGGTAGAAAAACCAAAATTGAACAGATTGTTTGAAAGTGTCAGAAAAGTAGATACTAGCATACTTACTGGCGTTAGCGGTAACAAAAAAGGTTGAGACATACAGAGTGTGAAAGAACGAAGAAGGATGTTTTAAGTAAAGAAAGAAAGAAAACGTTGTGCCTGTAAATGAGATGAGTTGGGAAGACGAGATCCATTTGTTCTACTGACTATTTAATAAGTTATAGGTTTCACGCCTAATGCTTTCTTTATCACACAGAACACGAGCTAAGTAGGGTATGGTTGAGTTTTTGTACTTGCTAGTGCGAGCATATAGTTTTCTATATAGGCTTCTGGTCCTGACTGATGAGATAGATACAAGGGGAGAGTTGTGAATGAAGAGGGTGGTGTGAGTTAGATACATAGAATGGATTTAGCCCATTTTTCACATGAGTCCATCTGCCTGTCAACCAGAATGTTAACAAACTGGTTAAGTGGCACGTTGCTTACCCTGCTAACAACTTTTAACATCCTGCGTTATAAGATATAGTCCTTCTTCAGTAGCCCTGCAAAAACTAAGGGGGAACAATAGAGAATAATAGGCAGGATGCAAGAGTTAACGAATTGTAAGAGTAAGGGTTGGGTTGGGTTATTCCAGAATGTCTTAACTTCTTGATGTAGAAGGTGAGACAGAATATTTTCTTAGAAATCATCAAGATATGAGACGACCAGGAAGAAAAGATCAGCAGATAGAATGACGCCAAGATATTTAATTTCCGACTTGGTTTCTATTACAGTGCCTTCTATGTTGCACACCTCGTTGAGTGTTAACCAGTTTGTTTAGGTCAGATTTATGCCTAAAGGTGAAATTGACTGTTTGGCATTTAGAGAGAGGGATTTAAGGTAAGACCGTCTTCCTTGGACCACTGGTGAATCATTCCTATTACATGTATCTGCATATGGCTATGAAAACAGTCACAAACGAACTCATTTCTGACCAAGAACTCGAACTTAGGACAAAAGTGCCACTTGAAGACATAATGCTGGGAGTGCAGCTTTGCCTGACTTCTACAGTATTGAAATTCCAAGAGAAAATATACAAAAAAACTGAGGGAGTTGCCAAATATCCCAGGTTGTAGCAGATATATTCATGGATAGGTGGGAAAACATGGCGATTGAAACGTTCACCCCCACCCCACATCGAAGTATGGTGGAGGTATGTAGATGACACATTCACTGTACTCAGACCACAGGACGTAGATAGATTTTTCGAACACACTAACTCAAAGGTAGAGGCAATTCAATTCACTTATGAATTGGAAAGTCAATTAAAAGGGGAGTTTCCAATGTTAGATTGTAGCGTAAAAAGGAAAGAAGATGGGAAGTTAAACACACTAGTGTTTACAGGGAACCCACACACACAAACTTGGACTTCCGATCATCCCACCCACCCTATGTCAGCAAAAATAGGATTGGTAAAATGTTTAAGTGACGAAGCACAAAAACTAAGTAGTACCAAGGAAAATCTGAGACAGGAAGTGATACACATAAAAGAAGCCCTGAAACTTAATAATTACCCTGATAAATTAGTCAGAAAGTATGTAGGGAAATATAAAAATAAAATAAATAGATAGTAGTGATAGTGATAATAATAATAATAATATTAATGACGACATGCATGTCAAATATCCACAAGACAACCCCAAAAATAAGGAATCTAAATCATCAGTAGTAATTCCATACAAGGAAGGAACCTCGGAAACCACTTTAGTCAGATTTCTTAACAAGGCAGCCACCAATAAAAGTGGCTGCTGCCATTCAAACCACCCATCCACAAACTCAATTGGAAACAAGCTTTGTCGGTTAAAGGAGCAGTCCTGTGGAGCCATTAAAACAAAAAAATTTAGTTTATCTAATACCCTACCTGAAATGATTGTCAGTAGGGTCAAATACATAGGTCAAAAGTAGTAGAACAGGTGCAGTGAGTCAGACTAGCTGAACATAAAAACCTAGCAGCAAAATCTAGATTGGTTGACCTGAATAAGATAAGAAATCTAGAGAATAGTTCAGCTATACCACTCACTATATGCAATTACACACAACCATACAATTTACGATGGGATGGGATAAAATGACAGTTTTAAAATTTAATGTAATTGTAGGGTGGAGGGAAAGATTGATAACAGAAGCTTTGTTTATCGAATCAACGGAGAGCAAATGCGTGTAATAAGAATGATTCAACACCTATCCACCGAGATATCTGGAAAATTCTACTACCCCAACGACAACAAATAGGAGAAGACAAAGAAAACTATAACACTCAAGCTTCGAAGTCGTGTAATCATAATTGATTGATATGATTATGAACAATGATGAAGTGTGCTCGACACGTCATCCAGTATGTAATAATACTATTTCACTCACTGTGTGTGATACATCTAATTAACAAACTATTTATGGAATTAAAGAATTTGATTTTTAGCTTTTCAATACACTTTTGGAAAACGATATACACCCACAGGCGCTCACACACACACACACACACAAGCAAAATTAGAAAAACAAATACATTTTTTTTCTTACATTTTATAACCTGAAGAAAGAATCAATCAATTTTTACATAGTGATTGAGGTTTGCATAGTTTTTTTTCTTTTATGATTTATACGGTAAAGTACAAATTATTGATTGATTGATTGCTTTATCGATTGATCAGGTGATCAAGTGACTGACACACTTTAACAAAAGAAGAACAGTGAACGCATTGATGAGCAGGCTCGACAATAAGTGTGCGCTACTCAGTACTTCACTCCATCCTTCTTTATTTCTCTAAGACATGGATGGACATAGAAATCTTGAGGATATGAAGGAGCTGGCTCACTTAACTGTATGGCATTATGCGTGTCTGCGTTGTATAACAGGATGAGCATAATATTGAAATTAAGAATCGAGTGTTAAGTAAAAAGGAAGAAAATCCATCGACTGGGATGGATAAGACATGGGTGTTAAGCATGCCTGGCCATCACCTTCCTAGACAATGTACAATGTAAGACGCTGACATAGGATGGATGGATTAGGCTGGAAAGGGGTTAGCTAGTTGGCGGTCAAACCAAAACATAGCTTCATCAGTCCATGACATTCACATTGCTCATCAGTCTGCTCCGTCCTCCTTTATGGCTGTGAGACCTGGCCACTGAGAGTGGAAGACATGAAAAGACTAGCTAGCTGTCTTTGATCATAGGTGCCTGCGCTCTATTTCCCGTGTAAAGTGGCATAATAAGGTGAGCAACATTGAAGTTAGGCGTCGAGTTCTAGGTAAACAGGGGAAATCAATCGACGAAGTCGTGAAGTTACAAAGACTGAGATGGTTAGGACATGTGTTACGTATGCCGAGCCATCGCCTCCCTCGACGAGCAATGTTAGCGGATATAGGGTCAGGCTGGAAAAAAGCTAGCGGCGGTCAAACAAAAACTTGGCACCAGTCAATGAAATCCACAACAGTTGGTCTAAGCCACGTAGGAAGGTGTAGACTTCCAGGCTGGGGTCCTCGGGACGGTAAAAATCTATGGTTGGAAACAATTGGTGACATGGCTCAAAATCGTTCTCAGTGGCGCAGATGCATCCACTCCTTGTGACTTATGATCTCCAATGAAACTGTTTTGTTTTTCTTTATTACTCCTTTGTCTCACACCTCTGCTCACTGTTTCTATTATGCTTTTCTTGTACTTTCTTCTCTTGCTTCGCGTGCTACATGGAGTTTGGCGACTTGAACTTCCGCACATTTGTGCAAAGTTCTATGTCGAAAACAGACAGACAGACAGACATTCACAATAGTTATTTTAAGCCAGGTACATAGAGAGTTGAAGACTGACTACATGACTGATTGCGGTCTCAAGATGCTAGGATCCAGTGGTGGCTGGAAAAAATTGGTTACACGGCTGGCTAAAAATAGTATTCACACTCTGTAATCTACTATATTCAATAAATTCCTGATGTTTTTCCATGTTACTATCGTTGCCATCTTCACATTTCTGCTTGTTTATCGTCTTTCCAAATCTCTTTTTGATATGTATCCACATGATGTCTATCTTGTTTTGACAGTCTGTTATTATTTTGCTATGTGTATGTATATGAATCGATATTCCATTATAACTGACAATATGCTTTTGTCTGTTCATTAACTATTATAAACAATCTATGACCTTTTTGTCACATGACATTACAACCAATCAGAATCCAAGGTGGTAAACTACCTATCTGTCTTATTGGTTCATGTATATTAGTCATTTTCATATATACTTTTGCATTGTATACACTTGTACACATTTGTTCACACATTTCGTACACTACATACCCTTTACTCTCACACTTTGTGTGATAGTCATTATTTTCCTTGTTGGAAAATACAAGTATCATCGTGAACATGGGTGATCTTCTGATTTCTCCTCTTTCCGCGTCAGGACTATTTAACCATTCTCGACGAGTACATAACACTTTTTTCTCCTCATTTGTCTATCTATGTGTCGTCTATTTTCAGGACACTTTGACGGTATGCAGACACTACCAAGGGATTCGAACCTAGCCCCCCCCCTTCGGTTATAAGCCGAGCTAGGCTCACAGACCATTAAGTCACTACTGGGACCCGATCATCCAATGATCAATGATTTTGATTTCTCTTTGACTCATCAAAATTTTATAACTCTGACATAAAAAGCTGCTACTGTTTCCTGCAGTTATTCCCGCCTTACGAATTTGAACAAAGCCAGTAACCGGAGGTTCGAGAAGAAGAAGAACAAGGTAAGACTTAACCGCTCCACCTCCACCCCCCCCACGGCATAAACGATACGGTTTAGAAGAAGGTGAGTAAATTTCAACCTTCTTCTCGAAATGGCCTCTATCCTGTGACCACGCGTTCGCTCTCGAAGCCACTACTAGCTAGGTACGTCTTACTCATGAGACAGGGGGTTGTTTCTTACATAAGTGAAAGAATAAATTCGGACGTTTAAAGTCGTTCTACTGATGAATGGCCAAGTGGGTTTGCACACCTACGGGGTAGTGGAGGACTCTGATTATTCTTAACCTACAGTGTGTACATGGGTTTCAAAATCCGAGTTGGTCGAATGGACGAAGTTCAACAAAAGCGTCTCAGGAGTGTGAATGCTCCAATGACCTTGAATGCATGCTAGTCGTTGGGTAACGGCATCTATCATTATCATAGCTGAAATATCAATGCTATTCACCAACTTTGAGGCAAATTTCACCCAGATCACGTGTTTTTAAGTACTGTTCGGACAATGTGTTAATAGCTCGTTATGGTTAGGATTAGGGTTAAGTTAAGTGTTGGGGTTAGGTTTAGTATGAGGGTTATAATAAGCAATAGGATTAGAATTACGGTTTACATAAGGGTTATGATTAGGGTTAGTATTAGGGCCAGGATTAAGCTTATGGTTACGATTAGGGATGGATTTAGAGTTGATATCATTTATTTTAATTTGTTTTATTATCCACGTTTTCCTCGCTAAGTAGTCATCTATCCTCTTGCTGGAAACCAAACCAATTCAACCGATGGCTTTTTTGGAAGACTGCAAGCAGCTTATCTGTAGTCATCTTGGTGAGTACATGTACAGAACCTAGTCTAACTTAGCAAATGATACTCCTCATCATAATTGGAACGTATTTTTAAGTCATTTCAGAGAAAGATAACCTGTTTAATTCGTTTTCAAGCGCTTTCTTGTCAATAAACAACATTTTATCAGCAAACATTCTTCATTTTTATGATTGGTCAGCTGAAGGTCACTCGTGCATTCGCACTCCTGGGACACTATTGTTGAACTTTGCCGCTGAATGCTATATATCGACCCGTTTTCAACTTTGGCAACCATGGGATTACAGCTGCACTGCCATGTGTGAATTAGGCTTCACATGAAAGGATAGAATGCGGTGGAGGGGGTGGGGTGTTCACGCAATGGTTTGTAGACTATTTCGAACAATCTGATCACACATTTACTTGTCAAGTCAATATATATAGAAAGGTTAAATTAAACAAAGTGAGAGAAAACGGAATTAAGAATAATTAACACAAACGTTTGGTAATCCAATCAAATAAGGATTACCAAGGTAGGTTAAGAGTAATGACAAACTGTTTTTGAATACACAAGGGGGGCTTAAGTCTATGAATAGCTATAGCCTCAGCGTATTTCAGTAAACGCCCTTGACCGTTTTTATAGATGACCTTAAAGGCTGAGTTAACATCAATCTTATGGTTCATCTCGATTAGATGTTTAGCTATAGACGAATTTGGTAGTCTGCCACCTGCATCTATTAGCTTGTCACAATTCATCTGTTTTTCTAACCATTTTGGGATATGCTCTCCCACCCTCACGTGCAAAGCGCGATTACTCCTCCCTATGTATGTATGTCCACACACACACGAAAATTGGTAAATTGTATGGGATGTGATATAATCACTTGTGCACTTTTGGGGTTTACAGTGAAGCATATTTTTGGCTTTTTCCACAATTACAAGCTGGGCTGCATAGTAGGTTCTACGGATGATTGAATTCAACCTTTGTCTCACAATCCTACTGTTTATTTCCCCGTTATATGGTAATTTGATAAAAACCTTTTTCTTAGGGACGGTATGGATTGTAGGTTTAGAGGCTAGTTGACTTCTACACCTGTTTAAAAATTTCAAAGGATATCCGTTTTCAACAAGAGTATCCATTAATATTTCGTTTTCTCTGTCCATAACATCAGCCGTGCAAATACGCTGAATCCTCTTGAATAGACACTTCACCAAGCCCCTCTTATACTGTAATGGACAGAAGCTGTGAAAATTAAGGTATTGCCCTGTCCAAGTGGGCTTTCTGTAGATAGACCGTCTTATTGAGCCATCATCTCTTCGACTCAGAAGTATGTCTAAAAATGCTAGCTGGTTGCGACTTTCTTCCTCACATGTAAGACTAATATGATTTTGTACAGAGTTAAGTCTGTCTAATAGGCGACTCGCATCTTCATGATCGTCACATATCAAAATGATATCATCTACATATCTCCTATAAAAGGGCAATTTTGAAATTAAATCAAGGGATAAGTTTTCAACATAAGACATATACACGTCCGCTAACAAAGGTCCTAATGGACTCCCCATAGCAACGCCATCCACTTGTCGAAAATGTTCGCCTTCAAACGTGAAATGGACGTTGTCAGTACATAATAATAATAAATCTTTCAAATAAGTTAAAGGGAAAGGGAATGAAAAACAACTAGAAGACATATAGTCACAAAGAATATCAACAGTCTTAATCAATGGTACATTAGTAAACAAAGAATTAACATCAAATGAATACATTTTCCTATCTTTTATGTTCATATCTACAAGACAGTCAACAAGTTCAAATGTATCTTTCAAAGTAACTTACATAATTCATTGCGTCAACTAGCCTCTAAACCTACAATCCATACCGTCCCTAAGAAAACGGTTTTTATCGAATTACCATATAACGGGGAAATAAACAGTAGGATTGTGAGACAAAGATTGAATTCAATCATCCGTAGAACCTACTATGCAGCCCAGCTTGTAATTGTGGAAAAAGCTAAAAATATGCTTCACTGTAAACCCCAAAAGTGCACAAGTGATTATATCACATCCCATACAATTTACCAATTTTCGTGTGTGTGTGTGAACATACATACATAGGGAGGGGTAATCGCGCTTTGCACGTGAGGGTGGGAGAGCATATCCCAAAATGGTTAGAAAAACAGATGAATTGTAAACTATTTACACATTTCACTTTTTGTTCAGCATATATTGATTGGATTGGACATAGTTTGAGCAGAACACTGATTGATATCGCGCGCTAGGCTAACACATAGAGTGCAACCTGAGTGGCAAATAAAGTGGAGGCCATGGGGTCTGAGAGTGATACAGAGGAGATTATATGAGTAGGCAGTGAAAGCTTATAGGCAGTCATGCAGGCAGCTAAAAAGCACTGCAGAGAATAGGATTAAATGGAAATGTACCGCTTAAGTCTTATGTTCCACTCAGAACTCAAGGGAATAAGCGACGATGATGCTTACAATAATAATGAATGATGGAGTAACTCCCGAATGTTGGATTTTAGTGGTCATAATAATAATAATAATTCCCGTTTTTTATTCCTTTACGTCCCCAGTGAAACATGCGGCTTCAAAACTAGAGGCCTGAAGTTTCCGTAGCTGTGGTGTTTACTTTTACGGGATGGGGATGGGGTTGCTAACCTCATGACCAACCTCCCCTCTTTACCAGCGAGCGAGTTAAGGGAGTGCGTCTGTGGCCGGGGATCGAACTATGAACCACCTGCGTGCTTGGAGAGCCTTCTACCTCCATGCCAGCAACGCAATAAATCCCATCGCTTGACGTTATTGGGACGAAATGCTTGGTTTCTGTCGTCAGTATCCATCATCCTGTTGAGTGGGAGGGTTGCAGTTACATCTAAGTTACACTAAGTCCCAAAATAGGACAAAATGCATAGCCTATATATTCCACTGATAGGCGACATAAACACAATAAAGCGTACTTTTAACTAGATACTGGTCAGTAAACTAGTGTAATGTGTCTGGTCCTATCTTTGGTGCATATCCAATTCTATCAGTCAAGTTTGCGATGTGGCCAGCATTCTAGGTGACTCATTATTACAGTGTACTGTGAATTGAGGTATTAGATGATTGGAGACAATCGGCAGGAAGCCTTGCCGGGACCTAGGTTTCGTACGAGTCAGCAAGGCGTATCTGCAGTCTTGAAGGGAGTCATGTCCCACCCCTCAGAGATTCGAGGGTCTGTATCACCACTCAGTTCTCCTTCTGACTGCAGTCAGAGACGTTACCAGTGAACCAGCTATTCGGGCTCACGATTTACCTCCTGTAGGTACAAAACTGATACTTCAGTTGGACACCAGGTAAGTACATAGTGTAATTTCTATAGTCCGATTTTTGGTTCAAGGCTTCCTGCAGACTGTCTCAAACCATTTAATATCAAAAAATATGATAGAGAAGATTTGCAGCTCAGGTGGATGATTTTGATGTGGTGGTGTTCTCTGAGCTGGATGGTTAATTTGCGAAGCCTTCATCGCCCGTCCTACTAGGCGACATCTTCAGCGCATACTTCAATTTATTGAAGTAAGCTTTTAGGTTTCTCCACGAGTTTATTAATCATATCTCCTGCAGGGTGGCCTTGAACGTGATTGGTTCTTTTTGTGTGTTTTTTCACACCTTCTAGGCGGCTACTTGTATTAGAACTGGTTGTTTCTTTGACTTGAACTTTGTGTGTGTGTGTGTGTGTGAGGTTTCTTTCTTATCGGTTGATAAATTTTGTCTATTTCTATGTGTCTATTGATTGATGATTCACTAGGGGCAAACTAAAAGCCCCCCAAGGAAAGCACAAAGAAAATTGCCTTACCATATATAAAGGATGTCTCAGAAATCACTACAAGACTCTTCAAACCTCTAGGAATTGACGTCGTGCGCAAACCAACAAAGTCGCTTCACTCAATCTATGTCAACCAAAAAAAAACCGAACAGCGAAAGAAGATGAAACCAACATCATCTACAAAATAAATTGTAACAACTGCGAAAAACACTACGCTGGCCAAAGTAGACATTCCCTTCGTCTTCATATCCATGAACATTAGCTAGCCGTCCAAAGACATGATATCCACTCCCTCATATCACTCACTCCACACAGACAACCACGGACATCAATTCGACTGGGACAACCAGCGTTCGAATATTAGACAGAGGAAACAACAAGAATGCTAGAGAATGTTTAGAAGCCTGCATGGTATTCCAGTGAATCATCAATCAATAGACACATCGAGAGAGACAAAATTTATCAACCGATAAAGGGTCAAAGTTCAAGTCAATGAAACAATCAGTTCCAATACAAGTAGCCGCCTACAGGGGGTGTGAAAACACACAAAAACAACCAATCACGTCCAAGGTGGTCACTGACCAGGAGAGATGATTATTAAACTCGTGGAGAAATCTAAACGCTCATTTCAATTCATAATGAAGTATGCGTGCTGAAGATGTCGCCTAGTAAGATGGGCGATGAAGGCTTCGCAAATTAACTATCCAGCTGCTCAGAGAACACAACTACATCAAAATAGCAACAAAATAAAGCATCACATGCAGGAAAACAAAAAAATAGAGAAATCCACACACACACACACAACTTACCAGCCACATACGAAATCCTTGTATAACTGATCGTATGCATAGAATACAAGAGATAAGACCTAACACAAGTGTACAACAATCAATTAGGATAACTAATCCACCACGTGGTATCATATAATTGGTTTCATTCGACACTTTTGATGATGTAATATTGAATTGATTCCAAAATTTAACAAGTATATCCTGCTTTTTATTCTTCTCCGCCAGATTCAATGATGATGTCGATGGTGATGTCGAAGATGCAGTTGTCAACCGGACGGTAGTTGTAGTAGTAGACGTCGTTAACGATTGTTGTGGTGTTGAAGATGAAGCATCATTTATCTCCGTTAATGGTAAATCAAGACACGGTGTAGATGCATACGGTGCGTGTAGTAGAATTTTGATTTGACCCGATTGTGAAGGATTTTCTAAAGATATCTAAACGAATAATTTATAAAAACAACCCAAATTATAAAATAAATAAATAAATATAATGTAGCCTGTGCTACTGAAAACATTTATAAGTAGTGTGGTGACAACTGTCTATAAGTCAAAATTGTAGGACAACAATTTATGTCAAAATGTTTACGCCCCGAATCGGGATCATGAGAAAAAACACAATAGCAAAGCTTAATATTAGAGCAAGACATATAAGCGAATAATATTGGTGTTTTCAATGCGATCTTCTTCATATTAATATATATGTCCAAGACTTGGGCAATGTGGTAGTAAGCAATTCCATATTAGTTTGTTTATTAGATGTATCACGCAGTCACAGAAACAGTATTATTACACACTGGATGACGTTACGAACACAATTCATCATTATTCATAATCATATCAATCAATTATAATCACACGACTTCGAAACTGGATTTTTATAATTTTCTTTGTTCTCTCCTATTTGTCGTCGCACGGGTAGTAGAATTTCCCAGATATCTGGGTAGACAGGTATTGAATCATTCCTATTACACAAGTATTCTCCTCAGTTGATTCGATGCACAAAGCCTCATTCAGTTATCAGTCTCTCCCTCCATTCACCCTGTGACATTAGATTTTGAAACTGTCATCTTATCTCATCCCATCGTATATTGTATGGTTGTGTGTGATTGCATGTAGTGCTATAGCTGAACAGGCAACCATACAATAGGATGAGATGGGATAAGATGACAGTTTTAAAATCTAATATAACAGTAGGTTGGAGGAAGAGATTGATAACGAAGGCTTTGTTTATCGAATCAGCTGAGGAGAACACTTGTAACAGGAATGATTCAACACTTGTCCACTTAGATATCTGGAATAGAGCTTTTCACCCCACCGTGTTAGGAATATCCTGCTTCATTTCTTAGGTACTTCTTACAACTGTCTTCGCTCCATACTGAAGATCAATCAGATGGCCGGGCGGAAAGAATCACCAACAACAAGAAACTATGGGAATAAACAAACAAAACAAGAACCAATCGCCCAACAACAACAAATACGCAGGAGAAAGTGAAGAGGTGGATTGGACACTCACTCGCTTGAGGAGGCCGCTCAGTGACATCGCGCACGCGTCAGGCCATTTCTCGAGTGGAACCAGGCCGAAAGGGAAGTGGCGGCGAGTGGGACGTCTGTGCAAGGGTGACATGGAGGAGATCGTGTGAAGAGGAGTTGAAACAGTATGAACTAACTAACATGGATGCAGGTGAAAAGTACAGCAGAAGCAAGTGGAGACGTGCAGTTGAAGCCCTTATGTTCCACTAGGAACCCAAGGGAACAATAATAATAATAAGGATGGTCTTACAGTTGAGTTCGAGTTAGCTACTTTCATTCTACAGTGCTTGTTTTGCAATTAGAACATTTTCCTGACTTGTACAGCCAACTGCCCAACAGTTATGTTAAGGTAATTTATTTGAATAGAACCATACATAGATTCAACCAAGGATAATAGTCTTTTCGGCTTTCTTTGAAGAGTTTCGTGACCATGCATGAAGACGTTAGGCAAAGATATCGGTTCCCTTGTATTCAGACTACTAACGAGTTTGTTTTAGTTATAACAACCTATTCGGTGATTTTAATTATTGTGAATACTAAAAATCCACAATGGGAAACTTACGGAAGCCTTTGAAGTGAGGACGGGAGTGAGACAAGGCTGTCTGCTATTGCCAATGATTAATTTCCTGATTGCAGTAGATTGGATAATGCGACAGACAACGGCAACCAACGAGGGAACAGGCATAAAATGGACTCACAGAAAAAACCGGAGGATCTGGACTTCGCCGATGGTATATGTCTGATTTCCCACAAACTTGAAGATATGCAAATGAAAAGCAACAAGTTGGCAGAAGAAGCGTCCAGCGAAGATAGGTTTTCAGGTGAACATAGAGAAAACAGAGGTGATGAAGATCCTGGCCAACAGCAACAACAACAGACAACAATCAGCCACCATAAATAGGAGGAACCTGAGAGAAACAACCTCCTTCACCTACCTGAGAAGTATCGTTTTAACTGCAGGCCGACGGAACTGATGGGGATATCAGAGCCGCAAGGGTCGGAAAAGCAAGACAAGATTTCATTACTCTCAAGTCTATCTGGAGACCAACAGCACTCAGCATGAAAAATAACATCCACATATTCAACTCCAGTGTGAAGTCAGTGCTAGTCACATAGACATCAGAGACTTGGCACCGTGTCACAAAGGGCACTTCGAACAGACTACAGACCTTCATCAACAGCTGTCTTCGCTCAGTACTTCGCTCAAGATCAGATGGCCGGTCAGAAAAGATAAGCAACACAGATCTCTGGCAATGAACGAACCAACCCATCAGGAACCGATTGTGCAACAAATAGGCAAGAAGAAATGAAGGTGGATTGGATTGGCCATACTCTGAGAAAACAAACCATCAAGTGACATCACTAGACAAGCCATCGCTAGACTGGAACTCGACAGAATGGGAAGCGGCGAGTTGGTCGTCCCACAGTGGGATGACTTGGAGGAGATCATGTGAAGAGGAGATGAGAGCATGTGGGCAGACTTGGAGTGGGGTAAAAACGTTGGCAGAGAACCGAACGCAATGGAGACGTGAGGCTGAAGCCCTAAGTTTCTCTAGGAATTAAAGGAAACAATAATAATAATAATGAATGCTAAGAGATACTTAGTATTAAAATTCTTAAAAGCCCTTTCTCTCGAAATACGAATTCAACAAAATTTGACCTTGAGATAAAGGTCCCGCGAACACACACAGGCACGCACACATGCAGAGAGGCATCATGTCATTTAGCCACATAGGAACAACAACAATAAGCACCACATGAAACTCTCATCTGATCAGTAACCTGGTTAGGTAACATGCAACCACGAGCACCTGCACACACACACACACACACAAATATACATACGAGCGTAAACAGCATAAGATGAAGAGAGAAAGTAAACTTAGGTGTACATAGACACACGCACGCACAGGCACACATCGACACACACACCATTTACCTTGATCATAAATCGATAGCATTCAATTGTTTGCGTCCAGTCGAGATGATAAATTGGTGGAGATAAAAGATTGAAGTGTATACTGAATCCCAGTAGACTAAAGAAGACGACGACGATGATGACGATTGATGCCAGAGGGTCGACGGATATTGGAACATGAATAACGATGATCAGATCGACGATCGGATCAGGGAATGATAAGAAGATTAAAAACAGAAAAAAAGAAAAATATGAGAACAATTTAAATTTCATCATGAGCTGACATTAGTTAGAAAAACCATTGGAAAACCAGCACTGAAGTACTGGACAGCTGTTTCGTCCCAAATCGGGACTCTTCATCAGTACGCACCCACCACAGGGGTTCGAACCCAGGACCTTCTGGTTACAAGGCTAGGGAGCTCGTAGACCATTAGGCCACTCACTGAGACCCGATCCAATGGTTCTTGAAATCTAACTTCTGCCAATTCACGACATGGCTCGACCACTAGCCAATGTCTTCGGCGAGTATTATAGTCCTCACACCCGACCTGCTGCACCCTACTGGTCACAACTTCTCATTAGAACCCCAGGTAACTACCTACCTGAATAGGGCAAGCCACTAGTGAGCATCTCATTGATATTCAAGTGTCGGGTTGTAGGGATTTGATCGGTTACAGGATTTGGCAGCAGTTAGAATTCATGGGCTGGTAATTGAGTCGGGTCCCAGTGGTTCAGTGGTAAACGAGCTCGCTAGCCTTGTAACCAGAAGTTCCTAGGTTCGAATCCCGGTGGGTGCGCACTGCTGAAGAGTCCCAAACTAGGCAGACGAAACAGCTGCCCAGTACTCCTGACAGGTTTTCTAATGGTTCTCTAACTAGTGCCAGTTCATGATGAAATCCTGTAACCAATCAAATACCTACAACCCAACACTTGAATTTAAATTTCATAATATATACATGATAGAGACACACTGACACAAAAATGAGTGAAAATCGGAACATGTAGAACTCAGCTGGAAGAATATGGGGAGGGGCTGAAGCGGGCGGTTGCTAATCCCCTGCTGCTCACATCTCAGAAAATGACATTTTCTAGTTCTTACTGGTCGACCAACAGAGACACCTAATCCTCCCACAAAACAACTTCGCCCTCAGACCAGAAATCGAATTTATAATAATAGTAATCTTAAAGAGCCTTTCGATGCGATACGATCTGTAGGAACATACGATCCAGCTGGTGTTTAGCTTGTTGACTTATTGTGGTATACAAGGGACCACCACTACGCCAAAATTACAGTTATCCTTCAGGTTAAGAACTATTCATCTTTGAATACTAGCCTAGTAGTTTGTCCTAAGGGTAGAGTATGAAGTCTCTGATGAGGTTATAGGTTCAGAAATACCGCTGATGAACTGTATACATGCTAGCTAACGTGGCTGGTTCAAACCAACTGTTGAAGACTTCATGAACTGTTGTCAGGTGTTCACCTAAACACTCCGAACTCTTTTCTAAACCATCCCGACGTCAGTTGAAATGGCGTTTCAAAGAATGCGGAGACTCAATATGTGCAAAACGTGTGTCCAGACGATTCAATCGATGTAACTTCACAACCTCATGATGAATTGACTTACCCTCATTATCCCTAACACATTAAACTTAACCTCAACACTACTCACCATATTTATACCATTTACCAAAGGAGACACGAAGTACACACATGTTTAGTCAAAGACAGCTCCCCAGGCAAGTCTTTTCATAGTCTTTCATTTCCAATAACCACGTCTCACAACGATGAAGGAGGATAGAGTGGAATATTGTGTAATACACACGTCCTTTGGTGGATAGCCAGATATGATATAATTTGGCCAATACCACACCGACTTTTTTGCATCAGTGTTGAGCTTTCATCAACGCTAACAATGCTCCCCATCTCCCGCTACTAACTTATCCGAAAGAAACATGTATACAAAGCAATAAGAAGACGTAATTTGTCTGAATCATATAATGTTCTATTTGCGCAACACATTTCGAACAATTTGATCACACATAAAGACTTGTCACAGGAATTTACATACATATCAAATTAATGAAGAAAGAGTTAAGGGAGGTGATAAAATAAATTTACGCACAGTGACAGCTAATCTAGTGAAGCTTCATGGCCTAAATGCTATAAATAAAGATAAATTTGACTCTTAAAAACCATCAGACTGTAAATTCCCGCATATATGTATGGTTTGCCAAAAAATACATAAACGCAATAATCGTCTACGTCCTATATTGTCACTGTGTAGATCCCCAACGCATAAACTTGCTAAATGGTTAGTAGAATTATTGCATCCAGTCAAAACACAATTCTGTAAGCATGTGTTAAAAGATACATTTGAATTGGTTGATGTTCTTGATGATAGTAATATTAATATTATGAACAAGAATATGTACTCTTTTGATGTAAACTCTTTATTCACTAATGATACCTTAGCTCAAAACAGTTGACATTTTGTGTGATTACATTTCACCATACATAACTTTTTCATCCCGTTCCCTACATCTAACTGTAGGGATTTATTACTTCTATGTACTAACAATGTTAGGTTTACATTTGAAGGCAATTGTGTCCGCCAAGCTGATGGTGTTGCTAGGGGAAGTCCGTAAGGGCCCCTTTTAGCAGATATCTATATGTCGTACATTGAGAGTTTATCGGAGTATTAAATCGAAAACGTGCCACTTTATAAAAGGTATGTAGGTGATATTGTAATCATCAGTGATAAGTCTTATTCTGCCACCTCAATTTTAAATCGAATGAATGAAGTTCAGAATAGCATATCACTTACATCTGTCTGTAGAAGAGGAAGATAATTGTTAACCTTTCCTAGACATATTGCTTAGTCGACGGCTTGATGGGTCAATAAAAAGATCTATTTATAGAAAACCTACCTACTGGATAGGACAATATTTTAATTACCACAGTATCTGCCCTTTTTCGGTATAAAAGAGCCTTAGTGAGTGAGGTGCCTCTTCAATAGAATCTAACGAATATGCACTGAAGACAGACACACTTGATAAGGGAGAAAGAAAGTTGACACAAACCCTGGTTGATAAGAATTATCCAGAAAAGTTCATCAAGAAATATGAAGTAGTCAGTGGAACACCAATACCCACTCTCCAATTCACCCCTAAGAAAGCCGTGTACATCAAGCTACCCTATATGGGACATCATAACAGCTTGACAACTAGACACAAATTGAACGCTGCTGTTTATAAGACTTTTTATGCAGCTAACATCATAATAATCGAGAATGTGAAGTCAATATATCCATCAATCTAAGCCCTTAGAACATGCGAAAAATGATGTCACATCCTACTGTATTTACCGATTTGAATGTACATGTGGACATACATACATACATAGAAGGAAGGAATCATCAATCTCTGCAAGTAAAGGCTTCAGAAGCAAATGGAATCCCAAGAACCCATTAATGTTGAGAACAGGAGACTTAGCTCCTCTATTGCGAAACGTGTTATAGAGACTAGACATAAAATTGACGATAACAGATCTTTTAAACCTATCTATAAAACGTGTTTGGGGGAGGGTGTATCCTAAAGTTTGTGGAAGCCTTAGATGGCAATTAGAAAGTTTAAACCACCTTTATGCGTTCAAAGCAACAACTCATCATCACACTAAACCAACTGTCTTGGTGAACTTTGCTTTGAATACTAGTCAGGGTAGATGCACTATTTCGGTGAGAGCTGTCTGCTAGCCAAAATTGTTAAACACCAATTTGCGTCAATTTTTACGTCCCAAATCGGGGTCATGAGAAAGAAACACAATAAAAAAGCTTAACCCTGAGGAACCTATCCACCAAACAAAGCAGACCTAACGTGTGTAAATACGATTGGCAGATATATGGCTTAACTTTCTAAGAAACGGACACAAAGAGATAACAGAATAATCTTCAGCAAGAAAACAATCAATCATAAGAGGTCGCTTTTCCGCTGACAATAAACGATCTGTTGCCTGGCCGTTGTCTTCTGTCGTTATACTAATTACCTCTCTCGTTTGGTTTAGTGACTGATCTTCATTGTTATTTTGACCTTCAATATATATATATATCTTTTTTTATATATATATATATATATATATATATATATATATATATATATATATATATATATATATATATTCCTATGACAAGTACGCGGAGTGTGATCAGATTGTTCGAGTTGTGTTGCTCAAATACAACAGTACACGATTCAGACAAATTACATCATCTTATTGCTTTGTCTAACTAAATTCATAAAGTGAACACAAATTGTTTGAAACATTCATGCCTACAAATAAACGTGAGATGAAAATAGTTAGACAGATAGTAAGTCACTTACTCATAAACTACAACAAATGAAAATAAACTGTGTGATAAAGTGTTGTTATAAACAGTGTAACATAGTGAATAGTACTCGCTGGAATAAACTACACAATAATGCACTATATAATACAACTCATTAGTAAATTTACAGGGAATAACTTAAATCATCGACAGTACGCACCTACTGGGGGGGTTCGAACCCAGAACCTTCCGGTTACAAGGTAAGCTAACTCGTAGACCATTCAGTCACTGAGACTCGACTCCTCAATGACCAGTGCATGAATTCTAACTTCTACCAATTCGTGATTTATCGCGACCCCAACCATTCTCGCAGGTGCGATATCCATCCTCACACACGTGACATCTGGATGAACCTCACTGGTCACGACTTCTCACTAGAACTCCAAGAAACTCCATTCTGTAGCAAGTCATCACTAGCTAGCATCAGGTTAATTTTCCATAGTGGATAAAACAGCTGTCCAGTACTCCAGTTCTGGTCTTCAATGGTTATATAACTGATATTAATCCGTGATCGACTGGTAAAAGCAAAACTAACCCTTACAAACCAAACTATTGAAAATAACTTAAATAAGAATTAATGAAAATGTTATCAGAAATTTCGAGTACCATTAAAAGTGATTAGATCGGTTCTATTTAAAAAAACAGATTTCCAGCTGACCAACTGAAAATGACTGATTAACAGACTGGGTTCAACATAGAAAATTGGACTGATGTGCAGCAGTTAGAGTCGCCAAACTTTACTCGCCATACACAAAGCAAGAGAAGAAAGTAAAAATAAATGCAAAATAGAGATAGAAAACAGAGATATGAGACAAAGAAATAGTAATCACAAAGAACAATATAGTTTCATTTGAAATCATAAGTCAAAAGGAGTGGATGGATCTGCGTCAGCCAGCCAGCCAGCCATTGAGAACGATCACTTTGAGACATGTCAAGGATTGTTTCCGGCCTTCATTGGTTTTCACCGTCTCGTGGACCCTAACCAGGAAGTCTACACCTTTCTACATGGTTGGCTGGCTTTAACTTTTCGTTTTTCTTACATGACTTGCCTCATTCTGATGTAGCCACTTTTGTTAAGTATGCTGATGACCCCTCTGTTTCTATGCCTGTCAACTCTCAGTCAGATTGTTCCAAATTAAATAACTTTCTATCGGAAATTAGTCAGTGGTCCTCTTCAAACGGTCTTAAGCTAAATCCGTCTAAATGTCAGGTAGTCAATTTCACTTTTAGACGTAAACGTGACCTACAATAACTAGCTAGCTCACATGGCCCCATTATCATTGACGGCACAAAGGTTGAAAATACATCTAATGTCAAGTACCTCGAGCTGAGCTTTTCCACCGATCTTTCCCATGTCCTCCCACATCTTGCTAGTTACTAGAAAGATGTTTCGCTTAACGTTCTACATTAGGAAATTTAGGCAGTCTGGCATAAAGCTGTCTTTGCTTTCTCAATTTGTAAATTCTTGCATTCTACCCATTCCCCTTTACTGCTCCCCATTAATCTTTCCTGGACTACTTAAGAAACACTTTGCTTCACTGAGAAGGGCAGGCACTAAAAGCCGTTAGTAGGGTAAGTGCGACATGGTTAAACCAACTGGTTAACACTATTGTGGATAGACATGTAATGTCATGTAAGAAACTAGCGAATACAATATTGTCGGACCCCGAGCATCCTCTCTATACGCAGCTGTCTCCTTGCATTTCATCTGGTAGAACTAGAAGCATCTATAGGAGGCTGGCTATATGCTAGGACTACTAAATACAAAAACTCTACAATACCATATCTGGCACAGCTGTTGTGTGCGTGATGAGAAATCCGTTAGGTATAACACGATAAACTACTTACTGCGGCACTCTAACAAATAGTTCCCATTAGTTTTTGTTTTCCTTTCCTCATTACTATTACACTGTTGTTCTCATCTTCCATTCACACATCAACTTTATATTTCATATCCTGTCGAGGAAACACCATCGGTCGTGTACAGAATAAGACGTGTAGTTCCCCAGAAGTAAATGTCCTTTGAACTGATTTTCTTAATTTCTTCGCAATTATCTCGCTTGGTATATCGCCCATGAATTGTAGTCGTATATAAAGAGGCTTCTTGTTTACAGATAGTGCGTAGTCCTTTTCCGCCGTTTTCTTTGTCAAGTGTTTCTTGATAAATTTTTTGGAATAGCCGTTTTCGATCAAAGTATCATATACAATGCTTAATTCATCTTCAATTACTTCTTCTGAGCATATAGCTCTAACTAACTCTGTGGCTGAGGGTCTTCACTAAATTTCTTTTATACTTGATAGGAACGAAGCTGTGAAAATGTGTATATTATCTTGTCCAAGTGCTCTTTCTATGCAAATTTTTTTATGCCACCATCTGGTTTTCTTGTAAGGAGGACATTCAGGAAGGCGATTAATTCTGTCTTGGGATTCCTCTTCTCACGTGAATTTCATAACAGAGAATGTACTTCATTGAATTCAGTAATTATTGTACTTCTATCAGAACCATTATCACAAAGGATGAAGGTGTCATTCATATATCGGGAATAAAATGAAAGCTTACTGATAAGCTTGTTCAAAGGTTCACTTTCTAGCTTACTTAGAAAGAAATCAGCCAGAATGGGACCCAATGAGGAGCCCATAGCCACCCCGCCGTTAAATTTGAAATTTACATTCATGGTACATCTTAATATCAATTCTTTTAGGATCTCAGTATGTATGCCAATGTTTATCGACAGTTTGTCCACTTGTTCCCCTATATAATTAACTGTTTCTATTAAAGGTACATTTGTGAATAATGATGTTATGTCCAGAGATATCATGGTTTTGTCTTTGATGTTAATATCTTTTATTTTGTCTATGAATTCAAATACATTTCAGTAACTTATCATGCAAGGGTTTGAGAATACTTACTAACCATCTAACTAGAGCATGGTAGGGTGAATTTTGCATATCAACTATTGGTCTTAACGGTACCCCAGGGGTTTTTTATGCACTTTGCGTAGGCTATACAATCTTGGCGTATACGTGCTTGTATTCTTTTCTATTCGACCATTATTATTTCAAAACCTTATAGTGATGTGATACTAAATAACCTGTTCAAGTTGTCGGTACTGCTGCAACTTCAGCTATTTAAGATGAAAAGGTCAGAATTCTGCATACAGACAAAAAAAAAAGTTTGTTCAATTACTCCTTTATTCATGGTTTTAATCGGTCGACGTTATTATTATTATTATTTTTACTATAACAACTTCTAAATGTACCTAGAATTTATTGATTTATCGTCTTGTTTATTCACTCCGTAAACACATCACTTACTATTCCGACTATTATTATTGTTATTACTATTATTATTTTTACAATTTACAACTTCCGGTACTTAATTCGGTTCGAAATCAATTCTGTAACCAATCAAATCGCGGTATACCAACACTTGACAATTCATTCAATGGCTGGGGGGGGGCGGGAGATTTCATCATGACCTGCCTGACATCAGTTAAAGAACCATTGGAAAACCAGCCATAGGGAGGATTGCCAGACAGACAGCTGCTTCTAACTGATATTAGACGTGCCTTGTAATTTCTGAAACGGCTTTTTTTCTGGACGATGATTTCAATACTATCAAAATCAATTTTATGACCTGATTCTGTAACGTAGTGTGTAGACGACCTATAATTGACAAGCTTTTTCAAGCTTTTCTAGTTCATTAACTGAATTTCTCGGTGGTCGAACACACTACACTATAGAGTATGAGGTCACAGAATTGATTTTGATAACATTGAAATCATTTTGCAGAAAAGCATTTCATAGAAATCACAAAAGAACGTCTGATATTCATCAGAAGCACTTCATATCATCCAAATGGAATCCAAATTGTCTGGTGAATAAGAATGATGGACTACAAACAGAATTTGGCCTGGTTACAACATCCCCCCCCCGCACATCCCATCGCCATGAAATCACGAAATCAACACAAAAATGATAAGCAATTTTATTATGTAAACACATGCTCCTGTTATAATTTTATACGCTTTGAGCATCTCAAACACACTTCAGACCTTCATTAACAGTTGTCTTCGCTCAATACTCAAGATCAGATGGCCAGCCAGAAAAGATCACCAACAGGGAGGGATCTCTGGCAATGAGTGAACCAACCAGGAACCGATTGTGAAACAAACAAGCAGGACCAAATGGAGATGGATTGGCCATACTCTGAGAAAACAAACCATCAAGTGACATCACTAGACAAGCCATCGCTCGAGTGGAATCCGAAAGGGAAGCGGCGAGTTGGTCGTCCCACGGTGGGATGACTTGGAGGTCATATGAAGAGGAGATGAAAGCATGTGGGTAGACATGGAGCCAGGTGAAAAGCTGGCAGAAAACAGAAGGCAATGGAGGCGTCCAGCTGAAGCCCTATGTTCCTCTAGGAATTAAAGGATAAAATAATAATAATAATCAAATCCAACAACCTATACTCCTGGTTTTGTTATCTTTACCAATTGGCCAATATGACAACGCAAAGATGACCCCCATATTGAGGAACGATGATTAAGTTGTTGTATACAAAAGCTGAGTGGATTTTGTAAATTCCGGTTTAATAATACTACTACTTTGATAAAGCTATTAGCAGCAGCATACAATAGAGAAACGTCAGTAAAAGCGACAATATCGTTTTGGCTTTCATTCATTGGGAAATACAAAAACTCTTTATAATAATGAATATCATATACCCAATGCCGAAATTTTCTCAAACTGTTAAAAGTCCATTAAATTGGTGAATGGTGACTAGCAGTGGAATCAATCCAGGATAACGCGCATTTCGTCACATTTGGGACTCGTCAGCTATCGTCACAGCATGTACCTCCATTCCCCAGTAGGTGAGTGATGATGTTCCCATCACGGAGGTTCGAACCCAGTGCCCATAGCTTCAAACATCAGCCAAAGCGTTATCCACTAGACCACCGCTTTGGCCACGAGAGCCACTACCTCTTCAGTAACGGGTCATAATATTTATTTATTGAATTGAATTTTAGATTATTTCCGTAGATTGATTGGACCGAAGTGCTCGGTCTCAGTGAACTTGGTTTGAACATATATACATATATAAAATAATATCAATGTTTGTGTAATAATGGATTTATAGGTCGTGGAAAAATTCGAATATATAATTAAAACGCTTTGATTTTCAACATCAATATTATCACCTCTTCCTTATATAATGATCTGATCATAGTTGTCCCGATTATTTATTTTTCATTAAATGTTCAATAAAATTAATTAAGAGGGCTATTTAAAATATGCGAGATTTATTCGTCCTAATTCAAATTAACCAGAGAGAATAGGTCTTTCCTTCACCAGACAGGTTGTGAGTCACACACGTGTGGTTGTGTGTGTGTGTGAGAGAGCATTTAATGAATAGGAGAGATTGCACAAAGTGAATGCATACCTGAACGCTATGATGAAATAAACTTTGTGAAGTACGCTTATGATCTAACAGTTTCAATGGCTGCTAACTCCCAGGTAGATTGTACCAAAATAAATAGCTTTCTGTCGGGAGTCAGTAAATGGTTTGAGTCTAACGATCGTAAACTGAATCCTTCTAAATGTCAAACCGAGTAATTTCAGCTTAAGATGTAAAAGACAGTTAAAAGAAGTCATCGATTCTCATGACAGTTGTAAAATTGACGACAATGATATAGGAATTAAATCAGAAATTAAGTATCTTGGACTCATTCTCTCTTCTGATCTCTCCTGGTCTTCCCATGTCTTAGCAATCTCCAGTAAAATATTCCGCTTGACATTTTACATTAAGAAGTTAAGACACTCGGGTATAACTCAACCCCTCATCCTACAGTTCGTAAACTCTTGCATCCTACCCATTCTTCTTTATTGCTCACCCTTATTCTTTCCTGGTTTGCTTAAAAAAGACTATGTCACAATTCGTAGAATACTGAAGACTGTCAGTAGGGTGAGTGGTGTCCCAGTGGAGCACATAGTTAACGTCGTTATCGATAGGCACTTGACTTCGTGCAATAAATTTGCTAGAGGGATTTCGTCATCTGACTTGGAGCATTCACTTTACCCTCAGCTTTCACCTTGCATCTCCTCAGGTAGAACAAGAAGTAACTTTAGGAAACTGTATGCTCGCACGTCTAAGTATAGAAATTCTATGATACCATACTTGGCACGTATTTTATGTAATGAAAATAGTGTCAGGCAAGAATTAACTAACCTTTTTTCATCTAGTAAATAAACGATTTCCTCCATCCATCCTTATATACCTTCAAGTTTTACTTTTATTATTTCTATTATATTTATGGTCCTGTTGCTTCTTTGTTTTACTCTCATAATTGCAAACACCAACTTATCTCCATGACGGCTGTAATCTTTGTTTTTCCCTTCACCATATCATGTATAGAGAACATTATATTCAATACCACATTGCCAATACTGTGTGACACAAGCCAACGGCAATTTTCACTTGTATTCTTATTATTATTACCCTAGCTGTTATCATTATTTTGTTATCTCCATTTTATATGCTGCATATTTTTGACATTACCTCTATTGTAAATGTGGAAATTTTCCTGTGGGATTAATTTTTATTTATAATTTGAGGAAATTAGATGCAATATTGTGATTAATGCTGAACATTCCATTCTGTGTCACAAGTACTGTTTTTGGAATAAAGTAAATTATTATTATTATTGAGAACAATTTCCAGTCACAAATCACTAACAACATCCTTCGGAGTGAAAATGGGAGTAAGGCAAGGCTGGCTGGCTGCCTACTATCTCCAATGATTAATTTCCTGATTACGGTAGACTGGATAATGCGAAAGACAGTGGCGGGCAACAAGGAGACAAGGATAAAATCAATCCACACGAAAACAACTTGGAGGATTTGGATTTCGCCAATGTGATATAAGTCTGATTTCCCACAAACTGGAAGATATGCAAGTGATAAACAGCAACAAGTTGGCAGAAGAAGCATCAAAAGTAAGATATGAATTCAGGTGAACCTAAAGAAAAAAACAGAGGTGATGATGAAGAACCCGGGCCAACAGCAACAGCCACAGCAACATCAACAGGCAATAATCAGCATAAATGAGCGAAATCTGAAAGAAGCCACCTCCTTTACCTACCTAACTACCAACCGACCTGGGAAGCGTCGTTTCAACTACATGAGGACAGAACTGACGAGGATATCAAAGCAGAGAGGATCGGGAAAGAAAGGCACGCTTTCATTACTCTCAAGTCTGTGTGGAGATCAACACCTAGCACTCAGCATGAAAAATAAGATCTGGATTTTCAAATCCACTACGAAGTTAGTGCTACTCACAACACGGATCAGAGATTTGGCACCGTGTCACGAAGGAAACTTCGAACAAACTACAAACTTTCATCAACAGCTGTCTTCGCTCAAGAATAGATGGCTGGCCAGAAAAGACGAGCAACAGAGATCTCTGGGAACGACGAACCAACCAGGAATGAATTGTGCAACAAATATGCAGGAAGAAATGGAGATGGATTGGCCGCCATACTCCAGAAAAACCAACCATTAAGTGAGTGACATCACACGCCAGGCCATTGCTCGAGTGCAAACCAACAGAATAGGAATCGGCGAGTTGGTTGTCAGTGCGAGGTTGACATTGAGGAGGTTATGCTGAGAAGAGAAGATCAAAGCTTGTGGGCAGACGTGGAGCCAGGTGAAAAGGTTGGCCCGTAGAGCATTCAGCTACTTGGACCCGATTCATTGGCCAGTGCATGGATTCTAACTTCTACGAATTCGTGATTTAGCGCGATTAGTGACTTGCTAAAGGACAGAGTTTCCTGGAGTTCTGGTGAGAAGTCGTGACCAGTGAGCTCCAACCAGTCAAGTGTGAGAATATCGATTTCCCACTGATGACAGTCGTTGGTTGTCGTGCTAAATTACGAATTGGTAGAAGTTAGAATTCATGCACTGGCCAATGAATCGGGTCCCAGTGGCTGAATGGTATACGAGATTGCCATGTAACCAGAAGGTATTGGGTTTCAACCCAACGATACCATATTTGACCCGTGTTCTATGTGACAGAGACAATGTTAAGCGCGAAACCTATGACTTGCTTTGTTGCTAATAACATAATTTTGCCCCTTTTATTTCTCTCTTATTTGTATTCTGTAGTGAACACCTTCTTAAAAATACTTAGCTTGGCTTAATTTTTTGTACTTTATTCTATTCTTTCTTTTGTATATCTACTGGTTCCGACTATATTTATCACTATGATTATTACAAAATTTTCCTGTCATTAACCATCATATAATATTAGTTTTGTGACTGTCTTTTGTTCGGCAATATTAAACTGACAATCTTCGTTGTGAACGCCGTTATCACCATCCTAAAAATGTTTGTATTATGCATGATTACTCACACTATCACTACAAACACCGCATTAGTGCTGACAATAAAAAGCAACAACCTGAAAATGTTTATTTTATGATTGTTTAGTGTAGTTCAATCAAATTAACTGATCATCCTGGCTATAAACATTCTCAAGAACATTTCATAACTTCTAGTATGACTATAGCTGTTACTGTTCACCACGCATACACATATCATAGCTTCCAATACTGAGGTATTATTTATTATTGTTGTTTATTTTCCTTTCTACTTCTTGGTATTTTTTCGCATTTTTGTTATTTTTGTGTTTTTTTTGTTGTTGTTTTTTATATTTACTTTTTGAAATACTCTCCTTTTAAATGTTTGATAAAATTAGATGCAATAATGTAGATAACCGCTGAAAATTCCACACTGTACCACTAGTACTGTTTCTGGAATAAAGCAAACTATTATTATTCTACTTTTACTTTCGGCCAATAGACGACACATATGTTTGGGAGGCCCATCGGTCGGAAACACTGAACCCGGACTCTTCTCCTGCTCAGGTTGGTACACAAAAGTAAATATAAGTAGGAAATTCATGTCGGCATTTGTGAGTAAGATAACAATGGCTTAGCCATAGAATGTTCGCCAACCACGCCTCATGTGATCCGGGGTTCGATCCCCGGATCTCGCCACAGACGCACTTCTTTACCTCTTTAAGCCTGTAATAAGACCGGCAAAGAGGGAAGGTTGGGCATGAGCTGGTTAGCAACCCAATCCTGTAAAAACAAAATAAACACCACTGCTACCGAAATTTCAAAAGAGCTCTATTCTGAAGCGCCACGATGTTCCAGCACTGGGAACGTAAATGAATAGGAAAAAAGATAAATAAATAAATAAATAAACAACCTCAAAGAAGTAAAAACTCACTGGTCAAAATCAATAATCAATTCATGGATTTGAAGAAAAGTCTTTATTGATTCGACATCTTGTAATTGTTTAGCATCAATCTTCTGTGGTTCAATGGATACACATTCTGTTATTGCGCCACATGGAATAAATATAAATGAAAAGATAAAGTCAATGACTCGCATATGATTACGTAATCAATTAAATAATTATAGCAATATTGTAATATTAGAAGGCCAGACACAAAAGCAAAGGTATAAGTTATAAAACTTGGACACTGTGGTAGTAGTAGAGTATAACTCCATTATAGATAGATAAGATTTTATTTTGACAAACCGTTACACAGTGTAGTGTTATACAGTAATATGAACTGATGCGACCACGTTTCGAGCACAAACTATAGACACTCATAATCATGTCAAGGCACTAATCACACAACTCTCTTGCTTAATTTATATTCATGAGTGGAACTGATTAGACATTTGAATAAAAATCAACCAATATAGGATAATGTGCATTCAGAAATAATAATAATATGAGTGTTATCAGTGATTAATTACAATCAGAGGAGAAATAAGACGAGTGTTTTTATAGTCAAAATAAATAAGTAACTTGTTAGAATGTTGTGATTTATATGAATTGAAAGAGAATTTTAAGATTATTTATTATCCTCCTCTGATTTGACTGACTGGTGGTAATAATATCTTCCATATTTCTGGTATTTGCATTGAGTCATTTTTTCTTTGGTCTCTACAGTAGATGATTTATATTCTCTTTATTTTTTATTTTTTTTCTTTTGGCCTTTTTCGATCTTCCTAATGAACTTTATAGGATAGTTAGTTATTTAACACCAACCAGCTATTCTTCTATCTGTTTCATTTCATCGTATAGGCTTGTTTACCTTCTATTTGTTTTTTTTTGCAATCTAACACCGTGCTAATTCTCCTTGTTCAATTTCCTATTCAAATGTGAATTTTATTCTTCAACTAGTGTGAGTTTATATGTGTCAAGAAGCTAGAGGGAGATATGTTCTGTTTTTAACACTCTGTGTGTAAGTGTCACCGACAAATCTCTACCATATTTTTGAAGTAGGATTAAATGTATTAAGAGCAATATTTTCCCTACCAGCTGTTCATAAATATATCTGCTACGATAGGGTATATTTTCAAGTGATCAATATGTTCAGATAGATATATCGTATTCTGCTAGTAATGCAGTATTGAAGTGTGGGAATATGATGGGATAATATTCCCTTGAAATACAATGTTTGTATTACAACACCAGAATATATGATTTAAATACTTCACTAAAAGGTATTGTAAAGGATACTATAAGGTAATTGGCTACTACTACTTACCTAATACTTGGTACAAAAACACATGGAGTTTGAACCTTACCGTAGGGTACCACGTGGGACAGACATTGGGCTTCAACAGTGCACATCTCTCCATATTTCATCGAGTTCTCTGCAGTCGCCTTAACATGACTCCACTACTACACCCATAAACTCTCAAGCCACATCGCCAAATTCATACTGAGAAGTATTTAATGTCAAGACCCTCTGCCAAGTCGGACAACAGGCATCACTAGCAAGAACTCTGGCAACTCGAGCCATGAAAGGACGGCGTTACTCATCGTTGTCTTTACATAGTCTCAGCTTACGCCCCAACAGACTAAAGTTCAGATGAACGAAAGGATGATTTCTACCTGAAACTGTCTAATTTCCTGCAAAAAGCAAAACGTTCAGATATGGTTGTTTCAGCAGGCGACTTCAAAGCCCAAGTAGGGAAGTTGTGCCAGACTAAGAAGTATATAGGTGATGCGTATGGAGTTCCCTGCCGACGAACTGACAATGGTGATCGTCTTCTACAGTTTTGCTCAGAAAATCATCTGTTTCTAGTCAGCACTAACTTTAGGCACAAAGAAAGACACTGTGTAACCTGGCAACCTCCATCACTAAATCAACGCTGGACTCAGATACACCACACAGCCATAGGGTATCGTTGGCGAGGATCAAAAGAAAACTGCCGCTCTTATTGGAACACGTGCGTAGACTCTGATCAGGCTTTGGTTCACGCACATTTATGCCTACGAATAAACGGACATGGGAAATTGCTGGCAGCGAAACAGTTACGTCCCCGACTAGATCGAGACTTTGAGTACCTATTAGAGGAAGAAGTAGCGAAACAAGTATCTGAGGTGGACAGCAGGACTTCCCCTGATGTCGCCTGGGACATCATACAGTAACCTGTAGACACAGCTGTAAAAGCTGTTAGTAACCTGAAACCTAAAGTTATTAAGAGCCAGTGGATTGCTACCACCTCATCCGAACTGATTGACGCAAGAAGACTGATTCGGGCGAGCTCCGATTATGATAAAGAGCGAAAGCTACTCAAACACAAACTAACAAGAAGCCTTCGTAACGACCATGAACAGTGGTGGTCGACAAAACAGAAAGAGGTGGATTGTTTAAGCCAGCCATGTAGGAAGGTGTGGACTGGCTTCCTAGTTAAGGTCCTCAGGACGTAAACACCAATGGCTGGAAACAACCGGCGATATGGCTCAAAGTGATCGTTCTCAATGGCTGGCTGGTGCAGATGCATCCACTCCTTGTGACTTATAATTGATATGTATCCACATATATATATTTATGTGTGTGTGTGTGCATGTTGGTCTCTCTTTCTGTTTGCTCGCTTAGTCTGTGACCATTTCACTTGTGTGAACTTGTCTCCTTTAATAATGTATATTCTCCTTATATTATATTATATATAATATGAGTGTTTGTTGACATGTCTGCTATATTCGCTATGTATATTTGGATCGACACTCCATTATAATTAGCCATTCATGTTAAGACTGTCTAATGATTTGTTCCCACGCTTTGTCTGGAACATTCATATATATTTCGCATACACAATTTGTGTGAACTACTTTACTTTACTTACTTACCACTTTGGTGTGAGACCATTTATTTTCGTCTCCTTGTGTTTGGACAATAGAAGTATCATCGCAAACCTAGTGGTCTTCTGATTTCCGCCTTCTCGCGTCAGGACTATTAATTTCTCGACCAGTCCATAACAATAATTTAGTCGACGAGTACATAACAATAATACCCAATAAAACTATGTTGTTCTTTCATATTACTATTCTTTTTGTCTCATTTCTCTGTTTACTGTCTCTTTTTGCATTTTTTTACTTATTTCTCTTGGTTTGTGTGCTACATGGAGGGAACTGCTTCATATCAGTGCAAAGTTTTATGTTGAAAACAGACAGAGACAGACAGACATAAACTCTCATCTCCTGCTCTTCCTCGTGCAATCTTCGCTATGTTACCGTTGCATAAACCTCCCAACACATCGTTTTCCACTCGAACTTCCTGGTCGAGGGTTTGAGTGGCGTTCGGTCGCGGAGAGAAAGAAGACAGATATACATGGAGTTGACAAGAAGACACTGGAAGATTTGAACTTCGCGGATGATTCATGTCTAGAGTCACACAGACTTGGAGACCTGCTTGAAGATCCTCTTTCTTTTCTTGTTCCACGTTGATTGTAGAACTGTGAGTATCATTGGATAATTGTGACCTTCCTTCCTTCCTTCCTTTGGAGTTGAATCTTGCTGTCATGATCCTGGATGAAGCGACTGGTTCGAATTGCATTAGGGCTTTGACTACCACTGATGGCACAAGGATAGCCATTCACTCCCTCACTGTGCACGTGGTTGCCGTCTGGGTGACGAGACCGGAGAAGATTCACCAGTTGACAATGTTGCCAGTCCACATCCATTTCATGCGCTTTCTCAGATACCCCGTACTTCTAAGCCATATCTTCGCATCTCTTTGGCTACCTCTGGACAGCCTTCCCAGCCAGTCGCGTACATTATAAAGGACATTCCTCGTACTCATTCTTACTTTTGCTTTCATCGAGAGAAGACACATTGGTTGACTGACCTCTCCGATTCCGGCAAAGAATACGATTTTTGTTATTTGAAATTTTTGTATTTTTAATATAAATTTTCTGTGTATTGAAATTTCTTCAACGGTTTGACATACATAGTAGTGTGGGGTTGCTAGCCCCACACGTCCAACCCTCCCTTTTTTACCCGGTCTTGGGACCGGCTAGAAGACTAGCGAGCTAGTTTTTCAAGACCTGCAATGGCATCGTGAGCCACTAAAACCATCCAGGGAGACACAACAAGGGGAAACACAACGAGTTGGGCATCGGTCGGAGAATGGCATGGAGGATATGGTGTGAATCGGAGATGACAGCTTATCAGCAATCATTCAGCCAGGTGAAAAGAATTGAAGATAACAAGGTGGAATGGAGATATGTGCTGCAGAAGCGCTATGTTCCACACTCGGAACCTAACAAAATATTAATAATTATAATATTAATAATAACACTCAACTCTTTGATGTATATATATATCTAAGAAATGCAACATGCATACAAAGCTCAAGATGTCAGAGTTCTGGCCAGTGCAAATCAGCTACCGATTGAGTATAAGGTTCACGTATGGAAAGCCACAATGTGACCCTAGTAAAAGAGGGCCTTAAGCGACTGAAAACACTGCTCTCTTCCTTGATGCATATGAAATAGTTGTAGGGTTAAGAGGAAATAAAACAGGATGAGGCAGTAAAATTTGAATAAAGCTCATTTACTCCAATCATACTTTTCATGTACCGGAAGGCCAGAGAGCTACATTCGTGTTTATGTGAGGTCTGATAATACTTACAATTAGTTGTCTAGACTGAATTAGGTGGAGAGGGTCTCGAACCAAACGACCAAGTGGAGTGATTAAGTTACTTAGCCATGTGAAATATTGGAAATATTCCTTTTGTTGCCAAGACAAATTACTAAAAATTTGCGATTTGTACAGCTTGAGAATGATATCGCTGAAAAGAGTAACTCTTTGCTGAACACCTTTTCTTCTCTATGACTGAATGGGAATTTTCAAGTTATGTTTTATATGTTCTAACTGACTGAGACTATACAGACGGTTGATACATCATGGAAATATTCAAATCAATCAGAAAAAGGACTGTTTCTTGGGTAATGATGTTAAAATTTTCACGTGTTGCTTTGCAGGAACTTGACTGCTCAGAGTCTTGATCATGAACTGACATCGGTCAGATCATTAGAAAGCCAGCTGGAAGTACTGGAGAGTCTTTTCGCCCTATTTGCGACCCTTTAGAAGAGTGCATTCACCGGGGTTTGAACTCAAGACCTTCTAATCGCGGTGTAATCTGTAAAAGTTGGAATTCATGAGGTGGTGATTGAGTCAGGTCCCAGTAGCTGAAATATCAACATTTCGAGAAGGTCCTGGATTAGAACCCTGGTGTAGACGTGCACACTGATGAAGGCCCCCGCACCAGGACGAAACAGTTGTGCAGTAGATCCTGGTTTTTCGGTGATTCTCTAAATGATATCAACACGTGATCGTATCTATGATCTTAAAATTTCACGGGAATATACTCGAGATCAGCTGCAGTCAATTTGTGCGGAAGTTAGTATAATTCTTGGAGTTTCATTTGGGTAAAAAATAGAAACTACCGTAAAATAAATAAGTCAATAGGTGCCATTTTCTAGATTGATCATTCTTATACTTTACCCTTCAGTTCTGAAAGACATTTTACGGTTGCCACACCCCTGAATGTTCACAGGTGTATCTATCATTTATCGATTATTTTTTTTATCAATCTGATATCTGACCTTGCAAAGGCTAAATTTCTGTGCAAAGTTTGACGTTGAAAACTCAGTAAGTTAGACATTTTAACTTAGAAATAGTAAAACCTTTTCTTTATAATAATAATTATTATTATTATTACCACTATTTTTACTATTTATTACATATCACGTGTGTGTCGTGTTCACCGAGACATGTCAAGTTAATATATGTGTAAAACTTGGGCACTGTGGTATTACGTAATTCCATATTAGTTTGATTATTAAATGTTTCACTGTGTGATACATTTAATAATCAAACTAATATGGAGAGACATGTCAACTTTTAGAGAAAGAAATACATCACACACACATACACATACACACATGCACACACACGAAGGGAATCACAAGTAAATATTACCACTAATATCAATGTCACTATGCGTTATGTTGAAAATATTTTCATCATGTCTGTGTCTTAACGTTACTCACAGGCGACATAGCCCATACCATACGAAATTTTAAAAATGCATGTAAAACAAATCAATATTAATTTTCTACAGTTTGGTTTGTAAGGCTTAGTTTTGTTTTTACGAGTTGATCACAGATTGATATACGCGCATGCCTTATATAACCGGAAGGTCGTAAGTTCGAACCCCCCCCCCTGTGGTGTGGGTGCGTACAGCCGATGACTCCCAAACTAGGATGGAAGAAACAGCTGCCCAGTACTCACTCCATTGCTGACTTTCAATGGTTCTTTAACTGATATCAATCCTTGATCACTTCGTAAAAATTAATATTAATTGAAAAATGTAATTAGCGCATACAGACTGTTAAATTACACAAACAAATGTGTGTGTGGTTTATTGGTTGGAGGAATTCATCATGAGAGCTAGCTGACACACCAGTAAGAGAATCATTGCAAAAACCATCCACCAGGGTGTACTGGACAGCTGATCCCTCCGTCCTAGTTTGGGACTCCGCTTCAGCAGTACGCATCCACTGCACTAGGATTCGAACCCAAGTAAGACCTTCTGATTACAAGGCGAGCAAGTAGCAGATCATTAACACAGCTACTGGAACCCGATCCAATGGTTCTTGAATTCTGAATTCTGCCAATCCACGACATAGCGCGACCATTTCGCAATGTCTTCCTTCGATGTGTGAGTGTTACTGCCTCATCTTCGACCTGCTGCACCCCCCAACTGGTCACGGCTTCCCACTAGAACTCCAGGTAACTAACTGCCTGAATAGGGCCAGTCGCTAGGGAGCATCAGATAATTTTTTCAAGGGCGAAGTTAAACTTTCGACACCACTAACTACCAATCAGCGAATTATCCAATGAGATTCACGAACGATGTCGAATTATCCAATGAGGTTCACGAACGCAGTTCAATGTTGTATAGCGCTTGATTCATTTCTAATGCGTGACCTTACAAGGCTATTGTTGCAATTCGAGGAGGTTAGCGTTTTCCAGTATTTCCTGGATTTGAGTTGCTCCGGAAAGAGCGAATTTGTTTGTGTGGTGGTATCATGACTTTTAAAAGCTATACCAAATCAACTGATGGGTTTGTTCATCGTTGTGCTATATGTTTGAAGCCTACTAACACTAGAGAGGGTATGCTGATAATTTTAATATTTCGTAGGAACTTTTTTCGCCAGGTTGCTTCTCTTCCTAAGGATAGCAGATAGAAAAGCAACTACTCTTATACCTATTGTTAACAGAATTGTTAAGCGGGGGTCAATCATACACACGGACGAGTGGAAAGGCTACAATTCGCTGTCATCTCCGGGATATATTCATCATAGAGACAACCATTCAAGTGATTTTGTGGATCCCGTTACGAGGACACATACAAATTCTAATGAAGGATTTTGGGACAGGTTGGAAAATAGGATAAGGGATATAAATGGATCTCAAAAGGATCTCATTTATAGTCATTTGGATGAATATATGTACAGGATATGGTGTAACTTCTCCATTGACAGTCCCATGCTAAACTGGGAGATGTTTCTCTCACATGTTCGAGAAAGATATCCCATGTAACCTTTTTTATTATCTATTTTATGCTTTTTTCCTATAAATATACATTTCCATTCATCATATATGCCTCTTTAATGTGATTGGTCCGTTCGAGGTGGTTTGCTGATTGGCTGTTAGTGGTGTCTTAAGTTTAACTTTGCCTTTTCAAGTAATGGTTTTGTAGAGATTTTGTGCTTGATTGGTCGAAGGATTTCATCATGAGCTGACATCAGTTAGGTTTTCCAGTGGTTCTGTAACCAATGTCAGTCCATGATGAAACCTGAGTTCAATTTTAAATAATCAAATCGCAAGCATAGATGAGGACAAAAAAATAAATTCAGGGCCATGAAAAAAAGGTATCAGAAAAAAATTTGCAAATAAAAGTTTCCTTCAATGGTAGGGAAAGATTGATAAAACTTTGATTTTTTTCCAATGAATGCTCAGTTTGGCTTTTAGTCATTACCTCCTCGACGAGGGTGACATGCAGAGGAGATCAGAGACTCCATACGGAATCCAAAGGAACGATAACATATATAATTTTCTCTTATCATAGCTTGATTCCAGACAGTATAATTTGGTAGAAGTATGGAATATTTCCAGCATGTGATATCAATAGCCCAAATTTAGCAGACCGACCAGTGTCTGCTAATCTGGTTTCAACATAGAACTTCGTATATATGTGCGCAGCAGTTCAAGTCACCACACTCCACTCCATGTAGAACACAAACCAAGAGAAGAGAGTAAAAACAAGCATAAAATAGAGACAGCAAACAGCCATATGAGGTAAAAAGAATAGTAATATCGAAGAACGACATAGTTTTATTGGGTATTATAAGTCACAAGGATCGGATGCATCTGCGCCAGCCAGCCATTGACAACGATCACTTTGAGCCATATCACTGAATGTCACCAGCCATCGGTGTTTACCGTTCCGAGGACCCTAACCAAAACGCCACTCTAAAACTTTTTACGTGGCTTAAACTAGCTGTTGTGGATTTGATTGACTGATGAAGACATGTTTTGGCCTAACCACCACTGGCTCTTTTCCAACCTGATCAATCCTATGTTAGCTAACATTGCCCATTGTCGACAAAGGCTATGGATGGCTACGCATGCATACGTAACACATGTCCTAACCATCCTAACCGATGTAATTTGACAGCCTCATCGACTGATTTCGCCTCTTAGTACCTAGCACTCGACGCCTAACCTCAATGTTGATCACCTTATTATACCACCTCACACGGGAGATAGAACGCTGACACCTATAATCGAAGATAGCTAGCTGGCCTTTTCATATCTTCCACTCTCAATGGCCAACTCTCACAGCCACCCATAAAGGAGGAAGGAGCGAACTGCTAAGCAGTACACCCACCCTTTGGTCGATAGCCAACCGGATATCACGTCTACTGTGCCAGAGACGGCGTAAACTGACATATGCGAAACTAGCTCTCTGTATCCGTACTGAGATTTAATCAGAGATCAACCCGTTGGCACTGGCTGATGCAACTTCCCAAATAAGTGGAGCAGTAAACGTGCTCTACTACTTCACTTCATATTTCTAAACTGCAATTAACAAACACGTTAATATAGACCAAATATATCAACTAATAAAAAGTAAATCAGGTGACCAGAAAGTTTAAAATCCAAGTCAGTAGAAAACGGTCAATACATATCTAAAAATGGTTACTGGGAGACGCAGTTATATCACTCATGAAGAAATTTAAATTATTTCACTTTATGCTAAATATTGCGCTGAAAGGGGATGTTGTCCAGAAGGAAGACGACGAAAGCTCCACTGCAACTAAACCAACCAGCTCCTCAGAGGTCACACTATTCATTACACAAAACATTTGATGCTCAGTAGTGGATCGACAGTTACCACCTGGAGTTCTAATAGGAAGCTGTGACCACCAGTAGGGTATACATACAGAAGGTTGATAAAGGTGAGGACAGTTACACTATCGAAGAAGACATTGTTAAATGATCGAGATATGTTGTGAAAAGATAGAGAGACAGACACACGCAGAGACAGACAGACATATATAATATGAGTGATTCAGCGATACACCACCTTGTCCTTTTTACTTCTTATCTCTTAGTGAGATATATGTTAATTAAGTGTACTCATGCTACACAACAGACAATAAACAATTCCTGGACTTTAGTCTTCATTCTTCGTATCGTACTCATGTATTTGTTTGTTTATTTACTCATAACAAACACCATTTGTAAACAATAAATGAGAGAAAAGGTCAACAACAACAACAAAAGGTTTCTATAAAAATTCAGTAAACAAAGAGAATATGGAGAAAAACAACTTTAGCCATATGGCGCTTAAAAACTCAACGCTTCTCAACATATCATTGTTTGGTTAATGACAATGAAATCTCAGTTAGAGAAACTTGCGAAACTGGGACAGCTGCTTCGTCGTCTTTGCCCAGGACTCCTTCTCCTCCTCCTCCTCTTCCTCCTCCTACAGCTCAGTACTATATATGTCTGTCAGTCAGTCTGTTTACAACATAGAACTTTGCACTGATGTGCAGCAGTTCAAGTCGTCACACTCCACTCCATGTAGCACACAAACCAAGAGAACAAAGTACAAGAAATGAATAATAGAGACAGTAAACAGAGGTGTGAGACAAAATGAATAGTAATAACGTAGAACAATATAGTTTGATTGGAAATCATAAGTCACAAGGAGTGGATGCATCTGCACAAGCTAGCCAGTCATTGAGAACGATCACTTTGAGCCATATCACCAACTGTTTCCAGCCTTCATTGGTTTTTACCGTCCTGATGACCCCAACCAGACAGTCAGGAAGTCTACACCTTCCTATGTGACTAGCTGACTTAAACTAACTGTTGTGAATTTCATTGTTTGGTGCCATGTTTTGGTTTGACTGCCACTAGGTCTTTTCCAACCTAACATTATGTCACCTAATATCACCATTGTCGAGGAAGGCGATGACTAGGCATATGTAACACATGTCCTAACCATCACAGCCTCGTCGATTGATTTCCCCTACCTCCTTACCTAGCACTCCACGAGGCCTAACCTCAATATTGCTCACCTTATTATACCACCTCACACGGGAGATAGAACACAGACACCTATGACCAAGGACAACTAGTCTCTTCATGTCTTCTACTCTTAATGGCCAGGTCTCACAGCCATATAGGAGGACGGAGCGAACCGCTAAGCAGTACACCCTCCCATTGGTCGATAGCCAGCCGGATATCACGTCTACGACAGATATGGCGTAAACTGACATATGCGAAACTAGCCTTCTGTATCCGTGCTGAGATTTCGTCAGAGATCAACCCATTGGCGTTGGCTGATGCAACTTCCCAGATAAGTGGAGAGGTCTACATGCTCTACCACTTCACTCCATATTTCTAAACTTGGAGTCAGTGTGGTCCAGTCATGTAACATCATCTTACATTTGGTGGGAGCGAATCGCATGCCAAACATTCGTAGATTTCTGCTCAGCTTAAGGTGTTCAGAAAACTCTGATGCATTTTATCAGTGTCTTCACCTAGAAGGACTATGTCATCATCTGCATATTGTCAGTCAACGAGATTATTCCCAGATGGTAGCAGGTCAATCCCTGAGTCGCTGAAGTCACTTAGGGTGAAGTCCATCAGTACATCTATGATGAAACTGAACAGAAATGGGGATTGAGGGTATCCCCGATGGAAACCACTATTTGTCACCACTTCAGATGACAACTCGCCTTAAGCCCTCACCTGGCTGCATGAGTTCGAGAAGAGCGCCTTGATCAGTGCAATGTATTTCCTCGGAATTCCCTTTACAGCCAAGCATCACCAGAGTACCCCTCGGTCGACAGAATCGAATGCCGCCTTCAGGTCAAGAAATATATTGATTGTCGGACGCCGGTAGGAATCCCTATGTTCTTTAATCTGTTGAAGGATGAAGATATGATCAATACACCCTCTTCCTGGTCTAAAGCCTGCCTGGTTCCCTCGTGTTTGAGCCTCCCGAGCACCACTTAGTCTACGCATGATTAGTGAGCCTAGGACCTGAGATACCAGATTAGTCTTTGATTATCACAGGAAGACTTATCTCCCTTCTTGTATATGAGGATAATCAGTGACTTACACCAACCCGATGGGACTACTGCTGATTCCCAGACGCTGCCTAGAACCTCAGTTAATGCAGACAGTAAACTGTCTCCACTGTACTTAAATACCTCCGGAGTCATTTCATCAGGTCCTGCTGCTCTGCCTTGTTTCAGATTGGAGACAGCTTTAGTAACCTCAGTTAGGGACGGAGGACCTGAGTCTATATCCCATTCAGGGAGTTGTTGGGTGTTCTGAGCACCTACTGCTGTCATCTGGCGCTGTTCTTGCCAGTTATATCAAAGAGATTGATCTAAATATTTATGTGAATGACCGTTTCACCCGTCTAGTTTTCCGAAAGAAAACCGCAATCAAATATCTGTCTTAATCCTTTCACAATATGCATAATATATCAAGTTATTTCACTTGATTTTTGTTTACCTGAGCCGTGTCCTTTCAACTAGATGCAGCAAGTGGATGAGCATATCAGAGACAGAGAGGATAGGAAAAGCAAGCGGCCAGGCCTTCATTACACTTAAATCTGTGTGGGGACCTACAGTACTCAAATATCACCTGTAAAAACATCCTAATGTTTGAATACCAATGTCAAGTCAGTCAGTATTTCTGTGTATAACTCAGAGAGACAATCTCTATGCTGAAGACTGTCTTCAGAATAACTATTTGCTCAACACCAGAGATCAGATGGCCAGAAAGGATGCACAATCAAAAGGGCTCTGCCGATGAACCCACCAAGAATATATCCAGAAAACAAAATGTAGGGAGATGATGAATAGGCTGGACATACATTGAGGAGACTATCGAGTGAAATCATCAACCTTCAGGACTTCGAACATAACTCCAGTGGGAAGCAAAGAATAAGCATAGATCCGATGGGGAAATGAAGGGGATCATGCGAAGAGGAGATGAAAGTTTGTGAACAATCGGTTCAAAATGATGACAAAGAACTGGTCGGAGTGGAATGATGTGTCAGTATAGCTCTATATTCCCCTCGGAATTCAAGATGTGAACAATGATAATCATTGGCGATAAGAAGACGTAATTTATCTGGATCATGTAATGCTGTATTTACGAAACACACATTTCGAACAATCTGATCACACATACGGATTTCTCATAGGAAGGGAGGTGAGAAAATAGACTGCTTAGGTCAAGTTCAAAAGGTCGCTATATTGAAGGTCGAGATAACAATGAAGATCAATCACTAAACCCAAATAACAAAGGTAATAGTACATCTGCCCTGACCAGTATAAAAAAAGTTTACCAAGTTCATCAGAAGATATAAAGTAGTCAGTGGAACACCAAGACCCACTTTCCAAATCGCCACTAAGCAAAACGTGTACACCCTAGAAGGAGCATCATAACAACTTGACAACTAGACAAAGATTGAACGCTGTTGTGGTTAAAAACACTTTTTATGCAGCTAATTTCATAATAATTTCTTTTTTTGATTTTTGATTTACAGCTTAATTCCACACTGTATTTTTGATACAAGTATGGAATTTTCAGCATGGATATCGGTAGCCCAAATTTTTGCAGGCCGACCATTGATATCAGGTGTGCGTCGGGAGAGGATCAAACCTCGGACCATGTGCATGGTTGGCGAGAGTCTTAGCCACTGCGCCACCAACGCAATGAGAATGTGAAGCCAATATATCCATCCATCTAAGCCCTCAGAACATGCGAAAAGTGATGCCAGATCCCACTGTATTTACCAATTTGAGTGTACGTGTGGACACACATACATAGGAGGGAGGACTCATCGATCTCTCCAAGTAAGGACTGGCTACAGAGCATAATCCTAATATAAAACAATTAGTTCCCTTTATGAATTTAGATAAAGCAATAAGAAGACGTAATTTATCTGAATCGTGTAATGTATTTGCGCAACACATTTCGAACAATCTGATCACACACGGACTTGTCGTAGGCATGTATATATACACAAAATTAATAAAGAGGTAAGAGGTGAGAAAAATAGACTTAGGTCAAGTTAAAAGGACATATTCAAGGTCAAAAAATAAAAATGAAGACCACTAAACCAAATAGCAGAGGTAATAGTACATCTGCTATGGTATCAAAACAAAATTTACCAAGGAAGGTTTAATGTGATGACAAATTGTTTTTGGACGCATAAAGGTGGCTTGAACTTTCCAATTGATAGCTAGGGCTCCCACAAACTTTAGGATACGCCCCAAACACGTTTTATAGATAGGTTTAAAAGATCTGTTAACATCAATTTTATGACCTGTCTCTATAATATGTTTCGCAATAGAAGAGCTGTTCTCACCGTTAATAGGTTCTGATGATTCCATTTGTTTCTGGAGCCATTTTGGAATATGCTCTGAAGCCCTTACTTGCAGAGATCGATGAGTCCTCCCTATGTATGTGTGTCCACACGTACATTCAAATTGGTAAATACAGTGGGATGTGACGTCATTTTTCGCATGTTCGAAGGGCTTAGATAGATATAATGGCTTTACATTCTCTATTATTATGATATTAGCTGCATAAAAAGTCTTTTTAACAGCAGCGTTCAGCCTTTGTCTAGTTATCAAGCTGCTTTGATGTCCCATATAGGGTAGCTTGATGTACACGTCTTTCTTAGGGGCGAGTTGGAGAGTGGGTCTTGGTGTTCTGACTACTTTATATCTCCTGATGAACTTTTCTGGATAATTGTTATCAACCAGAGTTTGTGTCAATATTCTTTCCTCTTCATCAAGCGTGTCTTAAATCGAAAACGTGCCACTTTATAAAAGGTATGTAGATGATATCGTAATCATCAGTGATAAGCCTTGTTCTGCCACCTCAATTTTAAATCGAATGAATGAAGTTCAGAATAGCATATCACTTACATCTGTAGAAGAGGAAGATAATTGTTTATCTTTCCTAGACATATTGCTTAGTCGACGGCTTGATGGGTCAATAAAAAGATCTATTTATAGAAAACCTACCTGGACAGGACAGTATCTTAATTACCACAGTTTCTGCCCTATTCGGTACAAAAGAGGCTTAGTAAGGTGCCTCTTCAGTAGAATCCGACGAATATGCACTGAAGACACGCTTGATGAAGAAGAAAGAATATTGACACAAACTCTGGTTGATAACAATTATCCAGAAAAGTTCATCAGGAGATATAAAGTAGTCAGAACACCAAGACCCACTCTCCAACTCGCCCCTAAGAAAGACGTGTACATCAAGCTACCCTATATGGGACATCAAAGCAGCTTGATAACTAGACAAAGGCTGAACGCTGCTGTTAAAAAGACTTTTTATGCAGCTAATATCATAATATTAGAGAATGTAAAGCCATTATATCTATCTAAGCCCTTCGAACATGCGAAAAATGACGTCACATCCCACTGTATTTACCAATTTGAATGTACGTGTGGACACACATACATAGGGAGGACTCATCGATCTCTGCAAGTAAGGGCTTCAGAGCATATTCCAAAATGGCTCCAGAAACAAATGGAATCATCAGAACCTATTAACGGTGAGAACAGGACCTAGCTCTTCTATTGCGAAACATATTATAGAGACAGGTCATAAAATTGATGTTAACAGATCTTTTAAACCTATCTATAAAACGTGTTTGGGGCGTATCCTAAAGTTTGTAGAAGCCCTAGCAATTGGAAAGTTCAAGCCACCTTTATGCGTTCAAAAACAATTTGTCATCACATTAAACCTTCCTTGGTAAATTTTGTTTTGATACCATAGCAGATGTACTATTACCTCTGCTATTTGGTTTAGTGGTCTTCATTTTTATTTTTTGACCTTGAATATGTCCTTTTAACTTGACCTAAGTCTATTTTTCTCACCTCTTACCTCTTTATTAATTTTGTGTATATATACATGCCTACGACAAGTCCGTGTGTGATCAGATTGATCCAAATATGTTGCGTAAATACAGCATTACACGATTCAGATAAATTATGTCTTCGTATTGCTTTATCTGAAATTCATAAAGGGAACTAATTATTGAATTGGATTTTTTGATTTTCCCGTCGATTGATTGGACCGAAGTGCTCGGTCTCAGGTTGACATGTCGGCTTCTTGTGTTCGAGCCTCGGTGGGAACATCATCACTCACTGAGAAATGCAGGTACATCCAGCTGACGAGTCCCAAATAGGACGAAATGCGCATCCTGGATTCCGCTGCTAGTCACCATCCACCAAGGGAACTAATTGTTTAAGATATTAATTGGCAGAAGTTGAAATTCATTGGCTAGCTAGGTCCCAGTGCCTAAATAGTCAACAAACTCGTCTTGTAATCAGAAGATCCCGGGTGGACGCGTACTGATGAAGAATCCCGAATATAGAGAACGAAACAGCTGTTCAGTACTCTCTGGTTGGTTTTCCAATGGTTCCTCTAATTGATATTATCAACTAGTGAACGAACCTGTAGCCAATCAAATCCTAGCAAACCAAAACTTCATAATGAAAAATTGATGCTCACAGGAAAAGTTACCTGGAGTTCTGTAGTGAGACATCCTAACCAGTGGGGTCCACAAAGTTTGACAAGAAGACAGTTTTATTTGCCCATGACATTGGTTGATCTAATGGTTTACAAGCTAGCCTGTTAACCAGAAGGTCCTGGGATCCAACCCCTGTGGTGTCTGCTAATGATGATTCCCAGACTAAGACGGGCAATGTTAGCTGATATAGGGTCAGGCTGGAAAAGAGATAACTAGTGGTGGTCAAACCGAAATATGGCCTTCCCAGTCAATGAAATCCACAACAGTTAGTTTCAGCCAGCCAGTCACGTAGGAAGGTGTAGACTTCCTGACTGGTCGGGGTTCTCGGGACAGTAAAACCCAATGAAGGCTGGAAACGATTGGTTATATGGCTCAAAGTGATCGTTCTCAATAGCTGGCTAGCTTGTGCAAATGCATCCACTCCTTGTGACTTATGATTTCCAATGAATCTGTTTTGTTCTTCGTTATTACTATTCCTTTGTCTCACACCTCTGTTTACTGTCTCTATCTGTTATGCATTTCTTCTAGTTTCTTCCCTTACTTTGTGTGGTACATGGAGGGAGTGTGGCGATTTGAACTGCCGCACTTATGTGCAATGTTCTATGTCGAAAATAGACAGCCAAGACCAAACACCTGTCCAGTACTCGCTGATTGGTTTTCCAATGGTTCTTCTAATTGATATTCTCAACTCATAATCAAACCTGTGCTTATGGTATTGATAAAGGAGAACTGAAAACTCCACAATATGTAGGCAAAATCGATCAACATTCTTTTTCGCAACTATCGAATACGAGGGGAAAATAAAATCACACATATTTGCGTAAATCAATAATTTTTAGGTGTGATAAACTCAATATAAAATTATTAATTTTACTTGTGTGTGAATTATATAGAAATTATTTTTCTTATCCGCACATATATATTGACGAAAAGGAGAGTGTGTAGGAGGTGAGAAATTACAAAGCGACAGGGGATAGCGGAGTCTTCACATTGTCTTTCACTCTCCAATCAATCAATCAATCAATCAATCATAATAAAAACATAACTAACCCTTACAAACCAAACTATAGAAAATTAGTCTGATGCTCACTAGTGATGACTTGCTACAGGATGGAGTTTCCTCGAGTTCTAGTCAGAAGTCGTCGTGACCAGTGTGGTCCAATTAGATGCCACGTGTATGAGGATGGATGTCCCACTGGTGACAGTAGTTGGTGGTCGCACTAAATTACGATTTGGTAAAAGTTAGAATTCATGGGCTGGCCATTGGATCGGGTCCCAGTGACTGAATGGTATACGAGCTAGCTCGCTTTGTAACCGGAAGGTCCTAGGTTCGAATCCCAGTGGGTGCATACTGCCGATGATTCCCAAACTAGGATGAAACAGCAGCTGTTCGGTACTCCCTGGTTGGTTTTCAATGGTTCTCTAACTGATATCAATCCGTGATCAACTCGTAAAAACATAACTAACCCTTACAAACTAAACTATAGAAAATCATAATTTTCCATTGTAGTTTATATTGAAGAGACACTCCATGTTTTTTTTCAAATAATCCTTTGGAAACATTTTTTTAAAAAAAAACTTTCATATTTCATATGAAATGTGATCAAGATTCAACTGAATAGTTCCAAAATATAATTGATCGTCGAGTGAGAAGTAGACATTTTTAAAAAAGAAATTATATTTGTATGAATCTCAGCGAAATTGAAATGATTAATTCCAACGTTTCTTGTGTTCGGCAATCTGGTCCGAACTTCTTCAGGGCAATTAGTCGAAATTAACATAACAGAGGACATCTCTTGTTTTTAACTTCTTTGTCCAGTAGTCATATGAATCATGAAACAGGTATCAACATGTATAATAAACAAACAAAATTGTATAAGCTGTGATCAAAATTTGACCTCAGACTTTCGAAATTACTCTACTTTTGTTAAAATATATTTGTATATGCAGTATAAAGTGGTGTGTGTGTGTATGTGTGTGTGGGTGAACAGTCATAAAACATTTGTAAATTACGTGGTACTCAACAACGGTACAAAGATAGAAATTTGATAAGGTTAAAATTGCTCTTGAGTGAAAATAAAGGTGGTAGTTGAGTGTCAATTGAACAAGTGTGAAGAGGGTGTGAAATGTACAGGAGGAGCATATGAGAGTGATGATAGTGAATTAATTATTAAAGCACAAGAAAAATAAAAGTAAAATTAAAAAAGAAAAGAAAAATCAAACTTTTTTACAAGGAACGACTATTGAAGCGGTTAAGACCAAGGTAGAATAAGAGACTGGACAAACTTTTTCTGTATACAAAGTTCAAGGCTGTATTGACGAATTGCCAGCGAGCGCCTCCGCCATACACAAAAGCCGAAACTTGACGATCTTTGTACCATTTGGCTTCACTTTGTAGATGATCTTGAAAGACGCCTATGGTGAAGCTAAATGGCCTGAGTTCACCAAATGATCGAGAATTGAGCTAGTAATTGTCTTGCATTGTCCCTTTGCTAACCATGCCGGATAATGTTCAGAGATGCGTTAGGAAAGAGTGCGCTTTGTGCGGCCAATATAACTAGCTCCACACGAGAAGATGAATTTATAAACACACATTGAGGTGGCTCAAAGCAGTAGTTTATCCTTCACACATCCATTGATCTTTTGTCGGCTGCAGAAATTATTACGTAGCTCAGTCATAAAGAAAACATTCCTCAGGGATACTACCCGTAACTCGGGTTCAAAATAGTCGAAAAATATGCTCCTTCTGTACATTTCATACCCTCTTCACACTTGTTAAATTGACACTCAACTACCACCTTTATTCTCACTCAAGAGCAATTTTAACCTCATCAAACTTCTATCTTTGTACCATTGAGTACCACGTAATTTACAACTTTGAATTTTCACTTCCAAAGCCACTTATGAGTAATCACAAAACACTTGTTAGCCTTTGTATAAGAAGACGTAGACAATCAGGAATTATGACCAAATATGATTAATTGTTGATACATATCCAATTTTTATTTATTTATTAGTCAGGATTTGTCATGCATCAGCTAACATCACACCTTTACGTCTGTTCAAACTGTTGGGATTCACCCACATATATGTAGAACTTCTGCAGTCAGTCTTCCTTTATATGAACCAAAACCTTTCTGTAGAACCCTGATACTACCAAATTCGATCTTATGTCCCTTTTCTATTGAGTGTAATGTGTAATCGTCGATTTGTTTTCTAGCTTCATTAAGTCTGCAGAGGTCCTCGAAGGAACCACCTTTAGACATAGTTGATGCTCTTTCACCCTTCTTATATTTACCTGTCTGGAAGTTTCTCTAACATATACGGCGTTACAATCCCCACAGTTGATCTGGTATACACAATCAGCTGCTGGTTTTCTTGTTCTATTTTATCCTTAACCTTCACCAGTGGTGATGAGCGTAAGGTGTGTTAGTTGCACAAAAATACACTCTTACGCTGTCATGATCGTTAAGGATTGGCTTTATTTCATCGGATGTTTCTTTGCGGTAACTTTCATATTGTTTAAGTATCAGATTTTGTATAGACTCTTTTTCGCGGTCACATGGATATCCGATCAGGTTCCTTATTCCTCTTCCTGATTGGAACTTTTTGCGTGTATGCATACTGCCCTATTTGTGTTTTCTCCTTTACTCTCCGAGTGGAATATGAGAGAGAGAGAGAGAGAATTTGGAAGAGATCACTAGCTTCACTTATCTAGCCAAGAAGCATCTCGTTTCAATCACAGACAGCAGGGCTGGATGAAAGGAGATGTCAAAACCCGTCAGAATTGGAAGCGTAAGGGGTACACCCCCCCCTTATCTCAATCTCATATCACTTTGGAAATCTTCTGTACTCAACAAAATTTTGATTTTCAACACCAATGTGAAGTCGGTCAGTCAGTCAGTCAGTTACATCATCTAAACGGGTGAGAAACATGGCCAGTGTGCCTGTGTTAGGAAAAGCATTTCCAATAATATATGTGTAAAACTTCAGCACTGTGGTAGTAAGTAATTCCATATTAGTTTGTTTATTAGAAAAAAGTGAGTGAAACAGTATTATTATATACTAGATGACGAGGTTTCGAACACAATTCATCATTGTTCATATTCACACGACCTTGCAACTTGAGTTTTATAGTTTTCTTTGTTCTTTGAATTTAAATTTAAATTCTTGCTTACAGCTTGATTCCACGGCGTATTTTTTTGGTACAGATATGGAATTTTCAGCATGTGATATCGGTAGCCTAAATTTTGCAGGCCGACCATAGATATCAGGTGTGCTTCGTCGGCAAGGGATCAAACCCCGGACCATGTGCATGGTCGGTGAGAGTCATAACCACTGTGCCACCGACGCAGGGGTAGTAGAATTTTTTTTTTTGGTTACGCTTGACTTTCAAGATATCTGGCTGGACAGGTGTTGAATCATTCTTATTACATGTATTTCCAATTGATTCGATAAACAAAGCTTCTGTTATCAATCTCTCCCACACTACACCCTGTGAGATTAGATTTTAAAACTGTCATCCTATCTCATCCTATTGTATGTTTGTGTGTGTAACTGCATGTAGTGAGTGCTACAGCCGAACTATTCTCTAGATTTCTTATCTTATTTGGATCAACTAACCTAGATTTAGCTAGGTTTTTATGATCAGCCAGTCTGACTGCCCCTGTTCTACTAGTTTGACCTATGCATTTGACCTGACAACCATTGCAGGTAGGGTATTAGATAAACTAAATTGTTTTGTTTTATCGGCTCCTCTAACCGATAAAGCTTGTTTCTAATTGAGTTTGTGGGCTACTCTACACTGCAGACATTTTTCATCACCACCAGTTGCCAACTTCGCTGACTGGCTCCCTACTGAGGATCAAATAGCCGACCGAAAAGAATTAGCAGCAAGAAACTCTGCAGGAGAACAAAGAAAAACCAACAGACGACATACTATCGAGCGTCGGTGGCACAGTGGTTAGGACTCTCGCCGACCATGCATATGGTCCGGGGTTCGAGCCCACGCCGGCGCACACCTGATATCTATGGTCGGCCTGCAAAATTTGGGCTACCGATATCCATGCTGAAAATTCCATACTTGTACCGAAAATACAGTGTGGAATCAAGCTGTAAATCAAAAAAAAAATACTATTGCTCGACAAATATGTAGCAGAAAATGGAGATGGATTTGGCACACGGCACTGAAGAGACCACTGAATGACGTCACCCGCTAGCCAGGCCATAACTCGAGTGGCACTCAAATACGCTGGGTGACATGTAGAAGATCGTGTGGCATGCAGAAGATGAGAGACCCTGGGCAATCTCATAGGACCAGAGTAAAGAGGACGGCAGAGAATAAGACAGAGGGACGGAAAGATGTGCTGTTGAAGAGAGTTGTATGTTCCCCACTTGGAACCCAAGGGAACAATAATAAATAATAATTAACAACAGAAATAACCTAATCGGTGAATGATGACTAGCAGTGGAATCAATCCAGGAGAACGCGCATTTCGTCCTATTCGGAACTCATCAGCTTGCTGGATGTACCTGCATTTCCCAGTGAGTGAGTGATGATTTTTCCACAACCGTGGCTCGAACCCAGTGCCAATAGTTTCAAAAACACCAGTCGAAGCGTTATCCACTAGACCACTTGGGCTATGAGAGCCACTGCCTCTTGTGCAACGGGTCATGGGCACTCCACTGGGAAATGCAGGTACATCCGGATAGCTGACGAGTCCTGAATAGGACAAAATACGCGTTATCCTGGATTGATTCCACTGCTAGTCAACATCCACCAGCATCTGCACATGAAGTGCAGCCGACGGACATGTCAACCTGAGAATGAGCATTTCGGTCCAATCAATCCATTGACGGGAAAATCTAAAATTCAGTTAAACAATAATTAACTACAATGATAACACAAAAGGGCAAAGTGAATCGTAAAAATACAAAAAAAAAGAGAAGAGAAAGGCGGGAACTCACTTTCCACTTCTTGTAATGCTACTCTAAATATGGTGCTTTTATTTTCCATTGGAGGGGATACGTATTTCATGCATAATTTCATTGTTGGATTTGTTGAATCAAATAAATACCCACCGAGAGCTAATTCTTTTGTTTTATTAAACTAGGATTATGAAAGAAAGGCAAATAAATAAATAAATAAGATTAAAACAATTAGTCTCTTTGATAAATTTGAATAATTCTATGGAGGATTTCAACATGAGCTGACATCAGTTAGAGAACCACTGGAAAACCCACTTGGGAATACTGGACAGCTGTTTCGTCAGACTAGTTTAGGACTCTTCAGCAGTACACACCCACCGGGGGTCGAACTCAGGACCTTCTGGTTACAAGGCTAGCAAGCTCGTAGACCATTGAGCCACTGGAACCCGATTCAATGTTTCTTGAATTCTAACTTCTGCCAGTTCACGACATAACAAACAAAATCCCTACAAAACCAATTGTTGAAAATTTGAATAAGGCATTCAGTGGACAAATTTCACGAGATGGATATCTTCATTTCGTAGTTTTTTTTACAACCGCTTTACAACTAGAAACATGGTTAACAATAATTAAATTGAATTAAATTAAAGGCATGACAATTACTCAGTTAAATAAAAAAAACAAAAGTACATACTGATGATGACCAATTATATTTAGATAGGTCATGTTGTCCATGTTCCGAACTCGAATCGAATAACAAACTCGGTTTCCTGAAGAGATGATGGAACGATTCAGCGATCTGCTTTTCGTGTAAACAGATATTGGAGTGGACAATATCTTCATTTTACCAGTTTTCTTCCTATCCAATATAAACATTCCCTAGTGAGTGAAATGTTTGTTTTCAAGGGCCCGAAAAACATGCAAGAGTGACACATTGATGGATGAGGTTCGACACACACACACACATTCAGTTTTATTAGCTAATTGGTTGGTTATCCGGAAAACTTTATCACTTGTCACAGTAAACAAAGACCACATCTCGAAAAGACAGCTCTTCCGTACCAAAGAAAACTATCTTTATTAACAACCTACCATTCAATGGTCATAAAATTATGCAGTTGACAGCTAGCTTAAAGACTTCAGTCAGCCATCAAACGCACATTCTACGCCACCGCATCTCATTTGCCGAACATCCCTGTACCTACGATTAAAGGACGAAATTCTGTGGACTCTAGTTCATCAAACTGTATCAACAAGTTCACCTGCAGTTGTTGCGGTGACACCTATATAGGTAGAACTAACAGAATGTTCCGATGTCGTCCAAAAGAACATGTTCCAAAATGGCTACTAAATCATATCGAAAATCCTAACGTGATTAATCTTAATAGAAATCCATCAGAATCATCCATTGCAAAACACTTATTAATGTGTCAGGACACAAAATCAATATTAATGACTGTTTCACACTTATTTCATCACATAACTCTAATTCAAGGTTGGCTATTGAAAGTGATGGAAGCACTTTGGGGATTAACCACATACAGCCTAAACTGTGTGTACAAAAAACAATAGACTTCAATCTTCGCCTACCATGGACTACATGACCTTTTTCACAAATGTCTACTTCTCACTCGGCACCCAATTAAATTTTAGAACTATTCTGTTAAATCTTGACGACAGTTCATTTGAATTATTTTGCAATCGAATTACTTTAACAAAGAAACTATGTAATTGACACAATCATTATGTTTTCATTCTCTGTTGTCTGCAACAGAATAATGCATATCCTAAATCCGTAGCTGTCGAGTCACCTGACAACTCTCCAGTAGGTCGAATAAAGCAGCTCAATATTCAGAAAGAAGACAAAGTAATAACTTTGACAGGGTACTTCAACTAAACTCTAATCTTAAACACCATAATCTAATCCATAAACACCATAATTCTCTAGTGAGAAGTCGTGAGCAGTGGGGTCCAACAATAGGTCAGGAGTGAAAAAAAAATACTCGCCAGTGATGATGGGCGCGATGAAATCACGAATTGATGGAAATTAGAATTCATGAATTGGCCATTGTGTCGGGGGTCCCAGTGACTTGACACTCTACGAGCTCGCCTTGTAACCAGAAGTTGTTGAATTGGAATCCCGATGTGTGGGTACGTACTGCCGATGACTGAGTTCTAAACTAGGCTGTCCAGTACTCCCTGCCTGGTTTTCCAATGGTTCTCTTCTCTAACTGAGATATTAGTCCATGACCAAGCTTTAGATAAAGTAAAATAAAGGGGAAATTCTCACCTGAGTGATTGCATAACCAACGTGCTCATAAAATGCATCAATTGTATATACAGCGTAAACACCAGTTGCTGGAGGATAATCTAATGTCTCATACTGGGGATCCCATTGATGTAAATACAGATGACAGAAAGCTTTATGCGATAATTCACCAAATGATACATGCGCGGCACGATTAAATCCAAATTGAATTAACTGTAGAAAAGACAGAAATATATATATGCATATTAATATATATATATACTAGGCTATAAATTACAACAGTAGTCGCATACACTAGAGGAAGAATAGACAAGAAGAGATGATGGAACGGTGTAAAGATTTGTCTATTTATCTATCTATCTATCCACAAACCACAGAAAATCATTATGGAATGGCCAACTTTACCGGTGTCCAACAATCATTATATGTCTTTGTTATGTACTCGTCGCTAATTTATTGTTATGGACTGGTCGAGAATTTAATAGTCCTGACGCAAGAAGGCGGAAATCAGAAGACCACTAGGTTTGCGATGATACGTCTATTTTCCAAACACAAGGAGAATGCAAAAAGTGGTATCACACCAAAGTGGTAAGTGTAAGTCACAAGATTGTGAGAACAAAATATATATATGACAAGGGTGTGAACAATCATTAGACAGTCTTAACATGAATGGCTAATTATAATGAAGTATCGATCCATATATACATAGCGAAATATAGCAGACATGTCAACAACCACCATATATGGATATATGTCACCAAGCAACGGACTGTCAACAAACACTCACATTATATATAATATAATATAAGGAGAATATACATTGATAAAGGAGACAAGTTCATACAAGTGAAATGGTCACAGACTAAGCGAGCAAACAGAAAGAGAGACCAACATACACACACACATAAATATATAAATGGATACATATCAGCCTTGACCTGAAAGCTGCATTCAATTCCATCAACCAAGAGGTACTATGACGATGTTTGGCTGTGAAGGGAACGTCGAGAAAATACACCTCAATGATCAAAGCACTCTGCTCAAACTCAGCTAGATGAGAGCCCTTGCAGAGTTGTCATCTGAAGTGATGACAACCAGGTGGCGTGCGTGTCAGGGATGCCTAATGTCCCTATTCCCGTTTAATTTCATCATCGTTATAATAATGGACTTAACCCTAGTTGACTTTAGCGACTTAGACATTGACTTGTTACCATCAAGATATGCGAACGATGACATAATTCTTCCAGGTGAAGTCACTGACACAAAATGCAGAATCTCTTGAACACTTTGAAGAGTAGTAATCTTCTAATGTTTCGCATGCAATTCGCTCCTATCAAATATAAGAGGGGACTACATTGACTCCAAGCTTAAATAAAGAGGGGAGTGAAGTGGTAGAGTGTGTTGATAATTTCTCTTATTTGGGAAGTTGCATGAGCTCCAACGACTCGATCGCTGACGAAATCTCAGCACGAATACAAAAGACTCTTTTGGCATTTGCCTGTCAACTTACGTTATCTCTGACTTAGAAGACATGATATCCAGATGGCTGTCGACCAAAGGATGTTTGTACTGCACAACAATTCCCTCTGTCATCCTTTATGGGCTATGAGACCTGGCCATCATAAGTGGAAGATACGAAAAGGCTAACTAGCTGTCCTATCTCCCGTGTTAGGCGGTGGATGTGATAGGGTGAGTAATATTGAGGTTAGGTGACAATGGAGTGCTGGTTAAGTGAGAGGGAAAATCAATAGACGAGGTTGTGAAGTTACACTGATTGAGATGGTTAAAAGGTGTGTTACACATGCATGTCTAGCCATCCATCGCCTTCCTCAATAATGGGCAATGTTAGCCGCTAACATAGAATGGATGAATGGATAGATTAGGTGGGAAAAGAGCCTGCTAGTGGTGGTGGTGGTCAAAGCAAAATATGGCTTCATCAGTCAATGAAATCTACAACAGTTAGCTTAAAAAAGCAGACATGTACGGTAGGTGTAGACTTCCTGACTGACTGACTGGTTGGAATCCTCGGAATGGTAAGAGCCAATGACGGCTGGAGACAATTAGTGATATGGTTGACTGGCACAGATGCATTCACTCTTTGTGATTTATCATACCCAGTAGAATTTATTCACACTTCTGTTTATTATCCTTCTTTTGAAACTCTCTCTCTCTCCTGTCTTCTCTAGCTTTGTGTGCCATGTGGAGGGAGTTTGGCAACTCGAACTGTTGGAAATCTGTGCAAAGTTCTACGTTGAAAACAGTCAGTTAGTCAGCAATAGTCAAGTAACAAAATTCTAGTTATTGGATACCTACTTGTGAGTCGTAATAAAAGAAGAGCTCTCATCATTTCACTCGCTCACGCTGTATGTCAAAAGAATGTGCAGCACTGGCTGCTTTAGGAGAAGAGCTATTACTCCTATATATATATATATATATATATATATATATATATATATATATATATATATCGGCTAGAAATGAACGCCAGATAAGTTTTGTCGAGATGGACATGAAACCAAAACTAAAAATGGATAAAAAATGAAGTTTAGTGCCAAAGAAAATACTTATATATATATGAAGCTGGACTTCCAGAAAGACTAAGTTAAAGATATCTTAAAGAGGCGAATCTCCAGTTTTCTAAAGGAGATCTTCCCTTCAGCGATGCTAAGCGAACTATTCTGTAGCTGGCCAGTGCTACAAAGCAATGATCAGTCCAATGCGCATATATTATCAATTCACCTACTCGTGTGGCGGTAGGGCACGTTGACCGCTCCACTTATTTGGGAAGTACCATCAGTCCCAACGGGTTGATCTCCGACATAATCTCAGTACGGATACAGAGGGTTAGTTTTGCACAGGCCAGTTTACGCCGTATCTGGCACAGTAGACGTGATATCCGACTGGCTATCAACCAAAGGGCGGATGTACTGCTCACCAGTCCGCTCCGTCCTCCTTTATGGCTGGCTGTGAGTGAGACCTGGCCATTGAGAGTGGAAGCCATGAAAAGGCTAGCCAGCTGTCTTCGATCATAGGTGCCTGCATTCTATCTCCCGTGTGAGGTGGTATAATAAGGTGACCAATATTGAGGTTAGGTGCCGAGTGCTAGGTAGGTGGGAAGGGGAAATCAATCGACGAGGCTATGAAACTACATCGACTGAGATGGTTAGGACAAGTGTTACGTATGCACTAGTCATCGCCTTCCTCGACTGACGGCCAATGTTAGCTGACATAGGGTCAGGCTGGAAAAGAGATAACTAGTGGTGGTCAAACCGAAATATGGCCTTCCCAGTCAATGAAATCCACAACAGTCAGTTTAAGCCAGCCAGTCACGTAGGAAGGTGTAGACTTCCTGACTGGTCGGGGTTCTCGGGACAGTAAAACCCAATGAAGGCTGGAAGCAATTGGTGATATGGCTCAAAGTGATCGTTGTCAATGGCTGACTGGCACAGATGCATCCATTCCTTGTGACTTATGATTTCTAATGAAACTGTTTTGTTCTTCGTTATTACTATTCCTTTGTCTCACACCTCTGTTTACTGTCTCTCTCTATTATGCATTTCTTCTACTTTCTTCTCTTGGTTTGTGTGCTACATGGAGGGAGTGTGGCGACTTGAACTGATTCATATCCATGCAAAGTTCTATGTCGAAAACAGACAGACAGACAGACCTACTCGTGTGAAACTAGGTATATAAGTCGTTCTATGAGCGTCTTTTTGAAATGTGTTAGAGAATGCTAACTATCCATTAGGGTTGAAAAGACGCGGTACTGATTCAATGATAATAAGTAATACCTGGAGAGGGTAATATGACTGTAAATGCAAATGCATATTCACTTTTAGTGATCTCCTACATTCACATGGTTTTTTTTACACATGTTAACTATATTCCTTCTCGTATACATGTTTAGCTCATTTTGTTCTTAAAAATCTCTTTTTACTCACCTTTCTTTAACTTTGTATGCTACAGAAGTATGATAACGTAAACTATGTGTAAACTACTTCTGTGTAGAGTTCTATGTTCAACCTCAATCATTAATTCATAAAAGTGAATGTTATTTTCAATATTTTACACTGCTTTTATGTATCCAATTACATCCCTAAATCGTGATTAGTAATCACGGCCATTTTGAAATAGTTTTAAATCTACTACTATGGATTTGCTGGAGGATTTCACCATGAACTGACATCAGCTAGATAACCATTCGTAAAACTAACCAGAGAGTACTGGACAGCTGTTCTCTCCGTCCTAATTTGGGACTCCACTTTAGTAGTACCCACCCATCGCACTAGGGTTCAAACCGACGACCTTCGGTTACAAGGCAAGCGATCTCATAGACCATTAAAGCCACTGACTGGGACCCGATCCAATGGTCAGTCTTTTAACTTCTGCCAATTCACTTCTCAATATCTTCTTCAATGAGTTACTGCCTCACTTTCAACCTGCTGTACCCTACTGGTCACGCCTTCCCACTAGAACCCCAGGTTAACTGCCTGAAAACAGCCAGTCACTAGTGAGCATCAGATCAATTTGGTTTGTAGGGATGCTCGCCAGTGACTGGCCCTCTTCAGACAGTTACCTGTGGTTCTTAGCGGGAAGCCGTGACCAGTAGGGTACAGCAGGTTGAAGGTGAGGCAGTAACTCATTGAAGTAGACATTGAGAAATGGTTGCACTATGTCGTGAATTGGCAGAAGTTAGAATTCATGGACTGGCCATTGGATGGGGGTCCCAGTGGCTTAATGATATACACGCTAGCTCACCTTGTAAGCACAAGGTTGTGGGTTCAAACCCTAGTGCAATGGGTGCGTACTACTGAAGAGTCCCAAAGATAGAGGACGAAGCAGCTGGACAATGGTTCTCTTTTTGATGTCAGCTCATGATGAAATCCTTCAGCCAATCAAAAAAATCCTTACAAAACCAATACTATGGATTTGTCGAAGGAAATTGGAGAAAAGTTTATTTTGGATAGAATGGTATTACTTCACAAGGATTAAATACTTTCCAACATAACATGTTTAGAATAATTTATTATTTAAGTTTGTTCATGGATTGATATCAGTTAGAGAACCATTAGAAAACCAGGGAGTAGTCGACAACTGTTTCGTCAGCCTATTTCCGGACTCATCGGCAGTACTCACACACACACACACAAGAGTGATTCGAACCCCAGGATGTTTAAGTTATAAGGCAAGATCGTAGAAAATTCTGCTACCGGGAACCAATTCAATGGCCAGCCCATGAATTCTTACTCCTACCGGTTCGTGACTTTAACGCAACCACCACTCGGGAATCAGGCAAAATACTCGTCGACGACACTGGCTGATGGTCACAGTAAAGTCACAAATTGATAGAAGTTAGAATTCATGGGCTGGTCATTGAGTTGGGTTCCAGTGGCTTAATGGTCTACAAGCTAGCTTGCCTTGTAGCTGGAAGGTCCTGGGTTCGACCCTCGATGTGTGAGTGAGTGAGTGCGTGCTACCGATGAGTCCCAGAGTAGGATGAAAGAGCTGTCCAGTACTCTCTGGCCGGTTTTCTAGCGGTTCTCTAACTGATATTAGCTCATGATCAATCAAATTTGTGTATATGAACACTCCCTGATAACATGAAAGACATCAAATACCTTCAGACATCCTACCGAATACTAACAGAGAGAGAGAGAGAGAAACACTAGACTGTGATTAATGGCAGTAACGAAAAAAAAACAAAGAAAGAACAACAGTGTAAAGGCTTACCTGAATCGTTACCAACAGCACCTTAAGTATCTGGATAAATAATTTAAACGGAATACGTCGTTTTGCCTGAAATTTACCAATCGGTGTCATAAAATGATAGTAAAGTCGTCGACGCATCCAGTTCTCCACTTCAGTTGGATTGATACATGTAGATGCCGTTGAAGTTGTACTACTTTCGCCGCCTACTGAAGCGCCAGTAGGATAAACATTATTATTATTATTACTATTATTATCATTATTATTGTTATATTGATGATTAGAGATAAGCGGTCGTTCTTCACATGAAGAATCACTTTGTAAACAATCTTCACTTGTAGCAATAATTGTCGACTCATGAATTTTATGTCCTGATTTATGATCGAAATATTTAATCATACGAAAAACTGCCTTTTCTACTAGACTTTGTGATCCGTGTTTAGTTGTACTACCAATACTACTACTATTATTATTGTTGTTATTAGTAGTATTAGTATCATTATTATGAGAATGACATTTCACATGAGATGATATATATGATGGAGGTAAATGTAAGCAGGTCGGCGGAGGAGGAGGAGGTAATGGTACAGTTGGTGGTGCCTGATGATCAGGAGAATGTATTCTCCTGATGACGTTAATATTTTCATCACAATGTTGACAGCCTTGACTCCAATCAGGTTGTAAATGATAATTTCTATAGTTGTATGTTGTACATGAACTGCTTTGATGATTGACACTGTCTGGAGTTTTATCTCGTTTATAACGTTTAGACATAATAGATGTCTTGGCTTCTTTTGTTTTGTTCTGTTTTTAATAAAAAAAGGACACGGTTTAACTCATCCTGGATACACCTAAAGAGGAGGGGGGAATATAAGAGAAAAATATACACGGAATTAATTATTCGTAGGACTTGTTAATCAAATCGACAAAATAGTTACCTTGAAATGTTCATCACGAAAACACAAGATCAAGAAGACGATTCTTCTGTATCCACTAACAAGAAGCCTCAATATATATATATATATATATATATATATATATATATCCTACAAAACATGACTTATCATCCGTACCCATGAAAATACCTCACATGAGCTTGGAATTTAAAGGGAACTTAGCCTCCAATATCATCAAAACGAAGGATATCAGTCCCTGAAGAGAACATTCCCTGCTGCATCTCTGAGAATAGCCTTTACTAGTCGACCATTAGTGTTGTTCAATAACCTGAAAGACAAGATTCCACTGTTAACCAACTCTGTGTGTTTATCGAATTGCCTGCTCGTATGGAACTAATTATATCCGTCGTTCAACTGGAGTTTTCTCCAAGAGGGTGCAAGAACACTATCCTGCATGGTAGTTACGAAGAGGTGGAAGTGGAGCGAGCAACAAAAAGCGCGATCATTGAACACCTGGTCGATAATGATCACCGTATCTCTCTACAGCCTCCGCCTTTAAATTTATCTACAAGGCAAAGAGTAATTTACCCAAATCACTACGTACCCGACTCATCTGTATTGCTGAAACAGCTTTGGCTATCGAAACAGAAAAGTCAGATCTCTGTGCACAGAAAACGGTCGTTCAACCCCTCCAACTTTCATGTTCTTAATCCCTCTATGCTAAAGTATGGTAATCCCCAATCATACTGAGGCTCTGACAATTTTTCATTTTTTCATTTTGTCTATTCAATTTGTATACTCTTCCTTTATTACGTCAATTGTTACTATTACTACTCTCATTTTGAACTGTCCCCGGTATTATTTCACTTGTTCCACTTGTCATTTTAAATCAATTCTGTTTCTCAATGTTAAATTTTATGTTATTAAATTTCACACAATATTACATAACGTTTTTATTTTATTCGATTTGTCTACTAATCCCATAATTGCAAACCTTTTTCAAGTCCTATCCATCCTATGTATTATTCTATATATGACATTAATTGTTTTGCCACTTGACCTTTAACTATGATCATAATCACAAACATTTTAATTGCATTTCATACTACTATTATCTGTCTGTCTGTCTATCTGGATTCAACATAGAACTTGGCACCGAAGTACAGCATTTCGAGTTGCCAAGTTCCAAATAGCACACAAACGCAGACAAGATGAGTGAAGAGAATCAATAGGGTTTTGACAAGTATAAGACTGAAACAGAATAGGTAATGGTAGAAAGGAATATGAAAGATTACAGAGACTGAATACATTGACAACGCATTGACAACGATTTTGGGCCATGTCACCTATTGTCTCCACCATTGATTCCTAGAGTCCCAAGGGCCCCAACCCGGAAGTCTGCATCTCCCTACCTGACTCAGTTTAACTGTCAATGATTTCATGGACTGATGCCTTGTTTTTGTTTGGTCACCACTTACTCTTTTCCAACCTGTACCTACATCAGCTAGTAATGGCCGTCGACGGGGGAGGCGATGTTTAGGCATGCGCAGCACGTGACCCAGCCATCTCAATCTATGTAACTTTATAGCCTCGTCGATTGACTTTCCCTCTTTGCCCAACACTATGCCTAACGTCAACATTACTTACCTTATTATACCAACTAACGTGAGAAAGAGATCGTAGACATCTATGATCAAAAACAGTCAACCTTTTCATGTCTTCAACTCGTATTGGTCATGTTTCAGAGCCATAGAGAAGGACGGAGCGAACTGATGAGCAGTACACACGTCTCTTGGTTGATAGCCGGATGTCACGCCTACGCCAAAAGTAGCTGAGGTGTTCTTTTGTTTTGCTAGCCTCATATGTCCAACCTTCTCTTTTTTTATCAGGCTTACCATAGACTAAGCGACGTTTAGGAGTACTTCGGTAGTGAGGAATCGAACTTGGATCACTTAGGTAGCGTGGTTGGTTAATTATTTTACCAGTGAAGCAACAACAAACTTCACTACCATCAGCCAACGCCAACGGGTTGATCTCTGACGAAATCTCAGTACGGATACGAAAGCCCAATTTCGCATATGCCAGTTTACGCCATCTCTGGTACAGTAGACCTCATATCCGACTGGTTGTCGACCAAAGAGTGGGTGTACTGCACAGCAGCAGTTCGCTCTGTCTTGCTTTATGGATGTGAGTGAAACCTGGCCATTGAGAATGGAAGACATGAAAAGGCTAGCCAGCTGTCTTCGATCATAGGTGCTGGCGTTCTATCTCCCTTGTGAAGTAGTATAATAAGGTGACCAATGTTGAGGTTAGGCCTCGGTGAAGTGCTAGGTAGGTGGGAAGGGGAATCAATCGACGAGGTTGTGAAATTACATCGACTGAGATGGTTAGGACATGTGTTACGTATGCATGACTAGTCATCGCCTTCCTCGAAAATGGGTGCAAAGTTAGCTGACATAGGGTCAGGCTGGAAAAGTTAGCTGGTGGCGGTAAATCCGAAACATAACCTCCCCAGTCAATGAAATCCACAACAGTTAGTTTAAGTCAGTCACGTAGGAAGGTGTAGACATCCTGACTGGTCGGGGTTCTCGGGACAGTAAAACCCAATGAAGGCTGGAAACAATTAGTGATATGGCTCAAAGTGATCGTTGTCAATGGCTGGCTGGCACAGATCCATCCATTCCTTGTGACTTATGATTTCTAATGAAACTGTTTTGTTCTTCGTTATTACTATTCCTTTGTCTCACACCTCTGTTTACTGTCTCTCTCTATTATGCATTTCTTCTACTTTCTTCTCTTGGTTTGTGTGCTACATGGAGTGGAGTGTGGCGACTTGAACTGCTTCACATCAGTGCAAAGTTCTATGTCGAAAACAGACAGACAGATAACGTATTTCATTATTAAGGTTCAACAACTTTATTCGCAAATATCTTTTGTTAAAATCATATAGACAGTTTATTAGTCAGGGTGCTTTTGATGACTTCATATTCTCTAAACCTAGACAGATCGACATTTCAAAGTGGAACATACCGCTTCAGGTCATTTCGAAGTTTCAGCAGCGATAGCGTCCCTATCGTCATGCCCAACTATTCCTCCTTTATCGGTTAGTAGACTTGTCGAGGTTTAAGTGTGCATCAACTAGGAATCGAACCTGAGTCGCTTGTGGTGTGAATGGCGAGCATCCCATCATTGGACTACTGACGTAGGATACTCACTAGTGAAATTTAGAAATATGTCTATCTTCCTACATAGATGGATTTAAAACGGGTTTTTTGGTGGGGATGGCATAGTAAAATAGAAGTCTACCTACAAATTATTATATTTATTATTATTATTGTTCCATTGGGTTCCTAGTGGAACATAGGGCTTCAACTGCACGTCTCCACTTGCCACTTCTGTCTTCCTTCTGCTGTACTTTTCACCTGAATCCATGTTAGTTAGTCCATACTCTTTCAACTCCTCTTCACACGATCTCCTCCATGTCACCCTTGAACGACGTCCCACTCGCCGCTTCTTTTTCGGCCTGGTTCCACTCGAGCAATGGCCTGACGCGCGCGCGATGTCACCCAGCGGCCTCCTCAGCGAGTGAGTGTCCAATCCATCTCCACTTTCTCCTGCATATTTGTTGGGCGCGATTGGTTCTTGTTTTGTTTGTTTGTTCCCATAGTTTCTTGTTGGTGTTGATTCTTTCCAGCCCGGCCATCTGATCTTCAGTATAGAGCCAGCGAAGACAGTTGTTGATAAAGGTCTGCAACAGGCTGTTGATTGGAAATATTCTTTGTGACCCGCCCGTCCGCCCGCCAAGTTTCTTATTTATTTTTTTTTTAATTTTTATTGTTGTAACAGCTTGATTCCACACTGTATTTTTGGTACAAGTATGGAATTTTAGCGTGGATATCGTAGCCCAAATTTCGCAGCCGACCATAGATATCTGTGTGCGCCGGTGTAGGCTCGAACCCGGACCATGTGCATGGTCGTCGAGAGTCCTAACACTGGCCACCGACGCAGTATAGAAGTGACTGACTTGACGTTTGTTTGTATTGAAAATCCGACGGAATTTTGTTGTTGATGCTGGCTGAGTGACGAAGATTTCGAGATTGGTTTCAGGTTGATGAATGTGTTTCTCGCTCGCCATCCCGATTCTCGCTCGATTTGACATCCTCGTCCGTTCTGACTGCGTGTAGTTGAGACAATGCTCCCTAGATAAGTGAGTGAATGAAGTCTGTCTGTCTCTGTCTGTCTGTTTTCGACATAGAACTTTGCACAAATGTGCGCCAGTTCAAGTCGCCACATTCCGTGTAGCACGCGAAGCAAGAGAAGAAAGTACAAGAAAAGCATAATAGAAATAGTAAGCAGAGGTGTGAGACAAAGGAGTAATAAAGAATAACAAAACAGTTTCATTGGAGATCATAAGTCACAGGGAGTGGATGCATCTGCGCCACTGAGAACGATTTTGAGCCATGTCACCAATTGTTTCCAACCATAGAGTTTTACCGTCCCGAGGACCCCAACCAGGAAGTCTACACCTTCCGACGTGGCTTAGACCAACTGTTGTGGATTTCATTGACTGATGCCATGTTTTTGTTTGACCGCCACTAGCCCTTTTCCAGCCTCACCCTATATCCGCTAACATTGCTCGTCGAGGGAGGCGATGACTTGGCATACGTAACACATGTCCTAACCATCTCAGTCGATGTAGCTTCACGACTTCGTCGATTGATTTCCCCTGTTTACCTAGAACTCTACGCCTAACCTCCATGTTGCTCACCTTATTATGCCACTTTACACGGGAAATAGAACGCACGCACCTATGATCAAAGACAGCTAGTCTTTTCATGTCTTCCACTCTCAGTGGCCAGGTCTCACAACCATAAAGGAGGACGGAGCGGACTGATGAGCAGTACACCCGTCCTTTGGTCGACAGTCGAACATCTCGTCTACGCCAGAGACGGCGTAAACTAACAAATGCGAGTGAATGAAGTAACCTCTTTCAAATCCCTCCCGTTGGTGGCGATTACTAGCCTAGATTACTAGTTCACTAGTTTTCTAGCCAGTCCCAAGCCCCGATAAAGAGGGAGGGTTGGGACGTGGTGCTAGCAACTCCACCCCGAAAACTTAACCAAATCGCTACAGAAACTTCAACGCACAAATATATTAAAATTCTACCTACAAATAAACGTGATTAACAATCCTTAAATTCTAAAACAAACCGAAATAGATAATTTAAAATCATATGACTCAAGAAAACGTAAAAGTAGTACTTGATACAATGGAGACCACATTAAATTCTAACAATTAATTGATTGAAGTTATGTAACCATAATAGGCTTAAATGACGACTAATTAAAAAGCCCGAAATAATTTCATTAACCTTAACCATTAAGATCAATAATGGTAAAAGATAAGCGAATTCTAGTCTTTAACTGAATTTCAGATTTCCCCCGTCGATTGATTGGACCGGAGTGCTCGGTCTCAAGTTGACATGTCGGCTGCTTCTTGTGCAGATGCTTCGACGACGTCTGGGTATGTAATTAGAGTTTAATTGGTGGATGGTGACTAGCAGTGGAATCCAGCATAACGCGCATTTCGTCCCATTTGGGACTCGTGGCCCAAGTGGTCTAGTGGATAACGCTTTGGTGTTTAAAACTATGGGCACTGGGTTCAAGCCTCGGTGAGAACATCATCACTCACTCACTGGGGAATGCAGGTACATCCCGATAGCTAGCGAATCCTTAATAGGACGAAATGCGCTTTATCCTGGATTCCACTAGTCACCATCCACCAATTAAATTCTAATTACATCAAAATTACATAAACTGAAATCTGTTCCTTTAAAGGTCACCTGGTCGTTAGACATTTGTACTAATAGAAAAATGTAAACAGTCGTCATCATATTTGTAATGATCAACGTCAAATTGTCACTGTATATATTTGTCTGTATGCGTGTGTGCGTCAGTGTATGTTATTTGTCATATGGAAAAGACGTCAATTAACACATGAAATAAACACGATAATATTTTAATAGAGGTCACAGAAGTTTATCAAGGTTTTTCTCATCTGTCTTACTTCATTAGAGTTTACCATTGCATTGGATGTGGTTAAAATATGCAAGGTTTCTGAGGTCAACCTTTCTTTATGTGGTGAATGAAAGCCTCTTCCTAACATTCCAACATTTAGATTGGACACTAGTAACTAGTGTGGTCTGTCTAGTCCTTGGTGTTTGGTGCAGACTGAATTCTATGAGTCAGTCAGATTTGCAATGTGGCAACCATTCTAGATAGCTCGCCATCACGTGTACATTGATTTGATGATATTATATGGTTGGAGGAAATCGGCCATAGGAAGCCCCACCTGGGACTTAGGTTTCGTGCTACTTGGAACTCACCAGTCTGCAAGGCGTATCTGCAACAGCCTTGTCTGTCTGTCCGTCTGTCTGTCTTCGACATAGAACTTTCCACAGATGTGCGGCAGTCCAAGTCGCCACACTCCACTCCATGTAGCACACAAACCAAGAGAAGAAAGTAGAAGAAATGCATAATAGAGAGAGACAGTAAACAGAGGTGTGAGACAAAGGAATAGTAATAACGAAGAACAAAACAGATTCATTGGAAATCATAAGTCACAAGGAATGGATGGATCTGCGCCAGCCAGCCATTGACAACGATCACTTTGAGCCATATCACTGAATGTCACCAGCTATCGGTGTTTACCATTCCGAGGACCCCAACCAAAACGCCACTCTAAAACTTTTTACGTGGCTTAAACTAGCTGTTGTGGACTTGAATGACTGATGAAGACATGTTTTGGCCTAACCTCCACTGGCTCTTTTCAAACCTGATCCATCCTATGTCAGTTAATATTGCCCATTGTCGACGAAGGCGATGGATGGCTAGGCATGCATGCGTAACACATGTACTAAACATCTCAGACGATGCAGCTTAACAGCCTCGTCGATTGATTTCCCCTCCCTCCTTACCTAGCACTCCACCGAGGCCCAACCTCAATATTGCTCAACTTATTATACCACCTCACACGGAAGATAGAACGCAGGCACATATTATCAAAGATAGCTAGTCTTTTCATGTCTTCCACTCTCAATGGCCAGGTCTCACTCACAGCTAGCCATAAAGGAGGATGGAGCGGACTGATGAGCAGTACACCCGCCCTTTGATCGATAGCCAGCCGGATATCACGTCTACTGTGACAGAGACGGCGTAAACTGGCCTATGCGAAACTAGCCCTCTGTATCCGTGCTGAGATTTAATCAGCGATCAACCTGTTGGCACTGGCTGATGCAACTTCCCACATAAGTGAAGCGGTCAACGTGCTCTACCACTTCACTCCATATTTCTAAACTAGGAGTCAGTGTGGTCCAGTCCTGTAACATCATCTTGCATTTGGCGGGAGCGAATCGCATGCCAAACATTCGTAGATTGCAGCTCTAGGTGTTCAGAAGACTCTGCATTTTGTCAGCGTCCTCGCCTAGAAGGACTATATCGTCTGCATATTGATTCAAACTCAAACTTAGTTCAGTATGGATACCAATAAATGAGCTATAGAAGATAACCACAAACCAATATTAAGAAAACAGAAGTGAAACCGCTGGCAAAGAACAGCATAAAACAGGTAGGAATATGCACCAATTGCATTCGACAGGGTATTCACTATCATCGCATAACACATCATGGAGTATATAAGCAACCAGACCACGACGACTAGGGGTCAATAAGGGTTATGCGAGCAATCGTGATAACATTCAATTGTCTGAAAATGACATCGTTTTTTAAAGGGCCACTTCCACTTGGCCAAAAACACACGCCATTGAACCTCAGAATTATTAAGATGTTTTTGCCATGAACAGTATAAGCAAATAGCTATGGCCAAAATTGTCAGCTCAGTATTTTTAGGTCAAAGAAGCTACGTCTCATATACGTCGAGGCTTTATGCATTGTACAAATTGAAATGCTACTTGGAACACTATGTCCTTAATGAGAAACTCTAGATCTTATTTACTCCTTATCAAAAAACACAATCTAAGTGGAATGGTACAGTTAATAGACCACCACGTCACATTTACCCAAAAAGGAGCTTGAACTAACAAACTACGCATATCACACTTCATTTGGGATGTTATTAACCGTGAAAAGATGCAGTGTTTTCGGCGCCTTTACTAATCAAGTGAAAATTATTTGACATAATTCAAATAAACTTAGGAAAATCTGAAGAAGAGATCTACTGTCGTACAACTAAATGGAGAGACGACAGTCTTAGTACTTACATCTAAAAAGAGAAAATGCTCTACGTTTTCTGAGCTTTATATTTAATAGTGAAGATTTTAACATCACACAACCTGACATATTCAGCACTTACTTTAAAACTCGAAGAACAAATAAATCTCACCCACATACTGAGCTACAAATCTTCCCTATTACTTCAAAAGCACAGTGGATACGAAATAAAAGCGGGTTATATTTTATGATCTATGATGTAAACAAATTATGGAATGGTTGTTAATTAATTTTAAAAAAGAATAACTCAAAAACAACTCAGCTGTTAACTGGGATGTTAGCTCTGCCTTATTTATATATAACAGCACTGTTGAATATGTTAACAATTCTGTCTGTTTGTCTGTTTCCGACATAGAACTTTGCACTGATGTGAAGCAGTTCAAGTCGCCACACTCCACTCCATGTAGCACACAAACCAAGAGAAGAAAGTAGAAGAAATGCATAATAGAGAGAGACAGTAAACAGAGGTGTGAGACAAAAGAATAGTAATAACGAAGAACAAAACAGTTTCATTGGAAATCATAAGTCACAAGGAATGGATGGATCTGTGCCAGCCAGCCATTGACAACGATCACTTTGAGCCATATCACTAATTGTTTCCAGCCTTCATTGGGTTTTACTGTCCGAGAACCCCGACCAGTCAGGATGTCTACACCTTCCTACGTGACTGACTTAAACTAACTGTTGCAGATTTCACTGACTGGTGAAGCCGTGTTTTGGTTTTACCGCCACTAGCTAACTTTTCCAGCCTGACCCTATGTCAGCTAACTTTGCACCCATTTTCAAGGAAGGCGATGACTAGGCATGAATAACACATGCTAAGAATTATTGGAATTAGGTTAATTAGGTGAATTTAGGTAACAGGATATATGTAACCAAGTTTCCTTTTATGCAAGAATGTTGTTAACGTTTGTTTCCGATATGGAAGAAGGCGAGCCCATATTTAAGTGAGGTCAATATTCACTACACTGTGAACTAACCAATAAAACAGATGGAATCAGAAGCCATAAAGACACAAATGATTATTTTTGAAATGAAAAAAAATATGTAAAACCAGTCTGGAGACAGAAAGCCCACTAGTTTGTTTACATGGACAGAACATAAATCAAATTAAGGAGAAGCTACTGATTAATTCAGAAAATAAAGAAAACAGAAAAGTGCGTAAAAAATTGAAACTCTACAACATGGAAAGGGAATAAGTGACATCTGAAAGCCGACGTAAATTAAGAAAGCACAAAATATCAACTCTTACATTTTGATAGGTTTAAAAATGTCTATGTTGTTGTATTTTCAAGTGGAAGATGTCATTTCGTGAACAAAACTATACTTAAGTAGAGGTTATGCAAGATTTAGTTCTATAAATTACTCAACTAACTTCAGTTGGTTTCATTATGCCTAGCAAACTGGGATTTACTAAACTCGTTGCATTATCATACAACACAGATTAAATGTACAGGTCCTACATTAGTGTGTAAATGTTGGATAAGGGTGTTACTCTGCAATTAAACTCTTGGTGATGTCATAAGATGAAAACAAATGGTAGTGTTCGGGGATTTTTGTATCCATATCACATCTGTATCCTGTTTACTACAACTTATTCAGCGATGTGAATAACTCACTTTGGCTGACAGACCTAAATTTTAGAATTTAAGAATATGGGCATCAAAAGCCTTATTACAGCAGAGTAGCACAATCGCTCCACACACCAAAATTAATCAAAATATATCTATTAACGGTGGAATTCCGAGAACAATTTACTGTTCAGAAACTTCACCTCCTAGTCGTCATTAATTTTATTTGGTATCCTCACAAAAAACATGAGTTTAGCATTACCTAAGCTTATAATAATGCAGAATTAAATCTCGCTAATTCTGAAGTAACTCTAGCATTCTATAATCAGTAAATCGAATACTGTAGTATTCTATATTTAACATTAACCCTATGTAGAATATGTCAGTTTTTAAATGTTAAAACAGAATTAATCTTAAAAACGTAGAGTATTATACGAGAGTGAAAGCAAATTTGATAAAACCCATCGACGTTTAAAACCTATTTAGTGAGTAGATTACCTGAAAAAATATCACATAGGCTGCTACAAAAAAACAAAATTTTCATCATTTTTTAAGTGCATACTGTACAATAGAGCTGTAGGCTTACTATAGTAAATGTACTATATTAATAATTGAAAAACTATACATTCCGGTAGAAGCAAATTATTTACAAATCAAATTCATGTGATACGATCATCAAAGCAAAACCGACTGCATAAAAACTAACAACAAAGAACAAAATCAGAATCATAAGTACGAACTCACTTATTGTAAATTAAAACTAGTCAATCTTATTACACATTTGATATAGCTCTCGAAGGTCACCTTGCAAAATAAGTTAACTTAAACAACCCCCTTTGGCTATACGTCATGTATCGATGAGGCACTTTTCTTGTGAATGACACCCCGTTCTACAACTTGGTGATTTCAGTTGAAGTGAATACCTGACATAAATGGTCGGCTCGCTAAATTCCGTCTACCGATATCACAGACTGAAAATACTTTGTGAAATCAATTTATAGTAAAGAGAAAATAAAAAATTGGATAATGGGTTTGTTAGGAAGAAACCAACAACACATCTAACACTCAGTATCTTTTTACAGCCTTTTACGATTTGTGGGTCCCTGGCTTTCGTCTCTAGTTGTTCCCGAACATTGCTCTATATGTGGCAGATTTCAGTGTGATCTATCTCTTGGATACTGCAGCCCTGCTAGACGCAACTAGGAGAAGTACCTAAGTCTGTCTTGAATTCAGATTGAGATTATAAACCATGGTAGTCTGTGTTGCAGTGTGTATCTTGTGAAGATCCATGTTCCGATAAGAGTGTTTCACAGATGGAACTGTAGCGGTAAATAATTCCCCAAAATTATTGACCACAGCAATCACTCATTGGATGCTGACCACCACTGTTTAAGTCGACTTGTTTAGCTGAAGGCTTCCGGTCAAGCATCCCCGCCATTTGGTACCCCGTCGTGTAACGTGCACGATCACTAGCTAGCTAAGCGTTCGTCTAACGGCTGGTTTTGGTTCCTAAATACATCTCTTGGTTTGGACGATCAATTATTGGCTTTTGCTTTGTCTTTGGTACGCGAGAATAAATTAATTAGAAGTTGTTGAACGAGATATCACGTCAAACCTTTAATATCTCTCAACCCTTAAACTGGTGAGCCCAACCGCGAACTTCATCACGAAAATCCGCAGATAACCCCGGTGAGTTCGTTCCATTTTGTATTTGTTCTTGTACCATATATTATTCGACATAATTTTCGTCATGAGTGATCTTAGTCCCAAGGTCATCCGTATCCGCTCAACTCCTAAAACCATTCAGCTCGTACCATACTGGCCAGATAATGCTGAAACGTGGTTTCTGCTAGCTGAAGCAGATTTTTGTGAGCATGGGATAACCGATCAACGTTCACAGTTACTTGCAGTTATTCACGCCCTACCGCGGGAATTCAGCAAGTACGTAACATCACAGATGTTGAGTCCCGAGGTAAGTAACTCGTACGAGTTGCTGAAAGCATCCCTCCTCAGGAGAAACGTTCTCACGGACAGACAACGTCTAGATGAATTATTTCGCAACATCGAGTTAGGAGATCAGTCAGCCGTGAGCATGCTGACAAGAATGAAACAAGTCGTCGGCCAATGTCAGTTCGACGAAGGACTGTTTAGAGAACTCTTCTTAACCAAGTTGCCACAATCTGTACAGACCGTACTTGTGACACTTGAGGGTACTGTAATAGAGAACTTAGCTATTACTGCAGATAAGATTCTAGAAATAACTAAACGGTCTGTTCCCGAAATATGCTCAATGACTAAGCAGACTTCGAGTGAGGATCCTGCAATGACAGAGTTATGCAACTCCCTTCAGCAGATGTTTAGGTCAAACATGCATTCTAAATCCTCCAACCGTCGTCCTAAATCTCCTCAACGCAGGAACTCACGTGGTCGATCTAAGTCCAAACCACGTTCACTGAAAAACCCTGACTGGTGCTGGTACCACAACACCTATGGCCAAGAAGCGAAGTGTTGCCGTAAGCCTTGTAACTTCGGAAATGTCTCAAAGTCTGCGGGAAACTATCCCGCCGGCACGCGTTAGCGGCAACCGTCGCCGGTGGCACTAGCCGCCTACTTTACATCCATGATGTGATAAGCCAGACTCGATACTTAGTCGACACAGGCGCCGAAGTCAGCGTCCTTCCTGCTACAGCAGCAGATCGACAGAAGGAACCTACCTTCAACTTACAGGCTGCAAATGGAAAACCAATCGCAACCTTTGGTAGGAAATACGTCTATCTGAACGTAGGTTTACGCAAACCTATTCGGTGGATTTTCCTTCTCGCTGACGTTACAATGCCCATCATTGGCACGGACCTACTTAATCATCATGATTTACTCGTAGACGTCCGCCGAAAACGACTGATTGACAATACTACTAGTCTGTCTATCAAAGGCATCACCTACATAGGCCCTAGTTTGTCACCCGTTAAGATAAAGGCAATCCTTGATCCAACTTTTCAACCTATTGTTATTACTAAGGTTGAGCCTCCCAAGAAAACCCGTTCTGGACGCACCGTAAGGTTCCCAGAATATCTGCACACTTATTTGACTTAACGAATTCGCGTGATTCACGCAACTCATTCGTTTGTGGTACTGACTATTTTTTTTTGACGTATCAATTTTTTTTATATACAGTACCACCAAACACAAAATTTTTTTACAACGGTTCATGTAACATACATAAAAAAAATTAATTAGATGTATTTTTTTTTATCGATGTTCTGAACTTAGCATTATTTTACTGTATAGTAAATGCACACAATTTTTTTTAACCAAAAAGCTCATTTCGTACATTTTCCTCGACATGGTTCTTAGCGTTCTTGTTTTCTTTTCCAGGTGCGACGGGCACTGGACAAGAAACAAACGAAGCACGGAATCCAACGAAAAACAACAACCAGGAAGCTATGTACAAACACCCTATTAGCATAGGCAGACAAACCAGTAGGCATACGACCAAGCCGCTCGGAAGGTTTTTCCACCCGAAAGGGAACCATCGAGTTTTTTTTACTTCCGGCTGGTTCTGTCTTAGGGTCCTCACGACCCCACTAGGGGGGGAGTGAGCTGTAGCGGTAAATAATTCCCCAAAATTATTGACCACAGCAATCACTCATTGGATGCTGACCACCACTGTTTAAGTCGACTTGTTTAGCTGAAGGCTTCCGGTGAAGCATCCCCGCCATTTGGTACCCCGTCGCGTAACGTGCACGATCACTAGCTAGCTAAGCGTTCGTCTAACGGCTGGTTTTGGTTCGTAAATACATCTCTTGGTTTGGACGATCAGTTGTTGGCTTTTGCTTTGTCTTTGGTACGCGAGAATAAATTAATTAGAAGTTGTTGAACGAGATATCACGTCAAACCTTTAATATCTCTCAACCTTTAAAGAACCGATACCACTCCTTCAAACATGGATATTTATAATTCGACGGCCTTATGTGAGAACCTGAATTCCACACATATATCATTCGACTGCGGTTCACACACCATTCAAGTTTATCTGTCAGTGGTATTTGGGAGGCCAAACGTTAGTGGGCGATAAGCCCAAATTAAGTCACTCCTGCTACTTCAATGTGATAATAAGAAGAGGTTCAGGCGTCCTCCGGCCCTTTTCATTGAACTGAGAGATGCCAGTGGCTGATATTTCACTTTATAATCATTCCTAGAACCGTGCCTTCTTCTTGAAGAGTGAACTAATCACTTGCGTAACGCATTTCAGACTTCTCATAGTTTGAAAGCGTTTCGAAGTGTCCACAATACTCAGTAAAACTCTGCCGTCGTCTAATTACAATATGAAATTGTTCTAAAATCACGATTATTTCTTGTACTTGATGTTGACTGGTTACTTTCATCACCCCCATCTTCTATATGTTCCCTTGAAGCCATATCTTTGTTGACTTCTTTAGCCAGTTTGTTGGTTTTTGCCTGTGGATCTTTGTTTTTGTCTGCCATGATGCATAAATGATCTGCGATGTACAAATATTCTGGAGTGATCCTATCGGCCTAATGTATTCATACCTTCTCGCTCCCCATAGTCGTCCGCATAATCCACTCCGCCACAATAATGACTGCTCATCGTGATGGTGGTGTCAATCACGTCTCATAAACCGTTAATACCCAGCTCTTGCTACGCTCGGGCTCACGCTGTTCCTTGAAGTTTTCAGAAACGCTTAGTTATAACGGACGAAAAAACCAAAACACCGTTTGGCCGCTTGAGAATTCTTTATTGTTACACCAACATATAAAAATAATAATTGAACTGAGGTCTGTGAACAATATTACAATAATAAATCACAATATTACTTCTGATGGTTTGCTACTGACTTCTTTCTGAACAGCGACCGATGAGACGATGACTGTCGTATTGATGCCTCCGCGAAAATTGGGAAAGTTGATTTTGAGCAAACAACCGCGAATTGATCGTTCAATCTTCAACTCCATTGACAGGTGGTCAGGCTTGTCTTTCTTCTTTCTTCACTTCAAACGCCTCGCAGAGTTTTACGCTTTGAGTCACTTGACACGTAGCACTGTCGCACAGATATTAAATGAGGTTAATATGGATTCTGTTTGCTAAAACTAGCAGTATTCAAGCCATTTCCCAATTACTTCCCGGTCAACGCCATCGAAAGCCTTTGCATAGCCTTAAAAGTTGAAGCAGTCGACTGACATTCTATGCCTTGTTTGGTGATCATGCACAGAGCTTCAGTTAGATCCGTTTATTACTTACCTTCCCTGAGTTAAGCCTTTGAGAACGTTTACGCAATGCAATCTGCACAGGATGGACCTTGCAGTCTGTGGAGCTAGAGTTCCTCAAGTACTGCTTTAAAAACGGCGAAAGTCTACTTCTCTGAGTCACTGAATGCCACATTCGAAATAGGCTGCAGAAAAATATCAGTTGCTGTCAGTCTTTGACATAATCAAATCAGTTCAGAATCAGTACACTACTAGAATGCAATCTGTAAAACCCCCACTGTGGTCCACATTTACTCTACGGTGTTTCGCGATGATACACAAAACATTCAAACACAAATAGCTTATTTCGGAGGGTTGCATCGTTAAAATCCTACAGATCAGCTAGGCACTGATTTTACTCCTGTAGATTAGGCTCCTTATATAGGCAGTTATAGGTTGTTACTGGATCTCTCCCGAGTTCGTACGTATTCCATTTCATTTACATATGATAATTTGAGTCAATAGGCCTTGACGATACCATCACACTCCACATCAACTTTGTCAGAAGATAAAAGTACTGAAGATCAATAAATAACCAGTTGCACGAAGTATCGCTTTCTAAGGTTCATATAAATGACTTACATTTTGCAGGTCCGGATATAGACATGCATGAAAACCCTCAGGCCAGTCGGGTAACCAAATGATCCGATGGACAACTGAAAGCCGAATTTTCATGTCCCTTTGCCCCCAGTCACTGGGCGAAATTCTAACCAGTGGAAATGCTTAGCATCCGAACATCAATAGAAACTGATGCTAAATGTTCAGAGGTTGAGGGGTATTCAGAAGCACACTGAGACTATCTGGAGATTTTCTTATTCTGAGTCAGTGATGTGGTGGTAAAAAGCTTGCCAGCCACGCACGTAGTCACAGCTATGATCCCTGACCAACGCAGTCCTACGCTTAAGTTGGCTGCTGGTAAGTCCTATAAAGACGGAAGGTTGAGCATGAGGCTGGCGACCCCACAACCCTGAAAAGGAGGAAGCGTCGATGCTGCTGAAGATTCACAGCTGAAGGCCTGAGAATCTATGTTCAACTAGGAACGCAAAGGGATAAAGCAAAAGAGCATTTATATGGACAAACTTGACCATGCTATATTAGTTGATAAACTTTGAATATGGATAGCTAATTTATGACCAATTATTTCATGAGAACATTCAGAATTGGTTTATATACCCACGGGCGTGGATTCCTAGCCATACGTGTAGGCGAAATATGGTAGAACACGACCCTAACTTAGTCTATTATGCATGGGACGTTTTTAAGACAGCCATGCGGCACTTAAAACCCTTCCGATCCCAAGGGGTAACATCATGGACAGTGTTGCTAAGGGCAGTGCCTAACCTATCTGCCTAGAAATCGATCCACGATACATGGCCATTGAAAGACTGACGAGTAATAGTTATCAACACAAATATTAACTCTCAGACTGTGGGAATCGGTAGGCCGGTTAAATCAGCCAAACAGGTGACTCAAGATGAAGTCTTCTGAAAAATCTTGAAATGAATGGTCGGCACCCTTAACAATCTCGTTTTCCATGTAACTTCCTGGATCGATACCTCTGTTTTACGAAACGTTTTGTAAACCTAGAAGAAGCGAGTATGCCCGTTTAGTATTTCCCTCAATAAATTACGTGAAAATAAACCATTTTATTTGTTCGTTACGCTACCTGGAATCACATTGTTCCCAAGTTTCTATTTTAAACATTAGTTAACGGAACCTCATACATGTAAGGTAGCACCGCGCCAAACTAAGGGATTTAAATGAGGTTAGGACGGTATATCATCGTCATGAGGCAGAGTCAACTTTACTTAAAATCAGTCCGAAAAGCGTTTTCCGCAGACCACCTTCTCGTCGTAATCAAGCTTTCTTTTGAATAAGTTTCAAATAAAGAGACTAGTGAGGAGAAACTATGCCATGAATTACTGCATATCCTTATATTCCATCTCCTACTTAATAACCTCTATTAGAAATCCAGGCTATCTTATGGTGTATTGCTCGACTACTGCAAGAAACTCTTGGTAAATCCCTACGCAACTTAGAAACGCGATGAAACTTCAGATCATCAACACTGTTCATGGAAATCTAGGGGAAGGATGTTAAAATTATTTAATATCACGAAAATGTTGCAAAAACAGACTAGAATATAGGATACTTCGACCGCAACACTCATTAACTCTGTTTAGCACTACTGCGAAATCTCAGAGCGTCTTTTTCTCCTCCTTTATCATGCATATTTTCAGCATGGCATGAAGCTTAATTCGAACGTCAGTGACAGCCACTTTTATTTACTGAATGGCTGTTGATTTCTTGTAATCAGTTGTGCGCTGGTTGATCAGTTACAGCTCAAAGTTTTCGATTTAATAAACCAGATTTCAAGTGTAGACCATAGCGATTCTTGAATTTATACATATTTATATAAATGAAGGATGCTGCCAGCATGACATTGTGTCAATCACGTCTCATAAACCGTTAATGCCCAGCTCTCGCTACCCACGCTGTTTCTTGAAGTTTTCAGAAACGCTTAGTTATAACGGACGAAAAAACCAAAACACCGATCTGCCGCTTGATATTTCTTTATTGTTACACCAACATATAAAAGGAATAAACAAACTAAGGTCTGAAAACAAATATTACAATAATAAATCTTTGTATTACTTCTGACGATCTTTCACTCTTCTTTCTGAACAGCGACCGATGAGACGATGACTGTCGTATTGATGCCTCCGCGAAAATTGGGGAAGTTGATTTTGAGCAAACAACCAAGAATTGATCGTTCAATCTTCAACTCCATTGACACATTGTGTGAGATATCTTCGGCAGTAATGCTGAAATGTGCATAGTTGGTGTCAGTGGAGTTGAAGATTGAACGATCAATTCTTGGTTGTTTGCTCAAAATCAACTTCCCCAATTTTCGCGGAGGCATCAATACGACAGTCATCGTCTCATCGGTCGCTGTTCAGAAAGAAGAGTGAAACATCGTCAGAAGTAAAACAAAGATTTATTATTGTAATATTTGTTTTCAGACCTTAGTTCGCTTATTCCTTTTATATGTTGGTGTAACAATAAAGAAATATCAAGCGGCAGATCGGTGTTTTGGTGTTTTCGTCCGTTATAACTAAGCGTTTCTGAAATCTTCGAAGAACAGCGTGGGCCCGAGCGTAGCGAGAGCTGGGCATTAACGGTTTATGAGACGTGATTGACAGTTTCTGACGATAGAAACAGATCTGGCGGATTCAAACAGTTGGTGAAAGTTTGGATAGTCGCCGTTCATTTCTCCTGGTGCCGGTCAAGTCCTCTTTGAACAAGCAATATCTGGAACTTTTTGGAATTGGGTCAAGTTCAACAATGCCTGGGTCAAAGAAGGGACAGAGTGTCTTGGATGCAAACAGGAAAGTAAGTCATGGTGACTTGTCTGTTAATTGTAACGATGTGTCTGATGTTAAGCATGACATGGTTGATGTTACTGTTTCGCCGTTCAGGGATAATAGGAACATCAAACTCCCTAAATTTGAACCACGGTGTTTTGATGGAAACCCGGCTGATTATTTACAATTTGTAAAGGAGTTTGAGATCATGTTGAGTGGTTTTTTATTAAATGATGAATTGAAGTTAATGTATTTGATGAGATATTGCACTGGAGATGCTGCAAGAGCTATACAGTGCTGTAAGTTTATGAAGCCAAAAGAGGGCTACTACGAGGCTATGAGCATATTACGTCAAAGGTTTGGAAGACCTTCGATGATTGCAGGGAAATTATTCGAGGCTGTTAAGGGTAATGGTGGTCAATTACAGGATGACTCCCAGGCACTCACTGAGTTTTTAGATAATTTGCTAATTTACAAGAATGGAATGATTTCGATGAATCGCATGAGTGACCTCAACTCGAGTTTTATACTAGAAGTAATAGCAAGACGTCTACCTACTCGACTGCAAAGGAAGTGGGTGAAGATAAGCTCCCGTATGGAGGATGAGGGTATCGAGCCAAAGTTTGATGATATCCTGAAACTGGTAAAAAATAGTGTCAATCAATCTATGAGCAAGTTCGCCAGTCTATTAGATCTCACCCCTAGAATAGAGCAGTCTGAGGGTAAAATGCAATCATTGATGACGAGTAGGCCTCAGAGAGGTGGATATCGAGAAAGCTCCATGATGTCTAGTAATGCATATAGACCTAGTGAGTGTAACAGGTTTCGTAGTACATCCTCAACAGATAAGTTACAAGATGCAAGACAAACACGGTTGTGTTTCACACGTGTGCAAGAGGTGCATACAGAAGTGAACTGTGAACCGGTGAGCAAGTTCAGTGATAAGCTAAATGTAAACTCCAGGTCTGACTCCGAATTGTGTGACGATAACGGTGCGGTGAAGAAGTCTGTAGTTGCAACTGGTAAGCCGTTGTTGAATAGAGTGTCACAGAATAGAGTTGCTGCTTCAGAGTGCAGTTCTGACCCTACAAGTTTACAAGGTATAACTAGTCAGAGTGAAGATATAAAACCTTTTATGATTTGCGAGGAGGAACCAAAATTGTCTACTTCTGTTATTAAAGAGTTTGAAAATGATGAAGTTGACGGTAAAGTGAATATTTGTGATAATGATCATGATACTTCACAGTTGTCTTTGGTTGATCATGATGAGATGAGGGATATGCCTACTACTGCTAAGTTAAATAAAGGTTCTGTACAACTACAACGTGAAGTAGAATTGAACGCAGATGCAGTTCCAGAAGGTGTGCATACTTGTGAGACAGTCAGTGTAATTGATCAGCGTGTAGCCCACCTATCATCAGATGATAGTGCTAAACCCGAACTAGTAGTGAAAGACAGCAGTGGTGGTAATCTTGCAGTTGGACAACTATCTGAAAGCCGAAAAAGAACAGCTTCTGATCCACCACTAAGTTCATCACCTTGTGTCACTCAGTCATCGTTGGTGCTGTCATCCACAATGAAACAGACACCCATCAACTCAAGTATCTTGTGCAATGACTATGGTAGTATCAGTTCGTTTGAAAGGACGAATATCAATGGTCAGTTTAGTGTGGATAAGCCAAGTGTAAAGGAGAGAGTTATTGTTAAATTGACTTGCACGAATAAAGGCATTTCTAGTTTCAAGTTACTATTTGAATGTTATTATCTTTGGTGTAAATTACTCTGTTTCTATACTTGGTTGATGAGATATGTCGTGTGTTTGTTGGTCATCTATATTCTACGATACAATGACATGGGCGTGTTGCCGTTCAGATTTGAGGATATAGCTGATAGAAGGAAGTTAGCAAATGAACTCTGCGACGATTTTCCAACCTAGGGCGTCAACCTGAGAAGGGTTGTAGGCGTACTGCTGTAAGTCCTACAATTCTTCAAAGGGTAGCGCATCAATGAGCAGTCCAATGTGCTTGGTGTGTGATTTTGTACATATGTTCATATTGTATATACTGAATTGATATCATCTGTCATCTAGCTGTTGGTAATTCTGTTTGTGTCCGGACGACTTCCACTTGGATCATCAACCTGAGAAGGAATGTAGGCGTACTGCTGTAAGTCCTACAGTTCTTCAAGGGTAGTTTGTCGTGTCAGAATCCACAACATTTGATGTGTTGATTGTACATATGTTTGTGTTAAATAGTTGTGTGAGTTCCAATTGATGTAATTGTTGGTTAATCTTGTTTGTGTCCGGACATTCCACAACTTACAATCGTCAACCTGTGAAGGGTTGTAGGCGTACTGGTGTAAGTCCTGCAATTCTTCAAAGGAATTCCACCAAGACATGATCGGCGAGGTTGTTTGTACTATTTGTATATACGTGTGGTGTGTCATATCAATTGGTGTATTTTGGATTCATTGTGTTTACTCGTTGTTTTCGTATCTTGTTTTTATTGCGTAATTTTGTTAAAATTTTCGTCGTGATTACTTCTGAAGTTGTTTCGAGTCTTCTACATCCATGAATGAATTGATTGATGTTAAGGACAGCAGATGGGTCGTATACGCCGGGGAGGCTAGGCTATTGCTGAGAATGAAATGCACACGGAGATAATTGTTAGCTGCGGTCCGACACGCCGGGGAGAAAGAGTGTAAACGACTGAGGCTCGCATGCGTCACCGCTACTAGAACTGAGGCAGAATGAGTGACAAGCGATTTCAGTGGTAATTGGTAGTGAGTAGATAAGAGGATGTGCGTAGAGTATCGTGAGGTGCTGCCATGGTCACTTTGCATTCTGCAAGAGTCATTCTAGCAAGTGGCGATTGTGTTGCAAGATGTCAAGAGGAGGTCTCTGTCTGGAGGCGCAGGTCGTCATTGATGTGTGAGATTGTGCTGTGGGTATGCTTGTGGTGTGTTGGCTTTTCTGTTTGTTTTCCATTTCAGCTCTGTCCGTGTGACCCAGGTTCTCGCAATGGCATCCAAGTCAACGTGCATTGGTCGTGAAGGAAAAAAGGGTTGGATCCCTTTTTTGCCGGGGAGTGTCAATGGAGTTGAAGATTGAACGATCAATTCTTGGTTGTTTGCTCAAAATCAACTTCCCCAATTTTCGCGGAGGCATCAATACGACAGTCATCGTCTCATCGGTCGCTGTTCAGAAAGAAGAGTGAAACATCGTCAGAAACCTTAGTTCGCTTATTCTTTTTATATGTTGGTGTAACAATAAACAAATATCAAGCGGCAGATCGGTGTTTTGGTGTTTTCGTCCGTTATAACTAAGCGTTTCTGAATCTTCAAAGAACAGCGTGGGCCCGAGCGTAGCGAGAGCTGGGCATTAACGGTTTATGAGACGTGATTGACACCAGTCATCGTCTAATCGGTCGCTGTTCAGAAATAAGTCAGGCCAAAACTGTCAGAAACCTTTGTTGAAACTTAATTTAAAGTTGCCTTTATGTTGGTGTTACAATAAAGAATTCTGGGGTAGCCAACCTGTGTTTCGGTTTTGCGTCCGTCATTACTAAGCGTTTCTGAGAAACTTCAAGGAACAGCGTGATTCCCAGCGTAGCAAGAGCTGGGCATTAACGGTTTACGGGACGTGGCTGACAAGGGAGGTATGTCGAAGTCTAGGGTGGGACTCTGGGCTTTGTGGTCTTTTTTGCGGTTTTTACTGAGGGACTCTCTGGTTTGGATCCGGATTGAGTGTGGTTTGCCAGTAGTTTCTGGCCAACCATAGTTTTTGCGTTATGTCAACCTCATGTAGGTCAGCAGGTTTTCGAGATGTGCTCTTGTGCACTCTAAGATTGCACCCAGTGGCACTGCTCTTACTGAGTTTTGGGTCGCTATTACTTGCCGTTTTTTCTCCTAACACTATACATGTGATTTGCTGTGCTTCAGTGTCCGTCGACACTTTAGCACTCATACCAGATGTATTTCTCAGTGTTGTCAACTTTGTATCGAAGGAGTTCTTGGTTGCTTGCCTTTGGTTAGGTGTTTTATCCGAGACTACTTTAATAGTCTTGAATTTAGTGGCGGTAGCCAGAAGATCTTCGGCCATCTTTAATCGTTCAGCTATTATGTAGCTGTCGAACCTAAAGAGTATAGGACAAGGACGCTTTAGGTCTTTTTACTTAGACATATACACTGACAAGGTGCATTCAAGAGATTTGCAGCCTTCAGCAATGAGTGCTGGACTGACTTTATGGGCTCGCTATCCGGTACAGTATACACCATTGCGTTTTGTTTTGAAGCCAGCCTTCTAACAACTTGGCTAGATAGAAAGTCGATGGCGTCTTCTAACTCCTTCGCACTTTTTGAGTCAGTATGAGTCATTCTAGAGGTCATATTGAAAAGCTTTAGGATTGTAGGATCCTGCAGTTCCTTTTTCATACGTGAAATAGTTTAGGATATACATTCTGGTGAACTTAATTTCTTTTTTAATTCATCTATCTGTGGCTGCATCTTTTTAATTAAGCACGTTAAGTAAGAGAGCTCTACTTTTTCAGACAGAACATCTTCCACCTGTATTATAGGGGTCAGAGTTATGTTCGAGGTTTTTATGTTGGGTGAACTACTAATAATATGGGGCGGTAATGTGTCATTAGACGAGCTGGTGCTATTTTCTAATTTAGAATTTTGAACCATCGTTATTAAAGATCAATTATTAGTAACCAATAAATCCTAAATCGTATGGACTACGCAACCACAACTACCTTCTCAAGGTTAACACCCATAAACTCACCACTAGAGCTAACTTCTTCACCATTAAATATTGCAAACTTTGGAACCAACTACCCTCTGAGATAAGATCCTGTGAAAGACCTGACAGTTTCAAAAGGAGCCTAGAAAAACATATAAACATGTCCACCCTAGCCCGCCTCAAAGATCTCAACTGCTGGTAGAGTGGAGAGACAATGGCTTTTCAATATTTAACTACGGAAAGTACACTAGTCCCAATACCAATATAATAACAATTAGTAATTATGTGGGTTCAATACTTGAAATTCGATTGTCATTAAAATACTTAAAATGATTAAAATAGCTATGCGGCAAGTGTTCTCTTGCTTTACCATGCTTGTTTCCCTTATAACACTCAGTTATTGAGCCTAATGTATTCTTTGATAAAACGAATTATGACACTGACTATGCTCTTATTATGCATAGATTGATTTACTTTACGACTACCTGTAGTACTAACTACCCTTCTGTAGTATTGTTAAACAAATGCTGAAATTTTGTTGGTTCTGATAATATCTTTTTATAATATATGTAGACAGGTTACTTTGCAATGTCAAATGTTGACTATATATAAGACTGTCATGATAATTTAGTACACTAAGTCCTGCCAACCAACCTTACCTTCAGTTCATACTACCTACATTGATCCCTAACTAGAGTGTTCTGCTGAATCTTGCTTCACTATTCACAATACCTATTCTTTTTATTCTTTAAGGTTCTAACTTCTTGTAAAGTAATCTGTTCATTAGGACGCATGCACACATATACAATGTTCATAAAGATGTACGCGGAGACCTATTGGAAGCACTCATTAAGAAAGCTAGGGTGATGGAATATGAGGTACGAACATGTCTGGTACCAAGCAATATATTTGCGGTAGCCATAATAATCATAGTCTCAGAGCATAACATCAAAAAAGGAGGGAGGGTGGCGTTAGCTGATCAGTAGATATGATGGTGGTCACTAAGGTGAATCGCCCCATTCTGCAGGAACAGCAATATACAAATTAAAGGCTCGAGATATTTCTGATTTTTATGAGGACTTAGATCTTTATCTTGAAAAAGATAATAATGAACGCCTTGACAGATCATGCTTCTACCTTGAAATATATACTATTCGCTCAGCCTATTGTTGAGATGCGACCATGTGGGATCTGCAAACATTTATGAGGCATCTTATAAAGTAACTTGCTGTCCATTGTCGGATCTTTGAATACCACTTCACAATGTCTTATCTCATTCATTTTCCAATAACGTCTTTACTTGATCCTCATTATATCCCATTAAACCTAACATTTTACAGCTCTTTATGACTTATTATATTCCTACTCTCTGAAAGGTACGGTTGTACACTAAATGCACAAAAAGGTATAAAACAAAAACAACTGGCACAACTGGGGATAAATGTATTAAAACCAAAAGTGGACATCATGATAGTACGAGATATACGTGTAGCATTATACATTGCAAATGAACGTTGTCAGCCTAGGGAGTTTTCTTTATTAATGCATTTATTAATGATACTTGCACTTACCTATTTCATTACAATTTAATGATTCACCTCAGCAAATTTACTTTTCTAAAACAGCTTTCAATCCCTTGTAAACGTTGTACTTACCTCAATATTGGTTGGTTATCGTATGCGGACAACCACGGGATGAAAACGAAACGAAGTCGATTTTCCCGCTCAACCTGGAGGACAATTGTACAATTCAATAACTATACAGCCTAGTTCTGACAATGAGTGTATTTATATATATATCAAATATTTAACTGTTGAAACATTATTAACTTGTAGACAATCTACGATTTGATATTATATCATACTTGATCGTGGCTGTAAAAATGGCATGCATTTTCATGTAAATGTTTATATGAGAATATACATTATTATTATTATAAGCGAAAACACGTGCGAAAGCGTCACCTGATTCGAACGTACCGGGCGATGAATATAATACAAATATCTGGGGATAAAATAGCTTGAAGTCAATCCTGCTATATAACTTTGTTGTGAACAGCACCCTTGGCTCAAAGTTTATTGATGTATTATGTTGAGATCAGTGATATACTTATTCCATTTTTCAGCAGTCTTATCGTAGTTTTATAACAGGAAAGAAATTTGCTCGTGGATGCGAAAACCAGATAAGATTATATTGGGTTGTTTTACTGCATCAAATGGTGCCGAGATAGATTCCAGAACTCTCCATTTGCGCCATTTGTGTCTGCATGGCGGACTGTACACGTAAGTCGAGTAAAATGTTGAAAACTGTTTGAAAACCACTTGCTTCTTTATTTCAGATCATGAATACTCATTTACAGCATATTCGCCAGCGTCTTCAAATGGTAGAATTGGATCATTCATGGAATTTGAGTGGTTATGATCTAAATGGTTTGAAATCCATCTTTATTTCATTTCAGATGCAGAGTTGTTCGACCTCGACCAGGAGATACATAGAAGGTTATGTGCAGCATCAGAATACCAGAAAGAGAAAGGGTGTGAACATGAAAAGGACATTAATGTTATATGCATATATAAATGTTTCTGTCAATTGTATATTATACTTCAGTAATCATTTACCTATATGTTAGTTGTGTTTTCACGTATTTATGCGGAGTCCTAGAGTTTATTTAGTGTCATAACATATATTGACGAGTCTAAGAGTTTTCGTGTTCTAATGACTGATGCGTTTTAGAAATAAGTGGTGCGGTCTTGTTGGGATAGCCTTTGGGATGAAACAGTTTATATAGCAAGCGTTTAGAGGTTATGATATAGTGATAGGTTCTAATTCCAGGGGTAAACTGTTCCAGTATGTTCCATGCCAAGTCTTTATGCATCCATGCTACTAGTTTATTTATAGTTTTTAGATTGCTAAGGGTATTGAAGTGCGTATTTTAGGTGCTGTAGTAGATTAGTAGTTGATTCGTTCTAGGAGTAAATAGTTTATTAATATAATCAGTAGAGTGAAACAGTCTGTATAGAGAGCGTTTGAAGCTTGTAACCGAAGAGCAAGTTCTGACATCTAGGGGTAGGCTATTCCATATTTTAGAATACATGACTGTGAAGAAGTTTTCACGGAGTGTTGACTTAAAAGAATGAGTTGTCACTGTGGAAGTTTGGTTACGCAGATCGTAAGAACCTTCCTGTGCGAATTGTATGTCCCTGTTACCTGAGAATGATATTTTGTGAAGGACCTTAAAGAAGAATATTAGGTTTATAATAAGTCGCCTTGTCCAAAGTGGGTCAAGTTTTAGGATCATGCACCGTGAGATGTAGTCTTTCTTACAATCGTAGCCAAGTAGTTTTGAGGTAAAATATCGTTGGATACTTTCCATCCTTAGCTTGTCACGTGTGCGAGTGCTGCTTATAATAAATGGACAGTATTCTAGTAGTGGTCTGACACATGTTTTGTACAGAATTAGCTTGGCTTCATTGTCGTGAAAGTTCCTGAGTATGCATCCTAAGAGCATCCTCGATTTTCTAGTCTGTGATGCTACTTGCTCAGAGAATGTCAAGTCACTAGAGTACCTCAGGCCTAGGTCAACGACACTTCGGAGTCTGGTTAGGTTAGCAGATTGAAGCGTTAATTTCAGGTCAATTGAGGGTGCACCGAAGCAGATCCAGCCACATTTGTTCAGATTAAATTGGAGATTCCATAGGGACGACCAAGCAGTCATTTTATCTAATTCCTTCTGCACTACATTCTCAAAGTATGTATAAGCTACTTTTAGGTCATCTGCAAAGATGAATGGTTTCCCGTGCGTGAAGCAAGCGCATATGTCATTGATGTATAGTGTAAATAGGAGGGGTCCAATGACACTACCTTGTACTACACCAGAAGTGATAGGGCTAGGTTTGGAGGTTGCAGACCCGAGTTTAACTATTTGGGAACTATTGTTAAGGAATGATTTAAGCCATCCTAATAATGGGTCACGTATTCCTAAGGAGTTCAGCTTATTTGTTAGCAGTAAATGGTCAACACGGTCAAATGCCTTAGAAATGTCAAAGTAGATGACAAGTACTAGTTGCCGTCTGTCACGACTGCTGGTTACAAAATTGAAGAAGTCTAGGTGACATGTTAAACATGATCTGGATTTCAGGAATCCATGTTGGTTCGGACTTATAATATTGCAGCTAAGCATATGTTTGATTAAGTTATCTTTGACTAGTCTCTCCATGATTCTAGATGCTATAGGTGTGATATTGATCGGCCGGTAGTTACTGACTTCAGTTTTCGAGCCAGATTTGTGTTTAGGCATAATGAATGTTGTCTTCCATATGTCAGGGTAAGTTTGGGTTTCTAGGGACATTGTGAATATTTTAAGCAGCAGTAGAGGAATGTCAGGGCCACCATATTTATAGAAGTAAGATGATATACCGTCGGTACCGAAACCTTTTGAACTTTTGAGGGTTCTTATAGTTTGGTTAATATTAGCGTAAGTGAATTCAACAGTGCTAATTTGGTTTGGTGTGAGTGGAGATGGAGTTTGTGCCATATTATTAATAGGGTGTATATCGAGTAGCTGGACTGAGGGCTTAAGGTAGTTACCTGCAAACGTTTTGTTGAATAGTTCACATATGTCTTCAGAGTTAGTGCATAGCCTACCTTTGTCTATGAGGAGAGAAATGCTGTGATTTTTGCGATTCATTCGCTTCCTTAAGATTTCTGTGAGTGCACACACTCTAGCAGGACTGGCTACTGCGATGCGTTCTTCCTTTCTCATACGGAAATCTCGAGCTTGTGAGATGGAGCTAAGGGTGTTAAGTATTAGACCTAGAGTGCCAAAGTCGTGGTGTTTGAAGTAACTTGTTGAGAGTCTCTTCAGTTTCGTACGATCCTTTGGTTTTATGAATGACTTTCTGTGTGGGGAAACCTTTAGTGTTTGGAGTGGAATGACAGCATCTAAGCATGTGTTAGAGTTATGGTAGAAGATGGTTAGGGCTCTCGATAGGTCATCAGTAGTGAAGTATACATCCCATTCGGAGGATCTTAGCATTGATTCTACTAAGGCCCAGTTTGCCTTACTATAGTTCCTATATATTACTTGTAGTGAAGTGGAGGTATGAGCTGCATTGCTACTCAGCGGAAGTGGCAGTGCACGCAACACTGTTTTGTGGTCGCTCCCTGGAAACTCAGAACCTACTAGCGTTGAAAGGGGGCTTATATTGTGGCAGACGATTAAGTCTAGTACGTTATCACCTCTTGTGGGAGTAGTGACAGTTTGTTTCCAGCCAAGTATATCCAGTGTGCCTTAGAACTTATCAAATTTAGTTGGGCCTGTGGGTAACACTGGAAATAATTATAATAGCATCCACACCTTTTAACATTTTACATATGTATATACTAATATAATAATACTTGTTAATCATGCATGTTCAATTCTTAAATTAGATTGTTATTAAAATACTTAAAATGATCAAAATATTTATGCAGCGAATGTTCTCTTGCTTTACCACGCTTGTTTATCTTATAACCTCAATTACTGAGCCTAGTATATTATTTGATAATACGCATTATAATATTAATTATACTCTCATCATATATAGATCGATTTACTTTACGGCTCCCTGTAAACTAACAACCATTCTTCAGTATACGCACACTGCAGTATTGTTAACCAAATGCCAAAATTTTGTTGGTTCTGTGTTAATATCACTTTATAATATGTCTAGACACGTTACTTTGCAATGTCAGATGTTTACTATATGTAAGTAAACTAAGTCCTGCCAGCCGACCTTACCTTCAGTTCATACTACCTACATTGAACCCTAACTAGAGTGTTCTGCTGAATCTTGCTCCACTATTCACAATACCTATTCGTTTTACTCTTTAAGTTTTTGACTTCTTATAAAGTAATCTGTTCATTAGGATGCATGCACACATATACAATATGTTCATAAAGATGTACGCGGAGACCTATTGGAAGCACTCATTAAGAAAGCTAGGGAGATGGAATATGGGGTACGAACATGTCTGGTACCAAGCAATATATTTGCGGTAGCCATAATAATCATAGTCTCAGAGCATAACATCAAAAAAGGAGGGAGGGTGGCGTTAGCTGATCAGTAGATATGATGGTGGTCACTAAGGTGAATCGCCCCATTCTGCAGGAACAGCAATATGCAATTTGACGGCTCGAGATTTCTGATTTTTATGAGGGCTTAGATCTTTATCTTGAAAAAGATAATAATGAAAGCCTAGACAGATCGTGCTTCTGCCTTGAAATATATACTATTCACTCAGCCTATTGTTGAGATGCGACCAGGTGGGCTCTGCACAGATTTATGGGGCATCTTATAAATTAACTTGCTTTCCATTGTCAGATCTTCGAATACCACTTCACAATGTCGCATCTCATTCATTTTCTAATAACGTCTTTACTTTATCCTCATTATATTCCGTAAAACCTAACATTATATAGCTCTTTATGAATTCGATTCCACTTATTATATTCCTATTCTCTGCAGGGTGCGGTTGTGAACCAAATAGATAAGGTAGGAAATAAAAACAACTGGCTTGAAAATGATTGCATTAAAGCCAAAAGTGGACATCATAATAGTACGAACTATATGGGTAGCATTATACATTGCAAATGAACGTTGTCGGCCTTGGGATTAATTAATTTTCCATTCTATTTTCTTTATAAATGCACTTAATAATGATATATTGCACTTACTTATTTTATTACACTTTAATGATTCATCTTAGCACTTCAACTTTTCTAAAACAGCTTCCAATCCCTTGTAAACGTTGTACTTACCTCAATATTGGTTGGTTATCGTATGCCTACAACCACGGGATGAAAACGAAACGAAGTCGATTTTCCCGCTCAACCTGTAGGACAACTGTACAATTCAATAACTATACGGCCTGGTTCAGACAATGGGTGTAAATATATATATATATGTATATATATATCAAATATTTAACTGTTGAAACGTAATTAACTTGTATACACTCTACGATTTGACATTATATCATACTTGATCGTGGCTGTAAAAATGGCATGCATTTTCATGTAAATTTATATGTTTATATGAAAATATAAATTATTATTATCTGTTCTGAAACAGTGGGCCGAAGCTCTCTATAGACCCTTATGCTGCTTGCTCCAACACTCGATGGGTTCGGAAAACTGCCAAGGTAGTGGAAAAGAGTCATCCTTTCTGCGATCTTCAAGGATGGGGATAGGCAAAATGGTACTAGTTATAGACAAGTAGTTCTACTCCAGTGGTATCAAAAGCACTGGTAAGTAATGATGATGATCACATCAGTAGGACTCGATATGACTAATAGACTACATGAAGACCAACAAGGTTTCAGGAGGGGAGATTCTGTGTAATAAACCTTTTGTCAGCTTGGGACGATCGGACATCATGAATTTTCCAATCCATGTTGTCTTTTTGAAACACTTCACCATGACGTTCTCCTACACGAAATAAGTCAGTCAGGTATGGGTAAGCTGCTTCTGTCAAGGTTAAGGACTATCAAGCTGAAAGTAAATTTTGCACTAAGGTCAGTCGAGTCCGATCATCTTGGCACGGCTCGTCATCAGGAATGTCACAGTGTCATATCCCAGGACCACTGGCGTTTTGATTTTTATCAGTGATCTACCATGTCTATTCACGCTTAGCTACCAACGGTTTAGGTGGGATTTGATTACTGCTTACAGGAAAGAGAATGGCAAGAATCACCCAAACAAAGGTGTTATGCCAGTGAGTAGGTATGGGCTTCCTCTTGGAAACCATAGAAGTATAACACACCAGAGGGCAAGGATCCGGGTGCACTCCAATTCTTTTCACTGCGAGCTTGCCATCCCTGGAACTCCTTACGACAGATATAGCTATTGCATGGACTGCGGGCGCCTTTAAGCGAAGGCTGGACAATCATGCAGTGACACAAGGACAGAGTCCAAATGGCCTACCCCCTTAAAACCCATATACCATTCATGGGTAGACAACTGAATTCGTCGTTTCACCTCTTTACATTCTCTCCCGTCTTACTTTCCTGGCAGTTCCAACTGCTACACTTACACTTATCATTAATACTGATATTATATGCATATATATTGATATATATTGCAACTTCAGATTTAAGTTGCTGTCTGTTTTCCCATTTTTTCATTTCTTTTTCTGTATTTTAATCTGAATAACTTAGACTAATTATATCTATTATTATTGTCTCTTCTTTTGATGACGATACTGGAGGACTAACTGGTGAAAGGATCAAATCCATTCACAGTAACAACAAAGTCTTTACAGGCCACATACTACAAACAACATGCGATTAATTCGAGCACTACTCCATTTTGGAGTCAACCAAAGCTAAAGCAGTCGAGTGGTACTATGCAGAAGTTAACCGAAGATCAGAAACCTTTACCTCCCAATCAGGAAACGATCACAAAGAAATCAAATTGGTTAATATTTGTTTGTAAAGACAATATTGGATATTGGATTCTCAAGGTCTGTCTATCTGTTTCATTTGAAAATGAACGGGACAACAGAATGTTTACCTGTTCTTCTGGTTGGTGCTGGTGGCATTGGATGTGAACTACTAAAGAATTTAGTGTATAATGGTTTTGATAACATAACAATCGTAAGTTGCTCTTCTAAATTTTTACTATTATTTTGAAGGTCGATCTCGATACCATCGATATCAGCAACCTTAATAGACAGTTTCTTTTCCATAAAAAGCACGTTGGACGATCCAAAGCAGAGGTCTGAGTAATATTTTCGTTATATAATTCTTCAACAGACAGCCAGAGAAAATGTCTTGGCCTTTAAACCAACTGCCAACATTGTCGCCTACCACAAAAGTATTTTTAGGTAATTAAGTGGTTAGTTTCTTTGACTTGATTTCAGCTCTACATTTAATTCTACGTTTTTTGAAAAGTTCGCTGTTGTTTTCAATGCACTAGACAATCTTGGTAAGTTTATTATCAACCAACAATCAGATCTTATATACTAATGTAGCCCAGAATGGCATCTGCTAATTTTTGTGTACTGTGTATTCATATTCTCACCTTACACCATAATTCACACAGAGCGTTAATGTGCAGCTACGTGCAGCTTTTCAGTGTTTTATTTAGGGTTTATGCTTATTTAACTAACTGAATTCGTCCTAATGTTGACGCTAACCACCTGTCATAAGTATCCAATTACTCTTCTATTAACTCATATGTCTAGAATGCCCCCATTAACACTTGTGACCATCTTCTGTGTGTGTGTGTTCAATCCCTTTGTATTCGCAGTGTTGGTGGTGAAATTCTGCTGTACATATTCGCAATGCTTAATTAAAACAGTTAGTCCCTTTTTATAAATTTAGATAGTGTTATTTGAAGACGAAGATTATCTGAAAAATATGGAGTGATGTATTCCGCCAATTAAAATACACAAAGTGACAAAACGTATTTAAGAATAGCGGGGATAATTCATGCACACATACTCCTTTCCACTGCACTATGCGAGAGGCTTGGTGAAATGTTTAATCAAGAGACTTCAGTGTATTTGTACAGCTGATGTTAAAGAGGATGACAATCAAATACTAATAGATATTCTCGTCGGAAACGCATTTTATTCCTTTACGTTCCCAGTGGAACATGGGGCTTCAAGCTATAGAGGCTTGATGTCTTGGTAGTAGTGGTGTTTATTTTTACGATATGGGGTTGCTAGCCTCCTTCCCATCCTTCCTTCTTTACCAGTCATTACTAGCCCACAGAGGTAAAGGGGCGTGTCAGCTGGGGATCGAACCCCGGACCACATTGTGTTGTTGGCAATCATACTACCGCTGTGCCACAGACGCACACGTCAAAAACATATATCCTCTGGAATTTTTAAAGCGGTGCAGAAGGCAGTTAGTTTTAAAACCTACAAGCTACTTTGTCCCCGAGAAAAGTGTTTTCATTAAATTATTGTACAGTGGGGAAGTGAATGGCAGGATTTTGAGACAGAAACTAAATTCAGTCATCCACAGCACTTATTATGGGGCTCGGTTTGTAATTATTGAAAAAGCCAAAATTATGCTCCACTGCAAACCCCAGAAGTGTACAAGTGATTATGTCACACCCCACACTATATACCAATTTACGTGTGTGTGTTTTGGACACATACATAGGGAGGAGTAATCACGCCTTGCATGGAGTTTGGGAGAGCGTATTGCGAAATGGTTAGTAAGACAGGTGAACGCTGAAAAATCGATAGACGCCGGTGGCAGACTATCAACTTCGTTAGATTTGGTAAAGTATTCATGTACTACTATACTGTGAAAAAGTGTTACCGTGATATACGTTTTAATCATATTAGTCGGATAACGATTTTTGGTGCATGCATTAGTCTTGTCAGCGTAAATCTTCTGACACTACATCATCACGATATTTAACATCTTATGATTGACTGACTGGCTGTTTTCAATGTAGAACTTTGCACAGGTGTCCAGCAGTTCAAGTTCCTATCCTCCCTCCATATAGCACAGAAAGCGAAGCTGAAAGACTGAATGCTAACGTCGGAAACTTACAACCGGATTGGTGAATATGCTGTTCAGCATAGGAGAGCTGGAAAAACCTTGATTCCAAATTTATAGTTTGCATGGGCTGCACAATCTAAATGGATCGAATGGTGCATGAACCTGTTTCGGCCGTCCACAACCATGTGAACGTCGCTTCTGACTCCACTCCACTACCTTGTGGACTTGATTTCAAGTACAATGCTCGGGGTTGTGGTCCCTTTTGTTTGTGTGGCGTATCTCTTGGCACCCATACTATCCCAAGTTTATGTTTTAGTAATAATAACAATAATAGAAATGATTACATTGCATACATATTTCATTTTTTGCATCTGCAGCTGCACGAAAACATGTTAATCGTATGTGTGTATCAGCAAAGATTCCTCTAATCGAATCTGGTACTGCTGGTTACTTGGGACAAGTTGAACCACTGCTTCCTGTCATTCGAACAGATGAATCAACACATTCGGATGGAAAACTGAATGACAATATGTCAGCCTATCGTACTGGATGTTATGAATGTCAACCGCGTGGTTTAGGCCAACGTCATTATCCTGCTTGTACTATACGTAATACACCTTCTGAACCAATCCATTGTGTTGTGTGGGCAAAATATTTATTCAAGTAAGATAATTTATACGTGTTGACTAGATTTACTCTGAAAAATTCATGTGGTAGGTGAAAAATATCTTGTTTTTTTCGATATAATCAGTGTTTACAACAGTTATTTCTAATTATGCTGTCTGTCTGTCTGTTTTCAACATAGAACTTTGCACTGATGTGAAGCAGTTCAAGTCGCCACACTCCACTCCATGTAGCACACAAACCAAGAGAAGAAAGAAGAAATGCATAATAGAGAGAGACAGTAAACAGAGGTGTGAGACAAAAGAATAGTAATAACTAAGAACAAAACAGTTTCATTGGAAATCATAAGTCACAAGGAATGGATGGATCTGTGCCAGCCAGCCATTGACAACGATCACTTTGAGCCATATCACTAATTGTTTCCAGCCTTCATTGGTTTTTACTGTCCCCAACCAGACAGTCAGGATGTCTACACCTTCCTACGTGACTGGTTGGCTTAAACTAACTGTAGTGGACTTCATTGGCTGATAAAGCCATGTTTTGGTTTGACCACCACTAGTTATCTCTTTTCCAGCCTGACCCTATATCAGCTAACATTGCCCGTCATTTGGAGAAGTCGATGACTAGGCACACGTAACACATGTCCTAACCATCTCAGTCGATGTAGCTTCACAGCCTCGTCGATTGATTTCCCCTCCCTCCTTACCTAGCACTCCACCGAGACCTCAACTCAATATTGCTCACCTTATTATACGACATCACACGGGAGACAGAGCGCAGGCACCTATGATCAAAGATAGCGAATCTTTTCATTTCTTCCACTCTCAATGGTCAGGTCTCAGTCATAAAGGAGGACGAAACGGACTGCTGAACAGTACACACGTCCTTTGGTCGATAGCCAGTGGGATATCACGTCTACTGTGCCAGAGGCGGCATGAACTGGCCTATGCGAAACTAGCCGTCTGTATCCGCACGGAGAGGGCTGACTTCAGCCAATTGTATAATGGGTGCGTGCTAGCCTCTACTGAAGTCTGAACAGTGTCGGTGGCTTAGAGATAAAATGCTCGCCAAACCACATATGTGGTCCGGGTGTCGATCCCTGTTCGTTTTCACTCCTTTACCTGGCTAAGCCAGTAATAAGACCGGTAAGGAGGGAAGGTTGGGCATGAATCTAGCAACTCTCCCTCCACCCTGTAGAAATAAAAGCAAAACTACTGCTACCGAAACTTCAAAAGAGCTCTAACTTGAAGCCCTATATTCTATTGAGAATGCAAATGAATAAAATAGAATAAGTCTTATTTAATGGTTTATGAACACAAACACACGCGATTGTTGAATCGTAGTACATATTGATGAAAAGGCATGAATTCTCATCACGGTGCATACAATTTAATTGATTGACAGGAGTTAGACACTAGGCACATCGATCAATGGTGCCTTGCTTAGCCATCCAGATAGAAGCGATTTAAACACCGAGTGGTCTTTTCGCTACATCGATTGAGATGACAAGAATACATGTTGTACGTGTCGAATAATGCTAGCTGACATAGGATTAGTGACATAAGTACAAAACTTAGGCACTGTGGTAGTGTGCGACTCCATTATAGATAAGATTTTATTTTGATAAAGCACACAGTGTAGTGTTATACAGTAATATTTACTGGTGGCCACGTTTCAAGCACAAACTATTGCCACTCATAATCATATCAAGTCGCTCACACAGCTTTTTACTTCATTTATATGCATGAGTAAAAATCGACTAGGCATTTGAATAATTTTAATATAAGATAAAGTGCATTCAGAAATAACAGTATGAGTGTTATTGATCAAGTACAATCAGATGGGAAATAAGACGACGGATTTCATAGTCAAAATAAGTTACTTGTTAGAATGCTAAGATATATGTGAATTGAAATAGAATTTTAAGATTATTTATTATCCTCCTGTGATTTGACCGACTGACTGGTGGTAATAATATCTTCCATATTTCTGGTATTTGCATTGAGTCAATAAGCCAGGATTGAGTAATCAATCTCTCTCTCCACCTACATCTGTCTGTCTGTTTTCGACATAGAACTTTGCACAAATGTGCGGAAGTTCAAGTCGCCACATTCCGTGTAGCACGCGAAGCAAGAGAAGAAAGTACAAGAAAAGCATAATAGAAACAGTGAGCAGAGGTGTGAGACAAAGGAGTAATAAGGAAATACAAAACAGTTTCATTGGAGATCATAAGTCACAGGGAGTGGATGCATCTGCGCCACTGAGAACGATTTTGAGCCATGTCACCAATTGTTTCCAACCATAGATTCCATCTCCACCTACATAGATTACCTTTCAGAATCTTAACCCTCTCCCACCCTATTGTGTGGTTGTGTGTTAACGCATGAAGTGCAATAGCTGACCTTTTTTCTAAATTACTTATCTTTTCGGCGTCAACCATTCTTACCTTAGCTAAAATCTTATGTCCCGATAATCTGATTACCTTCTGATCTATTAGTTTGACCTATATAGTTGACCTCGCAGTCATTACAAGGTATTTTGTAAATTATATTATTTTGTCTAATTGGGTCTACCGGGTCTTTTAGCCTACAGAGCTTGTAATATCTGAGTGAGGTTGTAGGTTTGAATGCCATCCTAATCTTTTGAGAATCCTACGTACGGTCTCAGATGTCTCCTCCTTATGAGGTAGATCTGTAGATGCCTCTCTTATGTTATCATTTTTGGTTTCCCTATCATTTTTATTTTGCTTTTGACCTGATCTTCCTAATGAATTTTATGGGACGGTTAGTTGATTAACACCAACGCCTCTTGTATCTGTTTCATTTTATCGTTTAGGTTTTTTGTTGTACTACTTAGTGCTATTGCTTAGTTTGTAGGTCCTGTAGGCTAAAGGACCCTGTGGATTGACCCAATTGAACAAAATCATATAATTTACACAACTCCTTGAGATGACTGTGAGTTTGCTCAACTACATACGTCAAACTAATAAATCAGGAGTAGTGAGATTATCAGAACATAAGAATTTGGCCGGGGTAAGAATGATTGATCCTACGAAGATAAGTAACTTAAAAAAACTCATTTGTAGCACTGTATGCATTAACACACAACCATACAATAGGGTCTGGCAGAGTCAAAATTCTAAAGAGTAATACAGGTAGGTGGAGAGCGAGGGAGATTGATTACTGAATCCTTGTTCATCGAGTGAATCTACACCCAACACAGCACATGCAACAGAAATGACTCAACGCAAATACCAGAGATATGGAAGATATTATTACCACCAGTGAGTCAGTCAAATCAGAGGAGGATAATAAATAATCTTAAATTGTGTTCTATTTCAATTCCATTCACGTACATCACAACATTCTAACAAGTTACTTATTTATTTTGACTATAAAAACACTCGTCTTATTCCCCATCTGATTGTAATTGATCATTAACAGTCATATTCTTATTTCTGAATGTACTTTATCATCTTGTATTGATTTTTATTCAAATGCCTAATCATCAACTTTTATTCATGTATATAAATGAAGTAAGAAAGTTGTGTGAGTAGTGCCTTGATATGATATGAGTGGCAATAGTTTGTGCTTGAAACGTGGTCATCAGTTAATATTACTGTATAACACACTGTGTGATATAGGATTACTTTTGAAGAGATTTTTGTCTTTGTCTTGTTATGTCTTAAACAGTTGGTTTGAACCATCCACAGAGGTAGGTGTAGTCCTCCCGACTGGTCGAGTTCTTCGAGATGCTAAGATCTAATAGCTAGAGACTATTGGTGAATATAATAATAATAATTTTTCCTTCACGTTCCCAGTGGAACATAGGGCGCCTTCAAGCTATTGGCTTGAAGTTTCTGTAGCAGTGTTTATTTTTACAGGATCGGGTTGCTAGCCTCCTGCCCAGCCCAAGCTTTCCTCTTAACCAGCATTATTTCTGGCTCAGTGAGGTAAAGGAGTGCGTCGGTGGCCGGGGGTCGAACCCCGGACCATATGCATGGTCGGCAAACGTCCTAACCGCTATACAACCGACGCACTTGTTGGTGAATATAACTGGCCTAAAATTCTTCTCATTATCGTAAATGCCTCCTGTGTTTGTGATCTCGCATATATCTATTAAACCGCTGTGTTTTCCCTAGGTGACTGTTATTTCTCCCTGACGTTTTTACTCATTTACTCTTTGTCTCTCTTTTTACATATGGATAGAACTTGGCCACTGTGGTAGTACTCCATTCTACATTAATTTGTTTATTGGATATATCACACACACACACACACGGAGAAAGTGAAACAGTATTATTCACTGCATGACAATATTTTGAATACATTTTATTGTGGTTTATAATCGTATCAATTATTATCACATAACTTCGAAACGTGAGTTTTATAGTTTTTCTCTATTCCCTCCTATTCGTCGTTGTATCGGAAGGGGGGGGGCGTAGTAGAACTTTCTAAATGTCCAGGTGGACAAGTGTTGAATCACACTCCAGTTACACGTATTCCCTCGCAGTTGATTCGATAAACAAAGCTTCAGTCAGTTATCAATCTCTCTCTCTCCCTCCACCCTGTTGTTATATTAGATTAGATTATTAAAACTGTCATCTTATCCTATCCCATCCCATCCTTTTGTATGGTTGGGTGTAATTAAATGTAGTCAGGATATCAAAGCCGGAATCGGAAAAGCAAGACAAGCTTTCATTACTCTTAAGTCTGTGTGGAGATCAACAGCACTCAGAATCAAAAATAAGATCCGGATTTTCAACTCTAATGTGAAGTCAGTCAGTGCTACTCACTATACGGATCAGAGACTTGCACTGCGCGTCATAAAGAGCATCTCAAACAAACTTCACACCTTCATTAACAGTTGTCTTCTCTCAATACTACTCAAGATCAGATGGCCGGCCAGAAAAGATCAACAATAGGGAGGGATCTCTGGCAATGAGCGAACCAACCAGGAACCGATTGTGACACAAATAGGCAAGAAGAAATGGAGATGGATTGGCCATACGCTGAGGAAACCAGTGTGAGGGTGACTTGGAGGAGGTCATGTGAAGAGGAGACGAAAGCATGTGGGTAGACTTGGAGCCGGGTGAAAACTCTAGCAGAGAACCGAATGCGATAGAGACGCGCGGCTAAAGCCCTATGTTCCTCTAGGAATTAAAGGATATAATAATAAATGCATTTAGTCAGTGGTATAGTTTAACTATTCTCTAAATTTCTTATCTTATTCGGGTCAACTAATCTAAAGTTTACTAGATTTTTGAGAAGCTTTGAAAACTGAATAATCACCCTGATAAATTAATCAGAAAGTATCTAGGAAATTGTAGGAATAAAATTAATAATAATAATAGTGATAATGATAACACTAATAATACTAATAATGACATGGACGTCAAATACACACAGGGTAATGACAACACTAACAATAAGGAATGCAAATCATCAGTAGTAATTCCATACAAAGAAGGAACCTTGGAAACCTTACGGAGAATTCTTAAGAAGGCAGGAAGGATTAAAAGTGGCTGCTGGCATTCAAACCAACCACCCAAAAACTCAACTAGAAACAAACTTTGTCGGTTAAAGGATCCTGTGGAATGCAGCCAATAAAACAAAACAATTTAGTTTATCTAATGTCTGTCTGTCTGGATTCAACATAGAACTTGGCACCGAAGTGCAGCAGTTCGAGTTGCCACGTTCCAAATAGCACACAGAGGTAGACAAGAAGATGAGTGAAGAGAATTAATAGAGTTTGACAAATATAAGAGTGAAACAGAATGGGTAATGGTAGAAAGGAATATGAAAGATTACAGAGATTGAATACATCTGCGCCATGACAACGATTTTGAGCCATGTCACCTATTGTCTCCAGCCATTGATTCCTAGAGTCCCGAGGGCCCCAACCCGGAAGTCTGCATCTCCCTACCTGACTCAGTTTAACTGTCAAGGATTTCATGGATTGATGCCATGTTTTTGTTTGGCCACCACTGGCTCTTTTC